>JARFIW010000333.1:0-1444166 GCA_036346225.1 Platerodrilus igneus | reverse complement strand
TTTCATACTGCCCCTATTTCATAGACGTACTGTGCTGTGCACTACACATATGCTCTCAACAATTTTCTTCTTGTTTCTGTTTGTTGTCTTTGAACATACCCACTGTTTTTTTTGTTAGATGGAGTTTGGTCCTCTTGTATTGTCTTACAATTATATATCCTATTTCCCCGATATTCAGTGGAATGTGAAGGAGATAAGCAGCCTGTGGCTGCCAAGCTCCCCCAGCACTTAAACATTTCCGAATTAATAGCTTTTCCCATATATCCTTAACGCACATATTTTTTTCGTCATTAGGTTTTCCGTATTGAAACTGGTTGGACGCATACCTCCAATTATTTATATTCTGAGCTAACCTGCACAGTTCCTTGAAATTCCCAAAACAACCTATATATAGCTCGGTTCCCCTTCCATTGTTTTCTAATTATATGCCCTATTTCACAAAGATTCAGTGGTATGTGAAGGGTGCCAAAGGTACCAGGTTCGAATCCTGACATGGCCAGCTTGAAAAATGTTAGGCGACCATTTTTCACAAAAATAGACCCTCGTTCAGATGAAAGATAAAATGGAGGTACCGTCTGCGAGTGTTGTCATGCACGTTAAAGATCCCTACCCTGCTTGGAACAGCAAGAGTTCGGCAAAATTTCAAATTTTCCAGGTAAAAAAAAAACTCACTGCCTGGCCAATGTAGTACCGTCGGGTGGAGCATTGGAAAATCACATGTAAGGTATGTGAAGGGTGTTAAGCTGCCTGTGGCTGCCAAGATCTCCCAACACTTAGTTTTTCAGCAAATCCTTTCGCACAATTAACATTATTTAAGACTATTCCATAACCAATAGTTGTAGTTTCTTATAATAATCATCATGTTTAAGTACAGATATTTTTTTCATCATTAGTTTTTCCATCTTGAGGCTAGCTGGCCGCGTACCTCCAATGATTTCTATTCTGAACAAGCCTACACATATCCCTGAAATTCCCACAGCCTACATCTTTCACTATATGTGTGCAAGAGTCTAACCTAGGTCTACCTCGGCTTCCCTTGTTGCGTATCTCTGCTTCAATATATTCTGCACTATTCCCTCATGCCTTAGTATGTGGCCTATCATCCTATCTGTCTTACTTTTTACTGTTTTTCACATATTTCTTTCTTCCCCTACCATTTCTAGTAGCTCTTGGTTCTTAACTTTGTCTGTCCATAACATCATCATGCGTCAGTAGCGCCACATTTCAAAGGCATCTTTCTACCTTTTTCTTGTTCGCTTCTCCAACTGTCCAGGCTTCACAGCCATACAGTGCTGTGCTCCACACATATGGTTTAAGCAATCTTTTCCTTGTTGCTGTGTTTTGTCTTTGAACACAGTAGTTGCTTTTTCTTGTTAAATGTAGCACGACTTTGTGCTAATCCTTGTTTTATATATTTTGTGCTTTTCACATCTTGCGTTATTTGGCTTCCTAGGTAGCACAAATCCTCCCCCCCCCCAAAGTTCGTGTTACCTATTTGTATTCTTGTTTTTGATTTATTTTCCCCTCTTTTGCATACTAGTACTTTAGTTTTATTTTTGTTAATATTCATATCATATCTCTCTGTTAGAACTGTTTCCATTTCATTAAGAGTAGCTTATAACTCTTCTTTGCTAGATGCTAATACAGCTATATTATCTGCAAATCTAAGCATACCACTCTTTTGTCACTGCATAGTAATTCAAAATGTCTTCCTGCATTTGACAGTATTCATTGCCTCTTCGATCTACAAGGTAAAAATTAACGGAGATAGGACACATCCCTGACTCACCCCTTTCCTAATATTTACTTCTCCCCGTTCCTGCTCTAATTCTGTTACCGCTGTTTGCTCTTTGAATATGCTATGTACTATCCATCTATCCCTAAAACTTATTCTAATCTTTTTGAGTATTCCGAACATTTTTTTCCATTTTACATTGTTGAATGCTTCTTCCAGATCTGCAAACCCTATATACATGCTTTCCCCCTTTTCTATTGTTTTCTCTATTATCACCCTCCTGTGTTCCCCTGTTTCACCTAAATCCAAATTGATCTTCTCCTAGTATTTCTTCAGGTCGTTTTTCCATTCGTCTTTGTACAGTTCTAGTTAATATTTTTGACACGTGTGCTGTCAAACTTATTGTTCAAAAATTTTCACATCTATCCATGCCTCTCTTTTTTGGTATAGTTACTATGATGTTACGTTTGAAATCTTTGGGTATCTCGCCTGTCTCATACATATAGCTTACAAGTGTGAAGAGACGTTTTCTACTGCTTGCCCAACAGTTTTTAGAGTTTCTGCTTGCTCCTTATCTGTACCTGGCGCCTTACCATTTTCCAGACTCTTTAATGCTAATTCAAACTCATCTCTAAATAGGATATCCTAAGTCATCATTTTCAATGTCCGATTCCTGTTCTAATGCTGTTAGTTCCTCTCCTGCATATAAATTCCGTATATATTCTTCCCCTCTAACCACTTTCTCTACATTTTCTATAATGACGTTTCCTCCCACCTCCCTTATATTTTTGCTATGTGGTTTTATATCCCTAAAATTTATTCTAATTAGTCATATGCTTTGTCTGTCTTAGTTTGTACCTCTTTGCATTTTTCATCAATCCATTGTTATTTAGAGTTTCCTGCACTTGTGAATAACTTCCCATTTTATGACTTTGTATCTCTGTTTTCCTGTTTTGTCTGATCTATTTTTGTATTTTCGTCTTTCTTCTATTAAATTCAGGACATCCTTTGTTATCCATGGTTTCGTTTTTTTTTGTATACCCCAGAATATCTTTGGTCACCATGTTTACGCTAGATTTAATGTTATTCCATTCTGTTTCTACTTCCTTAGCATCGGAAATTTTCCCGATATCTTTCAGCAATTCATTTGCCTTTTTTTCAAATCGTTCGTAGACATTTTTTTTCGCGACCGAACAAAATATTTACGCCATTTGATAATCTAACACTACCTAGATTTGATGCTAACAATGAGGTTATCACATTGATATTACACAGTTACAAATATTTATTATTTAGTAAACATTAGTCTGATGTTAGCATAAAATTTTAACAGCAGTCACCAAGGATTTTACCGAATTCTAAATTAATAAACCTAATTTTGGAGCTTACACAATAAAGCGTAACAATGTAAGACCAACAGAAATAAGGGCTTTTTCTTTAAAGGGTGTTAATATTTAACTGCCTGGAATGCAGAGAGGAAAAAATTAATATAACTAATAAATTTTTAAAACTTGATATTGCTGTCCAAGATATTATTTGTTTGTTCTATATTTTTGTCCTACAAATGGTTGTCACTGTTGGGCAATAATTAAATTATAATAATGACGAACTGACCTGATCTTTTACAACATTATAAAAATTGGTAACGTTCCTATTGGATATTACTGCCCAGTTTTGGACGTATTTGAATTAAAACAATGCTACTACTGTTGCGGGTTCAATCTTTTCATCCAACTAACTGCAACATGCCGGAAATGTGCTTTACCTTATAATGTTGGCGACCGTCCTGCAATCGAAATAAAACGTGCACTAATGCCGTAGGGAAGAAAACTTCCGACATCACGGGTCTTAGCACAAATCACACTGCATGGACTCATTGCGTGGCTTAGTTAGTATGCATGTGACTACTAAACCCAAGTGCTCCAAGTTCAAATCACGACATAGTCCACTTGAAAAATGTTAAATGAGCAATTTTCACAAAAATACGCCCCCATTTGAAAGAACGGTAAAATGTATGTTCCATGTGTGTGTTGTCACACACGTCAAAGATCCCTACCTTGCTTGGAACAGCAAGGGTTTGGCAAAATTCAAAATTTTCAGGTAAAAACCCACTTCCTGCCCAATGTAGTAGCTTCGGGTGGAGCATTGGAAATTCAAATGTAATGCTTAGGATCATTTGTACTCTGTATATAAACAAAAAATAATTGAACTAAATCCAAGATAGTTAGTAGCAACTAAAGCTAACTTCAAATCGACATTTCAAATGTTCTTCCAAATGCTAGGTTATCTACTATCAAAATGTGCATGGTTTCAACACTCAAACACGTGACTTTAATAGTGTCTTGGTAAATAGTGATGAACACCAACTGTTGGCATTAACCTAGACCTGGCTTTTTGACAGTGTTTGTTAATGAACTTTCCAGAATCATTTAAAGTGCATCACTCGAATCAAAACCTGTGCTGGCAAATACTAAACGTGATGCAGAATATTAATTGCTGTTAATAGTATACAAGACACTGCAGAATAAAAGTTAACTCATATTGCTTTGAATAATTGCCTATAGACTTCATGGGAATAAAACTAATTACACACAAAAGACATTTAAATCTGTTCGTCATATATGCCATGCACTGACGTCTGACAAACGTCATACATTATTTGATGTATTAATTTCACCCGACTAATTATGGTCCTGAAATTCTATTTATTAGGACTTTAATATAACCCCAATACAAATCTATTTCTAAAACTTACACTATAACCTTTCTGGAATCGCTTTGTAATTGTAATGATCTTTATCAATATAATGAAAATGAAAATAAATAAATGATCGATTACCTACTTATGCACTGGCAGACCTTCTAAGACGGTACTACACCCATTGCAAAACGAGGAGGTTGGTCAACAGAAACCAATGCGTTTCCAGCTAAATAGTAATGAGTAATTTTGCCTGGCATTGGGAAAGTAATTCGAGTATTTTGCAAAATAACCAACAAGATTTACATTAATTTTCGTTCTTCTAAGCTCGAATTACTTTCCCAACGCCAGGCAAAATTACTAATTACAATATAATGAAGTTTTAAATATTCGTGCTCGACTTTGAGATCAAGTACTTTATTCTGTACATTGTAGAGTATATAAAGCCAAATATCCATTACTAGGTGAAGATAAAAGTCACCCATATTAACAATAATACCATCTTCAGTTCATGTTGAACATAACACTGGTTTTTATATTTAACCATCCTTTGTACCTTAATTGATTTAACCAATATTTATAAAAACACCTTTAATAGCTTGCAATTTTAAGAACCTATACTAAACTGTTATAAATAACTCTATTAGCAATGCATCATATTAGCCAGAACAAGAGCAGTGACTTTTACACATTGATACAAGTCATAGACTGTGAAGAACAGGTATCTACTGTATCTTAGGGAATTAACAGCATATGATTGCACACTAGATTACTATTCTGATAGTTTTCATACTACTTTCGAAAACAGACAACTAAATTAAAGTTAATGATAGCAATCAGTCAGATGCTGTTGTATATTCAGTTATACGTTGTAGACTGTTGATTTGTTGCCGTTTACACGTGTAACCCTACATTCTGAAAACTCGCACCAAATACCTGAAAATGAACGTCTTTTTTGTAAAATGCTGGTTTTTAAAAATTTTCAGTCGAGATATGGAAACACATTGATTTGAAAGCGGTTTATAATTTCTCTGATACAATATCAGGGTTTATCTTTATTTAAATATATATTTAACAGAAAGCTAATACTGTTAATATTACATTATTACCAACCGATTGGACGATAAACCTATATTTATGTATTTATATTTTAATTTTGTACATTTACATTGAACTGCAAATGCATATGATAATTCTGAAAATGGTGTTCCATTAATAAATTATTATTATAAAATTGAAAAATTAAATTATTATTATTTCGAATGTTTGCATTAATTTTAACTGAAACTGAGCAATTTTTTTCCTTGGGAAATTTCGTAAGTTTTCTACAATTTTTTTTGTGTAATGTGACTGGTTGCCGATGCCTTACAATTTATGTATCTAAACTAATGGGAGTAAAGCGAAGAATTTGTATGGAAATGAGTAAAATGACTCTAAGGTCATATGAAGACAAACTACAACATATACTAGAAATTCTTAGTTATTAAATTTATAGTTGAAACATCACAATGCATATATAATGCATATATAAAAATAAATTTCAGGTATTCTTTTCTTGACTGAATTAACAAAGTACTGTACTTACATTAACGCTGGAATATTTATGCTACAAAAAATCCTCCTGTAGAATGTAAATGAAATCATTTAAATACCAAACAGTAATCAAAAATGTAACGTTAAAGCCCGTGTTTAAAAAATGTATCTGAAGTATATGTCTATTTACAGTATTAATCATTCAACCAATCTGTAAGGTATTTACAAGTTTTTGGATTAATTAAACCAGTTTCGGCACATCTCTCTTCGACAGGACAAATGCCACATGTCGTCCTTACAATACCTGGAGACTGTAAAAATGGTTTAATAGCCCTATATAAATAATCTCCTTTAGGATTAACAATTCTTTCTGCCTTATTATCTAATACAACTGTATACAAAATACTTTCAATATCATCAACAGATAGTTTAACTTTACTAATGCCTAAATCAGATATAAATTTATGTACATCAGTAGATGTAACATAACTGCGATTTCTCACTAATAGCGGGCCACCGCCTTGTTTAACTGCTGCATCACGTTTACCTTCTAGAAACCGGCAACACTGTTGGTTTAAAATGTCCACAAACTCAGATTCAAAATCTTGATCTTGATACCAAGCACCACCTGTTATGGAACTGTCTGGTTCTAAATCATACAGCATATACACTTTTTTCTTACTGGCCTGTAACAAATGAATTCTTATATTATTAAACATGGTCTATATTTGTGTAATACATAAACATCTTTAAAAAAAAACATTTGTTCAAAAATAGAGAACACACAGATTATAAATACTGTATAGAAAGATAATTACAGAGTATCCAGAAACGCTCTTCACAAAAGAAAACTGCAAATTCTTGAGGTCATTTCATGTCAATTTGACATAACTCTTGTTATCGAAACATGCTTGCTAAGGGAGTTAGAGCTCTTTAAAGATGGTCCCGTAAGTTCGGTTTAATTCAAATAACTTCAAAACGGTTTTGTTTTAAGTGATAACATTTTGTACTTTTATTTTGTGGAATATGAACAATCACATGGCGTGGACATGATTTTTTAATTATAGTCATAAGTGGTTTGTTTGGGAGGGGTATTGGACTTTTTATTCGTAACCTTTCTGTCTTTCAAATTTTGCCATTTGGACATAGTATTAAACAAATTTTGTTTTTATTAGAAAAAATGATTCTCTTACCTAAAATCGCTATAATGCACCATTTTAAAAAATATTGATTTGAACTTTTCATGTGTCAATGCATGTTTCCATTGATTAACAAATTCACATTTACATTAGGAAAGATGGCTATGGAAAATAAATATAATAACTATAGTATGAATGTCAAACCATTCTAATGTCATAAAATGTTTCCAACTAATTATTTGGGTTTTCTAGAGTAAAAAATAAATACGTGTAAAGCATTGTATTAATGTCAAATGGCTGATACTTCAATATCGTTAGTTGTAAATTAGCTTCAAGTAAAGAGTTATTTATTATTAATCATCATCAGGTCTTCTGTTCTGGAATTGATTAGACGCGTACCTCCGTTCAAACATTTTTTCCATTTTACATTGTTGAATGCTTTTTCCAGATCTCATCATCATTAGGTCTTCAGTCCTGAAACTGGTTAGACGCGTACCATCACTGTTTCCTATTCTGAACTAACCTACAGATTTCTCTGAAATTTGCACAGTCTGCATCTATCACTATCTGATCTAGGTCTACATCCACCTCTCTTTTCCTACCTATGCTTGTCATATATCCCATACTATTCCCCAAAAATTCCTTAGAACGTATTCTGTCCGTCTCTTTCTCCTATTTTTTCTCAAAGATATCGTTGTGCCGATACTGTTTCTATAACCTATTTGTTATTACCTTTGTATGCCCATCCTCATACATCTGAAGCACGACATTTCAAAGGCTGCTGCCGTTCTTCTGTCTGCTTTTCAAACCGCCCGTATTTCATAGGCATACTGTCTGTGATGTGCTCCACACATATGCTTTCAACAACTTCTTGTTCTATGTTTGTTGTCTTTCATCATAGGAGCTGTTCTTTCGTGTTAGATGCAGTTCGGTCCCCTTCTATTGTTTTACAATTATATATCTTATTTTTCCGACATTCAGTGGTTGTGAAGGGGGTAAGCAGCCTGGACTACCAAGTTCCCCCAGCACTTGAGCCTTTACCGATTTAATATTTTTTCCAATATATCTTTTCGCACAGTTAACATTAGTTGCAGATATTTCACAACCAACACCTGTAGTTGTTTATAACAATCATAAGATTTATCTGCGCTTATCTTTTCGTCATTAGGTTTACCGTTTCAAAACTGGTTGGACACGTACCTGCACTTATTTATTTTCTGAACTAGCCTACACAGTTCCCTGAAATTCTCACACAGCATGTATACAGCTCGGTTCCCCTTCTATTGTTTTCTAATTTTATGCCCTATTTCACCAAGATTCGGTGAAGGGGGTTAAGCAGCCTGTGGCTGCCAAGATCCCCCAACATTTAGACATTTGCCGAAATAATAGTTTTCCCGTAAATCCATTATTCGAGAATATTGCCCACCTAATACTTGTAGTTGCTTATAATAATCATTATGTTTAAGTGCAGTTACTTTCTTCGTCATTTCCAGATTTAAAAACCCTATATACACGCTTTCCGCCTTTTCTGTTGTTTTCTCCATTATCACCCTCAGAGCTAAAATAGTCTCCCGTGTTCCCCTGTTTCGCCTAAACACAAATTGATCTTCTCCTAGTATTTCTTCAGCTCATTTTTCCATTCGTCTTTGTACAATTCTAGTTAATATTTTTGATACGTGTGCTGTCAAACTTATTGTACGAAAATTTTCACATCTATCCGCGCCTCTCTTTTTTGGTATAGTTACAATATGTTGCGTTTAAAATCTTTGGGTATCTCGACTGTCTCAAACATATAGATTACAAGTTCGAAGAGACGTTCTGATACTGCTTTTTCAGCGTCTTTTAGAGTTTCTGCTTGCACCTTATCTGTACCCCAACGCCTTACCATTTTTCAGACCCTTTAATGCTAATTCAAACTCATCCTGCAGTATAGGATATCCCAAGTCATCATTTTCAATGTCTGATTCCTGTTCTAATGCTGTTAGTTCCTCTCCTGCATATAGATTCCCTATATATTCTTGCCATCTAACCACTTTCTCTACAGTTTCTATAATGACGTTTCCTCTCGCATCCCCTATATTTTTGCTATACGGTTTTATATGCCTAAAATTCATTCTAATTAGTTTGTATGCTTCATCTGTCTTTCCTATTTCCATCTTAGTTTGTAACTCTTTGCACTTTTCATCAATCCATTGTTCTTTAGCTTTCCTACATTTGAGAATAATTTCCCATTTTGTGGCTTTGTATCTGTTTTCCCATTTCGTCTGATCTATTTTTGATTTTCGTTTTTCTTCTATTAAATTCAAGATATCTTTTGTTATCCATGATTTCTTATTTTCTTTTTGTGTATACCCCAGAATATTTCTGGCCGCCATATCTAAGCTGGATTTAATGTTATTCCACTCTGTTTCTACTTCCTTAATATCAGAAATTTTCCCGATATCTTTCAGCAATTCATTTGACTTTTTTTTAAAATCTTTCGAGGATATCTTTATCTTTTAGTTTTATTATAAAATAACAAAATTGTGAATATTCTAAATTTACGATCCCAGGTACTGCGAAATAATTTTATACTCCTTGTGAGTAGACGAGTAGACGATTGGTGTATATGAGCGATTTGTAATTTTCCTTTTAAGAAATATTAGCATTTTCCCTTGTAATTGGTAACTCAGAAGCATTTTATGTGGTTAGTTCTATGTTTTACCACTGTTTTCTTCCACAAAAACTACAACTTAGTGTACAAACCTTGAATCAAAACACTCATAATAAATAAAATAATTTCCTGTTCTATAAAATTAGTGTTAGGCTACTTATTTAAGTTCGTAATCAAGTTCAATTAATTTGTAATATTTTCAACAAAAAAAAAGTACTTTGATATTTACTTAAATAATTCTGTGTAGTTATTCTTTTATATTTGACAAAACAAAAATGAGAGAAAAGTATCAACTGTTACTTTAAATCTGTGGTGATGAGGTGACAAAATCCCTTGGGACGTGTGATTTCACAGCCGCCCACTAATGAAATTCAAAACTTTTCTATTGTCGAAAGCTTTCCAAAACCAAACTCTTAATAATTTTATACCTTTCAAAAGACATAACAACACTTTGGCATCAGAACTGTAACAAGGTCAATGGCAACAGACTTTTAAATGCCGATATTTATACAAACTCCGATAGAATGTTGTATAGCTTTTACCTTAAATGACCATTTAGATAGTTCTGACAAAGAACGATATAAAATAAAATTGGCTATCAGAAAATGATACTGGTTGCTATTGAGATGTTGCACTTCTTTGATGTCAAAACAGTACTAATGTTCATTCACATCGCTGATGATTTTCCAAGTTCTAACATATGAAAGTTTCAAAAGTAATATTAGTTACTAATGATTGGCACTTCTTCCCACCTTGGTCTTGCTTAAAATGTTGCAGCAATTGCACCAAAAAAATAGCAAAATTTGTTTTTTTAAATATGTAATTTTTTTAATATGCAATTTTGAGAAACACTAGTTTTTGCTTTGATGTAACTAGTTATTGTAATCGTTCTGCAATACAAATGTCTCATAATTTCTTTCCCCAGTTACATTGACAGACTTGGATGTTGCTTAATTCTTCAAACTTGAATTCTGATTTAGTTGCTTATTGTAACAAACCTTTTATATGTGTCCAACCTTGTAATTTAATCATTTTCACCTGATGAAGAAATTTGACCATTAGCTGCAACTTTTTTGCAAGAACGAGCAACGAGTCTGATACCCTGCTTCCTAATTTCTTGACCGATGCTGTTTCTGCAACAAGAGCTTTATTATAAGCTGGCTTCAACATTAATTCTGGTTCTGCCAATAAACGATGCTGTAAAGATTTGTTGTTCACTCCACAAACTATGCAATCTCGTATTGCCTCTTCCAAAAAATTCCCTGGAAATTCATTTTTCTGCCATACGACGTTATTCAGCCATAAATGATGCAACTAATTCATTATCTGTTTGGCTTCGTTTATTAAACTGGAAACATTGCACAATAACTGAAGGCTTGGGACTGAAATGTTCCGTTAAATCTGAAATTATCTTTAGGTATATCACTTCACTAGTAGTTTTTGGGGCACAATGTTGGAACCGAAGTATGGCTAGTATGCTCTCTAGATTTATACTGTAATTAAGTACACTTTGGTTTTGACAGTAGTTTTGTTTAGAAGTAGTTGACAAAAAGTCAAAAGAGAAGAAGCCTTTTTTATTTTCATAGTTCATAAAAAACATTAAATTATAATAGTACGATCTATTATTTATACAAGTATTTGTTTTATTAAGAATCTAAATAACCATGTTTTTATTGTTGGCTAAATATCCACTTTTAACTTCCATCAGGTTATGGGCCTAGGTATGCCAAACAATATTAAGTGCTAGAGGCTAATATTCTTAAACCTGTGCTTAAGTTTTATGTTTGTACTCCAAAATGTCTAATCAAGAAGGAAGTACAATAGAGAAGCTCAAAGAAAGCAAAAACTACCACACATAGACTTGAAAAATGCATAACAAATTCTTCTACAGAAACTGATGAGTCCAAAATCAAAAGGGCAAAAGCACGCATAGTGTTATCAGTCAGTGAACCGTTATATGTGCATATTCAAACGCTAAATACAGCATTAGAAATATGGCAGGTGCTAAAAAACCTGTTTGATAACCATGGATTAACTCGTCAGATAAGTTTGTTACGTAAATTAATCACAGTACGGTTAAAAAGTTGTGAATTAATGTCTGACTACATAAACGAAATAATCGGAACAGCGAACATATTAAGAGGTGTCGGCTTCAAAATAACTGAAGAGTGGATTGGTGCTATTTTATTAGCAGGTCTGACGGATGGGAATTGAAAGCAGAGGTATCAAAATTACTGGTGATTCAATTAAAGCAAAATTATTAGAAGGCGATTATTCTGGATCCGAGCAAAATGTTTTTTTTAGTAGCAATAAAAAGTTTGCTCAAAGCGTGCCAAAGAAAAATATTATAAAATGCTATAATTGTAGCAAGAAAAACCATAAAGCATCTGAGTGTTTCGCTAAGCAAAATAATGTCAACAGTTGTAATAAAGGTGAGAAATCCCAAACAAAAACAGCTTTTAGAGCAACACTTTTATCACGAAATGATAAACCTAAAATATTTAAGGGGTATATAGACAGTGGTGCAACACATCATATGACGCCCTCATCAGCTGTTTTATGAAATAAGCATAGTTCACGTATCGAAGAAATAAGTTGCAAATAATGGCAAAATGAAGGTCACTAGTGTGGGAGATACAACATTGTTGTTGGATAATCATGAAATTGCAGTTAAAGATATCCTATTAGTTCCTAAACTGAAGGCAAATTTATTATCAGTTACCCAAATTTCAAATCGTAATAATACAGTTAAGTTTAATAAAAACGGTTGCTGTATATATAATAAAAACAATGAACTTGTAGTAAATGCCGAACCATGTTCATGTGTACATAAGATGCAAAGTCCTGAAGCTAGTAGATTGGTTGCAAGTTCATAAGAGAATGAAAGGATTACTTGGCATCGACAGTTAGGTCATATAAATTTTAGAGATTTGCAGACTCAAAAATATTTGCCGATGGTACTAAGTTTACTAATAAATCAGTTGAAAATAGCTCTTTCATCATAACCGTCCAGCTTATTAAATATAAAAATATACATCTCTGATCTGCAAGGTCGTTACACCACATATACAAAACAATTAAAAGCAGAATTCAAACAACATTATAAAATTTTGTTATTTCAAATAAAATATTTCCTCCATGGAAAAGGTTGAAGGAAGAGTTCCTAATATGCTGGCAACGTTTCCACGTTGTATAGCTAGACTAATTCTTTGTTTTAAATAACTACTGGCACGAGGGTCACCGGAAGTAATGTTGAGTAATCTTCCAATTTTTTTGACTAGTTTAGTTGCGTCTGAACCAAAAGATCCTAAAGTTTCAACAGCAAAAGGGACGAAGTCATAATTTTCGATGATCGTTTTATATTTATTAATCTTCAATACAGCAGCATGATCTGCAGCAGATCCAGCTTCGTTTGATGATAAATGTAAGTGGGAGGGAGCTAAAGTGTCTACACAAGTAGCATCCCAAACCAGAGCTTTTCCTTTGTTCCAAGGAATGAGGGTCATTCCATCAGGTCTTTTACCATCTTCACGAAATAGACCATTCGGTTCGAGAGTTGATGGAAATCCTGATGAAGCTAATGATCTCCTAAGAATGTCGTTAATTGCAGCATGTCTGCTAAAACGACCAGCACTCATTTTACACGATAAACCGTGAACTCCCGAAGCATCTACCTTCTCATCACAAACACATATATGGGGGTGACAGACATCTGCACCAATTCTGAGTGATATTGATATACGTAGTGATTGTTTATCCAATAAAGTGCCTAATTGTGGGGAAGGGTAGGCATGTAACCAAGCTCCAGACTCCGGTTGGCAAACAGCCAGGATACGTGGCTTTGCATTTTCTGAACTATTTAACAGTTTATCAAGAGTTAGCTTAATAATAGGGACATCCCAGTTGGCTTGAATTTTTGGGGATTCCGGAATCTCAATGTTAGAGACTAACTTCCACTTCGATACAGCATCGTCTAGGTACAAAATCTCAGAGTCTGTGACAGACTGGGATAAGATTAATTCCATGAGGGTTTTTGTACAATAGGTGGATGTGATATAACTAATAAGTGAAATATCTTCTATCTTTCGAATTCCAATTCCTCCATATTTTACGGGTAAACAACATTGTGACCAACTTTCCTCGGTAAATGTCATATTGAAAAGATTTTCCAAGAATAGCTTAATCTTGAAATCCAGAACTCTTAAATGGTTGATGTATTTATAAAGTGGAGAACTTCGCAGCAAATAAATAAATTTGGGTATCCATAAACAGTGTCGGAGTAGGTAGAAGGCGACATGTGGGTTTAGACTTTCGAGGCGTTGGAGAAACAAAGTTAGTTGAGATTCTTTTTCATTGAAGATTTGTGGGATGTTGTCTTCGGTTAATGGTGATCCTAACAATTTAAAATCATGAGAAGAAAGGTATTTAAAGCCATCAAGTACTGTCGTTAATTGAGAATAAAGTTCTTCTTTTCTCTCTGGAGAGATTGATGGGAAGAAAAAGACTTCACATTTGTCAGTGTTTAATTGGAGACCAATTTCTTGAAAATCAGTTTTGATTTTGTAAAGATCTTGTATTACGTCCTCGCCATTACCACCTAAACTTCCATCATCCAGGAACCATACATTAAAACAAGAAGATAAGCTCCGAACAACTGGATTAATAGTCAAGCTGAAAATTGCTGGAGCGCAAGGATCTCCTTGTTGGCAGCCATGGGACGATTTAATAATTTTGTTGTTGTAGAATAAATTGGAAGGTTCAGAGTAGCACTGATGGAGATAAGGATAAAGTTTTGGAATGATTCGTTTTGTTTGATCCAGCATGTTGGCGCGGTTGACGGAGTTAAAGGCATTTTTGACATCCACTTTGACAAATATTTCTCCGGAACCCTTTTCGATAAATGACCTCGCTGCGTGAACGGTACCTTCACATCCTCCTTTTATGCCGAAGCCCATTTGATGTGGTTCGAACTCAGCAACGAGATCATTACTACAGGCTCGGCAACCCAATTTAGAAGCAAGCCGACGTAAAGTTGATCCAACCGCAATTGGCCTTATACCTCCATCTTTTTTTGTTAATGCAGTAAGGGATGCTCCATAAATGTAGGGAATGAAGTTTTCGTTTACATTGCCTTCAAACATGAAATTGCACAAGGCAGTTAAATGTTTGAGAAGTGTTTGTCCCGCTACTCCGTTATTTTGTGCTATCAAATCTTTCAAATGTTGAGGTCTAAGACCGTCCAATCCAGCTGTACTCCCATTTGGAAAAGAAAAAATCGCCTGTTGAACTTGTTCCTTTTTAACGGTTAAATATAAAGTCCGTTCTTCTTCGGAGACAGGAGGAATAACAATGTTTGGAGGAGCTGGGTGTTTATTTTTCAAATTTTCAAAAGTTGCGTCATTGTTATCTGCTAATTGGTCTTCACTGGAGAGAATTTTAATCGCGCCTTTTAAATCACCATCGGAGACTTTGCATTCGACAAATCTAGCTAAGGACGTATTTTTTGGTTTCTTCTTCTCAATTGTTACAGGATTTACAGATGTCGTGTTTTGTTTAATTGCAGCAGTCAAAGATTTCAATTTGCCCTTCTTTCCTGAGGATGGAATGTGGAGTACGTTATACGCAAACAAGAAAAGATTTTGCCATGATTCAGTTGAATTTTGAGATATAGTATTTTGAATAACGGCTGAGAGTTTTGTAGCGACACTAGAACGAGCTCCTCTTGGGATACGTTTGACGATTTTGTTGTTTATCTTAAGGGATGATAAGAGCGATCCGAAGTCTTGGGAATTGACTGAGGGATGCATTTTCTTTATATGGATTTTTAAT
Source organism: Platerodrilus igneus (assembly GCA_036346225.1). NCBI lineage: Eukaryota > Metazoa > Arthropoda > Insecta > Coleoptera > Lycidae > Platerodrilus > Platerodrilus igneus. Next base: position 1,428,579 of record JARFIW010000333.1, on the reverse strand, counting down.
CCTAATTGCCCGTGAAATTTCTTATTGGACTCTGGAGGGCAGTGAGGGCAAGATAGTTTTGTAGGAGTAGAGGATAGTGAGCAATTTGGACATAACCATTCTTCGTTTGTAGATCCTAAAGTTACAATTTGTGTATTTGATAGATTTACACATGTGCCATGAAACCATTTACCACATAAGCCGTCACATCCAATCCAATTAGAAATGTCATCTGATTTTAAACATATTGGGCAGGTAAAAGTGTCAAATTGATTGATGACATCTGGCTGATTACATGTTTCAAGGTCCAAGGGAATCTCTTCGTAGTGCAGTTTATTTGTGGCAATCATATTATCGACCATTTTGCATATATCAAAACTCAAATGTACATTATGATCCTTTATCATTCGTAATATGTAATTCATTAAAATATTTTGACAGGCGTCACTTCAAAATTATACATTTCTTTTAAAATTATAAATTAAATCATGTGAAACGTGACACAAACGTTTGTACACAATCTTCATAAACTTGTTAACAATAATAAAAAGGAATAATATAATATGTAAAGATAAAAACACTTATAAAAATAAAATTTGTTTAGTATTTGACAGGTGTGTGATGTAGTAGGAGTGTCAAACTATCCAGCTTATTAAAATATTCTTCCAAACCCTCAAGTTTTACCTTTAAAACTACTTCGTCAATAGTTTCTTGACCAAGCATGTCACTTATAACTTTGACCAGCCTTTTCAACTGTGCCCTAATTGGTGTTCTGGCCTTTTCAACTTGTCCATTTTACTTTGGGACAGTTCATTCTCAGATCACGTCGGGGTCACCAAAAATGTTAGGATATAACGACTAACCGTGGTCAATCCTGTTCTAACCTTGCGAGTACCACAACACCTCAACTACAAACAGTACTCAGAGTAACTTCCACTTTATTAATCTACTGTCAAAATAAAATTGTACAAAAGGTTTTTTTACAATTACAAACAACTTTCTGACAGCTCTAATCAATCTCGAAAAAACCAACTGTTTTCCCTTTTGTTTTCTCTCTTACTATCTAATTGCACTATAAGGTGTTGTAACAATCACGTTCAAAAATTTTGCTTGAATTAATCCATACTGATTTATGTGGTCCTATGGAAAATCTATCAACCAGTGGTGCAAAACATTTTTTAACATTCATAGACGATTATTCAAAGAAAATACTTGTTTATTTTCTAAAATCGAAGTTTGAAGTATTGGATTATTTTAAGGAATTTAAACATACTGTGCAGCTAAAAACGGGGTTAAAAATTAAAACAGTTCGTTCTGACAATGGTTCAGAATATTATTGTCGTGAATTGGAAAATTACTGTAAACAGAAAGGCACAATTCATCAAACTACAAATATGTACACCCTCAATAAAATGGAGTTGCAGAACGAGCAAACCGTACAATTGTAGAAAAGCTTTATTGGGCAGAAGCTGTACTTACAGCTATGTATGTGATTAATCAATCTATAAACTCAATCTTGCTGGAAAATATTCCAGAAGAAATATGGAAAGGGTCTAAGGTTAATTTAAGTCATTTAAAAATATTTGAATCACCTGTAATGAAGCATGTTCCAAAACAAAAGCAGAAGAATGAGACTCAAAATCACAATAACTAATTTTCGTTGGTTATAGTGAAACGGTATCGATGTATAAACCCTGCTACACATCGGATAGAAATAAGCAGGGATGCAATTTTTTTGGAAACACAAATAAATATGAACCAAAACCCTACAATTTCTGACATACAGGGTAACGTTTCAGTGAGAGATTATGAAGATGACTTTACGCAAGTAGAAACAGCTGACGAAAATCTTTTGGATGAATTAACTGAAGAGGATCAGGATGAGTCTTATATTTCCGATAAAAACATTGTAATACCTATTGAAGCTACCAGAAGAATGGAACGCACTACTCATAAACCTCTTCGGCTAAAGGATTATGTGTATACTTCCACAGCAGAAACAGAGAATGGTGATTCAAATTCGTTAAATGAATCTCTTTCTAAAATTGATGCTAAGAAATGGGACTCAGCTATAAAGGCAGAGCTTAAATCACTAGATGAGAATAATACGTGGAATTTGGTCGAATTACCGCCTAATCGCAAGGCGATAAAATGTAGATGGATATTTAAAACTAAAAACAGTGGTAACGGTCTATGCTACAAGGCGCATTTAGTAGCAAAAGGATGTTAGCAGAAATATGAAATTGATTACACATAAGCATATTCACCAGTGATCCGATACACCTCTATTAGATACTTAGTTGCTTTAGCTGCAAAATATGAGTTAAACATTGACCAAATGGATGCAGTTATGGCATTTTACAAGGTGATCTCATCGAGAATATATATACCTATATATATATATATATATATATTGATATATTAATTATATAATATCACTTATTAATATAAAAGACTCAATGAAAAGCCTAGTTTTATAATTGGCCTCGCTCTCCAAAATGGTGGTGTCATCGAAAAATGGTGTATGACTGGTTGCCGCAACATGAGCAGACAATGCACATTTAGTGGAGTTAATCCTACAGTCACTCCTGTGCTGGGTTAAACGGCTCTTTAGCCACTGGCTAGTCTGACCAATGTAACTGTTGTTGCAACTGCAAGTAATCTTGTGACGACGTTGCTGTTTAACAATTTGAGACGATCCTTTAATTTGGTAAACAAATTCTGGATAGAAAAATTGTAATCAAAAACAATGGCGATCTTAGGTTGTCTAAGTATTCGTACTAAAGTGGAGATAACTTCTGAATAAGCGGAAGCTTCTTGTGCGTAATATCAGTTTCTGAAAGGTTTACTTTTAAAGTTGCCATATATCAATTTATGCAACATTCCTTTGGGTAACCGTTGTTAACTAACGTGTTAATCAATAACTTCTTATTTTTATTCATAAACTGTGGGTCTGATATAGTTCTATTATACGTGGGGCCTTCACCGTGTTAACCTTGTGTTTAAAGAATGGTTAGAATGGAAATTCAGATATCTGCCAGAGTTAGTTGGTTTAGTGTACCAATCAAATAGTAATTGATTAGAACTATCTCTGATGACCAACACATCCAAGAAGGTAATTTCCCATCCACTTCAATTTCAAAAGTGAACTGAAGGTGATCATTAAAATCATTAAATACTGTTAGCGTCTGGTCAACAAATTGGGCTGGCACAACAAATGATATCATCCACATACTTTACTAAGAATGTGATGTTTTCTTAGTAAAGTATGTGGATGATATCATTTGTTCTTGCCAGCCCAATTTGTTGACCAGACGTTAACAGTATTTAATGATTACCTTCAGTTCACTTTTGAAATTGAAGTGATGAAATTACCTTCTTGGATGTGTTGGTCATCAGAGATAGTTCTAATCAATTACTATTTGATTGGTACACTAAACCAACTAACTCTGGCAGATATCTGAATTTCCATTCTAACCATTCTTTAAACACAAGGTTAACACGGTGAAGGCCCCACGCTACCGAATAGAACATATATCAGACCCACAGTTTATGAAGAAAATAAGAAGTTATTGATTAACACGTTAGTTAACAACGGTTACCCAAAGGGAATGTTGCATAAATTGATATATGGCAACTTTTAAAAGTAAACCCTTCAGAAACTGATATTACGTACAAGAAGTTTCCGCTTATTCAGAAGTTATCTCCACTTTAGTACGATTACTTAGACAACCTAAGATCGCCATTGTTTTTGATTACAATTTTTCTATCCAGAATTTGTTTACCAAATTAAAGGATCGCATCTAAATTGTTAAACAGCAACGCTGCTCACAAGATTACTTGCAGTTGCAACAACAGTTACATTGGTCAGACTAGCCAGTGGCTAAAGAGCCGCTTAACCCAGCACAGGAGTGACTGTAGGATTAACTCCACTAAATGTGCATTGTCTGCTCATGTGCGGCAACCAGTCATACACCATTTTTCGATGACACCACCATTTTGGAGAGCGAGGCCAATTATAAAACTAGGCTTTTCATTGAGTCTTTTTATATTAATAGTGAAATTAATCCTATCAATAATAAGATTGATATTGATGGGGTACATAACGTCTATTCTGCTTTGTATAATAATGATATTTTCAAACAACGTTAGGTATTTTTCCTTCAGGTTTGTAATCAATGCCATTTTCGAACGTGTCCTGTCACTTCTATAGAATTTGTCATTATCAACTTTGTCTTTACCTTTTAATGGCCAACGTGGCTTGACATTGCCCTTCTGGCAATTTTTAATTTTTAAATTATTGACCCACATTTATTATGTAAATCGTGCAGTAATTTGTTTTCAATTTCCTTTAATATAAATGATCAATGTAAGTAGTTAGCGACAGGTTATGTATTTCTGCTAATTTCGAATTTTTGTTTCCATTTCAGCCTTTGAAAAAGGTGCAAAAGAATGTACCAAACGTTAGGTGTTGATTAAACTTTTAAATCAGTTGTTTGATTTGGACTATTTCATGATAATATTTACATGTATATTATATATATATATATATATATATATATATATATATATATATATATATATTGCTGTGAATCCACCAATATCCAGGAACTACGGTTTTCGAATCGAGCCTCACGAATTGGGTCACCAAGAATGCTGTGAAACCTTTTTAATTAGAATCGAGCCTCACGAATTGAGCGTCAAGAATGCTGTGAATCCTACAAAAAGCTATTCATTAACACAACTGTTCCGTTGACTTTCTTCTGTTCATCGCCTCGGCTGCTCCCCTAGATAAACCTTCATCCTCATTCATAAAAAAAACAAACACATTCCTACCACAAACATCACCGTTAACTCTATTTACATCAATATTCACAATACATTAAAATTTCAAAATTAAAAATTCAGCATAAATTTCAGTATCAGAAAATTTCAAGATTTAAATTTGTTATCATTTTAATGTGCATCCAAAATTAAAGTCCTTGTAGGATGCCTCCTAATTAATATAACAATATATGCAGACCTGAGTCTGAGTACAAAGGGAGCATCTACCACCCCTTTACGTTAATTAACCAGGTTCGTCTAATTGAGCTCAAAGACATACCCAAATTTTCATCATAATCCAGAACATAAATACTAAATACTCCTTTCGACTTAAACAAGAAAATTTCACCTTAAAATTAAAAATTTGTTGTTAGTACAACTTCATTACTGTCCATTTTAAGTAAATAAATTATAAAGTTATTCAACACACAGAAAACATCAAAGTTCAAACAAAATAGTATAATTTACCTGAAGGTTACTGCACTCGTAGCTTCAATGTACCTCGTCCCTTTGTTAATCACACCATTCCAACTGGGTTATATTTACGGCTTCTGATTCTCAACGCTTTTAAAATTTCTCCACCACCATTCATCTAAAGTTGTTTCAGGGCTTTTCCGGAACTCATCTGTGTATATCTGACCCTTGTTTTGTGGATCCAGACACGTTTATGAACCATTTAATTATTAACACCCCCGAAAAATAGCAAAGAAATTCATGCTTCTTTCACCAATATACGCCAAAACTGCCTACTTTTGTGTATTCATTCGTCGTAAATTTTGACTAATTAGTACAGTGATACTAACTTTATTACCTTGTATCTTCTTTTCTAAGTGCACTAAAGTACATTCATTGTAGCACGTAAAGCACAAACTGTTTTAAATCACCAAAATATACGAGCAAACTGTTTAAATTATTCTATCAAACTCGGAAAACTAAAAGCACTGTTTAACGCATTGAATCAAGTCGAAAATCTAAGAGAGCTTGTTCATATTGACCTGGGTATATATAGAGGTTAGCCTGTCTGTCGGTCTGGTCCCCAAAACGGACAATTCTTCAGAATTTCGCATGCTAGGTTCCCATTCCGCAGCCCGGCATGCGATTTTTACGAAATTTGCACTCGCACCAGTTAAATCTCAGAAATTTCGACACGGCTCGCAACGCCTGGAAATAACTAATTGAATTTTATACAGAAATGTTATTTTTACCTCTCAATTTTGCCTTTTATTTTCAACCAATCGTGACCCTCGTGACGTTGCTCCACTCACGCCTTTTACTATATGTGTCTCGGTCTTGCGCATATTATCTGTCTCTATCTAACCTGTTCTTATTGGTGCAAATTGATATTCTTTATTATCGATTATTTCAGTCCATGTGGACTGTGAAATAACCCACCTTTAGCATTTCTCGTAACTATTAAGCTACGGTTTCTCCAACATTCTCTGTAACCATTAATTATCTGCAAAATTTACGCAGAATGAGCTTTTTAAAAATACGCAGGTGTTTAAACATAATACTGTGACGTGCGCGTTGTTTATACCGCATGTGTCACGTGCGTAGCTCAGGGGGTATCTAAGAATGTCTAGAGGGGTTACCCGCGGATAGAGTTCCAGGGTCGATTTATTAGTTACATGTTCCTACCAGGACTGGTGATTGAAGTTCATGCATAAATAATAACCCGAAGTACAGGATCAGTGTTTAATCTTAAGCAACGAGCATATGAACATATTTTACAGTAAGGCGTACAGATTATAAATAGTTACAGCATGACTACAAGCATATTAACATATTAGTAACGATCATTCGTTACGTAGATACATATATAATTATAAGCATGATAATTAAATAGAAATATTATAGCATGACAGTTACAATTAAAGTCACAAATATTTACTTACATTTCTCTTAGGCTGCTGGGGATGGAAGCACACACCTTCAAGGATTTACTTTCTTCAAGACCGTTGTACGTTCTGTCTATTTTTGGGCGCGCTCCTATTTTTATTAATTCGCGCTTCCCACTGATTGGTGCGTAATCTCTTTGTTATAATTAAACGTTATTCTCTCATAATTAGTAATCGTTCATTTCCTGTGTGTGGTTCTATGTTTCATGCTGATTAAGAATTTGCTTTCCTGGTAGTTGTGTGTGAACTTCCTATGACTGTTATTTCGCACTTGATAATTAATAATTAATTCTAATAATTTTGATGATTGTAAAGCTGAGTAAATAATACACGTAACATTACCCCCTGCTAAAAACTTGGCCTCCAAGTTTCCTTGGCGTTAAGTGATGGCTCAAAAAGAAGAAAAGAAAGAAGATAAAGAGAGAGGAAAATGCTATGTTTGAAAATGTTTGAGGAACAACTACCAAGAGCATTGCCTGTGAGAAATGTAGTGTACAATACTAATACATAATACGTCATGCACGATATATGATATGAAATAGATAATACTTAATGTGTAAAGATTTGAAACATAATATACAATACATAATACATAAAGATTCGAATACAAATTACAATAGACAATACATAATTCGATAGATAATACAAAGATTTGAAATATAAATTACAATAGATAATACATAATACGATAGATAATACAAAGATTTGAAATATAAATTACAATAGATAATACATAATACATAAAAGTTTGAAACATAAGATACGATGAATAATACATAATTACACTTTGGGGCAAACACTTTTTGAAGGCACGTACACTATACTTTTTAGTCACTACGAAATGTATTTAAAGTTTTGGGTTTTTTCTAAGCAGTTGCGACATTGTAACATATTCGCTGGGTGATTGGCTTCGGTGACCTAGGTGTCTACTTGTGGTAGACGTTTCTCGAAGTTGTGGCATTGTCGGCAGAGTTGGTAGCGGTCTGATGACAATGTCTGTTGGAGGTAGGGTTGGTGATGGTAATAAGTAGTCGTGGTTTTCTTCTGTATCTACATTGTCTCGGTTATGTTCGGATTGTATTGGCTGCGGTGGCAATAGCGATGAGAAATTTGTTGGTCGTTTACTTTGGGTTTTTTGTGGTTGTTGTCGTATTCCATTGCGTTTAAGTGTCTTTGTTATGACACGTAGTCGTTTGGCCATGAGATACAGTATTACAAAATTTGTGAGGAAAAGGATTAGAGACAAAGAGAGTAGGTAATAAGGTAAGTAGTCGTTGTTGTCAACATCGAGACGTAAAATCCATTTTCGTCTAAGCAGTCGGCCAAACTGTCGAATTTTAAGTTGGGTTGTCCCACTTTCGGTAGTGTTAAACTGTTAAATTTGGTCCATTGAGCTGGTAATATGTGGGTTAGCTGTACATCGACTTCTTCCAAACATAATACTTTATTGGCTACTATTGTTGCATGTTGTCCGTGTAATGAGCATTTACATGGTAGTTGAAGTAAAATTGCTCCGATGTTGGAATATGACGGTAGGGAGTGGTTCATGTGGTTGCAAAGGATAGTGGTGTTTGGATGAGGATGTGTGATTAGATAATGATTGACATCTAACTGTGTTAGGAACTCTGTTTCTGTTCCTGTATCTCTACATTCTATTGGACAAGCTTTAGCCAGTTGGTATCCTGTGCTGTCCTGAAGTAAGTGTTTAACGCAAGATATTGCCAATGGGTTGTTTTCAAATGGTCGGTTTAAGAAACATAGACTTTCCTTGAATGGATCGCAGCGTGGGGTTACAAATTTCCAGTTATTAGTAGATACGTGTTGTATGTAGGCTACGTCAATGGTCGGTATCGACACTGTGCATGTATAGTGGTTCCATGCAAACGGTGGATTAACGATTCGTCGCATGGTTAGTCCATTGAATTCATTTCTTATTAATGGTACGTGTATGCCAATTAGTGTTGCCTTTTTGGAAATAACGCATTCCAAAAGTGGTAGTGTATAATACGATGAGGTATATTCTAGAGATAATGAAAGATTTTGCATTAATGTTTCATTTTTTATTCTACTTAAAGCTAATTCCAATGTTTGCATTGGAATGACGTCAATATGCGGAATTTTATGCTGGCACATTTCAGCTAGAGATCTTGTCCATTCGTATAATGAAAGTCGTTCTGCTGTAATTACAGACATAAATAATGGACTGTTACAATTTGCAGTATTTGCATTAAAAATGGGAAAGGTGTTTCATAATGAATTTCATTTATTGGAAGTTTTCTTTTTAACAAATTTTGTTTTGTCAAAAGATCTATCTCGTAAGGAGTCGTAAAACACGAGGATATGGCTCCGTGTTATGTATTGAATATCAAACAGATCTCCATCATCCATTAAAATTTTATCATTGGATGTTAGGTGTTCAGCAGTAAAATTCGGCGTTATTGCGTCTAAATATGTTGCAGGTGTCAAGTATTTTTTACAAAAATTGTGGTTTGTTGCACATATATAATTCACATTCTCTTCCATATTCTATTTGTGTTGGTTGTGTAAACCTGAATAGAAGTTGTGTGGAAGTTTCATAAAATGAAATATTTGGTAGTCTTTGTAGGTATATACCTGGTGTGATTGTGGTTTCACACGTTGGTTGTAAAAATTTACATAAGAGCATAATATGCATTAGTAATGGAGGCATTTCTTTAGAAATAAGTTTATTGCCTCGAGTAAAAATTTTATATATAAAAAATTGATTATATACTAATCTGAGAATTGAATGATGAATATCTGTTATACAAAATAATATCTTATATTATTAAACACGTATAATCTGTAACGTTCAGTACGTTAATTACTATCGTGGCATAGACACGTCTTTGAATTCGTTTTCTGTTATGTCTTTTATCCACTAATCTACTAAATTTAAAATAATCACATATGTCTTTTATTTAGACTTATCTCTCCTTTTTACTTATATAGCGCTATGTTGCATTGATTAGCAACCAAAAATGAAAACCTGTTGGTTTCCTTAATTTATACTTTAATTCATCATGTATTAAAGATACTTTTATATCTTTTCGAAAATAATTCTCAAAAGTTATCTTAACATCTACTATTGAAAAGCTTATAAAATACAAATTTGCTAAAAATTTTATAAAGAAAGTAGCGTTGTAAACAACGTCTCTAACGAAATTTAAAAATTGTGTCTTTAATTCTGATAGCTCTTCAAAACTAAAGAGTTTTGCGTGTCTTTTGTACACTTGTGTTAATTTAGGACAAACGTAGTTCTTTTCGGTGGCAACAGTAGTTGAGTATAAAACGGATAGCGTTTGAGAAAAATAATTGAATAAGCAAGTGAAATGGTCTACTGTTTCACTGGAACAGAACTCGTTTCGCAGTGTAGTTAGTTGTTTTAGTGCTTCTAACTGTGTTATATATATTGTATTTTTCTTTTCGCTAGTAATAGTAGTAGTGTTGTTAGTATATATAAAAAAATAAATGTTACCTGGTGATGACTTAGGATGTTGTACTTACTACATCACAATTTATCTCTTCATATAATATCGGCTTGTGTTGGACGTAACACTTGTGCCTGGTCGTGGAACTATGGTTACTGTGATATTATTCTCTTTACAGTCATCCAGTTTGTGCGTTTTGTTATCTACTTGGCTGGGTTCCTCCTCTGAACATGTAGGTAGTTCAATAGTGGAATCTGCATTTGTTGATATGTCCGTATTAATTCTTCTTGATGGTCTTCGACATAGGATTAGCCATGCCATATAAGATAGAGCTAATAGGAAAAGTAGGAAGCAGGCTACTATAATAATGAATTCCATGTCTGCAGTTGGGTATTGTGTTGGACCCTGTTGTGCCACCACTGGTGTTATCATATGTGTTGGCACAAAGTATTTTTTATAAAGGAGGTATAGCACGAAAATAGACAATACAGTGTTCCAGACTAAATAAATATTATCGCTATGTGGAGCGTATAGGTCAGCATAATTTTTGTGCATAAGGTCTTCAATGTCATCTTCAATCTTACTAAATGCAGAAGATGAACTGAGGTTTAAATGTGGGACTGTAGAAGCCCAATCTGGATTGAGATACTCTGTTATGTTATTAAACATTGGTTCGTGGTTTGAACTTTGAAGAACAAATGTTTTTAAATTACTCCACATCGCTGGTAAGTAGTGATGTATTGTAAAATCTTTTATGTTTTGGAGTCCACAAGGAATCTTGGTGATATGATTTCCTCTGAGTTTAATGATAATGAGCAGCTACACGGAAGGTATAGCTTTATTGCTCCTGGGTGGTCATAAATGGAATTATTTAATTTCGTATTTTTTAGTGGACATGAAATACTCAAGTCGCGTTTAGGGTGCGTTATCACGAATGTGTCATCTTTTATTTCTGATATCAGCATTGCTGAAGAGGAATGGCAACGTAGTGAACAGTGTTTTCCTAGTTCTTGTACTGTGGTTCCTAAGAACATGTGATAAGCGCATTGGTGCCCAAAGGATTCATCCGAAGAGAATCTGGGTATAAAACACAATTTATCATGATGTGGTTTGCAATGATTTAGGGATGTACCTGAAATTGGCTTTAAAATAGGTGATTGATTTGAGTCTTGGACTTTTGCTACTGCTAGATACATTGTATCGTGTAGAAGAAGACATGTGCCGTTTGCCATGCGAATGGTGTCGTTGTAAGTTCGTATAATGTCCATTGTAAGCCTGAATTGATTATTGGTACTCTTAGTTGTATAAAATTTCATTATTTGATATTGTACAATCGGAAATCGGAAGTTTGTAATATTTGGAAATATCTTTTATTGGTATTGCTAGCTTGTATTTATTTTGATTAATTCTGTAGCTAAACGAGTTAGATCGTGTTGTAGTACTAAAGTGTTTATTATAGAAGTTGGAAGTTTGTGGTCTTTGCATGCGTTTGTTATTTCCATTACGTTAACTGATCGTTCAAAGTTTAAAAGTCGTATAAGTGTTGTGTAAATATGGTACATTCCACGTTGGATTTTAAAATCTACTTCGTTAATTGTTTTGTCGATTGTATTCCGTAGATTGTTATCGAATTCAGTTAGTTTGTTTATTTTTGTCGTGTTTCTATGAAACTGTCAGATATCTGTTTTGATAGGCTTGAAAATTTATAGAAGTGTTTGAAATTTCGAAGATTTTTTCGTAATCCTGAGTCGATTCTAAATAAAAGTACTTGTAGTTCGTGTTGGTCAAAATGTAATGATTCGAATTGTTGTTGAGTGGCTACTCCACAACAAAAACTGAAGAAGTCGCCAATAAAATTTAATGCGCGTTTCTTCCGGTACTTATTTGTTTCAGGATCTGATTGTGTGTCTATGTCTTCGTAAGCGTTTGGTATTAATTGTTTCCAAAACATTGGGTTGGTAGCTTGAGAAAAGACTTTAATTCGTTGTCGAATATTGTGCCAATTGCTTCTAAGTGTTCGCTCATTTTACAAATGTGGCCTGATTGTGCTTTGCAAAGGTGATCGTATGTATATGAATGAACTTCTTCTGCTTGTTTATATAGTTCCGTTCTATATGTTATCGGAATTGTGCTTGTATATAATATTGTTGAGGGTAGGTCTTTCCAAATGACTCCTGATGTCATAATAACTGGTAGGTTGGCGTTAGTATGAGTAATGATAACTATCATAAAAGCTAACTGAATTGCATACCTAAAATAAAGGTGTCGTGTTATAGGATAACAGGAAAGTCAATTTAATTTTATTAGTTTTGCATTGTTAAATTTTTTAATGTAAAATAATTTGAAGTTATAATATTTATTAATAAAAGATTATAGTTAATCTGGTTCGTTAGTTCCTGCTAAAATTCGCATGTTAATTAGTAAGTGCTTGCGTGTTATCAACTGTATTTCCGTGTTTGCTTGATAACTAGGCTAGTATTTGTTTATCATACATGCAAATGTGTTTAGTTTTAATTAAAAGTTTTGTGGTAAGCAAGTGCGTGTTTGTGTTGTAAAACTGTTTTGAAAAACGAGGAATTTATAAAAGAAAATTAATGGATGAAAAACGCTGCGTATTTCGCGCAGCTGAGTGGCTTGCTGTAATTAATAAACAAGCAAGCCACCGTGCTGTGCAATATACCTGCGCTTTCAATTCTACTATTATATTTGTAACGAAGGTAAGTGTTTGCTTATAAAGATGTTAATTATTTATTACTTTAAAGCTGGGATATATAGAAAGTTTTCTCGTTGGTTCTATTATGTGCATTGGTTAGTCATTGAAATTAGAATTAATGTTTGTGTTATCTATTTATAACTTGTACTTGTTTTGTGATAGTAAGAAAAGTTTTGTATCTGTCAATTCGTGTGTACCTGAGCGTTTGTGCTAAGGGGTTTGTGCGTTTTGTGCTAATATTAATTTATTTGAATTACTCTGTACTTAAACAAAAATATGTTGATTCCGTTATCGTTATTAGCCTTGGGTTTTAATAATGTTAGCCTTGGGTGTTTGTGCCTGTACCTTCAGTATTAGAACGATAATGCTGTTCTGGAATAGATTCTGGTTGCCATGGATCATTATAATGAATCATTCTACTAACGTGAACTGTCTCTAACTTTGCATTTGAGTGATTACCTTTTTTAATTACATAATTTACTGGACCGGACCTTTGAACAATTTCGTATGGTCCGTGATATCTTAACAAAAGCTTTTCGCTTTTTCCTATAAAACGTCGTGGTGTGAAGACACGTACGCGGTCTCCCACATTGAAATTTATTACACGATGCCTTTTATCGTATCTATTTTTTGCATAACGTTGTCTTTTTTGAATGTTTTGTACTGCTTGGTTTCTAATTAGTAATGCGCGTTCGCGTATCTTTTTTACATCTTCGTTTTCGATTTCGTAATTTAAAGAAGCTTCTGTAGCAAGTGTTGCTTCGCGCGTATAGTAATTGAAAAGGACTGAAATTGGTTGTGTCCTGTTTAGCAGTGTTATATGCGAATGTTACATGACAAAGGAATTCGTCCCAATCTTTTGATCCGTACTAGTATAAAGGGACATCATGTCTGCTAGGGTTTTATTAAACCTTTCAGTTAATCCATTACATTGTGGATGATATGCTGTGGTGTATGCATTTCTTACACCCATGATTTTGTTAAATCTTTTACTAAAGCTGATTGAAAAGTTTTTCCGCGGTCACTTAATAGGGTTCGCGGACTTCCGTGTCTCGCAACTATTTGTTCGAGTAAAATTTTGCGACATGTTCTGTTTTTCCGTTAGGAACTGCACGAGTTTCCACATAACGAGTGGCGTAATCGGTTGCTACGATAATCATCGTATTACCTTTTCGTGAACGTCGAAATGGTCCAAGTAGGTCAATGCCTACCATATCGAATGGTATGGACACTTCGATACTTTGAAGTTCTCCTGGAATTTTTGTGTATTGTGCCCTTTACGAGCTTGACAATCGACGCATCCCTTTACGTAGGTGCGTACGTCTTTTAACATGCCGTCCCAATAGTATCGGGATTTTATTCTATTTAGTGTTTTATTAAATCCTAGATGTCCTGACATAGGTTCCGTATGGTTGGAAAATAATATTTCTCCTACTAGAGATTTGGGAATGACGATTAGTAATGACTTACCGTATGGGTTAGCATTCTTTTTGTATAAGATGCCATTACGAAACTCATAATTTTTTATTCTTCGATTTAATGCAATTGGGTTACTTTCTGGGTGTTTTATCGCGTTAACTAGTTTCTTGATTTTGTGGTCTAGTTTTTGGTACTTAGCCATATTATCTTTTGTGAGTGTAAAAGTTGGAATTTCAATATTTTGTTCGTCATCTTGTGGAGTTGGTAGTGACGTCGAGTTTCTGGAAAGACAGTCAGCATCATTATGGCATTTGCCACTTTTATGTTCGACAGTGTATTGGTATTCACTGAGGCGTATCGCCCATCTTGCTAAACGGCTATTAGGGTTTTTAATATTTTTTAGAAAACAGATTGCACTGTGATCTGTTATGATTTTATTGGTCTTCCATAAATTAAATGTCTTAGATAAGTTAGGCCCCAAATTACAGCTAATGTTTCTAATTCCGAAATTGTATAATTTGTTTCTGACTTTGTAAGCGTTCGCGAAATATATGCTATTGGATGTAGTTTTCCTTCGTGTTCTTGCAATAGCACGCCGCCTAGTCCTGACTTACTTGCGTCTGCTCGAAATTCTTTTGGTGCTAAAGGGTCAAAGTGTATTAAAACTGGATATGTAATTAATTTATGTTTCAGTGTTTCGAAAGCTTGCTGGTGTTCGTCTGTCCAGTGAAAAGGCACGTCCTTTTAATTAATTGATTTAGTGGGTGTGCTATTGTTGAAAAATTTGGAATGAATTTTCGATAGTAGTTTGCTAAGCCTAAGTAACTTTGTAATTTTTTAACGTTAGTGGGGACTGGAAAATCCTTTACAGCTTTTATTTTATCTGGGTCCGGTGAAACTCCCGATTCGTTTACTATGTGTCCAAGCAATTTAACTTGCGTGGACGCAAAGGTGCATTCGAGGGTTTTAAAGTAAGACCTGCCTTTCTAAGGCGATTGAAGGCATTCCTCAATCTACGTAAATGTTCGGAAAATGTATCTGAAAAGATACAAATATCGTCCATATATAGTACTAATTCTTTCCATTTGAGATTTTCGAAAACTCTGTCTGCTAGACTTTGGAATGTGCTAGGCGCGTTTGAGAGACCGAACGGCATTTTTTCGAATTGGTAAAGTCCGTCAGTCGATATAAATGCTGTTTTTTCTTTACTGTCTTCGTGTACGTCTATTTGCCAAAAACCGCTAAAAAGATCTAACACTGTGAAATATTTTGCGTTCTTTAGATAAAGTAAAATGTCATCAATTATTGGTAGGGGATAACAATCTTTTTTAGTTACGCTGTTTAATTTCCTATAATCTACACAAAATCTTGTTTCTCCATTTCGTTTCTTTACTAAAACAATGGGGCTCGCCCATGGCGAAATACTTTTTGTAATTATCCCATTTTGGAGCATGTCGTCTATCTGATTTTGTATTTTTTCACGTTCTGATTGTGATACTCTATACGGTCGGCTTTTTACTGGTTGTGCATCGCCCGTATTTATTTTGTGTGTAACTAAATTGGTTCTGCCCATGTTTGCAACGTCTTCCGTAAATATATCTTGGTATTCGGTTAACAATTCTTGTAACTGCGTTTGTTCATTTGACGATAGCTCTTTGTTGATATTAAATTCTGGTGTTGATTTTGTTATTGTTGCCACAAATTGTTTTAAGTCTAATTTTGTATTTTCAGAGTTTTTAATTGAACCTAATGTTGTACCTTTGAACAGTTTTGTGCGTTCGTGTACTTTGGATACGACTTCCATGTGGAATTCGTTACCTTTTGTATGTGGTAATTTCTCTATTACTATATGTTTGTTAATAATATTTTTATTATCGGGGACGAAATGACTATCTTTTGGATTTCAAATGGTTCTAATGTGAGTGTAGTTATCTTGTCTCTTTGTATAAGCGTGTCATTTTTAATTTAATTTTATTATGTAATATAGGATTCTTGTTATATTTGGTTACTGATGTATTTTTATAACTTGATTCTGGCGTTTGCTGGTTATTGAAAATTATTCGATTTTCACGAAAATCAAGAGTTATCGACTGAGTGCGTAGAAAGTGTAATCCTAATATTACTGGTACTGGTAGGTCTCTGATTACTAATGCTTCTAGTGTTAAATTTTTCCTTGTAAAATTACGTTTATTTCGGTTGTACCTAAGACTTTAACTTTATAGTTATCTGCTGTTATCAGATTTGTGTGCGCTTGTTTTCTAATTATTATATTTTCAAAATGATTTATTGCTACGATATTATGATAACTGCCGCTGTCTATTAACACGTTTGTATTAGAACCGTTTACTATGGCTTCGAATGTGAACATTTTGCTATCATATTTATTTATAAATGTATATGTTGGTTTATAGAATGATGCGACACGCGGGGATTTAGTGCTTGTTTTGGGGATATATTCTGCGTGCCGCCTTTCCGCGTTTGGGGACTTTGATCGACTTGTGGAGAAATTGACTATTCTTGGTCTTTGGGGTGTTCGTTGTCGAGGTCTGTAGGCTAATGTATCACTTTTACATTGGCTATAAAAATGACCTGTTCTGCCACATCTTAGGCAATTTACTTTTGATGTGAAAGTGCGGGAATTATAGTACGAGTCACGCGTTTGTGACCTTCCTCGTGGATTGAAGTTTTTATTGTTATGGATTGAAGGGTACGTTTTCTATGCGTATAGTTTGGATTTTCATTTTATTTGTTTTGCTGTTTTCTTTAAGTGCTAGTACAGTCATTTTCTGTGTTAGTGCATCTTGTATTGCATTTGTCTGCATTTCAGACAGATGAAACGCTATATCTTTTAGTCGGTCTTCCGTTATTTCGAAGTTTGCTGACAGCATTAGGAAATTATTTCTTAAGGTCGGTAATAATCCTGCCTCAAGTATTCACGAAAGTCATCTATATGTATTTGCGGACGTAATTGGTTCGCAATGTTCAACAGAGCATAAAAATAATTTATGGTAGGTTCGTTCGTTAATTGACGACGATTTTTAATTGGATTCTTATCAATCTTAGTGCGTTTGGACCTCCGTAATATTTTAAAATGAATTTTTATATCGGACCACGTTTTATTTTTGTTTTCGTTTTCTGATTTGAAATTGTCGTACCAATTTTTGAACTTTCACGTAGGTAATGTCCAAGGAACTGAATTTTATTGGGTTCCTCCCAAAATTTGCTTCCGCGCAACGTTCGAATTCTTGTATAAACTCCAAGCAATTCGATTTACCTGGGGTAAATTTGTTTGGTTCTGCAATTTGGGTAGTACAGCCGTCGTTGGCATTAGTTCCGTTGCCGCTATTGTATTATTAGCCATTTCTTTATTGATTTTAATACTATTTTCTGGAGTTTTATTTACCTGTATTCGGACATCTAAATTTAGTTCGTCGTGCGAAACAATTAATGATGTTGGTGTATTTGGCGGTGACCGTAGAAGTGAATTTCGGGATTAAATGGTCGCGTTTGCGTTTCAGTTTCGTTGGGAAGAATTGAACTAGTTTCGTTTTTAATAATTTTGTTCTTGTGTTGTAGGTATGTTTAGGGTACTTTTGGGAACATCCATTATCTATGTGTACCATGGTGATAATGCATCGAACCGACGTACTATGTTACGAAAATGGTTATTTGCCTGCGTGTAGTCCTGATTTTGTTGTGCTTCCGCTTTAAATGTGTTCGACGGGACCTGAAAGTATTTTATTGCCCAAGATTTCTTACTTTCTTGGATTAGTTTGTAAAAAGTGTAGCATACCAATGATGCTCTATGTCGTTTTCGATCGCCCAATCGATGTATTTTAAAATGTACTGTCGTAAGTAATTTCTCCGGGAGAAAAATACAGAATTGTTGTGCTAGTTGTACTGTCTGCTTCGGCGCTTGTCGTCATTAGGGTTTTCTTTTCGCGTTTATTCGTACATAAGTAGGAACTGCTGATTAACAGTCTAGTTTTTAAGGGTGATTAAGCCTTAAAATCCTCTACCATGTGTGTAAGACAGAGGAGCCGGCGAACCTCCACCATATGTGACGTGGCGTTGTTTATACCGCATGTGTCACGTGCGTAGCTCAGGGGGTATCTAAGAATGTCTAGAGGGGTTACCCGCGGATAGAGTTCCAGGGTCGATTTATTAGTTACATGTTCCTACCAGGACTGGTGATTGAAGTTCATGCATAAATAATAACCCAAGTACAGGATCAGTGTTTAATCTTAAGCAACGAGCATATGAACATATTTTACAGTAAGGCGTACAGATTATAAATAGTTACAGCATGACTACAAGCATATTAACATATTAGTAACGATCATTCGTTACGTAGATACATATATAATTATAAGCATGATAATTAAATAGAAATATTATAGCATGACAGTTACAATTAAAGTCACAAATATTTACTTACATTTCTCTTAGGCTGCTGGGGATGGAAGCACACACACCTTCAAGGATTTACTTTCTTCAAGACCGTTGTACGTTCTGTCTATTTTTGGGCGCGCTCCTATTTTTATTAATTCGCGCTTCCCACTGATTGGTGCGTAATCTCTTTGTTATAATTAAACGTTATTCTCTCATAATTAGTAATCGTTCATTTCCTGTGTGTGGTTCTATGTTTCATGCTGATTAAGAATTTGCTTTCCTGGTAGTTGTGTGTGAACTTCCTATGACTGTTATTTCGCACTTGATAATTAATAATTAATTCTAATAATTTTTGATGATTGTAAAGCTGAGTAAATAATACACGTAACAATACTTCTAAATAACCCTTCTACGATTTGCATTTTATTGGGTTTTTACAAGTTTTTATAGATATTATATGTTACTAACGGTTCAATTAACTTCAATTACAAATAATACCCTTTAATTTTTAGTGACTCCTAATCAAATATTAATTATTATCTGTACATTTTGTTTAATACCGGTTACTTAAAATTGAGTTAATTAATATAAATTTTGCACGTAATTTTCTATTTGTTTCTTTACTAGGAATAATTAAATTACACGAGAGCTTTTAATACTGCTTCCTTTTTTTTTATAGCAAGCGTCTTGTACATAATTTAACTCCTTATTTTTAATGAAACGAATGAATTTTTATGCTTCACGGTTTTTTAATAACGCGTACCTTTTCCCAAAGCTTCTACACGGTGATTAAAATTATTTGATGTGATTATTTAATTTTCTACCCTGGTCTAAATATGAGTAATATATATATATAATGTATACAATAACAGGCTTTTAGGTCTGCTGGTTAATTAAGTGTACTCTTTATTATAAATCTAAGCTTTCGGTTTTATTTTAAACCATTATCAAAGATACTAACAATTCAGAAACGTTAATATGGGCTAAATAGTTAGAAACTTACTTACTAATGTGAGGTTTTACACTGAAATCGTCGATATAGATAAATTTTTGAATACAAACTGAAAGTGATGTTGAAAGCTTTTATTGAAAGCCCATATTAACGTTTCTGAATTTTTAGTATCTTTGATAATGGTTTAAAATAAAACCGAAAGCTTAGATTTATAATAAAGAGTACACTTAATTAACCAGCAGACCTAAAAGCCTGTTATTGTATACATTATATTTTATAACTTCAAGGTCATTATACCACAAAAGTATATATATATATATATATATATATATATAAACAAACGGAGGATTAGGGCGATGGTAGCCACGAAATGTGTAAATTAAATAAAGCAATATATGGATTAAAGCAAAGTGGACGACAGTGGAATCTCAAATTAGAGAAGATGTTAAATCTATTTACACTCCAAAAATCATCTGCTGATCCAAGTGTCTTCTACAAGGACGATCGCCGTATGATTGTCGCAATATATGTCAACGATATCTTGATTTTTGGAAAAATACAAAGCAGCACGAACAACTAAAAATTAAGCTCAACAAGCATTTTCATATGAAAGATTTAGGTATAGCCAAAAGTTGCATTGGCCTGAATATTACTTATGATGGGAATAATGGAATTCAACTGGACCAAACAAAATATATAAATAAAATCATTGAAAAATTTGGAATGTCAAATTATAAGCTAGTGGCTACACCAAGTGACCCTAATCAAAAATTATCAATTGAGATGTGTAAAAGCCGTGACTTGTGGGGCAAGTTTCGTACTTGGAATCTGTTGGTAGTTTGTTATGTTTGATGCATGGAACGAGACCTGACATTGCATTTGCCATTAGTGATGTTAGTCGTTTCAATAATAAACATGGTGAGGCACATTGAAAGGCTGTTAAGAGAATTTTTTAGATACTTAAAAGGCACTGCCGACTTAAAGCTTTGCTATTCAGCATCTGAAAACTTAACTGGTTATTCAGACGCTGACTGGGCATCAGATGTGGACAAACGTAGATCATGCTCAGGATATATTTTCAAATTGGCTGGCGGTGCTATATCTTGGTGCTCGAAATGGCAACCCACTGTAGCACTCTCGACTACCGAGTCGGAATATATGGCTTTGGCTTCTGCTACTCAGAGGGCTATTTGGCTTAAACATTTTAGAGAAGACTTGGACTCGAACATTAAAGAAAACTCTATTATGATTCGATGTGATAACCAAAGCACAATGAGATTAGCCGAATCAGACGGATATCGAGCCGGATCCAAACACATTTATATACGAAACCACTTCATTCGTGATCGAGTCGAGGATGGAATAATTACCGTTCTATATGTAATGACTGAAAATATGGTGGCAGATAGCATAACAAAAGCTGTTACAATCAAGAAACAAGAATTTTACATGCAAGGAATGGGACTTTCGCGTGGTAATAAAAATTAAATTTTTGACAAGTGCATGTTTTAATATTTTATTAGGTGGGAGTGTTGGAACCGAAGTATGGCTAGTATGCTCTCTAGATTTATACTGTAATTAAGTTCACTTTGGTTTTGACAGTAGTTTTGTTTAGAAGTAGTTGACAAAAAGTCAAACAAGAAGCCATTTTTTATTTTATTAGTTCATAAAAAATATTAAATTATAATAGTACGATCTATTATTTATGCAAGTATTTGTTATTAGTATTGAATGTCTCAATATTACAGATTCCTGTCATTTCTTCTTTTACCTTGTCGTCAGTGTTATGTATATAATTAGTAAATTACTAAATGTTGTAATATTGTATTATTTATTATAAATGTATAATAAATATGTATTTGTAACTCTAAAATATTAATGAATTCTAACTATCACAAAGTATCTCCTTGTTCTTCTTTATGTATGTATCCCTGGAAACTGGTTTCCAGGTGCTTATGATTAACTTATAATATGCATACATAACAATAACATTGATATTAAGTTATATAGTTTCCCTCCTTTTAGATACCGATGCTGAAGTGTATTCAATAATGTTTTTAAACATAAGTATAGTTGATGTCATATGCTGCATACCAAGGTGCTCTTTAAGCGCTGTATTACTTTTAATTTAGAAAAGCACCTCACTGCAGCATCCATCAATTGAATTTCAATTCAGATAAAAATGAAGAGTATGATTGAAAATTGAGAAAATGCAGAGTAATAAGTGAAACATGGCATTTACAAAAAGGTTTATCATCTACAGAAATTTGCTTTTGTGCAACCCAGTCACAAAAACATTGCTATACATTAAAAGCAGCTTGCTCCACACATTCCACCACCTCCATAAATTTGATTCATTCTTAGTTTCTTAGTTTTATACTTTCACATAGAAATATCAAACACGTCAATTGATCTACTAAATTTTGTATGGACTGTGTATAATGAAAAGTTTAGAAAAAATGAATGCGAGTCTGAAAAGTGAAATAGGTCAGATCATGCCCCTTAGAGGATGCTTTTGTTTATATTCAGAAATGTGTTTAAAAATTTAAATGAATTTTTCACTTTTAGTCAGCTATTAGTTACTATATGAAAAAAGTAAATGTGATAACCTTCTGTTTATTACATATGTATTTTCATTTAGCCATTTATTCGTTAAAAATACGAAAATCTAATATGTTTTATTAGATTTCTGAAACTACCAATTTCCATTAAAGAATTTAAGTTTCAGAATACGATCAAACTTGACTCGTGGAATATTACTTTTGAAACTTACAGTATTTGAAAATCTACATCACTTCTAATACTTACAGCGACAGATTTTACAGCTTTTATATACTTCTTCGTTTCTAAACTCTTTAATACTTTATTCAATTGCGTCATATTTAAATTAGACTTAAATCTGATATCTCTAATCCATATTCCTTTGTTACCAGCTTCTTCAATTATTTTATATACAACACGTTCTTCATTGTCAGATCCCTTGTTTTCAGTTTTCTTTGCAGGATCTTTGTATTTATACAATAAAACTCCTTTCTCTTTAAATAATTCCAGCAAACTACAACATATAAGTATTATATATTTATTAAGCTGAAAAGAATACATAATCTACCCAGATTTTAATAATTTATTTATTATTTTGGTCCAAACTGGTAAAGGTGTATCAGGAATTTCATTTTTAATATCATCATTCGATATTCCGTTTTCCTTTGATTTGGCTAATTCCACAATGGTATTTTCAACTGCCGTTTCACTATTTTGACTCATTTTCTAAATAATTTTCTAGAATACTAAGAAGAAAATATAATTTTACTACATATTAGTTTATCTATAGTGCGTTTAACCAACAGATTCAGTAATTAAAATAATAGGATGGGCTTAGTTGCGCAGTACAAACTGAGCATAAGCTTCAGTTACAGTCGATTTATATGCAAGTATATTTACACAAATGTAATAAGTATTGAAAAATACTGTTTTTGAAAAAAAAAGTACAAGAGCAAAAAATACGAAAGACGAGTGAACAAAAATAAAGCAAAGACAAACACGAAAAACTAATTGACATTTGTAGGTTAATGTTACAAATTGAAATGTGTGGTTGTGTAAATCCGGCCAACCAATACAAAATCTTTATTTAAACTTGGTGCTGATTTATGGGCGGAGCATTTACTGAATCTGTTCCTTAAACGCACTATAGTATTCCAGTTGAAGTACAAATCTAACCTCAAAATTTCTGAACATGGCTAAATATGAAAATATCCATGAATTAAACACTCAAGAAGTTACACAAACTTGGAATAAACTCCATAACACAGCAACAAAAGTTAGTACGATATAATTATGAAAATTTCATATAAAGTGCTTACAATAAAACAAACTGTAAACATAACCTATTTAAAACCGTTCATATTTATATTATAACTATAAACTTTTAGGCTGGATTTCGTGATGGGGTAACAATCGGAAGAGATAGCGTTTTTCAAAACAGCTTTAATGCAGGATATTCTGAAGGTTTTAAAATGGGTTTCGAATTAGGGAAACGCGAAGGTTCACTCAGGTATTGTATCCACTGATGGCGATGTTTACAGATTGCAGTTAATGTTATTTTTTTGTAAATTCAACTTAATTTAGTTTTTGGACACAATGGCACACATTTATTATTTGTTGTCTTAATGGAAAACCCACTAAGACGATTATAATTATTAAGAAGTAGGTAGTGACTTAAAAATTACATAAACTGACATCTTCAGTATCTGTACAACAATTGAGAACACCCATTTATGTATAAATTTTCAAATTATTTAAGCAATAAAACCATTAACATTTTGTTAGTTACATATACACTGAAAAAGAAAGTGAGACATTTGTATTGCAGAACTATTACATTAACTAGTTACATCAAAGTAAAAACTAGCGTTTCTCAAAATTGCATAAGAAAGCGTTTAAAAGAAGTTACATATTTAAAATACAAATTTTGCTATTTTTATTGGTGCAATTGCTGCAACATTTTAAGCAAAATCATGGTGGGAAGAAGTGTCAATCATTAATAACTTTTTTTACTTTTGAAACTTTCATATCTGTAAGAATTTGGAAAAACATCAGCGATGTGAATGAACATTACTACTGTTTTGATGTCAAAGAGGTGCAACATCTCAGTAGCACCCAGTATAATTTTCTGTTAGCCAATTTTCAATTTTATCGCTCTTTACCATAACTATCTAAATTATCACTAATGGTAAAAGTTATACAACATTCTATCGAAATTTGAATAACTATCAGTTACAGTTCCGATGCCAAAGTGTTGGTATGTCTCTTGAAAGGTATAAAATTATTAAGAATTTGGCCCTGGAAAGCTTTTGATCTTAGAAAAGTTTTGAATTTCATTATTGGGTGGCTGTGAGATCACACCAGTCCCAAGGGATTTTGTCACCTCGTCGCCACAGCATTAAAGTAACAGCTGATACTTTTCTTTTATTTTTGTTTTCATCATCATTAGGTCTTCAGTCCTGGAACTGGTTAGACGCGTACCATCTTTGTTTCCTATTCTGAACTAATCTACAGATTTCCCTGAAATTTGCACAGTCTGCATCTAGGTCATCATCGACCTCTTTTTTCCTATCTCTGCTTGTAATATATCCCATACTATTCCCCAAAAATCCCTTACAACGTATTCTGCCCTTCTATTTCTCTTATCTTTTTCCCCGATATCCTTGTTCCCCTACTATTTCTTTTATTATCTTTGTCTGTCCATGCTATCGTCCTCATACATCTGAAGCACAGCATTTCAAAGGCTGCTTCCGTTTTTCTGTCTGCGTTTCAGACTGCCCATATTTCATAGGCATACTGTGCTGTGCTCCACACATATGCTTTCACAAATTTTCTTCTTGTTCTATGTTTGTTGTCTTTCCTCATAGGCGCTGTTCTTTCTTGTTAGATGCCGTTCGGTCATCTTCTATTGTTTTATCATTATATACCCTATTTTTCCGACCTTCAGTGGTTGTGAAGGGAGGTAAGCAGCCTGTGGCTGCCAGGTTGTTTATACTAATCATCAGATTTATCTGCGCTTATTTTTTCGTTATTCGGTTTTCCGTCTCAAAACTGGTTGGACACGTTCCTGCACTTATTTATATTCTGAACTAGCCTACATAGTTCCCTGAAATTCTCACACAGCCTGTGTATGCAGCTCGTTCCCCTTCTATTGTTTTCTAATTTTATACCCTATTTCACCGAGATTCAGTGAAGGGGGTTAAGCAACCTGTGGCTACCAAGATCCCCAACACTTTAACCTTTACCGAAATAATGGTTTTCCAGTAAATCCTTTCACACACTTAATATTATTCGAGAATATTGCCCAACCAATTCTTGTAGTTACTTATAATAATCACCATGTTTAAGCACAGTTATTTTTTCGTCATTAGTTTATCCATCTTGGGATTGATTGAATGCGTACCTCCATTGATTTCTATTCTGGGCTAGCCTACACATCTCCCTGAAATTCCTGCAGCCCACATCTTTTACTATCTGTGTGCAGTAGTCTAACCTAGGTCTGCCTCTTCTTCTCTTTTTTCCTACTTCTGCTTCTAATATATTCCGCACTATTCCCTCATGCTGTAGTATGTGGCCTATCATCCTATCTCTCCTATTTTTTACCGTTTTCCACATATTTCTTTCTTCCCCTACCATTTGTAGTACCTCTTCGTTCTCAACCTTGTCTGTCCATATCTTCATCATGCGTCTGTAGCACCACATTTAAAAGGCTTCTACCTTTTTCTTGTCCGCTTCTCCTACTGTCCAGGCTTCACAGCCGTACAGTGCTGTGCTCCACACATATGTTTTAAGCAATCTTTTCATTGTTTCTATGTTTGTGGTCTTTGAACACAGTAGTTGCTTTTTCTTGTTAAATGTAGCACGACCTTGTGCTAATGTTTGTTTTATATCTTTTGTGCTTTTCCCATCTCGCGTTATTTGGCTTCCTAGGTAGCAGAAATCTTTAACCTCTTGTAAGTTCGTGTTACATACTTGTATTCTTGTTTTTGATTTATTTTCCCCACCTTTGCATACTAGAACTTTAGTTTTAGTTTTGTTAATTTTCATACCGTATCTCTCTGTTAGAACCGTTTCCATTTCATTAAGAGCAACTTCTAACTCTTCCTTGTTAGACGCTAATACCGCTATATCATCTGCAAATCTAAGCATATCAATTTTTTGTCCCTGCATAGTAATTCCAAATGTCTTCCTGCATTTGACAGTATTCATTGCCTCTTCTATGTACAAGTTAAAAATCAATGGGGATAGGGTACATCCCTGTCTCACCCCTTTCCTAATGTTTACTTCTCTACGTTCCTGCTCTAATTCTATTACTGCTGTTTGCTCTTTGTATAAGCTATGTAATGTAATGTATACTTGGGAGGTAATTTGGTAGTTTCCCGTTGCCTTCCACATCGCGATAGTGTGTCTTAGACTGCCATATCGACCCCTATGGTCTTTGCCAATCTAAGTACTGAAAGAGCTGCTTACTTTTATATGTGGAAAAATTGAAGGATAATGGTGTATTTGTTTCAGGGCAAAAATTCAGAATCCACAGACTAGCAGTACTGCAGTGACTACAGATTCTACAGTAGAAGACGTTTGCTTTATATCTTCTAGTAAATCAACAGCACCAAAAGCTTAATTTACAAATAGTATATTAGAATATCAATATTGTTTCATAATGGTACAAGAAAGTAGGTACATTTATTTTTCTATTTTTGTTACATTAAGTTATTTTTATCTGGATTTTTTTTCTGTGTAGTGAATAACTAGGAGTGACCATTGGTCAACCTCTAGAAGTTTAACTTATTTTATTAACTATAAAGCTAATGTACATCTTTTTAATATGATTGCCTTTTCGAAGCAAAATTTTTAACTAAGTAGTAGTTCTGCATGCTCCTCTTCGTTGGAACTAAGTTTAATATTAGAAATAGGAGTACATACAATATAAGCTCTTTTATTGTCGTCCAAGTATCTAATTTTTTAACTCTGAATCTGAATGGGTCATCATAATCTGACACCATATTTTCATAAATCGTTCAACACTAATATAAAGTCATTATGTTGCAGTAAGCGGTTAAAAATATATTTTTGTAACGATTGATGTTTGCTGTTACTAATAATTAAATATCTAAATATATTGGCTGCTACAAAAGGCCGAAAACAGTCAAATATCTCGAAACCAAAAATTTTGCGAAAAATGATTCGAAGCAAAGTTTTAAGGTTTTAAAAGTTCTATTTAAGAGTTCATAAATTATAAATTTTAATGCTCATAACTCTTAACAATTCGCAAGAAGAATAGGTCAACAACCATGTTTTGGAAATGTCTCACTGCCATCTTTAATACTGTATCATAAGAAATGTATGTTCCCTTAAAAAAATCGTATTGGTCTTGAATTCGCCTTGGTGGGTGTCTCCACTCAAGACCAAATGGATATGAGCATTGAGTAAAAGTTTTAAAACCCTACAACTTTAGTTTGAAATATTTTTCTCAAAACCTGCAGTTCGATACTCGCTAGAAGTGAGCGCAGACAGTCAAATTGTATTAGTCCTATAGAGTGTTAAATTGTATTTTGCAAATTGTTTGTATTAAATAGTTTTGTTAGTACAGAGATACGTATGACATAAAGATTTAGCACCTAAGCAAAGCTTGTGAAGCTGAATACCCAAATAATTTATAGTTCTGCAGAAATGCTAAATAGTAAACTAAGGTAGAAATTCAACGAATGTATAAAAAAATTGTAAAAAAAATATTCATCTAGATCTCACAAAAAATAGCTAAATTCAACCTAAAATTGGGTCTTCAAGAGTATTAGTAAATATAAAATTATATTTTTCCATATTATCAAATAAATATTTTTCAACTTGTTTTTCGTATAACCTAATGTTGTTTAAAGTTTTAAGCAAGCGGGTAAAGTATTGAAAATCCATAGAGCTAAATAAGAAATATGGTGTCGAGTTAATATCATAAGGGGTCAAGTAGTTTTGATTGGTTTTTATCTTATTAATTTAGTGTAGTAAGAACGCTGTATAAATTCTTTAAAGTGGGAATATTTGTACAAAAACGGTAAATACATTTTAAGTAAAGTATTCTAAGAGGTAGTAAATTAGTCTCTGAAAATGTTTGACGGAAAACATATCTTTTTTAAGCATGACTTTGATAACAAACTTCTGCTTGTTAGTAAAGGCAACAAAATAGTCGAAAAAGTATTACTCCAAATCAGAATACCGTATCTAACGATAGACCCCATAAATGCGCAGTAAATTGTCTTAAAGTTGGATAGAGATAAAATGTTTCTTAATAGTAGAATTTATACATACAGTATCTGATTTTAGATATAATGTATGCAATATGTGCATGTCGTATTAACTATTGGTCTAACATTACACGCAAATACTTAATTTTGCTAACTCTCAGTAACAGAACAGGAACAAACGGAGCTTATACAGTATATTTTATGAATAAATAAAAGGTTTCTACGATTTATGTTTACATAGGAAAACGCTTTTTGTGTTTAATATAGGTAAAGACCTGAAATTACTTCTCGCTTACAGAATGGTTGTATTTTCATTAGTACTAGTTAAATTATAGATTGCATATGGTACCTAATGATTTTTACAGGTTTAATATTAAAATGCACAATTTCAGTTAAATAGATTATACTGGTCCAGTATAGGCAACATGTCGAACGTATATGTGGTGTATGCTAGAAGTATATATTTATAGAGGAAAATACAGATGCCAAGACGACATAGCAAAAAAAGGAGAAGCCTACTTGTACTAAAAATTATTTTAATCCTAAAATAATATATGCATGTCTATGGCAGGTAGTCCAACATACACAAATTGTCTTGTTAAGAAGACATTTGGTTACTAGGGTGGCTTGTTAAGGATACATTGGTTACTAGGGTGGCTGCACGGATTGAAATTTACAGTTGGTAACTACACCATGATGGATATGTAATAATAGATCAGATTAGTGAGCTAGATGATACAAGCAGACGGATTTGCCATTTTAACTCTCAATTACTATCAATCGGTACATCTTTGTTGATCAATTATGGTTTAAAAACATTTTTGCAAAAAATGATATTTTATGCAGCTGTAAATTGTTCTAATAATTCAAGACATGGTAATATAAGTTTTATAAATTCCCCACCAACTTAGAATGCCGGAAAAGGCAGTTAATTAATGGTAGAAGTGACAATTACATTCCCAAACCAATAAACGCATTGTGTAATATATGTGTTTGAAAAGATAGAATTTAATTGTGTACTATAATGTGATTTTTTGAACAGGAACATTTTAAACATGTCAAATTCACTTCCTACAATAATTTAATATCATGATATTCTAAAAAAGCAAACTATTGTTGTCCTAAATACAGAATTGAAATTTTTCCCTATTTTTGCTGCTTCTTATAAATTGTGTACGTTTTAAAATCTGTTAACTGATATTTACGTTAGCATTGTTGTTTGAAAATAAGTAAAGTATTATTAAGTTGCTATGGAATTTTGAGAATAACTAAAGTAAAATTCTTGTCCGGAGGTAAAATACCCTCATTCGGATCTCCAGAAGCGGGTACTTGGGGCTCGTCATCGTAAGAATTTAAAACAACGGTTTGATTTAGTGATAGGGACTTGGAATGTAAGGTCATTACTTAGAGTAGATAAGTTAACGAATTTAGTAGTCGAAATGAGAAAAGGAAAACTGGATATTTTAGGTGTTAGTGAAATGAGATGGCTAGATAATTATGACTTTTGGAAAGATAACTATAGAATAATGACAACTTCTTCAACTAATGGACAGGCAGGGGTAGGAATAGTGTTAGATAAAGGATTAGGACGTAAAATTAAAGAGTACTTACAATTTAGTGATAGAATAATTATGGTTAGATTAAGAACAAAACCCACAGACACGTTTAGTACAGGTTTACATGCCAACAACTCAGTACGAGGACGTAGAAAAGGTATACGAGGATATAAATAGTATAGTGAGAAAAGTAAAGGGAAATGTGAATTCAATAGTTATGGGGATTTTAATGCATCAGTGGGAGAAGGTAGTGAGGGAAAAATGGTAGGAAAATTTGGGTATGGTAGACGAAATGATAGAGGAGAAAGATTAGTTGAGTTTTGTCAGGAAGTTTTACCAAATAGACTATTTTAGTTAAACAAAGATATAAATACCAAGTTAAAAACTGTCGTAGTTATCCAGGGGCTGACACAGATAGCGATCATAACTTGTTAAAATGAAGTGTAATCTAAAATTTAAAAAATTGAAAAAGGCTAAAAGAGAGGGATGATATCCAGGTAAGCTTAGTGATAGTGAGGTAAAAGAGGAATATAAACAAGTACTAGATAATAAGATCAAAGAGATTGATATATGAGGGAATGTAGAAAACAGATGGAAAGAAATAAAAAGGGCTGTACAGGATACAGCAACACAGGCTATAGGTAAGAAAAAAGTAGAAGCCTGAAAACCCTGGGTAACAAAGGTGATATTAGATTTAATAGAGAATAGAAGAAAGCTTAAACCTTTCAGAAAATTGGATAGTGAAAGTAAGCAAAAATATAATAGAGTAAGAAATAAGATTGTATATGAGTGTAGAAAAGCTAGAAATAAATGGATGGAGGAGAATTGTAAGGGAATACAAGATGATTTGAGAGTAGGTAAGACAGACAGGACTTACAGGGCAGTTAAAAAGTTTTTCGGAAAAGATAGGAAAAAATATAATGGTATTAAAGATGAGAATAATGAGCTTCTAATAAATAAAGTTGAGGTAGCAGATAGATGGAAAAGATATTTAGAAGATTTATATAAGGGAGACGATATGGATGAGTTAGAGAACGACCAAGAAGAGGATGAAGAAATAGGATTCTCAATATTAAGAGAGGTATTTGATAGAGCTGTTAGGGATCTTAAACTAAATAAAGCACCGGGGATAGACGATAGACCCACAGAATTAATAAAATATGCAAGTCCGAAAACTATAGACAGATTATATGAACTAGTAAAAGTAATATATGACACAGGTGAGGTCCCAATAGATTTCGAAAAAAATTTTATTATTCCAATCCCAAAAAAGTCAGGAGCTGATAGGTGTGAGAGTTTTTGAATGGTTAGT
This sequence comes from Platerodrilus igneus, assembly GCA_036346225.1. Classification (NCBI taxonomy): domain Eukaryota; kingdom Metazoa; phylum Arthropoda; class Insecta; order Coleoptera; family Lycidae; genus Platerodrilus; species Platerodrilus igneus. The sequence goes on along the minus strand of JARFIW010000333.1, from coordinate 1,397,305 downwards.
TTAAGTTCCCACGCTTCCAAAATACTAACAATAATAATTAAAAATAGAGTAGATGCTTTGACTGAGAATTATTTAGGCGAAGACCAATATGGTTTTCGTAAAGACAGGGACTATAGAACCCATATTAATGATTAGGGTAATTATCGAAAAAAGGTTACAAAAAATAAAAAGACTCATTTCGCGTTTGTATATTTAGAAAAAGCATTTGATAGGGTTATAATTGGATTGTTATGTTCAGAACTTTACGAAAAATAGGAATCTCTCATATGGATAGAAAAATTATTTACAGTCTATATAAAAACCAAAACGTAGTAATTAGATTTTATGAAATAGAATAGGAAGCTAAGATTAGAAATGGTGTTAGACAGGGCTGTATACTATCTCCCCTGATTTTTAATGTTTATATTGAGGAATCTTTAAATTTAGCTAGAGAGAGAAAAGAGATAGGTGTTAGTGTACAGGGATAGAAAATAGACATGTTACGTTTTGCAGATGTTATAGCCATTATAGCAGAGTCAGAAAAGAGTTAGGAGAGTTTTTTAATATTTTGGATGAGATATTACAGTGTAACTATAGTATGAGAATTAACTCAGGAAAGACAAAGATAATGACAAGTGAGTTACAGCCTAGTTCTAAACCAAAATTAAAAATAGGTAATACCGAGTTAAAGGAGGTAGATGAATTTTCTATTTAGGTAGTATAATTACAAAGGACGGACGTAGCAGAAGGGATATAGTAGCTAGAATAGCTCAAGCTAGAAAAATGTTTTTAAAAAAGAAAGACTTGCTAATAGCTAATAGTATCAGTTTTGATAATAGAAAAAGTTTCTTAAAGTCATACGTATGGAGCATTCTATTATGCGGTAGTGAGACTTGGACAATTAAAGAGGTAGATAAGAAAAGAGAAGCTTCTGAAACTTGGTGTTATAGGAGAATGTTAAAGATTAGTTGGACAGATAGAGTAACAAATGAGGAAGTTTATAGAAGGATAGGCGAGGAACCCTGTATGTGGAAACAAATAAAGGTCAGGAGAGATAGAATGATAAGGCATTCAGTTAAGACATGAGTGACTATTTAGTAAGGTCTTACATTATAGACTACCAAATAAAAATAGAGTAGGAAGACCTAGACAAAGCTATATTAGTCAAATTATTAAAGATTTAGGTTGTGAAGGGTATGTAGACCTTTTTAGACTAGCTCAGAATAGAAAAGAATTTAGAGCTGCATCAAACCAACCTTAAGTAAATTCGAAAACAAAACAAAACAAAAATTTATTTTTTATTTATTTAATTTTAATTCTCAACAGCTACAGTGTGCCCTTACAGAGAAGTATTATATTATAATAATTATCATTTGAGCATACATTATCTAAGTGATGTCTTATGGTTGTTATGTTGCTATTATACATATCTATATCCCTGCAATAAAAGTTAAATAGTTTAGCAATTCTAACTAACACAGCATGCGTGGTGTAGTTTGTCCTTGGACATTTATAGTAAAAAGTTTTCGTATTTCTTGTTGAATGTTGTGTAGGTACATGGAATGTAATGGCAGATAATAAATCTGGACAATCAATACGATTCCTACATACATTGTAGACAAAAATTATGTCGCCAATAAGGCGCCTTTTAGTAAGGTTGTTCACATTATAGTGCTCCAATAGCAAAGAGTAAGGTAAACCATGTGGGTAATATCCTTCTTCTTTAAACCACACAAGTTTAAGGAAACGTTTTGTATATTTTCAAAATATCAATACTGATTTTGTAACATGGGGACCAAACAGGTGAGCCATATTCAAGTTTGGATCCTATGTAAGTATTGTAAAGCTTAATCAGTACCACAGGATCCCTAAATTCGTTACAGTTTCTTAGAATGTAACCACTCATTTTATATGCATCCTTAGCAACATCATGATAGTGTGCTTTGTAGCCGAGTCTAGAATCCAGCAGGACACCAAGATCCCTTACCATTGTGGAAGATTGGAGCGGTTTATCTGCTATCTTATAGATAAAGGTAGTATTAACTACTTTACGTGAAAATTTAACAAAACAACATTTGTCATGATTAATAGAGAGTTTTTTATTCTGACACCAGGTGTCAAAATATTCTAGATCTTTCTGTAAGAGAACACAGTCATTAATACTTTTGATTTGCCTAAATATTTTTATATCGTCTGCATAGAGTAGGGATTCCGAAGAAATGTATTCTACTATATCATTAATAAATGCTAGGAAAAGCAACGGCCCTAGGTTACTGCCTTGCGGCACCCCTGACGCTGGATTGAAAGTTACTGATTTAACATTATTATGCACTAAAATAAATGAATAAAAATGTCACAATGACATAATACAATTAGTTAGCGGTCTGGCATGTTGGCAACGATTCGCTACTTAACCCTTACCATAACATGTAATTTAATAAACGTCACCATGACATAACTCACAATTAGTTAGCGGTTGGCATGTTGGCAGTGATTCGTTGCCTAAGCCTTACCATAACATATAATTTACACTTTTCCTTTTTGGAGGGTAATATTTCATTTCTTGATAAATGGGAATCATGTAAACATGTTGGAGTTTTTTAACAACTATCAGGTTGCTAATATCTATGTAGAGCCAGGTAGATAAGAAAAAGGGAGAACAGTATAGGAAGACCTAGACCAAGCTATATTAGTCAAATTATTAGAAATTTAGGTTGTGAAGGGTATGTAGAACTTTTTAGATTGGTACAGAATAGAAAAGAAGTTAGAGCTGCGTCAAACCGACCTTAAGTAAGCCGAAAACAAAATGTTGAAAAGTTCGAGCGTATACATGTGAAATTGCATTTTATTTTGGACCATATAAGTGAAGCTATCATTAAAGTGAGCTATGTTTATACCAATTAACGGTTAGCAGATATTTTCACAAAACCATTAGGTTGTGAAAAATTGTATAACGTGAAAATAATCTAGAAAAACCTTAAGATATTTCGGGAATATTAGTTTTTGACACAACCAGACAGACTTTAACTTATGCAGAATGGAAGTAATATAACGTTTGTATACAGCGTTACATGTAACATAATAATGCATACGCTGTAAACTTAATACTGTGTAACATACCCGTTCGCAGCAATTACAGCTTTAATAGTGGTTGTGGTATTATAGAATCACATACATATTTAACAAACGGTATGATTTGGGTGATTTAAACCTTCTTTATATTTACATATTCTATCAAGTTAAAAAAGGATGTTTTATATTGCTGCAGAAGATTATTTTTAAATGCATTAGTGCCAATGTTGTAGGTAGATTTGCTACAAATTTCTCAAAGTGTTTGGGATTATTAATAGGTTATAGTTTATTGATCAATTATCTAAAATTATAGGTTAATTATTCTATGATGAACCATCTATGTTGCAAAAAGAAGGCAACTCCGATTAGGTTTTTGTTTATAACAGTTTTTACGTAAATATATGTTCTAATTGTACACCTTACTGTTGTAGTTTCTTTAAATGTGAACATATAAAGTTAATTGTTGTCATATGTATAGGTCTTTGAATATTTCAATAACCCTGAGCCACTCAATGAAGGCAGTGAGAAATCTATAGAAAAGGATGTAACACAGTGTTATTAGTTTAACTTAAAAACATCAAGTAGGGTTTTAAGAATGAAGAAATTCACAGATAGAGAGACATTTGAAGGACTTGAGAGCAAAATTTGCTATAATACAAAACGAGTTATTTGTTTATAAATGTTTCAGTTAAAAACACTAAAATTACAACAGTTTCGAGAAATTAATAGCTGAATACACCACTTTATATATATATATATATATATATATATATATATATATATATATATATATATATATCTGTTATTCGTTAAGCATTGCATTGGTTTTGACAGCATGATCACGAATTTTCATTCAATTTGTCCGATAATAAATACTACTGAAATAGATTCAAGTGAATTTAATAAAACCTTAAACATATTATTTAGATCAGAGATTTAAGCAAGGTAGTAGTTATGAATATTATTAATATAAAAATATCGCTTATTTAAATTATTTCATGTTACTGTAACGGTTTACAACCAAGATCGTCTTCACTATTATCATCACTTTTCTCTCATCATCATCATTAGGTCTTCAGTCCTGGAACTGGTTAGACACGTACCCTCATTGTTTCCTATTCTGAAATAACCTACACATTTGCTTGAAATTTGCACAGTCTGCATCTATCGCTATCTGCGTGCGATAGTCTGATCTAGGTCTACCTCTACCTCTTTTTTTCCTATCTCCCGTACTATTTCCCAAAAATGCATTAGAACGTATCCTGCCCTTCTATTTCTTCTATTTTTTTTTTGTTTTCCACAGATATCTTTATTCCCCTACTATTTCTATAACCTATTTGTTATTAACTTTGTCTGTCCATGCTATCATCTTCATACATCAATTTTTTCTACATGAGAATAAACATTTATCCTTTCTTGTTGACTAACAGTATCAAACTTATTTTCAGTCAACTTTCATACATCCTTCAATATAAAAGTGGTGTTATGTTCTGAAACATGTTTTTTTACTATCGCCCATATTTTTCAATGGGGTCGAGTTCAGGATGATATAGAGATAATGGCACCTCTTATGTTCATGTTCGGCTAACATTTTATCAACAACATATTGTTTTATGTGGGTTTATATTGGTTAATGTTTGCATATAGTTCTGCTTTTGTATGTTTAAGCTCAAAAGAATTTTCTTTTCAATAGCCAACACCTCATGTTTTCTTTTTCCAAGCTGATGTTAGATTTTGTTTTACAGTTGCGTTATGATATACTGCATTATCCATCACTAATACAGAGTTTGGTTTAAGGATTTGTAATAATTTATCATGTAACCATTTACAGAAATTTCTATTATTTATTTCATCATCATAATCCCCAGTTTTAGGATCTGATTTAAATATCAGCAACCCATTAGGAACAAAACCGTTTTTGCTCCCCACATACACAATAATTAACTGTTTTCCAATGGTGCCTTTAAACATTGATTTGAACCATAACCCATGTCTTCGATACAGCATGTGAGCTGCGCAAGTAAGTTTCATCATAATATATAATATTTCTTCGTTCTACCTGATATTGCTGTTATCATCATTAGGTCTTCAGTTCCGGAAATGGTTAGACGCGTAGCTCAATTGTTTCCTATTCTGAGCTAATCTACACATTTCCCTGAAATTTCCATAGCCTAAATACAGCTCTGTTTCCCTTCAATTGTTTTCAAAATATATACCCTATTTTACCAATATTCATTGGTATTTGAAGGGGATCATGCAACCTGTGGCTACCAAGATCCCAACACTTAGACATTTTCCGAATTAACTGTTTTCCAATAAATCCTTTCACACTAAAAGTGACATATTTCATTAAAAATCTATATTTGCAGCCACAAAGCTGAATTAAGAATAACGAATAACCATGTGATTTTAAAATCACACCCACAGAATCCAGTATATTCAATTAAGTGTAGATCTTTCAATGCAATAAACCTCGTTGTTTACACAAGGGTTCAGAACATTTTTCAATTTGAAATTAATGAAAGTCAGTGAGCTGTATGTGATCATACTCGTATGTGGATGCATATTTCACTTTTAATGCAATACTCTGGCACTGGTTAGACACCTACCTCCATTGTTTCCTATTCTGAGCTAACCTACGCATTTCTCTGAAACTCCCACAGCCCACATCTTTCACTATCTGCGTGCAATTGTCTAATATAGGTCTACCTTTACCTCTCTTTTTTTCCCTATGTCTGCTTGTAATATATCCCGCACTATTCCCTAATTGCCTTAGAATGTGCCCTGTCCTTCTATTTCTCCTATTTTTTGTTTTCCACAAATATCTTTCTTCTCCTAATTTATAAAACCTCTTGTCCATCTGTGCTATCATCATACATCTGAAGCACCACATTCTAAAAGGCTTTTACCTTTTCCTGCCTGCTTCTCCTACTGTCCGTTCCTATTTCATAGCCACACAGTAGTGTGCTCTACACATATACTTTCAATAATTCTTTCTTTGTTTCTGTTTGTTGTCTTCGAACATAGCCGCCGATCTTTCTTGTTAGATACAGCTCGGTAACCCTTCTTTTGTTTTCTAAATATGTACCCTATTTCACCGATATTCAGTGGCATGTGAAGGGGGTAATCAACCTGCGGCTACTAAGATCCTCCATCACTTAACTGTTTGCTGAATTAATAGTTTCCAATTAATCCTTTTGCACAATCAACATTAGTTGATAGTATTGCCAAAACCAACACTTATGGTTGCTTAAAACAATCAGTACAATTACTTTTTTGTCATTAGGTTTTCAGCCTTGGAACTGGTTGGGTACGTACCACCTCCATTGATTCTATTCTGAGTTAATCTATACATTGCCCTGAAATTCCCACAGCCTACATCTTTGACTATATGTGTGCAATAGTCTAACCTAGGTCTACCTCTACCCTTTTTTTTCCTATTTCTTCATGCCTTAGTATGTGGTCTATCATTCTATCTCTCCAATTTTTTACTGTTTTCCACATATTTCTTTCTTTCCCTACTATTTCTAGTACCTTTTTGTTCTTAACTTTGTCTATCCATGATATGTCCATTATACATCTGCAGCACCTCATTTCAAAGGCTTCTATCATTTTCCTGTCCGCTTCTCCTACCGTCCAAGTTTCACAGCCGTACAGTACTGTGCTTTCAGCAATCTTTTCCTTGTTTCTATGTTTGTTGTCTTTGAACATAGTAGTTGCTTTTTTTTTGTTAAATGCAGCACGACCTTGTGCTAATCTTTGTTTTATATCTTTTGCACTTTTCCCATCTTGCGTTATTTAGCTTCCAGGTAACAGAAATCCTTAACATCTTGTAAGTTCTCGTTTCCTATCTTTATTCTGGTTTTTGACTTATTTCCCCCTCCTTTACATACTAGTACTCCAGTTTTATTTTTGTTAATTTTAATACCATATCTTTCTTTCCATTTCATTAAGAGCTGCTTCTAACTCTTTCTTGTTAGATGCTAATACCGCCATATCATCTGCAAATCTAAGCATATCCTGTTTCACCCTTTTCCCAATATTTACTTATATACGTTCCTGCTCTAATTCTATTACTGCTATTTGCTCTTCGTATAAGCTATGAACTATCCGTGTATCCTTAAAACTCATTTCAATCTTTTTTAGTATTTCGAACATTTTTTCCATTTTACATTGTTGAATGCTTTTTGCAGATCTACAAGCCCTATATACACGATTTCTCCTTTTTCTATTGTCTTCTCCATTATCACCCTCAAAGCTAAAATAGCCTCCCGTGTCACTCTGATTAGTCTAAACCCAAATTGATCCTCTCCTAGTATTTCGTCAGCTCGTTTTTCATCTGTCATTGCACAATTCTGTATGAATTTCCCTAGAGTCTTTGCTCCCAAAATCCGCTGCCTCTGGGCACCAGGCGGCTCCGTGGCGCAGTGGTATGTGTGTGACTACTACGCCCTAGGTCCCGGGTTCGAATCCTGACACGGTCCGCTTGAAAAATGTTAGGCGAGCATTTTTCGCAAAAATACACCCTCGTTCGGATAAGAGGTAAAATGGAGGTCCCGTGTGTGAGTGTTGTCACGCACGTTAAAGATCCCTACCTTGCTTGGAACAGCAAGGATTCGGCAAAATTCAAAATTTTCCAGGTAAAAAAAACTCGCTTCCTGGCCAATGTAGTACCTTCGGGTGGAGCATTGGAAAATCACATGTAATGCCTCTGGGCACCGGGTGGTTTCGTAGCGTAGTTGGTATGTGTGTGACTACTATGCCCAAGATCCCGGGTTCAAATCTTGACACGGTCTGCTTGAAAAATGTTAGAGGAGCATTTTTCACAAAAATACACTCTCGTTCAGATGAGAGGTAAAATGGAGGTGCCGTGTGTGAGTGTTGTCACGCACATTAAAGATCCCTACTTTGCTTGAAATAGCAAGGGTTCGGTAAAATTCCAAAATTTTCCAGGTAAAAAAAACTCGCTTCCTGGCCAATGTAATACCTTCAGGTGGAGCATTGAAAAATCAAATGTAATGCTTCTGGGCACCGAAGTTCGCTAATTCCTACTATGTCTAATGCTAACATTTCCATTCAATTTTCAAGTTCTCTAGTTTACCTACTTGCTTCATACTTCTGACATTCCACGCTCTGACTTGCAGAATGTTCCAGGGTCTTGCTTTATACTTTCTGATTACATGCTCTAAAGTAGTCCCCTCTCAGAGATCCAAATGGGGGGCTAAACTCCGGAATCTTTTACCCCAGAGGATGCCATCGTCTTAAATAACAATTTAGGTACGCTTTGTACTTGAGAGGTAATGTGGTGGTTTCACGTTGCATTCCACATCGCAGCAGGAAAGAACGAATGCACGTCATAGGTTTCTGAATTAAAAAACGACATACTTTCAAATCTTATGCATTAAGTATATTCCGATAGATCCTTTAAAAGTATGTCGTTTTTTAATTCAGAAACCTATGACGTGCATTCATTCCTTCCTGATTTCAACTCTAGCTTAGAATGCCATACCGCCCCTATGGTCTCTGACACTCTAAGTTCCAATAGAGCTGCTGCCCTCTTTTGGGGATCTGTCTTAGTCTAGTTCCTCACTAAAGACCCCACTAATTTGGTTAAACCTTTAGTTCAGCTCTTTAGCTCACTGGGACACGCAAGCCATTCCACCTGTTCTAGTATTCTAGAATTTCTTTAAGTTGCAGTCCATTCGGAACAGAATATCGCTGTACTTTTTGTAAATAATCGACTCGTTTTGGGTTTCCAGCTTCTCAATTAAGACTTTACGATTGTCGTGGCATTTCTTCCAACAAAACCCCATTTTATGCACCAATCTTCTAAACGAATCTATTTTTCCACAGAAATGAATATCTTCTAATTTGACAGCCTCAAATACAGCAAGCATTGTAGGTTGATTATGGTGGATATTTGCAAATCGATAAATAATTTCTTCTTCAAAGTCACCGACAGTAGATTTTGTGCTGCTTTTCTTGATAGTTGTCCTTGGTGAAGTAAATTGTAACTTAGCACTAACTGGTTGCGTTTTGCCTTCCTTAATAACTTTCTTTCTAACCCAACACCAGTTGCTTCCAACACAATTTTGTGTAAACAATTGACGTCTTGACCAGCATCCTTCTGCTCTTTCATATATTTGTAAAGATTACATATAATCTCACGACCTTAGCTATGAGCAATTGTTTTTAGAATTGCTCATAATTGACCCTAAACAAAACAAAAATATGAAATTTAAAAAGGTTTAAATACAGTTTCGAAATAAATACCAAAGCGTAGACTTGAAAAATACCAATTTATAATTATTATTAACAAAAACAAATTAGACAAAAATACACAAAATTTATACAAAGGGCGAGATTTCAATACCTAGTGCACTTATGTATAATCAATATATGGAGCTTTCTCATTTGATGAATTAAATATAAATTTAGCAGCACTCGATCGAAAAGTGTAACTTGTTTGTATAATATTTATATTATACATATTGTTTTAACTATTATTAGTTAGTTTTAGTTTTTGATATTATATTTACTTTTATAAGCCGAGCATTTTGTTGATTTTATTAAAAAATTTCACGAAACCATGTTTTCATAGATTAATATTGAAACTGGAAAAAAATATCCAAAAGTCAGGGAAAACCTGGAAAAGTCAGACAATTTTGGGATATTATGAAAGAGGGAATCATGTTAAAACAAATAGATTTTTCAAACTTGTTACATATATACATTGACAGTTTTAATTACATACCTAGAGTAGTATGGCACAATCAGACAACAGACATAGTTGGTGGAATATATTGGTTTCTTATCAAGTTTATTACATTACTCAAGCTCATGCTTACTGTAGAGTATTCTACTTGCTGTTAAAATGTATAATTTAAAAAAAGGAGAGTGTTTTATTTGCATGTATCCAGTAAGCCAAGGACCTACAGTTGGAATTGGATTGTACCTGTTAGATAGGGAATTAATTAGTAGGCTGTATATATAATTTTAAATCATACTGTTGATTGACACTAATAATTAAGAATAAAATATAAAATTCTTCTTCTCTTTTATAAAAAATATGTATGCTTGCACACATTGAAACAGCTGAAGTATTTTAAATACTTTTTACTATAATTATAAGAAGTTTCAAGAGTTTAGAAAGGACGCTTATTGTGGACCATAGAGTAACCTCAGAGTGTTATCTTAATAGGAAAAGTTGTCCAGGCGCTAGAAAAGTCTATCTCACTTCATTATATAGATTGAAAAATGATACTATCTTTATCCATTAATATGTAATGTGTACTGAAAGGGTGCAAAACGCAATCATAAATTTGACAGATTTCAATATGATTTCCGGTGCACAACTGTCAGGTTGACAGCTATCGGTGTTTAGAAAATTAAACCAGCTTATAAACTAAATTGTTCCTCTGTTTATTACGTTTTTGTGTTTATATTTAATGTTTATGTTAATTTTTTCGTTTATGTTGATGTTACTGTTTCGTTTATGTATATCTTATTCTTTAGTGTAGTTTATTGTATTGAACTAAATAACACTGCCTTAATATTTTCGCTAGAAAAGTGCGTTTAAATTAACTGGAAGTTGTTATATTTTTGACCTTCGTTCTGTATTCGACGCAATCGTTCACATCAACATGCAAAGAAAAATTCTACATCGCTAGCACGTAAATTAAAAAAAATCCAGCATTTCTGATTTAAAGATTGATTCATTTCTGTGTAGAAACTGTGCTCTTTTATTAGTTATCTATGACGCTAAAGCTAAAATACATTAAAAAATGTAAGTGAGCGATCAACTGTTTCTAAGCATGTAATCTACATTATAAAATGTAGAATTATATTATATCATTCGCTATATGTTTTGCAAATTGTGTCTTTTAAATAATAGTTTTGCATTAAAGTATATAAAGACCACGTACAATTATTTTTCAATCCAACAAAAGTTATTTACCAAACAGAATAACCTGTTTTTGATGGATTTTAGGCAGCTAACAATACATCAGATTGCGCCCTTAAGTTTATTCAACACTAGAGGTATAATTTGTAGTGTTAAAATTGACTGAGGCCCAATTGCACCGCTTACGCTTAAACTACAACTTAGTTAAGTTCTACTTAAATTTAAGAGCACCGTGATTATTTAATCGGTACTTACCTAAGTGGCATTTACTTAGGGAAATTTTATGTTGTTGCGTTTGGGACAACTTCATAATGAACTACAATTATCTAAAATTTGACAGTAGTTCATTATCACATGTCGATAGTTGTTCATTTGTAACTTTTTTGTAGAAAAATCTTTTAGTATTGCTCTAAATGGAATCCCCAAAAAGATTACGAAATAAAAAGACAGATGCTGTAACATGGAAAGATAAGGATAAGGTGTGGGACAAAAAAAGTTTATGAGAATAAAAAAAGAGGTTAGAAATCTTACTGCAGTAGAAAAACAAGAACGACTGGCTACTGGGGGAGAAGTGTATATTGATCCGATCAAGAATGATCCTCGTACAGAGATTCTGTTGAATATTACCAACAAGAAAACCATATCGGGCTTATATAATCCTTTCGATGCTGATAGTGAGGACAAGGAGGTTATGATTCCTGACATCAGAAGATCTCATCGATATGGACGACATGGAAATTGTTTATGTTGGCGCTAATCTATCATCAGGAGCAACCACTAGCTCGGCAACAAGTGTAAGTTAAACAAAGTTTCTACATATTTCTCAATTAGTTGTGAATTGTTGAACAAAACAAAATGACATGTGATCAATTTCTAATATTATATTAATTTTCAGTTTGATTGGGGTGACCACACGTCCAAAAATTTGAAAAGACCTTTAAGTAAGCCTTTAACATCAGGTAATTTGGACAAATGGGCTGCAAATAGAAGAAGACCCCAAGTCGTTAAAGGCTTGCATACCAGTCATTTATCCAAACAGTATACGAAGGTTGCTAAACTGAAAGAACAATATATATTGCAGGAGTTAAAACTTTCCCAAGAAAGGAGTAAGAGAGAAATTGAGATTCATGAGCTGCAAAAAAAGAAGTCTTTTATTAGAAGTAGAAATTAAAGAGCAATAATTAGAAACATTAAAAAACTCTAATATTTATTTTGTATTTGGCATTTAATTTTAGTATTTCATTGTCTTAAAAAAATTATTTTCAGAATAAGCACTTAAAGACACAATGTCAAAATTTTCAATAACTATTCGATGTACGCAATTCATTTTTCTAGGGCTTGTTGCTACATATATAGACTACCCAATTCAAAATTCAAAATAGTTTTCCAGGTCGTACAAAACACAACAAAAATTGTTTTTGAGTATCGCACTTAAAGACACTATGTCAAAATTCTCAATAACGATTCGATGTACGCAATTCAATTTTCTAGGGCATGTTGCTACATATATAGACTACCCAATTCAAAATAGTTTTCCAGGTCGTACAAAACCCCAAAAAAAAGATTATTTTGAGTATAAGCACTTAAAGACACTATGTCAAAATTCTCAATAACGATTCGTTGTACGCAATTCATTTTTCTAGGGCATGTTGCTACATATATATACTACCCAATTCAAAATAGTTTTCCAGGTTGTACAAAACACAACAAAAATTGTTTTTGTGTCTTTAAGTGCGTATACTCAAAAACGTTTTTTGTTGTGTTTTGTACGACCTGGAAAACTATTTTGAATTGGGTAGTCTATATATGTAGAAACATGCCATAGAAAAATGAATTGCGTACATCGAATCGTTATTGAGAATTTTGACATAGTGTCTTTAAGTACGTAATATTCAACAACAATTTTTGTTGTGTTTTTTACGACCTGGAAAACTACTTTGAATTTTGAATTGGGTAATCTATATATGTAGCAACATGCCCTAGAAAAATGAATTGCGTACATCGAATCGTTACTTAGAATTTTGACATAGTGTCTTTAAGTGCTTATACTCAAAATAATCTTTTTATGGGGGTTTTGTACGGCCTGGAAAACAATTTTGAATTGGGTAGTCTATATATGTAGCAACATGCCCTAGAAGAATGAATTGCGTACATCGAATCGTTATTGAGAATTTTGACCTAGTGTCTTTAAGTGCTTATACTCAAAAACAATTATTGTTGTGTTTTGTGCTACATGGAAAACTATTTTGAATTTTGAATTGGGTAGTCTATATATGTAGCAACATGCCCTAGAAAAATGAATTGCGTAATCGAATCGTTATTGAGAATTTTGACATAGTGTCTTTAAGTGCTTATACTCAAAAACAATTATTGTTGTGTTTTGCACGACCTGGAAAACTATTTTGAATTGGGTAGTCTATATAAGTAGCAATATACCCTAGAAGAATGAATTACGTACACTGAATGGTTATTGAGAAATTTGACATAGTGTCTTTAAGTGTTTATACTGAAAAATTTTTTGTTTTTGGTTTTTGTACGGCCTGGAAAACTATTTTGAATTTTGAATTGGGTAGTCTATATAAGTAGCAATATACCCTAGAAGAATGAATTGCGTACACTGAATGGTTATTGAGAATTTTGACATAGTGTCTTTAAGTGTTTATACTGAAAAATTTTTTTTTTTTGGTTTTTGTACGGCCTGGAAAACTATTTTGAATTGGGTAGTCTATATATGTAGCAACATGCCCTAGAAAAATGAATTGCATACATCGAATCGTTCTTGAGAATTTTGACATAGTGTCTTTAAGTGTTTATACTCAAAAATAATTTTTGTTGTGTTTTGTACGATCTGGAAAACTACTTTGAATTTTGAATTGGGTAGTCTATATATGTAGCAACATGCCCTAGAAAAATGAATTACGTACATCAAATCGTTATTTAGAATTTTGACATAGTGTCTTTAAGTGCTTATACTCGAAATAATCTTTTTTTTGGGGTTTTGTACGGCCTGGAAAACTATTTTGAATTGGGAAGTCTATATATGTAGCAACATGCCCTAGAAAATGAATTGCGTACATCGAATCGTTATTGAGAATCTTGACATAGTGTCTTTAAGTGCTTATACTCAAAAACAATTTTTGTTGTGTTTTGTACGACTTGGAAAACTATTTTGAATTGGGTAGTCTATATATGTAGCAACATGCCCTAGAAAAATGAATTGCATACATCGAATCGTTCTTGAGAATTTTGACATAGTGTCTTTAAGTGTTTATACTCAAAATAATTTTGTTGTGTTTTGTACGATCTGGAAAACTACTTTGAATTTTGAATTGGGTAGTCTATATATGTAGCAACATGCCCTAGAAAAATGAATTACGTACATCAAATCGTTATTTAGAATTTTGACATAGTGTCTTTAAGTGCTTATACTCGAAATAATCTTTTTTTTGGGGTTTTGTACGGCCTGGAAAACTATTTTGAATTGGATAGTCTATATATGTAGCAACATGCCCTAGAAAAATGAATTGCGTACATCGAATCGTTATTGAGAATCTTGACATAGTGTCTTTAAGTGCTTATACTCAAAAACAATTTTTGTTGTGTTTTGTACGACTTGGAAAACTATTTTGAATTGGGTAGTCTATATATGTAGCAACATGCCCTAGAAAAATGAATTGCATACATCGAATCGTTCTTGAGAATTTTGACATAGTGTCTTTAAGTGTTTATACTCAAAAATAATTTTTGTTGTGTTTTGTACGATCTGGAAAACTACTTTGAATTTTGAATTGGGTAGTCTATATATGTAGCAACATGCCCTAGAAAAATGAATTACGTACATCAAATCGTTATTTAGAATTTTGACATAGTGTCTTTAAGTGCTTATACTCGAAATAATCTTTTTTTTGGGGTTTTGTACGGCCTGGAAAACTATTTTGAATTGGGTAGTCTATATATGTAGCAACATGCCCTAGAAAAATGAATTGCGTACATCGAATCGTTATTGAGAATCTTGACATAGTGTCTTTAAGTGCTTATACTCAAAAACAATTTTTGTTGTGTTTTGTACGACTTGGAAAACTATTTTGAATTGGGTAGTCTATATATGTAGCAATATGCCCTAGAAGAATGAGTTACGTACACTGAATGGTTATTGAGAATTTTGACATGGTGTCTTTAAGTGTTTATACTCAAAAACAATTTTTGTTGTGTTTTGTACGACCTGGAAAACTATTTTGAATTGGGTAGTCTATATATGTAGCAATATGCCCTAGAAGAATGAATTACGTAGACTGAATGGTTATTGAGAATTTTGACATAGTGTCTTTAAGTGTTTAACTCAAAAATAATTTTTTTTTGGTTTTTGTACGGCCTGGAAAACTATTTTGAATTTTGAATGGGTAGTCTATATATGGTGGCAACATGCCCTAGAAAAATGAATTGCGTACAGTAAATCGTTATTGAGAATTTTGACATTGTGTCTTTAAGTGCTTATTCTGAAAATAACTTTTTTATGAGTTTGGTGCGGCCTGGAAAATTATTTCGACTAGTAAATCGGATAGTTTTTATGTATAGAAATAAGCACAAAAAAACGAATCGTTATGCAGATATTACGTTATAGTGCTCAAACTCAAAATTGTTTTTTTTGTCTGTATACGGCCAGTGAATCGGATAGTTTTTATGTGTAGAAATACGCACAGGAAAAAAGAATCGCGTACATCGAATCGTTACACAATAATGATAACGTAGTTGCGAATGTGGAAATACTCAAAATATATTTTTAGTTTTTTGGCGTTTATGCTTAGATTTTACAATACAAGCATGTTTGTAAGGGTTTAGTTTATAATTTTTTCCATATTGCAGGAACTTTTCATTTGAGTCATTGTAAAAAATTTTTTGAATATTTGATTTGGTCCGCTGTAATCTTGATTCTATTGCTATAGTTTGTATTGCTACCTTCACATAAGTCAATATCATAAAGTATATCATTTTCCATTATAATAAAATTCATTGTATCTCTGAAGTAAATTTTAAATTAAGCAAAGTATGCAAATAAACGGAGATGGTATTAAATTTGAGGTTAAGTGAAACTTAAACTACCGCTTATATTTAAGTGCAACTTAGAATATATAATAAGTGTCACTTAAAGTGCGGTGCAGTCACATTAAACTTTTAAGTGGTACTTAACTTTTAAGCTTAACCAGTGCAGTTGGGCCTAAGTAAAGTTGAAAACAACAAATTGCCGAAACGTTAGATACAACTCGAGACCAAATCACCATATGTAAAATTTTAATAATTAATATAAAAAAGAAATTAAAATTTTACATTGCATGGTGAATTGATTTTTGGTTGTATTTGAAGTTTCAAATAAATTTTTCGTACAGCTTATTTGAAATTCCCGCCAAATTCCGCGCCTAATAATTTGAATTGAAGCGTTAACCCGCCATTTCCTCCCAACAACATTTGGGCCGCCGCCTCGGTACACTTTGAAACTGTGTAAGAAAGATGACGAGCGTCGCGCGCCACATCTGATCTTGGCTGCCGTCAAGGCCATAGCTTCCTTGTTGTCATTTGCCTGGATAGGTTTATGTATGAGAGGTTATGTTTATGTTCACAGATGTTATGTTCGTTGGTGGTTTTAATTTAATAATTTTAATTCTGTAAATGAACAAGTGGAAACTATATCTTCATTACATTATAGAAAAAAGTAAATCACTTATTGTATCATTAATAATTTTAATTCTGTAAATGAACAAGTTGAAACTATATCTTAATTACATTATAGAAAAAAGTCACTTATTGTATCAGTAGTGTATCTCACAGAAAGGAGAATAAATCAAAAAATCGAATTTTGGAAACCGCTTGTGAGGATAATAATCTCAGCAAAATGGTGGATCTCGAATATTGACACCAAATAGGCAATAATATCACTATAGCATATTGGAAAGCTGCAAGTATGTAAATGACGAGTATGATGACCTTCCGGCAGCCAAGATCAGATGTGGCGCGAGACGCTCATGAAAGATGAAAGTATATAAAATTACGAGCGTCTCGCGGTAGAAATAACGCGGCTGTAATGACAGTTGTAAACAGATTGAGGTTACGTAATTTTTTTTGTTTACATAAATTGGATGAGGGCTGTGTTAATGTTAAATTGATTGTTTATCTCCTTATTTATATAGGAGAAGTAAAAAATGAATATTTGCCTAGATTGTGGTTCTGAATTTACGTAAAATAAAACTTTGTATGGCCACTTAAGAAAATTTCAGGAATTGAATATAAGAGACCAGTTTCTATAAGCAACCAACTTTGGATAAAAAAGAAGTTAAATTTAGTGCAATGAAGGAAATTAACTTTACACGAATGTTATCTATATATGTTAGCTCTTGTATGTAAACAACTTGGTATTTTGTACTAACTTGTTGCTATTCTAGGTATCTTTCGTACTTGTGTCAATATGCAGTTTAAAGGTACTCTGCTGGGATTTCTTTAATTTGATTTGTAAATTATTAATTACTTGAGTGAAATGTGTTTAATAATAGTAATAGAGGCTTGAGGTTTCAATAATTGTATTTTTATTTTTTAAAAAGTGAACACGTTATGTACCCATATACATTCTCAATAAATACCTAAATTAATTAAGAAAGAAACTAATTTTATTTTGTCGAGAATTTTGTTTGCACTGTCAGTCGACTAAAATATGTAAAAAAACAAGGTAGAAAATTAAGATTATTTTGGTACTCTAACTAAAAGTAAAACTAAAATACTGCACTGTTAATATAAGAACACTCAATTCGACAGATTTGATGAAATTACAATAACTTACCAGCGCTTGTAACACTGATAAAACAAAATGAAAACTGAGGATTAAATTAGATTAGTCGCGTACTTGTAGGTTTCCCATCAAAATCGCTGGGATTGTAATAATTTCCAGTAATTTGTACATGTATTTCTGCGAGTGGTTTCCCCATCGGATTGTATTCCCAAACAAGAGAAAGCAGAACAAAATCTAACCTTATAAGCTTTAGTGTTAATTAAACCTACTTTCTACTGAGATAATACACTGTCTTATCTTAACATAAAATCAGGTGATGTATGATCAGATCTTGTACGAACATTAACATTAAGGTTTGAGTTATTAACTAAACCATCCCTAATAAAAATTTCTTCTGTTAGGGTAGGATTTTTAAGATCATTATTCCTTGATGATTTCTTCTTTGTTGAAAAAATCCGCACCTAATGTTCAACTTTTTTATTAATATTAATCTCCTCTGTAGTTTTTAGATCAATAGATTTTGCTTTATTTAATGTGTCAATGATTTTATCAAATTGCCTCATTATAGCCAGATGTACGTCGTCAGTTAACGAAACATTCTCACATAGGCCTATTATTAGCTCGGCTCTTTTTTTTAATATCATTTTTTGAAGATTTTACTTCATGTAAAATATTACTGCTGAAAAGTTCATTAACGTTACTAATATGCAAAGGGGTCAAGATTCGATTTGTAAAACTGTATCGCACAAGCATGTATGTGTTTGCAAATGTTAAACTTTATCATGTTGTCAATGCAGGTGCATTGAAATGTATGAACACATATGCTGCACTTTGTACAAATTAGGCATGAACTTTCACAGGCCTCATCTACTCTAGTAACTTGATACTGTTGAAAAGCACAAGTGGACGACGTAACTAAAAATTCCTTATCATTTTCAAGACGTCTAATAAAATCTGAAGTAATTGTTAGACTTGTTTTATGACTTTGTTTAATTCTATTAATTTTGTCATTGGAAGTATTCTTTGCAAGTTTAATTATACGTTTAAACAAGCTATCTCGAGCAATTTTCATTACTGCATTAATGCTTTTCTCCAAACGTTTTACTTTCCGACCTTCCAAATACACATACTTCAAAACTTTGTGCATCGATTCAAGATACATGTTAGTGTTTATTCCTAAACCCAATCGATAGCAATATGCCCAAGATGTTGGACGATTTGCATAATAATCTTCAAATCTAATTGTAAATTAAAATGTAGTTGATCAAGTATAGTTTCAATTTGATGTTCATTTGCCAAATGTTGTCGAAGTTTTTTATATCCCTTTAGATGTGTTGTACAGTTTTCATAAAAGCACTTGATTCTTGACGAGTTGAGAATTATTGGAATACTTTTATGAACAGTTCTGCAATGACGACGTAACGTTGCTTTACTGGTCAAGGATTTGCCACATGTATCACACAAAAATTTACTAGTTAAAGTAACTGGTTTCCTATATTCAAAATTATGAATCTTTTTTAAATGGGCATACAAATTATTCTTTTGTGTAAACTCAAAACCATAATCTTCGCAAGTATTCATTTTTACTCCTCGTTTACAAATAACACGATAAACAAAATTAATAGGTAATTTCCATGTATCTCATTCACTATATGTAAACAAAAAAATTACGTAACCTCAATCTGTTTACAACTGTCATTACAGCCGCGTTATTTCTACCGCGAGACGCTCGTCGTATAAAATTGGCACCTCGGTCTCTCTTGCAGTGGATCAAAAATTAACATAATATGACTCTGAAGGTTACTCTATGTTGTGGGCATTGACAGTTTTAAAAACACCGCTCTAGCAAAACCAATTAGAACGCTATCATTAGCCCCATGCACAGGTACACTAGATATTAAAATTTCGCATATAAAGGCAAGTTGTGGAAAATCTAGCCCTCGTGGATTCCACGTTGCCAAGTACCGTACTTTATATTGACGGGTTATTTAAACTGTTTACCAATCATGTATACAATATTATTCAAGGTATATTACAAGATTTAAATACTGAATTAAATTATACCTAAATATAACGTTAATACAACTTGTCTATATGCAACACCTTAAATTAAATTGCAACATTTTGAAATATTCCAAATTCGAAAAAGGTCAGGTTACAAACAATATTATTGTTTGTTTACTATAAATACGCAAGGATATCAAAACTCTTGTAGATATGAAAAATTACAAATACTTGTAACAATACCCATATTTGTAATTTTAAAGTATAATTATGTAAGGCTTAAAATTAAAATGTAAATATCTATCTATCAATTGTTGCTTTCTATTTACACCTTAGCTAAGAATGGCTTAAAATTAGGTTAGGTAAAAATTTAACCTTACCTAACTTTATTTGCATTTGCTTATTAGAACGTACAACCTTAGCATTTTAGCTAACTAACCTATAAAGGGTTTGAAAATAATATTAAAATCAACTGATTCTTGTTAAGAATCAACTTGGTATTAACTGTTATGTTATAGTTGCTTCTATAAATGTGCAATAAAAATTTATATCATACACAACACGAAAAATATAATCTCAATATAAACTTAGGGAGGAAAGTTAGTATCTAACGTAGATTTATAGGTACCTTATCTGGGGTAAGGGGAATGCAAAAAATCTAACTTTATCTAAGTTCCTTAGTAGTAAAAAGAACATGTCCTCAACTAAGATTATTTTAACTTAGGTTAGATTATCTTAGTTTCTGGGCAAATAGAAAGCAACATAGTTTAATTTTAATAAACAAATCAAGGCAGTGGCTATGTAAGGGACACACGTTACTTTGAAAAGAGGGTTTGTTTGGTTTTAATGCGCAAACTCGGTGAAATAGTCCCGTAGCTTCTGTTATGCAAGTTTCTTATTTATCATTTGTTTAAATGATCAATTTTGTATGTTTGCTTATTTATAAAAAGAAGGTTAAAACCAGCAATCATTTTATAGTATATTTATTCTAAAGTACATTTTCAAACAATATTTTTTATTAATTACAATAAAAAAAATCAATATATAACAAACATACATTGTTCTTTTTTGTTTGTTTTTGTTGCACATTACCCAGAAAACTGTATATCGACGGTGACTTCTGTAGAATGTTTATTCATTATGTAGACATCTTTGTTTGGACCAATACTATTGTTTACTTAATTTAATTTGCTCGGAGATATTACAAAGTACCGTTAGTGGTAAAATGCACGTAAATTCCTTTGTTTCTATCATTGCTCGATCGCCAAACCTTGTTATTATCGATTCTACTTTCAAACAGTAGCTGTTTGTTAAAGTAGGTCGGTGTGTCAAATAGTCCAATTTTTGGAGATAACCCAACCATAATCATAAGTGTTTAACCTAATCTAACTTAAAATACCAAAGTCTAACCTAACCTGCCCGAAACCAACCCGAGCTAATCTAACCTAAAGTAACTTAACAATTTTTAAAAGGGCAAACTTTAACAATTTTTGAGATAAAAGTTTGATAATTTTTGAAAGTTTTTGACAATTTTTAGGAGGCTAAAATTTGACAATTTTTTGAAGGATTGGCAAATTTTGTTTTTATTGATTCTACTATCAAAGCCTTATGCTTTTGGTTCACAGTAAGGTTTTTGCAATGAGTGAATGGCTTGCGGTAAGTAACTTTTGTTAAAATGATTGAAATCCATATTCGAACGTATGTTACTTATACACTTTTTGATGAGAACACAATATCATAATGACGAACTAATTAAGGCTTCATATTTATATTGATAACAAATTTTGCTTATTCATTAACTACGAGGAAGAACACAAACGTCATCAAATTTTAAAATATCTGATGACTCCAAGATATCAGTCTAAATCTAGCATTTGCTGATTACTCTTTTTCAACGTAAGTTTGCCCTACTTGGAGTCCAACGCAATGCTAGCTAAACTGTTAGCAAAATTATGTAACTGTACTTGCACCACCGGGAGTTCTGATGACCTAATTTAAGTCCAAAGTAACGCTGTTTTTAGTCGGTTGACATACTTTGAGTTCATGTGACGCACTTTTTTAGTCGATTGACCTACGCTGAGTTCACAGTCACGTTGTTTTTAGTCGATTCACCTACAAACCAACGTAGTCACATCGTTTATATTCGATAGACTTACATTGAGTTCAAAGTCGTATAGTTTTACTATTACCACATAATCATGTTCTTGAAGCTAAAATTAATGTATGTTCTAAGTGTAATCTCAGTATTTATTAATATCAACTTACAATTAATTAGCCATTGTCGTTGCTTGAAGGGATATTGCCTTTAGGCTTCAAAGTTATTATGATTGCTATCACCACCAAACTCTTCCTCTACCTCAACTGTTTTTTGTTCGTAATATCTATCAATATATCTATGTAGAGATCAGTTTGAGGGGTAAAACTTCCTGCCTCAGTTGCTCTAAATTGCTGTTTATTATTTACAGCTACTTTTCTTATTTCAATCTCTTATTTTCATAGCATTTACGCAGGTTCTTCTTACTTTGGTAAATTCCAAGGGAGACTTCGAGTTTATTCTTGAGCAACTGCATCTCGTGTTCAACTCCTTTCCCTGTATGTGAACCCACTTGTTTACTTGCATTAAAATACATTTTTATATTTTAGAATATACCGCATTAACTCAATTTTTCTTAATTGATTTGACGCACTCCTACTCTTTCTTCAACCTGACATCCACTGAAAATAATAGTATGATATAACAGAAGGGAACATTATTTGCATGCAGTAAAAATAATTATACTCTGATTTTAAGGTTAGTTTTTACTCGTTGGGAACGCAACCATATACTAACATCCTAAAATTTCTGAAAATTAAAAACTTACTTAAGTGGTTCTTTATAATTGTTCGTGCAATTTACATTATATAAATGACACTTATTTCTTAAAATGTAACCTAATCGAATGCCACTTAATATGAAGATAGATGCACTTAGACACTAGCGAAGGTGCTTGTATTTGACATTCATTATTTAGGACAAACATTTCATTTCCTTTCAATGTTTCATACGGATGAAATTTGCGAATACCGTTATTTCGTGTATAGCATTTAAATATTGCAAGACAAAATTGTGGTGTTGTATTTCATATTTTAACCATCGATGTTTATTTTGTATCGACTTTCTTCTCTATTCTTTACTTTCAAACAGGACACTATTAATTCATACAAAAAAAACTATAATATTTAAGGATATGGGTTGTCTATATTTTATCGTATTAGTTATGTATTAACTTAACTGAATGCTATTTGGATTGCCTAACCTATTTTTCGGCAGAAAACTAGGTAGATAGACAAAAGTTAATTAGGTTACTCTTGGTGGTTCTTCATTTATTAAAAAAAAACAGCTTCACCTTGCCTATTAAGGTAGTTATTTTTTCATACGGATACATTTCAGGATATATTTTATTGCTTATTTTTAGGAGTAGTACATACCATAGAAATTCTTGGACCTGCTTTCGAAACATTCTGACATTAGAAATAAGTATGCATTTCACAAATACAGCTCATATTTTGTTTTTATTTTCAGTATGATGTTCAGCAAACGGTTGGACTCATTTTATATATGGTATGTACTTTGGTGGAACAGTACTAGCTCAAAAATAATACTGATATTTAGTTACTTTATGTTAGTTGGGATATACAGCTGGCTAACCTGTTGACGAATGTCAGCTGTCTATAATTGCATGTTTAATGTCAATTGTCAATTTGTGTATTTGCATGACTGTTGATTTCCTTTAAAAGATTGAAATAACAGTATTGTTATTTTAAAACATGGTAAGTACATTTACACCGCCTAGAATATTAAAGATTGATAATTTCGTGCCCTCGTTTAGGGTCAAAATCAATCTGGAGCAGGAAGCGGCGAGAAAAAGGAAGAGAAGGATAAAAAGAAGAAATATGAGCCCCCTATTCCTACTCGTGTTGGTAAGAAGAAACGTAAATCCAAAGGTCCGGATACTGCTCAGAAACTACCAGCTGTTACACCACATACAAGATGTCGATTAAAACTATTAAAGCTTGAAAGAATTAAAGATTATTTATTAATGGAAGAGGAATTTATACGTAATCAGGAACGTCTAAAACCACAAGAGGAAAAAAACGAAGAAGAGAGATCTAAAGTGGACGACCTTCGTGGAACACCAATGTCTGTTGGTACTCTTGAAGAAATTATTGATGATAATCATGCTATTGTATCTACATCGGTGGGCAGCGAGCACTATGTTAGTATTTTATCATTTGTGGATAAAGATCAATTGGAACCTGGTTGTTCAGTGTTGTTAAATCATAAAGTCCATGCTGTTGTTGGGGTGTTAGGTGATGATACTGATCCAATGGTTACTGTTATGAAGTTGGAGAAAGCACCACAAGAGACTTATGCTGATATTGGAGGTTTAGATTTACAAATACAAGAAATTAAAGAATCTGTAGAATTGCCATTAACACATCCAGAGTATTATGAGGAAATGGGTATGTTTTACTTTTGTAGTCATATTAGATGTTACGGTCTTTTTAAAAAATCATTTTTCAATGTAAATCTTGAAAATTGTCTTTGAGAAAGATAGGAAACAATAATTCTGTTCATTTTATTTTTTAAAAATGAGGCTAACAAATGCAAGCATGTATTTTAAGATTCTTTAATGATTTTTTTTTGTCTATAATTAGATCATTGAGGGTTGCTGACAAGTATAATTTAAATCAAACTATTTAAACATACAAAGTATTAGTTTAACAATGGGATTTTAGTAGAGAATTAGTTTAAAATTCTCAATGATTTATTTCCTTTGTTTAGAGAATATATGGATATGTGAGTATTTATTTTGCATTACGAGAAACATTTTTTAATAATTAGTTTAGTCGCCAAAGAACATTCTAACTATTTTAAAAATTTGTGGAATTGTTAGTCAATTATAATGATTTTTTTGAGATCTAAGGTAAATAGAAACAAAGGTTTGCCAGATGTCAGTTTCGAGTCAATCCATATGAAGTGATTTAGTGATGGTTGCTTGACCAACTTTAATATTTTTAATCTTTTTATATGTTTTTCTTACATAAGTCAGCACTTAAAAACAGGTTTGAAATTTTTTTATCTCATCCCGTTTTGGAGATACGGCCATTTTTGTTTGGCCATGCAGGCTAATTTTGACTGTTACAGTCATTAGCGATAAATTAAGAATATCTCCAAACTGATTAATGCTACAGTAATGGGATTTGTACTATTCTTTTTAGAAAAGTCCATTTTACAATTTAGGCCCTTGCAGTTTAAACTGTTAATCTAACTTTATTAGCTCAAAAATACAACCTAAGTTCATGATCAAATTTTAACAAATTCGACCTTTTAAGGCTGAAAACATCAAGGAAAGAATAAAATACCCAAGCTAATATTTGTATGACTATAAGATCTAATAGGATATTTACCAATTTTAGAGAAAGAAGGTTAAAATATGTCTCCTTCGATTTTCTATAATTTTTCAAAAAACCTAATTTTGAAATTTTTTGAAATTTTGAACCTTAATAATTCTGGTAGGGGAAAATATAAAAATCTGAATTTTTTATACAAGATACACCTTTATGATAGTAAACTACTGTAAAAGTATCTTAGTATTTGATCCTGAAACAAGTTATGAATTTTTAAAGTTTAACAAAAATACGCATTTGTGTAAATTATAAACAAATACAAGAATGATAAATGTGCAAAATAAATATTCCTAATGTTAAACAGTATAGTATTTTAACAAAGGAGGGATAATTCTTCTTAATCTTCTTTGGGAATTAAACCACTTATACTTTTTAAAATCATCTTTATTTACGTTTCGATCCATAACCTAGGATCGTTGTCAAAATAAAGTTTAACAAAAACTCACATTTAAAGAAAGAACGTGTATTTATTATAAAGAAAAATTGAATGACTGAAGTTCACATATATAATGTTCTTAATTATTTTCTTTACAATAAATGCCTATTTAGGAGCATACTTATTTCTTCTGAAAGATTTTGAAAGATAGTGTATGATCTTCCTGTCACTGTTGTTAGTTCTAGCACCGTCAATTTTCTTCGAATGTTTGAAATTGGTATCCAAACTCGATCACTTGCAGACTTCTTGAAAGACGTGCGTGGTCCTGCAGGGTGATAAAAGTGAACACAGTCATCATTACGTTCTAGGCTGATTTGCTCGATCTGAGCTAACCACCACTGTCTATCATATATACAGACAATAGTGTTAACTTCGAGACTTAAAGGTACGATTTTATCGATGCAGTGATCCTCGTATTTGGCTGTTTCTGAAGTTGTATAGCACCTAATTGTGTTTTCTCCAACTGCATGGTATCTATGGAATTTTCTCGTTCTTTTGACCCGCAATGTATTTTCAAATCTTGGTTTAAGTTTTCCTTGTGTGTAATAATATCCTCCTCTTTAACAAGGAAATAAGTTATGCCTTTAACATGTTCCTTGCAAAAGGCAAATATCTGGTCCACATTTAAGATTTGTTTAAAGTTGTCCTTTGTAAACTAGCTTTCTTTTGTTGCCCCCCCCCCCACTCCGCCTCAGGCGTTTTTCCCGTGGCAAGAGGCAAAGAAATGCCACTCAGCCCCCAGACCAAAATCTTTCTTGTGATTGCAAATGTTTCAGAAATTACACCTATTTTTATACTGGCTTCCACTGCCATCTGAAAAGTAAAACAACTTTTCTATTTTAGGCAGTTTGTCCTTAATATAGTAGATTACTTTCGTTGGAAAGGCATGTACAACAGTCGTATTGTGCTCCAAATAGTCACTTAAAACACAAATCGAATGACTGTTCACCTTACCATCTTCGTTCTTAAAATATATAGCAAATAGATGCACTGTTGCTTTCTCATTTACCCAATGGTAACCTTGTATTTCATCCTGGATAATGTAGGTGAAATTTTCTGCAAAGTCTGCTAAAACTATACATTCTGATTCAACTAGGTTTTCTTTCTTATTCTTCAAAAACTGTCTTTGAATTTTAGAAATGTAATGGCGACTCTTCAGATTTTCTAACTTTTCAACTAGCGATTCAAAATATTCTTCTTGAGATTTAATAATAGTGACCATTTCTGATCTATTAGTCATGACCCACTAATTAAACTCAATATGATCTGGAAGATCCTCTTCCAAATCCCTAAATAGTTCTAGTACACTTTCTTTTCCAGGGCAACTTTCACACAAACCCATCATACAATCATAATTATTTACGTCATAAACTAATAAATCAATCAATTCCTTATAGTCAACATTCAGCTTTGCACAATTGATCATTAATTTCACATTTTGATGATATATACACACACACTCACAGAGAGTGGGTACCTGAAGCTCCTGCCAAAATATACCACTTTGGATGCAGTTCACAAAACTTGATTCTGCGTATTTGACATTCTGGATGTGATTTTTTAAATGCCACATAATTCATTGAGATTGCAAAGAACTAAACGTTTTTGTTGTACTACTTTTTTTTCCATTAACTATCACTTTGGTACACTCTTTTTTACCGGAACACATTCTACTATTCTCGTTATTTTCAAAAAACATTTTTACTTTCTCCACAGTTTCTTCACCAATGGAGGCTCCTTTGTTTTTCCGTAATGAAGGCAAAATGCCTTGTTCTTTCATCAGATTTCGTGTAAGTCTAATCAAACGATCTGACACTTTTAATTCTCGAGCAATCTTTTCTTTTGACCATGAACTAGGAAGCAAGCTAATGATTTTCACTTTTTCCTCCTTAGAAGCTATTAAACACCTTTCCCTTAATTTTTCAATCAAATCAGAATATTCTGAGTCTAACACATCTTGTTGTACTGGAACAGTGTTATTTTCAGTATGATCAAAACACAATTCCAAATTCTTTCTTAGTTTTTCACTAGCTTTATGAACTTTATTCTCAATGGCTGATTGCCTCTGCTCGGAAGTTAGCTTTCTTATTTTGCACGCTGGAGATAGTTCTAACAAAGAACAAGCTGAATCTACTTTCTCCTGGATTTCCTCAAGAGGAACATAATAATCCAAACAATCAGTATCACCAGAAACTTTAGATTGTGTGTCTAAAAAAATAGCTTTTCATAACAGTTTCGACAAAGGGACTGCCTCGGAACTAATTTATCGATATATTCATGAGCTTTCAATAACAACAACTGTTCTAATTTAATCTCTCTCAAATCAGAAGTAATCCGTTTCTTGTGAACTTTTAAAGGATCCAAACAGGATTTCCCAAAAAGGTGATTATATTTTAGAAGATATTTTTTTCCGCGATACTCACAAATTGAAATAATAACGTTACTCGCTCTTAATTTTAAAAGTTTTTGTTCAACGTCATCAAATTCATTGATATGTTTTAATTTTTTAGACACCGAACCATAACTTGTTTTATGGCAATGTTCATTAATTAATTGTCCAGCAGAACACAGATCATTCATTTTAAGGTAAGTAATAATAACAAATACTCACAGTAAAAGTAAAATGAAGAAATAATTAATAAACACTTGTAATTAATAAAATATACTTGAATTAACAAAAGACACAACACATTAGAAAACTATCTGCACTCTAACAGACTGTGGCACTTGCTGAACCTCAATGAGCAGATAAGTTTCACTATCTGGCAGATTTTTGTCCAGACATGAATGATGCATATGTGACTGTTAGGACATGAACCTTTTATCTCTATCCTTTTTTTAAAACCATTGACTAATTTTTAAATTACCCCTCCTTTAAATATTCCTTGTATGTTTGTTGTGGTTTGTTTAGCATTCTTCTTAATCTTCTTTGGGAATTAAATCCATGATTTGCCAACATGCATGGTACTTCAGTCATAAAGTAAAATGGGAAGACACAAAAATTATCGACAAAGAAGAAACCACAAAAAACGCAAAATCAAATAAGCTGCTTATATAACCCTACATAAAAATAACTGCGTTGCAAACGAATCCGTGACTTTCAGTAAACAATGGATTCCATTACTAAAAGAAATAACAAATGAAAATCAAATGACCACAATATCTAGGTAGCATTGCAAGTTTTTCCTGGGTTTTCCTTGCGATATTAACATGAAATACAGCCTCATACATGATTTCTATTTATACATACAATAACTAATTACATAACAATAAGCATATTAACAACCCCTGTAAAACAGCATTATCTGACAAGTGTAAACTCGTCTTAGGGTCGCCTCAGAACCATATACAATCTTCATAGAACAACATTGGTATCTGACAAATGTAAACCTGCCGTAGGATCGCCTCAGAACCATGATAAAATCTACCAAAGAGGTAGCCTAAATCGTAATGATTTTTCCCTCCCTCAAAATAAATATAAAAAACGACTGCTTAAGCCTTACGGTAATGCAATCGCATACTTCTTTAATAACCATCCTCTCAATTGTATAAATAGAAACATGTTAAAAAATGTTTTCCAATCCCCAAGTTATTGAATTTATATAAAATTCACCAATAAAAATTAATCAGCTGATTTCACGTTAAGCATATTATATTGGCTTCCTTAAAAAAAGTCGGTCCCAGGCCGCAACACAAATTGAAGGCAATCAATCTTTTAAACTTTAAAAGTTTTTGCTAGGTGTACTCAAACCAAATATTTCGAACATCAATAAATCAAAGTCACCTTCAATTTATGTCATAAATGTCAAACTTGAAGTTTTTATTTTATTATTTTGACAATGACCTACGTCATGGATCGAAACGTAAATAAAGATGATTTTAAAAAGTATAAGTGGTTTAATTCCCAAAGAAGATTAAGAAGAATTACCCCTCCTTTGTTAAAATACTATACTGTTTAACATTAGGAATATTTATTTTGCACATTTATCATTCTTGTATTTGTTTATAATTTACACAAATGCGTATTTTTGTTAAACTTTAAAAATTCATAACTTGGTTCAGGATCTAATAGCAAGATTGAAACTTTTACATTAGTTTACTATCATAAAGGTGCATCTTGTGTTAAAAAATTCAGATTTTTATATTTTCCCCCACCAGAGTTGTCAAGCTACGAAATTTCAACAAAAAAATCAAAATTAGGTTTTTTGAAAAATTATAGAAAATTGAGGGAGACATACTTTAACCTTCTTTTTCTAAAACTGGTAAGTATCCTATTATATCTTATAGTAATACAAATATTAGCTTGGATATTTTATTCTTTTATTGAAATTTTCAGCCTTAAAAAGTCGAATTTGTTAAAATTTGGTCATGTACTTTGGTTGTATTTTTGAGCTATTTATGTTAGATTAACAGCATTAACCAGTCTGAGATATTTAATTTATTGGTAATGACTAATGGTCAAAATTAGCCCGCATGGTCAAACAAAAATGGCCTATCTCCAAAACGGGATGAGATAAAAAAAATTTCAAACCTGTTTTGAAGTGCTGACTAATGTAAGAAAAACATAAAAAAATTTAAAATATTAAAATTGGTCAAGCAACCTGAAAAATTTTTTTTGGGTCACTTCATATGAATCGGCCCTTTCATCATTATTAGGTCTTTGATCTTTGAATTGGTTAGATGTGTACCTCTATTGTTACCTATTCTGAGCTAACCTATACATTTCCCCGAAATTTCCACAGTCGGTATCTTTCACTATTTGTGTGCAATAGTCTGATCTAGGTCTACCTCTACATCTCTTTTTTCATGTCTCAGCTTGTAAAATAATAATAACAAGTTGGAAGAGATGTTCTGTTACTGCTTGTCCAATCGCTTTTCTAGTTTCTGCTTGCACCTTATCTATACCCGAAGGTTTACCATTTTTCAGACCCTTTAATGCTAATTCAAACTCATCTCTAAAGTTAGAATATCTCGTCATCCTTTTCAAGGTCTGATTCCTATTCTAGTGCTGTTAGTTCTTCTCACGCCCTTTATATTTTTTTCCTTTACGGTTTTATATCCCTAAAATTTATTTTAATTAGTTTGTATGCATCGTCTGTCTTTTCTATTTCCATCTTAGTTTGTATCTCTCCTCTTTGCACTTTTCATCAGTCCATTGTTCTTTAGCTTTCCTGCATTTGTGAATAATTTTCTATTTTCTGACTTTGTATCTCTGTTTTCCTGCTTTGTATGGTCTGTTTTTGTGTTTTCGTCTTCCTTTTATTAAATTCAAGATATCCTTTGTTATCGATGGTTTCTTATTTTCTTTTTGTGTATAGCCCAGAATATCTCTGGCCGCCATGGCTTAGTTGGATTTAAAGTTATTCCTTTCTGTTTCTATTTCCTTAGTATCAAAAATTTTCGATATCTTTCAGTAATTCATTTGACTTTTTTCAAATCATTCGTGGATATCTTTATGTTTTAGTTTCTCAAAGTCAAAGTGCATTTTTCCGTTCTCCTTTTTTTTCAAATTTGTAAATTGAAGAGTGGCCTTCATAATTGTTGTGGTCAGTATCTATATCTGTAGTCTATTACTTGAATCCTAAATGGTCGTCTAACAAGAATGTAATCTATTGGATATCTTCCTGTATCTCAGGGCATCTTCCACGTATATAGTCTTCTAGCATGATGTTATCTTTGTATGTCTTCGAGATCTTTGTAGATCGCTTCTACCTCTTTCTCACTGCAGCTAGAGGTTGGCATGTAAACTTGTATTATAACTGTATTTACCGGTTCAGATTCTAAACTAACCGGGAGTATTTTTTTTTCTTTTGTAAGTAGTTTTCTACACAGTGTCCTATCTTTTTTCGTATAACTATCCTCATGTCCGAGTTTTCTTCCTCTGATCCTGTATGAATTCCCCTAAAGTCTCCGTTCCAAAAATTCCCTACCTTCGGCCACCGAACTTCGCTGATCTCTATACTATATCTAATACTAACCAATCCATTTTAATTTTCAAGTTTTCAGCTTACCTACTTGCTTCATACTTCTGACATTTCACGATCTGACTCTCAAAATGTTTCCAACTCTTTTTCTAAACTTTTCGATCACATCGTCTGAAGTAGTCCGCTTCCAAAGATCCATATGGGGGACTATTTTAACTCCGGAATCTTTTACCCCAGAGGATGCCATCATCTTAAATAACAATTTAGGTATGCTGTGTACTTGAGAGGTAATGTGATGATTTCACGTTACCTTCATCGCAACAGTGTAGCTTAGAGTGCCATACCGACCCATATGAACTCTGCCACTCTTAAGTTCCAAAAGAGCTGCTGCCCTCTTTTGGGGGCCTGTTTTAGTTTGGTTCCTCACCAAAGACCCCCACTAGTTTGGCTAAACCTATAATTCAGCTCTTTAGATCACTGGAACTCGCAAGTTATTCTACCCATTCTAGTAATCTATAACTTCTTCAAGATGTAGGTGCATTCAGAACAGCCAATATTAAATATCAATCAGTTATTTTTCAAAATAAATATAGACTATTATATATTTTTGAAAAGCCCAAAAAATGCTTAATATAATTAGTTAAAAATATATAGTGTCCTATTTAAAAAAACATGTTTGCTTCATAGTTAAGAACGGATGGTGCAGGAAAGAAACAAACTACACTACTGGATTCTACAGAAAAAGTTCTATGAGAATAACTTATCACTTCTGTAATAAGTTAAAAAACAACCGAGATATGGGATGTCCCAAAAGTGATAATTTTCAATTTCACCCTGTATCTCAAAAACAAAGAGGGCTATGAAAATTTTGTTGACGGCATGTTTAGTTTCAAAAAAAAGAGTACAGTGTCGCGAAAACCGCAACCCTCTATCATTAAAAATAAGCGAGATACCTTGTAAAAGTGTTCAAAAATGGACACCCTGTACATAAAGCGTCAATTTACATATAATACAGTATAATCTAAACCTCAAAAATATCCATAATAAAAGCTTACTATCTAAATATAAGCATACTTACAATATGTTCCAACTCTTAATATGTACAAGAAATCACGTAACCTTAAAATTTTAAACAGATAGTTGTTGATGTTCACATTAATTTATATAGTAAAAAGCAAACGGTAAAAAAGCGCTCTAAAGGCATTAAAATTTTCAATAGTAGTTTATAAAAATAAGTACATATTGGTCAAGTGGTGAGCGTGCGTCAACATTGGCAGTTTATTGTGGAATCAATCAAAGGCAAGTATATATCTTCTAAAACAGTAACATAAATAAAGCCAACAGAATAATATATTGTATCTGGAGCTATCTTCTTTTTGGTACCGTCTCAGGAATGTGACTGAGGGCTGGAACAACTTAACCATACTATACTAGCACAAATGCATTTTAAAAGCGCGACTTCACAACAATTACAAGATGTATAACAGAAGTATTGAAGCCGTAAGTAAGAGTGCGAAGTCGAATAAGCAAGATTGCTTTTTCGAAGTTGGACTTGTATATACAGCTTTGAAACCATGGAAGATAAATATAAAACCATTCCCACCGATATTGGTGTAGAATATTTCTACAAGGCAAGCGAAAATATACGTTCTAGACAACAATGGCAGAAACCCTTTGTAGAATGCAAGCACTTACGAAAGCAAAATACGATAATTAAATCCATTGAATTTTGTTGCTCGCGTGGGAAAGCAAAATATATTTTAAAATATTTCTACGATTTAGGCAGCCATGCAGATAACGTTGCCTAACTTTTATCAAAGGATAGTGGTGTGTATGATTATCGGTCCATGCTACCGGTATACCATGAAATAACTTAATTAGGAAGACGATTTTTATTGTTTATAAAATTTGAGCGACCGAGCACATCTAAATATAATGAAGTAGAATTTCACGGTAAATATGCAGATAATAGACTACTAGAGTATTAATTTAATGAGAGATAAATTTTCAGAAGCAAATGTTTGCTTGTTTTTACGAATTGACTGTTAAAATACGAGCGTGTTGTAATATTAGTTTTTAGTTTTCATGATTATGTTCAACACTGCATAGCGTGGAGAGAGACACTGCCGTGCCTGAGACGCATGGAAGTTGCATCATGCTCAAGAAGTTCAAGGATTATTATTATGTTATAGTTCTCAATTAATGTATTTAGATACGATTAATAAACAACGTTGTTATAAAACCAGTGTCGTAATATATAATAATACAACAGAGCGGTGGTTAGAATGTTTTACAAAGAATTGCGAAAGGCGAACTCCGAGGGTTTAGAGTGGTTTACCCTAGCAAATATTTTGACGAATAGCTATTTGAAAATAACTAGCACGTATTTCACGGAACGAGAGATTATTATTGTTTAGTAGAAGCAAATGCTTGTTTAGTTTTTAACGAATTGATAAATGGTTATAGGATATATTCCACGTATTGGGGAACATTTTTATGCACGACTGTTTTAATATTCGAATATTGGTTAAGTTTGGATTATTTGGGGGAATAACTTAGGAAGGGGTTAGATTAATGTTTTTCAATTACGGTCATTGCGATTTAATGCAGAATCTCTCTATTTCAGAAAGTTACCCTAACAATGTTGAGGACATTTTCTTACTAGCTGAAATTAATAAATTTGTTTTGTATTGACGAATGTATGCTTAATTAGCGTGCGAGCATTACAAATTCCCCTACAAAAGAGACCCAGGTTTTATATGTTTAACAACTACTTCAATTTGAGTACTTTTCATTCAGTTCTGTAACATCATGTGTAAGCGAATTTGTTACGTGATAAATTGGTGTTAGTTACTTGAATTACTTTTATTCTACAGAAGAGTCTTAACAGTAAATAATGCAGGAGCAGCTTTCAGGGACGAGGGATGGGTTCTGTAGAAGCAACTGCAAATTGTTATTGTGGTATACAACTTCTCTTACATCTTTCTGCAAAAGTCTTTGAATTTTCTGTCTTATAAAAAGCTGTTGAACACTAACTCACCTGGATAATCCTAAATAGTGCCTGCACAAAAATGAGTATTTTGAGAGAAGATATAATGTTTTTTTTTTTGCTGCAGTTGTAGCTTGATAGAACTTTTTTTTTATTCTTCTTAATCTTCTTTGGGTATTAAACCACTCATAGTTTTTAAAATTATCTTTATTAACGTTTCGATCCATAACCTAGGATCGTTTTCAAAATAATAAAAACTTCAAGTTTGACATTTATGACACAAATTGAAGGTGACTTTGATTTATTGATGTTTGAAATATTTGGTTTGAGTACACTAAGCAAAATTTTTAAAGTTTAAATGAATAATTGCCTTCAATTTGTGTTCTGACCTGGGACCGACTTTTTAGGTATGCCAATCGCTTAACGTGAAATCAGCTGATTAATTTTATTGTAAAATTCAATAACTTGGGAATTGGAAAACATTTTTAACATGTTTCTATTTATACAATTTAAAGGATGGTTATTAAAGAAGTGTGCAATTGCATTATTAAAAGGCTTAAGTAGTCGTTTTTATATTTATTTTGAAGGAAATCATTATGATTTAGGCTACCTCTTTGGTAGATTTTAACATTGTTCTGAGGTAACCTTATGGTGGGTTTCTCTTTTGTCAGATACCAATGTTGTTCTATGAAGGTTGTATATGGATCTGAGGCGACCCTATGGCGGGTTTACACTTGTCAGATACCAATACTGTTTAACGGAGATTGTATATGGTTGTGAGGTAACCTTATTGTGGGTTTACACTTGTCAGATACCAATGCTGTTTTACAGGGGTTGTTAATATGCTTCATCATCATCTTCATTGGATCTTCATCTCAAAAACTGGTTGGACATGTACCTGCACTTATTTATATTCTGAGCTAGCTTCCCTTCTATTGTTTTCTAATTTTATGTTTTATTTCACCTAGATTCAGTGAAGGGGGTTAAGCAACCTGGGGCTACCAAGATCCCCCAACACTTAATATTTGCCGAAATAATGGTTTTCTAGTTAATATGCTTATTGTTATATAATTAGTTATTGTATGTATAAATAGAAATCATGTATGTAGGCTGTATTTCATGTTAATATCGCAAGGAAAACCCAGGAAAAACTTGCAATGCTACCTAGATATTGGGGGCATTTGATTTTTATTTATTATTTCTTTTGTTATTTCTTTTAGTATTGGAATCCATTGTTTACTGAAAGTTACGGATTCGTTTGCAACGCAGTTATTTTTATGTAAGGTTATATAAGCAGCTTCTTTGATTTTGCGTTTTGGTGGTTTTCTTCTTTGTCGATAATTTTCGTCCTCCCATTTTATTTTATGACTGGAGTCCCATGCATGTTGGCAAATCATGGATTTTCAAATTTTCTATTTTTAATATATGATTTATGTTCTTTTAATCGAACTTCAAATGGTCTGGAACTTTCTCCTATATAAAACTTATTACATTCGCACGGTATTTTGTAGATACAATTTTTGAACTTTGTATTGCGTTTTGGGTTTTGTTTTGTTAATTGTGCTCTTAGTGTATTGTTAGTTCTAAATATTGTTTTAATTTTAAATTTGTTTCCTATTCTTTGAATTTTTCTGAGAATCCTTTTATGTATGGTATTGAGAGCATTTTGTTGTGTGTATCATTGTTTTGTTTTCTTTTCTTTATTTTTAGGGTTTTTATTCATTTCTTTCTCTATTATTCTTTTAGGATATTTGTTTTCTATTAGTGTACATCTGATTAGGTCTTTCTCTTTTTAAAATTTCTTCGTTTGATGATATTAATTTTGCTCTATCATACATGGTTTTGATAATTCCTTGTTTGACACAGTGTGGGTGGTTTGAATCGAAGTTTAAGTATCTGTTTGTGTGCGTTGGTTTTCTATATACCGATGTATTAATTGCTGTATCGTTTTGCTAACGAGAATATCTAAAACGGAAGTTTTCCATGTTGTTCTAATTCATATGTGAATTTAATAGTTGGTTCTATTTCGTTAATTGACTGTACAAAGTTTTAATTAGTTCTGTATTATGAGGCCAAATAGCATAGACATCATCTACGTATCTCCACCAGATTAGTGGTTTCAATTCTTGTGTGAATATTACATCTTTTCGAATTCCTCCATGAATATATTACTAAAGATTGGTGATAGTGGACTTCCATTGCCATTCGAAGCTTTGTTTGTAAAATTGATCATTTATTTGAAAATATGTGGTATTGACGCATAAACCAAGTAATTCCATAATCGATGATATGCTTAGTTTTGTTCTTTCTTTAAGATTGTCATCTTTTCTAGTTTGTTTTTATAATATTAAGCGTTTTGTTTATAGGGACATTTGTGAAAAGATTTACCACATCAAAGCTTACCATTGTGTGTGTATTTTCAATTTTTATGTTTGATAATTTTTCTAAAAAATGTTGGTTGTTTTTAATGAAAGAATCCGTTTTGCCTGCTAATGGATTTATAATTTTTAGTAGAAATTTTGCTAAATTATGACATGGTGAATTTATGGAGCTTACGATAGGTCTTAAAGGAATGTCTTTTTTATGAATTTTTGGTAGACCGTAAAAGTGGGGTGGTTTACTGTAATGTGGGACCAGTTTACTTCTTTCTTTGTCTTCGAATTCATTTTAAATTTAAATAGGGTTTTGTATATTTTATTTTCAATCGATTTTGTTGGGTCCGTTTCTAAACTGGTGTAATTCTCAGTGTTCAATAGTTTGTTGACTTTTGTGTTGTAATCGTTTTATTCATTATTACTGTTGCATTGCCTTTGTCAGCAGGTAGAATTATAATTGAGTTATCGTTTCTTAGATTGCGAATTGCTTGTATTTCGTTACTACTTACATTTGGCTTTATTTTGTGATTCTTTTCTATTTCGATTTTGCATCGTACTCTAAATTCGTTTGCTTGATCTTCTTCAAGTTGGTTTGCTGTTTTCTCAATACAGCTAATTATTTCAAAGGTTGGTATTGATTTTGGGGTTACTGCAAAGTTAAGGCCTTTTGAAAGAATTGATTTTCTGTGTCGTTAATAGTTCTGTTTGATAAATTTATCACGGTGTTTAGTATGGTGTTGCTGTTTTCTAACGTTTTAGTTTGAGTGCTATTTTTCTCTATAAATAAGTTATTAAATTTCTTTATGTGAATTTCTTTTTGTTTGGAAAATACTGATTCGTAGTACGTTTTTGCACTAGCGAGAATTTTATCTAAATCATATTTTGTTACCTTTATTCGTATGAAATTTATAATGCCCTCAATATCTTGTTTTAACTTATAAATAATGTGTCGGTGGTTTTGTAGTCTTTCCCTCATCATACTGTAGCTTGTTCTTTCGAGAATCCTTGATAGTTTATTAACGACACAGAAAAATCAATTCTTTCAAAAGGCCTTAACTTTGCAGTAACCCCAAAATCAATACCAACCTTTGAAATAATTAGCTGTATTGAGAAAACAGCAAACCAACTTGAAGAAGATCAAGCAAACGAATTTAGAGTACGATGCAAAATCGAAATAGAAAAGAATCACAAAATAAAGCCAAATGTAAGTAGTAACGAAATACAAGCAATTCGCAATCTAAGAAACGATAACTCAATTATAATTCTACCTGCTGACAAAGGCAATGCAACAGTAATAATGAATAAAACGATTACAACACAAAAGTCAACAAACTATTGAACACTGAGAATTACACCAGTTTAGAAACGGACCCAACAAAATCGATTGAAAATAAAATATACAAAACCCTATTTAAATTTAAAATGAATTAAGACAAAGAAAGAAGTAAACTGGTCCCACATTACAGTAAACCACCCCACTTTTACGGTTCACCAAAATTCATAAAAGACATTCCTTTAAGACCTATCGAAGCTCCATAAATTCACCATGTCATAATTTAGCAAAATTTCTACTAAAATTATAAATCCATTAGCAGGCAAAACGGATTCTTTCATTAAAAACAACCAACATTTTTAGAAAATTATCAAACATAAAATTGAAAATACACACACAATGGTAAGCTTTGATGTGGTAAATCTTTTCACAAATGTCCCTATAAACAAAACGCTTAATATTATAAAAACAAACTAGAAAAAGATGACAATCTTAAAGAAAGAACAAAACTAAGCATATCATCGATTATGGAATTACTTGGTTTATGCGTCAATACCACATATTTTCAAATAAATGATCAATTTTACAAACAAAGCTCGAATGGCAATGGGAAGTCCACTATCACCAATCTTTAGTAATATATTCATGGAGGAATTCGAAAAGATGTAATATTCACACAAGAATTGAAACCACTAATCTGGTGGAGATACGAGATGATGTCTATGCTATTTGGCCTCATAATACAGAACTAATTAAAACTTTGTACAGTCAATTAACGAAATAGAACCAACTATTAAATTCACATATGAATTAGAACAACATGGAAAACTTCCGTTTTAGATATTCTCGTTAGCAAAACGATACAGCAATTAATACATCGGTATATAGAAAACCAACGCACACAAACAGATACTTAAACTGATTCAAACCACCCACACTGTGTCAAACAAGGAATTATCAAAACCATGTATGATAGAGCAAAATTAATATCATCAAACGAAGAAATTTTAAAAAGAGAAAGACCTAATCAGATGTACACTAATAGAAAACAAATATCCTAAAAGAATAATAGAGAAAGAAATGAATAAAACCCTAAAAATAAAGAAAAGAAAACAAAACAATGATACACACAACAAAATGCTCTCAATACCATACATAAAAGGATTCTCAGAAAAATTCAAAGAATAGGAAACAAATTTAAAATTAAAACAATATTTAGAACTAACAATACACTAAGAGCACAATTAAAAAACAAAACCCAAAACGCAATACAAAGTTCAAAAATTGTATCTACAAAATACCGATAATGTAATAAGTTTTATATAGGAGAAAGTTCCAGACCATTTGAAGTTCGATTAAAAGAACATAAATCATATATTAAAATAGAAAATTTGAAAATCCATGATTTGCCAACATGCATGGGACTCCAGTCATAAAATAAAATGGGAGGACGAAAATTATCGACAAAGAAGAAAACCACCAAAACGCAAAATCAAAGAAGCTGCTTATATAACCTTACATAAAATAACTGCTGTAAACGAATCCGTAACTTTCAGTAAACAATGGATTCCAATACTAAAAGAAATAACAAAAGAAATAATAAATAAAATCAAATGCCCCAATATCTAGGTAGCATTGCAAGTTTTTCCTGGGTTTTCCTTGATATTAACATGAAATACAGCCTACATACATGATTTCTATTTATACATACAATAACTAATTATATAACAATAAGCATATTAACTAGAAAACCATTATTTCGGCAAATATTAAGTGTTGGGGGATCTTGGTAGCCCCAGGTTGCTTAA
This sequence comes from Platerodrilus igneus, assembly GCA_036346225.1. Classification (NCBI taxonomy): domain Eukaryota; kingdom Metazoa; phylum Arthropoda; class Insecta; order Coleoptera; family Lycidae; genus Platerodrilus; species Platerodrilus igneus. The sequence goes on along the minus strand of JARFIW010000333.1, from coordinate 1,357,316 downwards.
CCCCCTTCACTGAATCTAGGTGAAATAAAACATAAAATTAGAAAACAATAGAAGGGAAGCTAGCTCAGAATATAAATAAGTGCAGGTACATGTCCAACCAGTTTTTGAGATGAAGATCCAATGAAGATGATGATGAAGCATATTAACAACCCCTGTAAAACAGCATTGGTATCTGACAAGTGTAAACCCACAATAAGGTTACCTCACAACCATATACAATCTCCGTTAAACAGTATTGGTATCTGACAAGTGTAAACCCGCCATAGGGTCGCCTCAGATCCATATACAACCTTCATAGAACAACATTGGTATCTGACAAAAGAGAAACCCACCATAAGGTTACCTCAGAACAATGTTAAAATCTACCAAAGAGGTAGCCTAAATCATAATGATTTCCTTCAAAATAAATATAAAAACGACTACTTAAGCCTTTTAATAATGCAATTGCACACTTTTTAATAACCATCCTTTAAATTGTATAAATAGAAACATGTTAAAAATGTTTTCCAATTCCCAAGTTATTGAATTTTTACAATAAAAATTAATCAGCTGATTTCACGTTAATGCATACCTAAAAAGTCGGTCCCAGGTCAGTAACACAAATTGAAGGCAATTATTCATTTAAACTTTAAAATTTTGCTTAGTGTACTCAAACCAAATATTTCAAACATCAATAAATCAAAGTCACCTTCAATTTGTGTCATAAATGTCAAACTTGAAGTTTTTATTATTTTGAAAACGATCCTAGGTTATGGATCGAAACGTTAATAAAGATAATTTTAAAACTATGAGTGGTTTAATACCCAAAGAAGATTAAGAAGAATACTAAACAAACCACAACAAACATACAGGAGTATTTACAAGTCAGGTATGGGCCTGAAATTTGTATTTGTTTTAGACAGTTGGACAATCTAAACCTAAAACTTTCGCATTCCAAAATTCACTCACATTCCTAATAAAATGCAGAAACAACGAAATAATACCAAAAGGATTTAGAATCAAATTTGGAAAGACAAGCAATAAACTATCAAGGATTCTCGAAAGAACAAGCTACAGTATGATGAGGGAAAGACTACAAAACCACCGACACATTATTTATAAGTTAAAACAAGATATTGAGGGCATTATAAATTTCATACGAATAAAGGTATCAAAATATGATTTAGATAAAATTCGCTAGTGCAAAACGCATTACTGAATCAGTATTTTCCAAACAAAAAGAAATTCACATAAAGAAATTTAATAACTTATTTATAGAGAAAAATAGCACTCAAACTAAAACGTTAGAAAACAGCAACACCATACTAAACACCGTGATAAATTTATCAAACAGAACTATTAACGACACAGAAAATCAATTCTTTCAAAAGGCCTTAACTTTGCAGTAACCCCAAAATCAATACCAACCTTTGAAATAATTAGCTGTATTGAGAAAACAGCAAACCAACTTGAAGAAGATCAAGCAAACGAATTTAGAGTACGATGCAAAATCGAAATAGAAAAGAATCACAAAATAAAGCCAAATGTAAGTAGTAACGAAATACAAGCAATTCGCAATCTAAGAAACGATAACTCAATTATAATTCTACCTGCTGACAAAGGCAATGCAACAGTAATAATGAATAAAAACGATTACAACACAAAAGTCAACAAACTATTGAACACTGAGAATTACACCAGTTTAGAAACGGACCCAACAAAATCGATTGAAAATAAAATATACAAAACCCTATTTAAATTTAAAAATGAATTCGAAGACAAAGAAAGAAGTAAACTGGTCCCACATTACAGTAAACCACCCCACTTTTACGGTCTACCAAAAATTCATAAAAAAGACATTCCTTTAAGACCTATCGTAAGCTCCATAAATTCACCATGTCATAATTTAGCAAAATTTCTACTAAAATTATAAATCCATTAGCAGGCAAAACGGATTCTTTCATTAAAACAACCAACATTTTTAGAAAATTATCAAACATAAAAATTGAAAATACACACACAATGGTAAGCTTTGATGTGGTAAATCTTTTCACAAATGTCCCTATAAACAAAACGCTTAATATTATAAAAAACAAACTAGAAAAAGATGACAATCTTAAAGAAAGAACAAAACTAAGCATATCATCGATTATGGAATTACTTGGTTTATGCGTCAATACCACATATTTTCAAATAAATGATCAATTTTACAAACAAAGCTTGAATGGCAATGGGAAGTCCACTATCACCAATCTTTAGTAATATATTCATGGAGGAATTCGAAAAAGATGTAATATTCACACAAGAATTGAAACCACTAATCTGGTGGAGATACGTAGATGATGTCTATGCTATTTGGCCTCATAATACAGAACTAATTAAAAACTTTGTACAGTCAATTAACGAAATAGAACCAACTATTAAATTCACATATGAATTAGAACAACATGGAAAACTTCCGTTTTAGATATTCTCGTTAGCAAAAACGATACAGCAATTAATACATCGGTATATAGAAAACCAACGCACACAAACAGATACTTAAACTTCGATTCAAACCACCCACACTGTGTCAAACAAGGAATTATCAAAACCATGTATGATAGAGCAAAATTAATATCATCAAACGAAGAAATTTTAAAAAAAGAGAAAGACCTAATCAGATGTACACTAATAGAAAACAAATATCCTAAAAGAATAATAGAGAAAGAAATGAATAAAAACCCTAAAAATAAAGAAAAAGAAAACAAAAACAATGATACACACAACAAAATGCTCTCAATACCATACATAAAAGGATTCTCAGAAAAAATTCAAAGAATAGGAAACAAATTTAAAATTAAAACAATATTTAGAACTAACAATACACTAAGAGCACAATTAACAAAAACAAAACCCAAAAACGCAATACAAAGTTCAAAAAATTGTATCTACAAAATACCGTGCGAATGTAATAAGTTTTATATAGGAGAAAGTTCCAGACCATTTGAAGTTCGATTAAAAGAACATAAATCATATATTAAAAATAGAAAATTTGAAAAATCCATGATTTGCCAACATGCATGGGACTCCAGTCATAAAATAAAATGGGAGGACGAAAAATTATCGACAAAGAAGAAAACCACCAAAACGCATAAAATCAAAGAAGCTGCTTATATAACCTTACATAAAAATAACTGCGTTGCAAACGAATCCGTAACTTTCAGTAAACAATGGATTCCAATACTAAAAGAAATAACAAAAGAAATAATAAATAAAATCAAATGCCCCAATATCTAGGTAGCATTGCAAGTTTTTCCTGGGTTTTCCTTGCGATATTAACATGAAATACAGCCTACATACATGATTTCTATTTATACATACAATAACTAATTATATAACAATAAGCATATTAACTAGAAAACCATTATTTCGCAAATATTAAGTGTTGGGGATCTTGGTAGCCCCAGGTTGCTTAACCCCTTCACTGAATCTAGGTGAAATAAAACATAAAATTAGAAAACAATAGAAGGGAAGCTAGCTCAGAATATAAATAAGTGCAGGTACATGTCCAACCAGTTTTTGAGATGAAGATCCAATGAAGATGATGATGAAGCATATTAACAACCCCTGTAAAACAGCATTGGTATCTGACAAGTGTAAACCCACAATAAGGTTACCTCACAACCATATACAATCTCCGTTAAACAGTATTGGTATCTGACAAGTGTAAACCCGCCATAGGGTCGCCTCAGATCCATATACAACCTTCATAGAACAACATTGGTATCTGACAAAAGAGAAACCCACCATAAGGTTACCTCAGAACAATGTTAAAATCTACCAAAGAGGTAGCCTAAATCATAATGATTTCCCCTTCAAAATAAATATAAAAAAACGACTACTTAAGCCTTTTAATAATGCAATTGCACACTTCTTTAATAACCATCCTTTAAATTGTATAAATAGAAACATGTTAAAAAATGTTTTCCAATTCCCAAGTTATTGAATTTTTACAATAAAAATTAATCAGCTGATTTCACGTTAAGCATATTGGCTACCTAAAAAAGTCGGTCCCAGGCCGTAACACAAATTGAAGGCAATTATTCATTTAAACTTTAAAAATTTTGCTTAGTGTACTCAAACCAAATATTTCAAACATCAATAAATCAAAGTCACCTTCAATTTGTGTCATAAATGTCAAACTTGAAGTTTTTATTATTTTGAAAACGATCCTAGGTTATGGATCGAAACGTTAATAAAGATAATTTTAAAAACTATGAGTGGTTTAATACCCAAAGAAGATTAAGAAGAATACTAAACAAACCACAACAAACATACAGGGAGTATTGATAGAACTTTGCTTACATCCTATTACTTCTTCCTATTATTTTCCCTTAAATACAAAAACAAATACTCCATATCTGGTACACCTAACGTATATTAGCAAACATAACTATCACAGTAGATAACAACAGAAAACAAAAAAAAAACATACTAAGATCTAACTCTACTTTGGTCATATATGCATTTACACACAGTTCCAACTTTTATACTATCCATTCATTTATCCACTTAGCAACCTCATTCCACAAGGCAATGGTTGCGTGTTATTCGACTCTGCTGAAGATGTCGTGACGTGTTGAGATGTGATCTCCCTACTACTATTATCTAGAGGGGTTGTAAATTAAAATGTTTCATAGTCATTCTTTGTTCTCAAGGATAGTAAGACTTAAACTATCCTAAAGTTAAGGTTGAGATTATTTCGGTGTGTGAGTATTCCTACGCTTTCCATATAATATCAACAACTGTCATGATCAGAACACATTAAATTTTATGCTGTTTTATGAGTTTGACCATTGGGATAATTTACCATGGTATTAGTTGCTTTAAACTCGAGTGAATATTTACAAATACACTTTCCTATGCTGCTGATTTATTGAAATACGTTGTTATTTTTCTAAATTAATGTGAAGAGTGTAAAATCCTGATCTTTATTATTTGTTGTATCTACTATAAAGTAGGTGCTTTTCAGTTTGTCCTAATTTAATTTAATATCATATTAAAATAGCCATGTTATTAAAGTAAACTACCAAATGTTTTGTGCTTATTTTCGTACTATGCTCATTTAACTAACTGAAATTATACAAATTCTTTTCTATTAATTAATTCACTAGCGTTACAGGTGGTTGATATGTTTGAAGGGCATTTTACCATGATTTTAACTTGAAAATGACTAAAATGAAGAGTTGTGAATAAATTCCGTTGTCTCACAGAATTTTCAATTTTTCAAAATTCTAACATGGTTTTAGAATAGTGATTTAATGCATGTATTTTTCAGGTTACTTTACACACATTTATAATAAGTACTTGCAATTGCTCTAGATAAAATTGCACCTTTGTTTTGAATTTTATGGTCTTACGTGATTTTATGCATTTAATCAGCTTAGAAATTATATTGTTTCATAAAACGAAATTAAGGATATACATCTTTTTACAGGCATTAAACCACCAAAAGGTGTGATATTATATGGGGCTCCAGGAACTGGCAAAACCTTATTGGCCAAAGCTGTTGCTAACCAAACCTCGGCCACTTTTTTACGAGTTGTTGGGTCAGAACTGATTCAAAAATATTTGGTAATTAGAATTTATTGTAATAATGAGAGTCACTATTTTTCATAATCAGGGTGATGGTCCAAAATTAGTACGTGAGCTATTTAGGGTAGCCGAAGAGCATGCACCATCAATCGTTTTTATAGATGAAATCGATGCAGTAGGTACTAAACGTTACGATTCAAATTCCGGCGGTGAAAGAGAAATTCAACGTACCATGTTGGAATTACTGAATCAGCTGGATGGATTTGATTCCAGAGGCGATGTTAAGGTAATAATGGCTACTAATCGAATTGAAACTTTGGATCCTGCTCTTATTCGTCCAGGACGTATTGATCGAAAAATTGAATTTCCATTACCCGATGAGAAAACAAAAAAGCGAATTTTTACAATTCATACTTCGAGAATGACTTTAGCAGAAGATGTTAATCTTCAGGAACTTATAATGGCTAAAGATGATCTTTCAGGGGCTGATATTAAGGTATATAGTTATCTTGATTTTATTTGAGGTTAACTTTAATACTACTTCTAGGCCATTTGTACTGAAGCTGGCCTTATGGCATTACGTGAACGAAGAATGAAAGTAACTAATGAAGATTTCAAAAAATCTAAAGAAAGTGTTTTATATCGTAAAAAGGAAGGAACTCCTGAAGGATTATATTTGTAGTGTTGTGATTTACTATTTTTTTTAAATTAAATTAATAGTTTAGTTCTTTTATATTATAGTATCTGTCGATTTATAATACTGTATAATAAATGACTAGTCATGTAGTCAAACATATAAATACACCGCATCCATATAAACGTATCAAATTGATCTCGTTTCTGTATAGTGGGAATGTGGAAATTTTTTAAATGTCTTACTTTACAGTATCGAAATGGTTTTGCTGTAATTACATACCTGAACATCTTCAGGTATCATATGTACTAATACATGAAAGGAGATTAAAATGAAATCTACTTGACCATAAAAAAATAGAGAAAATAAAAATTTATTTTTTGATATTTAACTGCAGCAGCTACTACACGCAATCGAACATTTCTCGACTAACAAGATATCGTCCAAAAAATTCTTTTGGTGACGTCCAAAAACTCAAAAATGGTTCCTTCTAGTTCTTTATTAGATACAAGTCAACATTCTTTTAAGTATTTTTCCAGCATGGGAAAAAGTAATTGTTTGGCGGAACTATATCAGAGTCGGGAGATTGTTTTGCACTTTTTGAAAATAGGTTACTGTTACAAGGTAAAGTCACCAAGATTTTTCGGCAAATTTTTTGCCTACTTTTGTTGTCAGAGAATTCAGCGCATTATTCATTCTCAAATCTTCATACAAATTTGTCAAAATTAATGCTTTGTATATTCTTGTTGCCCCTGAGATAACAATTTCGATTTGTCATCAATCCATTATTATCCTTTTTCTTCAAGTTTCCGATATCCTCTTCTATCTTTACCCCTGCAGATTGTTTGCTTTTGATATAATACCAAATGGATTTTCTGCTCCATTGAATTGCTTTGGCCAGAATTTTGTTTGAAAATATGGTGTTAAACACTTTATATGTATCACGTTTAACTTTATATTGCGTTAATTTGTTACGGTTAAACTGTACCATTAGCAACCAGTTTGAATGCTAGCACATCAACCCCTCTTTCCAACGGACAGTAGATGTAAATTAACTGGAGTAGAGTGGGTGCTAGAAAGTATGAACCTTTTTATAATTTTGTATTCTTAGAATTTGCCTCTAAATAAATGCAAAAAGTTATATACAGTCTGCTGCGTACACATGTATTTATTAACATTTGTCACTATCAAGTACAAAGAATAATCTGGAGAAAAGCGATAATACCTCAGTTATATGTTCATGTATAACTTTTGGTTGAATGCATTTTTTTGTCGATTTTATATATATATAGTGGGGGAGAGTAGAGAGGGAGATACGAAAGTGGTTAGGCGGAACTGATGTATGGAATATAGAATAAAATGGCTATTACAAAATGTGCCTGATTGTATATTATTTTTAAGTAATAACATCCAGTATTTGTGTAAGGGGCAACGAGTCAGGATTAAATTTCTTCCGCATGTTATAGCGGAAATCACATTATACAGTAATCCACGTCTTTGCAAAGAAGCTTGATTGGCACATTCACCGTCAAGTCGGTTTCTGATGTTGTTTGTAAAAACAGGTTTTGTACAAAAAAGTATTCGGATTTGTGAGTTGAAGTTGTGTAATTAATATTACACCAAATAAGGTTTGTTAAATTTATGGAAATGGATAATCACAACAGTAGCAGAAATCGTTATAATGTATCTGTTCCACAGTTAGGTGTAAATGAACCTTTCCAAAATTATTTGGAGCGATTAGAAGCTTTTTGAGGTTAGTCACACAAACAACACAGAAAAGGTTGCTACACTCACTGTTGGTGATAATCGGTTCAGAGATTTATGGTGTACTTAAAAATCTTATAGTTTTCGTTGAACATAAAAATAAAACGCTTCTTGAGTTGATTGAAGTGCTTAAAAAACATTATGCACCACCGTAATTAGATATAGCTGAATGTTTCTAATTTTACACGTAACATCATAAAAAAATGACTAAATTAAAAACTTCATAGTTAGTTTAAGGAAGCTTTTTACGCCTTATTTTAAATAGGTTTTTAGTGTATTAATTTAGTTTTAGGGAACTTCTTTAGAACTCTGCATAGGAAAATTCCCAGCAGATAATAATTTGATGACAATGTCTGTGAAAACCACACGAAGTTGTGGTTCACATGGATATTGAGATTATTGGCCTATCTTGGTGGTGTGAGATTAAACTAATATGACAATTCTCATGGTTGGAACGGTGTTGTTCCTGCCCATGTGCGTCTAAGTGCTTCCACCTTTTCTGAAACGGGGAGACATTTTGCGTGGGAGAAAAAGATGGTAACTCCAGACTGACTCTTACCAACTTCCATTGAATACTGACGTGCGAGTGCTTCAATAGTATCGACTAGTGGTTTCCACCGTCCTTATATCGCATCGACGTGCAGCCTACTGTGAAGCAGCAGGAAGCAACGAAGGAGCCCCTCCGCCCCCTGAAGACCAGAACCTTCGCATCAGTCGAGAAAGACAGGTAAGTGTTTCTTGTACATGATCATTACTCTGGTATTTAAATTTGAATGCGGGGTTTGGGCTATAGTTTGGCGCCCAACGTGTTCCTGCTTTCTGTTAAAATTTGCTATGGCTCTAAAAGGAAAAAACATAAGTTTGGTACTTCACGCATGTGAAATAACGTAAATTTATCTAAGAAAGTGTTCACTTCTACATACCATCGATCTGATAAAATTAAATTGTTGGGTATTTATAATAAAAAAAATATTTTAAATGTGATAGGAAATTACCCTAAAACTCATATAAACAAGCGTTCGCTTATCTCCTTATTTATAATTTTTGTTTTTCGGGCTGGAACCATGTAAAACATTAACCCTAAAAAATGTCTTGTTAACCATTAAAAATAGCTGACATTATTTTTCCTCTGTGTTGAATCTAATAAAGCTGTGATTTAAAAATAATTTAAAAAGTATTTCGTCTTGAAAAGCGTGTGTGTGTTTTAAATAAATACTTAATTTGGTTAAAAATAGCTGTGATGCACTAATTTTTGTGATATACAAAGTGATAAAGTTACCTGAAAGTTTGATTATAATTTATCATTAATAATCGGGACTAAGTAATTTACCGTTTTTCTATTGTGCATCCCTGCTAAAATGCCGTAGATTTTAAAGCTTTATTTTCCTTGAACAAAAAAACCCTTAAAAATTTTCGAAAATTTAACCTCAATAAAGCAGCGTGTGGTAATAAAAAATTATGTCTGTAGAAGTCATTTTATGTCCTTTTTGGCACTGAGTTTGCTATTTAACAACACCTTTCGTGTTTTAGTACTCGAATTAAATAACAAAGAACCCAACGAAAGCTTTTAATGCTAAATCATCAACCATAATTTTGCGTATCTCATTTGGTAAACAAATTATAAAAATAACTTTAGTTTATCCCTTATTTACATAGTATAAATATAAATTGATCCCATGCTTTAACGTGTAAAATCCACGTATCTATAAAAAAGCTTCCCTAGGTAATTGTTATATGCTTTGATTTTCGTGTATTTTTAATCTTAAGAGAGAATTACCTTCTATCTCAGTGTATTTGAGACACCTAATCCCGTTTATTGTCCATAATAGTATTGAACTTCCATTGATATTTACTTAGCTGAGTAAAGTTAACATATTTAGGGAAACGTATCTTCTAATAGATTATAAATATAAATTATCTCCATTTCAAGTCGAGGGAACTATGTTTTGAGCTATCTGCTTGTGGTATAATTCCCACCCGCACGCAGGATCAATGCTGGTTACAGTTTAAATCTGTTGCTTTGCACAATTTAAGTACCCCCTTGACCCTAACGTAAATGTTGAAGAAATTACAAACTGTTGATGATATAAGGTTTATTGTATCAACCCAAGTCCTACAAAATTGGAATTAGTACGCATTCTATCTAGATTAATACCTATAAAACAGTGTCTCGACCTATTTTCAACCTCTAATCCTGATAAATTTGACAAAATTAAAAATGAACTCGTGTCAAAATTAGATGTTATCTCTAATTTAAATAACCTATCGTTATCTGTAGAAAAGGTAGACATGTTTAACTCAGTACCAGTGTATAAATGGAATCTTACTTTTCAGGATGTAATTTAAAAATCTAGTTTCTTTTCTCGAAAGGATAGATGATTTAAAATTCTCCCGAAATTGCGACCAACAGTTATTTAACAGTGCGGTAGAACTTTTTTCCGACCGCTTTAGCATGGTTTTGAAACATCAAACACCAAATTCACTCTGAATTAGTTGGCCTCTTGAAATAAGATTTTTCTACATTTGACAACTAGGAAATCCTATCTCAAATACGTGCATGCTTTCAGTCCTGATGAAAATGTTCTATCATATATTATCGATGTGCAAACGTTATTTAATAGATTAGATAAAAGGTGTGGCGAGCCAGAAATCTTGATCCAGTTTATTCGAAATCTAAACGTCTATTATTCCAAACATCTAGCCTTACAGAAAATTGACTCAATCACCCAACTTAAAAACCTCTGCCATTCTCTGCAAGAAGTGAAGTTGCGTTTAGAAAAATATCACCCCTCAACAAAACCCCAAGCAAAATTTTCGTAACAAAATATATCGTATGTTTAGGGTTATGCGCCCCTTTGTCTCGAAAACACCCTACAACGCAAAATTACCATTATTGCACCAATTAAGCTCAAAACCTATTGTACCATTACCGTTATTATGTAAAAACGATGATAATGCCTCTTATAACATATCTCTATTACCAATTTCTACTCTTCTAACTGAAATATATTGTATAACCCCACTTGAATGGTCTAACTGGTTGACAACTGTGTATGTTTTTCATCATCCTAATTCTGCAACTGCAAAATTGAAAATTAAACCATTTGATAACGTCCACATTTAACGATTTCTATTGCCTTCTTATCTGCTGTTGCATTGTTGGCTACTGGTTCTAATTCCTCTTTAATTAATTCCACAGGTTTGCAACAAGAGAACAAAATGCCGATTTTAAAATAATACCTCAGAATACCTTTATGATTATCGCTGATTCTGCCCAGGTTCAAGTAATTGGATCCATCAAATTAAAAATTCGTATAGAATCTCTTGAACGTGAAGTTAAATTTTTAATCGTACCGACCATAACGTCTTTCTTTTTTAGAGTTGATTTTTGCCACATTTTAATTTATCGTTAAATTTCCTAGATTTTACTTGGCAAGCTAACGTTAAGAACAATTGTCCTTCATTGGGAATTGTGAACAAAATTTCTCTTACAAAAGAACAAACTACCTTGTTAGATAAAATAGATTCCGTCAGTTATCTACTTCTGAACTAGGTTGTGTAACCACTGTATCGCATGAAATTTTAACTGCCAATGCTAAACCATTTAAACAATGCCCATATCCCTTGCCTTACAGAAACATTTATATGCCAAAATTGATAAAATGATTCAGTCTTGTGTTATTTCTTCTATCTCTTCCTCTTGGAGTAGTCCAATTTTATTAGTTAGAAAAAAACAGAGATTATCGTGTTTGTTTCTATGATCAAAAGTTAAACTCTGTTACAATTGTGGATAGCTATCTGTTTCCTCGAACCGACTCTATCTTAAACAAGCCCTTTTCAAATACCTTTGGAACAATTCTTGTCAGAAAACTGCTTTTTGTATACCTGGGAAAGGTTTATATGAATTTAATTTCTTACCGCTTGGTTTATCTAATGCCCGTCTACCACTTCAATGTACTATGGATAGAAAACTAGGTTAAAGTTTTGCATCAGTATCGTGCATTTGTTTACCTTGATGATATCTTAATCATTGTTAATACCTTTAAAGAACCTATCGTAACCTTAAATGAAGTAGCTGATTGCTTGTTTGATGTTGGTTTTACAGTTTACTGGGAAAAATGTAACTTCTGCTGTTCCTCTTCTTCCTTTTTAGGGTTTATTGTCAGTGAAAAGGCTTGAGTGCTGACTCCGATAAAGTAAATGTCATCACCAATTTCAAAACACTCAAAAATGTCATTGAGATTAAACGTTTAATCTGAATGATACCTTATTATCGCATCTTTTTGCCATACTTATCTACTATCTCAGTTCCTATTACTGCTTTAATGAAAAGAAAGGACAATCTATTGATTGGGCTTGTGATGCACAAGAAGCTTTTGATGAAAGGTGCGCCGCTGGTAGATTTTAAAACACAAAATGAATTTTCTGTTTTGTTTCAAAACAGTTTGATATCTTGCGTTATTTAGGAAAATAATAAACTACTTTGTGTAAATTGCTATATTAAATTTTTCTAAGTGGTGTAACGTATTTTTTACGTAGCTACACTTCATCTATTGATATAAAATATAACAGCAATAATATAAAAATATATAATTTATAAATTTCCGTTCAGTAAAAATAATACATAAAATTTATAATAGCATATAGACTCCTTTACCTTTGAGGTCTAAGTTTCGTTACTAAGCTTCGTCGAGTTGTCAATTCAATCACTTTGCTATCAGCGTTTGAAAAGGTAAGCTGCTATCAGCGGCGTAGTAAAGTCAAGATGGTCGTGTCTAAGCACGTGGCCTGTAACACGGTCCGAAAAAGAATTTTAATTGATTGAATCTTCGTGTCTGGAGGTTGTTCCTAGCAGCTTTAGCGTGATGGTATTCTTTTATATGTTTCACCTAGAGCAGTTCAGTTGATCCCTGCAGGCCAAAGGAAATAGAAGCACCCCCTCATCATTGAAACAGTTGGTATAAATTAATTAAATAAATTTTATTAATATTTTTCTCTTAGTGCAATATCAAATAAGTAACATCACGGAAGTAGATATCTTGGATCTAGAAAATTTGTTGGATACAGTTTATATCATGTAGTTAATTTCAAGAAAATTTAGTTTGGGATTTGGAATACTAAATTGTATAGGATGTAATTAAGGAGAAATTGGTTTCGTTAAATACTGTTTTATTCAGAAGAGTTCTCAAAATTCCAGCAATAATTTCGTACGTATTCACGTGGCTTCTATTTGTGCATCGCAGAACGCAGATGTTAATGGAATTTCCGACAGCTGAGGTTATAGTTCGATTTCTTTTGGTCGTACTGTATTCCGACATGTGAGTGTTATTTAGCATTTAATCACTTTCATTATTATTTAAATCACAATAAGAAAATATAAGGTTGAAACTTTATTTACACTAAAGTCATTTAAAAAATCGTTTAAGGACAGAAAGAATTACGTAATAAATTCATTGCTTGTCATAATTATTGCTCAAACAGATGACGTTAACTAAACTAAAAAGTTGTTACTGACATATAATGTCAAATAAAAAAATATTCAGCTGTCCACTTTAGACCTCACATGTCATGTTACGCTAATTTAAAATATGTTTAATAATTTTGAGGTCATGTACTTTGATTTTCAATCAACATGAGGAATTCTTTTAATACCTATTAAGTGAAACTAACTTTAGGTTGATACATGCTATTTTATCTGAACTAAGGTAATTAAATTTGATTGTTAGGTCAAGGTAGTACTACTATGACTGAAGAATATGTAATATGAATAATTAAGAGAACTCAAACTTTTCATAAAATTTATTAAGAAAGATTCATTTAGAGATCTTTATGTTTTTGAATACAAATCCTTATTATATTTCTGTTCTATTAAAAAATTATTAGTTGAAAAATATTATATTAAAACCAATCAAGGAATTTAATCAAATAGAATATATTTTTTTTTCATGACTCTTTTATTATTTAAAATACAAGTAAAGTTTACAAGTCATTCCTGATCAGAAATTGTGTGTAATGATAACAAATACCCTGGGTGTATATTTTTGAAACTTAAATTCTATTATTTTATTTTTGGTAAATATTTTTGAGGACACAAACAGTGTCCATGTTGTGCATTTGTTTGTTCACAGGTTAAGTCGAGACATCTGGTGTTTGAGATTTTGGTAAGTGTTTTAAAAGAGTGAAATTCAGGTTTTATGGCTATATTAGTGGTGTTGATATAAGGTTTCCGTATTCCCCTAATACAAGCACAGTTAATTTTTATAGGTTGCTGTATTGAAAAATACGGTGGCGCTCATTTTTATATTTTTGGTCATTTGACAACCCATGACCCAAGCTCATGATCTACCCAGAGCTAACAACTAGCCGTTTATGTCTAAAGAGTTTTTCCTCAAGCCGTTTTCCATCCAACTTTACCTTGGGCTTTTATTGTTAATAAGAAATTCTCGACCTTGTGATATCAGGTAAGGGTTTAGGAAATATAAAGGTGCAATTTGTTATCTGATATTCACGAAGGTAAAACTTTTTTTGTTTTCAGTGGGTCTAGTATGCTGTGGATTAATTGTGGATAATCTCTTGTTTTTATTAATTTCGACAATACACTTCACATTTGAACTCGATGCTTGTGTCTGCATATGTTTATTAAAGTAAAGGAAGTCAAACTGTACGGTGTAAATACTTATTATCTCATAAAAATGCCAAATTTTACGAATTCTGAAATGGGTTAGATGCATTGCATCTATTGCGTTGTGAATGGAAATGCACAAAAAGCCAAATGTCTGTACATAAAACGCTATCCCAATAGAATGATACCTGATCAACAGTATTTTCGGATATTCATAAGCGTTTTCTAGAAACTGGAACTCTTAGTAAATATACAAATGATGCAAGTAAACTACGTACTGTTAAAACACCACAGATCGATGAAGCTGTTCTAAATGAAATAGAAGAACATACAGACACCAGCACCAGAAGAATCGGCGAACATTTAAATGTTATTCATCAAGTTGTTTGACGTATTTTGCGCGATTCTCTACTCATTCAAAGGGTACAGGCGCCGCTTCCTGAAGATTTCCCTTTATGTATGAGAATAAGTGGATGGAACGGGGTGGACCTCAGTCATGGCCCCCTAGATGCCCTGACAAATAGCCTAAATTTTTTCCCATGGGGACATTTCAATTTTCTAGTGTATACAACACCAGTGAATGACATTGATGATTTACGAAATGGAATTATAGCTGCTTTTGAAAGCGTAAGAAATACTTCATGGGTGTTCGAAAGAGTACGGGAAATAATGGAGTGGGTGCATATTTAACGGCTTGAGGAGGTCACTTTCAACATTTACCTTAACATAATTTCCTTGTTATAGTTAGTGTTTAGGTTTTTGGATTGTAAATTTTTTGTATTGTAAATACATGTTACATCGCAGAAAATAGTTTCTTATTATATTGTTAAATAACGATCACAGGTACGAAAAAACTGCAAGAAACCAAAAAGTTTCTAAACAAAACAAAAAAATTCATTTTGTGTTTTAAAATCTACCAGCAACGCACCTCAAAAAAGTTTAGAGGTAGAAAAGGGGGCATGACCCACCGAAAAACTATCACCCTGTAGATTATCATAACCATTCGACATTCCTAATGATGTAAGCCCTACAGAGTAACCTATATTCCAAATATAAAGAGAAAACTAAAAAAATTTCGATACTTCAACACACTGTAGATCGAAAACGAGGCGTTTGTGGACCTATGTTTATATAAATTTTTTAGTCATAAAATTCGTCAAAGAATCACATCCTTTCGTATGTACATGATATTTAGGAACACCCTGTATATCGTTGGTCACCAGCTACACTCCTGCAAACTTTTCTCTCACTATTTGCAAGGAGTCGTAACTTCAATTATGCTGGCGGTATCTTCAACTATTCATCCATCAAGGCTACCACCAAGAATACGATATTCATGAAGCCACAATCCTGTTGCCTTTATCTTTGTTACGTTTATTTTCAGCACAAATTAATTACACTTTTTCTCCTTTGTTAATTCATTATCCGTTCGAATAAATTCCGTTTCTACGGTTAAATAAAATCGTTAATTCATAATTAATAATAAATACACTGTCTAATGGCTTTCAACTCAGATCCCTTTTTCTGTACAAACGAAAATTAATTCGGTAAATTAAGATAACCCTTTCCCTTGTTAATGCATTTTGCGTTCATATAAATTCTATTTCTATTGTTAAATTCTACCGCCTAATTAATAATAAATACTCTTTTTAAGAATTCCTCAACGTAAAGTTTATGCTATAATTAACTAGTCAATAACTTGTTCTAGGTATCCGATAATTGATTCTCATGTTTTCCATCGAAAGATTCGTCGAACTGAAGCCGTGTACTATCCGATAAAATCGTGTTTTTTCAGTTTTAATCCTTAGCAACAATATTACTTTGAGCTCTGGTCATTAGTTAAACGAAATTAATATTCATTTGCCTTTCAACTCGCATGACGAAAACATTCATTCTGGTTTTCTTCGTTTTGTTTTTCTTGTGAAAATTTCGTGCACGCATTACAGCGTAGTGCATATTTATGGTTTAGTAAAATTGTACTTTTCGGCATCAATAAATTAATTTTACTTGTACTTACTATAGCTTCTTCTGGTGGCCCTTAAAGCCACGATAGATGGTCGCCCTTTGTTGTAATGGGAGGACAATCCCAAGGTGGGATCACGCGCCCCGTCAGTAGAGACGGTTGGAGCCGGTCCGACGGCAGCAACTCGAGGGCGAGTGTGCAAGTACTAATTGACACCATTTGGTAACCACACTTGGTTGCCTTAAATGGATTACTGTAAGTAATCGTAGGCGTACGAGGATGAGTTATAACTGTTGGGTTACCATGTGCTTTAATTTTTTGTGTGCTAAATTTTTATTAGTTAAGATATTGTCCTGGCAATGAGGCATGTGTAATTTTAATATTTACAACCATTAAGAGTTGTGGTTTTTAGTGTTCTTTTTGGGTTTTGTCGTGTTGCAAAATAACGTAAAGGGGGTAGGCACCTAAAAACGGCAGCTCTCCATGTTAGAGAGGACCTTCTAATATAAACCAATTAGACACAATTCAAAACACAGCTCTCAGATTAGCAACAGGTGCCTACAGAACAAGCCCAGTCAATAGTCTACAATGCATAGCAAA
The DNA here is from genome assembly GCA_036346225.1 of Platerodrilus igneus. Lineage (NCBI taxonomy): Eukaryota > Metazoa > Arthropoda > Insecta > Coleoptera > Lycidae > Platerodrilus > Platerodrilus igneus. The sequence continues at coordinate 1,340,177 of JARFIW010000333.1, read as the reverse complement.
TATACCACCTTTATGTATAAGAAGAAATAAATTGAACCTAAAATATATTGCAAAACTAGCATCAAATCAGAAAATAGAAGCAAACCAGGACATCTTTAAAATTAAACCATGTAACACAAGATTAGATACCAGTACTCCAACAGCCGTACACATAAAAAACATAATGAAACAAATAAAACTATCCCTACCTGAAATCCTTCCACAATATTTACCTATATTCCCACCATCGACTAGAAAACATATAACGACAAATGTATCACTATCAAATTATTCAAAAAAACATACAAGCAAAGCTCAGTATAATCAACGATTTAAAGAACTAAAGGAACAATACAAGAGACATGAATTTATCTACACAGATCGGTCGAAAAACTACCAACAAGTAACTGCAGCTGTAGTCAGTCAAGATAAACAAATCCAAATAACACTACATCCATATAGCAGCAGCTATACAGCCGAAAAAGTAGCAATTTTAACAGCCACCCAAGACATAACATCAAACCCAACACACACCAAATATGCAATATGCACAGACTCTTTAAGCACTATTAAATCACTCGAAAAATGGTACACAACAGATCCAATAACGAACAACATACATGATGCTCTACACAAAACAACAGAAGAAACCGGAACTGAAATAATACTGATTTGTCCCCCCCCCCCCCCCGTTGGAATTCAAGGAAATGAAGCAGTAGATAAACTAGCTAAACAACGAATAACTAATACCAACACCCAACTCAAAACTCCAGTAACAGACATCTATGCAATTATCTCAAGCAAAATAGACAAAAAATGGGAAGATACCTGGAAGAACACCCAAAATAACAAGCTTGGACAAATAAAACCAAAAACCGAACCGTATGCACACATCCCAAAATCAAGAAGACAACAAATAATACAGTATTGCCCGAAATAAACAGTACTGAAATTGTAATTGTTTTGTATATTTAAAAAATACATATTATTGACACTTTATTATATGTTCTAAATGTGCACCTCCTCGTTCGAGACAGACTTCATAACGATGTTCTAAGTTTCTGGTCATGTTATTGAATAAGGGTTGTCTCAGGGCTGCGAAGAAGACTCTAACGGCATCCTTTAATTCATCGATGGTTTGTGGTGCCCGTTTGAAAACGGCATTTTTAGCCATGCCCCAAATGTATGCGTCTGGAGGTGTGAGGTCTGGAGAATGTGAAGGATAAGGGAAGTCAGTAAATCGTGATATGAATTTGCTTGGAAAATGTTCTTGAAGAAATTGACGAATTGCGGCAGCAGTATGGCAAGTTGCCCGTCCTGCTGAAAAAATTGGTTTCGAAATGCCAAGTTACGTGCACGACAGAATTGACGTAGATCAGGGATAAATCGTGTTAAAATTTGTCTGTACCTCTGTTGATTAAGTGTGACTTGCCTACCATTCTCTTCGATAAAGTACGGACCAATGATTCCGTGTCCGGAAACAGCACACCAGACACTCACTTTTTCACTATGTAAAGGAACCTCTTGAACCTCATCGGATCTGGCAAAGCCCAGAAATCGATTTGTGCGACGATTCACATAGCCTGACAAGTGAAAATGTGCTTCGTCTGAAAACCAAACGTTTTTCAAAAATTCAGGATTTTCATACTGTAACGCGAGATTTCTGGCGCAATATTCCACTCTACTGCGATAATCCCGAGGATGTAGTTGTTGATGTACCTGAATCACATACGAAAATGTACCCAGCTCCTTCAGGATTCTTTGAAAGGAAGTTCTTTTAAATCAAGTTGTAACGCTGTCCTTGCCTGGCTGACTTTCGGATTTTCTAAGATTTGCTCAAAAACACGTTCATGGTTATTGTTGTTGTTAACTGTCCTGGGACGCCCCGAGTTTCCTTTTCGTTGGCACAATACACTACCTATATTTCTAAACTTTTCAATAACCTTCAAAATTACAGCATTACTTGGAGAACGTTTATTAAACCTTTGTGTGAATTGATCAGACACGTATAGCAAACTTGCACCATTACGTCGGCCGATTCGTATGAACGAAAATAATGCTCTACCAGAAACACTTTCTCCTCTGTACTTAACACTATTTTTAACAATTAGGCCCTACTAATTACTTGTTTGAGGTTTACTTGACAGGTCTATACTAGCTAACTTGAGTGTGACAGCGCACGCATAAAAACACCGCCAACTTAGTTTCAGTACTGTTTATTTCGGGCAATACTGTATTAACAAGATTAAGAATAGGACACACTGCATATACACACAACTACTTGATGACAAAAGAAGCTCAACCTGTATGTGAACAATGTAAAACAAACCTAACAGTAGAGCATATCCTAACGAATTGTGAAAAATATCAACAAAACAGGCTCAAATACGACATACAACAAGATGTACAAACTATCCTGAGAGACACACCCAATATTGGACCACTGCTGAACTATCTTAAAGACATAGAAATCCTACATCGTATATAAAATATAAACATATTTGTACCATAGATTATAAATAATACTTCCAACCTCCGCTAATAACTGTAAAGGTGGAAGCGGATAAAAGTGAAATTAAAAAAAAAAAAAGAAGTGTGCGATTACGTTACTGTAAGACTTAAGCAGCGGTTTTTTTATATTTATCTCGAGGAGACTCGGTATGATTTAAGTATTACAAAAGGGATCGTGGTTTATGGCTGACAGAGGCCTCAAGCATGTAGATTAATCGTACGCTGCTATAGATAATTTTTTAATTAGGCCACAATCTGTGTCTGGAATGGTGAAAAACTTCTAGCGGTGAAACTAGCTAAAAGAGTGGTCAGCTTACGAATTCATATTGTAAGAGTAATATCTAGAATGAGAGAATTTGCCCTTTTGGAATCCCATGCCTGCGTTCACTTCAGCTTGATGAAATATCTAGATTATGTAGTAATAGTGGGATGCGGATTAATAAATTTACAAAATTATTTGTTAAAATAGGTTTATTTTATTAAAAATTGCTATAATTAAAAAATTGGTGATATTATTTAACATTGTAGTTATAAAATCTTTACATTATTGTAAAATTTAAAAATGATATCTTTGTTTTTCCATAAGTTGGTTTAGTTACAACAAAATGGCATTTTTTCTGTTTGTTAGATTTTTGAATCTGATAAAGCGCTTCAGAGTAATTTCCCCATCACTAATATAATTTTTAAAACTTTTTTCCAGAGACCGAGCATTTTATTTCCAGGCCAAACTCATCATTCATGTCATCATGGCACCGAGTGGATAGCCTTGAAAGAAAAGCCCACATCTAACAAATTTTTATGTGGTTTGTTTTGACAGGATCTGTAACACAGCTTTTGATTTCAAGCCTCGTCGTTTCATTGTATCGGTTTGAAAAACGTGCGCTCAAAATATTTTCTACAAAGGTTCCATTTAAAGTGTTACACCTTATTGCATCGTAGGCCTTTGAGACAGTGACTCGACCATATCTTTTTCATCCATAAGCTACATAGTTTGATTTCTGGTGTTAGTTCGAACTCTTTAAGTATATCTTTATGCATCTGCTGCTTACAAAAGTCCCTTCGGGTGGAGCATTGGGGACGTGGCCGCAAGTATAGCGGCCCTTATACAAATTATAATGCTTACAAAAGTCGATGAATGCCTCGGTACCGTGGACATATTACGACATGTATATAGTTTTAAGTACAGAAAGAGACAAGATTACTTTTTCAACTTGATGGTTTATCATGAAAGTATTTTTGTTCTGTTTTTGTCTCATTGACGAAATCCTGAAAAAGACCATCGTCTCGTCAATCATAGCAGTAGGTTTCGCTCCAAAGTCTGCGGGTATACATTTTTACTAGAAGCAGCACACTTTTTCCATGAGCGATGGCTTTTCAGTGAAGCCACAGCGTGTTTGCAGCTTCCTTCTGAAGCTTGGCAATCACGACACTGCATTGCAGTAATTCTTTTTTTAAGATTCTTTTATAATGCACGAGCTGATAATTTTTTGCCTTAATCCTATGTTCAGGCATGACTTTTGGTTTAAAAAAATATACACCATTAATTCTTTTTAATTGTGCTTAGCCAATGGCACTATCTCCATAATTTTATCGAGCAGAAAGTGCCACAGGGGACGTACAATTCAAAATTGATTTTTAATTTGTATGCAAAATGCGTTGTTTTGAACGATCGTATACAGTACACCATGTATAAAAATGAGGGTCGATGGAAAGTATTCCACGGAAAGCTATCAGCATACTTGTAGTACAAATTTTAAAGATTTGCGCCTATCCTCATATGTATAAACTTTTAAACGATTGTATAAATTCATAAATTTGTGAATGAAAATTACCTACACAGCCGACGAGCATGCCCTTTGGGTTTTGTGCATTTTATTATAGGGTACACTTAAGGTGACCAGATTTTTAGATGGGTAAAGCGAGACAACTCTGTGGGGGGGGGGACAATTTTTTTATACAGAATAAAAATAATATATATTTTTATTTTTAACATAAATATAATTTATAAATATAAAAAAATGTATATTTTAATCCTTAACATATTTTTTATTTGAGTGAATTTGTTTCAGTAGATTGTTGTCATTTTTTAAAATATTGTAAAAATCTTCACAAGAATTTGTCAAATTATATTTTACACATAAAATGGCTTTCAAAGTTTCAACACTTAATTTTGATTTTTCTGATGTCCACACTTAATTCTAAAAGTCGGAACTTTTGAAAAACGTTGCGGGACAAATTGTGAAAAATCGGGACTGTCCCGCCAAAAGCGGGACGTCTGGTCACCTTAGGTATACTGCATATTATCATTTGTTACACCTACAAGGGTCAATGTAAGCCCTTAAGACGTTCAATACACGAATGGCAATGGGTTTGACATTTTTTCCAGCTTTCATTTATTATAAATGGCAAGACTATACGATCATTTAAAAAGGTGTACTTTAATTCAATTTTGAATCCCAAATCCCTAGCAGTGCCATTTAATTTCTATCTTTCATCAATCAGCACAAAACTAATGTCCAAAACACTACATGGTATATGAATAAGAGCATTGCACAATTTCTGTCACAAACTACCGGTCTACATAACATTAACTATAAAACAACTTACTACAGTAATTTTCCATCCGATTTCAACACATAAAATCCCAATTTGTATTGAAATAGTTCATTACAATATCCACTTCTGGTAAATTAGAAAAATCGGCCTTAATGTAATCATTAATTTCTTAATAATTAAAAAAAACTAGTGCATTTATTAAATAAATTATGCACTTGTTGAAGATATTTAACAAACAAGCAATTCTGTCCAGTTATACTTTTTTAATTTGTGGCATTGTTGGCCATACTTTGTAACGACTACGAATTCGTCCATTAATATACGTCTTTAATAATTATTTATTTATAAAGATCCTTTATGGTATTAAAAGCATAAAATTTCTATTTCATAAAAATAATGCTTATTCGTTACATACAGCTCCATCAGTGTTCATGGGTTTAAAATAACCTTCCAGTTACCTTGATATCCGTGTTGATGCAAGAATTCATTTCTTTGCACTTGCTCGCGGAGTAAAGCGTTGTAGTACTCGAATCCATTTTTAATAACAGGATGTAAAAATGGAGAAAAGTTTTTAACGCGTGGTCGAAAGGTTGTTCACAATCATGTTATCCGACCAGCATACAGCCTGGTCCCAGAGAATTGCTTGGTCTTTTATGGTAGAAACAATCACTAAGAGGCGACCTTTAAAATGATCAACATATAGTTACGAAGTACATCATCACGGTATGTAATTATTTTATTTAGTATTTAAATTAATTCCTTGGTTTTTGTAGTGCAAGCTTTTTTTTACTACGTAGTACGACAACACTAATTATTATCGACGAGAGTATTGCAAGTTCATTATAGTTATGGAGTATTTCATAGTTTTAGTTATTATATAGATCCTGTTGAAATGTTCTGAAAGCATGCTATCGTAAACCACACCGGAACGTTCTTATCAAATGGAAAACAAGTTTATATTCCTAAGCGCAGGCGAAGGTCGCACAGCTGTTGTTAGAGTGGAACACAAAAATAATTGGTATGGTACAACGTTCATTCTTGAATTGGTAAATACTAATTGCTACTGAAATTTCATATATCTGGCGAACATTTTTTGTGTTGAGTGTTTTCTGATTCAATTCTTGTTTCATCAAACCATTATAGATGTAATTTTTTTTGCAAATTTGATATAGTGGGCTAAATCAGCATACACCTTTTTGTTCCAGAATTAATAGTTTGATGTAATATAATTGTTCGTAAGAACGCAAACTTTAAAGATAACTTTCTAAGAATTTTAAAAGGTTAAACTTGAATGTGTTGTAACTAACAGGTGACATCCTACTTTTGTTTGTCACATTTTGTAACAAAATTTTTTGTTACGTTAAATATCTGTAAAGAAAAATATTACTAGCTGTTGTTATTTTACGAGATTGTCATTTAGCGTGAAATCGTTGAATAATTTAATGTACTATAAGGTAGAACACCTCTTTCCGTTTGCATTGTTTTCACCTATAAAGAGTATTTAATGGGGACTCCTATACTTTCGATATCGTGGATACCTTGAACGTAACTTAAGTTACATAAGCTACAGGCGTTCTCATGTCCACTAGTACAATTGTTAAACACAACGCCTGCGCGAAAAGTGACGCGATAGCTAAGGTTGTTGGCAAAGCAGGAGGACATCCATTTTGCAAGCAACTACGTGTACGTAGACTTCATTTTTGAAGATGGGAAGCTTTGCTTGTAAGTGGGAGCTAAGAATAGCTCTAAATTGATTTGGGACTTTAGGTTGTCGCGTGGTGTCTTCACGAAGGAGCTCTCGTGAAAGCTGCCCAGTCAACCTAGAGCAACAATTACGACACGTGGCGAGGGAATCCATTAGTGCACATTTAAGTAACACGCTTAGTTATGGAATTAAAATTTGGTCGTGTACGGTGAAATTGTTTGATTTGGGGCTGGCCGAAGGATTGTAACTAATACAGGCATGTGTTGTACCTTTCTGTATTTCAAGAGGATGGAATGCTATGTGTCTTAGTTCATCTATTACGTTCGCCAACATCGCCGTTGTACAATTAAAACAAAAGCAACCAGGTACTTATGAAACTATTTATTGAAAATTAATTTTGTGTACGAGTTACGGTTAACGTTTTGATTTAACATTTACTAAATCACAAGAAACTTTTGTTAAAGAACGTAAATTTCAAGTTTATTTGCAAGATGTAATTATGCTCAAATCTCATGTAAAAATCAGTTTGAAAATTATTCCCTAGATATTTGATAAGTCAAATACCATTCGTTCAGAACTAAATTTTTTTATAACAGAAATTTTGAACCTTTAGATAATTTAAAAGTTGTTATTCAGAGCACGAATATGATGCACATGTTAATTGTTAAAAATATGTATGAAATTCACCTTTGATTGAAAGATGTTTCTTGCAATATGTTGTGATTAGTAGAATACCTAAGCTGCTTTTAACATATGTTGAACTGACTTTTATTAATTTCATGCTTAAGCCATATGAACTGTTTATGTAACAAGTTCTTTAGATAAAAATCTTGTAAGCCAGAACAGATCTGTTTTATGGATGTTTAAGAACCCAGACTGTATTAAATAATTTATAAATGCTAAGACCTCTCTAAGTAGAGAAGCAAATTCAGAGATTTTTTGAAACTTATTTTATGTTGATTATTTTGATTATAGAGAGACACATTAAGAAACTTTTGAAACTTATTATATATTGATTATTAATTTTTTTATAAATAATTTTTGCAACAAAAGAGAATTACACTTAAATTAAATTTTGAATTAATACCTTCGTCTTTTTATTTCACTAATTGAAATTAGCATTGTCTAAATTAGATCAGCAAAATTTTGAATGTAGAAAAGTTGATACAGTACCAGGTAATAGAAACGGAATAAGTAATGTCCAGTAGAGTATTTTTTTTATAGGTAAGGTGTTATTGAGATTTTGAATTCAGGCCAATCGATCTATAAAGATAAAATATTTTGTTGTTGTAAGGCACAAACAGTGTCTTATATATTATTTTTTTGTGTGACATTTTCTTGCAGGTCCGACATCGCAGAAGCTGGAGCAGAGGTCCAAGAGGTTTCCAGAGGTATTGTTTATTGTAATTTGTATTTTTTTGGTAATCATTATATCCTATAGGTTTCTGCGTCTTCCTGTAGGATACTTTAGTTTTGTTTATTGTCTATATAGATGCAGTGGCGTCCATTTACGTTTTTTTTGTTCTCGTTTGTAGTTGAGCCCACCCTATATCCACGCCCAAACTCATTGCTCACCCTTGGGGTAATTCCCAGACTAGGCCGCGAATATAGTAAAGCTCGTGGGTCCACCGAGGTTTTGTTCACTAATTGACTCACTCCATTAGAGAAAAGCTTTACTAAATAACATTAAACTGGCGCCCATGCGTGAGGCTAGCCTTGTAACCCTTTAAAGAAAAACATAATAAGATTTCACTGGCGCACAACGTGTGAGGCTCGATTTGTAAAAATAAGTTATTTCAATATCCCTTAATGTGTTGGTTTAGTTGGTATACCCAAAATTGATTTGGTTATAGATTTCCATAGGATTTATATCGTGTCTGGAACCTCAAGTCTTTTGAGCGTTAGTTATTTGAATGTCCCAACAGGTTTGATTCGCATTAAAGAAATATTTTGTCATATTGAGTTGGTCAAGAAATAAAATAATTTTAGTTTGTCATAATAAATTTTTTAAAATGGCAGTTCCTTCTCAAAAGACAGCCATTACGATTTGGTAGCAGAAAAATTATTTTAGTAAAAAGGATTGGTCAGATTGGTTCAGTGTAGTAAAAATTTTTTTTGTCATACTAATTCACAACCCAAGACTGATTCGTTATTTATTGAAAAATCTGGTGATAATCGACCATATGTGATAGTAAAGTTGTTTGATATAGATAGTCTAGGTTTATTTGATTCTGGATGTACTATATCGATAGTAGGTTCATCTTCCATTCATATTAGTTATAATAGTTGTTTGTTTAATTTCTTGATTTAAGAAATAATGTTTTAAGAATTTGGTACACTGGTTTTTGCTGTTGAGGTATTGTTTGAAAATTTGCTCTTGTGCATCGGCACGTTTTTGATTTGATTCGTTTTGGTAGCAATTTTTTGTTTATATCCGCATTGCAACGCAATATGTTGAGAGGTTTGTAAGTCTAAGCGAAATTTGTCGTAGTAGTTTGTCGGATAGCGGTATGTTAGTCTAGACGGGACTCGTGGAGAGTTGGCCGCTCAGCATTACATTAGTCTAAACGAGACTCGTGGTAAGTTTGTCGCTTTAGCAGTTTGGTCATCATTATTAGAGGTTAGTTATGATGTAATTTTTTGTTTATTAGTCTAGGTGAGGCTCATAGAGGAGTTTGTCATACTAGCAAGTTTATGCGTTGTGAAGCACTTTAGTTTTTCTTAACAGTTTGATTAGGAGTAGTGCAAGAGTGTACCAAAATATTTAGTTATTGTTATCCTCAATGGAAGGTTTAAAGCAATTTAATATATAAATTTATTAAGTCTAAAGTTATCGTTGTTTGCGAAATTTATAGAAAAAGTAAAGTTGATGTTGATCCTGAAGAAAAACATGTCGTAAATTTAATAGAGGTCAAGCTTGATAATTTAGAAAATTGGTATGTGTCGTTACGTGAGAAAATTTTGGCGTCGCCTGAGAATTACCCTCAATGGAAAGTTGAGAACGAGTTTGTTTTTAAGTTTATTCCGTAAAACTTGCCTTTAACATCTAACATCGTAGAGTGGAAATATTTAGTGCCGAAAGTTCAAAGAGAAGAAGTCATCAGATCGTGTCATGACCCCTCAGTTACAGGACATTTTGGGTTCTCGAAGACAAATGCTAGAGTACAAGAACATTATTATTGGCCCAAGATGAATTTAGATGTGTTGAAATTTTGTCGTGCATGTTTAGTGTGTGGTGCCAAAATCTTCTAATGCAGGTCCTTTAGGTTTAATGGGAAAGGAAAAGAGGCCAAGTTTCCATTTCAAATTATCGCGTTAGATCTTATGGGTCCATTCCTCGCTCAAAATTAGGATTTAAATGGTTGTTGGTAGTAGGAGATTGGTTCTCAAAATATACAATTCTACATCCTCTACGCAGTGCAAAGTCACATGTCATTGAACAGTTTATAGAACAGAAAGTGTTTTTAATGTTTGGTGTGCCCCAATTTATTATTTGCGATAATGGTTCAAATTTAGCTGGTCGAATTTTTAAGTCATTATGTAATAGGTTTGAAATTCAAAAGATATGGTATAATGCTGTTTATGCGCCACAATGTAATTTTGTTGAGAGGATTAATAGGACGGTAGGGACAGCTATTCGATCCTATCTCGAAGAACATGATACCTGGGATACTGAGTTAGCGCAGATTCAATTTGCTATTAATTCTGCTAAGCATGAGTCGACGGGTTATACTCCGAATTTTTGGTTTTTGGCCGACACGTCCCCATGTCCGGTAAATTTTACGGTAGTGGATTTATTCCTGAAGCTGATGTTGAAATCGTTCCTGGTAGTCGCCCATTGTATGCTTCAGACCATCAAGGTATATTTAAGGTATTTGAAGACGTTGATGCGAAGTTGCATGTAGCTTATCGAAGGTCGAGCAATCGATATAATCTAAGGAGGAGGAACATTTCTTTTGAGGTTGGCAATAAAGTATGGAGGGCTAATAAGGTGTTGTCGAGCGCGGCTAATAAATTTACTGCTAAACTGGCCCCAAAATTTATTTTGAGTGTAGTTAAGAAGAAGTGCTCGAATGTGGTGTACGATCTAATTAATTTAGATGGATCAAAGGCAGGCAGGTGGCATGTCAAGGATCTAAAACCCTATTCTGTCGTAGATCCAGAATATGTACCAGAGGACTGATTGGTTGTCTTTAGTATTTGTGTCCCGAAAGATATATTATAAATTTAGTTATGGGATAGAGCGGTGATGATTAATTGAAGGCTTTTACCAGTATTTCGTTGCTGGTAGAGATTGAAAATTTCTCAAATAGTGTTGGTTTTAAATGTGCATTAATGGAATATTTAGTAGTAGTAGATGAGAAGGACAAAAATGTCATTTTGCCCGTGTTGTTGTTATAGCCCGTGGTGGAGCGATACAGATATTTGTTGCTTCATGTTTGTGGACGTATTTTGATCACGTCATGTGTTGTTATGTTTAGAGTAAGTGAGGAAGATAGGTGCTGTTTGTTTTGTTGAAGTAAGCTAGTTGGTGAGGCCATTATAGTATTGAGTAGCTTTTGGTTCGAGATGTTTGGTGTGGCCACAGTAGAGTTGAGGATTTTTTTTGAGACTGGAGTGTCCCAAAGAAAAGAGTAGCGATAGGGCTATGAATAGCTATGAGCTGAAGAAGCCGAGTATTCATTAGTAAGCTACAATGAGTATGGAATGTTGGCTTGATAAGCGGTTTACTTTTAGTAGTCTTGCTGAATGTGTTGAGCTGGAATTTTTGACACCAGCGAATCCATAATCATTGTTGGAACTTTATTGATATTTATGTATATAGATGTGAGTTTTTGTTCTACTATTAATATTAGTAAGGTTATCATGTCAAGGGTAGTAGTAGGAAAGTAAATCTTTTTGTTGTTATTTTGCGAAAGTTCATGTCAAGCTTTTTGTTTGAATTTCAGTTTATATTTTGAAAAGTAGGTTAGTTTTTTTAGTTCCCCGTTTGGTTGCAACTCGAGTGTTAGACTACAATATTTTGACTTTTACCGATTATGACTTACCGATATTGACTCCTGACGGATGTGTGGTACGCAAAGTTACCTACACACTCATTTGGTTGCACCCCATTTTCCTCTTCTTAATCCAAGAGGTCACTCATAATTTTTTTGGTTCAGATATCAAAGTTCGAACTTACTTTGTTCTTACTTCGATTTGTTATGATGCTTTTTTTGTATTTATCTTTTGGTTAAGGCGATAGTTTTCGTCTATAAAAAAAATCTTCTCGGTTATGTATAAATTAAGATATAATTAACCTCAAAGTTTTTTTTTTTTGGTCGGAGGCAGTGTAACAAAATTTTTTGTTACGTTAAATATCTGTAAAGAAAAATATTACTAGCTGTTGTTATTTTACGAGATTGTCATTTAGCGTGAAATCGTTGAATAATTTAATGTACTATAAGGTAGAACACCTCTTTCCGTTTGCATTGTTTTCACCTATAAAGAGTATTTAATGGGGACTCCTATACTTTCGATATCGTGGATACCTTGAACGTAACTTAAGTTACATAAGCTACAGGCGTTCTCATGTCCACTAGTACAATTGTTAAACACAACGCCTGCGCGAAAAGTGACGCGATAGCTAAGGTTGTTGGCAAAGCAGGAGGACATCCATTTTGCAAGCAACTACGTGTACGTAGACTTCATTTTTAAAGATGGGAAGCTTTGCTTGTAAGTGGGAGCTAAGAATAGCTCTAAATTGATTTGGGACTTTAGGTTGTCGTGTGGTGTCTTCACGAAGGAGCTCTCGTGAAAGCTGCCCAGTCAACCTAGAGCAACAATTACGACACGTGGCGAGGGAATCCATTAGTGCACATTTAAGTAACACGCTTAGTTATGGAATTAAAATTTGGTCGTGTACGGTGAAATTGTTTGATTTGGGGCTGGCCGAAGGATTGTAACTAATACAGGCATGTGTTGTACCTTTCTGTATTTCAAGAGGATGGAATGCTATGTGTCTTAGTTCATCTATTACGTTCGCCAACATCGCCGTTGTACAATTAAAACAAAAGCAACCAGGTACTTATGAAACTATTTATTGAAAATTAATTTTGTGTACGAGTTACGGTTAACGTTTTGATTTAACATTTACTAAATCACAAGAAACTTTTGTTAAAGAACGTAAATTTCAAGTTTATTTGCAAGATGTAATTATGCTCAAATCTCATGTAAAAATCAGTTTGAAAATTATTCCCTAGATATTTGATAAGTCAAATACCTTTCGTTCAGAACTAAATTTTTTTTATAACAGAAATTTTTGAACCTTTAGATAATTTAAAAGTTGTTATTCAGAGCACGAATATGATGCACATGTTAATTGTTAAAAATATGTATGAAATTCACCTTTGATTGAAAGATGTTTCTTGCAATATGTTGTGATTAGTAGAATACCTAAGCTGCTTTTAACATATGTTGAACTGACTTTTATTAATTTCATGCTTAAGCCATATGAACTGTTTATGTAACAAGTTCTTTAGATAAAAATCTTGTAAGCCAGAACAGATGTTTTATGGATGTTTAAGAACCCAGACTGTATTAAATAATTTATAATGCTAAGACCTCTCTAAGTAGAGAAGCAAATTCAGAGATTTTTTGAAACTTACTTTATGTTGATTATTTTGATTATAGAGAGACACATTAAGAAACTTTTGAAACTTATTATATATTGATTATTAATTTTTTTATAAATAATTTTTGCAACAAAAGAGAATTACACTTAAATTAAATTTTGAATTAATACCTTCGTCTTTTTATTTCACTAATTGAAATTAGCATTGTCTAAATTAGATCAGCAAAATTTTGAATGTAAAAAAAGTTGATACAGTACCAGGTAATAGAAACGGAATAAGTAATGTCCAGTAGAGTATTTTTTTTAGGTAAGGTGTTATTGAGATTTTGAATTCAGGCCAATCGATCTATAAAGATCGAAATATTTTGTTGTTGTAAGGCACAAACAGTGTCTTATATATTATTTTTTTTGTGTGACATTTTCTTGCAGGTCCGACATCGCAGAAGTCCAAGAGGTTTCCAGAGGTATTGTTTATTGTAATTTGTATTTTTTTGGTAATCATTATATCCTATAGGTTTCTGCGTCTTCCTGTAGGATACTTTAGTTTCGTTTATTGTCTATATAGATGCAGTGGCGCCCATTTACGTTTTTTTTGTTCTCGTTTGTAGTTGAGCCCACCCTATATCCACGCCCAAACTCATTGCTCACCCTTGGGGTAATTCCCAGACTAAGCCGCAAATATAGTAAAGCTCGTGGGTCCACCGAGGTTTTGTTCACTAATTGACTCACTCCATTAGAGAAAAGCTTTACTAAATAACATTTCACTGGTGCCCACTAAAATACGTTTCAATTTTACAAACTAGTTTTTTTAAAGTATAATTATTATCGATTATGTTATACCATATAGAAATAGGGTTCTTAATATTAAGAGAGGAATTTGATAGAGCTATTCGGAATCTTAAATTAAATAAAGCGCCAGGGATAGACGATATTCCCGCAGAATTAATAAAATATGCAAGTCAGAAAACTTTGGACAGATTATATGAACTAATAAATGTAATATATGACACAGGTGAGGTTCCAATAGATTTCGAAAAAAATATTATTATCCCAATCCCAAAAAAGTCAGGAGCTGATAGGTGTGAGAATTTTAGAACGGTTAGTTTAACTTCTCATGCTTCCAAAATACTAACAATAATAATTACAAATAGAGTAGAAGCTTTGACTGAGAATTATTTAGGCGAAGACCAATATGGTTTTCGTAAAGACAGAGGGACTAGAGAACCGATACTAATGATTAGGTAATTATCGAAAAAGGTTACAAAAAAATAAAAAGACTCATTTCGCGTTTGTAGATTTAGAAAAAGCATTTGATAGGGTTAATTGGATTGTTATGTTCAGGGTTTTGCAAAAAATAGGAATCTCTCATAAAGATAGAAAAATTATTTACAGTCTATATAAAAACCAAAGCGTAGTAATTAGATTTGATGAAATAGAAAAGGAAGCTAAGATTAGAAATGGTGTTAGACAGGGTTGTATACTGTCTCCCTTGATTTTTAATGTTTATATTGAGGAAGCTTTAAACTTAGCCAGAGAGAGAAAAGAGATAGGTATTAGTGTACAGGGACAGAAAATAGACATGTTACGTTTTGCAGATGATATAGCCATTATAGCAGAGTCTAGAAAAGAGTTAGGAGAGTTTTTAAATATTTTAGATGAGATACTACGGAGTAACTATAGTATGAGAATTAACTCGGTAAAGACAAAGATAATGACAAGTGAGTTACAGCCTAGTTCTAAACCAAAATTAAAAATAGGTAATATCGAGTTAGAGGAGGTAGATGAATTTTGCTATTTAGGTAGTACAATTACAAAGGATGGACGTAGCAGAAGGGATATAGTAGCTAGAATAGCTCAAGCTAGAAAAATGTTTTTAAAAAAGAAAAACTTACTAATAGCTAATAGTATTAGTTTAGATAATAGAAAAAGTTTCTTAAAGTCTTCGTATGGAGCGTTCTACTATACGGTAGTGAGACTTGGACAATTAAAGAAGTAGATAAGAAAAAGATAGAAGCTTTTGAAACTTGGTGTTATAGGAGAATGTTAAAGATTAGTTGGACAGATAGAGTAACAAACGAGGAAGTTTATAGAAGGATAGGTGAGGATCCCTGTATGTGGAAACAATTGAAGGTCAGGAGAGATAGAATGATAGGGCACCAGTTAAGACATGAGGGACTATTTAGTAAAGTCTTAGATTATAGACTACCAAATAAAAATAGAGTAGGAAGGCCTAGACAAAGCTATATTAGTCAAATTATTAGAGATTTAGGTTGTGAAGGGTATGTAGACCTTTTTAGACTAGCTCAGAATAGAAAAGAATTTAGAGCTGCGTCAAACCGCCTTTAAGTAAGTTCGAAAACAAAACAAAAAAAAAATAAAAATCAGTTAACTAAATGTCACCAGGACATAACTCACAATTAGTTAACGGTCTGGCATGTTGGTAGCGTTTTGTTGCTTAAGCCTTACCATAACATATAATTTAATAAACGTCACCAGGACACAACTCACAATTAGGTAGCGGTCTGGCATGTTGGTAGCGTTTCGTTGCTTAAGCCTTACCATAACATATAATTTAATAAACGTCACCATGACATAACTCACAATTAGGTAGCGGTCTGGCATGTTGGTAGCGATTCGTTGCTTAAGCCTTACCATAACATATAATTTAATAAACGTCACCATGACATAACTCACAATTAGGTAGCGGTCTGGCATGTGGGTAGCGTTTCGTTGCTTAAGCCTTACCATAACATATAATTTAATAAACGTCACCAGGACACAACTCACGATTAGGTAGTGGTCTGGCATGTTGGTAGCGTTTCGTTGCTTAAGCCTTACCATAACATATAATTTAATAAACGTCACCATGACATAACTCACAATTAGGTAGCGGTCTGGCATGTTGGCAGCGATTCGTTGCTTAAGTCTTACCATAACATATTATTTAACACTTTTCATTTTTGAAGCGGATAACCAGGTTATATTTCATTTCCTTATAAATGGTAATCATGTAAACATGTTAGAGTTCTTTAACAACCATCAGGTTGCTAATATCTATGTAGAGTCAGCTGGATAGGAAAAAGATAGAAGGATTTAGGAAGATCTAGACCAAACTATATTAGTCAAATTATTAGAAATTTAGGTTGTGAAGGGTATGTAGAGCTTTTTTAGATTAGCACAGATTAGAAAAGAAGTTAGAGCTGCGTCAAACCGACCTTAAGTAAGGTCGAAAACAAAATGATGATGATGTTATACCATAAGAAAATTTGCCAATTTATTCAGGACATAAATTTTTATAAAAATTCAAGTCCAATCGTATATGTGATTTCATTTATTAAATTTTGTAAGCCAAACAAGATCCTATTTCGGTAATTAGTAAAGGGTGTATCATATTAATACAAACTCAATATCCTTCTTAAAGGAGTTTAATAAATAAAGTTGTTGAGATATCTAAAATTAATAAGAGATAACACTTGGCTATTACTATATTTTGATGGATACAAAACATGGATCCTTGTAAATTTGTATAAACGATGTATATATGTATATATCTTTAAACCAATAGAAAGTGGACAAAGTTGTTTCAAAGCTTTCTTTCATTGAAGTTAACAATAATTTTTTTTATAAAGCAAGCGATCAAATGCATAAAACTTTTTGAGTGTACAGAGAAAGACCACTGATATTGTATTGGTACGATATTTTTTGAGGGATAATTTTACCTTGCTGATCTTTTTGGAATTTGATTTTTTGATAAAGTGATTAGGCTGTTATGTTGCCCTAATTCCACAAATCTTTTTGAGGTGATAAAATTTTCCGATAATACAAGCTCATCGTTCCAAGCAGAGTTCGCAGTGTTAGTGATAAGTAATATTGTTATACGTATTGGTTGTTCAAAATTTTTTTCCGAAGATTTCCGTATCTTATCTTCGGATTGTTAGACATTACAGTTATTACTAAGATACGGTGGTGTTCATTAAAAATTCTTTATTTATCGTATACCATCTTACGACCCTGACTCATAGGTCCTAAGTTGAAGAAACTTAACTGGCTGGAAAATCTTAAAGGGCCCTATAGTATCCAGATCCGTTTTCCATACATTTTACCTTGGGCTTGATTTCGAGACAGGAACGCCTTTCAATTTATAGAGGCTGTGCCGCCTATAAGATAGAGTAGTTACATTAATATAAAAAAAAAGTGTAACAACTTTAAGCTCAAGGTGTTGGCGATTCAATTTTTGGTTGACAAGATATTTTATTTTTAAGAAAGTGGCTTATTACGCACTTACTGTAAACACTTGTTATTCTATACTCGATGGGCAACCTTTAAAATTGTAATTATCGATTTAATTTTTTTATATAGCATAAACATAATTGACAGTGACCTTTTAACCATATTAATCTTAGCGTTATAGTAATTACCTTTTGATAGAGCCTACAGAGCCAAACAAAGAACTCACAAGGCAATCTCGAGTCATTGTCGTGCCATTTAATCATTTCAAATAGTTGCTCGTACATTTAAAAAAAAAAGATTACTATTTAGTAGTTCGAGCTAGTATTAAACAGGTTGCGAAAACTACATACTCTATACACAAAAAGGTGAAAATTCACAGAAGTTTAATAAACACATACTAACATAATATACTTAGTATAAAAAAACAGCTCCATAAAGCTGCTTATAATAAAAATAAGTTACAGTCTTATTCAGAGTATACTAACTGGAACAAAGTAGATTCAGTCCTAAATTATAGGTAACAAATATAGGTCTAACACTGGGTTAATTGAAATAATGTACAACCTAACATACTACACATGAGACTGCAAGAACAAAAAATCTTCTCGAATGATATAAATGACTTTTTTTAAAGCGGTCTACATTCAACTATTATCAGCAGTCTTAATAGAAATCCAAAATATGTAAGTATGAATGTTGAGTAATTTAGCAGCTCATTCTTTATATATGAACAGTTAAAAGCATTTAAAAATAAAAATACCTTAAATACATAATAAAAACCTTATGGCATCATCTTCTCTTTTCTCTTCAAGAATGTTTTCGTATCTTCTCGTGGCACTCTGGATGGATCAAATAACATTCTGTTCTTAAAATCTTTGCTAGAGAACTCTTCTTCATCAAAAGTTGAAGTTTTTAGTTTACTAGTTGAAGGTACATTTCTTGGCGACTTGCCACCCTTAAATACGTCATGCATTGATTCAGATTTTGCCTTGGTCTTTGGTTTATGAATTATGTCCTCGATTACATTTAGAAGACTATTAGGACAGTAATCAATATTTGATTTCTCAGCAGTCCATCCAGAAGTGATAGGTTTTGTTTCAGAAGATTTCTTTTTCTTTTCTTTAGTTGGTTTAAAGAAGCTAGCAGGTGTGTGCTTGTCTGTTTTTTGTTTGACTGTTTTAAAAGCATTACTTGATATGGAACCAAAGTCTCGTTCATGGAAAGATGCAGCAGAAGATTTATACTTTTTGTCCCCGCTAACACGATTGCTAGAAATGTGTTTATGTTTCTCTTCGCTTACAAAAAGATTACTAGAATTGTAATCTGTATCCACATCTTCTACAATCCATGACAAATACTGTTTAGGCTCGGAAGGATGTTTAGTTTCCTTGTTTTGAAGGTCTTTCGCACCACCAACAAGATTATCAGAATATTTCATGTTGCTCATTTTATGTTTTGATTTCTTGTCCTTCCTTACATCTAATCGCAACTGCATGTCTGTATCATCTGCAAGAGAGTCATCTATACAATATTTTTTCTTTGGTTTTGTTTTCAGACCTTTACTTTCATCAGGTACTTCACCAAACCGGGTATCTTTGATTTTTTGCTTTTTCTTAGATTTCTTTGAGCTTTGTTCATCAGTCACATTAATAACATCAACATGTAGTTCAGATGGTTCAGGCTTAGGTAGCTCAGGTTCATCTCTTAAAGCACGATCAGACTTCTTTTTCTTCCTCCTCTTTTTCTCTTGCTGTGGAACCGGTATTTTTGATGGCATAATTGATAGTTCTATAGGTGTTAGATTTTCATAAACAGATGGAAGATCATGCAATTTCTGTTTTTTCGATTTTGCAGTTTTACGTTCAGCATGTTCCACAGAACTCATTTTTCTTTTCCTAGACATTTCCGTAAGGCATTCTTCTTCTATGTTCTTATCGTCACTTTGCAACATAGCCAAATCTATTTCAGTTTTTTCAACCATTTCTTTAAATTTTCTTTTTTTAGACTTTTTCTGTTTTTGTGGCGACGGCACAATGAGTTCTATTCTTTCGCTATTTGTTTGTAACAGATTTGATTTCTTTTTAGATTGTTTGGGTTTCTCTACGTCCAAAGACAGTACCTCATTTGATACTGCTTGTGGACTGGACAATTTTCGTTTCTCACAATAATTTTTTGCAACGCAAGGTACCGGAGGTGGTGCTTCAATATTAACTGTTTGTACATTGGACGTTACAGTTGGTTCAATCGCCTCTTCTACATTAGATGTAGTTTCAGCTGTTGAAACTTTTTCAGTAATAAGCACAACAGTTTGTTCATTCTTTTTAACGGGACCCTTTACACGATCAATGGTAAAAGAAAGTGAATAAACTCCGTCGATATTAAGACCACCTCTTTCTACACTTGAATAAAATGTGGTAAGAAGTGAATTTAAATGACTACCAATCCAATTTTGTTCTCTGCCTTGTAGAGTAATATAATCTATAACTTTAATAGATGAGAATTTTAAAGGGTTAGAAAAATTTTCCGTTAAACTATTGTTGGGTGTACAAGCATCTGCTATAGGTCCTGGTGATCTCGAACTCTTTACAACGGGGGAATGTTTAAGAGGTGATATTTTTTTAATTTCTTCAAGACTTTGCAAATTATCTTTTTTATTTACTACAATACCCGTAACTCCTCTATCATCTTCATTCTCATCGTTTGAGGGAGACTCTCTAATAGATATTACTGAAGGAGGAGAAAGACCACAATAGGGACGCGTTGACATTTTCTCAAGTTCCTCATCTTGTGTTTCAATTCTATCTACTAAAACACCAACATCCTCCTCATTTTCACTATCACTTTGAATAATACGCAAACGTTTCTTAGGAAGATTTTCTATCGATTGCTCTTCATCTAAATCATATTCGTTACCAGACAATAGTTCCTTAGGCTCTGTATCATCAATAAAATCAGATTCATATGATTCATCTGATTCAACATTAGAAGTGCTGCTACCCACAGACTCGCCAGCTTCTGGTATATCATTGCTTCCTTCAGATGGTGTATCTTCTTCACATTCTTCAGCAAATTCATCGAGGAAGTGGGTTAAAGATTCTTCACCACTGCTTTCATTATCAATTCGATTTGCTAATAAATGTTCTACTTTAGCACTTAAACCTTTAAACGATTTGTCATTATCAGAATCTTGAAGAAAAAAATCGGGATCGTCAGATTTGTCGGAATCATCAGCCGAAATAGTGAGTGCATTATATGTCTCTTCAGAAAGAAGTGAGGGTAATGTTTGTGTAGGTGTTGATGCTTTTATGCATTCTTTGCTTTTAGTTGCAACAAAATTCTTACTCAAGGTTACATCATTACATAAATCTCTAGCAATAACGAATGAATCAGAATGATTCTTTTCACAATGCTCTGAATTTAATTCATTTGCATCTGTAGATTCGTCGCTACATGAATTGTGATCATCGTCGGACACTTTAGAATTATTTCTCTCATGTTCTAAATACATTTCAGGGATTGTTTCTGAATTATCTTGCTCTTGATCCACAGAGTTCGCATTTTGTAAATTATTTTGTTCGTTTACTTCGTCAGCAGACCTGGAGTTTCTAACAGGAAGGTGTTTGAAAATAAAATAACTACCTTTTGGTATAAAATGGATTTTCGTTTCAACAATATCTGATGCACATTCAACTTGCATGTGTTCACAACAATGTTGTTCAGGTGATTTAGAATGCGCATTATAATTTTGATGTTCTTCACTATGTTGAAGGTCTTGTTTATTAACGTCTTCATTGATGTTGTAGGTAAAGACATAATCAGAACCTTCAATATTACGAACATCTCTAGTGTCACGATTTTTTGTATATTCTTCAGTATCACTTAATGATTTTCTGCCTGATTGCTTTCTAGTTCTACGGTCTTTGGATACATTACGTTCTGAGTTAGCAATGTCATGTTGATCAGCAAGTTCAATTACTTTACGAGTAACAGTTCTAACTTTCAAGTCTTCAGCTTCCATATCTGATCTATCTTTATTACTTATAGACATATCAGGACCCAATCCAACATATTTCTTCTTATCACCAATAGTCGCGTTTTGGATATCTACTTCTTTATGAGGTTCAGATTCGACTAAAGCAACCACGCCTTCTTTTTCATCGTGAACCATTTCTTCTTGTTCGTTAGATGTTGTTTGAACATTATTATCTACGTCAGTAATTTGCACATCTGTTTGAAAATTCGAAATACGAACAAACATAATAGTTTCATTTTCATCTGCAGTTACTTCTATATCAGTTGCTTTTGCACTTGTTTCATGGTTGAGTTCAGCAGATGTGTTGCTTTTTGTGTTGTGAATTGGTAGAATTGTTTCTTTCTCACCAATTGCCAAAGTAATTTCAGCTGAATGAATCGATTCATTTTCATCTGGACAAGCCTCTTTAATGGTTTTATGTTTTTCAGGGGTATCACAATTAGAGATATTTTGTGTATGAACAATTTGAACATTAATTCCATCTTCGTCGGTAACTAAAACATCGCTACCTTGTTCGACGGATTTATTGTTAATGTCATTTTCTTTGAATGCTTCATTAGAAACTAATTCAACTTCTAGCACAGCAGAACTTGTCTTGTTATCGAAAATTATATCTGATGCACTAATTGCCTGAGGAACAGCAACTGCAACTGTTTCACTTGCAAATTTTAAATCTGAGGAGCTATTCTGTTTTTCAGAAACCTCTACAGTTTGTGCATGAACATAATTTCCATCTTCCTGGGTAACTGAAATGCCATCAATTTGCTCGACAGATTTATTTTCACTGTCAATTTTTTTAAACGTTTCATTTGAAACAGCAGAATTCGTCTTGTTATTGAAGCCTATATCTAACGCACTACTTGCTTGAGGAATATCTGCAGCTATTTCACTTATAGTAGATTTTAAATCCACAGATTTATTCTGTTTTTCTGTAACCTCAATAGTTTCTGCAGAAACATAATTTCCTTCTTCGTTAATAACTGAAACAACATCGATTTCTTCAACAGATTTATTCTCAGAGTTATTTTTATTAAATGTTTCATTTGAAACTGACCCAACTTCAGGCACCGCAGAATTCTTTTTATCAGAAACAACTGTATCAGTTGTAATACTTGTCTGAAGCACAGCAATCGCAGCTGTTTCACTTATATTAAATTTTAAACATGATGATTTAATCTGTTCTTCAGCAACCTCGACAGTTGCTGCACCTTCACTAATTTGTGATTGGTTGAACTTAGTTACTTTTTCACTATTATAGCTATCACTTATTACAGATTCTAAACAGCAAGCTTCATATTCAACAGTCGAACTCAAAACCGAGTCTGTATCCATGACTTCATTTGTTTCTGAAAACGTTTTAATATCGATGTCTGAATTAACGTTCTTAACATCTGCCATATTGTTTTCATCATTAGTTTGAACTGGACTGGTCTCAGTAGAAGGCATTTCTTTTAGAGGCTCTTTGTTGTCATCATTCTTTAAAACACTTAAAGAAAATTTAGTCAAACTCTGCTTGACCGGTTCATTAACATGAATATCATCAACAGGATCTTCAATAAAACTTTTTTCCTCAATAGTTTGTAAATTGAAAGATTTTTGTTTCTTTTTCAAAGGAAGGTCATCAGTTGCAATAGAAGTATCAACACTTTCCTGGGTGGGTTCATTTAAATTTTCGCGTTTATTTCCTTTTGTTGTTGCTATCGGACGAGTTTTACGAGGAGTTCCCAATACACTACTTTCATTTAAATCTGCAGTAGGAGAAGTGCTAGCAGAACGACTTGAACGTCGTCGTCTTGGAGCAGGTGAAGCAACAGCACTGGTTTCATCAGGGTTGCTTGTCACAGAAGATGCTGAAAAACAAACTATATCAGAACAATTTAAGGACAATGTTTTTAAAAAATGTTATAAACTATAACTATGATTTAAGCTAAACAATACTTTTAGTGTTGGATCTGTTCACTTCAAGCAATCTAGAATTGGCTGCTTGAACATATTTTAATCAAACGACTTTCTTGTTTGTAGATTGCGATATGATTACAGAATCCAAAAATAATAATTTAAATTTTGTATGTTTGCCCAACTTTGATGGCAGCTACTTTTATTTTAAGGCACATATTGAATCTTGCATTTGTAGAGGTTTGTGGTAACTTATATTACTTAGAACCGAAGGTAATGAAACAAAAACCATTTTATTTAGAAAAGAATAGACTAAATCTTATTATGAACAGTACAATTTGTATCAATAGTTCAAATTCACCTAAACATTTGACATCGAAAATAACAAATTTTCGCAGACAAAATACTGGCTATATGAAGTTATGCAAACGATAAATAGATAGAGTTTATTTGATTCCGTAGTTACATGGTAGTGTACACTTAACACAGAAAATAATACATTGTCACGTACAATAAATATCAAACATTAAAAAACAATAAATATCAACAAATGGCAAAGTTGTCATCGAAAAACTCCTTAAGAGTAAAGTAATTCGATCAATAAGAAGCGTATGCAAGGCAGATTTAAATTTTTTTAGCATAGGTAATACCTCATTTTATTATCAAGCCTTTAAATAATATTGAGACTATGTAACTAAATGACTTTAGGAATCTATTATGGATTGATAGTTGTTTGTAGATGTTGTTGGCATATCTAGTGTCGTAAAGCAATTCCTATTTTTGTAGAACAAAATTAGCATCTCGTAAATAAAAATTCCAGTGAACGTGAGTATAGCAAGTTTTTTTAAAAATAGGTTTATAATGTGCATCTGGTCTGTGTGATAGATAATTCGCAGTCCTTTTTTGGAATTTAAACATGGTGGATGTATGTATTGCAGTTGCATTTCCCCCGAATGCTATGCCATACCTAATCTTTGATTCAAATAATGCATGACACTTTGCAAACACAAGTAAAAGGTAGTTCGACTGACACAGTTTTGGTCGCAAAACAAGCGAATGTGACTTTGCTAGATAAAGAAGTAATATGTTTCGACCAATTTATGTCTGGGTCAAAGGCTGTAATATCATCAGCATAAAAGGTGCATATAATATCTTGGATACAAGTAACTCAGTAATTTATATATAATAAAAACAATACAGGATCAAGAACAGATCCTCGGGGAACTCCCATTTTTAACAAAACTCTTTTTGACAAAGAAGGGATAGAGTTGGATACTATTCTAACAGATTGACCTATCTTTAAGGTAAGATTTCTGTAATAGTTTTATGTGATTGACACATTCAAAAGCCTTACTTAAGTCAAAGAAAATGGCGGCAGACAATTTATGTTTCGTATTTAGTGTTTCATACAATGTGGAAAGGAAACTGGATATTGCATCAGTGGTCAATTTATTAGGTAGGAAGCCAAATTGAGCAGAGACATACTTTATTGCATAACCAATTATACGGTTCTAATAAAGGTTTCAATCACTTTAGAGAGGGTTGATAATACGTGCAATAGGACGATAGCTATTTTCAATGAATGTGCCACCCTTATGGATTTGAACGAGGCAAAACAAACCACTTGCGTTTCTGTTGAGAAAAAGTTTAAAAACATGAAAGTTGAATCTGTTAGAAACCTATATTTAGCATAGGCTGTTACGAAAAGACTATTGAAAGCCTATGATTAGAATGTAGTATTACACAACTATGAAGCACTGATATCAAGCAAAGAATTAAAAGAACGTCTGACAGGATGCTAGGTCATAT
The DNA here is from genome assembly GCA_036346225.1 of Platerodrilus igneus. Lineage (NCBI taxonomy): Eukaryota > Metazoa > Arthropoda > Insecta > Coleoptera > Lycidae > Platerodrilus > Platerodrilus igneus. The sequence goes on along the minus strand of JARFIW010000333.1, from coordinate 1,314,845 downwards.
GGTTAGGACAATAACATAGAAGAGAGCAAAAGGTAAAGTATGTTGAAGAAAACGAAGGTGTTCTATTCTTGTATGTTGCATGGCTCACCCAGTTATTTGTAACATTAGAGAAAAGGTTAAATAGAAAAAGTGCACATTTTAATGCCGAGCTCAGTCATGCAAAATTAATTAACACGTTCACTGCTACTGACGCACATGTGCGGCAGGGCGGATGAGAACTATATGCGACCGACTCACTTGTGCGTCGTGTACCGTTCTACTTTATACTAGTTGGTATTGCTGTAGCGTTGGAAGTAATACGTTGTATGTTAGTGTAGCATATAGGTAGAGGTCGTAGTTACGAATTTACCGAACCGTTTCGAAATTCGTGTTTTTTAAACGTTTTTGTGTGTTTTTAAAATGAGTACTTCTGATCAAGGACCTTCTACAGCAAAAAGACCTAAATTAACATTTAAGAATCCAAAAAAATTAATTGACAACGAGTTATTGCAAGCTGCTTTAGCTTCGGCTTCTGAATTTGAAGATAGTAGCGATGAGTATGTTCTAGATGACGACGATTCCACATCAGATGACGGTAAGTTTATGAATAGGATGAATAAGATATAAAATTAAATAATGTAAATTTTACAGAAGATGTGACAGGCCACATGGAGCAGCTTGAACAACCTGAAAGTGCAAATACAGAATGGGGCAATGATAGCAGCTGTATAAAAGTTTTTAATTTTACAAAAATTCCAGGGCTTTTAGTGAATATAGATGCAAATGCAAATCTGCACGATTATTTTCGATTGCTAGTTGATGACAAGTTTTTACAACTTATAACTTTTGTCTGTCCATGCTATCGTCCTCATACATCTGAAGCACAGCATTTCAAAAGGCTGCTACTGTTTTTCTGTCTGCGTTTCAGACTGCCCGTACTTCATAGGCATACTGTGATGTGCTCCACATATTTGCTTTCAACAATTTTGTTCTTGTTCTGTTTGTTGTCTTTCCTTATAGGCGCTGGTCTTTCTTGTTAGATGCAGTTCGGTCACCTTTTATTGTTTTACAGTTATATACCCTATTTCTCCGACTTTCAGTGGTTGTGAAGGGAGGTAAGCAGCCTGTGTCTGCCAAGTTTCCCCAACACTTAGCCATTTACCGATTTAATATGTTTTCCAATATATCTTTTCGCATAGTCAACATTACTTGCAGATATTTCGCAACCAACAACTAGTTGTTTATACTAATCATCAGATTTATCTGCGCTTATTTTTTCGTCATTAGGTTTTCCGTTTCAAAACTAGTTGGACATGTACCTGCACTTATATTCTGAGCTAGCCTGCATAGTTTCTTGAAATTCTCACACAGCATGTGTATACAGCTCGTTCCCCTTCTATTGTTTTCTAATTTTATGCCCTATTTCACCGAGATTCAGTGAAGAGGGTTAAGCAACCTGTGGCTACCAAGATCCCCCAACACTTAGACATTTGCGGAAATAATGGTTTTCCAGTAAATCCTTTCACACACTTAACATTATTCGAGAATATTGCCCAACCAATTCTTGTAGTTACTTATAATAATCATCCTGTTTAAGCACAGTTATTTTTTCGTCATTAGTTTATCCATCTTGGAATTGGTTGGATGCGTACCTTCATTGATTTCTATTCCGGGCTAGCCTACACATCTCCCTGAAACTCCTACAGCCTACATCTTTTACTATCTGTGTGCAGTAGTCTAACCTAGGTTAGGCAGACGCCTATTCTTATATTTTTTCCTATCTCTGCTTCTAATATATTCCGCACTATTCCCTCATGCCGTAGTATGTAGCCTATCATCCTATCTCTCCTATTTTTTTTACCGTTTTCCACATATTTCTTTCTTCCCCTACCATTTCTAGTACCTCTTTGTTCTTAACTTTGTCTGTCCATATCTTCATCATACGTCTGTAGCACCTTTTTCTTGTCCGATTCTCCTACTGTCCAGGCTTCACAGCCGTACAGTGGTGTGTTCCATACATATGTTTTAAGCAATCTTTTCCTTGTTTCTATGTTTGTTGTCTTTGAACACAGTAGTTGATTTTTCTTGTTAAATGTAGCACGACCTTGTGCTAATCTTTGTTTTATATCTTTTGTGCTTTTCCCATCTTGCGTTATTTGGCTTCCTAGGTAGCAGAAATCCTTAACCTCTTGTAAGTTCTTGTTACCTATTTGTTTTATTATTTTTGGTTTATTTTCTCCTCCATTGCATACTAGAACTTTAGTTTTATTTTTGTTAATTTTCATACCATACCTCTGTTAGAACCGTTTCCATTTCATTAAGAACAGCTTCTAACTCTTCTTTGCTATATGCTAATACCACTATGTCAGCTGCAAATCTAAGCATATCAATCTTTTGTCCCTGTAGAGTAATTCCAAATGTCTTCCTGCATTTGACAGTATTCATTGTCTCTTCTATGTACAAGTTAAAAATTAATGACAATAAGGCACATTCCTGTTTTACCCCTTTCCTAATATTTACTTATCTACGTTCCTGCTCTAATTCTATCACAGATGTTTGCTTTTTGTATAAACGATGTACTTATCCGTCTATCCATAAAACTCATTCCAATCTTTTTGAGTATTTCGACCATTTTTTTCCATTTTCCATAGTCGGATGCTTTTTCCAGATCTACAAACCCGATATACACGCTTTCTCCCTTCTATTGTTTTTTCCATTATCACCCTCAGAGCAAAAATAGGCACCCTTGTTCCCCAGTTTCACCTAAACCCAAATTGATCTCATATTATTTCTTCAGCCCGTTTTCCATTTGTCTTTGTACAATTCTAGTTCCACTGTTTCGCCCAAACCCAAATTGATCTTCTCCTAGTATTTCTTCAGCTCGTCTTTCCATATTCCTTTGTGCAATTCTAGTTAATGTTTATGACACGTGTACTGTCAAACTTATTGTTTGAAAATTTTCACTTCTATCTGTGTATTTTTTTTTTGGTATAGTTACTATGATGTTGTGTTTGAAATCTTTGAGTATCCCGCCCTCTCATACATATAGCTTAAGCTTAAGTTGGAAGACACGTTCTATTACTGCTTGTCTAGTGGCTTTTAGAGTTTCTGTTTGCACCTTATCTGTACCCAGCACCTTACCACTTTTCAGCTAATTGAAACTCATCTCGCAGTATAGGATATTCCAAATTCTCATTTTCAATGTCATTCCTGTTCTAATGCTAGTAGTTCCTCTCCTGCAAATAAATTCCCTATATATTCCTGCCATCTAACCACTTTCTCTACATTTTCTATAATGACGTTTCCTCTCGCATCCCTTATATTTTTGCTATACAGATTTATATCCCTAAAATTCATTCTAATTAGTTTGTATGCTTCGTCTTTCCTATTTCCATCTTAGTTTGTACCTCTTTGCACTTTTCATCAATCCATTGTCCTTCGAGCTTTGCTGCATTTGTAAATAATTTCCAATTTTATGGCTTTGTATCTGTTTTTCCGTTTCGTCTGATCTATTTTTGTATTTTCTTTTTTCTTCTATAAAATTCAGGATATCTTTTGTTATCCGTTGTTTCTTATTTTCTTTTTGTGTATATCCCAGAATACCCCATGTCTAAGCTGGATTTAATGTTATTCCATTCTATTTCTACTTCCTTAATATAAGAAATTTTCTCGATATCTTTCAGCAATTCATTTGACTTTTTTCAAATCTTTCGTGGATATCTTTATCTTTTAGTTTCTCAAAGTCAAAGTGTCTTTTCCATTCCTTTTTTCAAATTTTTAAATTTAAGAGCGGCCTTCATAATGACGATGTTGTGGTCAGTGTCTATATCTGCTTCTGGATAGCTTCTACTGTCTTTTACTTGATTCCTAAACTATTGTCCAATAAGAATGTAATCTATTTAATATCTTCCTATATCACCTGGCATCTTCTATGTGTATCGTCTTCTAGCATGATGTTGAAATAATGTATTTGTGATGGTTAAATTGTTCTTGTCGCAAAATTCTACCAGCCTATTTCTCCTGTCATTTCTCGTGCTTAAACTAAATAAACATACTACCGTTCCTTCCCTACCCTCACCTACCTCTGCATTAAAATTCCCCGTAATTATTACATTTTCATGTCCTTTTATGTATCTTGGTACGTCTTCGGTATCTTTGTAGATCGATTCTACCTCTTCCTCACTATGGCTGGAGGTGGGCAAGTATACTTGTATTATTACAGTATTTACCGGTTTACATTTTAATCTAACCATGGGCACTCTATCATTCTTTTGTAAGCAGTTTTCTACACACTGCCCTATCTTTTTTTCACATAACTATCCCAATACCAGAATGTACTTCCTCAAATCCTGTATGAATTACCCTAAAATCTCCACTCCAAAAATCCCCTGCCCCTGGACGCCAAACTTCGCTGATACCTACTATGTCTAGTGCTAACGTATCCATTTCAATTTTTAACTTCTCTAGCTAACCTAGTTGCCTCATACTTCTGACAATCCACGCTCCGACCCGCAGAATGTTCCCAATTTTTTTTTCTAAGCTTTCCGATCACATCTTCCAAAGTAGACCCCTCCTGGAGATCCAGATGGGGGACTATTTTACCTCCGGAATCTTTTACCTCAGAGGATGCCATCATTTTAAATACAATTTAAGTAACCTTTGCACTTGGGAGGTAATGTGGTGGTTTCCCCATTGCCTTCCACATTGCGGTAGTGTCTTAGAATACCATACCAAACCCTATGGTCTCTGCCAATCTAAATATCGAAAGTGCCGCTGCCCTCTTTCAGGGACCTGTCTTAGCCTGGTTTCTCACTAAATGTTCACGCGCGGGGGTCTTATAAATTTATACATCGACTTACCTCCGCGGTGTTTTGGTGTTCTAAGCTGCAGCTCCTATTCTTTCAAACAAGTGGACTGTATGCAAATTGAGTCTATGTTACGTTACACTTGCACTGTGTTTTTTAGGGGTTTCACAAATAAAGACTGCGGCACTTGACTAACTTACGGTACCGAACGAAAAAACCGACGACTGTTCTGCTTTGATATCCATAAGAAAGTGTTTGTTCACTACTCTTAGTCCAACTTATTCACCCATGCACAAGGAATTTTTATGGCAGGATATAAGGGAACAAGGGATGACAGTTTTACTATTAGATTTACGACTACAAATTTAAATAACTTAAAATTAACCAGGCGAACGTGCGACAAAGAGACCGAACACTAAAGACCCTACTAATTTAGTCGAACCTGTAGTTTGGTTGTTTAGATCACTGGAACACGGACACCATTCCACCTGTTCTAGTAATCTAGAACTTTTTCAAGGCACAGGTCCATTCGGAACGGTTTGGTTTCTTATAGTTTTTCAATTAGTTGGTTTGAATTTTTGATGGTGTATTGGGGTATGTAGTTTGTTAGGTTGTTGAATAGTTTTAGAAGGAATTTTGATAGAATTCATGTTGATGAGTTGATGAATGAGATTACTGGTTTAATTGGGATAGTGTAATTTGTGAATTTTAGGTAGTCCATATAGTCTTGGTGTTCGTGAGTTGCTTGGGATTAATGATTTAGGTACGTCGTTTTTTATGAGAATGTTTTTCGGTGTTTATTATGATCTTGAGTTTGTTGTGTGAAATGTTGTTAGAGGAAGTATTTGTTTAATTTGTCGAAAGAGTCGTCTTTTAAGAATGATTTAAATTTTTGTATGTAGCCTTTTTTTAAAATTTACTAGACAGTTATCTTTGTCTGCTTTTGAAATTATTAGGTTGTTTTTGAAATTTTTTGGCGCATGTTTGATTATATTAAGGTCTTTGTTGGATTTTTTGTTTTGTGAATGCTTTTGGTTTACTTGGAATAAAATGCAGCATATTTTGTTGCATATGGCATTTTTATTATGTAGTGGGTTTCAATTTGTTCTACAGCGATGTCAATTTTTATTGAGTAAACTTTGAGGTTGTAGGTTGTGAGGGGTTGTTCAAAGTTATGTTTGAGTCCTAGTTTTAGAATATTTTCTTCGTTGGTAAATATTGTGTTTGATAAATTTTTTATACGTGTGTATACAAGGTTGTTGCAGCCGGATGCTCTGGTTTATCAGCACTTATTTCAAAAGTATTTATATGTTTAGTTGAGTTCACGGCTTTAGAATGATTCATACCAGGGTTAGTTTTACTGTACTATTTCAATAAAAATGACAGTTTGACCTAAGCCAAGATTATTTATAAATAAACGAATTAGCATACCTGCACATTTCGTTTATTCATGCTCCCTTAAAAGTCAAACAACTTACATAAAACGATTAAATGTTCTAGTAGTTTAACTCTTGCATATGGTGATTTTCGTAGACCTAGATTTGCTATAATGTAAAACCGTGTTTTGGTAAGTGACCTCCTGTACTATAACTGGTAGCCAATATTTTCGTGCCATTATTAACTATCAGCTTGAATACTTTGTTAATATATTGTGTTACTGAGTATACTGCCATCCCTAAGTGTTACTCTTTAGTAAACATATGATAGATGTAGGTTTTTTGTACATAATATTCCTAGTGGCAATTGAACCTATATTTGTAAATATTTTTTGCATAATGGTCTTTTGTTTGGTTAACATTAGTGACAACCACTTCAATTAATTTATTTCATAGGACCGCAATTGCCAAATATAACAGGTTGAACCAGCCCTGATGATATGTAGTAAAAGGCGTATGTTCTATTTGTTTAAGATAATAATACAGAGTGGGAGTAGGCTACCTTACCCTAAGTTGGTGGTAACTCACTAGTGTTTTTTATAGTTTCCAATTTTACAATACGGGAAATTTACACATGGCACCAACTGTTTAAAAAAAATCCTTTTTGGCTTGGGCAATAGTGATATTGATTTAAAAAAAAAGAATTTTTAATGCTAATTTAATCGAGCCTTCTGGAATATTGTGCTTCAGATGTATGAGGATGATAGCATGGACAGACACAGTTAATAACAAATAGGATATAGAAATAGTAAGGGAATAAAGGTATCTGTGGCAAAAAATGGGTGAAATAGAAGGGGAAGAATATGTTCTAAGACGTTTTGGGAAATAGTACGGGATATATTACAAGCAAAGATAGGGAAAAGGAGGTAGATGTAGATCTAGATCAGATAGTGATAGATGCAGACTGTCCAAATTTCAAGGAAATGTGCAGGTTGACCAGCCAAATTTTTGGAAAACGTACGAGTACATGGAATGTGAAGTTTACTAGAAATACTCAGTATATTGGAATAAATGTGTTCCTCCAAGAAATTGTAGAAGTGCAGGTATACAACCAGCAACTGAAAGGCAACTGCTGACCAATTCAAAGGACAAGCATTAATCTGGTATTGGGCCACGAAAAGAAAAATGATATAGTGAAACTGAGCGAGTATTCCAGAAGTTGAAAGATTTGGTTGCATTACCAATTTTAGCCAGTTCCGATTTTTCACACAAATTTAGTATTCAAACGGGCGCATCATATGCGGGTGCAGTGCCCCTTCAGGGTGACGCAGAAAACGCAGAGAGTTATAGCTTGTGCAAGTAAATCTTTGACAAAACAAGAAAAGGCACATAGTGCAATGGAGAAAGAGTTACTAGTGGTAATCTTTGTGCTGCCTAGTACAATATGATGGTTCAACAAGCGGAAAGGATCCAGAGAATTATCACTTATGAAAATTTGAAAACGACCTATTGTATAGGTATGTCGATAGTATGCACAAGTTAATTTCGAACTTAGTACAATGGAAGCAGGTTCTACCAAAAAGGCACAGAAAGAACTTTATCCATCTTTTTAAACTTACTTGGTAAGAAGGCAAATGTGAATTAAGTAAGTCTTGATATGTTGCTAATTGCTTCTTTATGCAGGCCAGTGTTTTTTCTTTACTCAGATGGGATTGAAACTAATTGATATCCATGTCACGTATGGCAATATCAGGATTTCTCAGTAAGAAGGGAATTAAAAGCTAAAGGACATACCTAAAATTGGTTAATAGTGGCTTTAACAATTTGGAGTGATAGGAATTATGAAGTAGTAGCTGTTTTATTAGAAGAACAAACTTGACATCTTTGTACGTTTAGCAATTTACACCCCAAAAATGGTATCAGCTGTGGAGAGGTCAACAACACATCAAAGACATTAGAGGCTTTAATCTCACATCACACACAGGATAGGTTTATGAACTCACCTTGGGACCCTTGGAAGATTAAAGTCATGATGTATAAGGTTATTGCAGCCAGATGTTCTTGTTTGTTACTACCTACCTCATAGGTATTCATATCTTTAGTAGAGATAACGGCTTTAGGATGATTCATACAACAGTTTAATTTTTCTGTACTATTTCAATAAAAATAAAAGTTGGCCTAAGCTTAAGAGTATTTGTAAAAAACAATTTAGCGTGCGTGTACATTTTGTTTATTCGTGATTTCTTAACAAATCATACAACTTATATAAAACGATTAATGTTCTAGTAGTTCCACTCTTGCTATGGTGATTTCCTGGCGGGCCTAAATTTGCTATAAAGTAAAACCATGATTTTGGTAAGTGAACTCCTTTACTATAACCAGTAGCCAATATTTTCGTGCCATTATTAACTATCACCTTGAATACGTTGTTAATATATTGTGTTACTGAATATACTACCTGTTAGTAAACAAAGGTTTGGTCCAAAAAACACCTTAAATGGTGTATTGATAGTGTTAAATTTGTTTAAAAAATCAGGTTATCATAAAGTTTGAAGTTTATGACGATTTATATAATTAATGTTTTAATAAGATGTTAAATTAGTTTCTTAGCAGTATTGAAGTTCACAAACACAGTTGTCTATAACTTTGCATAAATGTTATTTATTTGGGCACAAATTGTAAGCAACTTATATTTGAATTTATTAATTTAGCAACCCGAGTATTTTAGGAATTTTGAGCTCCATGGCTTAAGGAAATATTGTAGAATAAAGTATAGAGCATTATCTAACTAACGCTTTGAATTTCCTTTTCCCCATTTCAGCTGTGCTAGAATCTTCTTGGATCCTTGTAATTTAACACTGCCATCACTTAATATTGCTTCTTAGTAGATATATGATATAGTTTTTTAAAAGAAAAATTCTTGGTGGCAATTGAACATGCATTTGTAAATATTTTGTTGTATTATGATGATTAATATAAGACAGTTTACCAGGGCATAGCAGTTTTATTTGGTAAACCGAGTGACAACCAAATAAACAAATTTATTTACAAAGGATCACCATTGCCAAGTATCACAGGCAGAATCAGTTCAAATTGGGAGATTGTGATTTCAAGATGTTGCAATATTTGTGTGAAAAACTGCTTATAAATGCATTCTTGATGTAAATGTTGCAATTTTCGTCTGTAATGACTGTTTTATATCCACAATCTCTACTATGCGGTTTCAAAGTTTGAAAGAAACTATATAGTTTTAAGAGTTTGTTGCTTGTAAGCAGTTAGTTTATACCTCTGCGAATATTTTATTCCAGAGTTTTAGAAAAATGGGTTCCAGCATCATCGTAGTTATGCTTGATACATGTAAAGGCATTATGTCCAACAAAAATGACTAGTGCATGGAGTTTGTCTTCTTCTTTAAAATCATAAATACAACCAAAGAAGTTCTGGAAAGTTGTAAACCAATGTTACCATTCCTGCACAACTTCACAATAAAACTGTTTCCACGATTGTAGTTTGTACTTTGACCAAAGAGATTAAATTAAATTTATGCAATTAAATTGCAATTTAGAGAAGTAAACATTGGGAAAGGGGTGAGACAAGAATGTGCCCTATCCTCATTAATTTTTAACTTGTACATGGAAGAGGCAATGAATACTGTCAAATGCAGGAAGACATTAGGAATTACTATGCAGGGACCAAAAATTGATATGCTTAGATTTGCAGATGATATAGCGGTATTAGCATCTAGCAATGAAGAATTAGAAGCTGCACTTAATGAAATGGAAACGGTTCTAACACAGAGATACGGTATGCAAATTAACAAAAATAAAACGAAAGTACTAGTATGCAAAGCAGGAGAAAATAAATAAAAAACAAGAATACAAATAGGTAACAACAACTTACAAGAGGTTAAGGATTTCTGCAACCTAGGAAGCCAAATAATGCAAGATGGGAAAAGCCCAAAAGATATAAAACAAAGATTAGCACAAGGTCGTGCTACATTTAGCAAGAAAAATCAACTACTGTGTTCAAAGACAACAAACATAGAAACAAAGAAAAGATTGCTTAAAACATGTGTAGAGCACAGCATTGTACGGCTGTGGAGCCTAGACAGTAGGAGAACCAGACAAGAAAAAGGTAGAAGTCTTTGAAATGCGGTGCTACAGAGGTATGATGAAGATATCATGGACAGACGACAAAGTTAAACAAAGAAGTACTAAAAATGGCAGGGGAAGACAGAAATATGTGGAAAATGGTAAAAAAAATAGGAGAGAAAGGATGTTAGGACACATACTACGGCATGAGGGAATAGTGCGGAATACATTAGAAGCAGAGATAAGAAAAAACAAAAGTAGAGGTAGACCTAGGTTAGACTACTGCACACAGATAGTGAAAGATGTAGGCTGTAGGAATTTCAGGGAAATGTGTAGGCTAGCTCAGAATAGAAATCAATGGAGGTACGCATCCAACCAGTCCAAGATGGATAAACTAATGACGAAAAAAATAACTGTACTTAAACATGATGATTATTATAAGTAACTGCAAGTATTGGTCGGGCAATATTCTCGAATAATGTTAATTGTGTGAAAGGATTTAATTCGGCAAATGCCTAAGTGTCGGGGGATCTTGGCGGTCACAGGCTGCTTAATCCCCTTCACATATCATTGAATCTGTGAAATAGGGCATATAATTAGAAAACAGTAGAAGGGAAACTGAGCTGTATATACGCTGTGTGGGAATTTCAGAGAACTGTGTAAGCTAGCTCAGAATATAAATAAGTAGAGGTACGTGTCCAACCAGTTTTGAGATAGAAAACCTAATGACGAAAAAATAAGGGCAGATAAATCTGATAATTATTATAAACAACTACAGGAGTTGGTTGTGAAATATCCGCAACCAATGTTGACTGTGCGAAAAGATATATTGGAAAAAATATTAAATCGGCAAATGTTTCAGTGCTAGGAGAACTTGGCAGTCAGAGGCTGATTATCCCTCTTCACAACCTTACATGTGATTTTCCAATGCTCCACCCGAAGATACTACATTGGACAGGAAGGAAGTTTTTTTTAACCTGAAAAATTTCGAATTTTGCGAACCCTTGATGTTTCAAGCAAGGTAGGAATCTTTAACGTGCATGACAACACTCACATGCGGTACCTCCATTTTACCTCTCATCCGAACGAGGGTGTATTTTTGTGAAAAATGCTTGCTTAACATTTTTCAAGTGGACCGTGTCGGGATTTGAACCCGGGACCTTGGGCGTAGTAGTCACACACATACCAACTACGTCACGGAGCCGCTTCCCCTTCACAACCACTGAATGTCAGAGAAATAAGGTATATAATTGTAAAACAATTGAAGGGAACTGAACTACACCTAACAAGAAAGAACAGCGCCTATAATCAAAGACAATAAACATAGAAAAAAGAAGAAAATTGTTGAAAGCATATCTGTGAAGCATAGCACAATGCCTATGAAATGCGAGCAGTGGAAAAAGCAGACAGAAAAACGGTAGCAGCATTTTGGAATGTTGTGCTTCAGATATATGAGGACGATAGCATGGTCAAACAAAGTTAATAACAAATAGGTTATGGAAATAGTAAGGGAATAAAGATATCTGTGGGAAAAAAAATATGAGACATAGAAGGGCAGAATACGTTCTAAGGCGTTTTTGGGGAATAGTGGAGGTATGTGTCCAACTAGTTTCAAGACGGAAAATCAAAAGTGTACTTAAATTTGATGATTATTATAAACAACTAGTTGTTGGTTGTGAAATATTTTCAACTAATGTTGATCGTGTAAAATGATATAATGGAAAAACTAATAATTCGACAAATGTTCAAGTGCTGGGGAAACTTGGCAGCGACAGGCTGTTTACTTCCCTTCACATAGCATGGAATATCTGGGAAATACGGTATATAACTGTAAAACAATAGAATGTGACCGAACTGCATCTAATACGAAAGAAAACCGGATATGTTCAAAGACAACAAACACAGAGACAAGAACATTGTTCAAAGCATATGAGTGGAGCACAGTACGTCAATGAAATAGGGGCAGCAGGAAAAGTAGACAGAAAGAGATAGAAGCCTTCTGGAATGTTGTGCTTCAGATGTATAAGGATGATAGCACGGACAGAGAAGGTTAATAACAAATAGGTTATAGAAGTAGTAGAGGAAAAGATATTTGTGAGGGAAAAAAAGATGAAGAAATAGAAGGGTAGGATACGTTCTAAGGCATTTTTGAGGAATAGTACGAGATATATTACAAACAGAGATAGAAAAAAAAAGTAGAAGTAGACAGGGATCAGACTTTTGCACGCAGATAGTGATAGATGCAGACTGCATATTTCAGGGAAATGTGTAGGTTAGTTTGGAATAGGAAACAATGAGGGTACGCGTCTAACCAGTTCCAAGACTGAAAACCTAATGATGATGGGATATATTACAAGCAGAGATAGGAAAAAGGAGGTAGATGTAGACCTAGATCAGATAGTGATAGAAGCAGACTGCAAATTTCAGGGAAATGTGTAGGTTAATTCAGAATAGAAAATAATGAGGACACCCGTCTAACCAGTTCCAGGACTGAAGACCTAATGATGATGCGATATATTACAAGCAGAGATAGGAAAAAGGAGATAAATGTAAACCTAGATCAGATAGCGATAGAAGCAGACTGCAAATTTCAAGGAAATGTGTAGGTTAGTTTGGAATAGGAAACAATGAGGGTACGCATCTAACCAGTTCCAGGATTGAAGACCTAATGAAGACGATGGGATATATTACAAGCAGAGATAGGCAAAAAGGAGGTAGATGTAGACCTAGATCAGATAGTGATAGAAGCAGACTGCAAATTTCAGGGAAATGTGTACGTTAGTTCAGAATAGGAAACAATTAGGGTGCACGTCTAACCAGTTCCAGGGCTGAAGACCTAATGATGATGAAATTGTAATGAAATGCTACCCTTTTAGGTTTTAATTACATAAAGCTTTACATGATGAGAATGAACAAAATAATAAATAACAGTAACCCAGATGACTATACAGACTATTAATATTGTAAATTCATTACAATTTTACCACAGACACACTAGCTTATAATAATATATTTAAAAGTTCCATTCCAAACGTCATGCAAAAATCAGCAAGTTCATTTATTTATTTCTCAGAAAAACTCACAAATATTGCATGGGACGAACATTGCAAACATGCCCTTTTGTGTGGGTTTGTTTTTTAAAACAAAATTGTTAAATGTTTTACTGCAAATTAAAAACATTCTTAAAGATACATTACTTTTGTTAGAAATAAAGAACAACATTTCGTTATGAAAATAGTTACTTCTAAAAGATCAATATTCAAATTTGTGTTTTGTACACATTCTACGTTCCGACAGATTTGTAATGGTGCATTCATTTAAACAAACTCTAAATGCTAAACGTTTAAAAGAAATCACTCTATATCTGAGTGAATTGTTTTTTTTTAAATTTAATATAAGGCTTCCAAAGGGATTTCATAACCATAAAACTTGCACAAAGATAAAAAAATACTTATAGAATAAACATTTTAAAATTATCGAACATATGTATAAAATGTCTGCATGCTTTTGAATATGGTTAACGGTATTGTTAGATTTATCAACTTACCTCTTCTTGTTCTTCGAGCTGAACCACTTGTATCAGTAAATGTTGGAGATTTGCTGCTTCCTCTTGTAATTCGTTTAGTTGATGCAGATGAAGTTGTAGACGATAGACTTGATTCATCATCCTTCTGCATTTCAGATGTGTCTTGTAATGCCCGTTTGGATTTAACAGCTTTGCTTACCGGGGTGGAAACTTCATTTTCCTCGCCCTTTTTAGAAGCAATTCTTGTAGATTTACGCCGGGGTGATCCTGGTACCGAATCTTCTTCAATCAATTCTTTTACCGGCGTTCTTCGTAACATATCTGTAGTAAAAAGAGCCGGTACGTGTTAATGCAAAAAGGGTTTTCAAATATATAGAAAATGGGGTGGTGACAATATGCACTTACCTATTTAACAGCTACCGGTATCAAGGTATAATGATTTCCTATAGTTTTTTTTTCAGTAACTAACACAGTAAAATGACAATAATCAGAAACTCTAAATTTCAACCGATTTCTCCACGTGCCATGTTCAAAATGGAGACCACGAAATATTCTTAACGTTAATCAAGCAGACATGGAGAATCGGATAATGACGAGGGTAACCGAACCAAACTCAACTAAATCGAACTAAAGGAGTTCTTAGAGCATGTTAGTAGATACGCCTTGAAAAAGTTTTTCGGCGAACTACCAATGAAATCGCATAAATTGGCCTAATATAAATAATCAATAACTTCGTTTATATACGTCCAAAAACGTTTTGAAATGTAAACGTTTGAATTAGAACGAATTGAAAACGAAGCAGCTGTTATTTATATTTGCCAAGCTCATAATTTCATAAACGATTTGAAGTTTGCATGTAAATACTAGCGCTAACTTCATGGTATTGTCAAAATGTCATTTTCAAAACCCTCATTTTAGTTTAATGATGTATGTCATTAGCAAGATGTATAAAGTAATAGGTGATCTACATAAATTTAATCAACTTCAGCAGCCATATTACGCGTTATGGTGCCCGCCCTTTGTTAATGTTTACATTTGCGCTATGAAGTTGTTTAATTATTAGTGTTTTTCTTCTGGATTGTTAGCAGAAACCAGTTTAACCAATATGATTTCTAATCTTGTGTTATTAGTATCGACTGTAAACTTACAACTAGATTGCATAATTATGAATCAAGAAACATAAATACTTTGCGTGGATATGTTTTTTCTTCTAAATTTAATCTTTATTTACAATATTCAACAATTTAATAGGATAATTTCTAATACGATATTATACATTCTTCACCTAACAAGAACAAAACAAAATTTCTAGGTTATGTGTAGATCTTACAGAACGTTTTTAAAACTTTTCTGTTTACATAGTGTATTGAAAGAATTTAGACCAACACTTCAATATGTATCTAACCAAAACATTTTAGGTTTAACTATGATTTAATCCATTTTAAACCCTAGCTTATGTGCTTTTATAAAACGTTTCTATTCAAGGTTAGTATTCAAAAGGTTTTGATAATCACCATATAACGTATCCTATGAGTGTTTTGTGTATATTAGTTAAAAGAAGATGAGAAACGTGCATAAGGAACCCGTGTAAAAAAAACAACCAACTTGTATACGAGTGTCTCTCTGCAGGGTTAAACCCACCAATAGCAAATAAGCACATTTCACTTATTTAATTTTTTTTAACAATTTAACTAATTGTCAATTATATAAATACGGCAATCAAATCAATGTAATAAAAGTTATTAGGTTGAAATTTAACGACGAGCGTCTGGCGGTAGAAATAACGCGGCTGTAATAACAGTTGTAAACAGATTGAGGTTACGTAATTTTTTTTATTTACATAAATTGGACGAGGTCTGTGTTAATGTTAAATTGATTGTTTATCTTCTTATTTATATAGGAGAAGTAAAAAATGAATATTTGCCAAGATTGTGGTTCTGCATTTACGTAAAATAAAACTTTGTATGGCCACTTAAGAAAATTTCATGATTTGAATATAAGAGACCAGTTTCTATAAGCAACAAACTTTGGATAAAAAAGAAGTTAAATTTAGTGCAATGAAAGAAATTAACTTTACACGAATGTTATCTATATATGTTAGCTCTTGTATGTATATAAACAACTTGGTACTTTGTACTAACTTGTTGCTATTCTAGGTATCTTTCGTACTTGTGTCAAGATGCAGTTTAAAGGTACTTTGCTGGGATTTCTTTAATTTGATTTGTAAATTATTAATTACTTGAGTGAAATGTGTTTAATAATAGTAATAGAGTCTTGCGGTTTCAATAATTGTATTTTTATTTTTTAAAAAGTAAACACGTTATGTACCCATATACATTCTCAATAAATCCTAAATTAATTAAGAAAGAAGCTAATTTTATTTTGTCGAGAATTTTGTTCGTACTGTCAGTCGACTAAAATATGTAAAAAAACAAGGTAGAAAATTAAGATTATTTTGATACTCAGACTAAAAGTTTTTTTTTTTTTTTTTATTTAGATAGTTTACTAGATCAACAAATAAATGTTTTACATAGTAGATTTAATTAATATTACTTTAACACAGAAGCAGTCTTTTCTGAAGTCGGATCCGCAATTTTTCCTTCTTCGTGAGTGCACAAAATATTATTATTTTTAGTTACCTGTATTTAGTATATCCTGTGGTAGTTTTCTTTTTAACCGGGTGTGCATGTTTTTTTTCGCCGAGTTTAAAGTATTTTGCATTTTTGCTTTCTAATGTGGTTGAGAAAAATTTTTTTGCAATATGAAACACATATGCCTTAATTGGCAGTATGTTTAGTTCTTCGTGTATTTGCGTATTTCTAACAAACCACTCAGCGTTTACTATTATTCGAAGTACTTTGTTCTGAAATGTTTGTAACTTTTTATAATTTGTTTTGGTTGTTGCCAGCCATACTGGGCAACCGTAGGTTAATAGTGGCCGTATGGCGGATTTGTAGATTAAACTTGAACATGATAAGCGTAATGATGATTTACGGTTGATTATTGGATAAAGTTGTGACAATCTTGTATAGCCTTGATTAAGTTTTTGGTTGATGTGATATTTCCAGCTAAGTCGTGTATCCAAGTATAATCCTAAATATTTTACAGCTTTATCGGTGGCATTCCAGACAATAGTTTCTTCGTTGACAATTATTACATTTTTTGTAATTAGGTTGTGTTTAAGGGAAAATACTTTAGCTTCGGTCTTATTGGGGTTTATAGTAATGCCCACTTTTAAACCACTCATTTATGTTATTAATAGCTGTTTGTAGTTTAGCCACTGACGTGTTTAGATCACTGTCTTGGGTCAATATAACTGTGTCGTCAGCGTACATTGCAATTTCAGCGGTTGGTAGTGTTGGGATGTCGGCAGTAAATATATTATATAGGGTCGGTCCAAGAATACTCCTTGTGGAACGCCAGAGTTTATTGATCGTATGCTGGATGTTTTATTGTTAATTCTTACAGCAAAGGTTCTGTCATCAAGAAATGAGTGTAATATCGCAACTAAATATGGTGGTAATTATTGTTTAAGAAGCTTGTATTTTAACCCATTTATCCACACTTTATCAAACGCCTTTACTATGTCTAAAAATAAAGCCGTTGTGTATTTTTTCTCTTCATATCCTTTTTCGATGATCTCTGTTATCCTTAGTAGTTGATGCGTGGTAGAGTGACCTTTCCTGAATCCACATTGTATGGGTGGGATAAGTAAAAGCTCCTCAATTTTTTCATTGAGTCTCTCTTGAATGATTTTTTCTAAGATTTTACCTATACCCGAAAGTAGACTTATAGGCCTGTAGCTTTCCAATTTATTTTTTAGTTTCCCAGGCTTATGGAATACTATTATGTGTGCAAATTTCCATATTTTTGGGAAATATCCAGTACGCAAGCATGCATTAAAGAGACGTGTGAGAAATGCTATTGCTTTTTCTGTGAGATTTTTAATGATTTGATTTGCTATTAAATCGTGACCAGGAGCTTTATTGTTTGAAAGAGTTTTAATTACCTTAATTATATCCTTAGTTGTAACTGGTTTGTGTCGTTCAGTAATTATTGGTTTATGTATTTCAACGTATGTATTTATGTCAGTAACAAACCCTCTATTGTATTCACAGATTGTGGGGTAAATGTATTTTCGAAATATTTAGCAAATATCTGCACTTTTCTTCGTCTGTTTCGTATATGGTGTTATCTTCAGTAATGCTACTTAGGGTTTCAGTTTGTTGAAGTAGTCGTTTTGTAGTCCTCCACAGTCCGGGGTCATTAGGTTGTAATTGTGCAATAATGTTGTTATAAGACTGAAAGTAGTAGTTATCCATTTCCCATTTTATTCTATGTGATAATCTATTTACTTGACCTTTGTGTTTTTGTTGAGTGCGCTGCCATTCTCTTCGGTATATGGATTTTTCTTTAATGAGGTCTAGTATATGTTTGGGGGGTATTTTGTAATTTAGTTTTCTGTGGTGAATTGTGGTCATTGTAGTAGCAGATTCTATACTGTTTTTTGTAGTGTCATTGAAGTGCAAAATTGCCATATCGATGTCTGTTGGTTTTGTCATTTTCGTGTTGTTATTCAAATTTTCGTTATGGTAATCCTGGAATTTTTTCCAATTAACCTTTCCTTTTATCAGTTTAGATAGAGGTTGATTAAATTCAGGAGTTGCATCGGAGGTTATTAATACTGGCAGGTGATCAGAGTCAAGTTCAGCTATTACCGTTTGTTTGATCTGTTGATAGTAATTTTTAATTAATACTATGTCTAAGATATCTGATTTGTGATTTAAGCGATAAGGTTGATGTGTGTGTTCTTCTGGTGTTACTACTTGGTATAGGTATGTAGTGGAATAGTTATTAAGTTTAATCCCACTAGCGTTGCTAGTTCTGCATCCCCATATTGTGTGTTTGCAGTTGAAGTCTCCAATAGCCATTTGCATTATATTTTTATCAAAAAGTTTTGCTATATCTTCTTCCAATAATGTTTTGTTTGGCTGCCGATATACGCAATTAATGTGTACGAATTGATTGTCCTTAATATTCAGTTTGATTCCTATGACGTCTAGGTTGATATATATTTGTTCTACCTTATAGCATGTTAGAGCGCGTTTAACAATTATTGCAACTCCACCAGATGCGACAATTGCATTTCTGTCATTGCGGTAAATGTGGTAACCTGGGATTTTGAAACGTTCGTTATTTGCAAGATGGGTTTCTGTGATGCAGGCAATGTCTATTTTGTACCTTGCTAAAAATGCAATGAATAGTGATCTGCTTCTTTTTATTCCATTGGCATTCCAGTTAAGTATTGTTAAATTATTTATGTGTGTTGATTTAAGGTCCATTAAATATATTAGGAATAATATTATTGATGAAAAAGGTTTTAATCTGTGGTAAGAATTGCGTTATTAAATCTTTAATAATTTTAGTCACATTTTCTATAAAAGCATTTACTGTAGGATTATTGATGTTTTCAATGGGCCTGTTATCTTGTGTGTTCTTGGTGATATTAGCATACGATACTTGTCGGTTAACGATCGTTGATTTTAAATTCCTGTTCTGATAGCTGCGGCTTGGACTATTGTTGTGTTGCAGATATTTGTGATGTTGGCACCCTCTGTAATTTGCTGGATGTTGTTCACCGCAGTTAGCGCAAATTGGTTTTTCATCTCTTTGCTTATTGCAGCTTGTGTACAGATGATTACCTGCACATTTAACACAGCGTGGGCTCAAATTACAATAATTTTTGGCGTGGCCATACCTTTGGCATCTATAGCATTGAGGTATATTATTGGATTTCCTTCTTGCTTCAACACTTATGATGGTATTGGCGTTTTTTAATTTTAGCTTTTCCAATTCATAAATTTTTTTAGCGCCATCATTATTGATCAGGTTTACAGCACATAGTGGTATAGGTTGCTTTTCTCTGTTATATAAGCGACTTATGTTTATAATTGGTAAGTTGTAATTGACGAGATCTTCTTGTATGTCTTCTGGTGATAACGATATTGGAATATTTCGAATTATTACTTGTAAAGGTCTATCTTTGGGATTTTGGTATGTGTGAAATTCGATATTATTATCTACGTAATATTTTGTAAAGCTTCGATAATCGTCTACATTATTTAAATTGATTCGTAAATATTTGTAGTTTGTTATCGTGCTGTAATTAACATCTGTAACGATTTTATTAATATCAACGATGACTTCTTTGTAGTTTATTGAATTATGTAAGTATATGGGTGGCACTTTATTGCATATTGGTTTAGATGTTTGTGTCGATGTTTGAGCTTCTGTTTGGGCATCGTGGTTATCGTTATCACCATTAATATCATCAACAATGTGGTCTGGTAGGTAGTATCTATTGTTTTGTAAATGTTTATCAAAGTTCCATTGATAGCGTTTTTGAGTTTCTCCAATTGTGTTGTCTGTAGGAGATAAAGCAGATGCTTTGCGTTTGTTTTGGTTCGTTTTCACAGCAACAGCAGTGAGATTCATGTCCATAATTAATATCTGGCTAATATTCCAACAAGGACCGCGGATGGCCTTGTTGGAACAAACACTAGCACAGCAGTAGATATTATTAGTAGAGCACTATTAACAACCTCTCGCGATAGCTACGCGCACTCGACTCCTCAGACTAAAAGTAAAACTAAAATACTTCACTGTTAATATAAAAACACTCAATCCGACAGATTTGACGAAATTACAATAACTTACCAGCGCTTGTAACACTGATAAAACAAAGTGAGAACTGAGAATTAAATTAGATTAGTGGCGTACTTGTAGGTTTCCCATCAAAATCGCTGGGATTGTAATAATTTCCAGTAATTTGTACATGTATTTCTGCGAGTGGTTTCCCTTTCGGATTTTATTTTGCAAACAAGAGAAAGCAGAACAAAATCTAACCTTATAAGCTTTAGTGTTCATTAAACCTACTTTCTACTGAGATAATACACTGTCTTATCTTAACATAAAATCAGGTGATGTATGATCAGATCTTCTATGAACATTAACATTAAGGTTTGAGTTATTAACCAAACCATCCCTAATAAAAATTTCTTCTGTTAGGATAGACTTTTTAAGATCATTATTCCTTGTTGATTTCTTCTTTGTCGAAAAAAACCGCACCTGATGTTCTACTTTTTTATTAATATTAATCTCCTCTGTAGTTTTTAGATCAATAGATTTTGCTTTATTTAATGTGTCAATGATTTTATCAAAATGTCTCATTATACCCAGACGTTCGTCGTCAGTTAACGAAGCATTGTCACATAGGCCTATTATTAGCTCGGCTTTTTTTTAATAATATCATTTTTTGAAGATTTTGCTTCATGTAAAATATTACTGCTGAAAAGTTCATTAACGTTACTAATATGCAAAGGTGTGGCAATGTCAAGATTCGATTTGTAAAACTGTATCGCACAAGCATGTATGTGTTTGCAAATGTTAAGCTTTATCATGTTGTCAATACAGGTGCATTGAAATGTATGAACACATATGTTGCACTTTGTACAACTTAGGCATGAACCTTCACAGGCCTCATCTACTCTGATAACTTGATACTGTTGAAAAGCACAAGTGGACGACGTAACTAAAAATTCCTTATCATTTTCAAGACGTCTAATAAAATCTGATGGAATTGTTAGACTTGCTTTATGACTTTGTTTAATTCTATTAATTTTGTCATTGGAAGTATTCTTTGCAAGTTTAATTATACGTTTAAACAAGCTATCTCGAGCAATTTTCATTACTGCATTAATGCTTTTGTCCAAACGTTTTACTTTCCGACCTTCCAAATACACATACTTCAAAACTTTGTGCATCGATTCAAGATACATGTTAGTGTTTATTCCTAAATCCAATCGATAGCAATATGCCCAAGATGTTGGACGATTTGCATAATTATTATGAAAATATTCAGCAAATAATTGTGTATCAACATCGGCATAAAGATCTTCTACTACCTGATTTAAAATGTCATTAAATTCATGAATAGATACACACTGTAATAAAACACGAAGGGATTTATATAATACTGCTTTCTTTTCAATCCCTCCATTGATTTTTGACAAATTCTTGCGCCAATTACGATCCACATGCCAGCCAGGTACATAACAACTGGTGAGGTACCTTGGCCATAACATAAGACCATGCATTATAAAATGCTGGAGCATCATCAGACATAAAAACAGTAGTTGATATAATACCCACTCTTGATTTAATTTTTCCAAAAAACAACTTGATAATCATTTCGTCAGCACGATTTGAAAAACAAAATGCCACTGGGCACCCTGAACCAAATTCATCCACTGTCATTAGTGTGTAGAGCTGAAAACCGTAACTATTTGTACCGTGTGTACCATCAACGCACACTTTGTCGTTCCCAAATTTAAGCAGCTGTTCACGTTGAAAAGACGTCATTATGACTAATGCAAAATCTTGAACATCTAAAATTATTTCTGAGTCATTTGGGTTTTCTTCTACACCTTGGCTTTTATAATATAACACTGGGCAGTCGCTTCCTAAGTTCATCATCTCCTCTACCCAGAGCCGTACGCTAATTGCATCATTTAGGTGACGTTTTACACCATACTCAATATTGAAGTCCCTAACAATATTGTGCATATCTTTTGTTTCTAACAACAAAATTCTCTGTGAATTTTCTTGTTTTAAAGCTGAATCACGAATATCATCTAATATATGTTGAAATGTAACACCTTCCTTTAATTTTCCTGAAACACATCAATTGTAAAATTTCAAACTAGAACTTTATGTTCGAAAATACCTGCAATTTCTGCTTTACTCTCTTTACTTAAGAAAACTCGACCAATATCGTTGGTATGTCCAACATGAGTTGTCCAGAAGTCTACTGCAACAGACCCATCGTTCTTTATCGTCGCCTCCATTCTTGAGGGACAAACACTTCCAATTTTATTAGTGCCTGTGCTTTTTAAGCTTCTAAAACCCTTGCCTTTTGGAATGTAGTTGTACGATCGATGGCAATTATAGTACTCCTTTTTGCTGCCATCAGACAATAATTTAGCTGAAGTGTGAAGTATATACATTGCCAAAGATTTTTCCTGTTCTTGGTTTTTCCAGTTTTTGAACTCTGTAAAACAGAATAAAATTAGTATATAATTAACACTGCATAATAATCTTCAAACCTAATTGTGAATTAAAATGTAGTTTATCAAGCTTAGTTTCAATTTGATGTTCGTTTGCCAAATGTTGTCGAAGTTTTTTATATCCCTTTAGATGTGTTGTACAATTTTCATAAAAGCACTTGATTCTTGACGTGTTGAGAATTATTGGAATACTTTTATGAACAGTTCTGCAATGACGACGTAAAGTTGCTTTATTGGTCAAGGATTTGCCACATATATCACACAAAAATTTACTAGTTAAAGTAACTGGTTTCCTATATTCAAAATTATGAATATTTCTTAAATGGGCATACAAATTCTTCTTTTGTGTAAACTCAAAACCACAATCTTTGCAAGTATTCATTTTACTATTCGTTTACAAAAAACACACTAAACAAAATTAATAGGTAATTTCCATAGATCTCATTCACTATATGTAAACAAAAAATTACGTAACCTCAATCTGTTTACAACTGTCATTACAGCCGAGTTATTTCTACCGCGAGACGCTCGTGAAATTTAAAGGTGTAATTAAAAAATAAGTTTTATCAAGTTGTAATGTAGAGGTACCAACATAGATGTTTTCAATTATTACTAAGTAATACGTAAGGTTAGCCGCTCCAGAGCTTTTGAATTTCCAGTGGAGGGTTAACCCTGCAACTAGAATCTCGTATTTCTATAAGTTAACATTTGACCTGTAACGTGGCGCTGTAAAGCAAGTTTTAGGAAATGAGATTGTTTAGGCGGCAAACTTGAATTTATATATATTGCAAAGCCCAATTTAAAAATATCAACATTTGGTATGCTTTTAGTTAATTTTCAAAAAGTCTGATACAAAGTGTTTTACAAAAATAAATGAAAACATATCAAGGAGTGGATTTTATTCGTTTTATTAGGTAAAGAACGTAATTACAGGAAGTAATATTTATTTACACATAAGCTTTTTAGTCAACCATAGAGAAATTGTCTTAACAAAGTTGCATATTTAATTACAAAATAATAATCAGATTAATCAGTATCTAAGTAGATATTCAATTTACTGAGAAATAATTACAAGTAATACTTTGATGATAAGGGGAATATTGGATATTGCACATTTATAAGAATAAAAACAAACTACAACATAATTGTGAAATTTTGTATAAAGTTAATGATCATCTGAAACAATTAATTTTTTTATAAAATGAGCATTAGTGGTGTCAATCAATCAATCAATCTTTATTAAACATTTGTGCTACATGTCATCATTGAGATACATAAGTACAAACAAAATGCATTAATAAGTAAGATTGGATGTACCATTACTTAAAATAGGTAAAACAACAATGCTCATTTTATAAACCAAAACTAATATGTATGTAGGTACAATCCACAGTTATCTCTCAATAACAAGACTTCGTCAACACTGTAGCATATCAATAGTTGATAACGTGACCTATCATTTAAAATTATACTTAATTTCTAACATTTATGATT
This sequence comes from Platerodrilus igneus, assembly GCA_036346225.1. Classification (NCBI taxonomy): domain Eukaryota; kingdom Metazoa; phylum Arthropoda; class Insecta; order Coleoptera; family Lycidae; genus Platerodrilus; species Platerodrilus igneus. Next base: position 1,290,449 of record JARFIW010000333.1, on the reverse strand, counting down.
ATTAACCGTCAGTGTGATACATGTCTGCTGCATGGACAATGCATCATGTTTAAGTAGATTAACATACAATGCACTAGTAATTTAGGAATTTTTTTTTATAATTAGCTTGGTATAATTTAAAGATATTGAGCATTTAAGCAAGAATTGAACAAAAACATTTCTGGTTTATGTTAAGTGTCACAATAGTCAACGTTTTGGGAATTTTGTAAGGAAACTAAAGGAATTTATAGCAGTGCTATTGTACTTACAGGTTGACTAAGTTTTTAGTTATTTAAAACCAGTTTAAATAAAACACTTAACTGCGAGCAACTTCTATTTCACTGCACTACATAATCTTGGGCTCTCTATATTCCTATAAATAACTTCGTACATGACACAAAACATTTCGTAATGCAGAGGTGTTGCACGAAAATTAAAAGAAAACAGTTCAAGTCTAAATTTGGTACCGTCAGTCTTCTACAAAGGTCCAAAAGCAGAACAAGAGCGATGAGCAATCCATTTAAAAGCAAAATATAATAGTTGCGTTGACAGTATTTCATGGAAGCAATGGAAAATTAATTTTAAAACTCATCATTTAACTAAAGAACACAAGGCTCAACTAACATACATTGACAAAAGAACATAACCTACTTTTGAGCTAAAGTAGCGATGAAGAGTATGACTTCTTAAAAAAAGTTAAAATTTAAAATGGCTACAGCACGAATGAACTCTACTCCAATTGTAAACGTGACTATAAAAATTTCAATGAAAAATAGCAATTAGTCTAAACATTTTGAAAAATCATAACCTGAAGATTTTCTCGTCTCAAACGTGTTATCTTATTTAACTTCAAAGAGACGTCCTACAGACTATGCTCAAGCCCCCCATGACGCGACAGCCGAATCGTATGCAACTGGTAGCACAGTAAGAAAAATTTACTGATCTTTAGTGGTAATGTAGAGAACTGCGGCCTCTATTTATATGCAGCTATCAGAATAGCACTACTAGTTGTGGCTATACAGACGCTCAAACTTTGGGCAGATTATAGAAATGTCTGAAGTGAAAAACAAAATGTGAAGTCTGTGTATGCGATAATTTTCACAAATAGAGCCAAAAGTGTAGTATTTATGAAATACAAGAATAAAATCTTTGAACCTTTTAAAAGCTTTTAATATTTGGTAATTTTGAACGATCCATCAATCAATCACCAATCACGGTGTTCTTTTTTGAAATAACCAAACCAAGCACCTCTTTCTTGGAGGAATATGCAGGGTATAGTTCTAGGCTACTACGCTATTTTTATCTTTACTTCCAGCACTATTCACAATCTTACTCCACATCCCTGTCTTTACACATTTCCTTTACCTCCGCAACTTTCATACATTGCTTTTGGCATGCTCTTTTACTCCTCAGACTTCTCATCTGTTGTTCTTTCATAACCTCCTCCACTACACCCAACCATCTATCCCCATTCTTCTTTTCACATGTCCATACCATTTAAGCATGATTCGTTTGGTCAACACCTTTTGCATCCCACATTCTGCTCCGACCCATTTGTTTGGCACTTTGCCTCTTGATGTTTTTCCACGCACACTTTTTAGGAACCTCATTCCTGCAGCATTTATATGACTAACATGCTTCTTCTGCCAGACCCACGTTTGGTTTCCATACAGAACAGTTGGCACAAACACACTGTTGTAAATGGCTAGCTTTGCATTTCTACTCAATTCTTCATTCCTGTTCATTGCGCATATACCTCCAGACACCTCTCTTCTAACATTTGCCCTTCTTTCTATGTCACCATCCAGCTTTCCATTACTCAAAAACTTTCGACCATTCACTTTCTCTGTCAAAAATCATTACTTTTGTCTAATTTACAATAATATTCACTTGCATATTTTCACACGCTTCCTACAGTATGTTCAGCATTCGTTGCAAATCTTGTGACGATTCAGCCAACAATACTGGGTTATCCGTATACAACAGCACGCAGATGTTTGTTTCACCAATTTTCACTCTTTTACTATCTTCATACATCGCTCTAATAGATTTTATCAAGCACTTGCTTACATCGTATTCACGCAGTGTCTTCAATAATTCACTCCTGTTTACACAGTCAAATGCCTTTTCCAGATCTACAATGCGGTATATTTTTTTGGTAAGCATACATTTTTCACATTTTGTTGCATTGCGAACATTTGATCGACACAGCCTCTTCCAGGCATAAAACTACAGTCAACGTCCAATATCTTGCTCTGTGTTGCGAACTCTCTCGATCACACTTTTTCGATACACTTTACTGGGTATACTTAACAGACATCCTACGATAATTTTTGCATTCATACTTGCTGCCTTTAGCTCTGTACAAAGGGATAGTGATCGCCCTATTCCAATCTTCAGGCACCTTCGCTTGTCATATACTGTTACGTAGATTTAACACCTGGAACAAAAGAAACGTTGCCTGTTTGTACCGCGGCTAGTCAGAAGCATAATGGGTCGGTTTCTGAAAGCGAAAATTGAAAGAAAGTTATTTTGAAAAATATGCAAACATATTTTTGGTAAAAGTATTAATAATAAGGGTATAATATGCATGTTTGTTGGGAATGTAATCTAAATATAGAAGATGACAAATGTTGTGAGTGTGATGGGTGTACAAAAATAGTACATTTTGACTGTACAGACTTATCAAGTTCTGAAATAAGATGTATGCAGTTAAAAAAAGGAAGAGTTTTAAAATTTTATTGTTTAAAGTGTGAAAAGCAAGTGACTGAGACGAAATATGTACTTGGGGAAGTTATGCAAAAATTACAATCCCTGGAAAGAACTCATGAGGAACTTTTAAAAAAGTTTGATGAACAGAGTAAAGACTTGGTAGAAATAAAAAATAAATTATTCGCACAAAAGTGTCCAGAGGCAGAACTCAATGTTAATAAATTGTACAGTGCAGTCACTAAACGGAATGTATCTCAACCTCCTATAGTAATAATAGATAAAATTGGTGGAAAAACAGACTCTAAGGAAATCCTTAAAAAATTGAAAGATAATATTAACCCTGTTAGTTTAGAAATTGGAGTAAGTGTAGGGAAAACTACAAAAAATGGTGGTATTGTTATTGAATGTGAAAATAATAGGGCAGTAGAGGTGATGAAGAAAACTATATCACAAAAAATGGAAAAAGAATATACAGTAAAGATTCCATTAAAAAGACTTCCAATGATAAAAATTATAGGAGTAGATGAAAGTGACAAAGAAGGCATTTACAAAAAAATAATAAATCAAAATAAGTTAGATGAGCATAAACAAAATTTTCAAATGAATATTAAGTATGAAACCAAAATTGTTAAAGGGTTATTTAACATTATTGTAGAAGTGGATACAGATACATTTAAATACATTATGAGAGAAGAACTATTGAGAATAGGATGGAGGAGATGTAAGGTATTAGAGCATGTGGCAATAAAAGGATGTTATAAGTGTTGTAAGTTTGGGCATATTGCCAAAGAATGCAAAGGGAGTGTAGTGTGCCCATGGTGTGCACAATCTCATAATGAAGCAGATTGTCAAGAAAGTCAATTCAAGTGTATTAACTGTGTGGAAGCAAAAAGTCGTTTAAATATAGAATTAGATGATCAGCATACAGTATGGGACTATAATTGTACATGTTTTAAAAAGATTATTGAATTACAAAAGCGTAAAATAAACTACTTATAACAATTACCTTCTAGATGTTTAAATACAACAGCAGACTATAAGTCAATAATTTGATGCTTAAATACACAAGGCTTAATTACACATTTTGACGAGATACAACAGCTAATAAATCGAGAAAAACCAATATTGGTATGTTTAACAGAAACACATCTGACAAATTGTATTGAAAGTAATGAAATAGGCATTAAAGGATACAGTTTAGGTAGGGTTGATTCTAGTTCACGACACACAGGAGGTGTCATAATGTATTATCAGTCATTTCTACAGTTTGAAATATTAAAAGAGTATAGCCTCCATTTAGAATATTGGGGTATTGTTGGTAATAGTAAGTTGAATAGTAGAACTATAAATATAGCTGCGTTTTACCGTTCACCGAGTGGAAGTTGTGCAAATTTTCTAAACCTGTTGGAAAATTTGTTAGAAGAACTAGTAGAATCACGTGGTAGTGAAGATATCATTCTGATTGGGGATTATAATATTGATTGGAATAAAATAAATGATTTCTATACAATTAAGTTAAAAAATATTGTAAAGGACTGTGGATTTGTACAACTAATTTCTGAAAGTACAAGAATTACTAAGGAATCTGAAACATTAATAGATTTAGTGATAACTAATAATAATGGGTTAAAAAGTACAGTATGGCACACTCCAAAAGTTACAGATCATAGTATTGTTGTTGCAGACATTAGTCACATCACACAAAAACTCCAAGTTGATGCAGAAAGCAAAATGAAGAAAATTTTTAACTATGAGGCCATAAAGAACGAGTTAATATTGGCAGATTGGAAGTATGAAATAAAACATCGATAAACTTTATAAAACATTTTACACAAATATTAAAAATGCAATTGACCATAATTCATATGACAAGGAGGTGTCACAAAATAGTTCTAAATTATGGTTTAATGGAGAAATAAAAGCAGCCTGGATGGTGTAAACAGTAGAGTTCTTAAAGAACTTTTTGATATTATTGGTTATCCGCTACTAAACATAATAAATATGTCTCTTATGCATGGTATTGTGCCCAAGGACTTAAAGATATCAACAATTACACCAATTCAAAAAGTAGTATCAACAAAGAAATGTGAAGAGTACAGGCCTATAAATATGTTGGCCACAATTGAAAAGGTATTAGAAACAGTAATATATAAGCAACCAAAGCAATTCTTGGATGAAACTAATATATTAAGCACCTATCAGTCTGGTTTTCGAACGAAATACTCGTGTGAAACAGCGATTCAGCTAATTATAAATGACTGGAAAGAATCAATGGATAAAGGAAAGGCGGTGTGTGCAGTCTTTATAGATTACAAAAGAGCATTTGAGACTATAAGTAGAAATATTCTCATTCAAAAATTGAAAAAATATGGAGTTAAAGACAATGCGTTAGAGTGGTTTAAAGACTACCTACAAAACAGGTAGCAAGAAACAAGATGGCAACGGGAAACATCTAGTAAATCAGAAATTGAGTGGGGTGTTCCACAAGGAAGTATTTTGGGACCATTGCTTTTTATTATTTACATAAACGATATAGTGAATGTAGTGAAGGTACCAAAGATGCATATGTTTGCTGATGACACTTTAACATATGCTGAAGGTGCAAATGTAATAAACCTGATTCAATCTGTAAATGGTGACTTAATAAGAATTAGCAAATATTTCGTTGGAAATAAGCTGAAGATAAATGCTGATAAAACAAAATGGATGTTGTTAACGAATGACAGAAGTTATCAAATGATAAAAACAGAAAATAGGAATGTACAAATAGATGGGTCTGATATTGAAATGGTAGAGAACATTAAATACCTTGGCGTAATAATCGACCGAAAATTAACTTTTAAAATGCATCTACAGATGGTTATAAATAAAGTAAGCAAAAAGGTTGGATTTCTGAGAAGAATTAGTGCAAAGCTATCAAGTTTTGCTCGAATAACTTTATATAGAGCAATAGTTTATCCACGTCTAACATATTGCAGCACCATTTTATTTGTCTCAAACCAAGGTGATTTGGAAAGATTGCAAAAGATACAAAATCGTGCAATGAGATGTTTATTAAAATGTAGCAGATTTGCCAAAGTCCGTAAAATGTTAGAATGCCTTAATTTTTTAAATGTTCAGGAACAAATGAAATATAATAGTATGGTTTTTATATATAAAATTATAAATGGTTTGCTGCCTTCGTACTTGGTTAGCAACTTAATTAAAGTGTCAGATATACATAACTACAGCACAAGACAAGCAGACAATTACTATATATACAAGAAGAATAAAACGATAACCACAAAAAATGTATTTCATTATGGCGTTAAGACATATAATACATTACCAAAATCAGTTACAAATCAGCCTTCTCAAAGAAAATTCAAGAGTAATTTAAAAAAATATATTTTAAGTTGTAGAAATGAAAACTAATTATATTATTAACTGTATTTTAATAATTTGCTTTATAGTATAATATTTTGTTTTATACTTTAATAACCTATATTGAGTTATGCAATAAATCTACTTACTACTACTTACTAATTTTTTGTTGAGCGCCAAGGCGGGCTCCGCGCAAAAAGGCAACTATAATATAAAATCAACTTTATCTGCCTAATTGGGTGATCCAGGATCCAGGACTAATATTACTGTAGATATTGTGTGAACTTCAGGTTTATGAGAACTTCGATTAATATTTGCACACGCTATGTAAATATGTATATATTGTAAACATTTTGTATATTATTTAAGGAATCTCTGACGCAAATACTGCTCAAATAACTATGGGGTATAAACTCCCATTTGTTGCCTTTAATTACTGGAAAAACAGCCATTTTACGTAAAAAATCAATACCCAAAATAATATCCTCAACCACCTCGGGGATGACTAATGCTTTTATTAAACTGACGTGGTTTCCTAATTTAATTAAAAGCTGCACAGTTCCGATAATATTACATGACCTGCCATCAGCAACGGTAACCAACAAACTATTAGATTCCAACTTAATACCAGCTTCTTTTAATTTAAACCAAGTCATACGACCAATTACAGTTTGACTTGCACCCGCGTCTACCAAACATATACACGCAATATCATACACAAAAACAGACGCAAAAGGGCGAAAGTCTCCATCTCTATCTATAAATAAACTTTTTATTTCATCTTTCTGAAATTCAGTTCGAACAGTTTCAAGCCAAGATTTCCATGATTGATTTGCCGAGCTCGTATCTATGATCGCCGACCAGCTACTCGACGACCTGCGTATCCGTTTCTCAAACACACGCAACTAAATTTAGTAGTGCCATCTTTGCCACAACGAAAACAAAATTTCCTTGTTTTAGGAAGTTCACAATACTTAAACGCATGCCCTAATTGACGACAATTCCAACACTGTACGCCTGTCTCAAGAGGTGAGATACGTTTTTCCAAAATAGGTTTACTTTCCAGTTTAAACGGCGTGCCTAACAATTCGGGTTCTAATCGAGGTAAAGAAGTAATGGGTCTTTGACGTGTATCCGCAGCTAATTGTTTGTTCACCTCTAATCTTTTACATAGATTAACCAATTCGTCCACCATAGAAAAGTTTTGTAAGCCTAGACCGTGAATATAGTAAGGAGAGATATTCCGGCGAAGGATAGCTAATTTTTCTTCATCTGATAAAGGTTTTGAAAGTCTGGCAAACAAATTTATTATGCACGCGAAAAAGTCGCCTACTCGTTCTTGCAATGCTTGTTTCCTATTATGTATTCCCGTCAGAAGTTCACGTTCATAATCAAACGGTAAATATTCAGAACGCAACCGAGAAACAAAATCTTGCCAAGACGTAATGGAGGATTGAACTGACCTATACCATATACGAGCATTTCCTCTCAGTAAATCTATAATTTAATTATTTAAATCTATGGCGCCAACATTACGAGCCACCCTGTATTCTTCAACCTTTTCCAAAAATTCATTAACACTACAGTGGTTGGGGTCTCCAGAAAAAGTATTTCCCCACTTACATACAGGTGTACTTTTTGACGATAAAACAGGGGTGTTTATATTTTCATTTAGAAATCAATTTTCCGGAACAATATTCAACTCGACTTACTGTTTGTTCTGGTATCGCGTCGGACTCATCTAACAACACATCTATTTTTCCTAAGCGCTCCATCAACGAATCAACCATGCTCTGATATTCTTTATTAGCATCTACTAAGGGAAGTCGTACTCTCACATATAACTAACTCTTCTTTTATATTCGGAGCATAATTTTGTATAGTTTTAACCTCACCAAAAGAGTCCTTTGATAATTCCTCTTTTACTTTTTTTCCTTAATTTGCGACATGTTTCAGTAGCCGACAGTTTAATACCTCGTACCAACAATTCATATTCTAACTCGTCTTTGGACAATCGATAAGGGTCCATTTTTAAATTAAATTTATCACAAAGAAATATAACATACAAATTCAATCACTTTTAAACAAGTTTTTCTACCTACTGATAAAATTTAAATTAAATTTTTAGCCGCAACTGAGGTTCTCATAAACTTCTCCGTTACACAATAACTACACAAAACATTTTGTTAAATATTTTAAGCTTAAAGCTGATAAAAACATGCCCCAAACGCTGCGGCGCCAAAACCTGTTACGTAGATTTAAGACCTGGAACAAAAGAAACGTTGCCTGTTTGTACCGTGGCTAGTCAGAAGCATAATGGGTCGGGTTCTGAAAATGAGATGGTACTAATTTTTTGTTGAGCGCCAAGGCGGGCTTCGCGCAAAAAGGCAACTATAATATAAAATCAACCTTACCTGCCTAATTGGGTGATCCATGATCCAGGACTAATATTACTGTAGATATTGTGTGAACTTCAGGTTTATAACTACGATTAATATTTGCACACGCTATGTAAATATGTATATATTGTAAACATTCAAATTAACACTGATTGAATGGACACAGTTGATTGCACCTGCAACTCCTTATAAGTCGCATAAAGTTAAAACCAGTACTACGGGGTTGGTTTGTGCAAAACAACACTTTGTATATAGTGAAATGTATATAGTAAAATTACCACTATAGGCTCTTTCAACTGCTTTAACAGTGATAATGGAACAAAGTAAAATTATTATTTTTATATATGAAAATTTAGTAAGTTGCAAAGTAAGCAACTAAGTCCGTTGGAGTATTCTTTATTCTTCCCAGGTCACTTACGTAAAAAAGGATACGTTAATACATCCTGGTGTGGTGTTTTGCTCTCTGCATGTAGCGCTTGTCCTTCGCTGTAGATATGTAACTAAACGATTAGTGTACCAATGAATAACAAGAAATGTAACATCTGGGTAAAACCGGTATCTGCTGTACGTGCACCAAAAATACAATAAGGCAATTCCAATAAAGGAGAACCAAAACGAGAACCATAACCAAGAAAATACCAGAGAAGAGAATAAACAAATAAATAAACCAGTGGATAAAAAAACCCCTAAAAGCATAAAATTGATCAGTGCTCAAGCAATTATATCAGCAAACCTTCAACGCTAACCAGCGTAAGGGTTTAATAATATTTTTATAGCGAGACTATCTTCAAACAGGTAGCAACGTCAAACAATTCCTAAAAATACAGATTATAGTAATTGCACGTGGCGCAATCTTACTTACAATGAATGTGAACCATCGACCTATAACATTCAAATACTTGAACCAAAGTTGCAGAAACTTCCAAATAAGCACAGCCCACACTATATGCAACTCTAGAAAATTAATGTTTCGTTATATTTATATCCTGCAACGCAGCTAGGGAAATATATTTTAGCACACGCTAACCCTTGGATAACGAAAACGTGTAGGTCACTTCACGAAGCGCATTCAAGACAAACCAGGTCTAATCAAGAATGTATTAATTCGTATTTCTATTTATCCACAATTATCACACACCTGTCGGACAGATAAAATCGCGTTGTATTTAATATTAAATGCTTGGCCCTGAATCAATATTTTACAAATAAATTGTTACGTTTAATCTAATTACGATATATACAGTGAGAGTCATTGTAACGTAACAAAGTGACCGTTACAATACACAACTCTATAAGTTTACACAAACATTCAATTAAGATCCCTGATCAATACTTAAGAATTTCACTTGTTATTCTATCTACACTCGCCGCTTTGCCATTCTTCAGAGTTCTCATCGTTTTCCATAACTCATCTACTCTGCATTTGAACTTTACACTATTATCTACGTTTTCGATCAATGCGTTACTGCTCTTCAAAATCACTCTGCATTTTGACCCTCCCTCTAACTCAGTTGCTCTTTGCTTGCATTAGCTACTTCTTTTGCATATCGCATTTTCTCCTTATATACTTCCTGAAGTTGCTTTCTTAACTCAACATCTCTTTCTGCAATCAGTCTCTTATCTGCCACTTTCTTTACCCCGACAATTTTTTTAACCTCATTGCTCCACCTTGCATTTTTATTACATGTACCAATCATTGTTGTTCCACATACTTCCAAAGAACATTTCATTTTAAAATTCTACTAACGAATGCTTGTTCATCTAAAAAATTCAATACTCTATAATGGAGCAACCACAAAATTAAATGCTTACCATTATCAGTCATATTTGTGTTAATTAAAGCATGGCCGTCCATATCAGATTTATGTTCCTCATTGATTTCTAGGCAATTTTGTGCGATACTAGCTTCTTCTTTATTTGTTGTTGCAACATTGATTCTGACTTCCAAGGGAATTGCATCATCAAAAATATAATTTAAATTAGGATCTCATAAATAATATAACATTTGCTTTGAGCAAAATTGGCAATTAACTAAATAATTTTAACAGAAAATACATACAAAAATTCAATATGCGATCTTGCGAATTACTACTGATTATTGTATATTACCATTAATTGGTAAAGCAATAGCCATTTATAAAGCTGAACCTTCCTGTTGTTGGTAATTTTCTACAATAGTTGTGTTTGCTACTAATTAATTTTGTAATTGCTGTAATATTATTAACGTTAAATGGCATAGTTCCTGATTTTAGAATAACGAAAACGTGTAGGTCACTTCACGAAGCGCATTCAAGACAAACCAGGTCTAATCAAGAATGTATTAATTCGTATTTCTATTTATCCACAATTATCACACCTGTCGGACAGATAAAATCGCGTTGTATTTAATATTAAATGCTTGGCCCTGAATCAATATTTTACAAATAAATTGTTACATTTAATCTAATTACGATATATACAGTGAGAGTCATTGTAACGTAACAAAGTGACCGTTACAATACACAACTCTATAAGATTACACAAACATTCAATTAAGATCCCTGATCAATACTTAAGAATTTCACTTGTTATTCTATCTACACTCGCCGCTTTGCCATTCTTCAGAGTTCTCATCGTTTTCCATAACTCATCTACTCTGCATTTGAACTTTACACTATTATCTACGTTTTCGATCAATGCGTTACTGCTCTTCAAAATCACTCTGCATTTTGACCCTCCCTCTAACTCAGTTGCTGTTTGCTTGCATTAGCTACTTCTTTTGCATATCGCATTTTCTCCTTATATACTTCCTGAAGTTGCTTTCTTAACTCAACATCTCTTTCTGCAATCAGTCTCTTATCTGCCACTTTCTTTACCCCGACAATTTTTTTAACCTCATTGCTCCACCATGCATTTTTATTACATGTACCAATCATTGTTGTTCCACATACTTCCAAAGAACATTTCAGAGCATTCTTTCATTCCTGTTTGCAATTATACAACTTCCTCTCTAATATGGTAGCATATTCTCTTTGAGTCAACTGTTCCAACAAGCGTTCTACTTTCACTCTTGATTGTATCATATTCTGCCTTCTTCTCCACACCAACTTTAAGCTAAGATTAATTTTGGACAAAAACAGAATAATGTATGTATTGCTCCACTTAAAAAGTGGCTTTGTTTGATACGCAAATTTGCATAGGCTTGGCTATGCTGTGCAAAATTTGCTTGTAAAACAAAAAAGCACTTTTAATCCTAATAACAGAATATACTATATTACTGATGATTCATTATTTGTGGCAAATGTTTTTTTAATTTGTGATTATTGCTACGGAGTTTATTAGGGCTGTTCCTGTTTTCTAATAGACATCCCCAATAATGCCTCATTTTAAGATACATTGTAAAAAAACATAAATAATCTTTCGTAATACAAAGTAAAGTTAGGTTTAATACGTAAACTACGAATAACACTACTAAAGTCTTTTGTCAATGAGTTACTCTGTAGTAACATGTTGAACTTAGCATTATGCACCACTTAAATAATTTTTAAAAATTCATATATTTCATTCGAAGGGAATAACAGGCCCTCTTTGAGATAATCAAGAACATCACTTTGACGAAAATATGCAAATAGTTGATGCTCACCAATAAGATATTTTTCTTTGTCTAAAATAACCGACCTACAAAAATTAGTCATGCTCTTTTAAAAATGTTATACAAAAGCCAGATACATATATATTGCATTTTCATCTAAAGTGGATACACTTTCAGGCAACTGTAGAATTGTATCAGAATCTGAATTGAATGAAACATTATAAGGCTCCATATAATCCAAATATTTAGTTTCTTTAGAAATTTTTGATACGATTTTTAAAGAAATGATCATAATGCTATAATCATTTTTACAATTTTAATTTGAGGATAGTTTTGAAATACAAGTAATATATGTATATTTTAATCCATTTTCAAATTGTTTAGCACTTGGATTTTTGCAATTACCATATTACTGCCGTACAATAGCAAACAAATTTTCCAGTGGATCTTGAGTTAGGTGTCGTGTTAGTAAACTGGAAATACTAAAGTCAACCCATAATTCTTTTTACTACTAATTCTACTTCTTCTGCAGCATTAACACAATTTAAAACTATGTTCTCAATGTGTATTGAAAAGTGCTCAGTGCCTAAAAACCAATAACCAGGAACATGTTTCCACTGATGTACAATTCCAGTTGCCATACACACCAGGATGATTTAGTCCCCATCATTTGTTCGAGTGCATCCATCATCCACAACACCAATGATTATGAATTTTCTTTTATACTTATTTCGTCAAACAACAGCAGACTGAATTTTTCGTCATTACACTTACTGTTATTGAGATGGTTTCTCATTCAGAAGGGCACGGCATTATTTATACCTGGTTGTATTACTAAAGAATATTGCCAATTTCTAATGCTTTGAGGAGTTGGTAAATGCAATGCTATAGCAGCTTTTCTATATCTTTTAGGAGAAGAATAGCACCAATTTAAACACAATTGTTTCATGTCATGAAAGTATCCGCGATTATATTTACTAACAAATACAGATTTCAACTCATTAGCAAATAATTAATGTGCAACTTTGGATAAAAATTGTTTCGATTCTTTAATCAAGTAACACATTTTTGCTTGACTACTATTTTTGTTGATTGTTTTCTGTGATGCACAAAACCAAACAGACAACTTGCTTCTCCGATACAGCTTACATCTGATTTTGTTGCGATCTACTTTAAATCGACTAAGCCTGCTCTTAGTTTCAGGAGTTCTTAAAATTCTACTAACGAATGCTTGTTCATCTAAAAAATTCAATACTCTATAATGGAGCAACCACAAAATTAAATGCTTACCATTATCAGTCATATTTGTGTTAATTAAAGCATGGCCGTCCATATCAGATTTATGTTCCTCATTGATTTCTAGGCAATTTTGTGCGATACTAGCTTCTTCTTTATTTGTTGTTGCAACATTGATTCTGACTTCCAAGGGAATTGCATCATCAAAAATATAATTTAAATTAGGATCTCATAAATAATATAACATTTGCTTTGAGCAAAATTGGCAATTAACTAAATAATTTTAACAGAAAATACATACAAAAATTCAATATGCGATCTTGCGAATTACTACTGATTATTGTATATTACCATTAATTGGTAAAGCAATAGCCATTTATAAAGCTGAACCTTCCTGTTGTTGGTAATTTTCTACAATAGTTGTGTTTGCTACTAATTAATTTTGTAATTGCTGTAATATTATTAACGTTAAATGGCATAGTTCCTGATTTTAGAATAATCCTCGGATAGTTTGTAGAATTGGTTTCTAGAGAAATGCGCATTGCATATGTTAGACTTGGAATGTTTTATCTGTTATTTTTAAAATAGTGGGCATTAGTCAGTTTTTGTGAAAAATGTGTCTATTAAAAGAGTAAAAATTTGAGCTTTCAGAGAATTTTTCAGTTTCTAGTAAAGCGCTGCGTTCGAGCCTGATTCTTAAGAATCACAAAACGGGTAAGTTTGATAACATTTTACATGTATTAGTGACCGTGACGGGACGGAAAGTTCTGACACATTATAAACTGAGTGTTGTTCCGTGCATGATCAAACAAAAATGGTTACTTTAGAGGGCCTTAAGAAACAGCATAGTGCAATGCGTGCCCAATTTACTAAATCTGTTACTAGTTTGGATGCGGCATTGGCCCAGAATGCAGATTTAATAAATATTTGAGAATTGGTGTGCAAATTGGAGGATAGGTCAACGTTAATGTTTAAAGTTGATGAACAAATTACGGCAGTTATGAGCGCTGATAAAAACCTGTCAGAGGAAAAGTTCATCGAAGAGATGGAATCTCGGTGTAAATATAGAGACATTTTGATAGCAAAGCAACATCTTGTTCAAGTACGCTCAGCTGCACCAGAAAATGGTTGCGGAAATGTAGAATGAAAATTTAAACTCCCGCATTTGGAAATAAAAAGGTTTGATTCGGATGTTAAGTCATGGTTAGGCTTTTAGGATTCATTCTTTAAAATTCATGAAGACCCTACTATCCCTGACGCCGATAAATTTCAATATTTGCTTCAAGCAACTGAGCCTGGTTTGAAGGCACGAGAGATTTGTGAAAGTTTCTCTGCTACATCTGAAGGTTATTCTTTGCTAGTTGAGTAGTTAAAAAACCGGTTTGGACGTCATGACGTCTTAGTCGAGGTGTATGTGCATGAATTGTTACAGCTTGTTGCCAACGTGATACACCCGAAAGAAAGAACTACCTTGACCTTTCTGTATGACCGATTAGAATGGCAGTTACATGTGTCGGAATCTTTAGGAACTACTTCGGACAAATACTCTGTATTGTTAAATCCTCTAGTGGAATCGTACCTACCTAAGAGAGCTTTAGAAATTGGGAGAGGAAGCATACAGCAGGAAAAGGTCACGATACCTCTAAGCGGTTAAAGGATCTCTTGGAATTTTTGCAGGAAGAGGTTGCAGGGAAAAAACGTGTTTTGTTATAAAGAAGTAGTTTTGAACCTGTGGCGAAATCAATAAAGCCAAACGTGGTTGAACTGAAAATGTCTCCACAGTCCTAGATTAGACAAATCAACAAAAAAAAAGTGTTTGCATTTTTTTTGTGGTGAGCGGCATTTAAGTCATGATTGTTTTAAGGCACCTTTTTTGACGCTAGAAGACAAAAAGAAACTCATCAGTGAAAAGAAATTATGTTTTCAGTGTTTAAAATCAGGTCATTTTTCAAAAAGATGCTGAACTAATGTCAAATGACCATTATGTAAAACGCATCATTATATTGTCTTGTGCCCAGAGTTAATGCCTAGCCCATCTCTTATATCGAAGGACAAAAAACTAGTAGAACCAGATAAAATAGTGCTAGCATATCAAGTGTAATGGCGGTTAAGAATAGTAAACAATATGTGTTGCTTCAAATTGTAATCGTTAAATTAGTTGGTTGTGGCTAGATGCCTAACATTCGAGATGTGATCGATACAGGTTCACAAAACACGTACATTTTAAAGAAAACTGCAAGGTCTGTTGGCTAGTGCCATATAGGTAAAGAGTCCCTGCGTCTTGTTATGTTCGGTGATGTTGCGTCCGAACCGAAAATTTATAATCGTTATACAATTACCGTTTCTTCACTTAACGAATCTATTTGATATTCATTTGAGGCCATAGATCAACTGTTAATATGTGGTGCGGTTCCACAGTTACGGAACGAAACTCATTGAATGAATTCTGTAAGCATAATATCATCCTTTCAGATGTTGGGAAGCACTACCCAGAAATTGAGTTCTTAATTGTGGCAGATGTTGCTGGTACAGTTTTAACCGGAAGGATTCTTAAATTAGAAAGAAGCTTGGTTGGACATATGGGCAAGGTGCCTGATGTTAACCCACATGAAAATGCAGGTTTAATGGTTATCTTATTGTATGTTAACAGTGCAACCATCACAGATTCGTGGGATTTGGAGACTATTGGCATTCGTGATCTCGTGGATAAGAAAACAAAAGTTGAACTGCAGGAAAGTGTATTAGTCCATTTTAACGAAAATGCAACTAGAAATTTAGAGGGACGTTACGAGTTACGTACGTCATGGTTGGAAGGTTTTGTGGAGCAATAGGATTATTGCAAAAAAGATGTTGATTGCTATGTCCAAAAGACTTAAAGACACCGGTGTTTCTGGCATATTGTCAAATATTTGCTGAATGGGAAGCTGAAGAGATTACTGAAATAGTTCCCGCTGAAAAAATTGTGAGTTCTCTGTACCATTTACCACAAAGAGCAGTGATAAAAACTGGTAGTGAGACTATAGAGATTAGACCAGTATGCGATGCATCGTCCCACGAGAAGGGTGCTCCTTCGCTTAATCACTGTCTTCGACAAGGACTTAATTTGACAAAGTTTATACCAGACTTGTTACTTAACACATTGAAGGACACTAGGGAAACCCGTATGTGTTGTGTTGTGATACTAACTTTTTTTCGCGTTTCTTGACACAAAATATTTTGGAGGAATAAAATTTGCGTGAGAAAATTAATTATACTTTATTCCTTTCTTTATAATAATAATGACATGACAGTTGCCAAAAAAACACATTAGCACACTTGATATAGTTACTATACACAATTACGCATATGTAATTAAGTAAGTAAGTAAGTTTATTCATACCCATAATACAATGGTAAAAATTCTTCTACAACACATTAAACAACTTATTTACATTTGCTACCTTAAATATCCTAATATAACAACTATGCAAAGTGCATATAAACGTCAGAAAAGATGATTTCTTATCCTCCCCTACCAATCTTAAAATTTATATTGTCAATAAAATAATAAACAGATTACTAATAATAGGTCGTCAAAGGAACTAAAACAACATATATAAAATGTGTACAAATTAAAAGATCGTTTCTTAATTAAACATGAATCTTCGAAGTTGTCCTCTAGAAACTCATCTAATGAATAGTACCCTCGCTTGCGCAGCAAAGACAATAGAGCAGATTTAAATTCTGTAAATTTCTTTAAAGTTTTAATGTTAATAAGTAGTTTATTAAACAATGTTGGGGCTATGTATATAAATGAATTTTTGATGAGCATAGATGAAGGTCTGGGCCTATATATATCCCCGGCTGATTGTGTAAAATGGTTGTGGAAACTATTGTGAGCACTGAAGTTTGTTTGCTTTTTAAAAAACAGTATAAGAGTTTCATAAATAAAAATTGAGGCATATATAAAGGTGTTGCTACCCTGATTTTATTACAACTCCAAAACCCCACCTCAACTTTAACGTTATTCAGATTATGATTCACATTAAAGTTGATTCACAAAACCTAAAACAGTTAAACAAAAATAATGATAATAATTGATTAAAATTCAAATAGTCAATAGTTTGCTTTAAATATGTTATTACTCTTTTTGTGGCCTTTCCAGTTGTTTTTAGAGCAATAGTTAAAACGATTGAAATACTTGTTATTCTTGCTACGGGTGCATAATTATTATCATGATATTGTTTCTGAAAGACTTTTGCGACTAATCTCGCTTGTTTCGAACCATTTTCTTTTATTTTGAAGACCCATTTTGTGTCTATAGCATTATTATCACTTGGTTATGTTGAACTTTCCCATGTTTTCATTTTCTCTAAACAACCGATTTCATAATTAATGGCTTCTACCCATTCTTTGTTTTTAATGGCCTCCTCGTAAGAGTTTGGAACTTCTTCATCACTGCTTATGAGGCAATAAGCTGCATAAGCTTCATAATCGTTTAAAAATTTCGTCGATTTCACCTCTCGTCCGACTCTTGTAGTAACCTTTTGAGTTTTTCTTGATTTTCTATTTTATTTTCTAAAATTTCGAGATTATCAGATTTTATCGTACTTATTTCAGGAACTGTTGATTCAATTTCAGTTATTTTTAATGGCAATTTTTCTTCTATATATTTGATATCAAATTCATTAAATGTATCATCACTTGATATGGTAATTTTATTTGTAAAAGGATCCCACATTCCGTATCTAGCTCCACTATAACCAACCATTCTTCCTGCTTTAACTCTAGGCTCTAATTTATTTTGTTTTGGATTAATATAATACCAACATTTTGTACCAAAGACACGTAAGTGATTAATAGATGCCACCCCCATAAAATATTTGAGCTGGTATTTTACCATTTGTAGCTTTTGTTGGTGATCGGTTCAGTTGGTATGCCGCACATTGCAATGCTTCACCCCATAGTATTTTTGGTAAGCATGTGTCTACAAACATACATCTGACTTTATCTAACAGAGTTCTATTCATGCACTCTGATTTTAGATTTTGTTGAGGCGTATATTCCGTTGTAAATCTTGTATTAGACCATTGTCTTTGCAATACTTTTGGAAATCTTGTGATAGATATTCGCCGCCCTTGTTAGTACGTATTCTAGATATGTTGCTTTCTTTCGCACGTAGTTGTTCTATATACATTTTTAATTTTATAACACATTCTGATTTCTGTTTCATTAAGCACACGACTGTAAAATTGGAGAAGTCGTCAATTATGGATACAAAATATTTCTCTCCATTTAAACCTTTGATATTTATTGGACCCCATACATCACTATAAATTAATTCACCTACTCTTTTAGTTGTAGTTCTTGATGAATAAAATGGCAATCTTGTTGTTTTACGCACTTTACACGACTCACATATATCACTACATACAGGCAACCCGAGCTTGTGTAAGCTTTTTCTGTTTAAATTTCCCAACCGCAGGTGCCACAAGTTTTTTTCTTTTGTAATCAAGTATTGGTCGTTCATAATATCAAATTGCACAACAAAAAGGTTTTGTATTAGGTTGCTTATTATTTTAGAATTCTTGATCATTATAGTTGCATAGTTATCTTTAAACAAAATTGGATATCCTTTTTGAATTATCTTTCTTACTGACAGAAGGTTGTAGTGCAAATTTTCAACTATTAGTCCTTCAATGTTAATAATAATATTTTGATAACATACTTTTAGGACTACTTTGTATATTGCCACCAGAGACTCACCGTTAGCAATTTTTACTGTTATTGGTTCAATGTCTTCAATTACATTTATTTTGTCTTTAATGTGCGAGCAGAAAAGTAAATTTGTCGCGCCGCTGTCTAGAACGAACGTAATACTATTTTGCACGTTAGCATTTAAGGTACCTTTTTCATTTAACAAAGTTGCTATAAAACTGTCTTCATAATTAGTTTCTATTTCTTCTGTAACATATGCGTCTCTTTGATTTGTCTTGTATTTATTATCATTCCTTCTAAAATAATCACTATAACTAGCATTATGTCTGTCAAAATTATTATTTCCGGCATTTCTTCCATGACTTCGTCCTCTATAATACCCTTTTGTGCTATGACCTCTGAAACTTCTGTTACCATAACTTTTGAAACTGCTTTGTTCTCTCTTATTAGTGTTATAATTTGCATTTGTTTTAAATGAAGTCATTACCGCTGGCTCCTTTATTTTCATTATTTAGCTTTAGCTCTGCGTCTAATAACTTGCTTTTAACAAAACCATGTTTACAGTCTGTGTTGTAATTTCAAGTACAGTAATGACAGTGTTATAACTTTCGGGCATAGTCAGCAATAAATGACAGACTTTGTCAGTTTCTTCAATACTTGAACCCGTGGACTCAAGATCCCTAAGAAGTTTGCCCACTTCAACAAAGTGATCTTGCAAATCACCAGATTCATATTTTAATGACAAAAGTTTCCTGCGTACATATAATTGAGAATAAACACTTTTTCTTTCAAAGACCTTTTCAAGAGTTTTTAGCATAGCTTTAGCTGTTTTTGCATGTTTGATAAGCTCAATATGTTGGTCAGTTATGCATTGCACAACTACGTTTCTTGCTTTGGCATCATTTTTCTTGAAAGTTGCTTTTTCTTCTTTGTCAGCCTCTTCATTTAATATTTCAGTTGTTACTTCCAGCACTCCTTTTTCTTCTAATACACAATTCAACCGAAATTTCCAATTAGAAAAGTTACTAGGATTTAGTTGAAGTAAATTCATAAAATTACTTGAGCTTGATGCCATTTTTTGTGTGTAGTACTTAGATAAGGTTTCATCAACCTAAGCACTAATGCTTCGGTTTTAGGGTCGCGTCTGGGGACACAATTATTTTTGGTTGTTTCAAGATCATGTTTGACCTTATTAACAAAACTTATTATCTAATCCTAATTCTAATAATTCTATGCAAAGTTAAAACAAATAAAAATGAAATTTAAAATCTATATGGCACGGTGTGCTGATGCTTTACAATCATAATATTTATGCGAAAAGTATATGTTTTATTTTATGTACAGATCTATAAAATATAAGTGGAAGAGGCGTTTTAGCAGTTAGATTCCGTTACCGTTCAAATTAAAAGATACTATTATATAGGTAGTTCAGTTTTAAGAGATAATTTAAATATGAGTTTAAACTGAAAGTTGACCTTAAAACAGCCAAAAATAACTGTGTCCCAAGACGCATGTCGGTTTTAGTGCCTTCTGAAACACGTTCGAGTGCAGATCCACTGTACATCTCCATATTTATCAAATAGCCGTCAGAGGTAGTCAATTCAAAAAATTTTATTCTATCGATTTTTTTTATTTTTGATGTAAACTCAAAATACAAGTCTACCACGACAATGCAACAAGGACTCGTGTATCGACAGCTGTTTCAATGGCCCGTAGGTATCTTGATATTGTTTTATAAACCTATCTATGAGCGGTTGTATTTTTTCTTTGCTTTTCGCATTTAACGGAGAACAGCAGAGAACTCTAAGTATAGTTTCAAACCTCCTCGCTGACATCACATAGGAAATATCGGATGATAATATAGTATATTAGAATAGGAAAAATATCGACGCATATTCGTTGTTGAAATTTGACCTTGGAGTAGACACAACCCAAAAAAAGCTTTCATTTCTTCGGTTGTTATAGAACGAAAACTAGCAGAACTACTGTGCCTTGTTTTTGGTCTATTTGTTTCACATAAAGCGTGACCATATTTATTTGAACATTCAGTAATATATTCAAGTATAGATGGCGTAAATAAACATTCAAATACTTCTAACGGTGTGGCAACGAGGCTAATATTTATTTCGAGTCCTGCACTGGTGTTGTCAAATGCAAAATCGGACACTGGTGTAATTGTTCTTTCCCACGAATTTTCAAAATCGTCCAGTGCGATATTTGAACTGTTAGGTAGTTCAACTTCATCCGACTCATTGGATTTTGAAGATAGTACAGTGGAATTAGTACTGTCATCGGTTTCGGAACCACTAGTTTCGTCAGGTTCGTAATTTTTGTCAGACCCATATTCACCATCACTGTCATGGTATGTGTTTTTGTTCGCCGTTACTGTCGTCAGAAGGAACTTCTTTAAAAAGCTTGCGTAAACGTCTCCGTTCATGTTCGTAAAGATCGTTTGAGGTGTAATCATCCATCTGAAACCAACAAAATCACATTATTTGTAAGAACACAGAACCATTATCAGACAATAGGAAATGTTGTTGATAAAACATCACCATATTACTAGAAAATGAATACTTGCTTATTCTAACAAAAAACACCTTATTTTAGAGATAGACTTGGAATTGGAAGTCAGAAGGGATGAAAACCTTCCAGTTAACATTTCTGAAAAATTCTTGACGTGGTTGAAAGAATTGTCTGAAAAGCAAAAAACTTTTAAAAGAACCTAAATGTAAATGGAACAAAACTACAATCTACAGAAATAGTTTAAAAACCTGATAATGTTAAGCTTTAATTGGAAATGGGAACAAATAAAAATATGTTCATAGTTCCTGCTTAATACACCATAAATTGTTGAAAAATTAATGATTTCAGAAAAAACTGCTTTTAAATCTTAGCATATATTCGCATACAGATATAATGTTAATTCACAAATGCAAGAGCTAATTATAACCAAATATACCATATTTTAATTTATTCAAATATAGCTCTTTATTTAGCGAGACGATAATTATAAATGATATTGAAGACTGTAAAACACCCGCAAAGACAAAGTATTTTTTTTAGGAAATCAATCAGGTTGTAGAAGAAAATACTATCGTAAAGCAGTTTTACAGTTAGCCATTAGTAAATTTAAAAATGGTTTTACCAAGACAAATATGTTATAGTCGTTTTTTATTTTAATTCAAACCGTAGAAAGGGATGTTTTGTTAAAGAAACAATATTCTGTATATAGCAAGGTATAGATTGGTTACAATACTATGTGCAGAGTTTTGTGTAACAATGTGTTTATCATCGAAATAGATTTTAATGCAGTAGTTTCATTCGGCAGTATTCTTACACCCTTGCTTCTCACATTGTACCCAAACGATATCGAGTTGTTGTGAAAAGCAAATTTATTAATTGTTTTGGCAATGACACATTAATCGTATCTAGCGGAATCAATTTAAATAATGCTGTTAACAAAATGAACGAGATACCTTCTGAAGTTTACCTATATTTGAAGTTAAGTGTAAGCATAGCAAAAGCTATTATTAGTTTTAATTAGCAAGCTTGAACTTTGAGCATTCTCTAATCCGCTAATCAAGCTCTTTAGATCCTATTTAACAAATAGACTACAAATTGTTTATTATAATGGCCATAAATATGATTATTTTACCGCAGAATCAGAAGTACTGCAAGGCACTAACTTAGGTCCACTTTTGTTTTTAATCTTCATTAATGACATTGCCAATATTTTTGTTATAAGTTGCTACTATTTGCAGATGACGTTAAAATTTATAGTACCATCAATACTGTTGAAGATTGCATGTATAGCTTCTGGCACTACAGAGCTGGTGCAATACTAGTCAACTCCAGTTAAACATTAGCAAATGCAAAGTGATGTCGTTTTCACGTAAAGTGTCACTATAAATATCTGCCAATTAAAACGAGTTTCGACTATAAATGATTTAGGGGTCATTTTTGATGAGAAATTATTGTTACTCAATTACATCACTGCAACTACGAGCGCTGCAATGAAGATGTGCAGTTTCATCATCCGTAATTGTACATCCTTCACAAATGTCTGAGCTCTTATAGCATTGTATTTATGTTTAGTGTGATCCAACCTACAGTTTTGTGCTATATATGGAACCCGTCATATACAATATACAAAGATATGTTACAAAATGTTCAACATAAGTTTTGCAAATTTCTCGTGTTTTTAAACACAGGTATTTATTGAGCAAGAAGAGTTAATCAAACTAATTTATTGTTCAGTTATGAGATTTAGCTATTAATAGTTAGATGTGCTATTAGTTGTTAAATGTTTTTATACAAAATCGTTAATGGTCTTGTTGATTAACCAAAATTATTGGAAAAGTTTAATTTCTATGTACCA
The DNA here is from genome assembly GCA_036346225.1 of Platerodrilus igneus. Lineage (NCBI taxonomy): Eukaryota > Metazoa > Arthropoda > Insecta > Coleoptera > Lycidae > Platerodrilus > Platerodrilus igneus. Next base: position 1,267,114 of record JARFIW010000333.1, on the reverse strand, counting down.
TCAATGAACACATGTAATACTTGTACAGTTTATATTGGTATCTCAAGAACCAACTGTAAGTACTAGTATGTTTAATGAGATATGTTCTGACTGATATATTCTCAATGATAACGCACATTTTGTGTTTCGTTACTGGCCGCATTGTGGACCGGAAGCTAACCCAGCTCCAATATTGTCTTTTTAATCTATTTCTTGTTTGCTTATCTCTACAAATTAGTAGTTATGGGACGGTAGCTATATTTTACAGTTTGCACTAGTTCAGTGCTTTGAAATTATCATGTAATTGGAATTTGTTCAGTTGAATAATTAAATTAAAACAAATTCAAACAAGGAACAAATATAAACACAGTAATGTCACGACACTAAAAATTATTTGATATCAAAGGTGCCCATGGATTGTAAAACATTTATCTTAGCTAGAATCCGGAATTTACTTGTCATATATGTTATCGAACATCGCAAGGTTAAAATTTTTAGAGGGCATTATAGACTAATATAAATGTTTTCCATTTCATGACCATCAAAAAAGAGAAGTGCAGATAGAAGTGAAAATAATTTGACAATAATGCTAACTAGAATTTTACAAAGAAGGAATGAAAAACAAGAAATACTAGGAGACGATCAATTTGGGTGTAAGAGAAAAAAGGGAGTGGGTCATTTTAGCATTAAGGTGATAATGTAATGTAAAATGGGCAAAATGTTTGAAATACTCAAAAAATTGGAATGAGTTATAGGGATAGACAGATAGTACATAATTTATACAAAGAGCAAACAGCGTTAATAGAATTAGAGCAGGAACGTAGAGAAGCAAATATTAGGAAAGGGGTCAGACTAGGATGTGTCTTATCTTCTTGTATATTAAAGAAGCAATGAATACTGTCAAATGCAAGAAGACATTTGGAATTATTATGCAGGGACAAGTGATTGATATGCTAATATTTGCAGATGACATCACGGTATTAGCATCTAGCAGGAATGGGTTAGAAGCAGCTTTTAATGAAATGGAAATAGTACTAACAGAGAGACGTATGAAAATCCACAAAAACAAAACTAAAGTACTAGTATTTAAAAGAGAGGAAAATAAGCCAAAAACTTGAATAAGAAACGAGAAAGTGCAAGAAGTTAAAGATTTCTGCTACCTAGGAGGTCAAGTAACGCATGACGGGAAATGTGCAAAAGATACTTAAAAAAGATTAGCATAAGACCATGCTGCATTTAACAAGAACATGCAACTGCTGTGTTAGAAGAGAACAAACATAAAAACGAAGAAAAAATTGTTGAAAACATATGTGTAGAGCATAGCATTGTATGGATGTGAAGCGTGAACCATAGGATAAGTGGACATGGAAAAATAGAAGCCTTTGAAATGTGGTGCTATAGATGCATGATGAAGATATTATAATGGACAGACAAAGTTAAGAATAAAGAGGTCCATAGGGGAAGAAAAAGTATGTAGGAAACAGTAAAAGAAAATAGGAGAGGTAGGGTGATAGGACACTTTCTAAGGCATTTGGGATTAGTGCAGGATATATTGGAATCAGATTATGGGAGTGGAAGAATACACCTGTCTCAATTAATACCATTGTCAAAATTACACGCGTTGTTTCTGTTAATTTGTTAGGTATGAAATGGAATAAATTTGAAGACACATTAATGTTGTAATCTAAATGAAGGCATCCAATATATCACTATAGTCACTAAACGTACCATGTTGTCGATTAGTCATATCCTGTACGACCCTATAGGATTTACTTGTCAACTTACACTGATACCGAAATTGTTATTGAAAGAGACTTGGAGTTTGGAAGTCAGAAGGGATGAAAACCTTCCAGTTAACATTTGTGAAAAATTCTTGACGTGGTTGAAAGAATTGTCTATTTTGGCCAATATAAAAATATCTAAATGGTTAGCTACTAACGATTCATGTGGAGGTACATAGACATGGTATGTGTTCGCCGATGCAAGTTAGAAAGCATATGCAGCTAGCATCTTTTTACGCGTTGAAAGTGAGTTTGGTACATATTTTCAGCTTGTACAAGCGAAATCTTGTGTCTCTCTAACGAAAAAGTCAACTATACCTTGTTTGGAGTTGCTTGCATGTTGTATTGCTACTCGATTGATGGAGAGCATAAAGAAATGTTTGAATTTAGAATCAATTCGTGGCTATGGATGCAGTGTACTGGATTAAAACAGATGATCGATGGGGTACTTTCGTATCGAATCGAGTGAAAGAAATTCGTATGGAGTAGTCCACATCAATGGAATCATGTTCCGGGTGATATGAACCCTGCCGATTTGCCATCCAGAGGTTGTACGTCTCGTCAGTTATAAGTATCGTGATGGGAGGGCCCTAATTGGCATTCTCGATGCGAAGAACAGTGTTTTCTTCATCGTCCTTTTTGTAATTTTTATATGGGTTGTCACGTTCGTAGTTTTCTGAGTGATTGGCCTCATCGTTTCTACTTGGATTTATATAATTATTTGTGTCTTTAGGTGTAGCTTGATTGTTGAAGTCTTCTACTACCTGGTGAAATAGTTCCTCGGAAATAAAGTTTTGTTTCTGTGTATAGCCTGGTTTGATTTGAGATATTTTACTGTTCTGTCTGGTGTTACCAGATGATGCGCCCACGGGGGTAGGTTTGTAATAATTATTGGGGTTGTTATTATTATTCGCCATGGGTACGTTTCTGTTAGGATTTACGCCGAATGTTTGCCATGTTCGATTTGTGTTCTGATGGAACTTGGGTGTGTTGTTTGTCCAAGGTTTTGTAAAATACGAATTTAATGTTTGTTTAGGAAATTGTCGAAATTGATTATTGAAATTAGGATTATTAAAGTTTGGATTATTAATTCTCAAATGATTTGTCGGTGTGTTAAATGATGCAAATTTGGGTTGGGTTGGTATTGCTCTCGCTGCTTGTATAGTCTTAATTGGTCATGGTAATTTTTGTTAATATTTGGATTGTAAATTTTATTCCTATAATACATTACGTTCTCTTCTTCTATTAATAAACTGTTGCCTCTTCTAAATTTTGAGGATTTCTAAATCTATTTTTTTCTGAAAATCGCTAGGGTAACGCGTTTATATACGAATCTAAAACCATTTCGTTATACATTTAGTTAAACATATGTTAGGATCCGGTTCTTCTAATTTAAGTTTGGCTAGAATTCAACTTCTCACGTTCTGACATCGCATACCAAATTGATACGGTGATTGATTATTCTCCATTCTTAAATTTAATAAATCTCTAATTAAGCATTTAATATTGCGCTAGTTACATATCCCCCAATTAATATGTATACAGGTTTAAATTATTGTCTTAAGAAATAAAATGTTACATTGTATAATTGAAGGACACATAATGATAGTCCATAATCAGACGACAGAACGGAAACAACTAATTCCAGACGCAACATTATACTGCAGGTGCTGATCACAATGAACTATAAGAAAGCAATTGTTATAATTAAGAATACTAAGAAGTAATGCATTGTATTTTATCAAGAAATAGCGGACGTTAGATCTGCACTTTCCGCAAGATGATACAAGAGCAGGGATTACATAAATACCATGAGGAGCCCTTGATGGCCAGTCAGTCTTAAACTTTATAACTTTAACATTGTTGGTAGTTCAAGCTACTCACCGTAATTTTTAATTAATAATTGTTTTATTAATTTCAAGAATTTTTGTCAATTTCAATTACTTAATGTTTAGTAAATATAAACGTCTAAGTTGTGGTAACAGAAATGAGTAATTTTTTTGTAATTGAACAATTAAAAATAAATTTGATAGAAGTGTTTTTGGAAACAAAACTTTTTAAAAAGAAGCTCCAAAAGGCCCAAAACCTATCTTGCTGGTTGCCAAAATACGCAATCAATATTTTTTTATAATCTTTCCAAGCATTTAGATCGTTCCTTCTCGCTATTAAAGCTATAGTTCTGCCCGTTAACTTACTTAAAATTAATCGTAAGGTCTTCTTGTTTATAAAAGCTCTTCAGAAATGTTTTGCACGCGGTAATGTATATACCTGACAACGCTTGATTTCCATCATACGTTGGAATCGAATCTAAATATAACCTTAGGTTTTTTGAGTTCATCTTGTATAAATTATTTATTCTCTGTGATCTTAGTCAAGTTTGCACTAAAGTTATTTAAAGAATCACTTAGGGCTACTGGGATTGTGTGTAATTATAAACCTTTGTTATAATCTCATCAAGTTCAGACGTTTGCTGAATAATTGTTTCAGTAATAAATTGTACATAAAATGTGTATAAAAATTCTTTTCTTTTTCAAATCTTACTTGCTAATATCAATATGCAATTGAAAAAATTGGTAAGGAAAATGAACTATTGGTACTCACAATAATTTGATTGTTTGATCTATAGCCTTCCTTCTGTATTGGATTTGGTCGATTCTGTACTTCGTTCAATCTTCGTGTTCTGTTCCAGTGAAGAATTGAAATTCACGGTTACTAGTTCTTCGATTTTGGAATTGCTGATGCCCTTCTGGAATCCGTTCCGACCACGCCGGATAGATTTTGGGTCGTTGGGAGCTTCTTTTTAAAAGTTTATTTCCGAAAACACTTTTATCAAATTTATTTTAATTCTATAATTACAAAAATTGTTTATTTCTTTTAAAACAACTTAAACGTTTATGTTCATTAATTGAAGTTGAAAAACAAAATTATTCTATGTTAATAAATCAATAGTCAATAATTACGAATGAGTAGCTTGAACCACCAACAACGTTACAGTTATGAAGTTCGAAGACTGACTGGCGATCAGGGCTTCTCATATTTAACATGAAGCCTCTGGTTTCACAACATTTTGTGGAAAAGCGCAGATCTTGCTGTCTGCTATTTCTTGATAATCATACATTGTCTTATTCTAAGTAATTATAAATGAGTCTGCTTGATTGCAGTTTAATGTTTCTGCACTTGTGGTATCAGGTTGCGACTGGATACAAAGTAGTCGTTTCCTTTCTTATGTCTGAAACGGACTCTGATAACACTTAATTTATAACCTTTATTTAATACAATGTAGCATGCTATTACTAAGACATAATAATTACGTTTATTTTATATACATTTTAATATGAGGGATATGTAACTAGCGTTGTAAATTATTATTGGAATTATGAAATTTTATGAAATTTTACAATTCTGTGTGTGTATTTGTTTACAGAAACATCGTCATGTCGCAGATGTTTAAAGTTATATATGTAACTCTAAAACTTTGTATGTGTACCTTTTTACAGGAATAATGAAATAATGATGCATTAAAATAAATCTAGATGAATCAGTAAGTTGAAGTTTGTCGTTTTATTTGTTTAAATACATAAAAATTACATTTTGTAAAAGGAACTTCTTTTCACCAGGAGGTTAACGTAATTAAAATCCCCAGGATTACTCATCGTCTAGGAGATTCTTACTAGAATAAACTAGACTAGAGGAGTTGGCGCTCATAAATTTGAGGGTGTGGAAAGCTTTTCCAGGTAAGTGTCATTGGAAACGTAGTTTAGAACTGCACCTAGTTAATTCGATTTTTGTTCAATTTCCTTCATTGTTTCTATAGGCACGCATTCCAACCCCACTATAGGTAGCCAGAGCAACCGTAATTGTTAAGGAATTCCTGCCCGTTTTGGGCAACTCAAAATTTAAGAATTTAACGCTACATTCACCTGTAAGAAGTTCATTAACGACAATTTCATTTTCTTTCGTACTCATTTTAACAGCTATTTATGCACCAATTGTGTTATTAAGATGATTACGCCCGGAGAGCAAATCATCCAGACCGAAGGCTTACGGACTGGGGATGGATTAAGTCGCTCGCTGGTGGTAATCATCCACAAGTGGTGCATATAAGATTCCATGTTTCACTTCACACATAAAATAAAAAATAAAAGGTTTGTTAGGGAGGTACTTGCATTCTAGAATTTAACTCCGATTTTGCTATATAATTGTATACCTAATCATGTTGTGCATAATGACTATAAATGATTTCACGTTAGATATTTGTTACACTTATTTACTATCGCGATGAATAATCATGAATTGTAGGGTTCAATTGAAAAAAAACTATCTCGTAAATCTAAACAGATATATAAAAAGGAATAATGAGAGGATTAACGAGTCTATTATGCCCTCTTATTACATGGCGGTTGATATGGATACGTTTACATATCCTGTATTCTAGACGCTATAATTAAATTATAACGAGGTGAAATATAAAAATATTTTGATTAATACTTCTCGTTTAACGATTTATACACTTCAAATGTCCGTAGCAGTCATAGTAAAGCCACTACGATAATCTAATTTTTAAGCGAATGTATGCATAAGCATAGAGTCGAGGGAAAACACTGGAGGGCACGTGACCACCCAAACTTTTGCCACTTGAACTCTTCTGAATCGCAAAATCAAACGTCAAAGAATCCTGCAGAAATAAAGTTTCAGCTTACTAGTAAAGCTAACTTAGAAAAAATAAAACTTACAGATTACAAACTGTTAGGTAATTATTTTTAACACATTTTTTCTTTCCTTACATTACATACAAATCGTTCGTTGTTTTTAAAAGCTATGTGATAGATAAAAATTATCGCATATCGTCACTCGAATATAATATTATTGTAATTTTAAAATATTTAAAGTACACACATTGGTAATCTAGTAATTATCTATAAGAAAGCGATATGCTTTGTATATATATATATATATATATATATATATATATATATATATTGCTGTGTTAATAAAGTCATTTAAAGGTAGTGAGGACCAATAGTATAGCACAATTCATATAAATTACATGAGGGTTCAGAAAACGAGACAGTTTTCTGAAGAAAACAAGAAATACGATGACAACGCACTGATAAATTAGTTAATGAAAAATATTTTAGAAAATTTATTTGAATAAACAAATTCTCAAGTCATAAAAGAACATGAACGGAAGCTGAAACGCGACATGCATGAATAACGCTTTATTATTACGCTAAGAATCCCAATTAAAACAAGCAGGTTTAATAATGCGTAAGATAGCAAACGCATATAATTTAATACATAAATTATATTAAGTCTACGTGACTAGAAAGCGAAATTCAGCACTTAATATATAGGAAACAAACACGACACGGTGTTAAAATCAAAGTTCACTAAATTTATTGTAAAAGCAATGGTCTACGTGATCTAGAAATATGAAAATCCAAGAGAATGAATGCGATTAACTCGAAACTATACGCGCCGAAATCAGCGCGTCAATCTTAATATAGAACAAAATACGATAGAAATACCCAAAACCTGGTATGTAAGAATCACGTATAATAGCGAACTCTGCGCTTGTCAATAGATAGGCGATTCTTTTAAATACGACCGGATTTGTAAACAAATGAGTTCAACGTGAAGGCTTACTCCACATCACTTAAAAGATAATATTTACGTGAAGTGATTTATTGTGAAGTAATAAATAATACAATGGTCATTGTAAAAAATTAAAAGAGGTTTGCCGTTTTAACCCTTTAAAAACGACTCTGAATAATTACTGGATCCAATGAGGAAATTCAACAGAGGACGCTAAAATAATATAAAGCTATGCTAAGAAAAATGCAGACCATATCTAAAGCAAATCTGGATTCAACGTTGGGAGTATTGAATCACTAAGCTGAATACGGAAGCAGTTGGTACAGGGACTGATTCGAGCTTGAAACAACAGGTTAGCCAATCTGAATGTTTTATTATTTTTATTTGTGAATATTTCGTTGTATATTTCTAATTTGAATAATTTAAAATTTGCCTTCATGAAAATTTTATGTGAGGGTTAACAAAGATAGTTTTTTAAATACACGTTATAAATTACGTAAATTTTTAAAGAAGTTGAATGAACGTTCATAGGGCTTCAGATAATAATAGTAAGGGCAATTTTTGTTGGCTTTTTGATTAACTTTGGGGAATGATAATTATTCAAACATTTTTTATTCAATTATTAAAAGGAAGTTCTATTTAGAGAATTCCTAAACTTTTCATACATTGTAAATATTTTTTAAGAATATTATAATAATTGTACTTAATGGTGTTTTGGTTTAAAGAAACAGGAAGTAGGGGTAGCAGATAAATTCAAAGGCTTTGTTTGTCGTATTGTCGCAAGCTCCGTGCGTAATTAAAAACTGAGCTAGCCGAGGTAATTAAAATTATATATTAAAAATCAAAAATTGACAGAATAAAAATTTTAACCTTTTTAATCCACAAAAAAGGAGCACCGGGTTATTGCTACCGTATCACAACAATATATATATATATATATATATATATATATATATATATATTGCTGTGAAATGCGCCTTTGGTCACGGGAACTGGTACTTTCTACTGATCATTCGAGCCCCACAGATTGGGCGTCATAAATGTTGTGATTCCCTATTAGAATCGAGCCCCACGAATTGGGCGCCAAAATTGCTGTGATCCTCGTCAACATTAACTGGTTCTTTCTAAAAAACATTCGAGCCCCACAGATTGGGCGTCATAATTTGCTGTGATACCTACAAAAAGACTCACCAGAGTAAAAAAAAACATTCGAGCCCCAACGTTGGGCCGTCAAGATTGCTGTGATTCCCTATTAGAATCGAGCTTCACGAATTGGGCGTCCAGATTTGCTGTGATTCTCGTTACTACGGTGAAATCTCCTCTGAAATTAGATCTCTTACCTGAATATCGCCTCTTGACTCCTTCCTCCTCGGCAGCTCACCTAGATAAAACTTTCATCCTCATTCATAAAAAAAACAAACACATTCCTACCACAAACATCAACGTTAACTCTATTTACATCAATATTCATAATACATTAAAATTTAAAAATTAAATTTCAGCATCATAAAATTTCAAGTTCAAATTTGTCATCATTTAAATTTGCATCCAGAATTAGAGTCCTTGTAGGATGCATACTAATTAAGTTAACAATATGTGCAGACCTAAGTCTGAATAAAAGGGAGCATCACCCACCCCTTTACGTTAATTAAACAGGTTAGTCTAATTGAGCTCAAAGACAGACCCAAATTTTCATCATAATCAAAAACATAAACCTGATAAATACTCCTTTCTACTTATACAAGAAAATTTTACCTTAAAATTAAAAATTTGTTGTTTATACAAATTTACTACTGTCCATTTTTATCAAACAAATGATAAAGATATTCAACACACACCAAAACATCAAAGATCGAACAAAATTGCATAATTTACCTGAAGGTTACTGCACTCGTGGCTTCAATGTACATCGGACTTGCTCATCCCACCATTCCAGCTGGTTTATGTTTACGTCCTCGGATTTCTAGCCGCCTTTAAAAATTTTCTACATTACCATTCGTCTAAACGGTTTCAGGGTTTCTCAGGAACTCATCTAGGTATATCGAAATCTTGTTTTGTGGATCCAATCACGTTTACGAATAACATTTGATTACTAACACCCCCGAAAAATAGCACTGAAATTCATAATTCTTTCACGCTATACCCAAAAACTGCCTACTTCTATTTATTTATCGTTATTAATTTGGATAATTGGTACAGTAATACCCGCAAATATAACTAGACTTTGTAACCTTCGTTTATCTTCTCTAAGTGTACTAATAACTTTTATTGTAGCACGTAATCACCACGTATTCTACTTAAAGTATCGAATAATCAAAAAATAAAGAGCAAAACTGTTTAAAGTATCGAATAAAATCAAAAATATAAGAGAGCAAAACTCCTATTAGCACGGGTTTATATAATGGCCCGCTTGCAAGTCGAATTTGTCCCGCGACAGCCAATTTTTAGAATTTCGCATTCTATTTTCCCTTCCGACGGCTCGGCACAGCGATTCTACTAAAAATTTGCACACGTCCAAGTTGAAAATCTAAGAAATTTCCACACGGCTCGCAACACGTCTGAGAACAACTAATTAATTATACACACCAACTGATATGCTTTCCCCTCTCATGTTTGCATCTTATTTCAACCAATCGTAGACCTAGTGACGCTTCACAAATCACGCCTTCTATTATCAGTATCTCTGCTTTACGCGTTTTATCCGTCCCTTTCTACCTTGGTCTGAGTGGTACAAATCAATATTCCAGTCTATATGCTATTTAAATCCACGTGGATTCCTACGTGAGTAAAATAACCCCTCATCTAGCATTTCCTGCTAAAACATCCGACCCTTTGCAATATACGTAGAAGCTGCATGTTTATCTATTCAAATTTATTAGAACTTGACATTTAAAAGTTTGCAGGTGTGCGCTCCTAATGAACGTTTTAATATAATTTTCCGAGCTTTGTTTTATGGTATTTTAACCTTCCTTTTAGCTGTTTGTTAGCAACCTTGGATTTTCACAGGCTTTTATGCTTATTATATATTACTAATGTTTCAATTAACTCCAATTAAAATAATAATGAATGGCATTGACTTCTACCCTTTAATTTTTAGCGAATACCAATTAAATATTAATTATTATTTGTACACTTTGTTTAATACCCGATACTTAAAAATTGAATTAATTAATATAAATTTCGCACGTAATTTCTATTTGTTTCTTTATACAGGGTGATTAAAATTATTTGATGTCGTTAATTAATTTTCTACCCTAGTCTAAATTTGAGTAATATATACATATATATATATATATATATATATATATATATAATATATAACATTAATGTTCAAGCTGCTTTTAGGAATAAAATGTTTACTTATTAATGAGTTATACGAATTTGATGTATTCGTAAATACCGATGCAATATCCACGGGGTGATTAATTTAAACTTTAATTGTTTTTTTTGCACAAGAGGTTCCGTTTTATAGAAATATTTGCTTCCGTTTCAGTACACAAAATTATTTATTAACTTTGAGGGTTTTAAACACACGATGATTATAGTTTCTCAAACTAAATGCGTAAAGCTGTACTCTTTTATGCCATTTACCTCAAATCAAATGCATTTTTATCAAAAATGTGTTGATAATAAATGGCTTTGTATTTATCTTAAAACGACCGATTTTTACGTTCGCATTTAAATGCGCTTTACGGTATCTTACAATTTATATATACAACTTACATTACTTGCTATTTATTTACAATATGCTTATATCATACAGGGTGATTATTTATACACGCAAAATTTTTGCAGTATACATCAATGAATAAAGGTACGCTTGCATTATACAGCGCGAGATAGGTTGCGGGCCTCTTAGAGCTTCTTTTTAATAAGACTTTTCCCAAAAAACATTTCTATCAAATTTATTTAAACAATGGTGTGACAAATTGTACGTTATATTCTTTAACGTCTTAGTTTCAAAAATGATCAAAGTTAAATGTTACTAATTAATAATTAAGATTACGGTGAGTAGCTTGAACAGCAAACAACGTTAAAGTTGTGAAGCTCGAGACTGACTGGCCATCATGGGCTCCTGAAGGTATTTATGCAATCCCTGCTCTTACATCACCTGTGGGAAATGCAGAACTCATGTTTGCTATTTCTTGATGCAATACAATGTATTACATTTTAATAGTCTTAATTCTAACAATTAGTTCCTTATAGTCCATTGTGACCTGCACGTGCAGTATTAGGTTACGTCTGGAATACAAAGTAGTGCTTCTTTTCTCACGTCTGATTAATGAGCTTTCATTAACCTTTTATAACGTGTCCTTCAATTATACAATGTGACAATTTATTTCTTAAGACTTAATAGTTTCATTTAAATATACATATACATATACATCAATTTGGGGGATATGTAACTCGCGTAACCACGAATTTACGGACATTTCCGTTTTTCCGGACTATGTTGTATCTTTAGTGGAATTTAATTTATGTTTAGAATTAGGGTTTCAATGATTTCTCGTCACTCCTTATCACGTCTATATATATATATATATATATATATATATATATATATATTGCTGTGATACCTCTAAAATTCTCTTCTGATAATCGCCACTTTACTCTTTCCGCCTCGGCTGCTCACCTAGTTAAAACCTTCATCCTCATTCATAAAAAAAAAACAAACACATTCCTACCACAAACATCAACGTTAACTCTATTTACATCAATATTCATAATACATTAAAATTTCAAAATTAAATTGTAGCATAAATTTCAGTATCATAAAATTTCAAGATTAAATTTGTCATCATTTTAATTTGCATCCAGAATTAAAGTCCTTGTAGGATTCCTACTAATTAATTTAACAATATGTGCAGACCTAAGTCTGAATACAAGGGAGCATCTCCCACCCCTTTACGTTAATTAAACAGGTTAGTCTAATTGAGCTCAAAGACAGACCCAAATTTTCATCATAATCAAGAACATAAACTGCTAAATACTCCTTTCTACTTAAACAAGAAAATTTTACCTTAAAATTAAAAGTTTGTTGTTTGTACAAATTCACTACTGTCCAATTTTTAGCAAACAAATTATAAAGTTATTCAACACACACCAAAACAGCGAAAATCGAACAACAAAGCATAAGTTACCTGAAGGTTAATGCACTCGTGACTCCAATGTACATCGTCCTTTGTTAATCACACCATTCCAACTGGGTTATGTTTACGGCTCCTGATTCTGAACGCTTTTAAAATTTTCTACACCACCATTCATCTACAGTTGTTTCAGAGCTTCTCAGGAACTCATCTAAGTATATCAAAATCTTGTTTTGTGGATCCAATCACGATTACGAATAACATTTGATTATTAACACCCCCGAAAAATAGCAAAGAAATTCCTAATTCTTTCACGCTATACCCCAAAACTGCCTACTTTTGTTTATTCATTTATCGTTACTAATTTGGATAATTGGTACAGTAATACTCGCAAATATAACTAGACTTTATTACCTTGTATCTTCTTTTCTAAGTGCACTAATGCATAATAACTTGTATCGTAGCACGTAAAGAGCAAACTGTTTTAAAGTATTCAATAATCACCAAAATATAAAAGCAAACTGTTTAAAGTATTGAATCAACATCGAAAATCTAAGAGAGCACTATTTAAAGCATCGAATAATCAAAAATCTAAGAGAGCCAAACTGTTTAAAGTCCGGGTTTATATAATAGCCCGCCCGTATGTCGGTTTTGTCCCGCCAACGGACAATTTCCAGAATTTCGCATACTATGTTCCCTTTCGACAGTCGGGCACAGCGATTCTCTTAAATTTGCACACGCGCCAGTTGAAAATCTCAGAAATTTTCACACGGCTCGCAAACACGTCCGAGAACACTAATTAATTTTGTATAGAAATCGTTACGTTTACACCTTTCATATTTGCATCCTATTTCCACCAATCGCAAACCCAGTGACGTTGCTCAAATCACGCCTTTAATTATCCGTGTCTCTGTCTTGCGCATATTATCCGTCTCTATCTACCCTGTTCTGAGTGGTACAAATCGATATTCTTTATTATCGGTTATTTCAATCCACGTGGATTCGTAAGTAAAATAACCCCGTATCTAGCCTTCCCGTTAAAACATCCGACCGTTTCCAATATACCTAGAAGCTGCATGTTTATCCAAACAAATTAATTAGAACATTGATATTTAAAAATACGCAGGTGTTCAATCATAATACTTTAAATAACACTTCTACGATTTGAATATTATTGGGTTTTAAAAACTTTTGTGCATATTATACCTTAATAATCGTTCAATTAACTCCAATTAAAATAATAATGAATGGCATTGACTTCTACCCTTTAATTTTTAGTGAATACAAATTAAATATTAATTATTATTTGTACACTTTGTTTAATAACCGTTACTTAGAACTTGAATTAATTAATATAAATTTTGCACGTAATTTCTATTTGTTTTAATACTTGGAACAATTAAATTACATACAAGTTGAGCATTTTAATTCTGCTTCTTTTTATAGAAAGCGTCTAGTAAATAATTTAAATCCCTTATTTTTAGTGAAACGAATAAATTTTTAAGCTCCACGATTTTAAAAACGCGTATTATCTAATAAAATTCCTTATACACGGTGATTAAAATTATTTGATGTAATTAATTAATTTTCTACCCTGGTCTAAATTTGAGTAATATATATATATATATATATATATATATATATATATATATATTCCACGTACATCCAGATTTTTGTAAAAACCATCTGATTTCTTTAATGGGCCCTGCCACTTCGGCAGTTCTGACCATGTATATTTTTCTATATCGCAGTATGAGAAAGTGTATAGACGCTACGATCCTAAACGAACAATTATCCCTAAAGAACAAGAAGCAATTTTTTTGTAAGGAAGATATTATTTCGGGTGCCACCTCAAATCATTTCCCTAATATTTTAATACAGGAAAATGCATAAAATTTATTTCTGCATATTTTAGTATTGCAAAGTGCACAAACGTTCGTACAAACTACATATTTGTACACCCACGGTGCACTAACGATTACCTCTAAAAATCGAGAAAAGTTTAGAGGGGGTGGGGGTGTAATACCGCTTTCACAGCTGCACCCAATTAAGTTTTCTATACCTTAGTGTGTAAAAGTACACTAACGTTTCTACCTTATGCACATTTGTACACTTACAATACGCAAATGATTACGACTAATACGATCTTAAATTGTTCTGGTGGGTGGGTTGTCGTTTCTACAGTTTCCTCAGTTTATTTCTCCATATCTTTGAATATACGCACGGTGCGCATTTGTGTAACTATGATGCACAAACAATTACCTCTAAAAAATAAAAGAATTCTAGTGGTGACTGCTGTTTTCACAGCCCTACCAATATCTTAGTATGGAAAAGTGCACAAGCGTTTGTACGCTGTGCATATTTGTGCACCTATAATGTATAAACGAATGCCTAAAAAGTCGGAAATTGAGTAGGTGGGGAGCTGTCGTTTCGACAACCTTCCAACTTATTTTTTCCATATTTTTGATGCAGCAATGCACAGATGCATGTAGACTGTGCACATTCGTGCACCTATGATGCACAAACTAATGACGTAGAAAATTTTATATTCTTATTCTGTATGTGCGCGTGTGCGTGTATTCGTGTGAGTGTGAGCGTGTGAACGGTTGTGCTGGTGTGCACGCATGCGCGCACATTCGCGTGTGCGCGCACATGCTTGCGTGCACGCTACATACATGCGCGCGTGCTTGCACTCGCGTATGCGCGTACGTGCGTGCGTACGTGCGTGCAAACGTGTACGCGAGTGCCTGCCTTTGTGCGTGCGCGCGTGTGCGTGCGTGATTGCTTGTTGAAATGTGGAAATGTACCTGAGATAGAGCGTATATCAACAACCCTTTAACCATCGAGACCCTACTGTCATAATATCTCCGGGAATGTTCAAAAAGTTTTTGAAAACGCTAAGGAAGAGCACATGTTATCGAGCATGAGAACAGCGATTATATGAACGATGTGATTTTTTATGTGTGGTAAACAAATATCTAGAATAAAACTTTCACTTGTTGTGTAGATGGTTTATTTATTAGGTTACGTTCTAACTTTCCATTCTGAACGGACCTGCACCTTGACGACGTTCTAAAATACTGGAACAGGTAGAATGACTTGCGCGTTTCAATGAACTAAAGAGCCGAACTACAGGTTTAATCAAATTAGTGGGGTGTTTAGTGAGGAACCACACTAAGACATCCCCAAAAAAGGGCAGCAGCTTTTTCGGTACTTAGAGTGGCAGAGACCATAGGGGTCGGTATAACACACTACTGCGATGCGGAAGGCAACAGGAAACCACCGCATTACCTCCCAAGTATACTGTGTACAGAAATTATTAGTAAACATGAGGGCATCCTCTGGGGTAAAAAATTCCGGAGGTAAAATAGTCTCCCATTCGAATCTCCGGGAGGGGACTACTTCGGGGGATGTGATCCGAAAGTATAGAAAAAGATCCGTGAACATTCTGCGAGTCAGAGCGTGGAATGTCAGAAGTATGAAACAAGTAGGTAAGCTAGAGAACCTGAAACTTAAAATGGCTAGCTTAGCACTAGACATAGTAGGAATCAACGAAGTCCGCTGGCCAGAGGCGAGGGATTTTTGGAGTAGAGACTTTAGGGTAATTCATACAGGATCAGAGGAAGGAAATTTGGGGGTGGGGATAGTTATGCGAAAAAAGATAGGACGACGTGTAGAAAACTACTTACAAAAGAACTAAAGAGTACTCATGTTTAGATTTGAATCTAAACCGGTAAACACAGTAATAAAAAGTATACATGCCCACCTCTAGCTACAGTGAGGAAAAAATAGAGGCGATCTACAAAGATATCGAAGACATACTAAGATACGTAAAAGGACTTGAAAACTTAATAATTACGGAGGATTTTAATGCAGTGGTAGGTGAAGGTAGCGAAGAAGTGATAGTAGGTTTATTTGGTTTAGGCACGAGAAATGACAGAGGAAATAGGCTGGTAGAATTTTGCGACAAGAACAACTTAAACATCACAAATACATTATTTCAACACCATGCTAGAAGACGATACACGTGGAAGATGCCCGGAGATATACGAAAATATCAAGTAGATTACATTATTGTTAGACAACGGTTTAGAAATCAAGTAAAAGATTGTAGAAGCTACCTGGAAGCAGATATAGACACTGACCACAACATCGTAATTATGAGGACCGCATTTAAATTTAAAAATCTGAAAAAGAGGAACGGAAAAAGGCACTTTGACTTTGAGAAGCTAAAAGAAAAAGATGTCCATGAAAGATTTGAAAAAAAGTCAAATGAATTGCTGAAAGATATCGGGAAAATATCTAATACTAAGGAAGTAGAAACAGAATGGAATAACACTAAATCCAGTCTAGAACTTGGCGGCCAGAGATATTCTGGGGTATACATAAAACGAAAATAAGAAACCATGGATAACGAAGGATATCCTGAATTTAATAGAAGAAAGACGGAGATAAAACAATAAATCAGACGAAACGGGAAAACAGAGATACAAAGCCATAAAATGGGAAATTATTCGCAAAAGAACAATGGATTGATGAAAAGTGCAAAGAGGTATAAACTATGATGGAAATAAGAAAGACAGATAAAGCATACAAATTAATTAGAATGAATTTTAGTGATATAAAACCATGTAGCAAAAATATAAGGGACGCGGAAGGAAACGTCATTATAGAAAATGTAGAGAAAGTAGCTAGATGGCAAGAATATATAAGGAATTTATATTTAGGAGAGGAACTAACAGTATTAGAACAGGAATCAGACATTGAAAATGATGACTTGGGATATCCTATTCTTAGAGATGAGTTTGAATTAGCATTAAAGGGTCTGAAAAATGGTAAGGCGCCAAGTACAGATAAGGTGCAAGCAGAAACTCTAAAAGTCGCTGGACAAGCAGTAACAGAACGTCTCTTCCGACTTGTAAGCTATATGTATGAGATAGGCGAGATACCCAAAGATTTCAAACGTAACATCATAGTAACTAAAAATTAAGAAGCGCGAATAGATGTGAAAATTTTCGAAGAATAAGTTTGACAGCACACGTTTTAAAAATATTAACTGGAATTGTACAAAAACGAATGGAAAACGAGCCGAGAAAATACTGGGAGAAGATCAATTTGGGTTTAGGCATCAACAGGGGAACACGGGAGGCTATTTTAGCTCTGAGGGTGATAATGGAGAAAACAATAGAGAAGGAGGAAAGCGTATATATATAAGGTTTGTAGATCTGGAAAAAGCATTCGACAATGTAAAATGGAAAACATTGTTCGAAATACTCAAAAAGATTGGAATGAGTTTTAAGGACAGACGGATAGCACATAGCTTATACAAAAAGCAAACGGCGGTAATAGAATTAGAGCAAGAAAGTAGAGAAGTAAAAAAATGGGTGAGACAGAGATGTGCCTTATCCCCATTAATGTTTAACTTGTACATAGAAGAGGCAATGAATACTGTCAAATGCTGGAAGATATTTGGAATTAATATGCAGGGACAAAAGATTGATATGCTTAGATTTGCAGATGATATAGCGGTATTAGCATCTAGCAAAGAAGAGTTAGAAGCTGCTGTTAATGAAATGGAAACAGTTCTAACGGAGAGATATGGTATGAGAATTAACAAAAATAAAACTAAAGTTCTAGTATGTAAGAAAGGGGGAAATAAATCGAAAACAAGAGTACAAATAGGTAACGAGAACTTACAAGAGGTTAAGGATTTCTCTACCTAGGAAGTCAAATAACGCAGGATGGGAAAAGCACAAAAGATATAAAACAAAGATTAGCACAAGGTCGTGCTACATTTAACAAGAAAAAGCAATTACTGTGCTCAAAGACCACAAACATAGAAACAAGGAAAAGATTCCTTAAAACATATGTGTGGAGTACAGCACTGTATGGCTGTGAAGCCTGGACAGTAGGAGAAGCAGATAAGAAAAAGGTAGAAGCCTTTGAAATGTGGTGCTACAGACGTATGATGAAGATATCATGGACATACAAAGTTAACAAACAACAAAGAGGTACTAGAAATGGTAGCGTAAGAAAGAAGTATGTGGAAAACAGTAAAAATAGAAGAGATAGGATGATAGGCCACATACTAAGACATGAGGGAATAGTGCGGAATATATTAGAAGCAGAGATAGGAAAAAAGAGAAGTAGAGGTTAGACTACTGCACACAGATAGTGAAAGATGAAGGCTGTGAGAATTTCTGGGAAATGTGTAGGCTAGCTCAGAATAGAAATCAATGGAGGTACGCTTCCAACCTGTCGCAAGATAGAAAACTAATGACAAAAATAATAACTGTACTTAAACATTGTGATCACTATAAACAACTACAGATATTGGTTTTGCAGTACTCTCAACTAATGTTAATTGTGCGAAAGGATTTACTGGAATACTATTAATAAGGCAAATGTCTAAGTGTTGAGAGATCCTTGGCAGCCACAGGCTTCTTAACCCCTTTTACATACCTCTGAATCTCGGAGAAATAGGGCATACAATTAGAAAACAATAGAAGGGAATAGAGCTGTATATCGGCTGTTATGAGAATTGTAGGGAACTGGGTAGGCTAGCTCATAACATAAAAAGCTGAGGTACAAGTCCAACCAGTTTCAAGACTTAAAACCCAATGACGAAAAAATAAGTGCTCTTAAATCTGATGATTATTATTAACAACTACAGGTGTTGGTTGTTAAATATTTTTAACTAATGTTGATTGTGTGAAAGGAAAAATTGGAAAAACTATTAATTCGACAAAGATTCAAGTGCTGGGAGAACTTGGCAGCCAAAGGCTGCTCACTCCCCTTCACATACAATGGAATATCAGGGAAATAGGGTGTAAACTGTAAAACAATAGAAGGTGACCGAACTGCATCAAACAAAAAAACAGCAGCTATGTTCAAAGACAATGAACATATATACAAGAAGAAAACTGTTCAAAGCATAGTGTGGAGCACAGCACAGTGCATCTATGAAATAGGGGCAGTAGGAAAAGCAGACAGAAAGAGATAGAAGCTTTCTGGAATGTTGTGCTTCAGATGTTTGGGGATGGTAGCATGGACAGACAAAGTTAATAACAAATGGGTTGTAGTGTTGCGAGCTACTATTAGGCAACCCGTCAAACACACAAGCGCCGTAGGCTCTGCATATTCTCCAGGGTTCGAGAATTCTTCTAGCAATTACTGGAGGATGAGTCATCCTTTTTAATTCAGAGTATATATAAGACCGCTAATAAATGCAAGAGCTTAGTCTATATCAGAATGTCGAACATAAATTATTACGTGTAAAATTATATAGTTGAGCTTTTGGAAGTCCAAGAATATACATAAATGTTATATGATGTGTCTAATGTACATGTAGCTTGTAGTATACATAAATAGATAGAAGTGTAATAAATAATAGTTGTGTTAATGGACCAATCCTAAAGAAGTTAGTTTAAGAAGATATTAGTGCTTGTAAATTCATTAGTCTGATAGTGCTTCATTGTTAATTGGACTGAAAACATCTATAAATAAGGCATAAACTGTTAATTAGACTTGTGAACAGTGAGTAATAAAGACTCTTGTTATTACTTGTTTTAAATTAGAGAAACGCGGTAGCAGTAGCCCGTTTCACTGGTGTCAGGCCTGTGTGGGGTATATGGTGATTAATTTAAAGGGAAAGCACACAAGTTTAAAGACATTTAAGTAGTGTATATATGCCAGTTACAAGAAGCCAAAGTAAGATAGACGCAGAAACTTTAATGAATTTCCTTAAGGATTTTAAATCCCGTATGCAAGAAAAGTTAAGCGAAAATACTGCGAATATGCAAGAGAAGTTTAGTGAAAATGCTGCGAAATTAGATGAAAAGCTTAGTGAAAATGCTGAGAAAATAGAGGAGAGGTCGGCTAAACTGGAAGTGACACTAAATGAAAATGTAGTGAGGTCAGTTGAAATGGAATCAAACCTTACCGAAAGGTTAAGTGAAAATGCTGCAAAAATGGAAGAAAAGTTGAATGAAAAGACAGCCACGTTAGAACAAAGATTAATGGAAAGCTCCGTTGCATTGAAGATCCGTCAAACACACAAGCGCCGTAGGCTCTGCATATTCTCCAGGGTTCGAGAATGCTTCTAGCAATTACTGGAGGATGAGTCATCCTTTTTGATTCAGAGTATATATAAGACCGCTAATAAATGCAAAAGCTTAGTCTATATCAGAATGTCGGACATAAATTATTACGTGTAAAAATATATAGTTGAGCTTTTGGAAGTCCAAGAGTATACATAAATGTTATATGATGTGTCTAATGTACACGTAGCTTGTAGTATACTTAAATAGATAGAAGTGTAATAAATAATAGTTGTGTTAATGGACCAATCCTAAAGAAGTTAGTTTAAGAAGATATTAGTGCTTGTAAATTCATTACTGTGATAGTGCTTCATTGTTAATTGGACTGAACACATCTATAAATAAGGCATAAACTGTTAATTAGACTTGTGAACAGTGAGTAATAAAGACTTTTGTTATTACTTGTTTTAAATTAGAGAAACGCGGTAGCAGTAGTCCGCTTCAGTAGAAATAGTAGAGGAATAAATATATCTGTGGAAAACGAAAAAAAAGGAGAAATAGAAGCACAGGATACGTTCTAAGGCATTTCTGGGGAATAGTACGAGATATATTGCAAGCAGATGTAGGAAAAGATAGGTAGGGGTAGACCGAGATCAGACTTTCGCACACAGATAGGGATAGATGCAGACTGAGCAAATTTCAGCGAAATGCGTAGGTTGGTTCAGACTAGGAAACAATGAGGGTACGCGTCCAACCAGTTCTAGGACTGAAGATCTGATGATGATGATGATATTCTAATTTTACAGAGGGAGCAAAATAGGTACCTTAATCTGTACGACCCTGTATTAGCCAAATCTACGTTTCAACCTTTACTTTGTTATTATTATTTTTTGGTGCATGATGAATTCTGAAAATATTCAGGCAAGGGCCTAGGTAGCTTCAATCTGACGCTGTTTAGTAAAGTGCTACAAATATAATTTTTAAATTTGTATATTCAGAGCTCGAATGCAGTCTATTGCAATTAAATATTTCCATTCAAATGTGTCACAACGGGTTGAAATAATGTAGTAGTTGGCAATTGTAGTAGATAATACTAGTTGGTAAATTTTTATAGAATATTATTCTTTATATATAAACGCATTTGAAACGCAGTTACATATTCAGTAATGAATAGATACTGTACTAAACAGGGACATTTTCCATTATAATGAACTAAATTCTACCTTCTAGTGAAAAGCGCAGACGCCATATTTTTCAATGAACGGTAATGGGGGTTGCAGGCGCAGGATGTTGCGGGGTAAATAGTCCTTTCAAAGCGTTCGTGAAAATATTCTAACCGCTGAACGTTACTGATTTATATCAATGTGAAATAAGCGTTGCTTTCAGTACGTAAAATAATAATTTCCTGCAATTCGTATTATGACTCTCTAGATGAAATATTACTAACGTCTATATTTTTTTATTGCTGCACATTTGCAACAAAATGAATAATAAAATCTACAGGGTTCTGTGTTTTCTACTTGTAGTGTACTGCATTAAAAAGGGTAAGCGTCTACATTTTATTAGAGTTGTTAATATCGACTAACACATAATTTTCTGAATGCACGAGACTTCAGTATTAAATCAATAACTCGAGTGTCTATTCGATCAGAATGAAATTTTATACCTTTCAGAACCATTAGCCAGAAGGATGCTTTACCTATCTTAAATCAAACAAACCTGATATGCATTCTAAAAGGTTTACAAAATCTAAATTTAGCTTCTTAACAAACATATTAAATAACAAACGCTGTGATTGGTGCGTTTATGTACAATTTCCTGTAAATACTAATTTATCTTTCAAAAGCAATTACAATCGTGATTTGTCATTTGTGTGATGCTATTAAGGTCCGGTATTTACTAGGAACGTAATTGAGTTAAGCTTTGAATTCGAATAATTACAGCCTTTATTTTGTATACGCTTTGTTCATCATATACTCATTCTCTTTTTTTGCAGATACGCTTGCTGATAAAGAAGATAAAAGCGTTGAGGTGAGTGGAGTTTTTAGTACGTAAAAATTTTATCTGAAATTTAAAAGAGGTATTTTATACTTATATTTATACCTACTGCTTATATTTATACTAGAACCTAAATTAAAAATAACCATTCAAATGTGGGAAATTAGCAAGGCCGTAGTTAGAAAACAGCAGGGGAGGTATATAAACAAGAATAAAGTTGGGGCAAATCCACAAATGTTTTTATACTTATTAGAAATTTTAATACAAACTTTCTATGAGAAAATTGAAGCCACTCGAAGCAACTCCTTACAAAAGTAAAATTAGCTTTCGAGTTTTGTTCATTGTGAATAAATTAATCACTCTCTCAGTGTTTAACCCGCAAATACTACGGACAAATAAGTAAAACGCAAGTACTACGTCTAGGTCAAAATGACCCATTAAGTATTTCAAAATTGAACAAACTATTAATTTTTACCATAAAAACACATTAATTCTTGTCATTTAACGAATTTAACATCATTTAAAATTGATTTTGTTGCTCAAAACAGTTGGGCAAACCTTTTTAAGCAAGTAGCAAGTAGAACAATTTGTTTTTTTTGGCACAAAACGTTACTGTTTCCTTATCGTTCTTGCTTAGACAAAAAAACATCTCTTCCTTTTGACGTAGGAATCCGTACATTACATTGTGTTTCAATTGGCATTTTAACCTTTATGATATTTGCAATCAGAATTATAAGATTACGGGATCTTTTAGTTGCACATTCGATCACAAATATATATATATATATATATATATATATATATATATATATCATCTGTCATTTTCAAAAAAATAATTTGACAATTATTAATTCTATACGATACTTTTGATAAAGGCGAAAAGAGTCGCCGAAACGTTAAGAATAATAAAAATAAACTTTTAAATTTTACACCAACTTTTATTACTTGGACTTCATACCCAATATACAAACAACTTATCATTAAAATATTTATGCTATCCAGTCCATTATTGATAAATATATATATATATATATATATATATATATATATATATATATTGCTGTGATAAGGGGTTGTTTAGGGGTGTATTGAGTAGCAAGGGTCGTGTAGTAACCATAAATTGCAATAGGAATAAGAAAACTGCATTTATTTAGCAGAAAATTAAGTAATTCGTCTATTATGTAAATAGCAAGCATTTAACACTCTGTATATAGACCATAATTAGTTTTAAGCGATGCAAGGAAGCACATCTTACAACAATAGAACGCGCATTTAGCAGAAACATACGTAATTCTGTATATAGACCTTTATTAATTTTAAGTAACGCAAGTGAGCATATCTTTCAACAACAGAACGCGTATTCAAGATAAATGATAGTACATGTAATTAAATAGGCATTGAGAAGTGTTCTAATTAGTTATAAAACAAATACGAAGATAAAAGGTAAAACTTAAGAAAGCTTTATACAATAAACGCTTTGATAAGAAAACGCAGTTTCAAAGATACATAAACACAAATGAAAACAGCATCAAAGTTACATCATTTATTTTGTACAATATTGAAAAGGCGATATCTACACAAAACAACGTATGGTCAAGATAACGATGTATCAATAGCAAATAGATATTACACGGAAAACCAAATAAATTACATCAGAAACAACTTTGAAATGCAGGAAATACAAAGACGTGGTTGGTTGAGATATCTACAAGACTTGTTAAAAACCCAGCCCACATGTAAGTGGGATGAGCCTATATTAACACAGCGCAATAATAAGACGGGTCAATTTAAAACTCAAGCAAGACGAAGCTGCGTCACTGTGAAACAGAAAGTCACGCGTAATTTAATATTCAATAAAATATCAAGTGATAATAGTGCTACAATTATGAAGACTTCTTTTGCCGTTTAACGGCTTCAAATGTGTGGATAGATATAATAATTCGAATTGGTGGTATAACATTTCGAATGTTGATGATAAGAATTCTAACTGGGGGTACATTTTTGAATACTTCAAATCTGAGATAGAATATTTAAATGTGTTGATGAGAATAATTCTAATTGGGAGATATATCATTTCGAATGTGTCGACAAGAAGAATATTCAAATGTGTTAATGATAATAATTCAAAATTGGTGGTGTATTTCTGAATAATTCAAGTATGCGTCGATAAGAACAATTCAAATCTGGGTCAATATAATATTACAATTTAAATCAGCGTCGACAATTATATTTTGGTACAATTCTGATACAATTTGGAGTTGCGAGATTCAATGCAAATAAAATAAAAAAGCACGAAGTTATTTATGGAAAACGAGGAGTTCAACTAAGCAGAGCAGTGATAGACGAATGTAGCAGGTCAGATTTATTTAATTTTAAGATATTTTTCTATATAAATTTCAATACTGAATTTATTCAATTTATATAAACTTGTGATAAGGTCAACAACTAACATTGCAAACGTTATAAGTACGTAATATACTATAAAGGGGTCTAGAACGTTCCAGGTTTTTTTGGTAAAAAAGGTTGTTTTTGGTGACTTTAGATTGCATTCAAAGAATATAAATTTTGGGATAAATGATACATATGATATTGATTGATTGCAGAGTGTATTTAAATATTTATTAATTCGAAACTTGTAAATAATATTTCTTTTCATTATATGAAATTAATTGACTTCGTTTTATAAATTCAAACAAATACGTAATTATAAAGGGGCGGAGAAGAGAAAAATTGATCATCGTAACGTTGTGCACTCTGTGTAGATTTAAAAAGGGCTAGCCGTAGCATAATAATAAAATTAGTAGGATTAAATTTGATTTGAGAACACAGAGCGGTGGAGTTAAGTAAAAACGTCATTACACCGAGTACGGCGTTATCATATCAATATATATATATATATATATATATATATATATATATTTAATATGATAGTTTGTGGGTTATATATATATATATATATATATATATATATATATATATATATATATACAGGGTGGGGCACGGGAACCTCCCACATTTTAAAAGGCTTGCAAAACAAAACTAAATGATATATTCCAAAAAAGTTTTATTTCCTGAAAAGGTTATATAATGTACTTTTTTTAAGCTATGTTTTTAAAATAATATCCTTCAAATGATGGCCTTGGCGGGCGACACACATATTGAGCCTTTTTTGGAAGTATCGAATGTGGCGGGGGTTATCCGAAAGATTTCTTTCTCAAACGCAGTCTTCAGATAATCCAGAGTTCTAGGCCGAACTTTAGAAACCTCGGCCTTGAGGTAACCCCGCAGATAATAATCGCATGGGCTTAAATTTGGAGAGCGCGGGGGCCACTCAACCGTCTTGCGCAAGGAGATCACCTTCCCAGGGAACATCTCCTGAAGAATAGTGCGTGAACGACGGGCAATGTGTGCTGTAGCACCATCCTGCTGGAACCAAAAGCTGTGTGGATCAAGCTTTTTGACTAAATTCTTCGATTTTAGGCCTGACAAAATTCTCAAGCATGTCACAGTACCGGTTTGAGTTAACAGTAGCGGTGACGCCATTCTCTTCCAAAAAGTAAGGCCCAATAATGCCTACGGACAATACTGCACACCAAACTGTTACCTTTGGGCTGTGCAGGGGTGTTTCGTAAAACTGTCGAGGGTTTTCATTTGACCAGTAACGAAAATTTGGTTTATTAACTCACCCTGAAAGATGAAAATGAGCTTCGTCGCTACTCCACAAAATTGCAGTTGGAGGCACTTCGCGAAGGATCGTCTGACAACATTCCACACGCCGCCCCCAGTCCGCTGGGGACAATTCCTGCACGATCATCATCTTGTAGGGGTGCATCTTGAGTTCACAATGCAAAATCCGCCTCACTGTTCTTGTCGAAATCTGAAGAGCAGCAGCACACAGCAACACAAAATTGTTTTCCGGTCGGGAACACTAGCAGACGATGACAAATTGTACCGCGTGCGGAATGTCCTTTGTGTCGCAATAACAGATTCACTATTTTTTATAAAAGTCTCGATAACAAACGTACGTTGCACTTCAGTCCACGGTATGGTTACTACTGAAAACTAGATCATCCACCCCTCCAAACAAGACCAACCCCACCCCTGTCTAATGGCCCATTCCCCCACAGCCAATCATTGGAATGTGGGAGGTTCCCGTGCCCGACCCTGTATTTTTATATACACAGGGTGTTTCAGAATAAAGCACCGTAAATTGGGGAATATATAGATCTTGACGAGTTATCAAGAAAAGTTAGATAACAGTTTCCTGTAAACCCACTCGTTTAAAATTATACAGGGTGATGAAGTGATTGAAAAATACATGATTCTTAGGTTATTTTCATTTAGGGTAGTCTTTAACTTGAAGATAGATACACGTTAGTTATTTCCTAATACGAATTACTACACGTCAT
The DNA here is from genome assembly GCA_036346225.1 of Platerodrilus igneus. NCBI lineage: Eukaryota > Metazoa > Arthropoda > Insecta > Coleoptera > Lycidae > Platerodrilus > Platerodrilus igneus. The sequence continues at coordinate 1,240,226 of JARFIW010000333.1, read as the reverse complement.
TTTGACAAAATAGGATAATCCATTGGCGTAGAATAAGTTTAAATGAAAATACCAAGAGAGCCCTATTAATTTTTTAGAGTATTTATACAATTCAAAATGCCACCTCTCAGCTACTCTTCACGTGAAATACTTAATTTAAAATAATACTTTTGCAAATTTTAATATAACTGACTTAAAGCTCTCAGAAATTTACCTCAGACACACAATTTAATCCGAAAAATCGCTTTCACCTGTCGCGTGTTTGTTCGTGTAAAACTATCTATTTCAACCAATCATACAGTCCTGTGTCGTCATAAAACTCCGCCTGTAATATTTTTATCTCCATCTTATGCATATTTGGTGTCGCGTTCCAACCCCACTTGAGTTGTAGAAAATCGATATTGCTGACCGCGTCTTATGACTTCACGTGGATTGAATACGTGCGTTTTGAAACCAATGCTTTTATACCCGTCTCTATCTGTAGCATATTATTGATCGTGCATCTTCTCCGCTCTTTAAGAAACTTTGTTAGTTTGTTATCCGAAGCCACTGACGGTTGGAAATATATTTTATGAAACCCGCGTTATTATGTTAATAAATACGAAGAAGGTAACCTTTCAAACATGCAGGTGTTCTTAATTATTGACTGTTTAAACAACAATTCTAGGAGCTTATATTGCACGGTATTCGATACAACTGACGTCTGTTTGTCTGTTACCAAAAACCTTTTGCCTTGGGATTATCGATTTTCTATTTTCTATTTGTTTTTAAAACTGGTTTTCTTTATGAACCTATTGTTCGTTTCTCTATACACTATACACTATACAAAGTGTTATATATATATATATATATATATATAATTAATATTTAATCAAATACCTTTACGTTTCAGTTTGCATTTATAACATTAGCAAAAGCTAAATGGAAACAGAAATATAGAATTAGTAAAAATACAGAATAATACGTTGACTACTTACTTTGGTTACATTAAATTATTAAAATTTAATGAAAATAAATAAACGATTTACATGATATACGTAGATCAAGAATTAAAATTGAAAAGTGCCTTAAGAGCACGTCATGCACTGATGGCGGTTAAAACGCAAAATAAGAACGAATGTAACAAGATTATTTAAAATTGACAGAATGACGTTCCAAAAATGGCAGCAGTTACAATACATCAAAAGTTTAATATTTTAACGATGTTTGAAAATATCATTATTATATAAAGCAGAGTAAACGTTATGAACTTTATCAACATCCATCTTATTATTATAGGGCTGATTTCTTAATTAATGTAAAAAGACTCGATGAATAACCTAGTTTTAGAAATTGGGTTCGTTATCCAAAATGATGGTGTCCTCGAACAGTGATGTATGTTTGGTTGCAGAAACATGTGAAGACAATGCATATTTAGAGGAGTTTTTTCTGCCGCCACTCCTGTGCTGGGTTAAGCGACTTTTTAGCTACTGACTAGTCTGTCCAATGTAACTATTATTACAACTGCACGTGATTTTGTAAACAACGTTACTATTTAACAGTTTTGGAGTACGCTCCTTTAATTTAGTAAATAAACTCTGGATGGAGTGGTTGTACTATAGACAATAGCCACCTTAGGTTGTTTCAATAATCTTACTAGAAAAGAAGATATCTTTTGTATATAAGGAAGCTTTTTATATGTAATGTCTGTTAATGCAATGTTAAGACTTAGAAAGTTAATGTACATCAGCTTATGTAACATTCCTACTGATGTACAGTAACTTCCTAAGTCTTAACACTACTATAACAGACATTACATATAAAAAGCTTCCTTATTTACAGTCAAAAATATTTTCTCTCATACAAAAGAATACAGAATATTTACAGCATAGTTTCTTCCAAACATAAAATATTTCTTATCAAGAACCTGTTTATTTAATTATCAAAATGTTCCTCACCTAATCTTTCTTAAAATTTATAGAACTCAAATCTTTTTTTGTAGATAGTTTACCTGGCTTTTATTCCTACGCTTGCAAGGTTGGTCTGGCCAAAAAATTCTTGACAGATAGTCTATTTAAAAGTCAAAGTGTTTTGAACTCTGACCAAAAACTTGCTGGTAAATATCCTTACAAAAAATATTATATGATTAAGACTTATTCTACCTTAAATTAAAATAACAATTACTCATATATCAGTTACAAAAAAAAGATTCTAAAAGTAATACTTGCAAAATTTAATTTTCGTAATTAGCGGTCGTAAACACCTTCTGCTTCTACTTTTAAATTTACGTCAAAATCAGCTTACAAGATTTTCCATACTATTTAAAATTTCCAGTTAAACATCAATCACCAAAAGTGTATCTTTAATTTAATGTTAATTTAGCTTAATAGCAGCTCTTTGTATCGACGAATTTTTATCTTAATTGTATATTACAAAATCAAATAACCGCATTTAAAAACTTGTAATCAATTAAAAATAAATGCACTTTGTAAATTGGCATTTTAACGTTAAATGGAAATTTGATATAAAACCAGGAAGTATTTAATGCCGTTGATTACGATAAAAGTGAGATTTTGATAAGCGCTATTTAACAATAACAAGAGCAAGTATAATTTGTTTTTTTTTTTTGAAATTTATAAGGATATTTAAATGTCAGCACTTAAGCTAGAAAATTTTCTTAGTTTTATAAAAATTATTTATTAAGGGAATAACTTTCAATAAATTTTAAGGTTAGAGTTTGAAGCATTGTGATCTATACTAAATTATCTATGCAACGTTGTTGGCCAATTACACTGATAGCCGGGAAAATACAAGGGTTAAGAAATTATCTCGAGAAATTTTAAAGAAAATTTTTGTATCTCACAGAGAAGAGGTTTGAGTTCTGCAATTGTTAACAAAGATATAGGTAAGGATTATTTTAATAAGTAAATAATTATTAGAAATATAAGGTTAAGTTGTATACTGTTTAATAAGCACTATTTAGATTTGATAAATGTAAGAGATTTTTTAGATAATGTGTATAAAAGAAATATGTTTTTAAATGTATATATGTTTCTTGAGATTTCTGTTTCATTTCTTTTCGTAAATTCCACAACATAATTTCTGTTGAGCTAGTTAGGCAAGGAAAAGGACACGGTAAGATAGTAATTTCATACTTGCATCCTCATTAATACAATTTACTGTACCCGAGTCACAGTACTAATTTAGTGGCGTACAACGTATAGGCGGGCTACAGCAATTAGTAACTCCCAACGATAGGTGGCCTATTCACAGCAGTATATATATATATATATATATATATATATAGGTGAATTTTGAAATTATTCTAGATTATTTAAAGGCACACAGAGGTTGCGGTCAGTAAGGCAACTGAACGTTATCTACACGATATCGTCGCTCGCCAGGTGTAGATAACGTTCAGTTGCCTTACTGACCGCCACCTCTCTGTGCCTTTAAATAATATAAAATAATTTCAAAATTCACACAATTAAATTTATGCCTCGGATAGCTCAGTTATACCTTGCACAAAGTGAACCACGATATGATAACAAAAAATGTTTACACTTTTCCCTCTTTGAGCTTCATACCTGAATAAGATAAACGAAATTCACCAAAATTTGTATAATGAACTAAGAAATATGTACAATTTACACCTCTACAACATTTGTAATGTCGTTTGCTATTTAAAACCTTTGAAAGTAAAAATAAATATTCAATTTGCTCTATACAAAATTATAACCCCTTTTTTTATAAATTAAAGCCACCAAAAATAGTTGTGTATTATATTGAATATTTCGTTGAACGTTCAATGAACCTATCCTATGTTTTAACGTATTTTCTACGTGTAAAAAAATCTTTTTGATGACCTTTTACACAAAATATTTAAGTACATGTAAGTTTCGAATATTCAAAAATAAGATTTATGCTATTAGTCGAAACATAAATGCTAACCTGGTATTTTTTCGATTGATTTTCTGGCTAGATTAGTGGATTCGAAGTTGTGACCCCGTAGCTCTGTGGAACCCAATGCTTCTAACTGCCTCTCCGCAGCGTGTTACTAACCAGTTACTTCGTGTTGCTTTAAGCTTAAGTTGTACTCTTAACGTCTTGATTTAGACTTTCCCCATTTATTGTATTTAGTACTTCGAGTATTGTAGTTTTGCGTCCACACTTAGATTGATTTCTTATTGAATTGTTTAGTGCCCTAATTAATAAATTGTAAAGATTTGTTTATTTCTAAATTAAATGTATATTTACGTTTTATGCCAACGGCGGATTTCTTATACACTCGTATGTTTGAACGCGCACTTGACTGTATTTTTTTACTTGAAATTTTAGTTACTGTAACTTTCACTTATAAATTTTTGTTTAACTTCACAATTGAACTTTGCGCAATACTTTTACTTCAATTAGTACAGTTTGTGCTTTGGTTTAGGAATCGATGAATGTTATCAATTTAGGTGAATTATATATAGACTAGCACTTCCACTTGTTGTCATTGGTTGACCGCTTGCTATTTTATACTTCGACTATGGTTTTGCTTTGTCATGCGCTATCATGCAGCCGGTTGGGTTTTACTTAGATTTGCTCAATATGTGCATTCTTTAGACGCTCCAAAGATCACGTAGACAAAAGCTTTATATTATGGATTTCGTTCGCCAATTGTACCTTGTACCTATTAACATCACGTAATTGTAATTTTGTACATGAATTTATCAAATTCTCCTTTTAATTCCGCACGTATACAAAGTTATTGTTCCATATTTTGTTTACTCAATATGCTGGGTTTTATACGAAAGTGTAGCGATTCCTACATTTAAAGCATCACGTAAGCTAAATTTTATTATAAGATTCTTTAACAGATGACGTAAATTAGATGCGTTTATTGACTTCTTGCGTTATGAAATAGGCTTCGTTTGAAAGGCCTGTTTATACATTGATTATTTTCTTGGGTTAATGCGTGTTAAGGTTCGTGGCTTCGAGCGGTTCTTTTTAAAAAGACTCGTTGAACTTTAACACATTTATTTAATTTTTTTATACAGAAATTAATGTTGAATTTAGACAATCTTGAATTATTACTCTAAGTCCAAACTATTAATTAATTGTACAAGTGAGCTATCTACGAACTGCAATGCAAAAGCTGAACGTTTGATGAACTGACTGCGAGTGAAGCTCCCGGGCTTTATATAATCTCCCTATCCCCTCACAGTTCTGTGGGAATCTGCGGACCTAATGTCTGCTTACACTTGATTCTATTCATAATACATAGTTGCTATCTTAAAAGCTATTCATAATTACAATGTTGCAGGCTTACTTCTGCGTAACCTCGGTACGTGACTTCCTACGACCGTCTGTGACCTGACATCTGCAGTGTCACTTATCCTTGTGCTACTTTGTAGCGCTTCCGTTCCCATGAACGTTTATAAACTGAAATAAATTGTTGCAATTTGTCTTTTATGACATTGTTGCACATTTCCTAATATTTCCTAATATTTCCTAATAACTTTCTTAGGTATTAGTTTTATATTGATATAATAAATGGGGGATCACATAACTTGCGTCGAATTAAAAAAAAGGTATATTTCGCGTTTGTTTTATTTTGGATACGCCTAATTTGCATTTATTTAAAGTTTATAAATGTATTAATGTTTCTAAAATGAATTGGATTGCATCTAGAGTTATTTATTTTACTAAATGTGGTTAGATTATTAAAGAATGAGCTTTCTTTCATTGACTGTAGTTAGTTGTTGCTTTTATACAGGGTGTCTGGTATTTGCTTTTTGCATAATGAACAAATTGTGTACTTTTATGGTTTAAATGTTTAGTTTTCTTGATTTTTGTGTTGTTTACATACAGTATACTTCTCTTGTGACCTTATATATCCTTAAATAACTCTATTATCATAGCATTCCCCCCCAAATTAGAATATTAAATTTTTGGTCAATGTCATTTTGGCGCCCAACGTGTACCAAAACCCAAATTCGTCCCAAAATTCTTATATTTTCGTTTTTGAATTTGTATCCATTCATTTGATCATTTGTACCATAATCGTCTATGTTTATCTAATTATTCCTCTTTTTAATCCTTCTAGCTATTTACATTTATTTTACAATGCGTAATTAATCTTACAACTACTCCCCTATTGTAATTCCTTATCTACATGTATCTATCTTATTCATCTAACTAAATTTATACAACACCCATTGTTGTCTTGCACGACAAGGTCGCTCGAACTTTAGAAATATAAGTTATAAGTCATTGAATTTCTTCCACCTTCCACATATTTTAAACCGTTATTTTATATTTAAATGCATAAACAAAGTTTCTCATTAAGCGGACTTGTACGTTGGTGCACGCTTGATTTAAAGGTGACTTGTAACCTGGAAAAGCACTACATAAACTTATAGATGCCCATTTAGTTTGGTTGGATACTTGTAATTAATAAATTTAGTATTCTGCACGCAGATTTGGACAAATGAGATAGTTAATTTAATCAATTTTGTTTTGTCATACGATATTCATATTTTAATATAGGTTAAGTAAACAGCTTGGAGTTTTTGTGTGTATTTCAAGCTAGTAGTTGAAGGAAAAACTAAGTGTATACAAGACTCTACTAACTTGTATAGTAGGAATTATGAATCATTTAACATCATATCGTAGACCACCCATTGTCTAGCGAGATTAGTAAATTTCAGGTGGGTTGACGCCCTGCAATTTTTATTGGACCGGAAGTTCGGAGATCTTTTCAGATAGGTGAAAGTGTTGAAATTTGAATACTCGTAAAGGCTTTGCAGTTGTTTTTATAGAACACTGATCATCACCACTGAAAGCTAGCTGATTCATTTTATCTGTTACGTCTCCACGGTAAAGTAAATTTCGGAGGTCATTAGCGTCAATTTCACACGTTACAAGTATTGTTTCTCTTTGGTGGCCTTTTCTCTTCGTTTAACTATTTTTTCTGCCGACCCTTTATTCTTCCATGGAATTCGAATAGAGAGAGTCTATCAAAGTATGGTGTGTTTTTCAAACTCTTTACCTATCTGGTGTGAATGCATATTAAAATTCACCTTCATGCTTATTTTTGTTCCTTGTTCTTTTCAGAAATGTTGTTCGAGAAAATCAGTCGGTGGTGGTTTTCTGTTACCTTCTAGGAGTAAGTAGACCTTTCAAGGGATACTCATCATTTTGTTTTCGACCTTACTTAAAGTCGCTTTGACGCAGCTCTAACTTCTTTTCTATTCTGTGCTAATCTAAAAAGTTCCACACACCCTTCACAACCTAGATTTCTAATAATTTGACTACTATAGCTTAGTCTAGGTCTTCCTATACTAGGATGGGGAAAAGGCCGTTGCTCCAAGTTGGTTCTCTAGTACAACAACAAGGGAAATTCCTAGGACCATTCTACTCATGTCCCAGATGGGTAATACTAAATTATAATAAACATTTTCAGAGGCTGGTTTAAATATCGCAAAATGTACATAATTTTGACTTTAAGCTAATGATTTCAACCACAAATTTGAAATATTTAATTAAATTATAACTGTTTAATGTTAGAGTCATAGAGGACAGATTTCATCAATTAACGCCTTCCTATCTTTTGTAAATCATTTGATTTTCCTAATCTAATATTAATTTAAATCAAGAATAATAAAGTATTAATAAACGCTCTTAAAAATAAGTCGTTACCATTTCGTGGTTTTGTTTATTATTAATGAAATCTAATTTTGAAATAATTGAATAGAATCTGATCGTCTTACACAAAAAAATGCGTGTCTTCCGTTTATAATAGCTCTTAAATAATTATACCCTAATTAAGAAATTAATGTTGCATAGTTACCAAAGCTCAAATTTAACACTCCCTTAGCATTCACCCTAACAATTTAATATGTAAATTTAACAATATGTACGCAGTCTGTCTTTGTATTAGGATAGGAACTACGTAATATTTTACCAGGTTAGCTTACAAAAATATAAGTGACATTACAGTCATTAACGAGATTGACGTTGAAATATAATCGTAGAAGCATAAATGATTAACATCTTCTAAAGTAACTTACGAACTTTTCAGCTTATATCTCAAGCAGTTATTTAGTTGCAAATTTTAAAATGTCATTCTGCGCGAGATGTGCCCTAAAATTAAACTGTAATATTAAAGACAATAAGTTATAAACAATTCTGGTCAATTCCGTCAACTTCACCTTTACCATGTAATAACATTATCCTGTACTGAACCTGACGTTGATGTATTATTATTTAATTTTCCGACTTTTATATATCTACAAGGTGTTGCTAAATATTATGTACATACGGAAGGGTGCAATTCTTTGGCTTATTTCACGACTAAAAATTCATATAAACATAGGTCCGCAAACGCTTCGTTACCAATCTACAGAATGTTGAAACTTCAAGATTTTTTTAGTTTTTCTTTATAAGTCCTGTTTTTTTGGAGATACATAGATCAAATTTCGAATATGGATTACGCTATAGAGCTTATATCTTTGGGCATGTCAAATGTTTGTGAAAATCTACAGGGTGATATTTTTTTCGGTTTCATGCCACTTTTTCTCCCCTTGAACTTTTTATGGTATGCAGCTGGAAGATTTTAAAATAAAAAATAAATTTTTCGTTTTATTTAGAAACGTTTTGGTCTCTTGCATTTTTTCCGTACCTGCAACCGATATCGACCAAAAATAAAAACGTTTTTTTGTAAATAGCTAGATAGAATTCTGCATATCCAAACTACACGGATCCTGCTTGTGTTCCAGGTAAAGAAAAGCTTGAAGGACAAAAATTATGACAATTGGAAATTTCAAATGCGTATGGTTTTGATAGATTATGGTCTATGGAATTGTATACTTGGAGAAGATAATGACTCTGATAAAGATCAACGTGCACTTACAAAAATTTCTCTATCTGTAAAGCCAATATGTTTTAGTCATATTCGGAGTGCTGTCAAAGCTAGACAAGCTTGGGAGAACTTGGAAAAGGCTTTCCAAAGTGCTGGTTTAAGCAGACAACTATTCCTTAAAAGAAAATTATATCGAACTCGTTTTGAAAATTTCATATCGATGAATGAATATGTAAGCGGCATTTTATCACTTGTACATCAGTTATCACGTATTAAAATAACTATTGACGACAGCGAAATAGGAATTTTGCTTTTACGTGGCTTACCAGATTCGTATGATACAATGCTGAAATGGTGCGACACATTCAACCATCAGTAGTGAAGATGTAATTAAAACTCTTGTAGAGAATGATGTTCGTCGCGGTTTACGTGAAGAACATACAGCATTTGCAACCAAAAGTTTTAAGAAAAAACAGATTGTTTGTTATGAATGTGGTACTGCAGGTCATACCTAACCCAAATGTCCGAAATTAAATAAACCTAAGGATAAATGGAAATTCAACAAAAATACCCCAAGTTCAAATAAATCGATGGCTAAGTCTGAGAAAAAAGACACCCTATTATTTACCTCAGTTGCATTGGTAACAGCTAACTTTGACACCAATGCATGGTATGTAGATAGTTGTGCGAGTAATTATGTTAGCCATAATAGGAACTGGATGAAAAATTTCAATCCTAATTTTGTGTCAGTTTTTAGCACTGCTGATAGTAACAACCTTGCCAGTAGGGGTTCAGGTGATGTTACAACGGTTCTGAGAAACTCCACAAATAACACTATAGTAGTGTTGGCAAAATTATTGATGTAAAGTATGCCCCAAATGCTGCCGCAAACTTACTGTCCGTCAGTCAGATTGCAGCTAAAGGACATGTATTAATCTTTAAAGAAGATGGTTTTGAGGCATATCGAAGTGATGAAGTCACAATCAAAGGAATTGTTAGATTTTCTGGATTTAAAATTTGTGGGATTTATAAACTAGATCAACATTCTAACAATCAAGAAACCAGTGAGAAAGCTAACATAATTGAAACGGATACTTTAATGCCTGTAAACGAATTAATTACTAAAGATATTTGGCATAAATGTCTAGGACATCTCAGCAACTGTGGTATTTCTAGATTAAAAAACGGTCTTGCAGATGAAATTGATTATATGGATACTCCTAGTTCTTGTTGTATTTCCTGCATTAAGGTCAAACAAGTAAGAAAAGCGTTTCCAAAGGGTCAGGCTAAGCGAGCCTCTAAACTGCTGGAGTTGATACATACGGATTTATGTGGACCAATGTCTGAACCAAGTTGGGAAGGATCTAGATATGCGCTAATGATTACTGACGATTTTTTGAGAAAAACATTTGGATATTTTCTACAACATAAATCAGAAACCTTCAACAAATTCAAAGAGTTTACACAAATGGTAGAAACCCAAACTGGTTTAAAAATTAAAAACATAAGATCAGATAATGGTTCAGAGTTTTGTGACCCACATTTTTTATCGTTATTTAAACAATGTAGTATTGTTCAGGAACTAACTATACCTTACACTCCAGAACAAAATGGTGTTCAAGAAAGATGTAATCATACAGTTATTGAAAAAGCCAGAGCAGTCCTATTTGGTTCTGGTTTACCAAAACCATATTGGGCAGAAGCCGTATCAACTGCCATCTATCTTAAGAATAGAAGCTCTACAGTTGCAGTTAAAGGTGCAACTCCTGAAGAATTATGGACGGGTTCTAAAGATAACCTTAGCCACCTTAGAGTATTTGGTTGTCGTGCTTATGCACATATCCCAAAACAGTTAAGAAAGAAATTTGACTCCAAATCTATGGCAATGATAATGGTAGGGTATTGCGAACACAGCAAGGGTTACAGATTAGCAGATCCTGATCGTCCAGGTAAAGTTCAAAACCTTAGAGATGTTATATTTCTCGAGAAAATAATACACTTTACAGACAATTCAAGTGGTAAAATGAATTCAGGGATTAAAATTGAGGCGGTAGGTCCCAATATTAAGGATGATCACGTCATTGACTATGGAATTGTTTCCATGCCAAGAGAAGATAAAGTCACTTTTGATGATTTTAATTCTTCTGAACCGGAACAGAAAATACTGCCGACTACCTCCTCTGGTAGAGTATGCCGTCCACCTGTTTGGATGAGAGACTATGTAGGTCAGGCTGATGGAGCATTAGATTCTTATAATAAGGATAAATGGATGAAAGCCATGAAAACGGAATACGATTTTTTAATCAAAAATGATGTATGGGTTCTAGTCAACCGTCCTAATGATGCAAACATAGTGGCTTGCAAATGGATCTTTAAATTAAAGAAAGATAGCGAAAATAAAATTTGATATAAAGCTAGATTAGTAGCCAAAGGTTTTTCACAATCATATGGTGTTGACTACCTTGAAACTTTTTTACCTGTAGTTCGTATAGCTACCCTGAGAATGCTAATCGCATTATCACAGGAATTGGATTTGTTAATAGAACATTTTGATGTGACTACAGCATTTATACACGGTGAATTGGAGGAGCAGGTATTCATGGAACAACCCGAGTATTTTGTAAAACCCGATAATATATCTAAAATATGCTTGCTAAAAGGGGCGATATATAGACTTAAGCTTCCCTTTGTGCCCTAAATAAGAAATGTGGTGGCATCCGACCAATAGCTGTGGGTAACACTTTCCGCAGACTGATAGCAAAATTAGCACGTCTAAAAAACAGAGAAAAACTAGGTACATATTTCAGACCGAAATAACTTGGTTTCGCTACAAAAGGTGGATGTGAGGCTGCGGTACATGGTCTTCGGACATATATTTCTGGAAATCGAAACTCAAATAAAGTAATATTGAAGATCGACTTTGCAAATGCTTTCAACTTCGTGGAACGAGACATAATGTTAGAAGAGATTTCGAACCAAGTTCTAGACATGTTTCCATTCTTGTACCAATGCTACTCGGAACCTTAGTTACTTTTTTACGGAAAAGAAACAATTGGCTCTCAAGTAGGAGCACAACAAGGAGACCCAGCTGGAACAATGGTATTCAGTTTAGTTATTCAGCCAATTATCGAGTCCTTAAAGTCGGAATTCAATACTTGGTACTTGGATGACGGCACTCTAGGAGGGATTCCTCGAGATGTACTTTCCGATTTCGAAGTAATTATTACACGATGCTCTCTATTGGGACTAAAAATTAACCCTTCAAAATGCGAGATATACTTCTGTTCTGATGTTGATGATACTGTCAAAAAAGAATTTGAAGAAATTTCCCCAGGAATTAAACTTCTATCTGACAATACTCTGAATCTGTTAGGAGCAGCGATCTTTAAACATTCTTGCGAAACTTTACTAAATACTAAAATGAATGAATTAAGACTATTGTCTACTCGTTTAAAAAGTTTGAACAACCACGTAGCTTATTACTTACTACGTAATTGCATCGCGATTCCCAAATTAACGTACTTCCTCCGATTATGCCCCATGTGGAATTTCCAAAATATCTTATGTGACATCGACTTACAAATCAAGCACTATCTAGAACTGATTACCAATATCAATTTAGACCCAATACAATGGACTGTTGCATCACTGCCAATTCGATACGGAGGTATTGGAATACGGAAAGTTGACGACATTGCACTCCCGGCCTTTTTGACATCTAGTAATTCGGCTTTTGACCTAGTCAAGATCATGTTACCTAATTTTTCCTTTGACCAAGTTAATATTGCTTATTATGAAGATGCTTTACAAGAGTGGAATTCGAAATACTCTACTAACTCAACTTCAGTCATTCTGTTTTTTCAAAAAAAAATTAGGACCTCATAAACATCTGCAACAAACGTTCTACTTTAAGTTTCGATAAAGATATCGATAAAGCTAAATATCTAGCAACTTGTGAGAAGGAATCCGGAGCATGGTTAAAAGTAATCCCCTCCAAAAATATTGGGACTTTGCTAGACAACACTATCCGTATCTCTATCGCTTTACGCATGGGCTGTAACATATGTGTCCCTCATACATGCATATGTGGAAATGAGGTTGACCTCACCGGAACACATGAATTGAGTTGTTTGAAAAGTGCGGGAAGGTAGACACGACATTTTAATCTAAATAATATAATAAAACGTGGCTTGTCATTTGCTGAAATTCCCTCAGTACTTGAACCAGTTGGACTCAATAGAGATGATGGAAAACGCTCTGATGGCATGACCCTGGTTTCTTGGAGAAACGAACAAATACTTGTGTGGGAAAGCACATGCAGTGACACGCTTGCATTTTCACATCTTGAACACTCCTCCAAAGAAGCCAGAAAAGTGGCAACTAACGCAGCTTTAAGAAAACTAAACAAATATAAAAACATTATGGAGCAAAATTACTGTTTCATCCCATTCGCAGTAGAGACAATGGGCCCCTTTTGCCAAGAACTTTTAGATTTCATCGACTCCATTGGAAAACTAATTGCAATTAAGACAGGTGAATTACGCTCGAAATCATATCTTATCCAACGAATAAGTATTGCAATACTACGAGCCAATGATGCCTGCATCATGGGAACGTTTCCTCCTTCGGTGGCCATGGAGGAAATTTTCTATTTACTCTAGATTAATAGTGAACTTTGCTGGAATTAGAACAAAAAAAAATGTATATGTTTTTGATGTTTGAAAAAAAAATTAATTACTAGAAGGTAATTAAAGTTCTAGAAAATGCAGGCTATAAGAAATTATTAAATGAGCCATGTTTATTTTTTAAGGTACAAAAAGATTCTGTTCACGCCTAAGCGGAACAGCTGGTTCACAATAACAAAAATTATACGTGTAATAAAATGTGGTTGCATAAAAAACTTACCCCGTGTTCAATTATCACTTTACACTCACCACTAAATACATAATTGGTTAGACAGGAGAGGGTTGGTGAAGGAAGGGAAATAGAGGTGCTCATGTTGTTAATTAATTAATAATTAATGCCGACAAACCGGCGCGAATGTGTTATTTGAACAATGGACTGTGTTCTAAGAGAGAGCTGTGTCGACTTCTTATCTTATTGGTTGTAATCAGCGCTCACCTTTGGCGATGCGCGAGTAACAAATCGTAGTCGAGACATAAGAGGAGCATGCTTTTAATTTATATTAAGCAAGGCGTGAACAGATTCTATAGTCATTGTTATTTTGTACGTAGACGATTTTTTTGTTTTTCACAATAATTTACAAAAGAAAACCAACCTATTTCAAATTTTTAAAAATCATTTTGAGATCAAAGACCTAGAAAGAGGTAACAACATTTTAGGTATGCAAATTTCTAGGAATGAGTTAAATGATGCGATATACATTAGTCAAAAGTCATATATAATTGACATTCTGAATAAATTTGGTTTTTCTGAAGTAAAAGAAGTTCATACTCCAATTGAACCAAATATGAAAATGAAAATATGCAATACGAATATGCCCTATCAAAATGCTATTGACTGTCTTACATATTTGGCAATAACTTCACGTCCAGATATTGCTTACACAGTCAGTTTTCTAAGTCAGTTCAATAATGGACATTCAATAGAACAATGGCAACTTGTAAAACGAGTGTTTCAATATCTTAAAGTCACTATTGATTTTAGTATCATGTATAGAAGATGTAACTCTACAAGTGCAGAAGGTTATGTTGATGCTACATGGGGAGATGATAATTTCGATAGGATATTTCAAACCAAATATATCTTCAAATTTGCAGGAGGTCCTGTTTGTTGGGAGACACGCAAGCAACAGACTGTTGCCCTATTATCGTCTGAGGCGGAATACATGGCGGCATCAGATGCGTGTAAAGAAGCTATATATCTACGACGACTTATGGCAGAAATCCTAAACGCTCCGATGAAATCAATTAATCTATATATGGACAATCAAAGCGCCATAAAGATCGCAGAAAACCCGGTGTTTCATAACCGTACAAAGCACATTGATATTCGCTACCACTTTATACGCGAGGCTGTTAGTACCGGAAAAGTAAAGTTAATTTTTAAACCTGCCAGTGAAATGATCGTGGATGTACTTACAAAAGGTTTGGGAAAAGTCAAACATGAAAAATTGGTGAGAACCATGGGTCTTATAAAAGTAAAAACTTTTTTTTGAGTTCAAGGTTATGGGGAGTGTTGAAATTGTAAGCTTGACTAAAGCTGTATGATTTTTGGAATAATACGGCCAAGTAGGCACAGTTTACTTGTATGTTTTTGTCCTTTTTATTATTACTGTCAAAAATATGATAGTTTTTGTAATGTTCCTGTTTTAGTAAATCAGATGAATACTGCTTATTGTTGTAACAAAATACGCGTTATAATCTCGTAACAATTTCAAGTTTTACGTATTCTGAAATGGCGGAGATGCATTTCGTTTATGGTCTTACTAATAAAAATGAAAGAGGAGCTAAACGTCTCGACTTTGGAGCACTATCTCAATGAATGATACCTGATCAACGAGAATTTTGGATATACATAAGCGTCTCGTAGAAAGTTATATACCAATGATGCAGGTACACCACGTACTGTTAGAACATCACAGATCGAAGAAGTTGTTCTAAATAAAATAGAAGAGCATCCAGACACTAGCACCAGAAAAATTGGTGAACATTTGAACATTAGTCAAGTTGCTTGGCGTGTACTGCGTGATTTTCTCCCACACCATTATCAAATTTAAAGAGTGCAGACGTTTCTTTGTTCAGATTTCCTTATTTCCTTTAAGAATTAATTTCTGCGATTAGTACTTTAATAGGCTAGCAGTAAACACCAGGTTTGATTATTAATTTTTTTTTTCAGACAAAGTTATTTTTGCAAGGAATTCGATTATAAATTTTTACAACCACATATGGGCTGAACAAAATTTACATGGAATTGTTGACACTCATTTTCAAAAGCAGTTCTCATTAAAAGTATGGGGTGGTGTAATTGGAAATCATTTGATTGGTCCTTTCTTTTTACCTGGTCGACTTACTGGTCACTCATATGTAGTCTGTTTCTATCACCGCCAAATACAAACTTACATAGAAAAGATGTTATCTTTACTCTATAGAGCAAGAGCTAAAGGATGTTAAATACATGCAAACAAAGATTATGTTGGAAATCAAAGTAAATCTGCTAGAGTGAACATAGCTGAATGCGGATTAATTAAGAAGCTTATTGAAGGTTGATAATGGATGTTTGATTGTAAAGGACCACCAAATATGACTTTGGATGCAATTAATTATTCAAATGTTTATGTGAATGATTGAGCACTTACTGATTGTGGGTTCTATGCGAACATACTGCGAAAACTTACTGCTATTCGAAAAGGCACATGTTAACTCGACGGCCGCTACATGAACAGTCGCTTGTATGATAAAATGATGCTCGCAAAAAAATTAGTTACTATTACACGCGCCCACTGTAGTTCCTTATTGTTGAAGGATATCTTAGGTAATGTGTTTAGGGACGGAACATACGGCCCACCGAAATTACCAAAAAACGGGTAGTCTCCAAACGATAATAGGAACTATATGTACCTATATGCAAAAGAAAAAAACTAAGTTTATATAGATTGCAGTGTGCGCAAGCAATACATATAAACAAAATTAAAACTAATGGATTATTGTGTAGTCAAGGCGCAAAGCTTTACCATTGGCCTTTTATATTGGCCTGAAGAGGTGCGAATGGTCGCAACACGAGCAATGTTATCACGACAGGGGTGTAGGGCGACAATTCTCCCCAGTTTCTCCTGCAACGAGGGAATATTGTCCTCCTTTATGAGCACCAAGATGCCAATATTTGACTATTCGAGATTACGGGTTTTGTTCCATTTGCTACGTTGGTATAAATTATGGAGATATTCATTGTACCAACGCTTCCAAAAATCATCATGTAGGTGCTGGAGTAACTGCCACCTAGACAATCTAAAGATTTTTAAATGGTTCAAATCTGCATGCGGAGGCGCAGTCAATGGCTGGAGCGTTAAAAATGTTCAGGTAAAAGAACACTGAGGTCATTTGGATCTGTTGATAAGCTACATAGAGGACGCGAGTTGAGCAATGCCTCAACCTGAATGCAAACAGTATTAAATTCCTTTTGCATGCCTATAACGCAACGGAGACGAGTTTTGACAGACTTGATACCGATCTCTACCAGTCCAGAAAGTGAGGTGCGGAAGGGGGATGAAATCTCCAAGCAATTGCTTTATCCTCTACGGCGTTTTTCATATGCAAAATGAGCTTTTTGTTGGCTGTGACGAAGTTAGTGCCATTGTCACCGATGATCTGAGAACAGCAACCACGGCGTGAAATGAAACGATGCAAGGCGGCTATGAATGATTCCGCTGATAAGTCCGAAGCTACTTTAATATGAAGAGCCTTGACCGCAAGGCAAACAAAAATACGTATGTAGGCCTTTTGAGTTCTAGACCCACGTCGACGTGACAAAAGAATGGAAAAAGATCCACCATAGTCGACTGCAACTACACTAAAGGGCTTAACTTCTGTAACTCGTGTAGGAGGTAAGTCACCCATTATTGGTACAAATGCGGTTGGACGTAAATGGAAACAGTGGTTACATTTTGATAAGTAATACCTAATCGAACGCATTGCGGACAAAATCCAAAACTTTGTTCAATTAAATACATTCTAGTATTAAATCCGGCATGTAAATGATCATGATGAGTTTGGAGAATCAAAAGTTCCGATAAGCGATGCTTGCTGGGGAGAAGTGCGGGATGTTTAGTTTCAAACGGCATGGATCAATACGACAATCGACCAACAACACGAAGTATTCCATTCTTATCCAAAAAAGGAAAAAGTTTGTGAAATTGTTTAGAGCATGGGAGTTCCTTTTTGATGCGTTCGATTTCAGTTTTAAATGCGGAAGATTGCGTATCTTTGACAATGTATAGTAAAACTTGATATAATTCATAATCCACTAAAGCACCGGAAAATTTGAGAGTCTTATGCAGATTATTACTAAAACGAAAACAATACGCTAAAATGCGTTGAATTTTGCGATGTGAAGAAAATCGACTGAGAAGCGAGTCGATGATTGACGGTAACACTTCTGAAACAAATGTTAAAATTCTTTCTTCTTCTTTGATATCAGTTGACAAAGAAGCAAAAGATGCTGCGAAAGGCCATAAATCGGGCGACAATTGAAGCCATGAAAACCCCGCCCATGATAAGGCGACTGTGGAATCACTTCATGCGAAGATTTCATCAATATGTAAATAATGTCGATAGATTTCTGAAAGAAAATCTACTAAATCTGAAAGTAATACTGCGACGCATAACTTTAAACGAGGAACAGAGATGCGTTTGAGCGGTGCGACTTTTGACTTGGCCATGACAAAAGATATAGACACCTTTCCTTGGTGATCTAAAAATCTAAAATAAACGACTGCGGAATAGCCTAGTTCTGAGGCATCGCAAAATGCGTGAAGTTGACATAGAGAAAATGAAGTAGGTCTCAAACATCTAGGTATGCTGACTTTAGACAATTGCGAAAAGAATCTTCATATTTTTCCATTACGTACAAATATTTTCCGGAGGTGTAAAGTCCCAATCTAAGTCTACCGCCCAAAGATATTGAATAAGATATTTGGCGAAAAATGTTACAGGAGCTAAAAACCTAAGGGGTCATATAAACGGGCCACATCTGAAAGAATGGTTCGCTTTGTACAAGGGGAGTCAACTGTTGTGACTTCAAAAGAAATTATGTCTAAATTAGAATACCATTGGAGGCCTAGAATCTTGACAATTGAATCACTATCAAAACTCAAATGATTTGACTGAATATGTTCTGATGGAATGTCTTCCAAAATTGTGCTATTATTAGCTGCCTATTTGCGTAACTCGATACAAGCTGACTGCTGAAAGATCTTGGCCACCACAGACTAGGTCATCGACATACACATTTAATCGAAGTGCTTGCGAAGCAAGTGGAAATTTATGTCTACCTTCATTCCCCAAGTGAAGAAGGCAACGAATGCCAATGAGAGGGTAACCCAGTACGTCACCGTATTGAGGCGATATATACCTATCGATTCTTCAGGAGTAAATCTCCAACGAATTATTTGATAATTGCGGTGCGGTTTTCAAACTAAAATCTGTCTAAACATCTGACGGATGTCACACGTGAAAACAAAAATGTAAGTACGAAAATAAGTAAAATTTCAGCAAATGTCTGCTTGAAGTTTGGCTCCACTAAGTATGTATTCATTTAGGGAAACATTGTGTTGTGCCTTTGCTGATGCATCAAAGACCACACAAATACCTTTTGCTGTACAAGCCCACCTGTCCTTGTGACGGCGGTGGGTTATTTATCTTATTATGAAGAACATCAACGATGGCGTAATAGCAATCGATGGCTCAGGGCCAACAAAGCTTCGGGCCGCTCCTTGCCTCGCCAAAGAATCTGCCTGTTCGTTGCCATGTACTCCTGAATGCCCTTTGATCCATATCAGCTCAAGGGCATTAGTGTTAGAAGCAAGCTCGAGGATGCGGTAACATTGATGAACCAACCCCAAGAGGAGTTTTTGCTTATTTAGGCTCAAAAGAGCTGCCCTGCTATCGCTCAGGATGCGTATAGCTTTATTTTGGATTCTGCGTTTTAGTATGGCGTTAGCACCATGCATGATGGCTATGACCTCCGCTTGGAAGACAGTTACCAGTTTACCCAGCGTAACACTTTCATGAAGGTCTAGGTCATCGGAAAAAAGGCCTGCCCAGGTACCTTCATTTGTGTTGGAGCCATCTGTGCAGATGGAGATCTCCTTAAGGAGGCGCCCTCAGTGTTCAGACAAACCCCGAAGCGCCTCTTGGAGATTATTACGGGTGCGATCGCATCAACCACTCCTCCCAAGAGAAGGGTGTTTCGTATCGCCTCTCTTAGTATCTTGTGGTGTCTACCACCGCCTCTCTTGTCGATCCATAGACCTTTAAACCACAGCCTCATTGCCGCTCTCAGAGCCATCTCCTCCACATGTAGGTCCAGCGAAGTGAATCCCATTCTCCATTCCAACAGTCAAAACATAGAAATACAGACGGTAAAATGTTTATGTGCTACTGTTGGCTGTTGTAACGCAACCACTTTAATTCTTATTTTTAAATTTACGTCAACGAGTTCGTCTTCTACATCTTTTTTTTAGTCAGTAATTGAATATGTGAAGTATGTCCAAATTTTCGATTTGCAAATATAACTTACTTTCACGGCTTCAGCTTGTTTCAGTTTCATTTTTAGCAAGTACTGGTTGTCGTTCGATAAATGACTGCCCAAATCATCACATGCGGTGGGTTATTTTCCAACCCTTCGTATAAGGGTGGATTTTCTTTAGACTAAAAAACGAAGCACGCAGTATACGATTTATATAGACCCAGCAAGTCAGGATGTTCTGTGGAGAAGGTGTTCTATTTAGAAATAAACATTAACAAGCGGGTGGAATTTGTCACCCTAAGAAGTATACCTGCGGTCATCCAGTTTATGTCTTCAGTCGCGGTAAAGTAACCCTGCAGAAAACGCTTTAGTATTTGCCGCAAAACACGGTAAATTATACGTGCATCAATATGCAATTATCAGTAACTACAATACTAGTCATTAAATTAAATCCAGTATCAATATGCAATAATCAGTAACGAATATTATCATTAAATATTGTATTTTGAACGTCACATAAAAATTAAATTGTTTTAATTTGTTCTACTCGAAAGCGCCCAAAATAAGCAGCGATTTCAGTTTAGCTATTTGCACGTGAATGTTAAAACTAATTAATTTCGTATATATGTATATACTGTTTTAACATTTAAAATTAATTTATTATGTAAACCCAGTGGTAATCCTTTTTTCTAAATAAATTTCAAACGATCCGGTCAAAAATTTCAAGAGCACATTTAGACATGTTGTTATTATGTCCTTAGTAGCGTAAAGTTAAGATGTAGCGCTGGCATTCTCGAGGTCTTCGGTTCAAATCTCAGAAATTACCTGCCTTTTTCGTCTACTACAATTTTGCCACGAATTTAAACGGAATTGACAAAAGAGTTGAATAATTAGTCAACAGACTTCCATGCATTTCTTTGGGATCCCCATAAAACGTGGGCGGCTTACACTAAAACATTACAGATAAAGTGGCGGGATGAAATAATCAGAGATTTTTAGCGCATTTATGAAAAAAAGTGGAGACAATTTACATGGGCCCTTATTAAAAAAAATGGTGGAAAGAGGTAATTATGCGTCAGAAGCTCCATTCCTACCTCTCTGAGTGGAGGTATACATGTGTGATTATTGAAATTGTAGCGTAATTGCGATTATATAACGTGATTTAAATGGTATTTATATATAGAAAGCGTTGAATAATTATACTCGAGACGTCATATATTCCTATTGGCCCACCGTAAAAACATGGATGACATACACTGATAAAACGGACATTGTTCCAACGCAGTTACATAGTTTCGACTGCCGGGACTAGCTGAATAGGAATTAGATGCACGAAAATCGCACTCCAAATATACTAGGCGAAGGAGGTGTTCCAAACCTGCTAAAAACCACCTACTATTGGAACGTTTTTTTTCAACACTGTAGGGAGTATTAAAACACTTTTACACCTTGCTGTTTACAACTTAAACCTTTAATTTTATAACATGTGCAGACACAAGTTACTATTTCAAATACGAACAGTCAAAATTAGAAAAACAGGAGACTATCCACAATAAAGTTAAAGTCTACTAGACCATTATAAAATTACAAATTTGTTTTCTGAAGAATAATCACGGAAGCCAACCCATTATAAGATAGCAATAACTGTGAGCACATTTCTAGCATTCAAAGATAACACAGAGGTTTTATCTTATTACAATTACACTAGATCATTTAACTACAATAAATATCGAATACTAACATATCATAGGCGACTCCTACAATTTAGCAACTTTACAAAGCAAATATTTATTTAAAACAGAGAGTATACAATGCAGAAAGTATTCAAATTACAAAATGTAACGTAACCCTTTTTTTTTTTACAAATGTTGAAGGTTTGATTAGCAAAGCAGTTACATTAAAGCCGCCTTGCATTGTTTCGTGCTAAATTGACGTTAAGCATCTGGATTAATTTTACTCTACAAAGGCAAAGTGACATAAAAGTAAAATAGTGCACTGGCTAGCTTTCAGTAGTGACACGTTGGTACTAAAAAAAGAAAGTGCAAAACTTTCAGGGCTATACAAATTACAACACTTTTCTAAATACTTTTACACCTACCTGAAAGGTTTTTAAACTGTCTTAGTCTAGTAAAGCATTTGAGCATCAACCCACTCAAAAAAATCATGATTAAAGCCTCCCTTGAAGATAGGTGTTTGGAGAGACGGTTTAACGGGTCTTAGTGCAGTAAAGGTTGATAGAGACTTGTGTACATGTTTTTCACTATCTACTAACTTAAAATAAACACAAATAGTAACAAAACTCTAAGTTTTGTTCACCTAACCTATATTATCAAACGCAAATACCACAGTAAATAACAACAGAGAAAAAAGCCGAAATTTACCTCTAATTGGTTAAATATGCGTGTATCTAGAAAAAAGGGAACAACTTAAATTTATCAGTTGTAAATATTCAACCAATTTAATTTTTATATATGAAGTATGCGGATGTGATTGTGGTGCTTTTCCATACAGAAATTTCTGTATTTACAATACGTTTTAATAAGCATGCAGTAACGCAAAAAGTTCTCTTAATAATAAATTTTACTCATTCTTATTTGTACAACGAATTACAATTATTAATTATAGAGCAGCATGTAATGTTTAGCAGGTGGAAGGCAAAAATTCAATAGCTTACAGGTTGTGTTGGTCTTTTACCAACTCCCGAACGACCTTTCAGTGCAAGAAAATAGTTGTAGGTAATAAATCACTCCAATTTAATGTTGAATGAAAGCTTCCAATTCAAAATACTTCCACCTTCAACGGTATTTTAATTCCGCGTCTTCATTCGCGTTTGGAAACTTGAAGCAATTCCGGGGTTCAATTTGTCACTTGAATTACCCGATATCAACCTTATTCCGCACGGCGGTGGTCGCGTGTCAATAGAATTCGAAGATCTGCTGAGATCTCCAAGTAATTTCTATGGGTTTTAAAAAATTTTCGTCTCAGGGTCATTGTGTGCTATTTTATGTTCTCACGAGGTAGGCGTCTAACTGCTAAATTTTAAAGGTCAATGTAGTTCTATTTAACCGGTAATTTTGTTCTGAGAGTTTTTCATTGGATACCGAAAGCGACGTCAATTGTTCACTTTCGCAACACATTTTTTATGGCTGTAATATACGCGTATATAAATATTGGGGTAATCTACAATAGTTACGGGATCTTTGCATTCGCGTGAACCCTTAATTCATCGTACGGTTTAAGGCGATACATTAATTCTTATAGCTGGTTTAATTTTTATTGAGGTTGTAGGGTGTGTCAGTCCAACTTCTTGCTTCAATGGTTTTCTTTAACTCGTGTGAATGCGTACAAATGCACTACAATGTGCCGGGTATTTTTCGTATCTATTTGTATTTTTTAAATTTAGTACGAGGAGTGTAAATGCCCTAGCGTTATTGCTCTTTGTATAAAAATGCATAGGTAGATAGATAGATAAATATATTAATATTAATAATAATAATAAGTACAAGTAATGCTAACAAATTATTTAATAGTTTTAATACATGCTTTAATATGGAGTAGCAACATAAATGTTAAGATAAGGCTTTACTATTTTAGTTCTTTATCTTAATTTAATATCATATTGGAATAGCCACGTTATTAAATGTACACT
The DNA here is from genome assembly GCA_036346225.1 of Platerodrilus igneus. Taxonomy (NCBI): domain Eukaryota; kingdom Metazoa; phylum Arthropoda; class Insecta; order Coleoptera; family Lycidae; genus Platerodrilus; species Platerodrilus igneus. The sequence goes on along the minus strand of JARFIW010000333.1, from coordinate 1,216,566 downwards.
ATCAACGATTCTGAATTTTACAGACTATTTTAGTACCTGAAATTAATAAACTCATTTCTATTGTATAATGTTTGCTTAAATAATGTACTACCGTTATAATATTAAAAAGTTTTTGTTATTCCAGGTTGGGTTTATTAGTAACTGTACAAAATTATTTACAGCTATTGGACAAGCGAGACGACTAATTCATAGTACTTCCATAATTTCTATATCTGCTAACTAACCTCTGAAAAGCGACATAAATTTAATGTACCTAGAGTTTTAAAACATTATGTTTCGAAAACCGTTAACTTAATATTTAACCTGGTTTATTGTTTTGTAACAATTTTTTTTAACGATTATAAAAGCTTATAAATGTAATCATAAAATACACTGCACAGTTTATTCAAATAAACAATTAATGTTATGATGTTAATAGAAGTTCAGATCAGTACCATATAGCCCAATCACGAGGCGTATATTAATTAATAATAATAGTATAAGCTCCGTTCGTAAACGTTGGTCATTTGAATTGCACTTCCAATGTCAGACGATTCTTGTGCCTTTGCGCATCCCGTCGACAGTAGAGCCAGTCTGGCTCGATCACTCGTTGCAGTTACAAGCATCACGGAGACCATTAAGGCCCGAGATAGCAATCTATGCGTGGCCATAAACATGGCGGCGTAATCAAGTGCTGAATGCATTTGACTTTTGTTTGTTTCTAGTAACGGTAAGCCAGTTAAATAATTATTAAAGTAACTAAATGATTTTATTATAGCGCTCACACTCACACACACCCTCACCTATACCAATTTTTAATTTCACAAATTCACAATTTATAAAGTTACGATCCTGTAAGTTCAAATATCATGTTTAATTTCTCAATTTACCGTTATTAATCTCGCAGTAACAAAAGTTAAAGAAAAGTCAAAAATGACGTACATTGAATAGTTCGTTTTATGGATTGATTTTATTATTCGATTTACCTTGATGGATTGCACAACAAATTGATGAAAATGGTTCCCCGTAATGGTCCAGTAAAATTTGCAGTAATGCATTTAATTCGTCATTAGTTCAAAAGAAGAAACTCAAGCTTTTACCTTGTAAAACCCAGATATGGAAAGTTCGCTGACGTCACTTGTTTGTTACAATGAAGTTCAAAGTACATCCGCGTTGCTAAGATAAGCGTTAGCATAAGGATTTGACCTGGCAACAGCTGTTCTAAAACTTGACAGCGAGGCGAATATTTGAAACTTAAATGGTAGCGTTTCTTAATTTGTTTTACAAGGTAGTCGTTTGGATTTCATTATTGTATAAATTATTGCTTACTTTTGATATTACTGCAAATAATTAAGATTATGAATCTCTTTATTTAATCTGGAAAAGTATTTCTTTTAAGTTCAATGACACATAAAGTAATTATGAAAACTAATTTTACTTAGCTTTGAATATATAACACATATTTGTAAACCAAAGTAAACAGACTTGTGTATTTTGGGTATTTAAAAACTTTACGGTCATATTTAAATTATCGCTGACATTTTGATTCCTAGTACAAATTATCAAAATTTTCATATTTAGATAAATGAGTCTAAAAGATTAGACTGTCTTATTGTTGCTTATTGTTGTACATTTTTGTATATAAAATTTTACTACAGAAAAAGATAAATTTAATTAAAGAACCATCATTTGATTTAATTGAACAACTGTTTTATTTTGGACAAGTGCGTCCAAAAGGTAAAGATAAATGAGTTGAAAGATAAAAGAAGATATACCCTTTTATAAAAAAAATGGGTTATTGGCCGTGACTCAATAAAGAAGTACCAAACAACGCTTTTCAGAAGTTTGATATCTAAATTTCCTTTTGCTATTTATACTTAAATTTTTGGTATTAATAACTACTCTTTTTCTTTATTGTATAAGGTAGCAAGAGTATATCTCTTGCGTCCTTTGTTATTATAATAACACTGTCCTTTTTCAGACCCTGCGTGTTCGCAGTAAAAGCGGTTTTTCCCCTGAGGATTTTCAAGTTCTCCCTTAGGATAATCCGTGCTTTATCTATTCAAGGACTTGGTGGCGCCCCTTTTGCACCCTTATTTTGTATTTTAGAGTTAGTACAGAAAACAATAATTTTGTTGTGAAACCCACGACCACTCCTCATAAGCTCTACCCGAGGAAGACTGTCGATTTCCCTTCATTAAAGGGGATCAAATAAAAGCTATATGTATATATATATATATATATATTATATATATATATATATATATATATATATATAGCAATTTTGTTATAGTTTAAGTTGCAGAAATCGAGAATTTAAGGTATGAGCTTAGCACGTGTTTGTACGCTGTGTACGCGTTCGTGCGTACTTGAGTACTTACGCGCATAAATGTAAGCGTTCGTGAATTGTGTGCATATGTGTGCTGCGTGTGTATGTGCTGCGTATATGAGCGCGCGCGTGTGCGAGCATACGTGCTTTGTGTTTGGGTGAATGCAGGCGTGCGTGCGTAATTGCATTCGTGCATGCGTGCGTGCATATAAGTTTACGAGGGTTCGTACGTGCAAGTTTGCGAGGGTGCGTGCGTGAAAACAAGCGGACGTGCGTGCGTCAGCGTATGTGATATGCATGTGTGCGAGTTTAAATAAAACGTTTGCATAAACAGGTTCTTTTATAAAATTTATACTTACTTTTTACATTTGTTTCAATTTTAACTAGTTAGAAACGTAAGCTGTTTCTAGCAGTAATGTATTAAAACGAAAACTAAAATGTTAAGAAATAAGCTTAGATGAATAACAGGGCAGTCATCTGCAAAGCATTTGCTTTTCTCTGGTTTGCCAAATAAGTATCGTGCACTGGTTTTCAGTTGCAATAAATGTAAACCCCTGCAGATTTCAAGCAAATTGCATTTTAGTAATGGATGAATGCCGTATACTAGAAGGAAAACGGCATCCTTTAGTTAGAAACTCTAGCGTTAGATAAATTTCACTTTTAATGCTATTGGAGAGAAGATAACACGTATTTCGACATTCCATTAAGCTGCAAAATCGTTTACTAATTCGAACTAACATGAGATTCTATTAAACGAAAGGTCAAACCAAGCTGTTCAATCGTAAGTACGTTTTATGTGGTTTCACTGATGAGATCTAAGTAAAAAACAGGGTTCGATTTTCCCTAATTTCTAAAAAAAGGACTTTTTCGCCTTAATTATTTATTGATATTTTCTTTGTAGATAAAAATTTTCCGAAGTATACTTCTGATCAGAAACTCGTCCTGTTACTAACATGATAAGAAAGAAACTACTAAAATCTTTTGTACTTATTATCTTATGGCTTCCGTAAATTATTAACCAAGCAATTAAACAAAGGTCCTTCAGCTTTTCAACATATACTTTCAATAAGATTTAATGTATATTAAAACGCTGATTGTAATTATAAATACAAATTTTGATAATATGGCCAAATTTTCGGGCTATTTCGATGAATCAATTTCCTATAAAGTAAATTAGCCGGTTAAAGTAGAAACCCTACATTGGTCTTGTTTTTAAATAAACTCGGAGGACAACGTTTCTACCGAATAGCATCAATCATATTCAGGTCTCTAGTAGCCGTGTGTTTTTGTTTCCAGTCGAATGCCTAGATGTAAGAGCAGAGAGTGTGGAGAGACTTGAAGATGACCAATGCGATTTAATTGCATCGTCCTTAGAACCCGTCGACAACAACGTGAGGTGACATCCGGAAGAACAATGTATCGTGTGTAAATAAAAATTTTTTCTGCTAATAAACAACTTATTATACATATACTACATAGCATGTCACTCATATACAAAATCAAATAACGTAAGAATCTACAACAACGGAACTACCCGATTTTTGCCGTGGCTTTTAACGACCTTACCTGCTATACATAGCTTTATAACAGTGCTATGCAGAATTTTTTTTTTTTGCAACATACTATAAGATCTATATCATCATATCATCATCATATACCAATCACTGTATTACCTTTCGGAGTAACCAAACCTCTTTCTGGAAGTATATGCAGAGTATAGCTTTAGGCTACTACACTAATTCTACTCTCAGAACCATTCACAATCTTTCTCCACATCCCTCGGTCCCTACACACTTGCATCTGCCACATTTATACATTGTTTTTGGTATGCTCTTTTGTTCCTCAGACTTCTCGTCTGTCGTTCTTTCAGAACTTCATGTACTACATCCAATCATCTTTTATGCGGTCTGACCCTTGCAACTCTACCAGTCATCTTACTTGCATATATGCGTTAGGTAAGTCTATCCTCGTTCATTCGTTCTACATGTCCAAACCATCTAAGTGTGCGTCACTCGCTCAACTCTTTAAGCATCACTTGCACCCCACACTGCTCTGACCCATTCATTTGACACCTTGTCTCTCTATGATTTTCCGCACACATTTCTTAGGCACCCCATTCCTGCAGCATTTATACGACTAACATGCTTCTTCTACCAGAACCACGTTTCGCTTCCATACAGAACGGTTGGCACAAACACACTGTTGTAAATGGTCAATTTTGCATTTATACTCAATCCTTCATTCCTGTTCACTGTCCATATACTTCCAGGCACTTCTCTTCCAGCATCTGCCCTTCTTTCTATTTCACCATTCAGCTTTCCATCACTCAAAAACTCTATACGCACTTTCTCTATCGTGTCATTGTCCATTCTAAACACAAAGTAATCAATTCCGCCATCTCTGTAAAAAATCATTAGTTTCGTCTTATTTACAATCACTTTCAATTGCATATTTCCACGCGCTTCAGATAGTCTGTCAAGTATTCATTACAAATCTTGTGACGATTTGGCCGGCAGTACTGCATCATCCGCATACAACAGCACACTGACATTTGCTTCACCAATGCTCACTCCTTTCATTCCTTCACAAGCCAGCCTGATACATTTATTCATAAATACATTGAATAGCCATGTAGACATCACAGAGTCCTGCCTCACACTCTCCACAATGTCAAAGTGTTGCCCCATGTAGCTATTCACACGTACACATGCTGTACTGTCTTCGTACATAGCTCTGATAGATTTTTATCAAGTACTTGCTTACACCGTATACACGCAACACCTTTCATAATTCACTTCTGTTCACGCAGTCATACGCTTTTTCCAGATATACAAATGCTGCATACATTTTCTTTCTGGCATGCATACACTTTTCAACAATTTGTTGCATTGTGAACATCTGATCCACACATTCTCTTCCAGGAATAAAACTACACTGAACGTCTCATATTTTGCTCTGCGTTTTCTTACAAACTCCCTCGATCACAATTTTTTTATACACTTTACTGGGTACACTCAACAGACTTATCCCACGATAATTTTTGCATTCATGCTAGCTGCTTTTACCTTTGTGCGAAGGGATAATGATTGCCCTATTCCAATCTTCAGGCATCTTCGCTTGTTCGATACACAACTCCATCAGTTTGCACAAACATTCAAGCAGCACCTTAGATTCATACTTAAACATTTCACTTGTTATTCCATCTACACCCGTGGCTTTACCATTCTTCAGGTTCTCACCGCCTTTCTTACCTCATCTACACTGCATTCAAACTTTGTACTATTATCTACGTTTTTGACCAGTATATTACTGCTCTCTTCATCATCCACACAGTCATCTGTATCTTTCTTGCCACCACCATACAGCGTCTTAAAATATTCTTTACAACAGTTTCTCACACTCGCTTCATCCCAAACAATTTGATTTCTAATGTTAACAACGCCATTCACACGCTTATTTCAACACTTTCTTGTCTTCCTCATCCATTTCCAAAACAAGTTTTTATTGTTTTCAAAATCACTCTGAATTTTTTCACCCTCCCTCAACCTCAGTTGCTTGCCATTGCTACTTCTTTTGCATATCGCCTTTTCTCCTTATATACTTTTCGAAGTTGCTCTCTTAACTCAACATCTTTTTCTGCAATCATTCACTTATATGTAACTTTATTTTCCTCGACAACCTTTTTAACCTCATCGCTTCACCATGCATTTTTATTACATCTACCAATCATTGTTATACGTCCAAAGCACATTCATTGGATTACACTGTTGTTCAAGCAATCCCATGCTTTCTTCACATCTTCAAACTTCAAAGCATTATCCCATTCCTGTTGCAGTCATACAACTCTCTCTCTAACATAGTACCGTACTCTCTTTGAGTCAACTTTCCCAACAAGCGTTCTACTTTCACTCTTAATTGTCTCACATTCTGCTTTCTTCTTCACGCACACTTTTGGCTAAGATCAATTCTGGACAAAACTAGAAATTGATCAGTTCCACACTCAGATCCTATCATTACTCTGGGTGCAAAAGAGTGGACAGCTTTTCTAAATCGAATTTGATATTTATCCATAGTAGAAAAAATTCTTAGGTAATATTATAGTAAAATGTATATACGAGAAATGTCTACTAAATTTGGCGAATGGTCTAATATATCAGTATTCAACGCTGGAAATAAGGTAGTTCGGATGCGTAGGTTGCATGGACATATCTGGGTCTGACCTCTTTCAGGAAGTGCGCGAGACTGCTAAAGCAGTACTATTGCATTCATTTCAACAGTGTTCTGAGCAGTGTGCGCCGAAAAGTCATGGAGTAACGATAAAACGTTAATTTATGATTCAAATAAGGTAAAAGACTGACGTTAAACCAGAAAATGTTGGTGCAAATGTACGGGCAAGATGTTGTTAGTAGAAAATGTGTGTACGAAATGTCTGCGCGTTTCAAGCTGACAAGGAATCGGTGGAATACGAATCACGTTCACTGTTCTCTGCCCACATACTTCCAGACACTTTTCTTCCGGCATTTGTCCTTTTTATTTCACCATCTAGCTTTCCATTACTCAAAACTTTCTACCTAGGTACCCGAAGTCGTTCATTTTCTTCATCTGTCATTGTCTATTCTAAATACAAAGTCATCAATTCTGCCATCTCTGTTAAAATCATTACTTTTTTCTTATTTACATTCACTTTCAATTGCATATTTTTACACACTTCCGACAGCCTGTGAAGCATTTGTTACAAATCTTGTGACGATTCAACCAACAATACTGCGTCATCCGCATACATCAGCACACTGACATCTGTTTCACCAATTTTCACTCCTTCCATTCCTTCGCAATCCTGCCTTATATATTACATTAAACAGCCATGGAGACATCACACAGCCCTGTCTTACACCTTCCACAATGTTACAGCATTGCCCCATGTAGCCATTTACACGTACACATGCTCTACTGCGTTTGTACATCGCTCTGATAGACTTTATCTAGCACTTGCTTACACCGACCTCACGCGCTTTCCATAATTCACGCCATGTCCAGATCCACAAATGCTGCATACATTTTCTTTCAGACATGCATATACTTTTCGACAATTTGTTACATTGCGAACATCCGATCCACACATTCTCTTCCAGGCATAAAACCACATTGAACGTCCCATATTTTGCTCTGCGTTCTTTTGCGAACTCAATTACAATTTTTCCATACACTTTACTGGGGACACTCAACAAACTTATCCCACTATAATTTTTGTATTCATACTTGCTGCCTTTACCTTTGTGCAAAGGGATAATGATCGCACTCTTCCAATCTTCGGGCACTTTCGCCTGTTCTATACACAACTCTATCAGTTTGCACAAACATTCAATCAGCACCCTGGATCCGTACTTAAGCATTTCATTTGATATACCATCTACACCTGCCGCTTTGCCATTCTTGAGAGTTCCCATCGCTTTCCAGACCTGATCTACACTGCAATCAAACTTTATACTGTTATCTACGTTTTCGACCAGTACTTTACTGCTCTTTTCATCATCCACACAGTCACCTGTATCCTTCTTGCTACCACCATACAGAGTCTTAAAATACTCCTTCCAAACAATTTCATTTTTACTATTAACAGCGCTATTCACATGCGTATTTCCACCCTTCCTTGCCTTCCTTACCTATTTCCAAAACAAGTTTTTATTACCTTCAAAATCACTCTCTCAGTTGCTCTTTGCTTGCCTTCACCACTTCTTTTGCAAATTGCCTTTTTCTTTATATACTTCCTGAAGTTGCTTTCTTGACTCAACATCTTTTTCTGCAATCATTCTCTTATACGCTACTTTCTTTTATTACGTGCCGCCACCAAAGGCGTAGTCGTTTGTATAGTACTTCACTCAAGAATCTATTTTTTATAGAATTTGCTTTTTATATTCAAATACGTGATTGCATTCAGTTCTTCGAAATGTTGATTGGCTTTATCAATTGATAAAGACTTGCTACGAATTCTACACACACCTGTTTTGATAACGTGTTGAATTAATTAGACTTTGCTTATGATGAAAGATCATTCTCATTCTTTTATTAAAGCTATATAACGAACAATATTCATGTTTCATGCTATATATTGGTACGATGGTCTATGAAACGTTCATGTTCACTCACTCTAAACTGATTTTTCTAACCTGTAAAAGCATTTGTAGATTTTGAAAATAACAGACAATGCACACAATAAATAATCCCTTAGAGTTTGAATAAATAGCCCATTCTCGTCTCATTTCCGTACCTCTGATATAAGTTTTATAAAATATATTTCTCGTTATGAACCACTTAATTTTTTCATATGTACGCTTGGAATTGGTTATATTTAATTCTTCAAACTTTTATAACGATGGTAAATTTTTAATAATTACATCTATATCTGAATCAGTTTTAAAATGCCACTTACTTGGATCCAATTCAAATGCTTCAAAATTAATATCGAGACGTGTTATTGTCTTTTTTCACATCCGTCATCTACAAGTTGTATTATTGGAAAATCGACTTCTTGATTAGTTTCAACAATAAAGTTATTGCAATTTTTATTAGTCATACTTTGTGATGACGGTGTCTGCAATTCCTGCGGGTTGACCTGTTTATCAGCAGCACTAACACTAACGCGGTTACATTCACTGGAACTTACAGATGATGATATTGGTTGTAAAAATGTGTTCAATCCTGGAATTTTCTTCAAAAGATGTTGGGTTGTTCCGTTTCTTTGTTTTCGACGCTGAGCGCCGCTTGGTTTTGTTTCATGTTTGTAAAGTAGGTTTTAAAAATATCTACCTCTCTTACAATTTAACGGTATAAAAATAACTTGTGAATTTGACTACCACTTTTGTGTTCAATGGTTTTGAAGCCAATGCATGAGGGATAACTAATTTCCGGTGGCAGGTAACCGCATCTAGATACAATTTATTTTATGTATCGTTATGCATGTAAAAACACATTTAAATTTTTATAAGTGAGATATCTCACAGATTGTTAATCCTGATTAATTTGTTATTAAAGATGTCAACCAATGGATATTGAATGTGAATTGAAGGCATTTGTTTAATTTTATTATTCTATTGTGACCGTTATACAGGGAACTTATAAAAAAACTGCTTGATTTTAAAAAAATCATATTTAAAAATGAAACCAATAATAAACTTTTGGGTTTTGAACCTGAGTTCAGTATATTTATTATCAAGATTGTTTGCTAATATTCGATCGTAGTGAGTGGCCTTGGAGCGAGTGTGGTGGGGGAAGAGTGCTACTGCTTCTGCCGGCCGGTAGTCGTCACTCACCAGTCATGGCTATGCCACAACAGAAAGCTTAGTGTGTGATTTGGTTTATTTAATCGAGTTCAGTGATCACAGTTCAGCGTAACTATCGACGTGAATATGGCGGTGATGCACCTACTAACAAAACTATTCTGCAGTTGTATAATCACTTTCGGGAAACAGGTAGTGTCTTAAAAGTTAAGCCACCGGGTAGAGTTTCAGTCTCTGAACAGAGGCGGCTCCGTGGCGTAGTTGGTATGTGTGTGACTAACCTGCCCAAGGTCCCATGTTCAAATCCCGACACGGTCCGCTTGAAAAATGTAAGGCGAGCATTTTTCATAAAAATACACCTTCGTTTGGTTGGGAGGTAAAATGGAGGTACCGTGTGTGAGTGTTGTCATGCACGTTAAAGATCCCTTCCTTGTTTGGAACCGCAAGGGTTCGGCAAAATTCAAAATTTTCCAGATAAAAAAGACTCGCTTTCTGACCAATGTAGTACCTTCGGGTAGAGCATTGGAAAATCAAATATAAAGTCTTTGAACAGAATGTGGAACGGATCCGTACACGTTGTATTTGTAGCCTTAAAAAGTCATTGGCAAGGCGAAGTTTGGAGTTGGGAATACCTAAGTTTACCGTGTACAAAGTGATGCAAAAGAGGCTTAAATTACTGATTACCATTTAGATGTGGCCAGGGCAACAAATGGTGCACATATAGAACTTTATTAGGTATCAAATAAACCTTGAGAAGATTCTCTTTAATACTATATAGGTTTAATAATTATTATTTTAACTTTACTGTGTATAAATAAAACTTTAAATCAAGGAGTTCTTTTATAAACTCCCTGTATTTTAAATCTAATCTAATTTAGTTTATGATACGAGAGTAGACGTTTTCAACCCAGCTGGCATTTTTATCTTTCTGACACGCTGTTGTAGATGCCCCAAACAACTTGTTTAAATGCTGATATTTTTAAGGACGCTAGCTCGGGCGCCCCCTTTCTTCTGGCGCCTTTAGGCAATTACCTATATGTCTAGTCGTAAAACCAGCCCTTAACATAGTACTGGTGCCAAAATTCGTTGACAAACGAGTCTAATGGCAAGACGCGTATATACTAAAGCATGCTCGATTGACAAGTGTAGCTCTGCAACTGTACGAATCTGTCTCATGTACAAAGGGTTCCAATCTTCTGCTACATTGAATAAATTAATTGGCATTAAAACTACAATATATTTATACAACAACACCTCTAAATTTGACACAGTAAAAGAACTTACTACAAAGCTGTTACTCAAAATCTGGTTTAATAGTATATTACATACTAAAGGACGTAAGTAGAATTTACGGTGACGAGACTGTTTGCAGTCCGAGCGAAGAGAGGGCTGCAAATGTCGAGGCACCGTAAATCTCTTACGTCCCGCGGCATGTATACTATTTCTTCCCTACCTCTAAATTATTAAAAATCGCTTTAAATTAATATTAGTATAAAAATCAAGTAAAATTGAAAGAATTATTCAATGTAGGCTTAGACACGTAACTATGGGTTTGTAACTATGACATCTATTATTTAATCAAAATAGTTCAACAATAATATTATTGTGTGTTCTGTCATTCACAAAACAGTCATGTAAAAGAGATTTGAGGATGGATTGTGTTCAAACAGTTAATCAGGCTGCGAAAACAGTTACCCTAGAATTATTTCCTAAAAAAATCAAAATTAAGATACGATTTAATATACAAAAACTTCAAAAATTGGTGTGCTCAGAAAAGTGCGCTGATTGTTGATGAAAACACATTGCTGGCATTTTTGTTTGAAAGGTCCTCACAGTTAAAATTCCCGGCAAGCTTGTGGATTGAGTATTCCATGCTGAAAAGTACGCTAGCAATATATAAAGAAGTCGAAGCTGTTTACGATAGGAAAACATATGTCGCTTCATAAACGATGCACCAGACGAGATATATGTTGTTTAAGGTTGTTACATTCCAAATTTGGAAATGTACATTGTTAAATATGTGAGTAAACTCCCTCGAATATTTTCAATTAAACTTGTTAATTTCCGTCATTCCGGACAGTTGCGTTTACGCTAAAGAATGCGCAAGTGCGGAGAGAATGGCGCAAGTGCGCGGTGGGCGATACGACGCTATTTTTTTCTAGGATGTAGGTTTCCTTATCTCAACTTCTATCGTTCCTTATACCTGGTTGCTCCTATCGTTCCGCTACGAAGAGAAAAGAGGACGAATAAATCTGGAATCAACGATGGCGTAGCTGACCCACACCAAAAATACACAGAAATGGCCCTGAGATGTAACTAAGGTGCGTTTTAAGTGAGTACATTGCTTAAATTATTTTATAGGTTAAGAATTGCATCACTTTTAAACGTGTTTGGTATTTGATACAATTTGCAGCGTAATCATGTTATATTAAACGACTGCGCAATATTGTGAAATGCGGGAAACGTATCAAGGTAAGGTGCACTTTTTCAATTTAATATACGGAACATTTTATAAAATGTAAGGTTTTAGGCAGCGGACGAGATATATCTGTTGTTTCAGGTTGTTACATTCCAAATTTGGAAATGTACATAGTTAAATATGTGAGTAAATTTCCGCGAATATTTTCAAATAAACTTGTTAATTTCCGTCATTCCGGACAGTTGCGTTTGCGCAAAAGAATGCGCAGGCGCGATGTAAATGGCGCAAGTGCGCGGTGGGTGATACGACGCAATTATACTACGAGGTCTGAAGCCGAAAACAGGTACCTGTGTCGTGGTGTGTCTTTTCTCTTTTTTTCTAGGACGTAGGTTTCCTTATCTCTACTTCTATCGTTCCTTATACCTGGTTGCTCCTATCGTTCCGCTACGAAGGTAAAAGAGGACGAATAAATCTGGAATCAACGATGGCGTAGCCGACCCCCACCAAAAAACACGGAGATGGCCCTGAGATATAACTAAGGCGCGTTTTAAGTGATTACATTGCTTTATTAATATTATAGATTAAGAATTGTATCACTTTTAAACGTGTTTGGTATTTGATACAATTTGCAGCGTAATCATGTTATATTAAACGATTGCGCAATATTGTGAAACGCGGGAAACGTATCACGGTAAGGTGCACTTTTTCAATTTGATATACCGAACATTTTATAAAATGTAAGGTTTTAGGCAGCGGCTGTGATTGGTATTGCCGGAGCATGTTTTAGGGACAAACTTTTGAAATTACAACTGCAAGATGTCCAATACCAATTTGATGGTTATTCATCTACGTGAAACAAAGAACAACATTTAGCGCACTTTTACCATTATCAATAACAATATACAGGGAGTTGGATATCTTCCAATTGTATCGAAAGACCTTGTTGCTAGAAATATACGCTCTGCAAAAGCAATGAAACAAACAAGATTATTTTTGAAATTTTCTACAGGGAAGTGTTTCAATCAACATATAGGAAAGAATACGTTTTCCAAGAATCCCTCAATTATAGCTACCTTTTTTAATCTGCCAGAACCACTTCTTTATAAAGGTCATGCTTTTTGACGAACATAACCACGTTGTTTCATAGGGGATATACTTAGCTTAAAGCGTCATGGCGGATGGAAATCATCCATAATAGAAGAAGAATGTGTTGCAGATTCCCTAAAATGTAAAAATGAAGCTGCTGAGAGAATTTTTAATGGAAATGTAGCCACAATCTCCACAAAATCAAAAGCAATTGAGAATCAAAATTCCTTGGCAATTACTGTCAATGCACCACAATCTTCATTGGAAAATGGTGTTGTTTCTAAACTTATTATTAATACAAGGGACTCTAATAATATGTCCAGTTTGATAAATGTTGCTAGCTGCACAAATTGCACATTTACGCTTAACATTAAAAATAAATTAAGTTCATCGCATTGGTTTTTGAAAATATTAAACAATTCCCAGCGTTTGTTTAATTATTTTTTAAGTTAAAACAGTTGTTGGATATTAAATGTTCACTGAGGTGTTTTCTATTGTTTTTTTTACTACTGAGGGCCGTTTCCACCGTTTCGGTGTAAGTGCTTGACTTGGTAAAGTGTCACTTAAGTTGCCAAAATACATTACCCAAATGGCATCAACGTTTCCAATAATATAATGCAAATGTGACAACTCAAGGGACACTTTACTAAGTAAAGCATTTAAGCCGAAGCGATGCAGTCGGTCCTAAGTCATTAAACATTGGTTTAAATGAAGTTTAAAATTCAACTAAGAATATAGATTTATTTAATGTAGGCTTAGACCCGTAACCATGGATTTGCAACCATGGCTTCTTTCATTTGGATGACAATCACTTACGTCTCAAGAGAAGTAAGTAAAAATTTACGTCCCGCTTCACAGCCATCCTAGTAAATGCAACTTACGAAAGGTCGTCTCAGTGACGTAAGTGTCTTTTACGGCTAAGGTAGGGAAAAAAACATCCTTTTTTCTTGCTCGTTTTGATTGAAATTCGGTTATTGCATCGTCGACATTCATATTTTTGGCAGTGTCACTGGCAGTGCTAACAGGTATAGTTAAGCACAATATTAAGACTTTTATTGTGTTTGAAAAACTGCTAGACCCTGTAGACTTGGAAAGCACTAAATATTTTACAATTTTTAAATTGAATTTCTTATCGTTAGGGCCTCTTTGCGCTTACGTCCCCACATTGAGAGGCCTAGCGGGTTGCAGTTACGCTATTGGTGTAAGTGAAATGTGGACGCCACGCATAGGGTACCTCATGTAACTTAATTTTGTAATACTTACTAACACTACGAGATCAAAAACTATAACTACCGTATTAAGAGAGATGAAGCAAGAATCATTCCATAGATAATTTGAATTCAAAGATCTATAACTTTGAATCATATTGAATTTCAGATTAAAAATTAATGTTCAATTACTGTTAGAACTCCAAAGAATAAGTTTTACACATTGGGTTATAGATTCTGAACTGGCTAAAATTGCAAAAACAACGAAAAGTTACCACTACTTTTATTGAAATACCTGATGTATTGATTATCCAAGTTAGAGAAGTTGCTGACAGCATCAAACATAATAAGTGGGTCAAAGTCTTCCATATGACGATATTCGTAGCTAAGCATTTTCTCGTTCAATGCGTTAATGTGATAAAAGCAGTTTCGTATAAATATCATAACTTCTACTACAAGAGGTTTCCATTTATTTAATTTTGTTTAATGAACATTTTAAATTCAACGCTTGTGATAATCGTACTTTAACGAGTTCCTCAGATGTATAAAACTGTAGCCGGTATGTTACCGTTTTTAAATTTTATATTCTTTTTGAATGCTGCATTTTTAGATTCCACAACTGGTTTTGCTCTGCCTATTATTATACAGGATGTTTCGGAATAAAGTACCGTAAATTGGGAAATATATAGATCTTGACGAGTTATCAAGAAAAGTTAGATAACAGTTTCTTGTAAACCCACCCGTTTCCATTATACAGAGTGATGAAGTGATATTGAAAAAGACATGTTTTTTAGAATATTTTCATATAGGCTGGAGTCTTTAACTTGGAAATAGGTACACGTTAGTTGTTTACTAATACGAATTATTATATTTCATTTTGACAAAATAGGATAATCCATTGGCGTAGAATAAGGGCGGGGGGGGGATCAAATAATTTTAACCTATACTTTTTGCACACCCTGTATGTCATAAAAATTTAGTAAAAAAACGCATTTAATAAACTTGTCAGTGTTTACAAACTGAAGAATGTTTCACTCTACAAGCTAAAATTTACTTACTGAGCCGCTACAAACTACAAAATAGAAATTAGCTCATATCGCTCATTATTTGAGTAAATGTTCAAAGTGACGTCCTCCTATTTGAATACATTTTTGGGCTCGGGTCTTAATTTGGTTAGTAGTTTTTTTGTAGAATAAACCTAGAATTGGGTTCTCTTGTAAATTTAAAACATTTTCTTCATTTCTCAATATGGGTTTTACTCTTTCACTTCCACGATGTTGAGCAGCACGTAAAACTGTTCCAGTTTCCCTTATCCGTCTATCTACTACCACAAAAGTTTTTCTATTGAACGATGCGTCCTGGATATTTCTCTGCATATCTTCTTACAGCTTTTTGAGAATTGCCTTGGAATTTTCCTAATACCAAATGCATGTCAGCATACTCGGAGAATGTGTATGTTGCCATTTTTGTGTTAGATTATTAACAAAATAATAAGAAATAAGCAAGCTGTAGTCACGTATTGAACTAGTACAACTTTTGACAACTACACCGAGTAAGAGAAGCCTACTAGATTCAGCAATAGTTTGTAATTATTTGTATTTTGCAGTAAAAATAAAATCAACCATTTGAACATCCGCGTGGACGTATTTCAAATGGACAAAACTGATATACAAATCCATAAAGCGACTTTTACTAGGCAAAAGGACGGGAAATTTAGAGGATAAGGATGCGTGAGACAGCCGGCCGCCATCTTGTACGATTCCTTCTCTAATAAAGGGGGACAATTTGCGAAAATTCTTTTTTAGAACTGATCCAGGCTGTAGGGCGTCCAGTTCAATTGAAAAATGAGTTTGTTGAGTGTACTTAATCAAAGGAATCAAAGCATTATGTAGCACGAAAGAGGACAAAGGTCTGGTGTATTTTGACAACGGATGTTGTAGGTTATGGACAAAGCGGAGAATCTAAGCGACAATGCGAATAATGAATTGAAAAGAACAATTATTTTCCAAAAGTATTTCAATCCAAGAAAAAGACGCGACGGCGGTCAGAACAATAGAACGTTCTTCGATGAAAACTTCAAGAGAATTAAAATGTGGTATATGTGGACTGTCTTTTCGAACAAACTGTACAAGGCAGGGGTGCCGCTCACCATAAAGAATATTGGCACAAGTCGCTAGGTAGTAAACCACGTGACCCGACATTGGCAGGATTTTCATTGGTGGGGATATGATGCCAAGAAGTGCGAGAAGTGTTTTCTTCAATATAGGAGACTCGATTGGCGACAAAGGTCTTCCAACGCTGTGGTGGGGAACGTATCCAAGAAAGAACCACCATGGAATCAGACCAACAAAAATTTTTATGAAACGTAAGATGGGAATCAAAGGTTTTGAGGATAAAGGTTAATAGTTTTGATGCCAAGGTGGCGGCTAAAAGCTCAAGTCTGGGCAAAGAAAGGGTGCGAAGAGGAGCAACTTTAGATTTTGCACAATCTACGCAGACCTCAATAGAAGAATAGGCGACAAAAAAATAAACCACAGCGCAATAGCTGCGTTCGGAAGCGTCAGCAAAGCAATGAATTTCGCATGTAGAAAAATGTGGCGGATTTAGCAAGCGCGGCAAATCAAAATCGGAAAGAAATGGCATTTCTCCCACAAACGCAGTATATCGGAGGGAGGGGTATCGTCCCATTCTAATTTCAAGAACCACAAACGCTGAATTAAATGCTTTACTAAAAAACTTAGGGAGGATAAAATTCCCATAGAGTCGAAAATACGGGCTAAGGTGGAAAGTAAGTTGCGTTTGGTGCATGCTATGAACTAGAAAACAAAAAGTATCTGAAGTGGGGTTCCATTGAAGACCTAGAACTTTCACAGGTCGAGTGTCAGGATTCTCAAAGGAGCGAGCTTGTGCGAATTGTAGCGAAGCGGAAAATCTTTGAGTAATTCAGGTTGTTTACTAGACTACTTACGAAGTTCAAAACCACCCAGTTTTAGAAGAACAATCAATTGATTTCGTAAAGCAAGGATTTACTCAATCGAATCCCCACTAGAAGCGATATCATCAATATAGATGTGATTGCAAAGAGCAAAAGCGGCCAAAGAAAAGGTGTTCCCGTGGTCCTCGGCCATCTGCAGAAGTGTGCGTATCGCAAGAAAAGGACCGCAATTTACCTCACAGGTAACTGTATTTAATTGAAAGTCCTGAATAGGCTCCTCAGGAGTAAAATGCCAAACAATTCTTTGATAGTCACAATGAGCGGGATTAACAAG
This sequence comes from Platerodrilus igneus, assembly GCA_036346225.1. Classification (NCBI taxonomy): domain Eukaryota; kingdom Metazoa; phylum Arthropoda; class Insecta; order Coleoptera; family Lycidae; genus Platerodrilus; species Platerodrilus igneus. The sequence goes on along the minus strand of JARFIW010000333.1, from coordinate 1,198,999 downwards.
GATTTGTCTATACATTTGACGAATATCTGTAGTAATAACATAAGGATGAAGGCGAATTTGTAACAAAATTGTAGTAATATCTGGTTGAAGTTTGGGCCCAACATACAAATGATCATTTAAGGAGCATCGAGCTAGTGTTTTAGCAGAAGCGTTGAAAACTACACGTAGTTTAGTACTTATATTTTCTGGTTTCACAACACAATGATGCGGTATGTAATAAGAAATGCCAATTTGAACAAGTTGCTTGTGTTTGGAATTTAAATAGTTGCGCATACTCGAAACGTATTGTCCATAAACTGCGGGCTGTTTAATTAGACGATTGTCTAAAAATGCAAAACGCTGTAAAGCAAGATCATGACTACCAGGAAAATAAGGTTTTGGATCTTTAAAAGGCAGTGAGACGACGTACCGTCCTTGCTCACTGCTGCGAAGAGTGTCAACAAATTTTTTTAACTAAGATTTTATCAGGTGTGAAAGGTTTAGCATCAGAAACATCTTCAACTTTCCATAATTTAGCGACAATATCTTCCAAAGGGGAAGCAAACTCTGTCATACAAAATAAGCTAGTGATCTGTGATAAGGGTGTGGCAGGAATTGCTCCCATTAGAACATACTCAAAAACAGTATTAATTGCAACAGGTTGATCACTTGAATCTCGGATGCGGCCATTTAATAAAACTGTAGGAAAAATATCCACGCCAAGTAATAAATCAATCGGTCCAGATTGAGCAAAGAGCAGATCAGCTAGCATGATATTAGCTAGATGAGCAAAATTTTCAGAAGAAATATTAGTAGTAGGTAAATTTTCACAAATTTTAGAAAGTACGACAGCTTAATAGGCGACGAAGCACCTATTGGTTTGAGCGAAACGGTTATAGCGCCATGTATAGCCGCGGAGCGCATGGAGCCTAAATCACTAAGGATTAGAGAATGCGGAATAGCGCGAAAAGCCAAACGTTTCACACTGTTTTGCAAAATAAAAGAAGTCATGCTATCAGAGTCTAGTAAACAACGAAATTTCTGGAAAGAACCACAGCGGTCAGCCTGAACTGTGGAAAGTAACACGACTAAAGTTTTAGGGAGCGAATTAAATAAACAACATTCGAAGTCGACGGGCCACTACTGCTAAACGAAGTCAATGTTTTCTCAGAGGCAGGAGGAGCGGAAGGCGTGTAGCGGTCCTGAATAGCGGAACTAGTACAAGGTAAAACCTTAGAGGATGCGGGAGCAGAGCTGAAACGAGCTTGGTACTAGTATCGGAAGCGGGTTTAGACGACATGTGGTAGAAGTGCAACAAAGAATAATGACGTTGATTACATTGGCGGCAAGCAATAGTGATTCTGCATTTATTCAAAATGTGGGAACTACTAAAACAGTTGATACAAAGTTGATGTTTTTTAAGAACATTGTAGCGATCCTGAGAAGAAAGTTTAGCGAAATCATTACAACGATAAAGAGTATAGTCTTGGGGACAAAGCGTATATTTAACGACATTATGACTAGTATGTACTAATCCTGGAAACAGCAGAGCGAGACCTAGCATTGTTGTTAGTATGAATAACTTTGTTTAAATCAGATTTATGATTGACCGACAAATTTGATAAAGATGTACAAGTTTTTTCCAAGTAAGAAATTAATTCTGCATAGGATAGCATAGAAGAGGGATCCTGATACAACTAAAAATTGCGGCTAGTGTGCCATTCAGGCGATTTAGAATAATTTGCACCAGGATAAAGTCACATTCCTCTACAGTCAAATCAACTTCTTAAGGGCTTGCAAGTTATCGGTAAAAGTGTCTACTCATTTTTGCAAACCTGATGGGTGGTCAGAATTCAATTTTGGGGTTTTTTCAATATTTCTCCTAAAGAGTAGAAGTGATGCGGCGAATATTACGATATTTTTCGCGAATTTTATTATATACAAGGGGGTAATTTGATGTGGTTTATTCAAAATTTTTAATGGTAAGTAAGTAATGCGGAATTTTTCAAAGCGAACTGGAGGTAGAAAAATTTATTGACGTCGGAGAGGTCGTCATTATAGTGAACCAGACTATCAAATCGACCAATAAAGGTTTTGAATGTACTGATATCACCGTCAAATGAACGGAGAATCAACGGCGGTAGGATCACTTTGAATTTTGCACTGTGTGAAAGTGCGGATCCACCTTCCGCAGGGGAGACAAGATTGATTGGAAATAACTTGAAATAAGGGTGCTTTAATAAGAAGAAAGGTATTGTCGAAGCGCTTTCTGATTGAATCCTCTATTTCAAACCGATTATCTGCGTCTTCAGCCGAAAAGATTTCACCAATAATGAAATTATGTTGCTCGAAAAGTTTTTCTTAATCGTGTCGATCTACATATATTGAGCCCGGAAGAGTTCTAAAACACTGGTTTCAACTACAGTCTTGTTAGCAATTTCAAAGATTTCCTGAAATTAATTTGCTTGTTTCTTATAAAATACGCCTTTTTGAGTCTGTTTGCCATGACTAGAAATTACTAAGCGAAAGCGCAGAAATACAAGCGGAAAAAATATGCCAAAGCAAAAGGGGTCTTTTCATGTATGCATTCGTATAAAGCAGGCAATTAGTATTGATTACCGCGCTTTATGTGAAAATCCAAATAATTTAAAGACCAAATTCAAATATTGATCAACCAAGTATGTAACTATAAGATAATAACTACCAAGATACATAAATGCTATACCTTGATAAGCGGTATCTAACAACGTAAGGTAATAAAAATTTTAGAGCTTGCAGGTAACATTCAGATCCGACGAGAATTGATAATATATGTTAATGCGGCGGTTAACTTCGATAACCACAGATGGCGAGATTAGTGGACGTGTATGCTTAACAATAAGAATAGCGGAAACCTTCAAGTACTTACCTAAGTTATTAGATTTAGCGGTGTTCGAAAAACTAGTAGTAAAAAACGTCGACAGGAGTTCGTATCTGTCTAACAAAAATACCATTGCGACGCACAGCACACTTTTAACTAAGTTTTCGCGGTACATCAATAACACAGAGTAGCTTGAAGGGTGAATCGCGACAAATCTAATAACATTTAATGTCCACAGAGCGGATGCGAGTTTACCTGCAAGCTTTATGTTATGTTATAACTAACAGTAAATTAATTATAAATACAAACGGAACAGTTACCACGATCGCTTTGAAAACTATTTAAAGTTACAGAATGCGTTTGAAGATAAAAATTATGTGGCAGAAATGTTATTAAGCTCTGTTGGATCTAATACATATAGCATCCTCCCAGCATTGGTAGTGCCAAAAACACCTGCAGAATTTAATTATGACTACCTTGTCAGTACCCCAGAAAAGCATATGCCTGAAGGAAAATATTTTTGTCTCACAACATAAGAGTGGTTATGCTACGCCGTTTTCGAAACAAAATAGCATAGAATCCCATGTGTATCCAGGTAAAATGCGGGCGAAGCGCTGGGGTTCCGGTGCCTTTGTTGGTTGATAGTTTGCTTTAAGATGAACGTGTAATGGGGTTCATTATGTCTTTGCCCTCGTTACCGTGGGGGCGCAGCGCCGGCTGGGTGTCTTAGATTGAGGTAAGTCAGGAATGTATTAATTATTTTTGCGTCGATTTTTGTACTGTGTAAACCCTCCGAGATATGTCGAATAAATATTGTTTTCTTCGCGGATTGGTTTTTCTTGTGTTGTAACAATTTTTTTTGATGACTGCAAATTCTTTAAAATTATACATTAAGTACGCTGCATTGTTTATTTAAATAAACAATAAAATCAGGCGATGTAAATAAATATTTAGATCGAGGCAGAGTAGCCCAATCACGAGCCGAAAACTATTCAATAGTATTGGTTTAGTTACTATTAGTAAACGTTGGTCGTTTGAATCGAATCATCAATGTCAGGCGATTTTGATGTTACTTGAGCACATTGAGCAAACGATTCAGTCTGGCACGACCATTTGATAAAGAAGCACGAGGCAGTTGAACTGGGTCCTCGTCAGCAACCTTCGTGTAGCGATAGGCGTTGCCGGTTAGCCAGGTGCAAGATGCACCTGATTTACGGTGTATTTTAATAATGGTAAGCAGATTAGTTTATTGTCAAATAAAACTAAATAATTTTGTTATAGCGCTCAAACGTTCTATGATAATTTTTTGTAAGATAACACTCAAACGTTCTATGATAGTTTTTTGTAAGATAACACTCAAACGTTCTATGATAATTTTTTGTAAGATACCGTTCAAACGCTCTATGGATTTCTTATAATGAATTGTCCAAATTTGTTAATTTTGATTTCATTAAATTTATAAAACGTGCATGGAGGATTTTCTGGTTATGGTCTTATAGAATTTCCAATAATAATTTTCTTAAAGTTTGCTCTTTGTAATTATCAAGTTTATTATCCGTAACGTAATTGTAATATTGTTTATTCTGGACATTCAGTAAAGATAAGACTGCGCGTTTACAAGTTCAAATATCACATTTAATTTTCCGAATCACCGTTAAATTAACTGTCTTTAAAACAAGTTGAAGAATGTTGAAAATGATGTATTTTGGATAGCCTGTTTTATGGTTTGGTTTTGTTTTGATTTGCAAAGATGAGATGCACTTCAAGTTCGTGTAAATGGTTCCAATAAAGTTCCAGTATATTACGCAATAAAATGTGGACAGTACGTTGACGTCAGTTGTTTGTCAAAGGATTGCATGCCAGCACATCTGGTCCCAACAATGTAATTGTTTCAATGTAGCTTAGAACAACATTTTGCAAGTTAAGCTTTCTTTATCACTTTGACATGACGACAGCTGTTTGCCTATCTTGACAACGAGGCAGATTGTCGAAAACCACATTGTAACAATCGACGATTCTTGTTTTACTGTGTAATTATGAAAACTTTTTCTGCTTAGAGTTTATCACAGTTTGAATTAAGGGTTATGCATGATATTATTACAAATGAATATGAATACCTTAATTTAATCTTAACAAAATATTTCATTTAAATTCAATCATACCTTAAGTAATTATGAGAATTAAAATTATTAAACTTTGAAATTTTAATACACACTTGTAAACCTAGGAAACAGATCTGGAATTTTGGGTAATTAATTTGGAAAACCTTGTGAAAATGTTTGATGCATTATTGATATTTTTAATTCTTAGTAGAGACAGTCATAATTTTCTCATTCACAATTGTGTTGAAGAAATTAAACTAAATTTGAGATGTATATTTTGTACATAAAATTTTATTACTTAGAAGGCAATATTTAGTTAAAGAACAACCATTTAATTCCTTAGAGTAATTGTTTTTTTTTGAACAAGTGAGTTCAAGAATAGGGTAATTAAATCAAGAGGTAATAAAGCATAAATACCCTTTACAAAATTAATGTTTTTAGCTCTCGCTTGACTAAGGAGCACTAATAGCACTTTCAAGAATTTTAATGCCTAAAATTGTATTTATAATAGTGTTCAAATAATTGATATTAGTAGCTATTCTTTTTCTTTGTAGTATAAGGTAACAAGAGTACACCTCTTGTGTCCTTCTTCGCTATATTAATTATATTTTCTTTACAGCTCCTGCGTAGGCAGTAAAAACGATATTTTTCTCTAAGGACTTCCAAGTCCCCACTTAGGGCTAACCCGTGTTTAGAAAATTTAAGGACTTAGTGGCGCCCCTCTTGCATCCCTATTTTAGTATTATTAGAGTTAGTAAGTGAATAATGTTTTTGTTATAAAACCCATGACCACTCCTCATAAGCTCTACCCGAGGAATATACCCCTAGCTTAGTCGGAAGATAGTTGAGATTCCATCATCTTAAGGAGACCATAACCTCAAGTTTACTTGAGTACACCATAAGATCTCCTTGACGGGTAATAGTGTAACATGTTTTTATTGAAGTTGTAAATAGATTTCCTTCTTGAGGTTTTCTTTTCTTTTTTGGTGACCCTGGGACTTTGCGACTTTTTATCTGGCATGGCATTCTTTGTATTCTTTTTTGGGTTGCGGTTCTCTATGTGAACTATATTCTTTGCTTACTTTACTTTTCTTTCTTGTCCCCACGGAATATCGTAACATAATTTTGGCATACCGACGTGGGGACCGATTTTTGAAATTTTTCTTTTTACTTGACGTTTGATCTCGAATTTTGTTTGTACATAGACCTTTTTGTTTTGATAAAAATTTCTATTGAATTCGTTTTATTGTTCCTTTTGTATTATGTGGAAATTTTTTGTAGGTTTTGCTCTACATCGAATTACCAGAATTTTGTTTTCGCTGGCAACTCGAGTTCTAATTGGAAACACTGGCGCCCAATTTTATTAGTATTCCTAGATTCTATTTTGCTGCTCATACCTATTTTTTTGGAAATTAAACTTTGTCCTTCGGGTATATTTTAATCCGTTCTGTTAGCGTCGACATTCTTTTTTTGACTTAAAATGACTGATCATAAGATGACTATAAATTGTTTACATAATGATAAGCTTACTTTAAATCACTGATTAGAGAAGTACTTGTGTCGTCTACGGACGCCGTTGAACATATGAGAACATGGTTTCGTCTTTCGGCCAAACTGGAATTAGTTGATAAACCTTTGACTTGTTGACTCTATAAAGTAAATCAGGACGCTGAATTAAAGATTATTGATACCAAGTTGGGAGAATTACATAGTAACTTTGCAAAATCTGATTAACCTGTAGCAATCGCTCGTTCATAAAAGTTTTCTTTTGTTGCTTGGTGATCCATCTCTCTCTGCGATTTTTTTTGCTAGCACGTTATTCTTTTTTGTTGCGGTACTCGGTGCGGGATATTTTCTTTGCTTACTTTACTTTTATTTCTTGTCCGCTCGGAATACCGTAACAGTGTACCTAAATTCAAAATTTCTTTGAATTTGCGTGAAAATGCTAAACCCACATTTATTGAACATAGATCTATGTACTGTGTCTTAAGAGAAAAGAAGAATTGAATGAGCTGGAGGATGCTGGAATTATTTCAAAAATCCATAACAACGACTGGGGTTCTCCATTGATTCATATTCCAAAACCAGACGGCGGAGTTCGCCTTTGTATTCACTACAAGGTAAAGCTTAGTCGCAAGCAACTATCTAACGTTGTAACATTTTTATTTTCAGTCATAATTTAATTGCATTGAATTACAAGAATAATGCGCTAAGCGTGCATTGTTCCTTAGGGATCTACTTATATTAATATATCTGTGTCGCATAAAACTATTTCCAAGCACATCTCTATTTGTTTGTTTCGTGTTCCGCGCCTCTGACGGCGCGACCACTCGGTTCTGGTTTCGACAAGTCAGTCGGCCGCCGGCAACAGCGTTGTTAAGATGTATTTTCGGCTGCAGGCTGGCAACCTTCGCATCAACTATTAATCGTTGGGATATCTTCTAATAAAGGTTGGTAAAGTATATATTTTACGAACTAATGTAATTGGAGGTAATTTATTTAGCGCGACAACGTAGAATGCGACAACGTAGAATGAAACATGCAGAATTCGTCAACTAGAATCCAAGAAAAAGTTAAGAATTACCATTATGTAGGAACAGTCGATTTGAAAATTGCCTAATAAGAAATTTGTTTGATAAGAAATTATGGATGTTAATTTGGATGCAGTCGTATCAAATTAGAATGGCTGGTAACCTTGTTTGAAGAACGGAAATCCGTCATAATTTTTCGTGAAGCAACAAATAGCAGTTGGGTTCGTTATTAGTTGTAAGATATTTCTTGCATGTGTTTTAAAGGTTAGAACACGTAAACTTGATATTATGTTTATAACACGTAAATTGTGTAAATTTCAATTAATTGTTGAGCTGGTTTTATAAGCCGTAAAACAAAATTTTGTCGGATTAGCTTTCTATAATAACATGCTTTGTTCCATATGAACCTTCGATAAGTTCAACGTATGTTTTCGACGTCATATTTTTCTGTTTTGCACAGTTGACAGATGTTGTCTTGAAAGCAGATGCTTTGTGCAGCTGTAATGGAATTTAAACAAACATTCCTATTTTTGTGATCAGCTTTTATCTATACATAAATTATTAAACGTAAATATGAAAGTTCAAATTCTCATTATGTTAGGTTCTAGTAATTTGTAATCTACCTGAAAAGATCTGCCCAGGTTAGAACGTAATTCACTGTGTTATGCTTACAAATCATTATCACTTTAATATTTATAACAAGTTCATGTTTAAAGTACAGTTGGTTGTTTAATGAAAAAAAAAAGGAAGGTAGTAAACAATTAGTTCAAAATTTAAGGCTTTTATTTTGGTCAAATGCAATCAAATCTAATTACATAAAAATAAATTTTTTCTGAGTAATAATTTGATGCCAATATTATATTGGAAATACTTTTTTTATTATTTCTTTATATACTTTTATAGGACGCAAATGGTGTTCTACTTTTTATTTATTTAACCTTTGCAATTTCTTACAGAAGCTGCGTCTTATTTTAATAAGACAGGTTTTTGTTAACGAAGGCGATCATTTTATCTTTGGGTTTCCACGTCCGCCCTTAGAACTGTGCTTTGCAATTATCGTAATTATCTCAGGACATGGTGGCGCCTATTTGATTTAGCTTAACTTTGGTTTGCAAACAGAATTTGACTTACCCCCCACTTCTCATTGCTCTACCCAGGAATAGACCCCTAGCTATGTCGAAAGATTTTTGTTCACTAGCGCCTTAATGTAGAAAAAAGACGTTTCAGTCTTTTGTAAAATAAAATTCGTTTCAACTTCTAGCATTCAAGAGAGACTTAACAGTTTAAGTAACTAAAAATATTTGTGCCATTTTGACCTCTATAAGGCGCACGCACATGGAGTTGTTAACGATGAAGGAAGTTGCATTCAAACAATATTGATACATCGCGGTACATGTGGCATGCATCACCTTTCATTTGAAATAAAAACTGTTTCTTTTGAATTTAAAAGGATGATTGATCAAATTCCAGCGGATTTTTCGATGACATTATAGTTCACGGATCGACGATGGAAGAACGTCAACTTGCCATTCGACTGCGATGGATTTGACTTGCGTTTTAAGCTTCACTGGACGGGCCATCCAGTGACGCTTTCCTATACTGCTCCGCCAGTCGCTCCACTAGCAACGGGCCAGAGTCTGCTGTGCCCATCTGATTGTTTGACGCTGTCGATGGTGCGCTTATCTCAACCTCCTGAGGTTGCTGCAGGAGCGGAGCTCGTTTTAGCTGCTTAGGAGGTGAGGGTTGATTCTGCTGTTGCGCGGCAGCCGGATGGACTGCGTCTGAAGCAGGTTGAGACTTTTAGATTTTAAGGTTCAGAGAGCTGAGCTTGTAATGCAGCTTGCCTCCCCTGCTGTTGATGGTCTTCCTCGCGTCTACTCCAACGCCAAAGAAAATCAGTCTCCCTTAGGGTTGATTTCTTATGGCGGTGTGGAAGACGCATCACTTGAACGTGTCAGCCCAGGGGTTCTGCACATGCAGATGCCTTTGGACGACATACATGTCTTCCGGGGGCCCCGGAATCCATAATGCCGCCTTCAGGAGTCTAGGTAGCATTTCCACCTGGACGACTGCAAGGTGTGCAGCCTCCCACGGTTGTGGGAGGTTGTCAACCGCCTCCGTAATCCATGCTAGGAAGTGGTCATCCTCGCACTAGATCCGGATCATCTCGCCCGAGTACGCTCACCTCCTAAAGGTTGGAGGAGCGCAGTCGTTGGGAAGGGGGAACAGGTGGTCATCCAATACCTTCTCAATGGGTAGTTGCAAGGATTCTGCTTGAGCCTTGGTAATCTTACCCCCAGGATTATTCTTGTCTATGACAGCCACATGGAGGTACCTAGCGGCTGCCTCCTCGTAGATACCAGCGACGGGCTGATTAGTACCGATGCGACAGTCCCTCTTCCGTGGTGTACTTTGCGGAGGGGTGCCCTAAGATGTGGCCTTTTTCATGCTCCGCACCTTGGTCTCTGCAGGCCTGGGGGCAGAGGTAGATGGTTTCGTGGTGGAAGGTGTTTGACTGGTTTCAGACTGTGCCGTGTATAGGTTAGCCACAGGGCCAACCTGTGTTGAACCTTTGCTATTCTTAACAAGGTAGGGATCTTTAACGTACATGACAGCATCCACGCACGAGACCTACATTTCACTTCTTATCCGAAGAGGGCGTAGTTTTGCGACAATTCTCGCCTAACATTTTCATGCGGTGCGTGTCGAAAATCGAACTCAGGACCTTTGGATCAGCACTGATACGGGAACTTGTCTGATTTATGGAGCTACGATTCATATAGTTGACCCCTACATTTGATTTTCTACTTATCTACCCGAAGATATTACACTGGCCAGGAAGCGAGTTTTTTACCATCAAAATTGCAAACCAATAGTTCTTGCTGAGAGTTACAGTACCCACATAGGCATGGTAAAAATGTAATAATTAGTCAAAAAATATTGCTATTTGCGTAAATATTGATAAAGACATTGAATACATGTTCAGGTTTTGCCGGTCATATGCGTATGTTCGTTCTTCACCAATCAAAGTTACTATACGGCGCTAGGAAGTGTGTGTAGAAAATTGGGACAGAACACATTTTTCTCTAGTTGTGGATGCTACGTCAATATGGTTGAAAGTTAGAGTCATTCGTGAGGCATCCACATAAACGAAAACCATTGAATTATTGCAAGACGTTTCTTGTTTTCATGAATTTCCTGCAGTGGTCTTATCCTATAATGCAAAAATCCTTTTAAATGACTTATTAGTATCGTATTACAAGGAAAATGAGATTTTTAAAAAATTTATTGCCTTAGAACACCCCGCTACAAACGACTTAGCAGAACATAATGTGCCTATTTTCAAAAATGAACTAAATGTAATGCCAAATGAATCTGAAAGTAAGGCTAAGAAGGTATAAAAAAAATTCTCTTTATTTATAGGGCCGCATTACTTGAAAATGGGAAATCGTCTGCAGAAATGTACCTGAACTGAGCGTTTTGTGTCAAACTGGATGCAATGTGACCACACAAACATAAAAGTTTTCAAAAACATTCCTGTAATGCATGTCAATTATGCGTTTAGGAAAGAATGCAAGCGAGATTTTATGAAAGAAATATTGGCTTGAAAGGGTGGCTCCATAAAAATATGGATATTTACATTACTAGGTTAGGTTGTACGATGGTTACATTCTTAAACGACACACAGACCAACTTTGTTCATAAGAAGTACCTAAAAACAAAACGTTTACAAACGAGAACGAGCAGAGTATTGAGGACGAGCACAAGAGTGGAAAATCCCCAATATTTCTGGATGCAGGATACCTCCTGAGCAAGCCGAGGTAACCATACGTCGCAGGTATGAGGATCGACAAGAGTATATCAACCTCCACGATATCTTCAGCATTATGTAACTTCTCCGTACTGAGTACTAAGGGAAAAAATAGCGGGGTAGACCGCTATGTCCATGATTCATTAGAATTAGATTCATAGAAAATGAGAGCTAGTTATTATTCGAATTTAAATAACGCAATAAATGATACTAGTTGTCCATTTTCCCTCTAGAAGTTATATCAAATAGAGATACAACATCTAGGTTAGAAAAGAGCACTATTTAAATATTTATTTCCAAATTACCGTTTTGATGTTTTTACACGTAAGCTTACTGATTTGGCGTAAACAAATATTCGAATTATTGGATTAATATTAAAGTGTTTATTCTAAGTCTTTTTAATAATTAATTTTATTAATAATTTGTTTGAGAGTACTGGGAGGTGCGTTCACAGCTAAATTAATTTAATGGAGTTGCCCCTTTTTCCTTCAACTATTTTAGTTAGATAAATAATTCTGTATTCTCAGTGTACTTATTACAACTGTTTGTAGAGGAGTATACAAACTAATTAATTTCGAAGCATGTTTATTTGTAAATAATTGATATTATTATCACCTGACTGATTTAGGACCCTTGAATATATTTTGAGCACCGAAAACTTAAGATAAGATCAAACCCTATTGTAGTAATTTATAAATCCTACTGATGAAAACCTACAAACGTAGTTTTAGGGTTTTTTATTTTATGACTCCTATTTGAATTGTTTATGCCTAAATGCAAATTTATCTTCCTGGATGCGTTAAAATAATTAAAATGTATTCGAGAGTCCTTTAAGTGCATTATTTCTATAAAATATAATAACAATGTTAATTCCCCCAGTTAAACATTCTTATTTAATCGATATGTTTACTTCGTGTTTGCTTTTTACAAATAAATGGCAAAGATATAAATAAAATTACGAGGTATGCCTATTGCATTTGGCGAATGGTGAAATAAAAACACAACAACAGAATGAACATTGGAAATAGCTGTAGTGGCTTTTGAAATAGTAACCACCGGACTCGAAAAAGTATTTTTTTAACCGTTTTCTGAATAGCTGACACACAGTTTCAAATCTCCCTGACGTCCCTACATTTGATTTTTCAGTGCTCCATCCGAAGCTACTACATTGGCCAGAAAGCGATTTTATTTCTAACTTGAAATTTTGAATTTCGCCGAACCCTCACTACTCCAAACAAGGTAGACTTCTTTAAGGTGCGCGACAACAGTTCCACACGGGACCTACATTTTAGCTTTTATCCGAACGAAGGCGTATTATTGTTAAAAATGCTCGCCTAGCATTTTTCAAATGGTCCATGTCGAGAATCGAACCCGGATCTCGGGCTTAGTATTCACATCCGAATCAACTAAGCTACGGAACCGCCTCTCTTTGACGTCCGTAAACCGCGATCTGTTCAAAAAAGTCAGCAAAAAAAAGTTACTCCACGCTGAGCAAAAATTGGCATACAAGGACGCTTCTATGCGATGGTGTATTGTCGTGCATTCAATTTTCGGTCTGGATCATCTGTAGCCTAACGCACCGGATGCGCTGCAACAAACGTTTGAGGACGTCCAGGTAGAATGCGGCATTCATCGTTTGACCAATAGGGACAAATTGTTTATAGATGAAGCACCGTGCCCTTTTTCGATGAGATAAGCCTCTAATGCATGCAGAGTTGCAAAAAACTAATCTCAGGGGAGGGACGTTACTCACAGATAAAACTCTTAGGCTCTTGATATAATTACTTTCATTTCCTTTCTCACCTTGCAATAAAAAATAGAAATCAAATGCATATTGGACAACAAAAATGCCAAACTTGGTGTATTGAAATTTAGGTTCTTAACATATGAACAACTATTTATATAAAGTGTTAAACGATCAGTAATCACTCTGTGGATATCATAAAGTCTTAATACAACATTTTTATAACGTTTAAACAAAGTTTTTGGTAAACAAAATAAAATAGTTGTTTCAAATTTTAAACTTTTTAACCATAAATTTTTTTATGAAATTCCGTATATTCCTAGAATTAGGTTATAAGCAATAAAAAAATATTTAAGAGGACATTTTATTTAAGTGCAAGATAAGAGAAGGCAAAATACTGTTATGAATACTCACATAGATAATTTAGATATGTGTAAAAAGCTGAATTATAATAATTAAAACATTTATACACTACCTATGTTACCTATATTTTAGTTTCCTATGAGTTCCACATGGATTCTTGACTGCACATACCTGCGGTGTTGTTGCTCGTGCTATTAACAACTGACAGAGCTTTGACTTTCTGAGTAGACCAAAAGTCTTGTCCGTCGAATATTTGTAGTTACAGATATTTAGGTTCCATCAACGAAAAACACTGGCATCCAGATATTTCATATGATTTAGGTAATATTGTTGCATTTATAGCAGTTTTATATAAAACGTTGAGAGAAATTTATGAAGAATGCGACGATATTTAACATCAAATATAAAACCAAAGGCATGATTGTAGATATGTAAAGGTATTGATGTAGGTAAAGATAGGTAGAGACAAAAGTATTGGACTTAAAGTTACACTTGAACTCTAAATTGAATTTGGCGTTAAACTTAAATTTGAACCTTACAAAATCAATTGTGTTACCAAATTATAATGCACGTGGTTCCACGAAATAAACAAAAATTATCTGTTAATATCTTACCATCCTCAATTTATGTATCGGGTTTGAATATGTGAGGCCACATCTTGTGTCTTAGTCAAAACGCCACAAGTGACCTCATGGCGATTTATAGATATGTTAACGTTGTCGACTTCTGTACCGGCAAACAGTCAGATATCAAAAGAGACGAAAGTTACTCTAGAACCTAACTAGCTAGGTTAGCGTTCAATACATGAACGCCCACCTTGGAAAACAAAGGCCTGGTCCAAACCACAAGAAGCTAAAGCACTGGGACCGCACGAACTCATGCCTTCTATTGGCAACCTAGCACTCCAAGTACAGTTAATGCTTTTCACCTGGTACCCGTGCACCAAAACTACTAAGTACCATACCGGACATCCGGAAATCTCAGGCTTACTATGTGACTATCGTCAGCCGAAGCACCCATATCCCGCACCTTGACTATTTGTTTACCCACCTGTGAAGGCAGAAATGGTCCACTGCGTCTATCCGGTACCCCGACTGCTTTGCGATGTAATAACAACAGCAGCCCAGCACCCCTATCACATACTACGACTAGCCTGCCATGTATCAACAACACTAGCTCCACAACCCTATTCACTATCAATACTTATATCTTCAGTTACCTTGCCGTATAACAACAACAGTACCACAGCAGTACCAACAGCACCCCTGGGTGTTATCTCATCTCTATTATAATTAAACTTACAAGATCCTGGGTAACATTTCTAGCATTTCTAACATTGTAATCCATTCACCACATAATAGCTAACATTCAGTTATCTATAGATACTGACAGGACAATTCATTCACTTACCATTAATAGAGCATGCAAAAAGATTAGTTAAATACAGTTCACCGCAGTACTACATAGCATCGTTCATTCTTGAATGATAATTAAGTAATAAAGGGTCTTCCAATGGGGACTTCCAAATTTTGACAATTGCTAGCGGTCATATTGTTGAAGCTACATCTGTCAAAGTGGCTGTCATTTATTCAGTCTGTTTCGTTAAATTACCATGGACAGATATATCGTTCAACAACACGCGCAAATGATAAAATTGTTTTATCAAAGTGGGTGTTCTGTTCCGCGCGCTTCGCCCACTTTACGGTCGCCATAATCGTCCTACAGAAAGCACTATTCGTAGTGTGGTTGATAAATTTGAGTTCACTGGTTCAGTAAACAATCAACCAACGCCCGTGCGAGGACGAAGCGCAAGATCTGCCAAAAACATCGCCGCTGTCCGTGAAAGTGTGCAGGAAAATCCGAGGCAGTCGATTTCGCGTCGCTCTCAAAAACTAGGCCTTTCGCAGACCACAACTTGGCGAATTTTGCGTCCTGACTTGGGTCTGCACCCGTACAAAATTCAACTTACCCAGGAGCTGAAGGTAAACGACTACAGACAACGACTTATGTTCGCTGAATGGGTTCTGGAGCAGTTGGAAACTGAGCCTAATTTTTATCAAAAAATCATCTTCAGCGATGAGGCCCATTTCTGGATGAATGCGTACGTCAACAAACAAAATTGTCGAATTTGGGACGATATCAATTCACAGAAGATCCTAGAGCGTCCAATGCATTCCGAAAAAGTCACTGTTTGGCGTGGATTTTCGGCTGGCGGTCTCATCGGTCCCTATTTCTTTCAGAACAACGTTGGTCAGGCTATCGTCGTCAACGGCGAGCGCTATAGGTCGATGATAACTAACTTCTTTTGGCCTAAAGTGGATGATATGGACACCAACGGCATGTGGTTTCAACAGGACGGCGCTGCGTGCCACACAGCTTATGCCACATTGGACATTCTGCACGAGCGATTTGAGGGCAAGATCATCAAACGTGGAGGTGATGTGAACTGGCCACCGAGATCGTGCGATTTGATCCCGTTAGACTTTTGCTTGTGGGTTTTTTTTAAGTCGCAGGTCTATGCGAATAAGCTACAAACCACAGCGGCCTTCAAAGACAACATAACCCATGCCATCGGTAAAATCCAGCCTGATTTATGCACTAGAGTCATGGAAAATTGGACATTTCGGATGCGCGCTAACCAGCGAAGTCGCGGCGGACACTTGCAAGATGTTATATTCCATACATAATGGCTTCGATAGGCCTTTTAAACGAATAAAAAGTTTCGATGATACCTCACACATACTTTGTTTTATTTAAATTTAAAAATAGGAAGTGCTTAATGAAAGACCCTAAAGGAGTACACTTAAAAGTTGTGGCCTGGATGTCTTTTCACCAATATCTCCAACAATCGGGTTTCAACAGCATAATATTTTTAAAAAATTAATGGTACTCGCATAGACATTAAGAACTTTCAGTTGCAAAGGATTTGTTTGACGTAATTATTGTCAGTGAAGAAGACTTTTTTATTTATGAAATGCGGATTCCAATATTTCTATTTCATATTCCTTGACCTTCCTTCGTAATAGTTAAATTATGTTCAGTTGCTTAAGCGGCTTCTATGCATACTTATATCAAAAACACACTACAAGTTGAAGAAGCTGAAAATTTGTAGAACCATGTCAGACTCGTATGAAATTTTGTTTAATCATCGGAGATGTTTTTACTACATCCAACGTCAAGCAAAATTTGAACATTTTCTACAGTTGAAATAGTTTTTTCATTTCTTAGCTAATGGCAATATTTATGTATTATCTGATTTAATTGTTTAATACAATTTTTGTGTTAAAAATTTTGTGACAATGTAGTTTGTATGGAGATTAATGTAAGTGTAAGTCACAATCTTTTTTTGTAGTTTAATACGTGTCAAAAATACCTGGTTATTTTGATACAATCAATTTTAACAGAAGCCCTATCTAATTAAATATTAAAGACTACGTTTATAGGTTTTCACTAGTTGGATTTATAAAGTAACTCAATTAGTATGATCAAATGCTTTTTAGGTAACCTCGAGCTTTCAGTGTTTAAACAGAAATAGTCAAAGGTTTTAATCAATCGGATGATAAAACTATTAATTATTTACAAATAACTATTTTCTAGAATATTTTAGATATTCGTCTACAAACAGTAATATTAATACGCTAAGAATACCGAACCATTTACCTTACAAAAATAATTGAAAGAAAAAGGGCAAATGCAATAAATGAATGTAACTGTAAACGCACGTTACAGTACTCACCAACAAATTATTAATGAAATTAATTATTAAAAAGGCTATTAGAATACGCACTCTATAATAATCAAATCATTCGTATAGTTGCTTATACATTCCTCTGAAAAACTGAAACGGTAGCTCAGAAATTACTATTTAAAACGCACTCTTTTATAACCTAGCATTTTAACATTTGCATATATTATTGCAGTAAGACGTATAGAATGTACGGTATATTTACATACGTACAGACAGACATACTACCCCATTCCCTAGAAGGGTTAAAGAGGAACTGCAAAACAACTTTGTCTGCAAATTACGGGTTACGTCTAAAAATAAAGACCGGTGTAGTAATAAATACCCTAAAAAATTTATAGAAGCTTGGATAGTTTACATTTTATAAAAAGCCTATTTTAATATGATATTTAATTAGGACATCTATAACAGTAGTACAAATACAGGATAATCAGATTTGGATTCTGCGTAAAATTCTAGACTAATTTGATGTATAGAATGGCTAAAAAATTTATAAAGACGGTTAGAAATCGTTGCTGGTAAAAATCTCTTAAAATGATGGTAACTCCCGGGTGGATAATGCAATCTGAAAAATTCCTAGAAATTCAGGTAGCTGAGAAAAATCTAATATTAATTGACACCAAACAAGATATATTTATTTTAAAAGAAACAAAAATAATCTTTTATATGTTTGCTAGAGGGTATGTATGTAAAACGGTAAGATGTGGCCCAATTTAAAATCTATTTACAGATTTGGATTCTGCATAAAATTCTGAACTAATCTGATGTATCGCATAGCTAAAAAATTTATAAGGACGGTCAGAAATCGCTGCTGGTAAAAAAATCTTAAAATGATGATAACTTCCGGAGGGATGATGCAATCTGAAAAATTGTTAGAAATTCAGGTAGCTAAGAAAAATCTAATATTAACTGACACCAAATAAGATATATTTATATTAAAAGAAACAAAAATAATGTTATGTTTGCTGGAGGGTATAGGAAGTGAGTTTTTTACCTGGAAAATTTGGAATTTTGCCGACGGGACCTCCATTTTACCTCTAATCCGAACGAGGGTGTATTTTTGTAAAAAATGCTCGCCTAACATTTTTCAAGCGAACCGTGTCGTGATTCGAACCCGAGATCCCTTCAAAACCACTGAATGTCGGAGAAATAGGGTATATAATTGTAAAACAATACAAGTGGACCGAACTGCATCTAACAATAAAGAACAGCGCCTATGATCAAAGACAACAAACATAGAAACAAGAAGAAAATTGTTGAAAGCACTTGTGTGGAGCACAGCACACTATGCCTTTGAAATACGGGCAGTACGAAAAGCAGACAGAAAAACGGTAGCAGCCTTTTGAAATGTTGTGTTTCAGATGTGTGAGGATGATAGCATGGATAGACAAGGTTAATAACAAATAGGTTACAGAAATATTAGGGGAATAAAGATATCTGTGGAAAAAAAAATAGGAGAAATAGATGGGCAGAATACGTTCTAAGGCATTTTTGGGGAATTGTACGGGATATATTACAAACAGAGATAGGAAGAAGGAGGTAGGTGTAGATCTAGGTCAGATAGTGATAGATGCAGACTGTGCAAATTTCAGGTAAATGTGTAGGTTGTTTCAGAATAGGAAACAATGTGGGTACTCGTCTAACCAGTTCCAAGACTGAAGACCTAATGATGATGACTCAAAAAGGTTGAAATGAGTTATATTATAGACGGATAGTATATAGCTTATACAAAGAGCAAACAGCGGTAATAGAATTAGACCAGAAACGTAATGAAGTAAACATTAGGAAATGGGCGATACAGGGATGTGCATTATCTCCATTAATTTTTAACTTGTTTATCGAAGAGGCAATTATGATATATTTAAACAAATGGATATAATCCCATATGTTCATTTTTGTACTTTGTATTATTTTGTAATATATCAGGTTGTTTATCAGGGCACACGCTGGGCTATTGTTAAGGACAGTCGTATTTGGTATATGAACAAGGACCCATGGCGTGTGGCCTCTTAACTATACTGTAACGGGCTACTAATACCGCGTTTTTTTAATTTAAAACAAGTAATAATAAAGGTCTTTATTACTCACTGTTCACAAGTCTAATTAACAGTATATGCCTTATTTATATATGTTTTCAGTCCACTTAACAATGAAGCACTATTACACTAATGAATTTACAAGCACTAATTTCTTCTTAAACTAACTTCTTTACCATAGGTCCATTAACAACACTAACACAACTATTTGTTTATACACTTCTATTTATTTATGTATACTACAAGCTGCATGTACATTAGACACAGCATATAACATTTATGTATACTTCTAAAAGCTCAAACTACTATTACTTTACAACGTTATAATTTATATTAGACATTCTAGTATCGACTGACCCTTGCATTTCTTAGCGGTCTTATATATACTCAGATTTAAAGATATGACTCATCTTCTGGTAATTACGAGAAACTTCCCGGTCTGGCGAGAATGAACAGTGCTGGCGGCGTTTTGTGTGTTTGATTGCTAGAAGCATTCTAGAATCCTGAAGACTATCCAGACCCTACAACGCTTGTGTGTTTGACGGGTTGCCTAATAGTAGCTCGCAACACTACCCCCTCTTTAAAACTGTTACGTCTCGTAACTGTAAATACATTTTGGCGCCAATTCGATGAATGATGACGGTATCGGCAGCTATCTCCTCTGGTGCATCCACCGCGTCGTTGGAAATAACAGTCAGCACTCTTTTCTTGGTCTTGGTAGGCAACCGGCTGATAACAACAAACAAGGACCTGGACGTTGGTTTTCTGGAAAACTACTTCTAGCATATTTCGGACTATCCTCCAATCTAAGC
Source organism: Platerodrilus igneus (assembly GCA_036346225.1). Classification (NCBI taxonomy): domain Eukaryota; kingdom Metazoa; phylum Arthropoda; class Insecta; order Coleoptera; family Lycidae; genus Platerodrilus; species Platerodrilus igneus. The sequence goes on along the minus strand of JARFIW010000333.1, from coordinate 1,179,016 downwards.
GATCCAGTCCACAACCTAGCTTGGGCACCGTTAGTTTTGTTACTCCATTTTCCATCATCTGAGCTTTAAGATTCAGCAAAGCCTCCCATAGATGACCATAACTAGGTCTCTGCCATGAAGAATTTTTGGTGACCAGATAGTAAACATAACGATTTTTATCCTGAAGAACCAAAGCTTTTCCTACAGTTGGCTGCTGTTGTACTAATTCATCGACACATCCAAACTTTTTCTTGAAAACAACAGCTATTCCCCTTGACATTTCCAGATCTTGAGCTACGTAATGTGCAAGGGAATACTCTTCTGGTGCTCTAAACAGGTCTTGCTGTTTTTCAACAACAACGCCAAATCTCGCCTTAGCGGAACCACCATACGCCGCTATAAAACTCTCGAAATCTACATTTGGCTCATGATTAATAACTTGTCGAATGCCATTCTCTTTATTCGAGCCTTCCTGGTTGTTGCCAGCGTAGGATGTTAAACGGTCAAAGTGTACCACTTTCGGTTTACCACGGGGAGATCTTCTGATCCGGTACACTACATCATTAATTCTTTTCATCACTTCGTACGCGGCCTTCCCATTGTCTTTGTAATTTTGGCGACAACCCCCGTTTTCTTTGTGGATTATACAACCACACCAAATCTCCAGGTTGATAACCACCTTCTTGTGCTCTCGTGTCATATTGTGATTTCATTCGATCGCTTGCTGCCTGGATATTCTTTCGGACGTTTTCGTGAATGCTATTTGATCTTTCACGAAGCTTACTAACGTAATCTTCACCTGCGATCTCTTCTCCAGGTTTAAATCTAAACTGAAGATCACATGGTAGCCGCAATTTACGTCCTAGCATTACGCAAGCGGGCGAGTATCCTGTGCTGTCATGTACCGAAGATCGGTACGCCAGTAGGAACAAATGTAAATATTGGTCCCAGTCTCGTTGATGTTCAGAGACAACTTTGGTCAGGTACTTCCCTAACGTCCTGTTCATTCTTTCAACCATTCCATCCGATTGGGGATGAAGTGGCGTGGTTCTAGTCTTCCTGATTCCAAGGTGCTTGCAGACGTTTTGAAACAACGCCGATTCGAAGTTTCGATCTTGATCGGAGTGTAATTCTAACGGAACTCCAAAACGACAAAACAACTCCCTGACTAGTACATCTGCAACCGTCTCGGCTTCTTGGTTAGGTATAGCATATGCCTCCGGCCATTTGGTAAAATAATCCATTGCAACCAAGATGTATTTATTTCCTTTCTCTGATTCAGGAAACGGACCAGCTATATCAATGGCTACCTTCTCAAAAGGATTCCCCACGTTATACTGTCTCATTGGGGCTTTCCGTTTTGAGACCGGGCCATTTGCAGAGGCACACAATTCACATTTCCGGCACCACTCCTTCACATCATCTTTGCAGTTCAGCCAATAGAATCTTTCTCTCACTCTCTCGAGAGTTCTTTTCACGCCAAAGTGCCCTCCGGAAATACCATCGTGCAAGTGCTGCAACACTTCCGGCGCTCTGCTTCTCGGCACTATCACTTGAAGTCTCTCAGTGCCATCTTCAAATTCCAGGCGTCGTTTCAAGATTCTATTTTCCATCATCAAGGAGTCCCACTGTGCCCAGTATGCCTTCGGGCTCCTACTTAAAATACTAATTTCTTCCCAAGCTGGTCGTTGTCCTCTATTTTTCCACTCAATAATACGTCCCAATTCGGCGTCATTCTCCTAGTCTTCTCGTATTCTTTCGAGTTGCCAAGTATCATCGGTTACCGTCATTCTATGGATGACACTTATTTTCTCTTCCATCTTGGAGCAATGATTGCAGTTTACTGGACAAGGTTTCCTTGACAAAGCGTCTGCATTCCGATGGCTAGTTCCTACCCGATGTTCTGTGTCAAAGTCATATTCCTGCAGCCGCTCTATCCATCTTGCAACTTGCCCTTCAGGATTTCGAAACTGCAGTAACCATTTCAGTGCAGCATGGTCTGTTTTCAACAGGAATTTACGGCCGTATAAGTACTTATAAAAGTGCTCTACGGATTTGACGACGGCCAACAGCTCCCTTCTTGTAACACAATAGTTCCTTTCTGGCCGTGACAAGACCTTGCTGAAATACCCAATAACTTTTTCTTGTCCGTCCTGCACTTGAGAAAGAACGCCTCCTATAGCTGTGTTACTGGCATCGGTATCCAACACAAATTTCCCCTCCATCCGTGGATAACTCAAAATTGGTGCTGTAACTAGTAGCCGTTTCAGTTGTTCAAACGCTCTGTGGCAGTCGTCATTCCAATCATATTCTTGTCCATCTTCGGTTAATTTTGTTAACGGTTTTGCGATGTTCGCAAACCCAAGTATGAAACGTCGGTAATATGTGCACAATCCTAGAAAACTGCGTAGTTGGTGTATATCTGCTGGTGTAGGCCACTCTTGTACCGTTTTTATTTTGTCAGGGTCAGCTCTTATTCCGGTCTCCAAAACGACATGTCCTAGGTATTTCGCCTCTTTTCCAAATAGGTGGCACTTCTTGGGGCTTAATGTAAGGTTTGCCCCGCGTAATCTTTGGAATATCTCCTCTAGGTTCTTAAGATGTTCTTCAAAAGACCGGCCTAACACTATCACGTCGTCCAGGTACACCAGACATGTCTTCCAGGACAGTCCACGTAGTACCGACTCCATCAATCGTTCAAAAGTAGCAGGAGCATTGCATAATCCAAATGGCATGACCTTGAACTGCCATAATCCAGTTCCAATTGTAAACGCAGTCTTTTCTTTATCGTTTGGCTCCAAGCCTACCTGCCAGTATCCGCTTTTCAAGTCCAAGGTCGAAAACCATTTAGATCCGCATAGAGTATCTAAGGTGTCATCAATTCTGGGCAAAGGATAGCTGTCTTTCTTTGTCACATTGTTAAGCCGCCGGTAGTTTACACAAAACCTTGTCGACCCGTCCTTTTTCTTGACAAGCACTACCGGGGATGCCCATGGACTATTTGAGGGTTCAATCACTCCCTGTTCTTCCATATCGGTGATAATTTGCTCAGCTTCCTTACGTTTTGCCAAAGGAAGCAGCTTGGGGTGTTGTCTTATCGGTTGCGCATCTCCAGTATTGATCTTGTGTTGCACAACATTCGTCCTTCCTTTCTCACTATCATCCAGTGTAAACACACCTCGATATCGTCCGACCAGTTCTTTTACCTTGCCCAGTTGGTCTCCATTTAATCCGTGACACGAGGGTATCAACATATACAGCAATTTCTGTGAGCAACCGTTGGTTGGTTTATTTTTCGTGTCGTCCACACAATGTTTAATATGACATACTGAAATGCAACTTCCCACCATCATGCTTTTCTTCAGGGTCACTGTATGGGGATTAATGTTCAGCAGCCTTACTGGTACCATATTTCGAGACTTTACCAGCGTTCTTCCAATCAGAAGTCCCTCCTGACCCATTCCCGATTCAGTTGCTTCCATCATGCATACTTGTCCTTCCCGGAGCGTACCATCCGGGCGTCCCATTACTATCATTTCCGCCTTCTCGGGTATTTTCATATCGCAAATCATTCGAACTTGCATCGTCTGGTTACTCCTACCTTGAAAAGGAATCTCATCATCATCTATTCGATGCACATTTTCTTTCATGTTTACATGAAACCCATATTCTCTCATGAGATCCATTCCCAAGATCACTTCTTTTGTAATTTTAGCTACCAACACTCGATGATTAATTAATTTGTCCCCAATTGTCAACATAACGGCAGTCTCTCCGTGAGTACAAATTTTCTCACCACTTGCCGTTCGAAGACACACCGATACAGGTAGCACTTTTCCACGACCAACCAAATCTGGTCTCACAATAGTTTTTGTCGCTCCTGTATCCACGAGTAATTGGACACCCCTACCATTAATTCTTCCATCGATATAAATGCTGTCCAGACTCCCCATCGACGATGCAGCACGGATGATAATCTCCGGGGCACTACGTTGTGCTGTCGACGTTCGCCCTCCTTACGTCGACTTGCTTTAGTTTTCCTGCTGCTCAACGGGTTGTTTTTTTGGTTGAGTGCAGCGTCTCTGTATATGACCAACTTCGCCGCAGTTCCAGCATCGCAGACCCCATCTCCGCGGTTGTTGTCTTTCAAGTTTTTCCACACGGTTGATTATTTCATCTATGCTGTTCTGCGCTTGATCAGGTTCCTCTAAGGCAGACCGAACTTTGGGACTCATTTTGTGTGATGTCTGCTTAGCGGCTTCAAATTCAAGCGCATGAGCCAGTGAGTCATCTAACATTTTTGGCCGTGCTAATCTTAGCGCTTGCTGTATTTCGCCATCTTTAACGCCATCCACAAATGTTTGTACAGCCAGTTGTTCGAGGAAACTATCTGGTGCCGTTGGATATGCCAATCTAACTAATCTGGCGATGTCAGCTTCGAATTCTTGCAGGCTTTCACTTGTCTTTTGCGAGCGGTTCTTAACTTGTGCGTGGTAAACCTGTTGAAGGTGAGCATCTCCATATCTCATCTCAAGCTTCGATGTTAAAAGGCCGTAATCATTCTGCTGGTGATCAGGAATCGTTTGTAAGATGTTAAGAGCTTCCCCCCGTAGGGCCACTATTAAGGAGATAGCCTTCTCTTTGTTGCACCAACCGTTGGCTATTGCCGCAGCTTCAAATTGTTTCAAATATGCGGGCCAAGGTGTTTTGCCATCAAATGTGGGTGGTTTCACTTTAAATTTAGACGGTATGGACTCGCTTCTTTCCATGGTTCTTATTTCTGGAATGTTCTCATTTACAACTTGATTTGCTATTTCAAGTGGCCGTGTTGTTAGTGAAATCACCTGTTCTTGCAGCCTCATCACATCTTCTTCCATTTTTACCAATTTACTGTCTAACTTTTGCTCAACTGTTTTTACCTGTTCGGTGACATCTTCTTTCAATGCAATGGAGCTTTCCATTAATCTTTGTTCTAACGTGGCTGTCTTTTCATTCAACTCTTCCATTTTCACTGCATTTTCACTAAACCTTTTTTCCATTTTCTTATCATTTTCACTTAACTTTTCTTCTATTTTCTCAGCATTTTCACTAAGTGTCAATTCTAGTTTAGCCAACCCCTCCTCCATTTTCCCAGCATTTTCACTAAGTGTCAATTCTAGTTTAGCCGACCTCTCCTCCATACCGGATTTAAAATCCTTGAGGAAATTCATTAAAGTTTCTGCCTCCATCTTACTTTGACTTCTTGTAACTGGCATATACAAACTACTTAAATGTCTTTAGACTTGTGTGGTTTCCTTTTAAATTGATCACTATATACCCCACACAGGCTGACACCAGTGTAACCGGCTACTACTACCGCGTTTCTTTAATTTAAAACAAGTAATAATAAAGGTCTTTATTACTCACTGTTCACAAGTCTAATTAATAGTATATGTCTTATTTATATATGTTTTCAGTCTACTTAACAATGAAGCACTATTACACTAATGAATTTACAAGCACTAATTTCTTCTTAAACTAACTTCTTTACTATAGGTCCATTAACAACACTAACACAACTATTTGTTTATACACTTCTATTTATTTATGTATACTACAAGCTGCATGTACATTAGACACAGCATATAACATTTATGTATACTTCTAAAAGCTCAAACTACTATTACTATACAACGTTATAATTTATATTAGACATTCTAGTATCGACTGACCCTTGCATTTCTTAGCGGTCTTATATATACTCAGATTTAAAGATATGACTCATCTCTGGTAATTACGAAAAACTTCCCGGTCTGGCGAGAATGAACAGTGCTGGCGGCGTTTTGTGTGTTTGATTGCTAGAAGCATGCTAGAATCATGAAGACTATGCAGACCCTACAACGCTTGTGTGTTTGACGGGTTGCCTAATAGTAGCTCGCAACAATACGATACTAAATGTTACTCGTGCCTTATTAAAAGAGCCACACCCCGTAACCGTCAACAACCCCACCTAAGATAGCACACAATGAATACTGTCAATTGCTGAAGGACATTTGGTATTATTATGCAGGGACCAACGATGGATATGCTTAGATTTGCAGATGATATAGCGATATTAGCATCTAGCAAGGAAGCGTTAGAAGCTGCTCTTAATAAAATGAAAACAGTTCTAACAAAGAGATACGGTAAAAAAATGAACAAAAATTAATCAAACATCGGAATACAGATCGGAAACGGGAATTTGCAGGAGGATAATGATTTTTGCTACCTAGGAAGCCAAATAACGCAAGATGGGATAAGTGCAAAAGATATAAAACAAAGATTAGCATATGGCCGTGTTGTATTTTTAACAAGAAAAAGCAGGTACTATGTTTAAAGACAACAAATATGGAAACCAGGAAATGATTGCTGAAGGCACATGTATGTAACATATAGTAAGAATCACGAAAGAAGTCCTCTACGTCATAGGTGTCTAACTCAATTCCAAACATACGTTTAAGATTATTTAAAAGCTCAACTAAAATATATGATAAAGATAGTAATACGATTTGTAAGTGTTTTAATTAAAGACATACGTGAACACGTTCATCTGGGAAAACGAGAAGAGTATATGTCCGTATGTTTTGAACTTAATATACTTAACAGGCTATCCTTTGGTAATATGAAGTAGATGCTACATTGACTTAAAATTTTCAACTTAATTCGTACGAATACAAGTGATGACGCAGACGACTTCTTTCATGGTTTCGACTATACTACAGGACAGCCGTAGAACGTGGACGGAGAAGCAGACTGGAAAATGTAATGCTACGGACGTATGAAGAAGATATCATGAACAGACAGAGAAACAAATCTGTGGAAAATAGTAAAAAATAGGAGAGGTAAGATTATAGAACTCGTTTTAGGGCATGAGGGAATATAGTCGAAATCAGGAAAGAATGAATGCACGTCATAGGTTTCTGAATTAAAAAACGACATACTTTCCAATCTTATGCATTAAGTATATTCCGATAGATCCTTTAAAAGTATGTCGTTTTTTAATTCAGAAACCTATGACGTGCATTCATTCTTTCCTGATTTCGACTATAGTATGGAATATATTAGAAACAGAGAAAGGGAAAAAGAAATAGAATAGATTATTGCATATATATAGTCAAATGTTTTAGGCTGTGTGAATTTCAGAGAAATGTGTAGGTTAGCTCAGAATAGAAGTTAGCGTCTAGCCAGTTCAGGGACTGAAAACCTAATAATGATGATAATGAGGATAATAAATATTTTACTATCTTTGTTAAAGTATTAACGTACTTTTCGAGAAGGATCGTTAATGGAAAATAATAAAACATTGGTAAGGCTTTGTGTATCAAAAACTGAACTGCTTTAATAGAATAAGCCAAAGCTGCTAAAGCTCTTTGAAATATTTAAAAATTGCCCGTAGTGCTCTTGCATTATAACTGTTAATAGTCTGAATCAACGAGGCAACTTAATTACCGACTTTTGCTGAGCACAACGTTCCATCATCTTTATAATTAAAATTCTCATCAGTTTGTTGTAAATTGAAGTCATTAAAGTTATGCTTTATATTTTGCGCTACAGTTGATTTAATAGGTATACAATGGTTTTCTGACAGTTGTAAACTTAATTAAAATAAAAGAAGTTTCAAACTCTTTTACTTTCGCAGGAAACTGTTAACACTGAGTTATTGAATATCCCTATTTTATCTTGACAATTGGTGGAGAAATCTTTGAAATGTTATTGACCTATAAATTTTGGTAAAACATTTAAATTCAATTAAAGCTAGTAAACGATCAATATCGGTAAAATTGAGTTACATGCTTTTAAGGTATTAAAAAGATACTCATTGGCTTCATCCAATTAAGCTACTACATTATTCAGAGGGTATACGTAGTTATACTTCACTACATAAACGTTTCAATCGATTAATTAATATACAAACAGATGATTATGCTTGCTCACATCTTTGTCCCCGTTCTTGAATTAATAATGATTCTGAAACAGGAAATGTTTCAGCGTGTTTATGTATGTAGATCAACGTTGCTGCATTAAAGGGATTAGAACCATATTATTCTGTTGCGGATGCACAGAAAATTCAAGCAAATTGTGTTCTAGAGATAATTTAAAACTATAGACACGTATAATCTAGTTCCAGCTATGCATAGGAAATATGAGTAAATGCGCTTTGTTTGTACCCGATCTGTTTCGAGAATAATTTTGTACAAGCGCTAGAGTTTACTTCAATTTATGTGTCGCCATTTTAGTTTGTAGAACCACCAAGTTCGTTTCAATTAAGCGTCGTTGGATTTGATAAATTCCTATCCAACATTCCTCTAAGTGCACATGTGTAATCCGTTTGCGTTCTGTTAGATAGAAACAAAATGGAAAAAGATTATCTTAAATGGACAAAATAAATACGGATGTACCCTGCATATTATGACTTCACAAATATTAGAGTTAATCAAGCATGCCATTTTAATAATTTTTAGTTTTACAAAGGAAATTTAGGTATTAAGCTTAAACCTCTACATTAGTAAGTTATTTTTTGATTAAGCCATAGTTGAATGTAGCTCCTGTTAATAACTTATTTCAATACCGCCATTTTAATAATTTTTAGTTTTACAAAGGAAATTTAGGTATTAAGCTTAAACCTCTACATTAGTAAGTTATTTTTTGATTAAGACATAGTTGAATGTAGCTCCTGTTAATAACTTATTTCAATACCGCAAAAAGGAATACAGATTTCAAAGTTATCCGTTGCGAATCCGAACATAAAAAAGTACGGGAACGGCAAACCCGAGGTATCTAAGCTCAGCTGTTCGCTATCCCACCCTTTACTCCATCAACAGCACACCTAGCCTATCGAACTAATCCTTTTCCCTCCCTCCTCTTAACCCCCTCCCCTCAAAAAACTACAAAACTCTCTAAACCGCAAGTCAAACTGTAGAGCAATCCGTGGCGAAGGCTGTTTGGCACGGGAGGTCAGAACGGTGTCATAAGCGGATGCCTGTGAAGCACCAGACGACACCCTATAGTAATTACCCTTACCTGGGCAATGCGGCTCTGCACCGGCGGACTATCACTATCACGGTACTCGTGGGAAAGCGATGAATTTGAATTGAAAAGAAACAAAGACCAAACGACACCAACGTCAGGGATATCGTATGAGAAACACACGTGACCAAAAAAAACACAATAGTTGCAGAAATAGTTGACAATTCGAATAGAGGTTTCTTCGGTGTCACGTTGCTCGCAACCAAGCGCGAAGATTATAAAGGCAACAAATGAGATGCTCAGACGAAGTCAATCGGCACGTTATTCTATGTTACTACCGAGCAACCCTGCGAAACAAAAGTTACAATTTACAGATCTCTACTACACAAAACAAAATTAACAAACAGATACCTATACCTAGAACTACAATTCATTACAGAACAAAGACTCTCAGGCCAAGTACGAACAATAACCAGAAACACTAGAATACCACAATCAGAAGTAGATCATATAAAAGAACAAGTACAAGTACAACAAAATAACAACCAAACAGAAACATACAAAAACAAAATAGGAAAAAAACACAAAAACACACAGAAACACATAATAGAAGAAAAACATAAAACACAACAGCCACACAAAATAGCACAAAGTACAAACAAAGAAATCACAGAAACAGAAGAAAAATTTGAAATAACATACATAGAATTAAAAGACCCTAGCAATGACATTAAACCGTTTAAACACAAAATACTGGATAACCCAAATATAAATACAACAATTACATACATTAGCACAATCAAAGGAAAGAAAAAAGACACAACTATGGAAGAACGTCAGCAGCTAATCTACACGGGAGTACTCACCACAACAAGAATAAACACAAAACAAAAACAATCTACAGACAACAAACAAAAGAAACAAACTGTACCACCACAGCAAAACATAATACAAACAAAAATAATAAAACTGAGAAAAGACATAAGATAGCTTACACAAAGGGTAAAAGAGAAAATCGGAAAAAAACGAAAAGTAATAGGAAAAATGCCGAAAGATAAAGCAATAGAACTAGACAAAAAAATCAAAAACTAGCAGTACTAGCCAAAAGACTCAAAAGATACCAAAAAAGTAACAGTAAAAAAGAGCAAACCAAAACATTCAACCAAAACCAAAGGAAATTCTATCAAACTATAGGCAAAAACGAAATCACAATAAACCACCCATCAAACATAACAGGCACCTTTGGGCCAATCTATGACCCAACCCAACACAACACAACCAGCACGCACAATGGATCCAAACAGAAACGAACAAATACAACACAACAAAAGAAATGCAAGAAACAATCATCTCACGCGAAAAAATTAGCCAAACCATAAACAAATCACCCAACTGGAAAGCACCTGGCAACGACAAAATAGCGAACTTCTGGCTAAAAAAATGTACAACAACACACGCATACCTAGGAAAATGATTTTACAAATATATCACACGACCACACACATTAACAGAAGGAATAGCATCTCAAACCAAAGGATATAAAAGACACCGAAAACCCATCAAAATATCGCCCAATAACATGTCTATCAACAATATAAAAAATACTAACATTCATAATAACACAAAAACTGGTCACAGATGCAACTCAAAGCAACATGATACACGAAGAACAAAAATGATGCAACAAATAAACACGAGAATGTAAAGAGCAATTTATAATAGATACAGAAATAACACACCAAACTAAAATTAAAGAAAGGGCATTGCACTACGCATATATAGACTACCAGAAGGCATACGACAGCATATCACTAAATATCATGACAATAAGGTAGTTTTTCTCCTGAAGATAAATATAAAAAAACGGTTGCTTAAGCCTTGCAGCAACGTAATCGCACACTTCTTTAATAACCATCCATCCCCTCAACCGTATAAATAGAAACATGTTAAAAAATGTTTTCCAATCCTCAAGTTACTGAATTTATATGAAATTTGATGATATAAAAATTAATCAACTGATTTCACGTTAAAGTGTATTGACTACCTTAAAAGTCGCTCCCAGGGCGCAACACAAATTGAAGGAACTCATTCTTCTAAACTTTAAAATTTTTACTTAATGTATTCAAATCAAACATTAATAAATCAAAGTCACCTGCAATTTGTGTCATAAATGTCAAACTTAAAATTTTATTATTTTGACAACGGTCCTAGGTCATGGATCGAAGCGTAAATAAAGACGATTTTAACAACTCTGAGTGCTTTAATTCCCAAAGAAGATTAAGAAAAATACAAAACAAACCACAGGGAGCATACCACACTCATGGCTAATACACATTCTACAAATATATAAAGCAAATACCATCAAACAACATAGGCACAAGGAAGAATACTTAAGGAGAGTACAAAATAACTTATTACGATGCGTCGAAGCTGGAATACTTGCAAACGGCAGTCATATCGAACATTTATTATAGTGTTTTCTAATTTTTAAAATGTAACTAGACCTTTTACTTCAGAGACGATTGCAAAAAACTACTGCAAAAGTAAATCAGAAACAGCAGAAGTTCGCAAAGCATTTACATCTTATATGTACATATTGTAATTTTATTAAAATACCTAAAATAGGTGTTCAGATATTAACGACTGATGATAAAAAATTGCTGTGCTGTTTTAATGTAAATTTGAGTATTTGCAAAACTTCATAGCCTAAAATGTGTATGATTTTCCGATATTACTAATTTTCACTTTTCAAAGTTACAATAAAAATCAGAGTCAGAACGATACAGCCATCGTGAAAATAAATTGTTGACCTAGTTTCATGACACTTTATAAACCAAACCACCAATGTAGAACACTCATATCATATTATGATGTGTATTAATTTTTTTTAGGGTTAAATGCTCGCTGTTTTATTTTATGTTTTAGAATAATTATCTCAGGACACTGCACACTATTTAATTAAACTTATCTTTTTGCATTATCAAATTACACACCATCTATTGATGTTCATTATATGAAATCGATCTTATTTCAGAATTTAAATTTTAAATTTAAAATATTCCACCATGTTGTCTTTAAAATTTACAAAATATAATATGCAGAATATTTTGTCACGTTCTGCAAAAATTATTTGTAAATGATTATAACACATGTTAAATGATAAGTGCAACCGTCAACAAAATTAATAAATCGAGATCTGTAGTAAGTTATAAATTATTCAGCAATACAGGTCAGTGTCTACAAGTTCATGATATTTAAGGTTTTGCATACCGTGACGTACTTACTCTATACACAAACAACTTTCAACAACAACTTTCACATGTTGCGTTGTTTGATTGGGTATGCATTTATGTTTTAATTTGATCGTCCTTTCTCGATCGAACTTCGTAAATGTACATTTTTTCGTGTACTAAAATTTTTTGACTTCTATTTTACATTTTGGTGATTTTAAATTATTAGAGTATACATGTTCTACTGATGTACTCCTAATGAAATTAACCTCTATTTGAAAAAGAGCACCTAAATTTCAATTACAAATGTCTCTCAAACTGAACACTTTTCTAAAAGCAAGAGTTACTTTATTTAACGTGAGTAATCGCTTATTAAGAACTGAACTCTTATTTCAGATGCACCCTATATATACATATTATATTAGATATATATTGCTGTGATAAAGGGGTTGTTTAGGGGTGTATTGAGTAGTAAGGGTCGCGTAGTAACTGTAAATAGCAATGGGAATCAGAAAACTGCATTATTTAGTAGGAAAATAAATAATTGGCACATTAGGTAAATAGCAAGCATTTAACACCCTGTATATGGACCGTAATTAACTCTAGTCAATGCCAGCAAGCATGTCTTTCAATAATAGAACGCGTATTCAGCAGAGAAATAATCATACATGTAATTAAACTACGTTGAGAAGTGTTCAACAAGTTTATATAACAAATACGCAGAAGATAAGATAAAACTTAGTAAATCTTTATGCAATTACGCTTGCAATAAAGGAGGAACAATAAGCGCTTTGATAAGAAAACGCACATTCAAAGATAGGTTTAAGTAAATACACAAACGAAAACAGCAATCGTGTTACATCATTTATTTTGTATAATTCTCCAAAAGCTTTATTTACACAAAACAACAGACATAAGCTAAAGGTCCAGAGACGATAACAATTAAAAAAATAGTAAATAACAGTATCATACGAAAATCCAAAATAGTTTCATCAGAAATCAGCTTGAAAATATGCTAGGAATGTCCAGAACAAATATGGTTGGTCGCAACATCTTGCAAGGCTGCTTGGAAAACCAATCCAAAGGTAGAGGGAAAAAGCTATATAACGCCCAGAGGTGATAAGAAACAATCAGTCTCAATTTGATGCACGTCGAATTCACAATACTCTGAATCAAATATTTACGCGTCAGATAAATAAATTGTATATAATAGTGAAATATAGTGCTGTGAAAGAAGTGCGTCAAGAATACATTTTGCCGTTTTTGCAGAGAACGTAAGTAGAAATTGCGTAATTATTTTAAATTAAATATTTATAATGATATAGCGCTTTAGGGATAATTCTAATTCTGGGACACTTCGAATTCACGAATATAACAAATTCAAATTCTGGTACACTTCCAATTCTGTTCTAAGGCTGGTATTCAAAAATTCATAATACGAAGAAACCTACGAATTCCAAGTGGTATTTAAGTGAAGGCGTATACAGAGAAATATAAAATAAAGCACGAGGTGAATTTTGGAAACAAGGGGTAACTGTACTGGATAATTGGTTCAAACACAAGGAGTACGAAGCAGAGCATTGATTTTCGATTGAAGATAATAAGGGGGTTGATCCACAACACGAAACAACTCATCAGGAGATCACAGGTCAGACCTACCTAGTTTTAAGGAATCTTTTAAAGTTAAATTTCAACACTGAATATATTAATTTTTTCACTAATTTGTAAGGAGTCAACAAGGACATTAAATACGTTGAAACTTACGTAATAATCATAAAAAGGTCTCAAACGTTCCAGATTTTTTTGTAAAAGGTGTTGTTTTTGGTGACTTTAAATTAAGTTAACCAGGATATAAATTTTGGGATAAATAATCCATATAATATTAATTGATTGAAGGGTGTATTTAAAGGAGTACAAAAATTTTTGAAGTTTAAATATTATTTCCTTTCATTATATGAATATTGATTGACCTAGTTTTATTAATTCACGCAGGTAAGAGTTAAAGGGTAAATGAAAATTGATCGTCGCAACGTTGTACATTCTGTGTAAATTAAGCGGCTAGCCGTGGCATGATAAAAGTAGAAGACTTGAGAAGAACACAGAAGAAAAGCGGTGGCGTTCAGCTGGACGCTTATCACATCGGCGTGCGGCGTTACCATATCAATTTTTAATGGCTGCCTAAGCCTGGGGCTCGAATTAAATCAAATAAATTTGACAATCCGACCGTGGGACTTAAACATAACAAAATAAAAATATTAAATTAAACTGGGGCTATAATTAAAGTTTAAATTTGAGAAAATTACGAAAACCAACAATTCAGAGAAATTTGTATATTAATTAAATTTAGGCAAATTCATTTTAGTATTTAAGAGTTAGTGTAAATATAATTTTTCAAAAATGGAAAGAGAATTCCAAGAGAGTATAATCATCCAGGAAAGGACATTTGAAAGGAGTGCTAGAGAGGAACAACGGATCTCACAAGAAACAAAAATTATGGAGATTTTGATGACACTGAATAGTAAAATGTACAAAAATAAAGAGGCCATGAAAAACATGACTACGAAAATGGACGAAAACAGTGAAAAATTAGGCAAGGAAATAAAAATTCTGAGCTTTGAATTAAGGGAACCAACCAAACAATTGCGGAAATGAGGGCACAAATGCAAGAGAAAATTGTGAGGATTATCGAAGAAATCGACTGTGTATGGGATCATGTTGGAATGGTGAAATCCAAACAACAAAAATGTGAAGGTGAGACAAACGACAAATTTAGATACTAAAATACGGAAGGTTGAAGAAAATTGTGAAACAGAATTCAGGACGATAAACAGGGAAATAGGTAACTTAAAAACTAATTTAGGAAATTTTAATGTTAGGGAACCCATGAGGCTAATTCAACCGAATCTTTTAATAGACCAATGTACAAAATTTTACGGGGACGGAAAATTAAATCCAAAAATCTTTTGGAAAAATATTAAAATGTTAGTACAGGGCTCAACAGACGATCACTATAAATTAAACTTAGTAAAATCGATGTTAAAAGTAGGAGCAGAAATGTGGTATAACTTAGTTAAAAGCAAGGTAGAAACATTTCAACAGTTCGAACAAAAATTTTTACGACACTTTTGCGGAGATAATCAACAAGATAAAGTTAGGAATGACCTGAGCGTGGGAAAATATAATTCAGATAGAGGAATGACGCGGGAATTATATGCTATTGGAAAGTTTAGTGTAGCAAAACAATTAGATCCTCCTTTACAGGATAAACAAATCATAAAATATTTGGCAGGGCATTTCAACGCAGAAGTAAAACGATATATCACAATACAGAATATAGTGGACCGGGACATATTTATAGAATATCTACAAAGGTATTATAAGTTGGAAAGAAATTATAGAACGGAAAAGAGTACTAGCGATCGCCGCACACATTTTATAAGGACGCAAAGAAACACTGAGACTCGAAGAATTAATTATCAACGAAACAATTATGAATATGGGAGAAATTTTAATAGGGGTAATTACAAAATTTTAATAATGATTTCAGGAGTAGTAGAAATACAGGTCAGATATCAAGGCAACAAATAGAACGGACTAATCAATAGGAAAATAATAGTCGAGAAATAAATAGACGGGAACATGAGGATCGACGCACGCAAACAAGGAATATTAATTGCACACAAGCAGATGTTACATTCCAAATTTCGAGATGTACACTTTTAAATATGCGACTAAATTCCTGCCACTATTTTAAAATAGACCTGTTAATATCTGCCATCCCGGACATTTGCGTAGGCGCAAAAGAATTCGCAGGCGCGGAGTGGATAAGTGCGCGGTTTGCGACACGACATGATTATTAGCCACGAGACGTCGATCGGTAACGTTTGCCCGTGTCGTGTATTTTGTCTTTTCTCTTCTTAGGATGTAGGTTTTTTCCTTATCTTGCTTTATCGTTCCTTACCTAGTTGCTCCTATCGTACCGCTACAAACAAAAGAATAGGAGAGACGAATAAAATTGGATCAATTGCGGCGCGACGCAACCCACCCTAAAACAAGGAGATGCCCTGAGATTGAACGACAAGGTGCGTTTAAGTGAGTACTTTGCTTTACTTTTGTGTAAATATAATGATTGTATCATTGTTAACGTATTTGGCCTTTGATACAATTTGTCACGTAATTATGTCATAATATTATTATTGTGCAATATTGTGAAACGTGGACCATGGCAGTGGTGCCAAATGTAACAGTGGCGCTGAATACGTACGTGGGAATGTATTAGTGGCGCCTATCACGTGATGTTGAAATTAAATTCGTCTCACCCTCTATTTTATTTTGTAAAATGTTAGTTTTGAATATATCTTTGTAGGAAAAGATTTTTCACTCAAGAGTAATGTAATAAGAAATAATTTTTAAATTTTTTAGTGGCTTTTGGATAGAAGAAATACAACTTGGGAACATTTCATTCAGTAACTTTTATCTTATGTTGCCCTGACATGTAATGCAGTTTGAAATGTCAATTGATATGATCAAGAACCGCCATTTTTGATGGTACTAGTTTACATTTTTTAAGTTAATTAACTATGCAGTGTTAAATATACTATAATTTTTCCCTTTACAAAAACAGCGTATTTATATTTTAATTCTCTCCAATAATTACCTAACCTAATTTAGGATTAAATTAAATCATATACCTTGAGGTGTTTAAAAATTATCTTAACCTCACTTCTAAGTGGAAAACATGTGCTTTTTTTGGATTAAATAATTCGTTTCGTAAGTACCTTAATATATAATTAATTAACTTCATTGTTTATTCGTTATCCCGTGAGGAAATTTTTTTTGATATTATATTAAATTTAATTATATACCTGTTTTAACCGACTTTGGTTTAAATTATTAAAAGCGTATTTTAGATAACTCCTATATTATCTTAGTTTGCCATGATTCTAAAGTGTTCCCTTACAATCTAGATAATTAACTATAAGTTACGAATTCTTTCTCATTGAAAATTTTGCTTTTAATACAACTATCGTAATCAACTGAAATCTTATCTTGGTATATCTAAACCTTTTCAAACACTATAGAAAACTTGATTTCTCTATATCTGCTTTCTAAAACACAATAGTACAATGAATTCCGTACATCTTAAAGCGTTTGAAATGATCTACGAATTGAGTCGCAGAGTATTCAAGCGGCAACCAACCAAAATGATAGACGATTGCAGCTAAAAGCTATATTAACTCAAGAAGCTAAAGGTCAGTCAATTTTTCGCGTAGTGGTCTCTAATTTACCTAAAAATACCTTTGAAATTAAACAATCTCTTGACAATATTAGTAATATACTGCATAAAATTGATCTCGAACCTACCGAAACTGAGCTTAAACGCATTGTGTCCTGTATAACGCACTTGAAACAGCGAATAGACATATTATTCTTATTTAACGATGAACAAGCTAACGAAAACAAATAAACCTTCCTATCTGATGTTCTCTTATTTGAAGAAATTGTCCTCGAAAAACTTAACTTAGACGTAGATGTAAATGCACCTACTGGTTTTCCTAATTTAACAATGTGCCAACCTACATCGTTTGCGAAATCGATACCTGTATACGAGTGGGGTTAAACTTTTTAGGGCTTTGACTCCCAAATCTCGTTAATGTCATTCCTAGGCAAAGTAAATGACTTATAGTTTCTCGTAACTGTACAGACCAAGATTTATTTGTCTCAGCGAGTGAATTATTTTCCGGTTCTGCCTTAATTTGGTATAGAAATATACAAAATTAGATTTCTACCTGGGAAGAATTAATTACGTGTTTAAAACGCGATTTCCTACCCCATGGTTATATAACTGATCTCTGGAATGAAATAAGAAACCGAACCCAGGGACCTGACGAAAATGTAATCTTTTTTATTACCTCAATGAAAGCTTTATATAGCAGATTAGATAAAAAACCTCCAGAATCCGAAATCATTGATCAACTTCGTAGAAATTTAAATCTATATTTTTCCGAACGTTTAGCGTTACAACACATTTCTTCCTTACCTCAGTTAGATAAATACCGTCCTCCCCCAGAAAAACAATCTGGCTTATTAGAACCAGACTTAGCATGTCAATCTGAACCTTTTCGTAAAGTATCTACTATTAATCTTCCCGCTCCCCCTTCAACTAACTCACTTATCTGTTGGAATTGTAAAAAAAAGTGGACATACCTATAATGTATGCACATATCCCAAAAATATTTTTTGTTATGGTTGTGGTCGCAGCAATATCTATAAATCTACATGCACAAATTGTAACCCTAACCTAGCGGGAAACTTCCGCAGAAATATTCCCACCCGGGACATGAATATCTCAAGGAATCAAAATCGTTCTCAACACCAACCATTTATTGCACCCAGACGTCGATAGATTTAAAGCATAAAATTACCTATCTTGATTGGCTCTCTAAATGTAATTTCTCGAGAGCTGCCGATTTGCGACTATTAACGAGGATCCCTTGTAATTTTTGTACGTTGCAAATGAAAAGTGTTCTAACATTTTAATATTTTTTGTGTTTTCTCATTACTTTTATTCATCTCAATGTTGGCGCTCTATCCTACCATGCGCCACCATACGACTATTTCATGTTAACGCGTGGCGCCACCCATGTCCACTTGTTAAAATTATTAAGGGGAGAACAATTGATTGGCTTTAATAGAATATTTAATCTTTTTAAGTTGTATAATGAATAATTACTTACAGGAACAAATACGTGCGTAAACGACATAAATTACGGGGAATTATTTATTTTTTAAGCGTTTAAAGCTTGTGTAAAATGCTCATCATACACCTACTCTTAAATTAAGCGCCCATTTAAAATTAATTGCACCCGTTACGTTTTAAAATGTTTTGAACTTTTATAAATAATTCTGATGTTATTTCGTTCTTATTTTCCAATACACGTTTTCTTCATAAATATAGATACAGAATTCCAGTCAAAATTAAAAGCTTGAATATAAACGCTTTTTATAAACAAAAATATCAAAAGGAGAATCAGAAAGCTACTTACCAGAAACATACATTTTAAAATAAATCGATTAATAATGCAAAGTTACCATGGGAAATAAGAGGATTTTTCGAATGTTCGTGATCAGTCAGTTATCAATGGAACTGAACAAAAAAGCGCCTTACATCAATGATGTTTATCAAGTTTAAATTGAAAGCAAAATACGTATGTTCGTAAGGATTATTTGAATTTTTAACTCTCATTAAATAGTGATGAGGAATTTGGAGAAAGCGATAATCACAGTGCTAAATGTAGCTGACAGGAAAATTATAGGCTCGCTTAAAACAAAATTGAATTGAATGTGTTTTAATTACTTTTGTAGCCTACTTAACTGAATTGGCAAAAAACTAATAAAAACTCTTTGGAACGGAACATCTTCATCAGAATAGCAAAAGATTTCACACATCGCAAATTTAATCGTCCAATGGTTCACACGAAGGTACCACACAGAAGCGTAGGTAGACGTTCAACTCTGAGGATGTTGGAGTCCTAAATTTACCTATATTAAGAAAACAGCTTGTATGCTTTAATATAAAGTATATTTGAAAGACAAAAAGGAAGTTATACCTAAAAAAAGATAAAAGAGAACTGAAACGTTAAAAACTAACTATACAGTATACTCATTTTAAAACTTTCAACTCCAAATGTTAAGAAGAGTTAAAAATTTCGGAATTTCCTAAAATACGTCAATTTATTTTTGGCGTATAAATGATGACGTTCGGTTTACCCCTTAACACCCCATCCCTAAATATTAATATCTTACTTGCAATACATCATTCTAAAGCTAGTTCCATGGAGATAACAGCAGTTTTCAAATTTTTCAGTTGGTTAATGTTTAGAAAAGTTATTAGTAAAACAGCATTCCAGTTTATGAATATTTTAGTAATATTGTCTTTCTATGAAAACAATAAAAATGACAAAATTGGTATATTGTATGGAACGTGACATGGTTATCTTTGATTAACTCCAAATAAGGTAACAATTTCCACTGAGGATTTCACATGAACGTATTTATAAATAGAAAAAGCTCAAACTATACTCACTGTTAGTTTCCATTTCATAAATAGAGTTAAGGATGTCTCCAATAATTTGCCTTCTTTTCTTAATCGGCACGTTACTCAGCCCATTCAATCTATTAAAATTTCAATTTTTGTCAAAGACTGAAATCTGTTTATCGCCCTTTTCATTTTCCGATGTCCGATCGACGTAAACATAAATTACACAATACACATGTGTTACGGTATTCCGCGCAAACACGAAAGAAAACAGTAAGAGTAAGTAAAGAAATCGTTTACGCCGAATACTGTAACAAGACAAAGACAGAATGGTAGAATTCGGACTAGCTCAAAAACGTCGTAGAGGGGCTTGGGTGAAATAGAAAGAATACATTGGAACCTCTGTAAAAACTATATTGTTAACATACAATCTCGAAAGACTATTTACAAAACAACAAATAATTCAATAATTGGCGTAATCGTTTGTTACGTGACTGTAAACAAAGCGTCATAAGAGTATAAAATTGGTAAGCAAATATAACATCTTTTAATCTAGATACTTACTTAATGCTTCACCTTAAATATATACAAAAAGAAATAAAACATAAACTATACAGTACTTCTAGGAAAAGAAATATACGTAAGTTATATATACATGCTGCATTGTGAAGTGCACCTCCTCAAGAAATTTTGTAACATTAAACTTATACACCCTAACTTAAATTAATCAAATATTAACTACTATTAAATTGATGCATAAGTTCTTTACGATAATGTTTATACCAAAAGGACAAAAGAAACCGCAAAACGAACAAACTTTAATTGACTAATTTTTAACATAGTCGCTCGTGCATTGTGATTGTATTTTGTAACGTGGTGTTGGTAATTTATTGGATAATCATAAGTAATAACAGTAAATGGAAAGTCTATTCTTCACAGCAGCATAAAAAATTACGAAAACAGAAAACGGTACCTTGAGCTATTAGCTTTGTGCTGGTATCTTGTGTATGGAAAAATGTGGCTGTATTTCTTTATGGGCTGGATGCTGGAACCACCAACTTTAATCATACTAGCACAGAGAGCATTTTTAGTAGCGCAATTTTACAACAGTATCTTCGGTAAGAAGATGTTGTATTCGATGTTGTCTTTCAAAGCACGTTTCCTATTTTATAAGGGCAGAATCATGTATGGGGGTAGGTATTTTGGCAATTGCAACTTTAATTAAAATGTAATCACTGCAGGTGGTAGAAAATATTGCAACTACTTTGTAACGTAATGTTTCCTAAGCAGCTGTTTGATTTTATAAGGCAAATTTTTATATAGAGTAATTACTTGAGAAATTTTATTAAATAACACTAATTTTAAATGGTAGGAAATTGAGCTTGTTGAGAAATTTTAGGGCGTTTTAAAATGAAAGCAGAAAAAATTACTTGCAGGATTTTGAACGTAACAAATTTACGAACTTTCTGACCTACTTATCTGGCAAAGTTCTAAAACAATTTGTCGTCGGCTACTCACACCGAGGAACCAACGGTTTACCGTCTACACACCTCCGCTGTCACTTAATTATTTTTCATAACTTAACTGCCGAATCTATCCGAACTTAGTCGTTATATAACATTCTCCCTTTTTCAAAATTTTATTCTTACAGATTGTGAGTTTAAACTATTCTGAGGTCAATGTCGTTCTGTCGTTCTGTCCGTTTAACCAAACCGTCATTTTGTTTCCACGCCTTTACATTGAATATCGAAAACTGCGTCATTCGTCGTTCGCAACGCATTTATTTTAGGCCTGATTTTATTAGTATATGGCTATTAGGGTCTTATAGTTAACGGTTCTTGAACTCATGTTAATTTGTACAAATAATTTCAATATGACAACCTCTACGGTGTTTATCTGTATCCATTCTGAATTCAATACAAAGCAGTGTAAATTACCCATATTTATTAAAGTTTGTATACAATAAACTAAGTGTATTCTTATTTTAATCCTTCATTTTAATTTAGTACCTTATTAAAATAGTAATGCACTTTGCTACGTAGCTGGACGTAGCCGGAAGAAAAGTAAACACCTCGCTAACTACCAACTTTGAAGAGTGGGGGGATTCACCTACATACCAAGAAAACAAAAGAATAAAGTACATCGCCCACGATTATCTATTAAAACATAAAAATAAATAAAGGATTCTGTACAAACATGTAAAAGGAAAATAAATTAAGCGTTACTATTTTACAGCCAACAATTATACTCTACGGACAATTTATAAAGTTAGCTAAGAAGTGCGCATCTTGTATTTACACAAAATAAAATTAGTCAGTATCAAATAAAAACTGTGAGAGCTATATCACTGTTTTTAAATTTTTACGTAATAATTTTTGTAAAGTAACTAATTAATAAAGCGAATAAACATGTGCTTTCTTTTGACACGCTTCTTTAAAAATAGTACATCGCACCTGTAGAGCGATAATATCGAATCGCAGCAACAAACAATATTTCTACAATGTGACGTTTCTTGTCACGTAACTACACCAACCGTTGATACGGAACATACCATTGATGCACACAGAGGAAAACAAGTTGCATACCTGTAGGTGTCCTGATACTTAGCTCGCAAGCCGTCGGGGTTGAGTCAGCATAGAAACGCCATGGTCGTCAGCTTACATTTACTCTGTTACCATAATTGCAGCAGCAGTTTACGGACAAAAGTAGTTGTTCTACATAAAGAAAGAAGTTGTTTCACATAAAGAAAGAACCCATTTGGCCTCCAGCTAAAATAGCATCTGATTAGAATGGGTACGCGCGGGGAAAACTCACCGAATACACGCAAGATGTCTCCTAGTTGTTGAACAGAAAGACGTGCATCGCTTTTTGAAATACAGTGACAAATAAAATGTAGAAAACCCTTCGACGCATAAGCTGCAGAATCAAACAATGGTTCAAACAACACCAATTCGAACTGCCAATTCCTAGAATAGCAAAACCGGAAAACACGGTTTTATCCGATAGTTCAATACACTATGCAGACGAATGTTTAGATGGAAAACACATAAGAAGCAATTATACGCTATCGGAAGGTTTAACAAATTGAAGGCCACCTATACAGGATATAAACTATTTAATTTATAGAATAAATTATCGTTGTAAAAGAAAAAGGGATTTGAGTTGAGGAGGTTATTCGGGAACGTGTTTATTATGAATTATGTTAAAGGATTTAACAAACTTATGGTAAAACGGGCTTATGAAGTAACAAGTAAACTAATAGGGGGTGGTTGAAGAATTTAAGGATTGGACCGGAGTTTATTCGAAGGAGTAAGGAATGAACAAGGGAGAAAAATAGGATAATTAATTTATGTAGAAAATAAACGTAACAACTTAAATGTAAACAAACTATTAAAGCTTCTAAATTTTACGGGCGGCTTTCGTGTTAAAAGCTCACTTGACTAACTGAAATTAATAAACTCCTTTCTATTACTATGTTACCTAAAGTAACGCGCTAGCGTTACATAGTTCACTAGAACATTGTATATTGATTTCTGATAGTCTCTTTAGGCTGATGTACCATATTCTATGAAATTAGTAGCACAAGATAAAACATCAACAATGGATAGACACCCTGAACACCAACACTATTACTTATTAAACAGCTAGCTTCATAACATACGCGCCGAATAGTTAACTTAAAGACACATTGAAGCTATTACATTCTGTAGATGAACTTAACTAACAGTAAAATTTATACAAATAGGTGCTATTTCCTAACAAAACAAACTACATTTCTGGAATCTTAACGTGGGCTGAATTTCCGCGTTACAAATTATAACTTGTACTTATATTTAAAATTAACGAAGACATTCAACTCAAAGTCCAAGCTTTACTAACTACTACAATACTTTTTTTCTGCAATACATAACCTTGTACCAAGAGAAAAAGGTATACTATCCATTATTATTCTCATCGGTCTAGAAGATTAAATGCCTTTGTCAATTTTTTTTATCTTACTTTACGACTGTTGCTCATACATAGGTTTGGAATAAGTATATATTTGCATGTGTATATCTTAGAGATTACTATCAATAAATTCATATTTTAATTTTTTAGAGTATTAATGCATATTTGCTGCATTTTCTGTTGGTCTATAGTTGGCCCGAGAAAACGGACTTACTTTTGGGTGGTTTCCAGACTATTCATGTTTTTGTTCGCCGTATTAGAAGCAAAGCATTTTATAACCTTGTCCATTTCAATACTCTTTGGCTTAGATGGTTAATCCGTTTCAAATGTCATGACCACTGAGTATTGAAACAGGCCATCTATTAGAATATTTTCTCTGCCCTTATGTACCGTATGTCGAATGAATACTCTTGAATTAAAAAAGTTCATCGGGTCAATCTACTATTAAGCAGTCAACTATTGAAGCGAAATAAAAGATACTTGTGGTCTGTTAATATCCGGGCGACTTCGTACATCAGACAGGTTTGCGTATGACCGCTGATCCCAAGATCGTGGGTTGGATTCCCGATACGGACTGCTTGAAAAAAGCTCGGATGAGAGGTAAAACGTAGGTCCTGTGTGAACGTGTTGTCACGCACGTTAAAAATTCTTAGCGCGCTTGAAATAGCAAACGGTTCGTCAAAATTCAAAATTACCAGAAGAAGAAACTCCCTTCCTGGCCAATGTAGCACCAACGTGTGGAGCTTTGGAAAGTCGAATGTAGGGATCTGTTAATATCGTAAGAGGGTTGTCCAATATAAATATCCACCACTAACATAAAGCATCCACGATTTCTAATGCTCCATTCTCCAAAGTACAGTATCGAAACTCACTACCACAAAGTGTGTAACTGCTAAACGCAATTGTCTGCTTATCTCCAGTATAACCGTCCAATTGAAACAAGATTACGTGCAAGGCGTATCCCGAAATCCGTTTGTATATAATATCCTTTCCCGCACTTTAAGATGATACAAAAACAAGCTCTTAAAGATAACTTTTTATTGTTCCAAAAACCGTCTGTTCGGCCTACGTCTATTTCCAAGACACATTTTTAAAAACAGTTTTAATAAGTGAATCGTCTGGTGCAAATGCTATTTTACAAATCGGCGTTCATAGTTACCAATTCCAAGAAACGCACGCATGTGTTTTACATTTCGCGGAGCAGGAAATTTAGAAATAGCTGTGTGTAAAAGCCTGTTTGATCACCCCGAGCGTAGCATATCCCGAATTTGTAATTTTGCCGTTTTCTTAAAAGCATTAACATATGTATGTTGGACCTGGCTGATCAAAGAACAGATTTCTCGTATTTGTTCAACAGTTCAAATAGCAGCTCTTTTTGATGTTAACCAAACATTTCAACAGAGGATACATGCGTCTTCAGTCTTCCTCTGGATTGTTGGAAATTAATTCGCTCTGACGAGGCTTAAGAAAGCCGAAACTGGTCAGTGGATGTTTCATCTTCCTCTTGTGAAATAATAAAGGTATTGTTTTGTTAATGGCTATACAACTATTAGCTCGATTTGTGTAGGTGAAAAGCCTTCATTATTTTCATAAGAGTTTATTTACATATACCTCTTAGTTTTTACTTCTGATATATATATAGAAATTTCCGAAAATTCATGGTTAGTCCTGTATAATACAGACGTACTTTTATTCATTAAATTGCCAAGCAAAAATGCAATTACGCGTGTATAAATAATCACTCTGTATAATATAAGCGTATTGTAAATACATAGCAAATAATGTAAGCCATATATGTAAAAATAATTAATTTTAAGATACCTTAAAACGCACTAAACACGAATGCAAATTCATCACTCTAAAATAAATACATAATCATTTATTTTTATTTGTTAATTATCAATACATTTTTGATGTAAATTGCATAGAATAGTGCTAGCTTTACGCATTTTACGTAAGGAGTCATATCAATCTTGTTAAAAAAATAACGTTTTAATCTTAATGTGTATTAAAACAAATTTTACCGTAAAAGCAAATATTTTTTTATAAAAATGCAACTCATTTGCATTATACAGCTTGAAATTAATTATATCAATTGACTTTTGTATACATAAATTCATTTTGAATAAATAATTCTTTGGAATAAACGAGATTAAGAAAGAAGTTTCGCAAAAATACGTCAATTCTGTATGAACTCCTGAAACAAAATAAAACAATTATTCCAAAAAGCATTCGAAACATTAAAAAACCCATAAAATGAGATAAAAATGTCAATATGATCGAGGTTTAATAGTCTTACGTATTAGTGAAGGGAACCGTGGACCATTAACCTTATATGAGATAGAGTAGGACGGACAACGCACATAAATCAACACTAACGAGGTAATAGAACTCGGCGATTTTGAACGCTAATGAGGAATTCCCGGAAGCTTGCATCAAATAGGCGTGTAGTA
This sequence comes from Platerodrilus igneus, assembly GCA_036346225.1. Classification (NCBI taxonomy): domain Eukaryota; kingdom Metazoa; phylum Arthropoda; class Insecta; order Coleoptera; family Lycidae; genus Platerodrilus; species Platerodrilus igneus. The sequence continues at coordinate 1,152,383 of JARFIW010000333.1, read as the reverse complement.
TTTGGAATGGAATTTCGTACGAAGCTAGAACGTATAAGAAAAGAGATAATCTTTGTATATAAGCCGAAACTTTGATTAAAAACTCGGCAATTTTGAACGCTAATGAGGAATTCCCAGAAACTTGCATCAAATAGGCGTGTAGTATTTGGAATTGAATTCTGTACAAAGATGTAACGTATTAGAAAAGAGATCATCTTTGTATATAAACCGGAACTTTGATTAAGAACATTCATTCATAAATTCAATTGCAAAATGTTATTTTGATTAAGGCGCGAACATGTTGCTTTGCGAATATGATATTTTGAGTATGCAATATGCATATCGTAATTATTAATTAAAATATAATGTTGATGATAAAATGGAACAGTGAATAAAGAAGTAAAGTTAAACGTAACCTGAATATAAATATAGAAGTTATTAAATGTAATGAACATGGAAAATTCTTCTAGATAAGAAGCTGTTTAAAAATTAACTTAAATAATTAAGCCGCGCATGCACATTGGTTTCTAAATGGAGATGTAGATAATATAAATATCTTGTAAACTGGGATTTGATGTCAATTAAAGAATATAAACCGAAGATATTTAATACTGTTGATTACAAATTGGAAAAGCGCTTTGCGGATTTCTGCAAGTATAATTTTTTAAAATATTGTTTGTAATAATATTTGAGTATTTGTCATTTAAATTGAAGCTAGAATAAGTCCTAATCATTTAATATTTTTTTGTTAGGCTATTTTCCAGGAAGGTTTATGATCAGAGTTCGAAACACTCTGACCTGATTTATAGACTATCTGTCAAGGATTTTTTGCCCAAAACAAACCTTAACAAGCGTGGGAATTAAAGCCAGGTAAACTAAGAAGAGATTTAGTGCTGTAAATTTAAACCTAGATAAGGCAAGAAACATTTTTATCATCAAGTAAATAAGTATTTGTTAGAAATAGTTTGATATTTGAAAGAAACTACCTTGTAAATGTCCCATATGCTGTTGTATAAGATAAAATATTTCATACTGTATATGTGCTTTATGATAGTGCTGTGTTTGATTTCATTTTGTAAACTCAGTCACTTCCATTGAGCTAGCCAGGCAAAGTAAAATTGGAAAGGAAGGTAAGTCAACAACTTCAAATTTTACAATTTGCTGTATCTGTATCACAGCACTCTTTTAACGACGCATCAAAGCGATGCGTTGTTACAGCACTTTTTGAGTGACGCCTTAACGTCGGCTGTTGTCACATTGCTATAATAATAGGGTTATTTAGGGGCATATAGGGTCACAAGGGTTGTACACTCCATGTAAACGACACCAAAGTCTAGAAAAATAAACATTTTTATCATAAAGAGTACGCAATTCGCCAATTATACAAAAAGCAAATATCAAACACATTGTATAAAATTCACAACCAACTTTAATCAATGAAAGGAAGTTCATTCTCTAAGAATTCAATCACATTTAGTAAGATAAATAACTTTGTACCCAATCCAATTCATTTTTAAGAATAGCAATGCATACATAAACTTTAAATAAATACGCATCAGAAACATCGAAAGTCAAACAAACATGAAATGAATTTTTTTAACTCGACGCATTAATAATCATGAATGCTAACAATAAACAGATCTTTCAAAACAAACATGTTTTCTAGACGCAGGAAGTAAATAAACGCATATAATTTACGTCATTATAAAATTTGCCTAATAAGTGCTGTTCAATATAAAATCAACACATAAACCCAACAGATTACGAAAACAAAAATAAGGAACCATACGTTTGACTATATGCGATTTCAAGTAATAAATTCCTATACAAATAAGAGGACGTGACTTGAAACGATACAAAGTATCATGGTCATATACAAAATTTGATGTCTACGTGATCCCAAGATACACTTTAACAAGTTATAGCATAAGTAATATCACGTAAAACTCAATGAATGGACGTTAATCTAAATGTAACGCCTTTACAATGACGAAATAAGAAGATAAACTTGGTAAACCAATTATAACAGGTGGGTTGGCGCACCTTTAAATAGCGCACGAGCTGATATAGGGTCAGTCTTTCTACAACCAAGTCACGCTCTGTAGTTGTCTGGACCAAGATAACACGTGAAGTTAAACTATCAAATTAAATAATAATATTTAAGTGAAAGTGCAAATATACATTAGAAATTCACCGTTGACATTTAAAACGCAATGGCAGTTCTAAGAATTGGGGTGCATGCGAAGACGCGCATTCACAACCAGGAGTTCAACAGAAACTAACAACAGGTCAGAGATAAAATTCATTAATAGCATAAGGCATTAATTTCTTTTTGAATATTTAAATTTTGCATGTACTGAGATATGTAAGTAAAATGTCATCAAAAATTTTTGGTTGATACGTAGAAATTACGTAAAAGGGAAAAAAGCTCAATGAACGTTCAACGTACTTTCAGTAGTATACAGAGTTATTTTTGCTGGTTTTAAACTGATTTAAGGGAGTTATAATTTGCGGACAAACTGATTTATATTATTACTTTGATTGTTTGATTACTTTGGTTATCGAGCTACAAACTGTACACATTTTGGTTATTATATAAATTCTTGACGACATTCTAAAATACTAGAACAGGTAGAATGGCTTGCGCGTTTCAATGAGCTAAAGAGCCGAACTATAGGTTTAACCAAATTAGTGGGGTTTTTAGTGAGGAAGCAAACTAAGACAGATCCTCGAAAGAGGGCAGCAGCTTTTTCGGTACTTAGAGTGGCAGAGACGATAGGGGTCGGTATGACATTCTAAGACACACTACTGCGATGTGGAAGGCAACGGGAAACCACCACATTACCTCCCAAGTACACTTCGTACAGAAATTATTAGTAAACATGATAGCATCCTCTGGGGTATAAAACTCCGGAGGTAAAATAGTCCCCCATTCGGATCTCCGGAAGGGGACTACTCCGGGGATGTGATCCGAAAGTATAGAAAAAGATCCGTGAACATTCTGCGAGTCGGAGCGTGGAAAGTCAGAAGTATGAAACAAGTAGGAAAGCTAGAGAACCTGAAACTCGAAATGGATAGGTTAGCACTAGATATAGTAGGAATCAGCGAAATCCGCTGTCCAGAGGCGTGGAATTTTTGAAGTGGAGACCTAAGGGTAATTCATACAGGATCAGAGGAAGGAAATTCGGGTGTGGGGATAGTTATGCGAAAAAAAACAGAACGACGTGTAGAAAACTAATTACAAAAGAACGAAAGAATACTCATGGTTAGATTTGAATCTAAACCAGTAAATACAGTAATAATACAATTATACATGCCCACCTCTAGATACAATGAGGAAGAGGTAGAGGCGATCTACAAAGATATCGAAGACATACTAAGATACGTAAAAGGACATGAAAATTTAATAATTACGGGAGATTTTAATGCAGTGGTAGGTGAGGGTAGGGAAGGAGCGATAGTAGGTATATTTGGTTTAGAAGTAGAGAAATGACAGGGGAAATGGGCTGGTAGAATTTTGCTACAAGTACAACTTAACCATCACAAGTACATTATTTCAACATCATGCTAGAAGACGATACACGTGGAAGATGCCAGGAAATACAGGAAGATATCAAATAGATTACATTATTGTTAGACAACGGTTTAGAAATCAAGTAAAAGATTGTAGAAGCTACCCGGAAGCAGATATAGACACTGACCACAGCATCGTAATTATAAAGGCCGCACTTAAATTTAAAAATCTGAAAAAGAGGAACGGAAAAAGGCACTTTGACTTTGAGAAGCTAAAAGATGAAGATATCCATGAAAGATTTGAAAAAAGTCAAATGAATTGATGAAAGATATCCGGGAAAATTTCTGATACTAAAGAAGTAGAAACAAAATGGAATAACATTAAATCCAGTCTAGACATTGCGGCCAAAGATAATCTGGGGTATACACAAAAAGAAAATAAGAAACCATGGATAGCAAAGGATATTCTGAATTTAATAGAAGAAAGACTAAAATACAAAAATAGATCAGACGAAACAGGAAAACAGAGATACAAAGCCATAAAATGGGAAATTATTCGCAAATGCAGGAAAGCTAAAGAACAATGGATTAATGAAAACTGCAAAGAGGTACAAATTAAGATGGAAATAGGAAAGACAGACGAAGCATACAAATTAATTAGAATGAATTTTAGGGATATAAAACCGTATAGTATAAATATAAGGGACGCCGAAGGAAACGTCATTATAGAAAATGTAGAGAAAGTAACTAGAAGGCAGGAATATGTAGGGAATTTATATTCAGGAGAGGAATTAACAGCAATAGAACCGGAGTCAGACATTGAAAATGATGACCTGGGATATCCTATACTTAGAGATGAGTTTGAATTAGCATTAAAGAGTCTGGAAAATGGTAAAGCGCCGGGTACAGATAAGGTGCAAGTAGAAACTATACAAGCCGCTGGACAAGCAGTAACAGAACGTCTCTCCGTGAGCTATATATATATATATATATATATATATATATATATATATATATATATATGAAACAGGCGAGATACCTAAAGATTTCAAACGTAACATCATAGTAACTATATCAAAAAAAAGAGGCGCGGATAGATGTGAAAATTTTCGAACAATAAGTTTGACAGCACACGTTTCAAAAATATTAGCTAGAATTGTACAAAGGCGAATGGAAAAACGAGCTGAAGAAATACTGGGAGAAGATCAATTTGGGTTTAGGCGCAACAGGGGAACACGAGAGGCTATTTTAGCTCCGAGGGTGATAATGGAGAAAAGCGTATATATATATATATATATATATATATATATATATATAGGGTTTGTAGATCTGGAAAAAGCATTCGACAATGTAAAATAGAAAAATATTCGAAATACTCAAAAAGATTGGAATGAGTTTTAAGGACAGACAGATAGTGCTTAGCTTATACAAAGAGCAAACAGCGGTAATAGAATTAGAGAAGAAAGTAGAGAAGTTAATATTAGGTAAGGGGTGAGACCGGGATGTGCCTTATCCCCATTAATTCTTAACTTGTACATAGAAGAGACAATGAATGCTGTCAAATGCAGGAAGACATTTGGAATTAATATGCTGGGACAAAAGATTGATATGCTTAGATTTGCAGATGATATAGCGGTGTTAGCATCTAGCAATGAAGAGTTAGAAGCTTGCTCTTAATGAAATTGAAACATTTCTAACGGAGAGACATGGTATGAAAATTAACAAAAATAAAACTAAAGTTCTAGTATGTAAAAGAGGGGAAAATAAATCGAAAACAAGAATACAAGTAGGTAACGAGAACTTACAAGAGGTTTAGGATTTCTGATACCTAGGAAGCCAAATAACGCAAGATGAAAAAAGCACAAAAGATATAACACAAAAATTAGCACAAGGTCATGCTACATTTAACAAGAAAAAGCAACAACTATGCTCAAAGACCACAAACATAGAAACAAGGAAAAGATTGCTTAAAACATATGTGTGGAGCACAGCACTGTATGGCTGTGAAGCCTGGACAGTATGAGAAGCAGATAAGAAAAAGGTAGAAGCATTTGAAATGTGGTGCTACAGACGTATGATGAAAATATCATGGACAGACAAAGTTAAGAACAACAGGTACTAGAAATGGTAGGGGAAGAAAGGGGTATGTGGAAAATAGTAAAAAGTAGGAGAGATAGGATGATAGGCCACATACTAAGACATGAGGAAATAGTGCGGAATATATTAGAAGCAGAGATAGGAAAAAAAGAAGTAGAGATAGACCTAGGTTAGACTACTGCATACAGATAGTGAATGATGTAGGCTGTGAGAATATCAGGGAAATGTTTTGGTTAGCTGAGAATAGAAATCAATGGAGGTATGCTTCCAACCAGTCGCAAAGTGGAAAAACTAATGAGAAAAATAATAACTGTACTTAGACGTGGTGATTACTATAAACAACTACAGATATTGGTTTTGCAATACTCCCAACTAATGTTAATTGTGCGAAAGGATTTACTGGAAAACTATTAATACGGCAAATGTCTAAGTGTTGGGGGATTCTTAGCAGCCACAGGCTGCTTAACCCCCTTCACATACCACAGAATCTCGGTGAAATAGGGCATATAATTTGAAAACAATAGAAGGGAATCGAACAAATAAGTGCTCTTAAATCTGATTATTATAAACAACTACAGGTGTTGGTTGTGAAATATTTTTAACTAATGTTGATTGTGTGAAAGGATAAATTGGAAAAGTTATTAATTCGACAAAGGTTCAAGTGCTGGTGGAACTTGGTAGCCAATGACTGCTTACCCCCCTTCACATACCACTGAATATCAAGGAAATAGGGTATACACTGTAAAACAATAGAAGGCGATCGATCTGCATCAAACAAGAAAAACAGCAGCTATGTTCAAAGACAATGAACATAGATACAAGAAGAAAACTGTTCAAAGCATAGTGTGGAGCACAGCACAGTACATCTATAAAATAGTGGCAGTAGGAAAAGCAGACAGAAAAAGATAGAAGCCTTCTGGAATGTTGTGCGTCAGATGTATGAGGATGGTAGCATGAACAGACAAAGTTAATAAAAAATTGGTTGTAGAAATAGTAGAAGAATAAAGATATCTGTGGAAAACGAAAAAATAGGAGAAATAGGACAGGATACGTTCTAAGGCATTTCTGGGGAATAATACGGGATATATTACAAGCAGAGATAGGAAAATATAGGTAGGAGTAGATCGAGATCAGACTTTCGCACACAGATAGGGATAGATGCAGACTGAGCAAATTTCAGCGAAATGTGTAGGTTGGTTCAGACTAGGAAACGATGAGGGTACGCGTCCAACTAGTTCTAAAACTGGAGACCTAATCATGAAGATAACGTAAAAATACTTCTGTAGTTATAATTTTCAACCTCGCATATTTTAACATTCTTCTATTACATCACGACGTATTTATTGATAAATAATATATTGTATGTTTTATGCGGTTGTAATTTTCGCGACGTTTGTTCTACCTATTGATTAATGGGATACTTTTTTATTTTATTAATGCGCACCAACTTATTTTAAGAAAATTTATTTTTATTTTTTAATTACCGTAAATTGTTTTTAAAAACAAAAGAGTTAAATATCATGGTTAGTTAAACTTCATTGTATGTCAAATCTTAATATATTTAAGGTACGTCCATTTTCAATTTGTCTATCATAAATTAAATGTTTTCTCTCTCTCCGTCTCTCTCTCTCTCTCTCTCTATCTCTCTCTCTATCTCTCTCTATCTCTCTCTGTCTGTCTGTCTGTCTGTCTGTCTGTCTGTCTGTCTGTCTGTCTGTCTGTCTGTCTGTCTCTCTCTCTCTCTCTCTCTCTCTCTCTCTCTCTCTCTCTCTCTCTCTCTCTCTCTCTCTCTCTCTCTCTCTCTCTCTCTCTCTCTCTCTCTCTCTCTCTCTCTCTCTCTCTCTCTCTCTCTCTCTCTCTCTCTCTCTCTCTCTCTCTCTCTCTCTCTCTCTCATCCGACGTATATTTAAATTAACAGCCTCCAACCTGTAACTAAATATACACGAATAGTTGTGTATACGTTTGTATTGTGATACGTTATATTTGCATATAAAAGAAAATAACAGCGAGTCGGATGAGCGCGTTTCATTTGTGTTTATTTAGTCACATTTCCGAGGAATTACCTAGTACGTTATGCAAGTTTTGATCTTTCGGTTTACGTGGTAAATGACCTGATTTGGTCTGAAACATGAGTATCTAATCTACTTACGTCCATATTTTGGGTGATTACTACACATACAACTGAATATACCGGTAATGTTATTACGGGTAAAGGATTACATTAATAGTTTTCTTTTCGAAAATATTCAATTAATGAATGATAATTGTAAAAATAAAGTTCCTATGTTATTGGAAAATAATAATTAGAGTTTGTAAAGGTATATATGGCGACGTGACTACCTTTAATCAAATTTTTTTCTCCTGCACAAATTTCTCAGAAAATATAAAGCAAGCCCACGCTATTTATTTTCAAAGGCACTCAGTGTGGAAACTGATTACGCCTACCTTTAAATTAGGAGCACATATAAAATTTATTAGATTTGGAACGTTTTAAATGCTTTGAACTTTCATTACTAATTTAATCATTATGCACACGTACTTTTGTTTTAATATTTTCTATAAATGCCTTCATAATCGACATGAATACTATGTAACTCGGGAAAGAATTAAGCCTCGAATATTATAGAAATTTTCTTAAAAATAAAAATAGCCATGAAAGAGGGGTTAAAATCTTTTACCTGCTATGTAGACGGTAAAAGGAATTTAATATTAACGAGTAGTTGCCATGGGAATCAGAAGCTATTATCAATCGGAGGCGCTCAATTACAATCGAAGCTAGAGGAAAATATATTATATAAATAGAAAGATGTGAACTCAGTTCAAATACAATATATAAATATATTACATTGATATATTTTAAATGTCTACTTCGAACTTAAGCACCCTTTACATATTAATAAAGAATTTTGGCAAAAGAAAATGATCGCGTAGTAAACAACAAGAATGTAAGATGTAGTAGGCAGTACACAAATTCTAACCTCACTTGGAATACGAACTGAGAGAGTATTCGTTGTTTCTGCAGTCCATCTATTTCGTCACAGATAAACCCTCTAGTACAAAGATAACGAAAAACTTTAGAATATTGTTAATGAGTTACTCAGAGATACACTCACACGAAGGAAATTCAATAGAACAATGCTCTTCTGTGTCAAAACCAAAGACGTGTATCTGACAAAAGGGATTCTCTATTATTATAAGTTGAAACGGGAATGGGGATAAATGCTTTATTATTTTACACGTAACCCTTGCCTGCATTTACACGTAATCTGTATACGTTTATAACTAGACTGACGTGTTAAATATCGGTTTAAGACAAATATAAAATATAAATTAAGAAATATTATTTGGTTCGAATTGATCACACCACCCATGATTTAATAATTCATATGTAAGAAATAGAAAACGAGAGAATTATCTGTTTCCGTAATTATATTATATACATTTCGAAAGTTGTGCGTAGGTTGGTTTGAGAGTAAATTTTGAATGATTCGGGAAAACGTCATTAAATTTAAATTAGGATAGAACGTAGAAGCAGTTACATTAAATTCAATATTTCGCTGAACTAATAATTGATATATACGAGGGAAACTACCTTATTAGACCGTGTAGTTGTTTGATGTCTAAAATGCTTTCTTAGTAGTACTTTCAATGCCCGAATTTGTGCCTCTTTTATGCCACTGACTGGAACTAATGTTTATGCTAGAAGAAGCAGCGCTTTAAGATCCCAATTTCTTCTACAGCCACCCCTTAGCAGTATAAGCTCTTTGACTGACAATTATGAGCGCGATGGAGCGCGTTCAAAATTTTTAACTCGCAGAGAGGTTCAAAGTAAAGTTGGGTGATTTACAAAGCTATTAATAAAAATATGAAATTTACGAACGAACGTAATTAGGCAAAGAATAAATTTGTAGGGTGTTCGACAGTTATAATATAGTGTAATTCCAATTTGTATGTAAAGCGCGAGAGAGTGTACTTGAAGCGATGGGCCTAATTAATGATATAGAGCGATAAAAAATATTTAAGGAGAGCAGATTTCAGTTTTGGGTTGAAAGATGTCACGAAGACATCGCGGTGAAGTTTAAGTTTTTTGTTGGATGTGTTTTTAGTAAAAATACTGCAAATGCCAAAATGGCATGTAGCATGTTCTAGTTTTAGTTATAATTTATAAGGTAATTCCAGTGTATATTTTTAATTAAAAATGGCAATTTCCGTCGTCCCCGAGTCGCGCCTGCGCAGAGTGAATGGCGGAGTGCGCACGTGGTGTTAGAAGACGTTATTAAGTTACGAGCCTCGAGCAAGCAAGATCTATCTTGGTGTGGTGTGTCTTTTCTTTTTTTAGGCATGTAGGTTCCTCTCTTTACCTTCTGTTGTACCTCTGCCTGGTGTTCCTTAATCCCCTACGAGCATAAAAGACACAGGAAGAACGGATGTAATCTGGAAATCAACGAGGCGTGAATTGAACCCAGCCGCAAACACCGTGGGACCCCGAGATGTAAGTAATTTGGTGTTTTAAATTGTGCTTGCAAATTGACTTTTAAAAGCGGTTGCATCACCTTTAAAATATGGCCGGTATAAGTTACAATTGGCGGGAATTATACCGCGAGTATAACATTTGCGCAGTATTACGAATGCCCGACTGTAACAGTAATACCTGGATTTTGGATTCTGTAGTGTACAAGAGTTTATTGCACCCGAAGATCAACCCATAACCTTTATTGTGCTTGTAATAGTTTGTAATAATTTAATATAAATAAATTTAACATGTCACGTATAACAAAGGTTAAAAGAAAAACTTAAAATTATAGTACACAAAAAATATCCGAAAAAGTTTCAGAGTGAGGAAAGGTTCACATGACTGAAATTGCATTCCCACTCTGAATGATGATTCCTATTCTTTGAACAACATATGAACGAGATTTCGGCTCCCCAATATGTAGAGCTAATAAATTTCAAAGTTTGTTCATGAATTGAATGGCTTCATCACACCAGGGTCCTAAAGTTTCAGCGGCAAATGGAAGAAACATTAAATTGCGTTCTTGAACTGAGCTATACTTCCTGACTTTGCTACTACATCTGCTTCCTTTGATGAAGTATCCACATAAAAAGGGGCAAGTGTGTCAGATACACTGGCGTCCCAAATTAAGCACTGACCATTCTCCCATGGAATTAATGTCATCCTATCGGCACGTATTCCATCCTCTCAAGAAGTCCAGGGGGTTCCAAACGACTTGGTATTTTAATAGATCCAAGACTACGCATGATTTTGTTGCTGAGTTCCTGGTGTCTGTAATGTCGTCCCGCACTTTTCGAGCAGCATAGGCCGTGATGCCCATATTCATCTACCTCGTCCCTACAAAAACAGGTGTATGGTACGCAAAGCTTGCTCCCAAGACGGAGTTCAATTGAAATTCTAAATGAATAGTTATTCAAGAGTGTTCCACAGAACGAGAAGAGAGTGCAGTTAGCCAAGCATTCGATTCAGAGTTCCCTACAGCAAGCCTAGTAGTTTTTTGGCGATCTGAAAAGGTTCTTATATTTGCTGAAATTCTATACACGTTGATATTATCCCACATTCGCTGGGCTGATAGGACTGGAGTAGCAATCAAATCCGGATTCATAAGTGACCAATTTGCCACTGCTTCATTCAAATATGAGATCTGGGGGTCATTATCAGGTAATTTTAATATCAATTTGACGAGATTCCAGATTACATGCACTGAAGATAAAAAGATTGGTAAATAAAGGTCTTCTATTGGACGGATGCCAATGCCAGCATAACGGATGGAAAGTGAAGCAAGCAAATATTGTTCCGGGGATAGAGAGCAGTTGATTAAAAATTCCATAGTTGCTTTGACTTTGTTATCAATTTCTTGTGTAAAAGAATTTGAAAGCCAAAAAGGCGACGTCTGCATTAAATAAATCAATTTAGATACCGCAAAACATTGGCGTAGAAGATAATAAGCCACGTGATACTTTTTTAAGTAATTTAAGTCTTTCGAAGAGGAGGTCCATTTCAGCAAGCTTTGAATCATAAATGCTGGCACAAGATCTTGGAATGATTGGAGAACCAAGCAGAAATACATCGGTTATGATTTTTATTCTAGGCAAAATAGTGTCGAAATGTTGATGAATGGAGGAGTCATATTTCCCATTAAAGTGTACCTCGCATTTCGACGGATTCACAGTGAGTCCAAACTTGCCGCATTCTTTAATTATTGTGGTAAAGTCGTTCAATACATATTCCGGTTCGCCAGCAAAATAGTTCCATCGTCTAAGTAAAACTTGACTAGCTCTGATGTTAACGATTCGATTACTGGTGAATAGAAAGGCAAAAAAGTCAAGGACTTCCAAGGTCTCTTTGTTGACATCCGGAAGCAGATGGGTTGAATGTGCTTGCCAAATGAAAGAAAAAAGTTCAGGCACTATTTCTTTCACAGCGTGAAGAAGCCTATCCCGGTGAACCGTATTAAAGGCGTTTTTGAAATCTATTTTCAAGAGAACCTTATTTCGCTCTTGGTTAAGGTTCAAAAAGGTTCTAGTTGAATGTACTATTGCTTCGCAGCCACCTCTGGTAGCGAACCCAAGTTTGAGTGGTCTTAACTTTGCGGCCAGTTTATCTCGAACTGCGTAAAATCCAAGTTTTGTTGTCAGTCGGCGCAGAGTCATCCCAACAGTAAAAGGGCCAATTCCGCCATCTTTTTTATTGAGAACGCAAAGGTTTGCTCCGTTAAGGACAAGAATAATCAATTTATTCACTTGACCAACCAGAAGAAAATTGCAGAATTTAGTTAAGGAAGTCAGCAACCTTGATCCAGCCTCGCCATTTCCACAGCAAATCAGATCTTTTAGATGCTGTGGACGAATTCCGTCAATTCCTGATCCTGACCCACTTGAAAAACTAAAGACTGCTTGTCGCACGTCCTTTTCGGAAATCGATATAGATTCCACATTCTCAGGTGGGCTTGAAAGATTTAAAGTTGAAGGCGCCTCCGGATGTTTCTACACGAGTTTATCATATGTGTCTCTGTTGACAGGAGCCAATGTTTCTGCAGAAGAAAGAATTTTCACGGCACCACTGATGTCACCCTCACTAACCTTAGTTATTACTTGGTTGGACAAGTTCGTGTTTTTAGTTTTAATCTTCAAAGGAAAGGAGGAATTTCCGTTAATATTTTCTTTCACCAATCTTGCTACCAAAATTTATTACCCTTTATTATAACATTAAAATTGCTACTCAAAAATCTTTGTATTTACACTCTTAGTTCACACCTCGGATATTTAACAACCAGTGTCAATTTTAAAAGAGATCATTTTAAAATAAAATAATCAAAATTTATCTATTCACATCCATAATTATTAAAAAGTAACTGGGTTTATCTCTAAACGTTATTTTAAACCCCAGGTCTAATACGAACTCATAGTAAAAACCTTTTTGTAGCTAAGTGCTAATTATTGCACTGAAAATTTACCAAAAGCCCGTTTACTTTGTACAAAAGCCAATATTACACACTCATTTTATAATACAAAATTGTACATGAATATATTTTCATATAATTCCTTCACAAATGTAAATAGTCAATTAGAATGTCCATAAAATACAACAAAATCCACCAAAAAAAGCACAAAATGTCATAATCACCGCAAAAAAACCACAACAGTCAAAAGTTTTATAAAATTTATTTACCTGGACTGTAGCACAACCAGCTCACTGCATTGAAACCATCTCTCGTGTAGTCCTCTCTCATGACTGCACGTGCAGAATCAGCTCCTGTTGACTCCAACCATCAGGAACAGCACTCCTCCCCAGATCTCTCAGCATCCAATATACGGTACTTCCAAACTCTCGTACATCCGCTACTGGTCCATCAACAATTCACTATTCTAACCCAATGCACACCAAGCGCCTCCAACCATAAATAACAAGAAGTCTACTTACGTTTAGCAAGCTTCGCTTTTCAAATTGTACTTTATATATCTCACAACTGCTACATTAAACTTGCACCAACTTGTACACAATCAATTGATTGTAATTAAAAATCTTAGCTCACTTAGTCACATTTACTATGGTAGTTCGAAGCTAGGCTGACGATCGAAAAAGAAAGAGAGCGTTTACCGCCTCCTCAGAGTTTATATACACTCAAAAATGCCCCCCGAATCGTATCACACCACCCCGCAAACACGCTTTTTCGGTAACGTTTTCCAAACTGTCTACCGATTCCACAAACTCAAGCACACCACAATACTTAACCGTCGTCCAATTCTCAAAAACCAGCCATTATCCTTCAGTTATTCCTGGTAAACTTGTCAACCGTCCCAAAAATATTGGAATTTCACTCGCAAACAAGCATTTTATTTCGAAACCCTCATTAAAAATCTTCAACAGCTGTCGACTTCGTTGAAATCCCCCGGCAACTAATTTCTATCCAAGCATCCAAAACACGCCTTTCTCACACGCGCACATCCTATCACCTTACTCTAACTTGCATTCAAAATGTTTTATTCTTTGTCTTGTATATATATATATATATATATATATATATATATATATATATTGTAGTGGATTTAAAGGGTTAAATTTGGGTATAAACAATGCAATTCCAAATACCCTGTATAGAGAAAACAACCATAATTTACGTGCAAAAATTATTTCATTTATTTAATTTAAGGTAACAAGTATTTTCAAAATTTTATAATAAGGGATTAAAAATTCGTAGGTTCGTAAAGAAAATAAATAGTATAAGCCAATAGAAATTATTAATTAATTTAATTCAGTTTAATTCAAAGGGTTATAAAGTCAGAAAACGCATCAAAGCATGAAAAAATCGATAATTCCAAGGCGAAAAGCTTTACTAAAAAATAAACAGACGTCGAATATAAGAAATACCGTGAAACGCAAACTCCTAGAAATGTTATTTTAAAACGATCGTTAATTGAACACCTGCATGTTTTGGAAAGGTCATGTTTCCATTATTTTTGTAGATAACAAGCAAGTTTCGAGGAATTTGGTCAACAGACAGTCGCAAAGCACGTATACAACTACACGTGGAGTAGATAGCACGCGGACAGTAATATCGATTTTTTTACCACTCAAACAAGGTTAGAAGGAAACATCCAATATGCATAAGAGAGGAATAGAGTTAATACAGGCGGGGTTTTAGACGTCACTGAAATATATCCTTGGTCTAAATAGTTAGTTTTACAACAGACGAACACGGGACAGATGAATGCTGGTTTGTCGGAAAATAGCGTGGCGACGAGCTAAATTTCGTGGAGTTTGAAAACGGTTATACCAAAATTTGAAGAAAGAGTTAGTTTGCAATTAGGATTTCGGGTAAAGTGTGGCCGAGAGGGCCTGGCTTATAATATAAATAAGCTAGCGAAATTGATAGCTTTCTCTTTGACTTCTTTAATTTGCATCGCTTACGACGTACAAAAATCTACTAACGAGCTTGTAAGTATTAAAATTGATAAATTAAATAGTACAGTGTTAGATGGTTGTGCCTCATAGTTTGAAACGCGGAAAGTGTCGGGTTTATATTTAACTGAGGTGCAACAGATATTTTAACAAGCTCGTAAAGTAAAGTAATTATGCGATAATAAATAAGCGTAAGAATATATGGATCTGGATATTCAGTTGGATCTTGAATGGGTAGCATGCAGCACAACTTAGATGGTGTTTATCTATAAATAGCTGGAGGCGGCAAGCAGAGCATAACCACTAGGCCGAGAGTTCAGGAACTTAAAACATCGTCAATAGAGATGGAATCTTTAAGTTTTTCCAGGTAACGCATCAGAATTTGCTGTTTTTTTATGAACTGTGGAATTTATTTTTGATGTGTGAGAGTGAGCTTTGATGGTATTTTTCGTTATTTTGCGTATTGAAAATAATACGTACAACTAACTTTTATTATGGTATTTGAATATAAATCAAAAGGTGTACGTAAAGCTTATTAACGTTCCTCATGAAGTTAATTTTTATTGTTAAGAGTACATGGGTTTTTTGTGTTTGTAGTAAGAGTATGCAAGGTAAAAAGCATACATTAAAAAATAAACTGGGTTATCATGAGCTCACCATACTCCAGAGTGTACTAATTAGAAATAATTATAAATAAAAAAAAAGTATTATTCAGGGCCCATTTACTCCTGTTACATTAAATGTGTTTGATATTTCAATTTAAAATCCAGGACTTTACAAAGATAGAATTTATTGAGGTGTAACTTGAGCACCGAAATGTACATAATCTAAAATTATTATTTGTAAATAGTGGTAAATAGATATTGTATAATTGTTGTATTATTTTGTGGTTTTATTGAGAGTGTGGGTGAACGATAAAGAGTATGATAGTAAATCTAGGTATCCTGAAAATAGAGAAAGCATAGCTGAGCTAGCCAGGGAGCTGTGAAAGAAATCAAAGTTGATGGAAGCAGAATCCGGGTAAGAAATTTTTTTTTGAAAATTTTTCTATTTGGTGAAATTTTCGATTCTTGAAGGTTGATAATTTTCGAATAAACTGAGCCAGAGCGAAGCGTTACTAGTTGTCAGATAATTCATGCATGTGTTTTAAAGGTTAGAACACGTAAACTTGCCATTATGTTTAGTACACGTAAATTGTGTAAATTTCAATTAATTGTTGAGCTGGTTTTATAAGCCGTAAAACGAAATTTTGTCGAATTAGCTTTCTATAATAACATGCTTTGTTCCATATGAACCTTCGATTAGTTCAACGTATGTTTTCGACGTCATATTTTTCTGTTTTGCACAGTTGACAGATGTTGTCTTAAAAGCAGATGCTTTGTGCAGCTGTAATGGAATTTAAACAAACATACCTATTTTTGTGATTAGCTTTTATCTATACATATATTATTAAACGTAAATATGAAAGTTCAAATTCTCATTATGTTAGGTTCTAGTAATTTGTAATCTACCTGGAAAGATCTGCCCAGGTTAGAACTTAATTCACTGTGTTATGCTTACAAATCATTATCACTTTAATTTGTATAACAAGTTCATGTTTAAAGTACAGTTGGTTGTTTAATGAAAAAAAAGGAAAGTTAAAACTTTAACTTTGATGTAGTTGATTATGACAATTTTTTGTTACAAGTTCCGATATTTTAAAAGAGTTTTTTTTAGTAAACAATTAGTTCAAAATTTAAGGCTTTTATTTTGGTCAAATGCGATCAAATCTAATTACATAAAGATAAAATTTTTCTGAGTAATAATTTGATGCCAATATTATATTGGAAATACTTTTTTTATTATTTCTTTATGTACTTTTATAGGACACAAATGGTGTTCTACTTTTTTATTTATTTAACCTTTGCAATTTCTTACAGGAGCTGCGTCTTATTTTAATAAGACAGGTTTTTGTTAACGAAGGCGATCATTTTATCTTTGGGTTTCCACGTCCGCCCTTAGAACTGTGCTTTGCAATTATCGTAATTATCTCAGGACATGGTGGCGCCTATTTGATTTAGCTTAACTTTGGTTTGCAAACAGAATTCGACTTACCTCCCCACTTCTCATTGCTCTACCCAGGAATAGACCCCTAGCTATGTCGGAAAATTTTTGTTCACTGGCGCCCATTAAGAAAAATAAGTTACAGTGACGTCACAACGTTTAGGGCCGCAAAAAAACAAATTAATAACAACAAAAAACGTAATGTATATTACTGTGATCTTGTAGTAACTTACCTATCTTACAGACACAGAATCTGCCATTTAAATGAAGGAAACCACTTTCTGAGCTATTTCAGTGGGTAGAACATAAACACTTTCTTACTCGAATAAATTGGTATATTTAACCGTATTAAAAATTTTTGTAGTACAAACATTTACAAAAAGAATTAGTAAAAAAAATGGCAACTAGTCAAATCACAAAAAAATTACAAAAAATTTATCAAAGTATTAACTTACACTTGGCATACACTTATATTGACGTGTCAGAATTTGAGCACTCTCATCTCTCTGATTACGTCTTTACAAAAATACTTTATAATAAACTGCGTGTAAACTACCCTTTGCAATAAATAATTTACTATGTGAATATTTGAATTAATTAAATCTTACAGGTACAAAATCTCAACTTAAAGGCTAATCTGCTTTTGATTTTGGGAGTCTTAAATTGATTCCAGATACACAGCCTCCCAACGCTTCCATACTTAGAAGACAGACGTCTATCTCAAGGATTAGTGCTCGAACAAAAGTACGGACTCAAAGTTTAAATCATAATCCAATTTGTAACGAATTCTATTGCAGCAGAACCAAACCAAATAGGTAAAATGGTAATATTAGCAATAAAGTTTGAACTGATCTAGTTAAGCAATAATTTAACTTATAAGAGAACTAATAATCGAAGAAATAATTGCAGTTATATTTAAAGTTTCCAATAAAAACCAATTTTAAAGTCCCCATTTGAAATCGATTTTAAGTTTTCAATTGAATCACTAACGTAATCCCATACCAAAATAATTGCAACATGTAACTATTTTAAAATCGGCGAAATCAAACTCGCTTAAACCACACTCTTTAAGTAAAATATTTATATGCGTACTTATTTTATAGTACTCAATTATTTTAAAACCTTTACCGATTCATAAAAATGCAACAAGTTCCTTTGAAATTAAATTTACTCTTATTTATAGCGTTTAATTCAATTATAAATCATTTGTTTCAAGAATTTTATTCTAAACCTAGTACTAAAACTTGCTAATAGGTACGTACATTATGACCAATCAGCAACCTTTTTTTCATAACATAAGATTCCATTCGTTGAGCTTTTTGATTAGCGCAAGTTTGACGTCATTCTGATATGTAAGTTTCAGCGATAGTAGTTTCCATTGATTTGAAATCGTACTAAGTGTTTCTCCTATGTAAATAACAAATTTATATCGATATCACTGTTATCATTGCAAGTGTTGGTTTTATACGAAGAATTAGCTAACCCACGAAACTGTTTGCTTGTAGTACTTTTATATTAAGAATTGAAGCTCTCGCGCCCCTCATAATATTAACAATTGCATGACCTTTCAACATTAATGTAGTTTTCAGTTTGAATAAATGCCTCGATCTTATTATAATTTTTGATGATCAATAAATGTATAAACTGTCCGTTTATAGACCAAAATGGAGGAACTACTTGCAATGAACTGTGTGGTAGGTACCTCTAAAATGCTACATCTTTGCTTCAAAGTAGGACTGTTCTATAGTTGTCAAGACTATATACGATATTCCTCATAAAGAGTTATCGGTGTACAGATAAAACATATGCAACATATTATAATATTCAAATAAATATTTAGTTTTTCAGCTTTCAAATTTTTTGTCAAAAGAATGATAACTTAAGCATTCATTGGTGAAATTAGAAAACAGATAATTACTTTAAATAACCTATTTGAAAATTGCATGAAAATTGATTTTACTTAATTATATTTAATTAAATACGATTAATGCCTTAATTATACCTTATAACCCAATAATTTGTGATTTAATTGTAGTTTAATTTAAGATGTTGAAAAAAAGGATTTAAAAAACTCTAAAGGGTAGAAAACGGTTGGTAATAACGGTTATTTCAGTTTTTTTTGCTACTAAATAAACTGAAAGCAGTAAGTTAGTTACAGATATTTATGTACACAGTACGATTAAAATTTGATCGGGAATTCTTTAAGTGCAAATAATTACGTTTGGTTTCTTTTACATAAACTGCTATTGGAGATAAACGCAATTTATTTAATTATTTTGTAAAAGTTCTATCGAAAGTTTTATCAAACATCAGAATCTAATATAATTTAAAAATGGCACATGTTAAATACTACGTTTATTGTGACTACAGGTTCTCAATAAAGACGTATCAACTGAGAACTTTATTAAGAAAATAGGGGTCGTGTTCGACTAATACTGATAATAGTCGCTTGAAAGTGGTTAAAATCAGCGTTTCTCAACCCTTTTTGGCCCGGGGACCAGTAAAATTTGTAAAAAAATTCGCGGACCAATGATATATTTTTAACAACAAAATTTTACTAGGTATTAAAGAACTACCACATAAGTTAATTGTAACATTTTTATTATCATTTACTTACAATAATATTTAAATGTAAAGATAATTATAAAAAAAATCACAAACTCGTGGTGGACATAGGAACACAACAAAAAATATCACTCTTACGATTACTAAAAATTAAAACAAAAGCATTTAAAAAAATATAATTTGTTGTTTGTTTGTAATAATAATTATTAATAAATACAAACCCTTGACAAAAGTTGCAACAAAAAATGTCAGAAATTATAAAAATAATCACAAAATCATTGCGTATGAACACAACAAAATAATCCAACAAGTGATACTACACTAATAATTAAATATCTATAATTTTTATATTGGAATGTATTGTTAATAAAAAGATTGCAGCTGCTCTTCTTCAATCAACTTTTCAATTGTGGGTTCTAAATTAGTCAAACTTAGTCAGAGTGGTGAAATAACCGAAAGACGATTTCTAAATTTTTTATTACCGTCATAGATGAAAATTCCACTTCACATAAATATGTAGTTGCGAAGGGGACTAAAATTTTCATTGCCTCCTCGTATAGAGATGAATATTCATTTTTCAATTTGATCTATAATTTATCTATAGATATTGTTGAAAAACTAGCTTCTATCATAATATCTGTACTAATCTCAAGGAGAGACTTACATTCTCTGTCACTTAAATTTAACTTACTACTGTCATACGGTATGCAAGGTTTGTTAGCCACACATTTCTTTCACACGTAGTTTCTTTAGATGGGGAATATTTTTCGAAACTATTTTTTAAAGATTGTAAGTGATGCCCAATGATTATATTTAATTTTGATAAATTTAAATCTTGTTGCAAATTAACAAAATCAAAATAATTATTAAATACATTAATATTATTGTTATTTACTTTATCCACCCAAAAATTAATTATTTTCTTAAATTTATCTATTTTATTAAATAAATGAAACGCATTTATAGAAGTTCCTTGTAAACTCAAATTTAAATCGTTGATATATGAAAATATATCACTTAAATATGCTAGTTTTGCAACCCATTCTACACCAGATAAATGCATACTTAAAGGGTTATTTTTTCTCTTAAAAATATTTCTATTTCCGTGTTTAATTCAAAAAGCCTGGTTAAAATCTTACCCCGCGAAAGCTATCGAACTTCTGTATGCAGTAATAACAGCTCATGTTTGGCACCAACCTCCTGACAAAATACTGCGAATAATCTATTGTTTAAATCGCTTTATTTTTGATAAAATTAATAATTTTTATAGATTCCGCTAAAAACTCATATAATTCTGTGGATAAACTTTTCGCTGCTAAATGTTGTCTGTGGATTATACAGTGGGTAATTAATAAATCAGAATTAACAGCTTGCTGAATTCTTTTAGTAACGCCACAATGTCTGCCAACCATACTAGCCGCCCTATCGGAACTCTCACTTATGCAATTTTTCCATTCTAAAGAATGTTTAATAACATAGGAATTAACTGCTTTAAAAATCTCATCACTTGTTGTATATGAAACTCTATACAACACAAGAATTCTTTTATTCTTCCAAAATAAAATCATTATATCTAACACAGCAAATTAAAATGGCCTTTTTAGAAATATCGCATGATTGGTCGATTTTTATTGCAAAAAGTGTTGATTCCTTTATCTTTTGTATTAATTGGTATTTCACATTTTCTGATAATTTTTCAATTCTTCTTCTTATAGTATCATTAGATAAGGGAATCGATTTGATTTTATCAACAGCAGAAAGTTCAAACATCTCTAAACAAACGTCTATTAAAACTGGTTTTATTAAATTTTCCCCAGTAGTAAATGATTTTTTGGTTTTAGCAATCCGAAGGGCAACTACGTACAGACATTTTAATAGCTACTTGTTCTGAATAAAATTTTATTTAAATGTTTTTGTTTGTAATCCTAATTTTTGTTTTTTACGCTCAAAATATGCACGCAGTTTATTTTCTAGCTCGGAATGTTTAGCCTTCAAGTGTCGTAACATTTTCGATGGTTTCATAGCATCATTTACTAAAACTTCATGGCAAATGATACACATCGGACGTACATATTCTTCCGTAGATTTGGACCAAAGAATAAAACCATATTTTAAATATTCATGGTTGTAGTGCCTGATACCTGGTTTTTATTTTTTGTTGGTGGAATTCCTGCTTCGTCGTCATTTTTTTGAGACGTTGAACTGGTATTAAAAAAATTAAATAGTGTGCTTTGTTTACGGTTCATGTTACTAAGGGTTAAAAAATATTTTTTTACTAGCACCTACATAAGTATATAAATAATCAATAAACTTACTTTTATATTGGTCCAATCCAGTTAAACATATGTATAATTATTATAATAATGTTTCGTTCATAACTTAAAAAGACCCAGACATACAATGATAAAGCTGTACCAAATCCCACATCAAATCTATATATTACTAGCGGCTTAAGTGTCTGTCGCCGATAGAGAGTCAACCGGCCGGTGTCTGCGCGCCGCGCTCGCGCGTACTTGTAAGCATTTCGAGATTTTTTTCTTCAGTGCCGTACTGATCATAAATTACATAGAATTAAAATTAGTTTATGATAATTGTATTTCGTAATTTTATAAATTAAAATTTAGTTATTATTATTTTTTTATAAGTAAATTTTTTTCGCGGATAGAAAAAATTGTCCGCGGACTAGTAAAATTTCTCCGCGGACCACTGGTGGTCCGCTGGACCAGCGGTTAAAAATAGCAGCTTTAGAGGATCACGACAATGTAAGAAAAGCATATATTACTATAATTATTACTGACGCCGCTTCGTACCAACTTGTCTCTACAAGCAAACAAGAACCTTTCACAAAGTTGACAAAAGAAAGAGTGACGACTGATTCACACAATAGATATCAACAACTAAAACAAGTAAGTATTTGTAGTGCTTTTCTTTTGTGCAGCCAATACGTGGTAGGCAAAAACGCTTTAGATACTTATGCCTGAAAGAGCGTGTTTCCAGATTCAAGATTAGCAGAAGCATGGTACACGATGTTAGAGCTAGTCATCACAATGCAAATCCAATGTTTGGTAGGCAATACCCATTATATTGAAATTACTGCTTTCCACGGAAGAAAACAATGTTTTTATTCTTAAAACAACCTACGACAGCTGCCAACCAGACAAGCTATATCCGATGATCTTAAATCGATCCTAAAATGAAACTTATTTTGAATTGGTAGGTTAAAAACCTCCCGCCAAAGCAAATATTGCAAGTCAGATCAAACATCCATACCTCCAAACTATAAACCATACTAGGCACAATGGACTCATGGAAGTTGTAACCTGTTGTGAGGCGGCTCCGTGGCGTAGTGGTATGTGTGTGACTACTACGCCCAAGGTCCCGGGTTCAAATCCCGACACGGTCCGCTTGAAAAATGTTAGGCGAGCATTTTTCACAAAAATACACCCTCGTTCGGATGAGAGGTAAAATGGAGGTCCCGTGTGTGAGTGTTGTCACGCACGTTAAAGATCCCTACCTTGCTTGGAACAGCAAGGGTTCGGCAAAATTCCAAATTTTCCAGGTAAAAAAAAAACTCGCTTCCTGGCCAATGTAGTACCTTCGGGTGGAGCATTGGAAAATCAAATGTAGTGTAACCTGTTGTGACGTTCCCCTAGAAATAATTATAATCACATTTCATTTTAATAGTTTCTGTATTAATAAAGTCCACCAATAGGATTAGTTTATTTCCTTTAAAAAATATAAGTTTGGGTTTCTATAAATTTTAGTCTAAGAGAAAATTATTGTGCATCATATTTGTTCAATAAAAGTTGTCAAATTCATATGATAGTTTTAAAAAGTTATATGTGACGTCATCATTATTATTTTGTTTGGTCTATATAAAAATAATGTGCCAAGATGATGTCATCGTCTGAGAACAAAGACAAGTTATATACAGTTTAGTGCGGACACAATCAATGTAAAATCCCGGTTCTGATTTTAGGTTAACAATACGTAATAGACTTTACGACCTACTAGTTTAATAATTATGCAGTATTTGTGGGTTATAGGTCTCTAATAAAAGTATACTCTTTTTGTACCAGCTAAATTTTCGAGTTTATTTTTTACTCTTCATCACAGTTTTCTAGAATTACATATTGTACAAACAGATATCTTAAAACAAATGCATACTTACAATATGC
Organism: Platerodrilus igneus; assembly: GCA_036346225.1. Classification (NCBI taxonomy): domain Eukaryota; kingdom Metazoa; phylum Arthropoda; class Insecta; order Coleoptera; family Lycidae; genus Platerodrilus; species Platerodrilus igneus. Next base: position 1,128,593 of record JARFIW010000333.1, on the reverse strand, counting down.
TTCATTAGCATATACCGTCCATAATGACATACAATGAAAAATATTTAGAATATAAATGTAATTAACATTATTTTAGCTTACATGTTCTGTAAAGACGTTTAATTTTATATATGTATTTGCCAGTGTGCGGTTCAGAAATTTTTAAAATATTTTATTATGCACATGCCAGTCAAATTTGAATTTCGAATATTGTAAGTAAACATTTGTTTTAAGATATCTGTTTGTACAACGTGAATTTCTAGAAATCTGCGATCAAGAGTAAAAATAAACTCGAAAATTCAGATGGTATAAAACGAGTGTATATATATATATATATATATATATATATATATATATATATTTAATATAAAGATGAAATTAATTTATTGGGATATTTTTGGTCATAAATAAAACAACTGTCAAATAATCTTTCGTTTTTAACTTGACGTTTCGATCATTATTCAGATCTTAATCATAAGCTAAAGTTAGGTAATTATATATATATATATATATATATATATATATATATATATATATATATATATATATATATATGTATGTATAAATATATATATATATATATATATCAAAGTAAAACTTACTTTTCTCTCTCTCTCTCTCTCTATATATATATATATATATATTTAATGCTGTAATTATAGGGTTAAGGTTAATTTAGGGGTAGGTTAAGTCATTGGGGTCGTAGAATAAGCAAGGAAAACTCCCAAGCAACAGAAGCACGAAATTATAGATATTAGGAGAGTAAATAGGTTATTATAAAAATTATTAGTTGCGAGCACACTGTATATAGCAGTACAAACAATTAAAACACATATCCAAGTGTAGCTACTAGCAGAGATTAGAATTTAAAAAGGTAACGAAACGCATTAAAATTAAATCACCTGCATGAAGTGGCTAGATAAACATCCATAAAGTGTGTAAAGATATTATAGTAAACGCACGCTAAAATTAGGCTTTATTTAAAAGGGTACGTGATCTAGGAGAATCACAGTTGTTCTAAAATCCAATTTATTAGGAAATAAACAAATACCAAATTTATTCAATTTAGATTAGAATAAAGTTAACAAACAAGACTACGTGCTCGATATGTACGAATTTTCTGGGATTTCTGAAGTAAATATAAGGTGTAAGAATTGAATTACGTGATTTCAAGCACCGCGTCACACAATTAAAATACATACAATTGGTAAATTTTCCCAAACATAACAAGTGATAATATACTTGCCCTCGCCTAGCATGTGAAGCCAGCGAATCATAAACAAGAGTGGGACGATCTTATAAATATCTGGAGAATTGATTATCAAGTTAGTATACTTTGAAACTGGGCAGTGACTATAATTGAAAGTGCCAAATATTTACGTGAATAATAAAGATTTGTTAACAGTGAAATTATAAAGTGTGGAATTGTGAAAATTATGCCGTATTTCTGAGACGTAAGTAAATAAGATTTAGGAAATTATAACATTTCTAATAATAAATAAAACAGGGCTCTGAATGTGAATCTAAATTCCTATCTGAATGTCGATCTGAAAGTTGATCTAAATTACTCTCGGAATGTCAATCTGAATTTACCATCTCAATTACGATATAAAATACAATCGTAAACTACAAGTAAAATAATGTTACGATTCCTGTAGAACCATAAATTACGAGACATTACGATCAAAATACAATTTTGGAGAATGCTGCCCGTTCAAGCAAATTTATAGTAATTATTCTATGGAGAAAATGAAAAACCTTTCATTGCAAAAAACGTACCAATAACGATTTGGATATCTTGGGAGCACCTATGAAAATTATTCAGGTTAGAGATTTTGATATGGTTTATTTTTGAAACTGTTTTGTCCAAATATTTTTGATATGATTTATTTTTATACTGTTTTACCTCAATCATAATATAAAGTGTAAAAGCCGACAAATTGGGGGTTTCTAGCAAAAGTTTTATGAAAAGTTACAGACAGCTTAAAACATTTCAATAAGTCTTTAAAGGTAATAAAAAGCTCGTTTTGCTGGTTTGATTTTGTAATAATTTGACAGATGTATATGATACAAAAAGGGGAGAAGATAGTTAAAAGTGTTATAAATATTCAATCATTATACCATGTATTATAGAAGTGCTTTATTTAATCGAATCAGCTAGTCGAAGCAAAAGAAAATTATAAATTTACATTTTCACAAGTGTTTGAGTGATATAAGGGGCTGTGAGAGAGTAACAGGGCTTAACAAAGCATTTTATAGCACCCAATTGTAAGGGGAGGTGAGTATCACAGCAATATATATATATATATATAATACATATATATATATATATATATATATTGCAATTAATAAGATGAAATAATAACTTAGACTTTATAAGTAAAGCCCAAATGATCATTTCAAATCGAGCTAGTAATTGAAAGAAGGAAAATATAAGGCCTTGGACAAGATTTGAACCTGCATCTCAGTTTTGCCGGAACTGTGCGTTTACCAATTACGCTACCGAGGCCGATGGCTATAATTGGGAAATTTACAAACTTAAATCGTGTACAGTACCATATATAAACCTAACTTTCAATTACGGTTAGCATTTTTGTTAATCATATCTGAAATTGTCCATTTTTGACTTATGTCAAATATACTTAAATACGATTGTTAAAATATGTTTATAACTATCAAATTTGAAAATGCTATGTTACATACACTATGAATATTTACACTTGCACGCTTATGCAAATTAAGTTTTAGCTTCCTAAAATATTACTAATTTCTACACTGACGATTTGAAAAGCATTTCCAAATTGTACTTTGTTGTTTTTACATGCTAAATAACGTGACAAATTGCAAAATGAATACTAAAGCTCTTATAACCCCCAAATATCACAGTAATATATATATTATTATGTAAGGGGGGGGGGTATAAGGTTTCTAAAGGTATATTTGTATTAATAGGGGTGTATGCCAAACGATAGGATCAATATTTCAGATTTAATAATTTAAAAACTATAAATTTTGCTATACTTTACATACGTTAAAGTATGTACTATTTCAGATTGAAACTTATATGCCAAAAGGTAGATAACATGACTTTATGACGTTGATATAATGCACGGTACTTGAGGTTTTATACTGAGTTGATATTTCATGAGCCAGTTGAGAGTACATTTGCCGTCGGAAAGCCGAACGCATTTATGGATATCTGCAATATAACAAAGCGTCCAGGTCGTGTATAAATTATTTGGCTTTTCCTTTTATAGAATCAAACTTTTGGACGAATTGTAAATCAAAATTTAAAGTGAATCAAAATGTAAAGGTTATTGGAGTTTAGTGAAGTGTTTTGGACCAATAGTAGAAATTTAAAATTATTATAAAGACTGTAGCGAAGGTATGTTGGACACTGAAAGGAAGATGATTTGTTATTGGATGTTATATGTTTAAAAATGTTATTCTAGTAAGCTAAGTTTGTTGATTTAATAACTAAGCAAAATAAATAAGGGACTGACTTTTCGAAATTGTTCAGATAAAGACCTATTTTATGAAACCTGCGTTAAGTTGTAAAATATTAATTAAAATAAAAGTTTATATGTGTATCATCGAGTATTATTTAGTAAAGTGTGAAAGAAATAAGAAACATCGAGTAAATAAAGGCGACGAATATATAAAAGGAGTTTAAAAGTGGTTAATAGTGCAACGGGAAAGGCAACGAGTAGTTAAAGAAGATTTTGGAAGTGGTTATTAGTGCAAAGGGGAAAGCGACGGTTATTTGATTGAGAAGATTTGTGTTGGTTTTGGTATAGATTTGGTATAACGGCAGTAAGGGATAGGAGTGGATAAAGAAGGCATCGACGACATAAGTAATTTTGGATTGATTTGAGAAGATTAAAAGTCAGTAAGGACATCGTATGGAAAATTGGAATAGCAGGACTAGGAGTGATTTGTATTAGGACAGCGGGTTTGAATTGGATTGTGCGAAGAGAGGATTAAGTGGGATACGAAGCAGAGGAACAGGAGATCGATATACGAAGAGGAAGAATTAACGCAGAGGAAGTAGACAGCGGTTTTTTTGCTAAATTCTAAATTGGGGTAACATTATTTCAGGTTTGGGTCATCGAAATTGTTTTTAAGAACACCTGGAGGCAGTACGCAAGCGGACAGTGTTGGAGAATCTTTTGTGAAAGTGCGTACGGCGATTTCGAACTTGAGCCAGCAGTTAAAGGAAGGCCTTCAGCGCGGTATATTTCTGGTAAGTACCGTAAATATATCATAACGTCAAAAATTAAAGTCATAAACAGTTACATAAATTAATTTGGCATCAGGCAACTTTGATATATTAAAATTTGGCATATATAGTAAATTCAGTACATTAAAAAAGTGGTAAAACAAACGAGGGTGCAGTTTGGTTGGGTAGCGTACATCTACTCACGATTGAACTCACGGTGAGTAGGTGAGAAAACCCTGAGATTAAAGTTTCAAATAGTCGAGGCATATAAAATATAGTAATTAGTAAAAAAAGAACCAACCAAACGTTTGCTAAAGCACCTCGATTTGAAATCATTAGGGACGACGACAAAAGTCGTTAAACAAATTTTGTTTAAAGTTAAAAAGTAATAAATAAAGAAGGTATTAGCCCAAAGTGAAAGTAATTGGGGTGATATAAAGTAAAAGAAGGGCGAATATAAGAATATATATATATATATATATTAAAATATAATATATATTATATAATATATAATATAATATATATTAAAATATAAGAATCCAAATTAATAATCCTAACTAACAAAATATTCTTGGGTTTAATCCAATCTGTTTAATAAATTGTTAATAATTTCTTGACCATATGTAGTATATAAGGGAAATTTACAAATCTAAATCGTGTACACAACTATACATAAACATAACTTGCAATTACGTTTGGCATTTTTGTCAATCATATCTGACATTGTCAAATTTTTGAGCGTTGCTTAATGTATATAACTGACATACGTAAAAAGTTTGACAATGTCAGATATGAATGACAAAAATGCCAAACGTAATTGAAAGTTAGGTTATGTATAGTTGTGTACACAATTTAGATTTGTAAATTTTGCAATTGTCGTCATCGGTCTCGATGGCGTAATTGGTAAACGCGTGGTATCGGAAATACCAAGATACAGGTTCAAGTCCGGTCCAAGACCTTATATTTTCCTTCTTTCAATTACTAGCTTGATTTGAAATGATCATTTGGTTTTTGCATAAAAGTCTAAGTTATTATTTCATCTTATTCACTATAATACGATACTATTTATCAAGTTACCTTGTGTAATTAACTACATATATATATATATATATATATATATATATATAAATTTTACTGTGTATCCTAAACTTAATCGAGACTTACGAATTGGGCGTCAAATTTATGCCGTGGATCTCGGGTAAGCAATTGCGATATAAAAATATATTCGAAAATTTTATAAAATTTTCATATTCGACAATAAACAAAATTTTCCAAAATTACCTAATCAAAAATAAATTATCCTTACCCGTTTTCCTTTCCTCCTCGGTTGAACGGCCTTCTTCAACTGCTTCCGGCAAGCTCATTCGGATCTCCTCTTGGGTATATAAATTCACTCGCATATCCTCAATCATACATACACTCTAGCAATAAAACCTCAAATACAACCAACATACAAGCTTTTATTTATAATTATTTACACATGAAATGCAATAATGTCCATATTCCATTAATCACGTTATACTTCAGAAAAACCTTATTTCATAATGTCCAGTATTTTAATTTTAAATCATTAAACACAGAAATTGTACACAGAGTAAATGGGCCTTGAATAATACCTTCTCTAAAATTCCTTTTTTATAATTTATTTATTCATTTTACTCTAACTAAACTCTGGGGTAGGATGTGCTCAGAATACCCAGTAATTATGCATTTGTATACTTTTAAAACAAATAACAAAACAAAGCCATGTACTCTTTACAAAAAATTTTATGTTCTGATGGAACGTTTAAAGCTTTATAGAAACCTTCAACTTTTCAGTTAATTACCTTAATGAAGTTTTACACGTATTACGTTCAATACGTAATTAATACACACTACTTTGAAATTTCTCGCTAACATTCTCCCAATATTCACAGGTTAAAAAGTCACAATTCAAATCGTTACCTGGAAATTTATAGTAGATCTCTGCTTTGAGGATGATGCCGTCTATTTCTTCTGTCCGTTCCGCAGGTTGTTTCTAGCGGTTACTAGAAAAACTCCATCTCAATTGAACTGCAAACGCGGACTCCCTGGTGTAACCAATTTCAAATTCCATTTAAAATTATTTCTTCTTTAATTTAGAAGCTTCGAACCACATTATTTAAAACGCGACACGAGTTATTTATAATTACAGATGATATCTCTATTAAAAATAATTTCGGCACACTTAACCGCGTATTTAATTACGAGAATATCACCTTGTAATAAATTTAATTGATTTTGTAATACTTACAACTCGTGATACTGCGATATGTTCTTTTGAGCGGTCGAAAACTTAAGAGCCCCTACTACGTTTACGAAAATCATTTATACGTTTAGGCTGCCACCCCTTGGCCGCCTTTCATTCGAAATCCGCTTGTTAACACCACATATTCTCGCAAATTTGCACTCAACCCCATTTTCACTCCACGAATTTTAATACATTGTTATAAAATTTCCCGAATAATACGCTACACTAAGCTCTTGTTCGTTTCAAACTAGACTAAACATTTCAACCAATCGTAGACTTAGTGACGCTTCACAAATCCCTCCTTTCCTATTGTTGTCTTTTACTTATGCGTTTTATCCGTCCCTTTCTAATCTGGTCTGAGTGGTACAAATTGTTTTGTATTTCGTACTAAAACTTTTACCCGTTTCCAATATACGTGGAATCTTGGCTTGTTATCTATAAAAATTATAAGAACGTGACATTTAAAAGTTTGCAGGTGTTTGCTCCTAATGAACGTTTAAAATACAATTCTCCGAGCTTCGTTTCATGGTATTTTAACCCTCCTTTTAGCCGTTTGTTACGAACGCGTTTCATCTTGGGTTTTCACAGGCTGTTATGCTTATTATATATCACTAATTGTTCAATTAACTCTAATTAAATTAATAATGAATGGCATTGACTTTTACCATTTAATTTTTAGCAAAGCTATTAAATATTAATTATTATTTGTACAGTTTAGTAACGGGTGCGTTACTTAAAAATTGAATTAATTAATATAAATTTCGCACGTAATTTCGGTTTGTTCCTTTATACAGAGTGTTTTGAAATTGCTGCGTTTATTTTTATTTTTAATAATATAAAAAACCACTATAATATATATATATATATATATATATATATATATATTATTGTTACTGTTCAATTTTACGTAAAGCGCTTCCCAATTTTTAAATATACTTCGTTCCCAAATACGACGCCTATGGTTTATTTTCTTATTGTAATTTATCAAGTTTCGTTCATAAATTCAAGTTTTAATTCTTGTATGTTGATAATGTGCATAAACTAATCCTTATCACTTCAATACGAGTCGTGATTATTTGTTCTATTCTGAATTTGATCCTCGATGCTTGGTAACGTGCATCTTATTGTGAACTAATTTGTAGTTCCGCCCTTATTATTTTAATTTTGGAGAATTGATGATCCGTTATTTAAGAGCGAATTATTAGTGAAGTTTTCATATTTGCTCTGCTCTTTTGAGAATTTTATAGAAGTTCGAGGTAAGGTTATTTATAATTTTTATGCACGTAAACTTCATACAATTGTTATCTTTGTAGGACACACATTTTTATGTACCACCTATCTTGGATATCGGTAAAGTGAGGTTTGGGGGATGCCGTATTAGCCTCAATTTGGTTAATAATAGGGACCGCACGGGACAAAGCATCGGGGACAACGTTGTCCTTTCCTCGGCGATGTATTATATTAAAGTCGTATTGTTGCAGTTAAACGCTCCAGCGTGCTAAACGACCTGCAGGATCTTTTAAATTATCGAGCCATAATAAGACAAAGTGATCGGTTACAACTGTAAAAGTACTACCTTCAACATAAGAACGAAATTTTCCAATGGCCCATACAACAGCGAGGCACTCCTTTTCAGTAGTGCTAAATTTGCGTTCGTTAGGGGCAAGCGACCTACTGATATAACTAATTACATTTTCTACACCATTTTTCGTTTGAGACAGCACTGCGCTCAAGCCATAATCTCTGGCATCAGTCTTTATAATAAAAGGCTCATCAAAATCAGGGCAATTCATGATTGGGGCGGAGACTAATAATTCCTTAATTGTCGAAAAAGAAGTCGCACAATCAGGACTCCAAGAAAATTCGTGACTTTTTCGAAGAAGTTTACAAACAGGTGCAATAACAGACCAAAAGTTAGGAATAAAACGGCGATTCCATCCGCAAAGTCCTAGAAATCGGCGTACTTCCGTAACATTTTTGGGAGGAGGAAATTCCAAAATAGCTGAAACTTTCCCAGGGTCAATTTGGAGACCTTTACTATTGATCACATATCCAAGATATTTTATCTCGGGACGACAAAAATTCACTTATCACGAGCTACAGTCAACCTCGCTGACTTAAGCCGTCGAAAGACCTCCTCAAGGACTTCCAAGTGTTTGTCAAATTGAGAGGTAACGATACAGATATCGTCCAAATACACAATAACACGGTTTCCTAACACAAAAAACATACACACCGTCGCCTTAGATCATACACCTTTTTACTGCGATCAAAAGCCTTGTTTAACCGGGTTCTAATATCTATAAAAACCTTCTTAAACATACTATGACGTGTGACGGGCTCAAGTAGTTTATCCTTGTCGCTATCTTCCATTGGCACTTGAGGTAAATGGTGACTGTTGCCATCAAGAATGATTTTACGGCCAAAGTTAACGAAATATGGGGTTAAATTTGTAGTTTCATGGCGTGAGGTGCGGATTGCACAAGCCGCTTTTTGCAAGAGCGAAGCCCAACTACGTTGGTTTGATTAACCCAATCGCTTGCATTTAAGCTTTGTTATGTTGTACAATTGATGTTTATGTTCAACCCTATGAATATTAGAAACCATAACTGTGTCAGTAAACGATTATATGTTATTTGTATTTTCTTGTTGTCGAGTTTTATGTCCGTTAAGCATCTACAGATTGCGTGAGAAATTTCCTAGATTGATTTCGCGGTAGGCGTACAGTTCCGATTTAGGTGGCGCTCTCCAAGATTCTTGTTCACCGTGTCGACCTTAGGTTATTTGTATCTTGGTGCAAATTCCCACTCCCTCTCACCGACCAGAGTCTAGTCGTGGTAAAATACGGTTACTCCTGCGGCTAACGGTGTGTAGGCGTCGCCGTGGATCAATGTAGTAAGCGTAAGACTACGGATCCCAAGGTCCCGGGTTCAAATCCCGACACGGCCGACTGCTTGAAAAATGGCAGGTGAGCATTTTCCACAAAAATTACGACCTCGTTCGGATGAGAGGTTAAATGGAAGTCCCGTGTGTGAGTGTTGTCACGCACGTTAAAGATCCCTACCTTGCCTGAAAAGGCAAGGGTTCGGCAAAATTCTAAATTTCCAGGCAACAAAAAACTCGCCTCCTGGCCAATGTAGTACCTACGGATGGAGCATTAGAAATGTAAATGAACGGCTAACGGTGTGTATGTTTTTGTTGTGTTAGGAAACCGTGTTAATATATAGTTAATAAGAAGAAATAATAACCTAGACTTTTTATGTAAAGCCCAAATGATCATTTCAAATCCAGCTAGTATTTGAAAGATGGAAAATATAACGTCTTGGACAGAATTCGAATCTGCAGCTTGGCCTATCGCGAACCATGCGTTTTCCAATTACGCCACCGAGACTAATGACGACAATTGGAAAATTTACAAATCTGAATCGTGTACACAAACATACATCAACCTAACTTTCAATTACGTTTAGCATTTTTGTCAATCATATTTGACATTGTCAAGTAATACGTTAGTATTTATCAACTTACCTTGTGTAATTAACTATATATTTATATATTCAATACTTGGCTTATAGCCCATTTTTGATTCATCTGTCCGAAGTTTGCCGAGAATGCCTGAATGGTTTTAAAAAAAGTAGATTCATTTTTCATCAGGGACTTTGTTAGTAACATCCAAGTCACTAACATATCACTTTGGTAGGTTCATTACTTTGACTAGAGGTTATCGAGCAAAACAGTAGCCTAAGTATGTTCGAATAATCCCTGACAATTGGATTAGTTCATTATTAGGTGTACTTTGGTTCCCAGAAATTCAATCCTCAAGTATCATGTTGAGATAGTCGGAGCCTATAACTAACGTTATTGAAAGAATAGTCAGTCACCCGATTTAAAGGAAATAAAAGTTAGCTTAAAACTGCTGGAAGTATAGTGGACTGGAGGATAGTACATAAACTTGTAATTAAATGCATGCACTAAATATACTCACAAGGACGTCTGTGTTTAGGTTAAGTTTTTTAGTTATTAAATTTATGATATTTGCTTTTTAATACTCGTTTAAAATGTACCGTGTATCTGAAATGAAAACGTGTGTGCTATGTAGTTAGAAAGATTGTATAAAATTGTATTTAAACTCTGTGTATTTGGTTTTTTCATTATTGTAACTGGTATAGTTACAGTTTTTGCTGTAATAAATTGTTTTGTGATTACATAGAAGCGTAATTGATATTTCAGTTTATTTAACGTTGACTTTTAGGAATCTTCTTTGCAGTTAGCAGTCCTAAATAAGTTCACGTGTTTTTATAGTTCAGGTTTAGTTAGCTTTAAAATAATTTCGGTTTTAATGAATTTTCAGATATTTTTCTAAGCTAGAATCCTTTTCCTGATCTCCGATTTTAGCACCTACTTGTTTTTTACTTTTGTGCTTTTCCACGGCAATCCTGCGATATTAGGTGGTGTCCAAGGTATTTCCCGATCAAGACCATATATCATATCTGATAGCATTTTGGAACCCTCGTCAAACACTTACACCATTCGTCCCACCGAGTTAGTCTGCAATTAACTTTTTTGTTAGTACAGTCAAGGTTTTCGGTATTTTACCGAAACAGGATTTTTAGTGGAGCATTTCATGCTAGATATTTTGAGAGCCAAAAACTGTACATAACACTGTTTCCTGAGAGCATTCCTACAATTAGTTACTGCATTTATAGTAATGAAAGGAAAATGAAGTTTGTCTCAAAGCTGAGTCTGGTTACCAAATGATCAAATAACATCCATCACGCGACGACACAGGAAATCGGATATTACTTCAAAATTTCGTAGCGTTACATAATTCATCAAGGAGCGCAGGTTACTACACAAATTATGATAGCGGGATAAGCTTACGAAATATCAAATAGGATCATCAACGTGCTCTCGGTTTGAAAACGATTAGAAATAAGTAATGTGAACAGTTTTGCGCTTACCTTTGTGTCCTAAAAAATAAAAGTTAATTGAAAACAACTCAGCTTAGAAGCAGCAAAACTATAAATTTAGGAAGTTAATTTCTATACCGCGGCACTGCGAAGCTCGGAGTTGGTTTTACTACTCATATCCGTCGAGATATTTTCAAACGAACGTTCTTTTACATATATTGCGTGCCGTAATATCTTCCTATACCACGAAGTACCATATTGGATTATAAAGCTAAATTTGTGCGCTTGAATCTGCGTTAACAATAAAGTCTCACGTGAGAAGGTTGATTCTTAAAGAGCGGATAAAGAGCAACCTGATCATAAATCTGGCGGTACCCAAACTAAGTAGTGGATTAGACTGTTAAGACCAGCGGATTGTTTACAAAATTGTGGAATTCATTTTTGATCAGACAGGTGTTTGTGTGAATAACCTGGTATTATCTTGAACTGAAGGAAAAGTGTCTACTACTAATTTACTATTGTGTTTTCACCAATAGCGACAGTTTTCAATACCGTTCTAATACCGCAGCTTAACGCAAAATTTAAAATATTCTGAAAGCAAACAGTCGTACAAAACAGGAAGTATAACAAGTGCTACACGAAAATTACAACTTCAATGCCTTTTCGAATATGTATTTCCCAGTTGGCATATATATATATATATATATATATATATATATATATATATATATATATATATATAGGGTGCCCACAATCTATCTCCGTATATGGGTAACTTTTTATTATAGAAGATACAATGTTGGTTAAATTAGCAAAGTTGAAGAGAAATTTACGAGTAGTATGATGCTTTTGAAAACTCACCTAGATGCTCAACTTTTTAGATATTTGAAAAAAACTGAAATTTGCCATATTCTTCAAACGCTAATAACTTTTTAACGGTTTAACCTATAGAGAAAATAAAAACTGCTTGTAAGGTAACTTTTTACGTAGAATTCAATAGCGTATATGACAATTTTAATTGGAAATGGGTTTTCAAGCTACAAACATAACCTCACTTTTTTTAAATGGAAACCATAGTTCAATATAACCCAAATAGAAAGGTTTTTCTTTTCTGATTACCCTGATGTAAGGGTTGATATACTTATTTTCAGTAGTTTCTTCATAATAAAGAAAAAACGATTTATTTATTTGTGGACATCAAGGAGTCCATGGATACATATTTTAAATAAACAAAAAACAACTGGCATTTGTCAGATATTAGTTAAAGTGTTTATTTGCTCTGGGTTGCAAATTTTGTGTAGAAGACTTTTAAATTTATTTGATTATAATAGAGAATGTATACAAACGACGAAAAAAATGACATGCTCTTTTGTTACTATGCCTGTAACAGAAATTGTGATGCTGCTGGTGATATGTATTATGAAAGATATTTGGAAAGAAGGCAGCCAGATAAACGATTGTTTTCTAAATTAGAAAACAATTTAAAAGGTTTGGTGCTTTACAAAACCCAGTACTGATAAAAGAAAATTCAAAACTGATGATGAAGAACGTGTGTTAGCCTACATAAATTTTAAGCCAACAGCGTCCACCCGAGAAACTGCAATTGAGTGCGCTACTTCTACAGAAAAAGCTCGCCTAATTATAAAACAAAACCGCTACAAACCATACAAAACCCATGTTAGCAATACACTGTATCATGGGGATTGTGAGAGAAGACAACAGTTTTGTAGGTGGTTTCTTAATGAAACAAATAATAATCCTGGTTTTAGTCACACTATTATATTTACCGACGAAGCAAAATTTACTAACAAAGGCATGTTTAACAGAAAAAATACAGTCTACTGGAGTCAGGAAAATCCCCATTTAACAGAAGAAAGGCGGGATGAACATCAATTTTCGATAAATGTGTGGTGTGCCATTTTTGGTAATAAAATACTTGGGCCTTTCTTCTATAATTATAATTTAAATGGTGTACACTATTTGAATTTTCTACAAAACGAATTGCAAGAAATGCTCGATAATTTGCCACTTCATTTACTGCAAAACTTAAAATATTTTCAGCATGACGGTGCACCTGCTCACAATGCTCAAGCCGTTTCTGAATATCTTGATAATAGTTTTCCAAATTGGATTGGCAATGCAGGTCCTGTTCCATGGCCGGCAAAGTCACCAGAACTATCGCCAGTGGATTTTTTTCTTTGGGGTACTGTAAAGGATGTAGTGTATGCTAAAAAATCCAATAACATTGAGCAACTCAAAGATAGTATTACAGCAGCTATTACAAGTATAAAACCACAAACGTTAAATAAGGTGCACCAAAACCTAATTAAAAGTTGCGAAATGTGTTTGCAAGCTAATGGAGGTTATTTTGAGCATATGTTAATGTAGGAGTGGACATATTCGCATTAATTAATTTTTGTTTCCTTTGATTAAGTTATTTGTATTGTATGGATAGTTTATTTTTTAAGTATTTTATTTTTCTTAGTTTATAATAAATTTAGTTACAATAAACTTGTGTTTCCATTATTGATTTTTACACATTTTGTTTGTTTGTAATATGTATTCATGGACTCCTTGATGTCCGCAAATAAATAAATCGTTTTTTCTTTATTATGAAGAAACTACTGAAAATAAGTACATCAACCCTTACATCAGGGTAATCAGAAAAGAAAAACCTTTTCATTTGGGTTATATTGAACTATGGTTTCCATTTAAAAAAAATGAGGTTATGTTTGTAGCTTGAAAATTCATTTCCAATTAAAATTGTCATATACGCTATTGAATTCTGCGTAAAAAGTTACCTTACAAACAGTTTTTATTTTCTCTATAGGTTAAACCGTTAAAAAGTTATTAGCGTTTGAAGAAATCGGCAAATTTCAGTTTTTTTCAAATATCTAAAAAAGTTGAGCATCTAGGTGAGTTTTCAAAAAAGCATCATACTACTCGTAAATTTCTCTTCAACTTTGCTAATTTAACCAATATTGTATCTTCTATAATAAAAAAGTTACCCATATACGGAGATAGATTGTGGGCACCCTGTATATATATATATATATATAAAAATTCAAATTTTCCAATATTTAATTTTTCTACCTTGTATAAATGTAAGCGTATTTCATTAACACATAAGAAGAAGTCCAACTTTAAACCTTGTGAAAATAAAAAGCTATCTTATTGCCATTATGAAGCATAAGACGAAGCCCTTATTAATTATGTCATTAAATTCCATGTATTGCATTTACTGCGGAACGTGAAAAGATTAACAAATTTTAAATTAATTCACTTCAGCCATGTGCAATAATTACTCTTGAGAGATTACTTGTGTAAATAAAGCATTCTATACTTAGCAAAAGCGAGTTTGCAATCTAAGATATGCGGGCCGTTACTGAAAAGTAAATAGCATAGGTTAATGTCAGTTTAACGCATTTTATTTAAAACAAAATTATATTCATTATAAAAATACCACTTTATACTTTGTAATAAAGAAAAATAGTTTCTTTTTAAAGAAGTCCATTTTGGGTTAATTCTAAAACAAATCATCTTATTGCATTTATAAAGCATAAAATCCTGTAGACTGAAAATGAGTCTTAAACAAAACATTTTAATTTTCAAATTTTCGATTAAATCATTTTATTAGAAATGTTTTAAAAGCGATTAAATAACTTGATTATTTTCAATCAATAAACGTGTCGATTTAATTTACCCGCGGACATTAAAAGACATGAAAGATAAGATAAGAAGGTTTTAATAGGCTTACGTATTACAATAGGACAGAAGAAGATCGCGGACTTTAACTTGGTGCATTAGAAAAGAATAGACGACGTTTTGCGATAGACATAAATCATGACAGCAGCGATAGCCTTATACTAATTAGAATATTAAACGCCGACATTCGTGGAAATATTAAATTACCCAGAGTGACTAATGCTACGAATAAATCGGGAAAAATCAAGAATATGTCGTATTAAATTAATTTTTGTATATAAAGCGGAACTGAATTAGAACGATGGATTCATTTCAAGACATATAACTTTGAGTAAAGATTAATTCTTCGATCGTGTTAGTTCGAGCAATTTATAATTTATTTTATAACATGCAATAAGTAACTTAGAATTCTGCATAAATATAAAACAATTATTTTGTAAAACACTATAAAAATTCAACATAGATAATCCTGTTGCAAAAACTACGCTGAGTTTAATCGATGAAAAACAAAGATGCACCTTGCAAACAGATATTATAACTTCAAATGGAGATTTAAAATAGAACCAAGAAGTATTTAATACCATTGATGATAATTGAAATGAGGTTTTGATAAATGCTATTTGCGCAAGTATAAATTTTGGTTCTTTGTTTGTAACTGATGAGAATATTTAAATATTTGTAGCTTAAATTAGAATAAGTTTTTAATCTTATCAAAAAATTTCTTTGTTATGAGAATAAATTCCAGTAAAATTTTAAGGTCACAGTTTGAAGCATTTTGAAATTTACTAAGTTATCTGTGCAACGTCATTGGCCAATTATACTCACGAACGGAGTAATAAAAGATAGGTAAATTATCCACAACAAATTAAAGTGAATTTTTGTAACTCACAGAGAAAATATTTGAGTTCTGTAATTGTTAATAAATATTAAGTAAGGATTATTTTAAGTAACTTTCAGGAATAATTATCTGTATAAACTTAAGCCGTAAACTGTTTTATAAATTCTATTGTATGAAAGATAATTGATTTTGAGTGTATAAATGTATCTTGAGATTTCTGGGTTTTAGTTCATATTCGTAAAGTTCACACCGTAATTTGTGTTAAGCTATTCAGACAAGGCAAAGGAAGGCAAGATAGTGATTTCATATTTCCTATTGCATTCATCTATTAATACAGTTCGATGTACCTAGTGAAACTAATGGCACTCCTACTCATAGGCGTACCACAGCAACATATATATATATATATATATATATATATATTGCTATGATAATGGGGTTATTTAGGGGTATATTGGGTCACAATGGTTACCCAATACATGTAAATAGTACTAGGAGTTAGAAAACCGCATTTATTAATCATTAAAAATACGTAATTTGTATATTATGCAAAAAGCAAACATTTAACACCCTGTATAAGGATCGCAGTTGACTTTAATTAATGCCGAGTAGCATATCATTCAACAATAAACACACATGCAGCAAAAGAAATAACTATACACGCAATCAAACTTGTCATAAACCAAAAATATTTATAAATTATAAATTAATACGCGTTAAATGCAGTAAAAAGCCTAGAAATCATAATACAATTCACATTAAACAAGCGATAATGAATGCAGATAACATATTGTCCTGATAAGAAACTCATCCTTCAAAATAAATACGCTTCGGAAACGCAAAATGTAAACATAAATATGTTAATTTACGTCACTTTGTTTACGTGATTTTCTACATGGAGTTAATATGATTCCCAAAGCCATACGTGAAATTACGTGCCAAGGCGAAATAGAAATTCCTGCATCAACATCAAAACAGACGGTATAAAATAAATACAAACTAGAAATACATTGGTACCTACGTAATCAAGGAATCGTTTCGACAAGGTAGTATCAGAGATAAACCTGTAAAAGCCCAAAAATATGTAAAACAACCGATGGTTGGTCGTAAACTTTGAACAAGAGCTCATATAAACCAATGAATTTAGATGGGGAGTAGGCTATATAACGCGCAAGTTTGATAAGCGAACAGTTTTAGTTTAAACCACGTACAAGCTGCATCACTTATACCTAAAAATTTACGCGATAAGTAAATATTCAAATTAAACAATAAAAATTTTGTGAAAAGTGATTATGTAAAATGTTTTGAATTAATTATAGTGAAACTATATGAAACAAGCTTAACTGTTTGCTCTACTGAATGCAATATTGGGGTACTGATCCACAGCACGCAGCAGAAAGACGCACAAGAAAAACCACAGATCAGAACTATCTAGCATAAGGCATTATTTACTATTTATTATATTTGAACATTGATCATAAGGCATAATTTTCTATTTAGTATTTTTGAACATATTTCAAACTTGAATATTTTTTTGTAGTCATCAAAATTTATTTTATACGTGAAAAATTTCGTAAACAAGGGAAAATCTTGATCGTTCAGAGAAATTTCCAGTAGAGTACAAAGTCATTTTGCTGGCTTTAAAATAAGAAAAGGGAGCTTTAATTTTTGGAGATTCAGGGGCTCATTTTGTTATACAGTCAAAAAGATTAAGCTGTGAAGTGTAAATTATTTTTCTTTTCTAATTATACAAATATTAGTCGACTTCGTTTTATCATTCAAAGCAGGAAAAGTTTTAGGGAAAAGTGGTAAATTATTTGATTATCATAACGCTGTGCACTCTGTGTGAATTAAACTGGGCTAGCTGAGGCAGATTTAACATTTCAGGAGATTAAAATATACAGAGCGGTAGTAATCAGAAGAAGACTGAGAGAATAACTACATCGACGTGCAGCGTTATCATATCAATATATATATATATATATACATATATATATATATATATATATATATATATATATATATATATATATATATATATATATATATATAATACTGTGGTTTGTAGCGATGCGGTTCGACGTTGTGAGCCAATAAAAGTGTTGTGGATTGTAGAGGATCATAATATAAGTGTTGTCTTAATTATTCTGTTAGCCCAGTTGCTACGTACATCAACGTAACCGGAAGGACAATGAAAGAATGACCGAGCTCAGTCAGCAAGTAGGCGCGGGGTTTTACATTAGCTTAAACAGTAAAATCCAAACAGATATGGTCTTAACGTAAGTAGTTAAGAAATACCCACTCGCGCGTCTACGGTGCTGGATTGGTCACACCATTCCCAAAGACAGAAAGGAACAGCAACGCCATTTGCTCATCCTTCCTACAAAGAAAATGGTAACTGCGTCGTCAATCAGGGGTCAATATAATGGACGATCATATCCACCGAAGGAAGCTATAACAAGTACGATTAAAGATTAGATGATTGACGACGAAAAGTGCATTTTTAAAAATTAAAAACACTTACCACACCACGGTGTGCACGAAATTCTGTAGATAACGAAAAATTAACGACAAATGTTTGTTGTCGTATAGCTGTAGACAAAATCAAGTAATAAACTCGTTTTACAGCGAGAATTAAAATTCCATCTCCGCGTTATCAAACACAAAGGTAATAATAGAAACTCGAAACAACCTTTATTAGAGAAGGGTATTATTTCAACGAGTCTTTAGGTTTGAGTATTATAAAAATTAATTACATTCTATAGTAATAGCTATTAAGCCGACGGATACTTGAAACAAGGTACCAATTATTTAAATTATAGAACTTTGCATTTTTCGCAGCAAATAAAATTAAATGAAATTGTAGTAAAGCGTACTTATTGTAGGAATGTCTAATACACAGGATGGTGTTTGAGCATCAAAAGCAGAATCCATGCGAATGAATAATTGACCACAATGGTGGAAGGTGAACGTAACACAGTTTAATTGAAATCACTACAATCACACATCAAATCTATGACAGGAAATATTCTTAATAAGCAGTCTTTCAAATAACAATTGTTACATACTCAAACACAGACCATATCTTACTTGTGACCTCAAAAAAATACTTGCATACGAATATTAAAATCTAAAGGTATGTTCCAATATTGCCACAACGACTTTTTCTTTCACACAATATCTTAAGTCTAAGATAAAAAATATGTCTACTGAATAATTACTGGCTTAGACTAAATAAAGTCCAAATTCCCTCTTTTATCAATTAGGATTTTCATTCACCAATCGTTCCCTATTTAAATGTTATTATGTACAAAATTTTATAAAATAAGGCTAATAATTTTAACAAGCTTCTCTTAACATCAGATTTAAACGTAGCTGATCAGTTATGTTTAATAATTTTTATTCGATAAAGGCTAAATTTATCAAAATCAGACACCCTCAAATCAAATTATCCACTCTCATAAAAAATGTACATACAAAATTTCATACAACTTGACTGTCTTTTTAAAATTTTAAAACAATATTGTTTTTATTTTACCGTGTAAATTATGCTTGTCGTCCTCTTCCTGTTTCCATATCGTTGAAATTTCTTTACACAATACCGTTAGACATCATAATTGCATTTCTACTCAATACATCAAGATTTTCCAAATTGTTCAAAATTTACCATTAAATGCCATTATAATTTCATCTATGAGTAGTTTAGCTAGGCGGATTTAAGAAAAAAATTAAACATAAAATCCCATGTATATCCAGGTATAATAAAATACGGGCAAAGCGCTGGGGCTCCGGTGTTTTTGTTGATCGATAGTCTGCTTAATAATGAATGTGTAATGGGGTTCCTTAGGTCTTTGCTCTCGTCACCGTGGGACGCAGAGCCGGGTGTTTGTTGGTAGATACTATGAGGCGGCTCCGTGGCGTAGTGGTATGTTTGTGACTACTACGCCCAAGGTCCCGGGTTCGAATCCCGACACGGTCCGCTTGAAAAATGTTAGGCGAGCATTTTTCACAAAAATACACCCTCGTTCGGATGAGAAATAAAATGGAGGTCCCGTGTGTGTGTTGTCACGCACGTTAAAGATTCCTACCTTGTTGGAACAGCAAGGGTTTGGCAAAATTCCAAATTTTCCAGGTAAAAAACTCGTTTTCTGACCAATGTAGTACCTTCGGGTGGAGCATTGGAAAATCACATGTAAGGTAGATACTATGGTGAATGAGGCTTCGCCCTCGTGGGGGCGCTTGTGTCTTTGCTTGATGGGGAACAGGGTTCCTTAGAGCTTCTCCCTCGTTTTTATTCTCGTCGCATCAGTTAATTGAATAGCGATTTTTGGTTGAGCAAAAATAAAACGTGTTGAATGACGTTATCATTCTTAAAATGATGAATGCCGAATAGGGCTCCCTAGCGTGTTCTGAACGGGGCTGTGTCTCATGGGAGATTTTTAGGTTAAGAAAAATAAAACGTAATGGATGACGATTATTCTCAAAATAATGAATGCGGATTGGGCTCCCAAGCGTGTTTTGAACGGGACTGTGCCTCATGAGAGATTTTTTGGTTAAGCAAAAATAATAAGAAACGTGGTGGATGACGTAATCATTCTCAAAATTATGAATGCGAAATGGAGCTCCCTAGTGTGTTCTGAACGGGGCTGTGTGGCATGAAGTGATTGACTACTTCGGAGATTTTTAAAATTTTTTAGCAGTACTAGGGTTTTGCTCCCGAAAGCTTTAAAAATTATTTTTATATTAAATATCATATATTGTTTAAAAAGAACAGCTAATGGTTTTAATTTAAAATAAGGTAGCAATTCGTGTTAAAACAGGTATGTCGTTATATTGTTCATGGGAAAAATCCAAGGTTATATTTAGTAACTATCTACACCACAGCTGAATACTGAATGAGACCTCGGATTTTCTAACTATGGTTTGAATAAAATATAGGTATATATATATGTATATATATATATATATATATATATATATATATATATATATATATAGAAAAGATTTTGTTTTTGGTTCTTGGGATAAAGTCGCTCATAAATTAAACACAAAACATTAAATGTGTATCATTTGTATTAAATCGTACGTTTCGGTGATAATTTACACCTTAATCATCGATCTACATGAAAAAGTATATAAATAGGTAATTCATATAACAGGTAATATATGTTTAACTTACTTATTACTTGATAAAATTATTTTATGTATTCACCCATAATAAAAGTAACAGAAGGAAGCTTGTCATATTACTGATTAAGAATTAAAATTAATTTTGAATGAAATGTCAGTTCACTTATTTGACAAAAATGTAGGATCAAGGATGACATCAAACAACAAATTATGACACTATTTGATTATATTTTTTATTTAAATAGTAGTATGTGGTTTATTTGTAAAAAATTTTTTGTATGGTGGGTTGCATAAAATAGTTAGATTTTAAAATCATATATTTTACAGGTGTAGTAAACAGGTTGACTTTTGACTTAAATTAAATAGAATTCTGTGTGTAAGCAATATCATTATAGTTAGTATATTTTTTGAATTAAAAGTGTATAGGTATGAGTAAACTGTATGTAAATTATTGATGTCTTCTTTGTGATTGATGGAATTTTGTTCTTGGTTTATATGAAATGATTCTAAGAAAAGTCTTTTTGTAATTGCTTTCTATATCTAAAATTTTTACATTATCATAATTGACTTTGTGTTTTGTATTGTATAAATGTATAGAAAGAGAACAAGAAGTTTTCCTAATTTTGCATCACTTTTGTGTTGTGTCATGCGATTTCGAGCCACTGTTTGGTTTGGCCTACGTAGGAAGCTTTGCATTCACATTGAATTTTATACACTAAATTGCTACATAAAGCTTTATTTGTTTTTCTTTTAGTTTAGTAAAAGTTTCCAATGGACTTAGTATTTGAATTTATTATAGTTACAAAGGTTGTTTTAGTAATTTTTTATTAGTGGTGAAAGATTAGTAATATATAAAGTTTTTGTAAATGATATCAGTATGTTTATTTTGAGGTGGAAATATGATTGTGTTAGTATGTAGTAGTTTTGATAAAAGTGGTTTAGGGTAACCGTTGTTGATTAAGATTGATATTAGTTCTTTCAGATTTTTTCCTTAAATTTGGGTTCACAGATAGAGACCATACGATGTTTCAGTCCTAATATGGTGTTAATTTTTGTTTCATGCTATGATTGGAATGGTAATTTAAATATCTTTCTGAATTTGTAGGTTTTTGTAAATATCAAAATTGATCTTGTTGTCATTATTACGGATAACTAGTGTATCAAGAAATGGTATTGATTGGTGAGATTCTAGTTCATAAGAGAATTTCAAATGTTCGTTAAAATTGTTAAAATGTTGAATGGTGGTTAGTAAAAATGTTCAGGAAGTGAGCAGAGAATGTCATCAACGTATTTGACTAGAAATACCATTTTGAAAGGTAAGTTAGGTAAAACACTTTCTACCAGTTTGTCCATTACTATTTGTGCAATAATAGGGATAATGGTGAACCCATAGGAGTACCAAAAATCTGTAAGTAAAATTTTGAGTTAAAACTAAAATATGTGTTGTTGAAGATAAGGTTTATTGAAGTGATAAATAATTGTAATGATATATGGCAATGTGGTTCTATGGAATCCCATTTTCTGTAATAATTTGAATGACTAAGTTGACTGGTATGTTTGTAAATAAAGAGTTAACGTCGAGAGAAACGAGAATGTGATCTTGAGGTAGTTGAAAGTTACGGTATTGGTTTACGAATTGGAAGGTATCTACTATGTTGTGGCCTGTAATTGGGAAAGATTTTTGTAATATAGTAGATAAGAAAGAAGAAAATGCATATGTTGGAGAATTAATTGAAGAGATAATAGGTCTTAAAGGAATATCTGGTTTATGGATTTTGGGAGTCCATAATATTTGCTTGGAACAGAATTATTGGTGATAAGTAGTGATTTTGTTCATTTGTAATCATGTCTTTTTGAATAATAATTTAATGTGATTGTTTATGGTGTTCTGTATGGTGAAAGTGGGGTCCTTTTTAGTTTTTATATGTAAGTTCATCATCTAATAAGGTGTTGGATTTATCTATATATGTTGATTTATTAAGTATAACTGTTACGGCTCCTTTGTCTGCTTTAGTGACAAAAATATCAGGATGGTCCTTTAGAATTTCTTTAATTTATTAAAGATTACAGAATCTGAATTAAATTTATTATTAGGATTTTTAAAAATTGGTTATTAGATTTGTAACCTGACATCTTTTATTCATTTTTTGTTGTGAAGTAATATCCATGGAGTCAAGTAATATTTCAATATCTGCTAATAAGTGTCCCATATTGATGTCAGAAATACATGAGTTTAAAATAAACTTAGGGCCTAAAGATAAAAACTATTGATGTCATCAGGGATGTCTACATTACTTAAGTTACAAATCCATTTGCTATTGTTGACAAAGAGTTGTTTACTTTGGATTTGATGTGATTTTAAAGTATTAAATTTCTTAATTAGTAATTTTTTTTATATATATAAATTGTCTGTTATATGATTGGGCTTGTTTGTTCTTGAAATTAATATATAAATCTATAGGTATAGAATCTTTGATGGTTTCTTTAGTTTTGAAAAGTTGATTATGCCAAAATTGTATTTCTGCATGAGTGTATTCAATTTCTAAATTTAATAAAGATTTTTCTAACCTGTGATTTAGGTGAATACATAAAATAATTTTATCAAGTAATAAGTAAGTTAAACATATATTACCTGTTATATGAATTACCTATTTATATACTTTTTCATGTAGATCGATGATTAAGGTGTAAATTATCACCGAAACGTACGATTTAATACAAATGATACACATTTAATGTTTTGTGTTTAATTTATGAGCGACTTTATCCCAAGAACCAAAAACAAAATCTTTTCTAATTTAACTACGCTCAAGAATTATCAAGAACCTTTTATATAAAAATATGGGATTTTATCAATACATCCGTATAGAACATGGAGAAGTAATGGTCACAAATTTAAAATATTGGGCCAAAATTACAAAAAACTTGCCCACTTCAATAACAGGAAGACCTTCTTAGAAAGATGTCGAAGAGAAGAATTGAAACCTAAACATATACTTGATTCAACCATTTTATGTCTCGTCTAATAGGTACTCGAAGTGAAAAGATTAATAAACAAGTTACTAACCTAAATCACAGGTTAGAAAAATCTTTATTAAATTTAGAAATTGAATACACTCATGCAGAAATACAATTTTGGCATAATCAACTTTTCAAAACTAAAGAAACCATCAAAGATTCTATACCTATAGATTTATATATTAATTTCAAGAACAAACAAGCCCAATCATATAACAGACAATTTATATATATAAAAATTACTAATTAAGAAATTTAATACTTTAAAATCACATCAAATCCAAAGTAAACAACTCTTTGTCAACAATAGCAAATGGATTTGTAACTTAAGTAATGTAGACATCCCTGATGACATCAATAGTTTTTATCTTTAGGCCCTAAGTTTATTTTAAACTCATGTATTTCTGACATCAATATGGGACACTTATTAGCAGATATTGAAATATTACTTGACTCCATGGATATTACTTCACAACAAAAATGAATAAAAGATGTCAGGTTACAAATCTAATAACCAATTTTTAAAAATCCTAATAATAAATTTAATTCAGATTCTGTAATCTTTAATAAATTAAAGAAATTCTAAAGGACCATCCTGATATTTTTGTCACTAAAGCAGACAAAGGAGCCGTAACAGTTATACTTAATAAATCAACATATATAGATAAATCCAACACCTTATTAGATGATGAACTTACATATAAAAACTAAAAAGGACCCCACTTTCACCATACAGAACACCATAAACAATCACATTAAATTATTATTCAAAAAGACATGATTACAAATGAACAAAAATCACTACTTATCACCAATAATTCTGTTCCAAGCAAATATTATGGACTCCCAAAATCCATAAACCAGATATTCCTTTAAGACCTATTATCTCTTCAATTAATTCTCCAACATATGCATTTTCTTCTTTCTTATCTACTATATTACAAAATCTTTCCCAATTACAGGCCACAACATAGTAGATACCTTCCAATTCGTAAACCAATACCGTAACTTTCAACTACCTCAAGATCACATTCTCGTTTCTCTCGACGTTAACTCTTTATTTACAAACATACCAGTCAACTTAGTCATTCAAATTATTACAGAAAATGGGATTCCATAGAACCACATTGCCATATATCATTACAATTATTTATCACTTCAATAAACCTTATCTTCAACAACACATATTTTAGTTTTAACTCAAAATTTTACTTACAGATTTTTGGTACTCCTATGGGTTCACCATTATCCCCTATTATTGCACAAATAGTAATGGACAAACTGGTAGAAAGTGTTTTACCTAACTTACCTTTCAAAATGGTATTTCTAGTCAAATACGTTGATGACATTCTCTGCTCACTTCCTGAACATTTTTTACTAACCACCATTCAACATTTTAACAATTTTAACGAACATTTGAAATTCTCTTATGAACTAGAATCTCACCAATCAATACCATTTCTTGATACACTAGTTATCCGTAATAATGACAACAAGATCAATTTTGATATTTACAAAAAACCTACAAATTTAGAAAGATATTTAAATTACCATTCCAATCATAGCATGAAACAAAAATTAACACCATATTAGGACTGAAACATCGTATGGTCTCTATCTGTGAACCCAAATTTAAGGAAAAAATCTGAAAGAACTAATATCAATCTTAATCAACAACGGTTACCCTAAACCACTTTTATCAAAACTACTACATACTAACACAATCATATTTCCACCTCAAAATAAACATACTGATATCATTTACAAAAACTTTTATATATTACTAATCTTTCACCACTAATAAAAAAATACTAAAACAACCTTTGTAACTATAATAAATTCAAATACTAAGTCCATTGGAAACTTTTTTACTAAACTAAAAGAAAAAACAAATAAAGCTTTATGTAGCAATTTAGTGTATAAAATTCAATGTGAATGCAAAGCTTCCTACGTAGGCCAAACCAAACAGTGGCTCCGAAATCGCATGACACAACACAAAAGTGATGCAAAATTAGGAAAAACTTCTTGTTCTCTTTCTATACATTTATACAATACAAAACACAAAGTCAATTATGATAATGTAAAAATTTTAGATATAGAAAGCAATTACAAAAAAAGACTTTTCTTAGAATCATTTCATATAAACCAAGAACAAAATTCCATCAATCACAAAGAAGACATCAATAATTTACATACAGTTTACTCATACCTATACACTTTTAATTCAAAAAATATACTAACTATAATGATATTGCTTACACAGAATTCTATTTAATTTAAGTCAAAAGTCAACCTGTTTACTACACCTGTAAAATATATGATTTTAAAATCTAACTATTTTTATGCAACCCACCATACAAAAATTTTTACAAATAAACCACATACTACTATTTAAATAAAAAATATAATCAAATAGTGTCATAATTTGTTGTTTGATGTCATCCTTGATCCTACATTTTGTCAAATAAGTGAACTGACATTTCATTCAAAATTAATTTTAATTCTTAATCAGTAATATGACAAGCTTCCTTCTGTTACTTTTATTATGGGTGAATACATAAAATAATTTTATCAAGTAATAAGTAAGTTAAACATATATTACCTGTTATATGAATTACCTATTTATATACTTTTCATGTAGATCGATGATTAAGGTGTAAATTATCACCGAAACGTACGATTTAATACAAATGATACACATTTAATGTTTTGTGTTTAATTTATGAGCGACTTTATCCCAAGAACCAAAAACAAAATCTTTTCTAATTTAACTACGCTCAAGAATTATCAAGAACCTTTTATATAAAAATATGGGATTTTATCAATACATCCGTATAGAACATGGAGAAGTAATGGTCACAAATTTAAAATATTGGGCCAAAATTACAAAAAACTTGCCCACTTCAATAACAGGAAGACCTTCTTAGAAAGATGTCGAAGAGAAGAATTGAAACCTAAACATATACTTGATTCAACCATTTTATGTCTCGTCTAATAGGTACTCGAAGTGAAAAGATTAATAAACAAGTTACTAACCTAAATCACAGGTTAGAAAAATCTTTATTAAATTTAGAAATTGAATACACTCATGCAGAAATACAATTTTGGCATAATCAACTTTTCAAAACTAAAGAAACCATCAAAGATTCTATACCTATAGATTTATATATTAATTTCAAGAACAAACAAGCCCAATCATATAACAGACAATTTATATATATAAAAAAATTACTAATTAAGAAATTTAATACTTTAAAATCACATCAAATCCAAAGTAAACAACTCTTTGTCAACAATAGCAAATGGATTTGTAACTTAAGTAATGTAGACATCCCTGATGACATCAATAGTTTTTTATCTTTAGGCCCTAAGTTTATTTTAAACTCATGTATTTCTGACATCAATATGGGACACTTATTAGCAGATATTGAAATATTACTTGACTCCATGGATATTACTTCACAACAAAAAATGAATAAAAGATGTCAGGTTACAAATCTAATAACCAATTTTTTTAAAAATCCTAATAATAAATTTAATTCAGATTCTGTAATCTTTAATAAATTAAAGAAATTCCTAAAAGGACCATCCTGATATTTTTGTCACTAAAGCAGACAAAGGAGCCGTAACAGTTATACTTAATAAATCAACATATATAGATAAATCCAACACCTTATTAGATGATGAACTTACATATAAAAACTAAAAAGGACCCCACTTTCACCATACAGAACACCATAAACAATCACATTAAATTATTATTCAAAAAAGACATGATTACAAATGAACAAAAATCACTACTTATCACCAATAATTCTGTTCCAAGCAAATATTATGGACTCCCAAAATCCATAAACCAGATATTCCTTTAAGACCTATTATCTCTTCAATTAATTCTCCAACATATGCATTTTCTTCTTTCTTATCTACTATATTACAAAAATCTTTCCCAATTACAGGCCACAACATAGTAGATACCTTCCAATTCGTAAACCAATACCGTAACTTTCAACTACCTCAAGATCACATTCTCGTTTCTCTCGACGTTAACTCTTTATTTACAAACATACCAGTCAACTTAGTCATTCAAATTATTACAGAAAAATGGGATTCCATAGAACCACATTGCCATATATCATTACAATTATTTATCACTTCAATAAACCTTATCTTCAACAACACATATTTTAGTTTTAACTCAAAATTTTACTTACAGATTTTGGTACTCCTATGGGTTCACCATTATCCCTATTATTGCACAAATAGTAATGGACAAACTGGTAGAAAGTGTTTTACCTAACTTACCTTTCAAAATGGTATTTCTAGTCAAATACGTTGATGACATTCTCTGCTCACTTCCTGAACATTTTTACTAACCACCATTCAACATTTTAACAATTTTAACGAACATTTGAAATTCTCTTATGAACTAGAATCTCACCAATCAATACCATTTCTTGATACACTAGTTATCCGTAATAATGACAACAAGATCAATTTTGATATTTACAAAAACCTACAAATTCAGAAAGATATTTAAATTACCATTCCAATCATAGCATGAAACAAAAATTAACACCATATTAGGACTGAAACATCGTATGGTCTCTATCTGTGAACCCAAATTTAAGGAAAAAATCTGAAAGAACTAATATCAATCTTAATCAACAACGGTTACCCTAAACCACTTTTATCAAAACTACTACATAGTAACACAATCATATTTCCAACTCAAAATAAACATACTGATATCATTTACAAAAAACTTTTATATATTACTAATCTTTCACCACTAATAAAAAAAATACTAAAACAACCTTTTGTAACTATAATAAATTCAAATACTAAGTCCATTGGAAACTTTTTTACTAAACTAAAAGAAAAAACAAATAAAGCTTTATGTAGCAATTTAGTGTATAAAATTCAATGTGAATGCAAAGCTTCCTACGTAGGCCAAACCAAACAGTGGCTCCGAAATCGCATGACACAACACAAAAGTGATGCAAAATTAGGAAAAACTTCTTGTTCTCTTTCTATACATTTATACAATACAAAACACAAAGTCAATTATGATAATGTAAAAATTTTAGATATAGAAAGCAATTACAAAAAAAGACTTTTCTTAGAATCATTTCATATAAACCAAGAACAAAATTCCATCAATCACAAAGAAGACATCAATAATTTACATACAGTTTACTCATACCTATACACTTTTAATTCAAAAAATATACTAACTATAATGATATTGCTTACACACAGAATTCTATTTAATTTAAGTCAAAAGTCAACCTGTTTACTACACCTGTAAAATATATGATTTTAAAATCTAACTATTTTTATGCAACCCACCATACAAAAATTTTTTACAAATAAACCACATACTACTATTTAAATAAAAAATATAATCAAATAGTGTCATAATTTGTTGTTTGATGTCATCCTTGATCCTACATTTTTGTCAAATAAGTGAACTGACATTTCATTCAAAATTAATTTTAATTCTTAATCAGTAATATGACAAGCTTCCTTCTGTTACTTTTATTATGGGTGAATACATAAAATAATTTTATCAAGTAATAAGTAAGTTAAACATATATTACCTGTTATATGAATTACCTATTTATATACTTTTCATGTAGATCGATGATTAAGGTGTAAATTATCACCGAAACGTACGATTTAATACAAATGATACACATTTAATGTTTTGTGTTTAATTTATGAGCGACTTTATCCCAAGAACCAAAAACAAAATCTTTTCTAATTTAACTACGCTCAAGAATTATCAAGAACCTTTTATATAAAAATATGGGATTTTATCAATACATCCGTATAGAACATGGAGAAGTAATGGTCACAAATTTAAAATATTGGGCCAAAATTACAAAAAACTTGCCCACTTCAATAACAGGAAGACCTTCTTAGAAAGATGTCGAAGAGAAGAATTGAAACCTAAACATATACTTGATTCAACCATTTTTATGTCTCGTCTAATAGGTACTCGAAGTGAAAAGATTAATAAACAAGTTACTAACCTAAATCACAGGTTAGAAAAATCTTTATTAAATTTAGAAATTGAATACACTCATGCAGAAATACAATTTTGGCATAATCAACTTTTCAAAACTAAAGAAACCATCAAAGATTCTATACCTATAGATTTATATATTAATTTCAAGAACAAACAAGCCCAATCATATAACAGACAATTTATATATATAAAAATTACTAATTAAGAAATTTAATACTTTAAAATCACATCAAATCCAAAGTAAACAACTCTTTGTCAACAATAGCAAATGGATTTGTAACTTAAGTAATGTAGACATCCCTGATGACATCAATAGTTTTTTATCTTTAGGCCCTAAGTTTATTTTAAACTCATGTATTTCTGACATCAATATGGGACACTTATTAGCAGATATTGAAATATTACTTGACTCCATGGATATTACTTCACAACAAAAAATGAATAAAAGATGTCAGGTTACAAATCTAATAACCAATTTTTAAAAATCCTAATAATAAATTTAATTCAGATTCTGTAATCTTTAATAAATTAAAGAAATTCCTAAAGGACCATCCTGATATTTTTGTCACTAAAGCAGACAAAGGAGCCGTAACAGTTATACTTAATAAATCAACATATATAGATAAATCCAACACCTTATTAGATGATGAACTTACATATAAAAACTAAAAAGGACCCCACTTTCACCATACAGAACACCATAAACAATCACATTAAATTATTATTCAAAAAGACATGATTACAAATGAACAAAAATCACTACTTATCACCAATAATTCTGTTCCAAGCAAATATTATGGACTCCCAAAATCCATAAACCAGATATTCCTTTAAGACCTATTATCTCTTCAATTAATTCTCCAACATATGCATTTTCTTCTTTCTTATCTACTATATTACAAAAATCTTTCCCAATTACAGGCCACAACATAGTAGATACCTTCCAATTCGTAAACCAATACCGTAACTTTCAACTACCTCAAGATCACATTCTCGTTTCTCTCGACGTTAACTCTTTATTTACAAACATACCAGTCAACTTAGTCATTCAAATTATTACAGAAAATGGGATTCCATAGAACCACATTGCCATATATCATTACAATTATTTATCACTTCAATAAACCTTATCTTCAACAACACATATTTTAGTTTTAACTCAAAATTTTACTTACAGATTTTTGGTACTCCTATGGGTTCACCATTATCCCTATTATTGCACAAATAGTAATGGACAAACTGGTAGAAAGTGTTTTACCTAACTTACCTTTCAAAATGGTATTTCTAGTCAAATACGTTGATGACATTCTCTGCTCACTTCCTGAACATTTTTACTAACCACCATTCAACATTTTAACAATTTTAACGAACATTTGAAATTCTCTTATGAACTAGAATCTCACCAATCAATACCATTTCTTGATACACTAGTTATCCGTAATAATGACAACAAGATCAATTTTGATATTTACAAAAACCTACAAATTCAGAAAGATATTTAAATTACCATTCCAATCATAGCATGAAACAAAAATTAACACCATATTAAGACTGAAACATCGTATGGTCTCTATCTGTGAACCCAAATTTAAGGAAAAAATCTGAAAGAACTAATATCAATCTTAATCAACAACGGTTACCCTAAACCACTTTTATCAAAACTACTACATAGTAACACAATCATATTTCCACCTCAAAATAAACATACTGATATCATTTACAAAAAACTTTTATATATTACTAATCTTTCACCACTAATAAAAAAATTACTAAAACAACCTTTTGTAACTATAATAAATTCAAATACTAAGTCCATTGGAAACTTTTTTACTAAACTAAAAGAAAAACAAATAAAGCTTTATGTAGCAATTTAGTGTATAAAATTCAATGTGAATGCAAAGCTTCCTACGTAGGCCAAACCAAACAGTGGCTCCGAAATCGCATGACACAACACAAAAGTGATGCAAAATTAGGAAAAACTTCTTGTTCTCTTTCTATACATTTATACAATACAAAACACAAAGTCAATTATGATAATGTAAAAATTTTAGATATAGAAAGCAATTACAAAAAAAGACTTTTCTTAGAATCATTTCATATAAACCAAGAACAAAATTCCATCAATCACAAAGAAGACATCAATAATTTACATACAGTTTACTCATACCTATACACTTTTAATTCAAAAAAATATACTAACTATAATGATATTGCTTACACACAGAATTCTATTTAATTTAAGTCAAAAGTCAACCTGTTTACTACACCTGTAAAATATATGATTTTAAAATCTAACTATTTTTATGCAACCCACCATACAAAAATTTTTACAAATAAACCACATACTACTATTTAAATAAAAAATATAATCAAATAGTGTCATAATTTGTTGTTTGATGTCATCCTTGATCCTACATTTTGTCAAATAAGTGAACTGACATTTCATTCAAAATTAATTTTAATTCTTAATCAGTAATATGACAAGCTTCCTTCTGTTACTTTTATTATGGGTGAATACATAAAATAATTTTATCAAGTAATAAGTAAGTTAAACATATATTACCTGTTATATGAATTACCTATTTATATACTTTTTCATGTAGATCGATGATTAAGGTGTAAATTATCACCGAAACGTACGATTTAATACAAATGATACACATTTAATGTTTTGTGTTTAATTTATGAGCGACTTTATCCCAAGAACCAAAAACAAAATCTTTTCTAATTTAACTACGCTCAAGAATTATCAAGAACCTTTTATATAAAAATATGGGATTTTATCAATACATCCGTATAGAACATGGAGAAGTAATGGTCACAAATTTAAAATATTGGGCCAAAATTACAAAAAACTTGCCCACTTCAATAACAGGAAAACCTTCTTAGAAAGATGTCGAAGAGAAGAATTGAAACCTAAACATATACTTGATTCAACCATTTTATGTCTCGTCTAATAGGTACTCGAAGTGAAAAGATTAATAAACAAGTTACTAACCTAAATCACAGGTTAGAAAAATCTTTATTAAATTTAGAAATTGAATACACTCATGCAGAAATACAATTTTGGCATAATCAACTTTTCAAAACTAAAGAAACCATCAAAGATTCTATACCTATAGATTTATATATTAATTTCAAGAACAAACAAGCCCAATCATATAACAGACAATTTATATATATAAAAATTACTAATTAAGAAATTTAATACTTTAAAATCACATCAAATCCAAAGTAAACAACTCTTTGTCAACAATAGCAAATGGATTTGTAACTTAAGTAATGTAGACATCCCTGATGACATCAATAGTTTTTTATCTTTAGGCCCTAAGTTTATTTTAAACTCATGTATTTCTGACATCAATATGGGACACTTATTAGCAGATATTGAAATATTACTTGACTCCATGGATATTACTTCACAACAAAAAATGAATAAAAGATGTCATGTTACAAATCTAATAACCAATTTTTTAAAAAATCCTAATAATAAATTTAATTCAGATTCTGTAATCTTTAATAAATTAAAGAAATTCCTAAAGGACCATCCTGATATTTTTGTCACTAAAGCAGACAAAGGAGCCGTAACAGTTATACTTAATAAATCAACATATATAGATAAATCCAACACCTTATTAGATGATGAACTTACATATAAAAACTAAAAAGGACCCCACTTTCACCATACAGAACACCATAAACAATCACATTAAATTATTATTCAAAAAAGACATGATTACAAATGAACAAAAATCACTACTTATCACCAATAATTCTGTTCCAAGCAAATATTATGGACTCCCAAAATCCATAAACCAGATATTCCTTTAAGACCTATTATCTCTTCAATTAATTCTCCAACATATGCATTTTCTTCTTTCTTATCTACTATATTACAAAAATCTTTCCCAATTACAGGCCACAACATAGTAGATACCTTCCAATTCGTAAACCAATACCGTAACTTTCAACTACCTCAAGATCACATTCTCGTTTCTCTCGACGTTAACTCTTTATTTACAAACATACCAGTCAACTTAGTCATTCAAATTATTACAGAAAAATGGGATTCCATAGAACCACATTGCCATATATCATTACAATTATTTATCACTTCAATAAACCTTATCTTCAACAACACATATTTTAGTTTTAACTCAAAATTTTACTTACAGATTTTGGTACTCCTATGGGTTCACCATTATCCCTATTATTGCACAAATAGTAATGGACAAACTGGTAGAAAGTGTTTTACCTAACTTACCTTTCAAAATGGTATTTCTAGTCAAATACGTTGATGACATTCTCTGCTCACTTCCTGAACATTTTTACTAACCACCATTCAACATTTTAACAATTTTAACGAACATTTGAAATTCTCTTATGAACTAGAATCTCACCAATCAATACCATTTCTTGATACACTAGTTATCCGTAATAATGACAACAAGATCAATTTTGATATTTACAAAAACCTACAAATTCAGAAAGATATTTAAATTACCATTCCAATCATAGCATGAAACAAAAATTAACACCATATTAGGACTGAAACATCGTATGGTCTCTATCTGTGAACCCAAATTTAAGGAAAAAATCTGAAAGAACTAATATCAATCTTAATCAACAACGGTTACCCTAAACCACTTTTATCAAAACTACTACATACTAACACAATCATATTTCCACCTCAAAATAAACATACTGATATCATTTACAAAAACTTTTATATATTACTAATCTTTCACCACTAATAAAAAATTACAAAACAACCTTTTGTAACTATAATAAATTCAAATACTAAGTCCATTGAAAACTTTTTACTAAACTAAAAGAAAAACAAATAAAGCTTTATGTAGCAATTTAGTGTATAAAATTCAATGTGAATGCAAAGCTTCCTACGTAGGCCAAACCAAACAGTGGCTCCGAAATCGCATGACACAACACAAAAGTGATGCAAAATTAGGAAAAACTTCTTGTTCTCTTTCTATACATTTATACAATACAAAACACAAAGTCAATTATGATAATGTAAAATTTTAGATATAGAAAGCAATTACAAAAAGACTTTTCTTAGAATCATTTCATATAAACCAAGAACAAAATTCCATCAATCACAAAGAAGACATCAATAATTTACATACAGTTTACTCATACCTATACACTTTTAATTCAAAAAAATATACTAACTATAATGATATTGCTTACACACAGAATTCTATTTAATTTAAGTCAAAAGTCAACCTGTTTACTACACCTGTAAAAATATATGATTTTAAAATCTAACTATTTTATGCAACCCACCATACAAAAATTTTTACAAATAAACCACATACTACTATTTAAATAAAAAATATAATCAAATAGTGTCATAATTTGTTGTTTGATGTCATCCTTAATCCTACATTTTTGTCAAATAAGTGAACTGACATTTCATTCAAAATTAATTTTAATTCTTAATCAGTAATATGACAAGCTTCCTTCTGTTACTTTTATTATGGGTGAATACATAAAATAATTTTATCAAGTAATAAGTAAGTTAAACATATATTACCTGTTATATGAATTACCTATTTATATACTTTTTCATGTAGATCGATGATTAAGGTGTAAATTATCACCGAAACGTACGATTTAATACAAATGATACACATTTAATGTTTTGTGTTTAATTTATGAGCGACTTTATCCCAAGAACCAAAAAACAAAATCTTTTCTAATTTAACTACGCTCAAGAATTATCAAGAACCTTTATATATATATATATATATATATATATATATATATATATATATATGTATATGCAAATCGATGTCGTTATTTGTTTATGAGGAAAAGCCAAGGTTGTATTTAATGTATTAATTTTGAAAAATTTACATGTATTAACTTTTATAGTTCAAGGTGTAGCATCAGGTTTTTCTTTTGCGTCACTCTCAAACTATAGAACTTAATAATAGCTTTCATTAGCACCAATATCAATTATTAAATAACAATTGGAAATATGTGTTTTATTAATATTTATTATTAGAAGTAAATAATTAAAAAATATTTCTGTTGGCAAAATAGTCATCAAATAAATTTAATAATTCTTGGTTTATATTATCCACTGCAGGAGGCGGTGGTGGTGGTGTTGGATGATGAACCAACACATCCGTATATCGCATATTACTGTAACAATAAGAAAAATGAACCTAAGTTTTATTAAACAATAACAATTTTCAGTAATAAATGTAAATGAAATTAGTTTATAGAAGTAATTAATTTTTATTTATATAAATTGCATCATTTTGGATTTTTATGTATATTAAGTTTCCGCTATAATTAATTATTGATATTTACAAAAATATACAGGTACGCTTTTGAAAACATAATTGTTACAGTAATCTTACTCTAAAAAATTTATGCATTGATAAAATTTCGATTAAATTAAAATCTAAAGTAGAATACCTTATTTAAAATCTGTTTTGATATCGTATGTGACTATCTTGTGAACAAATTGAAAATTCAAATTCAATATGAAATATTTTAATAACTCTTAAAACCTATTAAAGATTATGTGTACATCGTACTCAGATCTGAATATGATAAAATTTTAAAATACAATAATTGTCATTATTATAGAACATAACAATTTGATATAAATTCCACCTTGAGCTAAGATAATATAAGAAAATCAATTTCATCAATTGTAAATATTTGCAACTCGAAGAGAATAATCTTTATTTAAATAGCTTTTTCAGACTTTTTATTAACTCATTAACGTAACAATGTATTAAAAAACTAATTCCATGATAACATTTCTCGTTTAAAAGTATATATTTAAACCTAATACAATATGAAAAACAAGTAGTGTATATTGACGAGTTTAAGTTCTTATATAATATTACGTACACTCATATTTATTGATATAGGCACATATTTCTTGCTCAGATGCAAATGATCATCCGATATATATTTGATAAATAATTACTTTTTCTTTCAGAAATAATATTGTATAAATATAACAATCCTAGCCTTTGTGCCTTAGATGCGTATAGTCGTTACTAAAGTTCCTACATTCAATTTCACGACGCTGTCTTGCTTATGTTAAATGTTTGAGTTTAGTGGCGCCTGACATTTCCGTATTTTTAGAAATCCCCCGTTAGCTTCACCAAGCTGAAGTTAGAGTTCAGAGTCGGTTTGGAAGTTTTCAGAAGTACTTACGGTTAGTACGGATAAAACAACATCTATGGTTAACTTCTGAGAGAAATTTAGTTGGTTCGATTCTTACTTTACCTCACCCCCAATTAGCATCTTGTACAGCTACTTCGCTGTTAGTATTTTATCTTTGCTGTTTTACACAAAGCAGTAAAAATAAATTAGATGGTGTGTGGTCTCACTGAGATAAAAATTGGCGAACCTCATTAACATCTCTAGAATAGTTACATAATCCGATAAAAAAATAATGTTATAAACTTCCAGCTTGAATGTCAGTTTAGATAAAGATTTCTATTGAGCTGGGCTTGAGTCCATTTTCCGACGGTAATTCATTTATAACGTATGTTGGTTTGGAACCAATCTGTCAAAATTTTTACGTTTGTTGTCAATATTTGATCCGCGGATATCACCACGTTTAACTACCGTTGGCTAATCTCTTAGTGCAAGGAGTTATCTAGACGTCCCTATAAATGAATACCTTTACATATCGCACGTCACCTACTCGCGAGTAATTAATTCGTTGTTTTCGTTCGCTGTCTAGCTCTTGTCCCCTTCACCATTTACTATGCCAACGAGGTGTATGCTATTGTTTTATGATCATTCATATCGAACTTAAATTAGATCATAAAAAAAATGCGCGATTCCATGCGGTTTGATCATATTTATACATGTGATTTTTTATTTTGTTTTCAACAGTCTGTAGGTGATTCCAGAATTCTACGAATGTCATCGGCTGCATCTAGGTGATTTAATTATATTGTAACAAAATTACTTTTATCTTATCTGGTTACAATGTAACTGTAACTATATTTATTTTTCTGTAACTTTAAATTTACTCATTTCTACTAAAAAATTAGGCAGGGACAAAATATTGACATGCTTATATTTGTAGATGATGTAGCGGTATTTTCGCCTATCAAGGAAGAGTTAGAAGTAGCTCTTAATGAAAAGGAAACAGTTCTAACAGAGAGATACGGTATGAAAATTACCAAAATTAAAACTAAAGTTCTAGTATGTAAAGGAAAGGAAAATAGAAAATAGAAAACTAGAACTTACAAGAGGTTAAGGATTTCTGCTACCTAAAAATCCAAATAATGCAAGATGGGAAAAGTGCAAAAGATATAAAACAGAGATTAGACCAAGTTGGGCTACATTTAACATGAAAAAGCAATTACTGTGCTCAAAGGTGCTCAAAGAAACAAGCATAGAAACAAGAAAAAGATCAGACAATCTTACGTTATTAGACTGCTTTTATGGTGATATGTAAAGGGTATTATGTATAACACTAAACCCCATGATATACATGACTTAATAAGACAAATAACGCTTGCGATTAGGTTGGTCACGTCTGAGATACTAAATAAAGTCAGAAGACATTTTTATTTAAGATTAGGATGTTGCAAAGACTTTTGCGGCAAGCATTTTGAACATCTACTTCAAGGGGGACATTTATGTTTTATTTTTTGTTTCTTTAAATTATGAGCACATAAGCAGTTCTACTTATTAGTTACTGAGTATGTTTTAGCAAATTTCGGTGATCGGATGTTTTAATTTTATATGTTAATTTTTGCAATAAACATGAAAACGATAACATTTTTGTATAGAGAAGAGGCCTTCGAAACCATATATCACAAACCTATATTTTTCATGTAAAAATTGGGTGTTGTAACTGTCACTCGAAGGGGGTTCGATGTAGAGATAAAATTTTTTCATTGCAGGATGTCAATTCATAATCTAAAACTGACGTGTTTTGGGATCTATAAATATACACAGTTACTGAAATAATGAATTTATTTCATATGACTGTTCCATACTGTATGTAAACATGAAATGGGAAATCCCACTGTTATTTAAACATTAATTATTTTAAAGGTTTTCATAAATGGCATGATTGCTTTACAAAAATTTACCGTTGCAATTGGTCTGTTTAATCTAAACTGTCTATGGTAAATGCACGTACTTGTTTTTTGTATTTGGATTCGTAATGCGTAACATTGAATTCTAATTTTCTTTTTCGGTTTTTAAATAAACCGTTGACTTAAGTTGCGTTCTTATGTATTATACAAAAAATAATTTTTTGATTTAGTGATTTAAGTTTATTGCCTAAATTCCCTTTATAGAACACAAAAGCTATTGAAATGTCATGCTTAATTTACGCTACTATTTGGTAAACTAATATGCAGGGTACATCCACATTTATTCCGTTTATTTCAAATTAATTTTTTCCTATCCTATCTGGTTTCTGTCTGAAGTAACACGAACGCGTTACAAGACATGGACAATTTTTAAAGTTGAATACTAATTACTTATCCATTACAACTTAGTTTTCAATTTGTTCCATATTACGTTATGTGCAAAACGTAAGTGCTTTCTAGTAAAAGAGAGGTATACCAACAAGTTTTTGCAATTTAGCTACATTTTTGTGCTAATATTTCAGTTACAAACCAAAGCAGTCAATTTCAACCACATTTCTAATTACATTTCTTAATTAAACTTACGGAAAATGTACTTAAAGTTGAAGTATAATTCAATTCCACCATAGATTTTTTCATTTTTCTTGCAACATTTTCATGCTTAGCTAGATTACTTTTTTTAGCATAACTGCGATGCATTTAATAAAATATGGTGTACTAGTGACTGCAATATTTCATTTTATTGAGTTTTTCGTTGGCGCTCCATTTACCACTGCCCTACTTGTTTCGGTACTCTATATTGGGCAGTGAACTGAAATTGGAATTGAGGGTAGCGTTAGCAACAGTTTTAGAGGGAAATCGCAGATGCGACTAATCTATAAATGATGATCTTTCGAGGGTTATGAAAATCAGTGCCTGAATATAAGATGGATTGGTAGCTTTTACTACATCTTGTACAACACCATCAAGTAAGTCTTAAGAATGTACAATCTCAACAAAGATTTGAATATTCGTAACTCTTGGGTATTATAGTTATATGCTTTCTTTGTACTGAGTTACAGAATCAAAATAGAGTACAATGTACATACTGAAAAGGCTTTATAGTTTTCTTACTTATGTTAACTGTAATCTTATTCTTAGATAAAGAACCTTCTAAACTTTTCAATCTTATAAAAGTACATCGAAGGATTTTGTCTACGAAGGGAATCTCAGAACGTGATTCCAACTTATGAAAGTAGTCACGATCGCATCAATATTTACCGAAATCCTATTTTTATTTACTTTTTATATTAGTTGAAATGTATGACTGTTTTTAAATGAAAGTATAAAAAGTATTTATATATTTTTTACGTGGGTGCAGTTTTCTGACGCTTATTGCCTTTGTGAATGATTTTCAAAGAAGTTCCTTAAAGTTGCTTAACACACACTGACCCGCCGGAAACGAAAGACATATTTTTACCATTTTGTCTTATTTTCAGAAAAATCATTTAAACATGTAAATTTTCGCTGAGAAGGGAAACATTTTTTTGTGCACTCTTACACTTCAATCGTTAAAATGTGGCAACATTAAACCGTTGGTGGCTGCGGAGAATTCATGAGACTTGAATCATCAGGGGTTATAAGGTAATTAAAAGGTAACCGACGTAAAGACAACTGAAAGAAAAATAGATATAATATAATACCAAATAAAACTCGATAAACTTTAATAATACCGTTGCTATATTCAAAATTAACTTTTTCAATTTGTAAATGTCGACATTTATATGTTTGCATATAAATAGAAATAAGGTTTGTGAAACTAAAGAATTTAATACTTTGTAGTATCTAAGTTATTCTAAATATTAATAAATATTCGACTCCAGACGTGAAGTCGTTCTTAAGGAAATGAAATCCAAAATGATTAGAGTTATTATTAAGGTACCAAAAATAAACAGGAATTCCATGAAACTCTTGCTTTTACATGTTATAATTTTAGTAAGATCATTTGCTTATTTGTAATTTTTAGATTAAATAATAGATAAGATATAAAAATACAGATTACTTTATCAGACAGGAACTAATAGTTCCATTATGTAGGCAAAAGATAAAAGACATATCTGCAAGCATGGTATAAAATACCTCACATATAGTTGATTATATCCAGTAAGACTGGTGCTTCTTTAAACCATATATTGAAAATAGGCAGAAAACAGGAATCAAAAATAGCTGTGATAACCTTTAATCATAAGTGAATTTTAAGCACGGTGTGAATACAGCACTTCCTCTAATGTCACTTCAGACAAAGTAAAGTTGCATCTTCATAAATTTTCCAAAACGTTAAATTAAAGCTGATATGAAAATTACAGATGTGGTGTAGCAAAGGACGGTTGTTGTACTTAAAATTATATTTAGTTGAAGCTTCTGTACAAAACACAAGACAGAGTACGCATTTTAAAATTTTCTGAATTATTCTTGTGCGTACTACTTATATCTGAGACATAGGCAACCGGGGCATTCATCATAAACACGATGACGGGCAAAACAACCTGGACAGACCATTCTTGCTTAAACCTGTACACCACGATGCTCAGTAAACCAAGATATAAGAACATGTTTTGCACAAACAAACTCAAAATAAGATACAGGAAGAGGTGACCGATACGACCTGTCTTTAACATTTTCAAAAACCAGGAAGTGGAGTTATTGATATAAACTTCAACTCCTGAATGGTCAAGAATAAAAAAAACTACATCACTTGTGTATTAAGCAAACTAAGACGAATGAAACTAAACAGAGATTAACTTATGACTTCTATATATAATTGTGAGATTTTGTAACAGATAACTTGTAAACAAAATGAAACTTTATTATTTGTTTAACAAAAAACAAAGCATTAATTCTGTAGAACTGTTCATACTAAGGAAACTTATGTAATTTATCATAAGTGAATATTAAATTTGTACAAGTAATGTTGGTTGCAGATAGTTCTTTTTAAACAAGACTGTTTTAAAGAAAATACGTTGGCTTTCACAGTTGTAACATGCACAATGGAAAACCGGCATGATACAAAGCGAAAGTAAAGTATAACGAGAAAGTTAATTTATCAAGATATGCTACTAAACATACTTATCCTTAACTTTTGAAAACCAACTTGTATTCTTTAGTGATAATCCTCTGAAAGACGATTATACCTGGGGATCCAAATTAGGTCGACCTCTTGATGGAACAGAATTTCTTTTACAATCTATATCTTCAATAAAGAAAAAACACTTTTGACTTATCGCCCGGTGGCTAATATCATACCGAGTGAAGTTTTTCGGCTTTCCTTTGTCAATGATAACATTTTGCATGTTTTTTTGTTATAGGCTCACGAGTAATTAATCAGCTTTTTCCGCTGTGTAGCTCTCGTTTGCTTCTCCCACTCCTCGTGTCTTCGAGGGGTATATTATTGTATTATGGTCTTAATGTTGAGCTTGTATTGAATCAC
Source organism: Platerodrilus igneus (assembly GCA_036346225.1). Classification (NCBI taxonomy): domain Eukaryota; kingdom Metazoa; phylum Arthropoda; class Insecta; order Coleoptera; family Lycidae; genus Platerodrilus; species Platerodrilus igneus. Next base: position 1,085,915 of record JARFIW010000333.1, on the reverse strand, counting down.
GTGAAAAATATGTGATTTGGTATAGTTTGATAGGTGATTAATGTTATCGTAAAAACTGCAAATGAGTGCAGTGTAATCTTTAGCATTGTATTTTATTATACATTTAGGTAGATTATCTGCAACACGATATTTGTGAATTCCACCAATGTATCGCCTGTATTTATGTAATTAACTACATTGTAATAGCATTATTTTTATTTTATTTTATCATATTGTAAACCATAACTGCAATTTCTTCGGTGTACTTTTAAATTGAATTATTTTTAATGCAAGGTTTAAAAGGCTTTCCTATAAATTAGTTAATTATAAGGAAACCTAGATATTGACAGACACATTATTATTTAATCACTAATTATTCTAACTCTTAATCTAACACTAGTGCCTTATAAAACTTTACTGCTTTCCATTTTACGGGTTTTAGACAACTTATGCCTCACGTGCAACGATGTATATCAAACTTAAAGAGGCGAACCATACTTCAACCATCAATCAACAGGAATTAATCTTATAATTATTGGGAACATCCATCGTGTGTTATCGGAACCTAAAAACTAATTGCAATCCCGCGACCCCAGGTAACCAGGATTGAAGCAATTTAGTTGAGTTATTATCACACAAACATTATAGCAAGAATAGCTGAACGAACCTGTGCATCGGCCTAAAACAGCTTATAAAGTCACCTGCTCACACGTTATCTGTCGTATTACCAGAACAATTTATGTACCAATTAGCATGCATTAGCCTCGAATACAATTTCTGAAGAAGTGTTTACAAAAATTTAAAGGTACATTTACATTAACGATAATACACTTTCTCAAATAAATATGTAGGCATTCGTAATTGGTTTATAAAGGAAAAGGGGACGTTACATATAATATACCTATATTCAACAATCTTGCTTATAAATGGCTAGATAAGCTGAAATGCCACATCACAGGCCTACCACAGTTCACTGGTGTTCAACATGGTCACCCTGAACGTCAATATAGAAACGCCGTCGCCCAACACAGTCACGGGCACACATCTTAGCATCTGGGGTGTAGTTGTATCTGATGCATCACTAATCCGTGCCTTAAGTTATTCGTCAGAGGTTATCGTGGTTTTAAAGACAATAGACTTAATGTAACCCTATGCATAAAAATCCAAAAGCACAAAGTCGGGGTGTATGGTTGCTTAAATTCGTGGTGATCCTCGTCAATCTAGCGATCAGGAAATGTTGTTGAAAGTAATCGCACACGATGTGGGTAAAATGTAAAGGTACCCTTTCCTGTTGGTAGATCACAGTATCAAGGATCTCGTCTGACAACAATTGAGGTTCTAGAAACATTTGCAGCATATGCAGGTAGGTCGTTGAGTTAACTGTACTCTCAGCAAAAGAAGAAACGACCGTACACACACCCTTTAATGAAACCTAACCACACTTTCGACGTCGCAGACATTAAATATGCTACTCACAAAATAAACCGACTTGTCCTAATATAATGTAAATTTCACCAAACAAATAACATAATTTTTGAAATGCTCAAGCCTTTTATATCCTTAAATGCGTATAAACTTCACTTTCTATAGAACAAATTTCTAATAAATTTTTAACCAACGTCGAGATGCTAGAAAGTTTTGAAATTCTGCAACCTTATTTGTTTCCCATGACAATTCAATATTCGGCTTTTAATTTGAAAAATGAAATAATTTTCAAGTTTGTAAGTATAATTTATGACACATAGGAATAGTTGTATCTGGCAGTATCAATGTTAACAGAAACACAACTTCAATACAGTTTCTAAACAACCATAGTCCTAGGATAAAGAATGAAGAAAAAAAGAATTACAAATAAACGTATATAAAAAATTAATTTTAGTAAGAATACAAACATGTACATATTTCGTAAAACTAATGTTCCATTAATATTAGTTTTACTATTAAAATACAAATAATTACAAACTGACTGTTGCTGAATCTACTAGGTTTCTCTTGCGCGGTGTAGTTGTCAAAAGTTATATTCGTTCAATACGGAACCACAGCTTGCTTATTTTTTATTATTTTCTTAATAATCAAACACCAAAATGGTAAAATACACATTCTTGAATATGCTGACACGCATTTGGTACTAGGGGAATGTCAAGGCAATTGTAAAAAGGCTGTAAGAAGATATGCAGAGAAATAACCAGGACGCATTGTTCCCAATAGAAGAACTTTTGTGGAAGTAGATAAACGGATAAGGAAAACCGGAACTGCTTTACCTGCTGCTCAACATCGTGGAAGTGAAAGAGTAAAACGCACATTGAGAAATGAAGAAACTGTTTTAAATTTAGTAGAGGAGAATCCAGGAATAAATATCAGAAGACTTTCGCTACAAACGGGAGTCTTCAGGTAACGTATTGGAGAATTTTAAAAGATCGACAACTGTACCCCTATCACCTGCAAACAAGTTCAAGACCTGTTAGAAACTGACTACCAACCTAGAGTCGAGTTTTACGACTGGCTGCTGAGCCAAATTAGAAGAGACAATGAATATTCTTTTTACTGATGAAGGAACCTTTAGCAGATATGGCATATCTAGCATGCATAATGAGCATGTGTGGCCAGTTGAAAACCCACGTTTCACGAAAACCAGCAGTTTTCAGCATAAATTTAAAATAAATGTTTGAAGTGGAATAATACACAATCAGCTCATAGGACCATCTATTTTGGAAGAAAATTAAACTAGAGAGCGATACACAGCTTTTTTAAGAGAACATTTAATAGGTTTATTTGAAGATGTTCCTTGTTATCGAAGACTTAACATGTGGTTCATGCATGATGGTAAACACCTCATTTTGCATTAACTGCAAGGGAGTGGTTAAATATCTATTTCCTGGCAGGCGGATTGCACGTGGAGTAAATGCTCTGGTTAATTGGCCACCTCGGTCCCCCGAGTTAAATCCTATGGACTATGGAATTTGGGATATTTTAAAGTAAAAAGTTTATTCTGAACCTATTAATACTGTTCGGGAGTTAAAAGAGAGAAATGAAAATGCTTTTAGGGACCTGGCCAATTAATTCTAGGTTTATTCTACAAAAAAACTACTCACCAGATTAAGAAACGAGCCCGAAAATGTATTCAAGTTGGAGGACGTCACTTTGAATATTTACTTAAATAATGAGCGATATGAACTAATTTTTATTTTGTAGTTTGTAACGGCTCAGTAGGTAAATTTTAGTTTGTACAGTCCAATATTCTTGTTTGTAAACACCGACAAGTTTATTAAATGCGTTTTTTACTCAATGTATTTGATTTAAATCAGATGCCAGTTTAGAATTCATAAAATAAAGCTTTGCATTTTTCAAAGAATTAATAATATGTTGTTTTCATATCCATTCTGAATGGACCTGAACCTTGCCGAAGTTCTAGATTACTAGAACAGGTGGAATGGCTTCCGCGTTCTAGTGATCCAAAGAGCCAAATGACAGGTTCAACCAAATTAGTAGGGTTTTTAGTGGGGAACTCGACTAAAACAGGTTCCCGAAAGAGGACAGTGGCTCTTTCGGTACTTAGTTTGTCAGGGACCATAGGGGTCGGTATGGCATTCTAAGACACACTACCGCGATGTGGATGGCAACGGGAAACCACTACATTACCTCCCAAGTACAAAGCGTACATAAATTGTATTTAAAATGCTGGCATCCTCTGAGGTAAAAGACTTCGGAGGTAGAATATGCCACTATTCGGATCATCGGAGGGAAAGAGTACTTCGGAGCATGTGATCGAAAAATTTAGAAAAAGAATCGGAAACATTAAGCAAGTCGGAGCGTGGAATGTCAGAAGTATGAAGCAAGTAGGTAAGCTAGAGAACTTAAAAATTGAAATGGATAGGTTAGCACTAGACATAGTAGGGATCAGCCAAGATTTTTGGAGTCGACTTTAGGGTAATTCATATAGGATCAGAAAAAGGAAATTCTGATGTGGTAATAGTTATGCGAAAAAAGGGTAGGACGCTGTGTAGAAAACTACTTACAAAAGAACGATAGAGTACTCTTGGTTAGATTAGAATTTAAACCGGTAAGTACAGTAATAATACACCTCCAGCCACAATGAAGAAGAGGTTGTAGCAATCAACAAAAATATTGAAAACATACTAAGATACGTAAAAAGGACATGAAAATTTAATAATAACGGGGAATTTTAATGCAGTGGTATGTGAGGGTAGGGAAGGAGCGGTAGTGGGTTTATTTGGTATAGGCACGAGAAACGACAGAAAAAATAGCTTGGTAAAATTTTGCGACAAAAACACTTTAACTATCATAAAAACATTATTTCAACATCATGCCAGAAGACGATACACGTGGAAGATGCCAGGGGATATAGGAAGATATCAAATAGATCACATTATTATTAGATAACGGTTTAGGAATCAAGTAAAAGACTGAAGAAGCTATCCAGAAGCAGATATAGACACTGATCACAACATCGTCATTATGAAAGCCGCTCTTATATTAAAAAATTTGAAAGAAAGGAATAGAAAAATGCACTTTGACTTTGAGAAACTAAAAGATAAAGATATCCACGAAAGATTTGAAAAAAAAAGTCAAATGAATTGCTGAAAGATATCGGGAGAATTTCTGATACTAAGGAAGTAGAAACAAAATGGATTAACATTAAATCCAGCATAGACATGGCGGCCAGAGATATTCTGGAGTATACACAAAAAGAAAATAACAAACCATGGATAACAAAAGATATCCTGAATTTAATAGAAGAAAGACAAAAATACAAAAATAGATCAGACAAACCGGGAAAACAGAGATACAAAGCCATAGAATGAAAAATTATTCGCAAATGCATGAAAGCTAAAGAACAACGGATTGATGAAAAGTGCAAAAAGGTACAAACTAAGATGGAAATAGGAAATACAGACCGAGCACACAAACTAATTAGAATTAATTTTAGGGATATAATACCGAATTGCAAAAATATAAGGAACGCGAGACGAAACGTCATTATAGAAAGTGTAGAGAAAGTGGTTAGATGGCAGGAATATATATAGTGAATTTATATGCAGGATAAGAACTAACAGCATAGAACAGGAGTCGGACATTGAAAATGATGACTTGGGATATCCTATACTGCGAGATGAATTTGAATTGAGCGTTTAAGGGTATGAAAAATGGTAAGGCGCCGGGTACAGATTAAAGTGCAAGCAGAAACTCTTAAAGCCGCTGGACAAACAGTAACAGAACGTCTCTTCGAACTTGTAAGCTATATATATATATATATATATATATATATATATATATATATATATATAAGTAAGATGTATCTGTAAACAAACTCTTATGGAAATAATAAGAGCCATTGACAAATACAAATCGGGCTGGTAGTTATATAGCCATTAACAAAACATTAGCTTTATTAATTCATAGGGAGGAAACATCCACTGACCAATGGTTTCGGCTTGTTAGCCTCATCAGAGTGGACTGTTCCCAAGAACCCTATGAAGTAATCGAAGCTATTATAATGATATAATTTCGAAACAATCACTGTACTATGGCAAAAGTAAATAAAACCGCCATCAGGTGATAAAACACCAACACTACTAAAGTGTGGAAGTACAGAATTGAACCGAAACTACATAATAAATTTTAAAATGACTATAAAAGTACGTCGGGCCTTTGAGATTTGCGGAATGTTACAGCAAAATTTATTTGCTAACGTAACAAACCTTCTCGTGGCGACACCGGGTTCATGCCCATAGGCAATTCAAATAAACAAAGACAAGTTATTTGCAGTCCGCAATAAGAAAATTGAATATAAAGTAAGATGTATCTGTAAACAAACTCTTATGGAAATAATAAGAGCCATTGACAAATACAAATCGGGCTGGTAGTTATATAGCCATTAACAAAACATTAGCTTTATTAATTCATAGGGGAGGAAACATCCACTGACCAATGGTTTGTTACGTTAGCAAATAAATTTTGCTGTAACATTCCGCAAATCTCAAAGGCCCGACGTACTTTTATAGTCATTTTTAAAATTTATTATGTAGTTTCGGTTCAATTCTGTACTTCCACACTTTAGTAGTGTTGGTGTTTTATCACCTGATGGCGGTTTTATTTACTTTTGCCATAGTACAGTGATTGTTTCGAAATTATATCATTATAATAGCTTCGATTACTTCATAGGGTTCTTGGGAACAGTCCACTCTGATGAGGCTAACAAGCCGAAACCATTGGTCAGTGGATGTTTCCTCCCCTATGAATTAATAAAGCTAATGTTTTGTTAATGGCTATATAACTACCAGCCCGATTTGTATTTGTCAATGGCTCTTATTATTTCCATAAGAGTTTGTTTACAGATACATCTTACTTTATATTCAATTTTCTTATTGCGGACTGCAAATAACTTGTCTTTGTATATATATATATATATATATATATATATATATGAGACAGACGAGATACCCAAAGATTTCAAACGTAACATCATAGTAACTATACCAAAAAGGTTGATGAGAAAATTTTTGAACAATAGGTCTAACAGCACACGTGTTAAAAATATTAACTAGAATTGTACAAAGACGAATGGAAAAACGAGCTGAAAAAGTACTATGAAAAGATCAATTTGGGTTTAGCCGAAACAGACGAACACGTGAGGCTATTTTAGTTCTGAGGGTGATAATGGAGAAAATAATAGAAAAGAGGGAAAACGTGTATATAGGGTTTATATATCTGGAACAAGCATTCGACAATGTAAAATGGAAAAATGTTCAAAGGACTCAAAAAGGTTGGAATGAGTTTTAGGGATAGACGGATAGTACATAGCTTATACAAAGAGCAAACAGTTGTAATAGAATTAGTGCAGAAAGGTAAAGAAGTAAAAATTAGGTTAGGGGTGAGACAAGGATGTGCTTTATCCCCATTAATTTTTAACTTGTACATAGAAAAGGCAATGAATACTGTCAAATGCAAAAAGACATTTGGAATTACTATACAGGGATAAAAGATTGATATGCTTAGATTTGCAGATGATGTAGCGGTATTAGCATATAGCAAAGAAGAGTTAAAAGCTGCTCTAAATGAAATGGAAACAGTTTTAACAGAGAAACACGGTATGAAAATTAACAAGGGAAAGATTAAAACATATGAGTGGAGCACAGCACTGTACGACTGTGAAGTCTGGACAGTAGGTGAAGCGGACAAGAAAAAAGTAGAAGCCTTTGAAATGTAGTGCAGACGTATGATGAAGATATCATGAACAGACAAAGTTAAGAACAAAGAGGTATTAGAAATTGTAGGGGAAGAGAGAAATATGTGGAATACAGTAAAAATAGAAGAAATAGGATGATAAGTCACATACTAAGAGATGAGGGAATACTGCGGAATATATTAGAAGCAAAGATAGGATAAAAGAGAAGTAGGGGTAGACCTAGGTTAGACTATTGCACACAGATAGTGAAAGATGTAGAATCTGCGAATTTCAGGGGAAATGTGTAGGCTAGTTCAGAATAGAAATCGATTGAGGTGCGCATCCAACCAGTTCCGAGATAGAAAACAAATGACAAAAGATTTATGTACCTAAACATGATGATTATTATAAACAACTACAGGTATTGGTCTTACAATATTCTCAACTAAGGTTAATTGTACGAAAGTAGTTACTGGGAAACTATTAGTTCGGCAAATGTCTAAGTGTTGAGGAATGCTTGGCAGAACACAATAGAAGAGGAACCGAGCTGTATATAATCTGTTGTGGGAATTTTAGGAAAATGTGTAGGCTTGCTCAGAACAGATTAACCAAGGGTATCTTTTTTGTGGCAAATTGGATGAGGAATAATTACGAGTTTTAATTTTTATGAAATACAGGATGTGCAAAAGTATAGGTCAAAATTGTTTGATAACCCCCCTTATTCTACGCCAATAGATTATCCTATTTTGTCGAAATGAAGTGTATTAATTAGTAAACAACTAACATGTAACTATTTCCAAGTTAAAGTCTCTACCCTACATGAATATATTCTAAAAAACATATTTTTCAATATCACTTCATCATCCTGTATAAAGGAACGGATGGGTTTACAAGAAACTGTTATCTAACTTTTCTTGATAACTCGTCAAGATCTATATATTTTCCCCAATTTACGGCACTTTATTCACATTAACTATTAGGTGCTTAATTGTCAAGTTCATACACATTCTGATTACCATTTGATAATAGAAAAAATAATGATTTTCATATTTGATTTAATTACCACCAAAAGTCTATTGTATTATAGTTTAAAATTGAAAGGTCACACAATAACAAATTAATTAGTCACTATAACTAACTGTACCATTTATCACCGTTATTGTCTACACCAACATTTGTCATGAGTGGTTAAACATCTTTCTTATCAAACACGATTTCGCTGTCCCACCATCTCTTAATTGTATCTTCAGTGTGCCGAATGGTTTTCCTCCGTACTTCTGGTGTTGCTGGATTTACCGCTTTCATCCACCTACTCAACGAATGTTCGACAGATCCACCTCTGGATCTTACATGATTTTGATAATAATCTTTGGTTAAACTCCAAATTCTTTCGATTGCATTAAGTTTACGGTGGTAAGGTGGCAAACGAAGAACTTGGTGCCCATACTTGTGGGCTAAAGGTGTTACACTAATTTTTTTATAGTGTCTTTACTTCACCTTATAGGCGGCAGAGCCTCAATAAATTATGAGGGGTTCCTGTCTAAGGTTTAAGCCCAAAGTAAAGAGAATAGGAAATGGCTTTGAATATAATAGGACCCTCTAAAGAGATCTTCCAGCCAGCTAAGCTTCTTCAACTTAGGGCAGAGCTATGAGCCAGGGCCGTAGGATGTTATACGATAATAAAAGAATTTTTAATGGACGCCACCGTATCTTAATTATAGCTATAATGAGAAACAATCCGAAGATAAGATACGGAAATTTTCGAAAAGAAAAAATATCTTTAACGAGCAAAACATAGAAATATAATACTTACTTGTGACTCTGCAAACTGGAATTGGAACGACGATCTCGTACTATCTGAAAATTTAAACACTTTTTGACATTTTAGAGCTAGGACTGCATTAAAGCCTAGTCACTTTATCACAAAAAAAACAATAATTTTCAAAAAAAATTAACTAGTTAAGATTATACCTCAACAAATTTTTAAACACAATACGAATAATCTATCCTTCTTCACTACGAAAATTTTATAAATATGGTTGCTTGCTTTTATAGAAAAATTATTGTTGACTTCAATAAAAGAAATTTTTAAAACAACTTATTGCACTTTCTATTGATTTACAAAAAATATATATACATCATTTGTACAATTTTTTACGTACTGAAGCTTGTTAGATATCTACTTTTAATAATGTCTGCAAGCAGTCTCTTATTTTTTGTTTGAATTTAGCAAGTGTATATTTATTATAGTTCTTTAGGAGAATTAAAGAGTTTTTGTTAATATTCTACAACTTGTGTATGATAAATAGGATCCTAATTTGGCTTACATATAACTGGTTAAATATATTGACTTTTCATGAACTGCAGAATTTACATTTTTAATTATTTTAATTTCTTGAATCAAAGGTCAAAAATACTTATGGTCTGAACTAATCTGTACTTCAATAGTACTGTCAAAAAAATAAATTTTATAATGTGACAAACAAATATTAACGTTTCACGTGCTTAGTTACGAGTACTTTTTAGTGTAACCTTGTAAATTCAAATAAGGTTATCTTATATAAATTTTATTGTGTTTATAAGAACATTTATGCAATATCCAACTATTAAATTCTGAACAAAAAAATTACGTGTACCAATTTAAATCACTATATAAAATTTACAAAAATTATTATTACATTTCCAGTAATGGTTCCATGAAACAAAAATTGAATTAGAATTGGAGAAGACTCACCACAAATAATCCGCTAGACATCAGCTTTCGACAACCATTCCGAGTAGTTACAACAACAGGTGCGCGCGGTTCACACGTGCACGGCTCTACAGCTTGACTTCTATACAAAACAAAATTTACGGAAAATTCCACCATACTGCATAGCAACACTTGAGAATTTGAACTTGCAATACTGCATAACAAAAAAATTGTGCTTCGGTGTTCCATAACGATTAGATACGTAAAATATAGTGCTTCAATATTCTATAACAATTAGCTTCATACTAGCGTTTTACTATTGTATCTACATAAAATTTACGTTTCAATATTCCATAGCATTTAGACTAAAACTTGCGCTGAAAAGAAAACGAGAAAATCATTTGGATGCAAAATTGAAATTTATTCACCTACCGTAGATGATGTTCATTTCACAGCAACTATAGGTCGATTAAACTATAAATCGGTGTAATGGTATACGTTGACACTATTTCACCTGCCTTTGGGACTGCATGTTTTTAAAACCTGCTGGCCCACGTCTCAACAAACTTGTTTATCTGATCACATTCGGACGTTAAATGACGAACCTTGACCACGAGGCAATTTTAATATTCAAGCACGCGCAGAATTGGATTGTTGCATGAACACATACGCAGATAAATGAAAACCTAAATTCTACTTCGAGTCCATAGACATAGGTGGAGTTCTAAGTAACAAATAGATATTATATTGCTAAAATAGGAATTTGATATTTTCTGTATAATAAAGGATTTTTGTTAAATAAATATTTAGAACAAAAGCGTACATTAATGAAGCAGGTAATCGTATTCGTTACAAAGGATCAACAATGTACACTGGCTGGCGCATTTCTAAAATAGCAATTACTTAGAAATAACAGTTTAAAGCGTATAAACAAACTTACCATTTAACTAAACCCAGTAGTTCTGTCTTCAACATTGTTGTGTCATATGTAACTTTATTACTATGAAGCCATTTTTCAAGATCGGCTTTCTCAGAGTTTGCAGTAGGTAATTTTTGTTCAATAGTGCCTTGATAGCTACCGTTATCCATAATGGTTACCAACAGTTCTTCTAAGTGTATTAAAAGTGGATTTTCAAACCACTGTAAGAAAAATTCACTTGATTCATTCCACCGTAGTAATCAGCATCTTTTGATTTTGACGCAAACACGAATTCTACAACAGGAATAAATCCATTTTCATAACAATTTCGCAAACCAATATATCTCGTTCCACCACCCTTCAGCTCTTTTTATACTTTGCTTGGCCTCATCTAGCCATGTTCGGCCAACTAATGTTGACTGCGTGAAAAGGCATATTGGGAAAAATATTAAATCGGCAAATGTTTAAGTGCTGGGGAAACTTGACAGTCACAGGCTACTTCCCCCCCCCCTCCCACCGCAACCACTGAATGTCGGAGAAATAGGATATACATTTGTAAAACAATAGAAGGGCACCGAATTGCATCTAACAAGAAAGAACAGCGCCTATGATCAAAGACAAGAAACAAGAAGAAAAATGTTGAAAGCATATGTGTGGAACACAGCACAGTATGCCTATGAAATACGGGTAGTAGGAAAAGCAGACAAAAAAACGGTAGCAGCTTTTTGGAATGTTGTGCTTCAGATGTATGAGGATGACAGCATGGACAGACAAAGTTAATAACAAATAGGTTATAGAAATAGTAGGGGAATAAAGATATCTGCGGAAAAAAATAGGAGAAATAGAAGGGCAGAATACGTTTTAAGGCATTTTTGAGGAACAATATGGGATATATTACAAGCAGAGATAGCTAAAAGGAGGTAAATGTAGACCTAGATAGTGATAGATGCAGATTGTACAAATTTCAGGGAAATATGTAGGTTAGTTCAGAATACGAAACAATGAGGGTACACGTCTAACCAGTTTCAGGACTGAAGACCAAATGATGATGATGATTGACAAGTATTAAAAGTACTGGGAATCTGGGTGATTCGCCGTTTAGAACCAACTGTTAAAGGCCATAATGTGTTTTTCAGATTTGTTATTAAATGTACTCAAATAACATGTTAGGAAATTTATAACGCTATTATACGAGTCTGACAATTTTGATATTTGTGTGTATTATAAAAATAAAGCCGTTCATAAATTTGATGTCCTTAGCAGCCTTTGAAGCCTGAAATCGATCAACCCCTTGCAAGAGAGCTCAAGTACATGTGGTAGGGTTGCAACTTTTTTTATCAATCACAACCTCGCTGCAACATTAATAAGGATTGTCCTAAGTATGTTTATATAAGTCAGCTAGCATAAAATAACAAGGCTTGCAAAGTCTTATCAAATCAGCCAATTGGCTGGTGTTAAAAATTGAACGAATCTATCTGATTGAATTAAATAGATTCAACATTTTAAATTATTCTTTCACTTACCGATTAAACAAATCGTAAGAAATTTGATTTCAACAGAGTTATGAATACTACGCAGTGTTTATAAAATACATGGTTTAAATTAAAATACTAAACAAAATAATGTAAGTAATTAAATATAAAAAAAAGTTTAATATAATGCACGCCTATTGAAAAACCCTTTAGGCAAGGTATCATAGGTCCATAAAATAAAGATGTAATATGGCTGCAAAAATATACGTTTTGGTAGAAATAGACAATATTTCAATTTGATTTAAGCAGTAACTAAAAGCTGTCGATGAATGGCTGAAAGGTCAATATCTGCTCCCTGTGCTGTTCGAAAAAGATCGAATCTTTTAGTGCACTTACTAGGATTGGATACTTCGCGAACTCTTTGTACTAAGAGTAAATTACTGTTAACATTAAGAGAAGAATAAAGCTTTCTTTTAGGGTGCATGTTGTTTCCTATCTGGAACTTTAAGCCGCTTCAGAGAAATCAGATCATTTGTAATGTTTAGAAGTAACAAATGTTGAAGTTACGTTCACGTTCCACATCTTTCAGCAGGTTTTATACCGTGGCATCCGTAATAAAAGCTTTAAAATGTTCTATTGTATCAGCAGTGCTTTTTATAGCACTTCAAATACACACAACCAGTGGCATTTATGGAGTTGTCGTGTCTGTTATTTCCAACTTTTGAAACTGTCATCAACATTACCCTCAATCTCACATTCATATTTACTACCTTATAAAAACGTGGGAATAAGCAGGGCAGGCTAAAATGAAAGCTCTAACCACAAACTCAATAAAATGAAATATTACGTTGAGCCTTCAATATCTTTATATTTATGGAGGTGGCGGTCGGTTACGTGTCAAAGAGTATTACTGGCGCCTGAATAGGTTACAAAATAGTCACGCTGCATCACAAAATATATAAAAAACTGAATTACGGTTTTAAATTTTGTATAAAAAATGTATTTAGGGTAACATTAAAAATAAATCATGTCTTCGATTGTATATATGCTATGAAATACTGCAAAACTGCTTATATATATATAAAATATGTGTGTGTATGTGTGTGCATGTGTGTGCGTGCGTGTGTGTGCGTGTGTGTGTGCGTGTGTGTGCGTGTGTGCGCGCGCGTGTGTGTGTGCGCGCGTGCGTGTGTGTGACAACGACAGCACGTTGGAGCATCGCTTAATTAATGTTGTGACAACGGCCGCGCGTTGGAGCGCCCCTAAATTATAGTTGTGACAACGTTTTGTGTTGAAGCGTCGCTAAAATTAATGATATGGTTACGGCCCCGTATTGGAACACTGCTTAATTAGTGATGTGATAACGGCCGGTTTGGGCGTTGCTAAAAGAGTGTTGTGATACAGATACAGCAAATTGTAAAATTTGCCTGGCTAGCTCAACGGAAGTAATGGAATTTACAAAATGAAATGAAACAGCAATATCAAAAAGCATCTATATAGTCTAAAATATTTTTTCTCATACATAAGATATTGAACATTTACAACATCGTTTCTTTCAAACATAATATTATTCCTAACAAGTACCTATTTACTTAATTATCAGTTGCTCACCTTACCTACATTAAAATTTACAGAACCCAAATCTCTTCTCTTGTGGATAGTTTACCTGACTTTTATTCTTACGCTTGTAAGGTTTGTTTTGGCAAAAAAATTCTTGCCAGTTAGTCTATTTAAAGTCAGAATGTTTCGAACTCTAAGCACAAACTTTCAAGGTAAACACCCTACCAAAAAAATATTATATCATTAAGACTTAATCTATCTTAAATTAAAATGACCAATACTCAAATATCAGTTACAAACAAAATAATCTAAACTTGTATACTTATGGTTATTTGTTAACAGCACTCATCCAAATCTTCCTTCCTAGTTTTATTTTAAATTGACTTCAAAATCAGCTCACAAGATTTTTCACATTATTTAAATTTCAATTTAGAAACATTAGTTACAAAAGTTCACCCTCGGTTTATTTATTTAATTAAATTTCTAAGTAGCTTTTTATCTCAAAAAATTTTCCATCTTCATTGTATACTACAAATTCAAATAACTATGTTTAACAACTTTCATAAATCAGAATATGCAGGGTTACGTTTCAAGTATGACTTCTTTATTCACTGTTGCATCGTAAATATTAAATACTGTATGCACACTGCATATTTTTACTTGGTTGACGCGAAATTACAGTGTCGATCGCGTAAATCGGCATGAATCGAATTACTGAATGAAATCGAATTAATCAAATGAATATTTTTAATAAAGTTCCCCGATAATATACAATTTATTTTGACTACGTAACTTTTTCGAAATTGTACGAGATCTGTATGAAACATAAAACACCGTAAAGATGCAAGGAGTCTGAGAATTTTTTATTAGCGTCGACTCGCGCGATTGATTTATAATATTGTCGCGCTCTACCTCGTCCTTCTCTAACACATAAGGTTATTATGGTGTCGCATACTATCCAGTAGCAATGCGAAAGATAATAAAATTAATTCTTATCCATTTTATGGGTTTTTAATGTTCCTGGGGCTTTTAGAATAAACGTATGTTTATTAATTAGGCATTTAAGTAGTTCTAAGTACAAATGACGCATTTCTTCTCAATCTCAAATATTAGAGAGAATTCTTTATTTAAAATTAAATTTATGTTATACTGAAGTTAATTTGAATAATTAATTTAAGCTTTGATTGCTTTGTTAGGCAAACGATTTGCATTCTTAACCAAAGTAATAAAAGATATTGGTTTTACACGGGTATTTTACACACGGCGTGATTATATATATATATATATATATATATATATATATTACATAAATAACTACAGTTTTTTAATTGCTTTCAAATGCAAACAAAGCGTGTTTTTATACACAATAATAGCTATGTATTTACAATACGCTTTTATTATACAGAGTGATTATTTACACGCACGGAATTGCATTTTCGCTTGGCGCTTTAATGGCTAAAAAGTACGCTTGTATTATACAGGGTATAACCATGAATTTTCGGAAATTTCTATTCTTTGCGTTTCTTTTATAGTTTAGTGGGCTTTTTGTAGAATTTTGGTTTCAATAATCTCTCGGTGACCCCTTAATCACGTCTATATATATATATATATATATATATATATATATATATATATAATTTTCTATAGATATCGGGGAAGCAGTCAAACTTGTCAAATTAATTAAACACTCTTTTAATCATTCGAGCTTTCGATAAATTTATTATCTTCTTCAGGAATCTAATAAATGCATATGAAAATAAATGTGTGCTGCTACTTAATACTACTTACGTTTATATGAGTTTATAAATACATAAAACTATGGAAGTTAGGCATTACTTCATTACAGATTAAGAATAAACATGTCAAAAGTGACAAACGTTTACATAACCTCATTTAGTTGTTTAAACTAATGTAGTATAATTAAAGGTGTAAAAGTTGACTAAACTATAATAGTAGGTATACAAGTTGACTAGACTAAAGTGTTGTAAATTAAAGAGAGAAGTGGTAAAAAAAAAATTATTTATTTTTTTTTTTTAAATTACCTGAGTTAGTACTTTCTATTTTACTATGTAAAACTATAAAGAGAATCGTGCCACATCCTGAAATATCGAAATTGAAGGCTATGCTTTACTACTGAGGGATAATAAATAAGAATAAATGTTACTTAAATTTTGAGTATTAGTTTTCTTGTTTAAAGAATTTGTTTTTAACGTTATATATTCTTTAAACAAGAAAACTGATACTCAAAATTTAAGTAACATTTATTCTTATTTATTATCCTCAGTAGTAGCATAACCTTCAATTCGATATTTCAGATTTAACACGATTCTCTTTATTGTTTACATAGTGAAATAAAAGTACTAACTCAGGTAATTAAAAAAAATATATTTTACCACTTCTCTCTTAATTTACAACACTAATCTATCAACTTTATACTCTATTATAGTTTAGTAGAGTATAATCAAGAATCCTGTGACCTCATTTCCCCCAGAATCCCTCATTTCCCCACACATCTGGACCAAAAAGTTTTCTTCGACTAACCATTTTTCATCTTTCGAGATAAACCTATCTTAAATTTTTTATGTTTCGAGATAAATGAGCATCCACATTTCCTCACACATTTACATGTAAATTCCCATAAGGCGGAAATGAGGAGAATCCCTCATTTGCACCCACATCTGAATCGAATAGCTTTCTTCGTCTAACCAATGCATCTTTCGAGATAAACCTATCTTGTTTGGTATCAATTAATATTAGAATTTTCTCAGCTACCCGAATCTCTAGGAATTTTTCAGATTGCACCATCCCCCAGGGAGCTACCCTCATTTTAAGATTTCTTACCTATAGCGACTTTTGAGCGTTCTTATAAATTTTTTTATACATGCGATACATCTTGTTAGTTTAAAATTTTATGCAGAATTCGAATCTGCAAACAGATTTGAAGTCGGACCACGCCCTGCAAAGTTATACCCCTTTAAAGTCCGGAACCTCTAAATTTTGCTCTTTGCTCTATAAGCAAACCTAACAAATAGTTTTCTTCGTCTAGCCATTGCATCTTTCGAGATAAACCTACCTTGTTTGGTATCAATTAATATTAGAATTTTCTCAGCTACCCGAATCTTTAGGAATTTTTTAGATTGCATCACCCCCAAGAGAGCTACCCCAATTTTAAGATTTCTTACCTGTAGCGACTTTTGAGCGTTCTTATAAATTTTTTTATACATGCGATACATCTTTTTAGTCTAGAATTTTACGCAAAATTCGAATCTGCAAACAGATTTGAAATCGGACCACGCCCTGCAAAATTACACACATACCCTCTGCGAGATAAATCTTTCTCCACATTTCCACCCACGAGATGAACCTATCTTGTTTGGTATCAATTAATATTAAAATTTTCTCGGCTACCCAAATCTCTTTAAATTTTTTAGATAGCGCCATCTCCCAGAGAGCTACCCTGATTTTAAGATTTCTTACCTGTTGCGATTTCCGACCGTCCTTAAACATTTTTTTAGTCATGCAATACATCCAACTAACCTAACCTAACATGGTCATATGGTCATATGGTCATGTGGTCATATGGTCATGTGTTCATATGGTCATGTGGTCATATGGTCATGTGGTCATATGGTGATGTGGTTATGTGAGCAGGATCCAAATCTGTAAACAGATTTAAAATAGGGCCACCCCTTACCATTTTACACACACCCTCTAAATTATAAATTTCCTGCGGCTCATACCTAAAAGAAAATCTAAAAACTATTCTTAAAACTTTTTATTACAGACAATTTTACTAATACAGTTTAAATTTTGTAAACCACATTTCTAAATACATATTCACAATTTTTTATTCTTAACCTAGAACTTCTCATATCGACTTGTACTTATTAATATTTATTTCTAAATAGAGCACCTTTTCCAAAGACCAACCGGACCCGCATGTTTCAAATTCCTCTGATTTTGTTCTTATGGTTTCGCTTAAGACTTCGTGCATATTTTCCAGATTACTAGAAGACGTTATAACCACATTTTTTGTGTTAAAGGATTTCACATCGGTAGTCTCTTCCCCCATTTTGGTGTAAACACCGTAGAGTTCGCAATAGACTTTTATTGCTGTATGTTGTATTCTTTTTTCATTTATTAATCGAATAAATCGCTCTTTCTGCTTCCAAAGAAACTCTGGCACCCCATCGTCGACACTGGCGTTCTTTATGCGATAGCTAGCCATACGGTTGTTAAACGCAGTGCTAACCATTTCTACACCATCGTCGCTAGTAGCGGTAACTGATGCATTTTTATGTCTGTTGCTCCTTAAATGTGCGGCATACGTAGTTTTTTCCATTTCGAAATCGCATACTTTGCACATAATTCGTGGTTGTTTCGTGCCTTTATTTGCATCGTAATTTACAATACAATGTTAAGAAGTACATGAGGCGAAGTCTAGCTAACGCTATTCAAACTTAACCTCAACTAATTACAATTTTTACAAATTTTAAATAATTATTTGCAATAAAGAAATTGTGGATAAGTAAACACAACAAGTGACTTGTATTAGTCTACAACAATTACATTATGACTATTCCAGAAATAGTTAACTGTATGGTAAAGCTAGTGACCAAGTTGTGTACGTTTAATTTGTTCTTGCACTAGCTTGGCTTTATAGTGCTTTTTAAAATATTTTAGCGTATGTGCTTTTAGATCCGCCGGTATATCATTATATATATTCACAGCATTATACGAAAAACATCTTTCAAACACAGCACGACGAAATTTAGGCATCGTTAACGTATGGACATGTCGAATACTTCGTTCATGCATGTCACCTCTGAGTACTAACTTTTCTTTAAGATAAGCTGGCAAAGAAGTAGACAAAGTTCGAAAGACTAAAGCACTTATGTAATATTTAAACAAGTTATCTATTTTCAACCAACCAAGCTCATTTATCTTTGCAGACACTCTGTCAAATTTGCGAAGTCCGTAGATAAATCTACAACAATTGTTCTGCACTCTTTGTAGACGATTTTTTTGTGACCTGGAGCAAACATGGATAATATATAATAAGGCTATAGTTTAAAATAGGTAAAACTAATGTTTCACAAAGTATCCTTTTTAGTGCAAAGTTGAAAATATGCCTATTTTTATACAGTTGTCTAAGAACAAGGTAAGATTTTTAATCAGTAGAGAGACATGCTCCTCAAAACGGAGTTTGCAATCAAAAATTATGCCTAGACTTTTTGAGCACTTCAAATTCTTTAATGGCTGCTTTTGAATTATAATTTCCATGTTGATTGGTGATTCCTTTCTAAAGTTTGGAGAAAATCAATGACGTTGCACTTTCCAATATTTAATTTTAAGTTGTGATCAGAGGAATATGTGACAAGACCCTGAAGGTCATTTTTGATACGATTCGAAGCATTATGAACAAATTCTGGATCATATGAAAAACATAGTTGAGTATCATCAGCAAAGCATTGGATATTTACATGTTTTATAGCCTTGTGAATATCCGACACGTAAATTAAGTATAGCATGGGGCCTAAGACTGAGCCCTGAGGTACACCAGATGTAATTTCTGAAAAACAGGACGAGCAGTTCTCGATTACCACTTTTTGAAATCGGTTTTTTAGATAACTGTTGAAGAAACTACAGGTGGTGTTATCAAGACCATAATATTTTAAGATGGCGCATAATAAGTCGTGATCAAGAGTGTCAAAAGCCTTTGAGAAGTCTAGTTGAACCATTGAAGTAGCCAGTCCCATATCAAGCGCACGAAATATGTTGTCAGTTATAGCGAGTAAAGCTGTGGTGGTACTGAAGCCACTTCTAAAGCCGGATTGATAATCAGGAACAATTTTGTTCATCATTACGTATTGGTATAGCTGTCTTAATGCGACCTTTTCTAGAACTTTTGACATTGCGGGAAGAATACTTATTGGTCGTAAGTCGGTAAACGACTTAGGGTTACTTACTTTAGGGAGCGGCTTAACAACTGAGTATTTCCAGGATTCTGGAAAATATCCAATTTCCAAACAACAATTGACTATGTGTGTCAGATGTGGTGCAATGACTGGTAGGCAGTATTGTAACATCTTTGCAGAAACATTATCTTGACCAATAGCATTTGATTTAAGGTTGACAACAATCTCTTTAATTTCCTCAATAGACGAAAATTGAAATGAGAACTGAGAATTTGGATTAAACTTATTTGCTCTGTAGTAATTTGTAATTTTTGCACAGTTATTTATTGGAGTAAAGACCGACAAAAAGTAATCGTTCACTTCGTCAGGATTTTTTAGTTCTTGAGGTATTTCGATTATTGGTTTTCCTTTAACATTTAATAGATTCATTGCTTGCCAGAGATTTTTACTGTTACAGTGTTTTGTCCGATGGGCTAAGTAAGCAAATTTCTCTCTTCTTATGGCACCAGTTACTACGTTGCGTAAACTTTTGTAGTAGTTGTAATCAGTGATGCACCTGCGTTTATATTTAGAAAGTGCTATGTCGCGAGTCTTCATCATACAACGAATATTGTTGGTTAACCACGGAGAAAATGGTTTCGTAACCTTTGATGTAGTCAGCGGGGCATGAAGGTCAAAGAGACGAGATAAGTTTTCGGTAAGGTATTGTATTTTCTGTTCAATGGAGTTTATATAGAAAATGTTATCCCACTGTATATTTATAAGGTTGGTAATGGTATTGAATTCATCAAAAGAAAAGTTGCGAAAGTTTCTGTAAGTAACAAACTTTGGTCGCGGACGAACATAAGTTAAGTTGATAGTACAGAAAACAGCTCGGTGATCAGATATTTCATGATCGATAACACCCGTATGGAGAACCAAATCACTTTTGTTGGTAAAAATTACGTCCAGAAGTGTCTGGGAATTATTAGTTATCCGTGTCGGCTCCGTAACCAATTGGCTTATGTTGTAAGAACCAACACAATTAATGACGGTACTATCAGTTAACTGGTCTTCATTTATATCACCCATAACTATAATGTGTTCAAATTGAGGTACAATAAACGAAAGCATACTATCTAAGTATAGAATGAAATCCGGCAAGCTGCAAGCAGCTGTGCGGTAGATTACACCAACTAATAATGTATTTCTACCAATCTTTATAGACCCACAGATGTTCGATTCCTATTGCGCACTGGAAATCTCCGAGACATACAGAATACGTGAAATTATTTTTAATATAAATTCCCACACCACCTCCACGGCTGCCACGGTCTTTGCGAACTAACTGGAATTCTGGAATATATATGTCATGATTGGCTATTCTATCATCAAGCCAGGTTTCGGATATACATATAATGTCCAACTGATTCAATTTAACACAATCCGAAAATGCTTCAAATTTTGGAAATAGTGAGCAAGTATTAAAATGACATAGTTTTACGTTTTTATTCATATTCAATTCTTGATCTTAGGACTTCAACTTTATTTAGGAAGTATGGGCATTGCGAACCGCTAGCGGAATGATTGGTACTAACATTAGTTTTGAATTTTACATTGTTGTTAGTGCAGTTATTACAACGTAATACATTTTGAATACATGCTTTTCTTTCATGGTTACCAGAACAATTTGGACAAATAACAAGATCGCTACGACAGTCTTTTATGTGATGGCCATGCTTCCAGCATTTGAAACACTTCACTACGCTAAAATGTTCCTTAACATTACACTTTGACCAGCCAATGTATAGAAAGTTTCTTGTAATTATTTCCTTAAAAATTGCGGGCCTAGTCTCAATTACAACATTAAAGCAATTTTTAAATTTAATTTTCGTAATAAATTTGATGTCTTTGGCCTGCCCAGTTAATTGGTTTGCTTCCACCAAATTATTAATAAATGCAGGGTTTTCCACTGAATTGATATCAACACCTTGAATTATTATCCGCGGATTGAGTTTTTTAGGCACAGTTACTTTATACGCGTTTCCAAAATCCCGATTAAGTATTTGCTTCAATTTATCTCTAGAAATATTGTCATTGCAATTGACTAGCATACCATCTTTAGTCAACCTAGTTCCTAAAATTTGAACGTTAACAGTGGAAGGATCAATCTTTGATTTTATAGAATTAGCTATCTCAACATTTGTGGTGTTTCGATTTAGAGACTGCACCATTAGAACAGCTTTATCTTTGCTGGCTTTAACTGCATTTGCATAAGTATTTACAGATATACCATCGACAGATGTTAATTTCATGTCAGGTTTCGTACTTGAGAAATCGTTTACCGATAAGTTGGTTTTTAGCAGTTTATTTACATATTCTAATTCTGCAACGTACTTAGATAGAATATCCTTTTCACGTGTTAGGCACTCTACTTCTTTAGATAGCACTGCTATCTTGAACGTATCGGTACTTGAAGTTGAACTTGGGCCTTGCTTATTTTCTTCATCATCGTAACAGTTAAGGCAACTAAAGGAATCTTTATTGATTTTAACAATTCGCGAAATAGCATCTAAACACTTCACATGGATTGAAACATCACATGATTGACTAGCACATGTAATATCACTTGCAGATGTAAATTTACCACAAAAACGACACTTTTTATCAACAATTTTATTAGTATCCTCCGAGGCCGATCCGCTCGGCATGACGGCTGACCGCAACAATCTATTTTAGATTCTTTGTTGTTAGAAAATTCAGAAACTACAGTATCACTGTATTTAAATAATCCAAAGTATGCACTAATCTGATAAAACAAAGGGACACTAGACTAGATCGCACACACATTAATCCTAAAGAAAGAATCGGTCAGTTTAGCAAGTTCTACGACTATTATTTCACAAGACAAACAACGAAAACCACAAATTAGTAAAGTACGCGTATCACTAAAGTAAGTCCGTCAAATGTTCCTTAAAGCATTTGTCTCACAAGAAAAACAACTAAAAACAATTAGTAACGCACACACACTTTAAATATAAAAAGACAAATCAACTAAAAAAACACAATCAATAAAGCAACGCGTATCACTAAGTCAATGTTCCGTAAAACACGCACGTGCGGTCGAGTAAAACACGTTCGCCTATAAGGCATCTTTCCTTCAAAGCAATAAGAACTACACTTTCTACAGTTAATATACAATTTCCATTTCACAAGAAAACAACCAAAAACGCGCCGTGCCCGTTCATGAACAATTCGAAATTGATCCCGCATTAATTGTCACTATTGTCAAAGTAAAGAAGCAGTATTTTTAACGTACTTAATCTATCGGAACACAGAACAGAACTACAACTGTTACTCTTTTCAAAGCAACAAGGCAACCGTATTTATCACGTAATTAATATATAGGAACGAAGAGCAAACTCCAACTCCTCGTCTGTTTATATCAATTCGTCGTTATTACAACCGCTTATCGTTTCTTATCTAGACTTGTATATCCACATAAGGAACCAAATTTATATTTACGGCAAGACAAGAACGATGCAATCTATAATTAATTACAAGCTGTTTAACATTCATTCCTTGGAATGTATTTATTAATAAGAATCAATCTTCAATTTATCTATCTTTTAAAGTAATACCCACGAGTTAAATTTCATACAAATCTGAATTATTCTGAAGTATTTCCTTTATACAAACAGCGATCCCAAAGAAACGATGTATTTTAAAGTACGTTAACAGAAAGGGAGCGTAAAATGTTCAACTATAAAAACTGCCCGTTACAAAATGTATGTTTTGAATTAGTTAAATGGATGCTCTCATTCATACGACACTAAGTTGCTTATTTTGTTGAAATAAATTTGCATAAATTCTTAATATAGTACTACAAGGAAATAATCACGAAGGCGCTAGTCAATTCATTGAATAAAAGCCAACATTCTCTCCATAGAAGCGCTATCTAAACAAATTTGTTATTTATGAAGGAAAACATTCGGTGCGATTAGAAATTAAAATGATGGAATTTACGTGTTGTAATTGAATTCGATTTTGCTTTAATCAGAGCGGTGCTTGGCGGATAAAATGTTTTGTTATAAATTTAAATGATTTTTATTAGTCTGGAATACCTGACTCTTTGCATGTTTTAATACTTTGATAGAATAAAATTTCCTGAACACTATAGTTGTTTATAATCGGAACTAGATATTACATATAGGACTAGGGTACCATTACAATAATTATTTCTGTTGTTCTAGGAACTAGTGGAGCAATTTAGAATACTGTACTGAATAAAATTTAGTGCAAGTAAAATTATTTTTGGTATAGTATATAATTTTTGGAATTTGGAATAATAATAATTTTATATTTTATGGTCTTGTGTATAAATATTTGAACAAACAGAACGTCTTGTGTGCCCATATTGCCTGCGATGATTTTATTGAAGTTTTATGTTCTTAGTTTTTTGAATAATAAAAGAGCGATTTTGTGAGAGATTTTTAGGTTTTTATCCATAACACAAATAGCTAGTCCGACATGCTCAACGATGTACGTATCCAGTCAGCAGTTGTGAATGTGATTTAAAAAAATTATTCTATTAATTGGCAAAAGCCTGAAATTCAGAATTTTCTTTCTTAGTATCCTCAATAACTGTTAGATAAAGTCGAAAAAATTAACAAATTATTATTTTGGACTCCCTACTACTTAAAGGTTATTAAGTCTTCATTTTCTAAGCAATTGTTAAGAAATCTTTCGGAGAACTTTTAGATTTAATTTTTTACCGTTTTCCTTTTTGCGGTTTTGAAATAATTTATTTACCTTCAACTATGTAATATGCAAAAAATATAACTATAGTATTTTAGTGCATGAATCCTAAAATTATTAAAACCATACGTAATGAACGGTACTGTTCGTGAAATCATAATATACAGGATATGTCGGTAATTATTCTGTCCGTTTAAGATAATGTTTCTCTTTTTCTATCTCGTTTCTATCTAACGTAATGCGAACGCGTTCCAGAAGTTACTTCTTCCAGTTATTCCTCTTATTAGACAATTCTTTGAAAAATCTTTCTCTTGTTAACTTTATAATTGAGCTATTGTCGAGATATCATGGAGTTCATGCGTTTCCTTCTTTATTAGTAATTAACTATAATATTTCTTTTGAATGCGGTGGAAAATTTATATAAACTAATTTGGGTATCACAATTTAATTGAGGCTTTAGTAACAATCTTCTATGCCTAGATTACTTTCATAACCTAATGTTAAACTTTTCTGGCATCGCTCACGTTAATGTGTAGTATTAATTTAAACCGAGTTGATGATTTACAGTTATTTCAATACTTTTAATACATTTTTTCTCGTATTATCTCTTGTGTTGAAGAAAAGCACTCAAGAAACTAATATAGCGTAGACTGGAAAGAAATTTTTAAATTTTACTAGGTATTAATTGGTTCTATCTATGTTACAATTAAAGAAAATCAGGGATCTCATACATTTTTTAAATGAGCCTTTGAGTCGATCAGTGAAATATGCCACTATTAAGTTAACCGGATTATTAGCAACTAATAACTTACCTCTACTGCGGTGGATGTTGTACCTGAGATATGTGCTAACGTATTTCATGATTTGGCAATTACTAAATCGCTAAAAGTTGATCGAACCAAAACAACTAAGTTGATGAAGGAGGCGTTGAGTACAAACTTCAAAAATCAGTTATATGATAAACTTCGATCTCCTGGATTCTTTTTCTCGGTAATAATGAAAGAAATCACTGATACCAGTATCATTAAGCAATGTGCATATACAGTAGTGTTTTATGATACTGAAACAAATTCGGCCAATACAAGGTTTTTTGACATTAGAGCTTTACTTTCTTCTAAAGCACAGTTGATCTGTATAGTTTCTTGAAAGAAAGTATTATTAGCAAAAATATCCCATTGTCAAATTTAATAGGGTTGTCAAGCGACACCACAAATGTGATAGCAGGGGAACATCATTCAGTTTTTTCATTACTAAAACAAAATTTTCCTGAAAAAACTTGCGTTAAATGTTCATGCCATTTAATTCATCTGGCAACTACAAGCGCTTGTCTGCAATTACCACGATTAGTAGAAGATCTTTTACAAAATTTAGTCTTTTACGAAATTTCAGTCGTAGTTATAGTAAGCGTGTAAAGTTTACAAAAGTTCAAATTTTTTTATGAGAAATACATAAAATACTTACTCCAAGTACAACTGGTTGGTTATCCTTAACAGGGTTCTGGAACAATATACTGCATTACAACCATTTTTACGAGAAATTTGCTTTAACGATCTTTCTAAAACTGTAGAAGAAAAGCTGGTAACGATGAATAATACTTTTTCAAAAACCTATCTAGAGTTCATGTCATATATACTTGACATCTTGGATGATTTTAATGTATTCTTCCAGAGTGCCGCACCGCTTTTATATAAGTTAAAACCAGAGATAATGAAACTATTAAAAACAATTTGTAGTAATTACCTATAACCTTTGTATTTAAAAATTTTACTGGTGGATTATTGCAATTCTCATAATTTCATTGAAAATAGATCTATATATATATATATATATATATATATATATATATTATATTATGCTGTGATAAGGGGTTGCTTAAGGGTGCACGTTATAGTAAAGGTCGTTCGGGAAGGAGTAATTAGAATAGGCAGCAGAAAACTACACTTATTTAAGGAAATAATTAAGAAATAGACATAGTTTGTAGATAGTAAGTAGTCAACACCCTGTATATAAAGTAGAAATAGTTTTTGGGCGACGCAGGTAAACATAGGAAGACGCATGGTTGGCGTAGGAATGAGAAATACATGTATTAAGTAAATAGTAAACATTAAATACCCTGTAGATAAAGTTTAGTTAGTTTAGGTAAAACAAATAAGGATATTTTTCAGTGGAAGTACGCGTATATTGAGAAATAAATGATAAAGTGTAATTAGACACGCATTGAGAAAAAGAGTTCCAGACAATTAAATCAATACGGATATAGAAATAGAGTTTCAGGCAGTTAATATAAATGCGTACAAAGATCTAACCATTTTGATAAGAGAAATGATTAAAAATTGCGTGAAACACATGTAAACATGAAAATTTAAAGTCGGGTTGCATCAGTTGTTTATAGAAAAGCAAGTAATCTATCAAAATACAGCATGTTGATAATGAAAGACAGCTGCGGGCAGGTTGTGATTATGGGAAAGCGTGGAGCATTGCATCAGAAACTGCTCTAAAAGCAATTATTTGATTGGTCAGAGACAAGCGACGAGTTCTAGACCAGACCCACGGATGGAGTGGGAATTCGAGATTATATTAGCAAGCACCTTGATAAGAAAGTCAGTTTTGAACTCAATGAAGGCCGAAGTGCATTGCTACTAAATAAAGTAATACGCAACAAGTATAAAAGTGAAAAATAAAATGAGTGCGAATACGAAGATTACAATTACCGTCTAAACGTAAGTACGTTTTTAATGAATTTATTGTAAACTAAGACATAAAAATAATAGGGTTTCGAGGTCTGAGCGAAATAGACTAGGATTCTGATGTTAAGAAAAAAATACAGTAATACAATTTAAATGTCAATGGGAAAAGAAGAATAATACAATCTTGAAGTACAGGGATGAAACAAACTACAATTTTAAGTCTGGGGCAAGAATGATAAAAGTCTAAGTTTGAAGAATTGAAATAAATTGGGGTATATAATTTAATGGTGGTGGTCCATAGTGTAATAATTTGAATGGAATCCAGAATTGGGGAAGATCATTTTTATTGGAAGCGTCGATGTGAAAAAGATAAAACCAGGTCAGATTTTTAGTTATAAGACATTTGTTTTCTATATGAATTTTACTTTATTTTTAATATTGAATTTGCTAAATATGATATGCTTGTGAAGAAGTCAACAAAAGAGGTTGCATACATATTGAATGAGTAATAAAAACAGGTTTAGAATATTCTACACTTTGTTGGTAAAGATAATAAATTTTCTTTGGTGACTTTGGGTTTTGAGTACATACTAGATGGTTGTTAATAAATGAAATTTGTAAGAAATGTATTACAAATAATTTCAAAAGCTGTACATAACATATTGGTTTCATTATATAGAATCTAAATTTACTGAATTTTATAATTGCAAATAAATGCTAGCCGAGGTCATAAGATTTAAATAGTACAAAGGCGGAGCCACAAGTTGAATAGGAAAGTGATAACCCGCAAGGCGGTAACGTATCGAATTTTGCCATTGGTAGATAGAGTTGTTTAAAGATAAAGTCCAGTTGATAGCAATATTAAGAAAACAGCTGGAGGAGGAGATAGTTACACTTAATCGTGAATATTAAAATGGTGGTCCAATAATTTAGAATTCATAGCAAAATAAATAATGCAGCTCAACGTAGGGGCTTGATAATTCTTCTAATACCATAGCAAATAAATATGGCTACCCAAGTTGGGGCATGAATTAAACCACAATAAAATAACCTGAGATTAGGAGGCGCGAATTAAATTAAAATAAATTTTAAAATACGATTGCGAGATTGCAGATAAATTAATTAAACTAAACCGGGGATTTGAAAAGTTTCAATTAAAGGAAAATAGAGAAATTTGTACAGTATTTAAAGTTAGGTAGATTTATTTAGTATTTAAAAGTTTAGAGTAAAAATATAATAATGGACAAAAGAATACGGGAAACACGGGAAGCGTTAAGGCAACAAGGAGTGGAGATAGGATCCCAGGAGAGCGTGATAATTCAGGAAACCAGTTCCAGTGAAGAAAGGCGAATTTCACAAGAAACCAAAATGTTGGATATCTTAATGGCATTAAATGATAAAATGGATAAGAGTGAACAAGCCATAAATACAGTTAAAACAAAAATGGAGGAATACAGCGAGAAATTGGAGAGTGAAATTAAGATTCTTAGTAATGGTTTGCAAGAGACGAACCACACTGTCGCGGAGATTAAAGCACAGTTGAATGTAAAAATTGGGAGAGTTTCTGAGGAAATAGACGGTTTATGGGATCATATTTCTTTAATCAAAACGAAACGAGAAGAGTACGAAAGCGAGTCCAACAATAAAATTACGAATTTAAATATTAAATTAGGAGAAATGGAAGAAAATTGCGAAACGGAATTCAGAACAATAAATCAAGAAATAAATAATTTAAAAGGTAACCCAATAAATTTTAATAGAGAATCAAATAGGTTAATTCAAACGAATCTTTCAATTGAACAGTTTACGAAATTTTACGGGGACGGAAAATTAAATCCTAAGATATTTCTGAAAATTTTTAAAATGTTGACACAGGGATCTACAGATGAATTATTGAAATTAAATTTAATTAGGGCAATATTAAGAGGGAATGCTGAAAGATGGTACAATTTAGTTGAGAGTGAAATAGAAACGTTTAAACAGTTTGAAAGCAAATTTTTACGTCAATTCTGGAATGACAATCAGCAAAATCAAATTCGAAGTAACTTAATTATGGGAAGATACGATTCGGCGAAAGGGATAACGCGAGAATCATATGCGATTGAGAAATTTACTGTAGCGAAGCAATTGGATCCTCCTATAGAAGCTAAAATTATTATAAGGTATTTAGCAAGTCATTTTAACGCTGAAGTAAAGCGATACATAACGACGCAAAATATAGTGGATAGAGATACGTTTATTGATTATTTGCAGAGATATGATGATTTGGAAAATGATTATGAAATTGAAAATAATGTTAGGGATCGACGCACGAATTTTATAAGGAATACGGAGACTCGGAATAATTATCGAAGGAACAATTATAATTATGATCGTGGAAGAAATTTTAATAGGGGGAACTATGGAAACTTTAATAATGATTTTAGGCAAAACAAGAATAGTGGTCAGATACCAAGGCAACCAATGGAGAGAACGAATCATGAGGGAAATAATAGAGTAATAAATAGACAGGAAAATGATGATCGACGGACGCAAGCTAGAAATATTAATAGTATGTAAATAAGAAATACGAATTGCACAGATACAGGGATAATGAGTCAGGCAGGACCTTCGACGCGAAATCAGGATTTTTGAGTACGGACGAACCAAGGAAAATTCTACGAATTAACGAATATGAACACCAGCGCGAGTTTATTAAATATGAAATGGATAATGAATTAGGAAGATTTGAAAGAAACTTATTACCAATAATTAATTTAAAGGTGGAAGATAGAATAGTTAAAGTGTTAATTGATACTGGAGCAGAAGCATCACTTGTTGCGGAAGAGTTTGTTAAACGAGAAAAATTGGGGGATAAAGCGATAGCTATAGCGAGGTGTAATTTAGTGGCACCAAATAATAAGAGATTTAGTGTAATAAATGAAATGGTAATTCTGAGATGTGAAATGGGGATAAAATATGGGAAAATGAGTTTATGGTAGTACCTGGACTGAAGATAGATGTTATATTTGGGATGAATATGATAGATAAGTTGGGGTTGAAGATAAATGCGGAATGCAAAGAGATTGAGTGTAATGGGAAATATATTAAATGGTATGAAGAGGGGAATATAGTAATAGAAGACGACTGCGTAAATATTAATCAGTTTAGTGATGAGATAAATAATGGGGTAATGAAAATGAAGATATTAAGTGTCCAGATGATTTGAGAAATAGGGTGAATATATTATTGAATAAGCATTCAGAATTAATTGGGTCGAAGTCGAGAATTGCCACGGGTTATGTGCACAAGTTGGAAGTAACGAATACAGAGCCGTTTAACAATAAAATATATCCTATTCCAGTAGCATATAGGAATAGAGTGAAGGAAGAAATTGAGGAAATGTTACGTGAAGGTATTATAGAAAACTCCAGTACACATTTTGTGAATCCATTAGTCGTCGTGAAGAAAAATGATGATAGCATTAGGTTATGTTTGGATGCAAGAAAGATAAATAAGCGAACGAAGCCGCAATACAATTGTCCACCAACGATGGAGAGCATATTAGCAAGAATAGGTAATAAGAAAATCTATAGCAAATTAGAATTAAAGAATTCATTTTGGTTGATTCCATTAGCGCGAGAATCAAGGAAATATACGGGTTTTACTGTAGAAGGAAGAATATATCAATTTAGGGTGGTCCCGTTTGGTTTGTCCTCGAGTACGGCTGCATTGGTGAAGGCGATGCAGAGTATTTTGGGACCGAATGAGGAATTTTGTATCCACTACGTGGATGACGTGTTAATATTTAGTGATAGTGTGGAACAACACTTTGTTCATTTAGAAAGAATATTATTAGTATTAAATATAGCAGGTTTAAGGTTAAATTTAAAGAAGTGCGAATTCTTTCAAGATAAAATTAAATTTCTGGGATATCAAATCAGCACGGAGGGCATATTTATAGATAAAAATATGATTGAGAAATATAGATTAAAAGGACCCAGATTTAAGAATAGAAAGGGGGAGGCTAGAAATAAATAAGCTTAATTGACCCATGCAAAGACAGATGAATAGATAAAAGGAAATGTAAAATAAATTATGAATAGGTATACATAGAAAAATAGAATAGGATTTGAATATAAGAATAGGTATAGGTATAAATAGTATAGTATAATAGGACATAGGCATGAGATAGATAAAATGTAAATATGAGTTTAATAAAGAAAAAGTTGGATTTCAGAATGGAAATAAAAATATAATAATTTCATACCAATGTGAGTTTAAGTTCACGTTGGGCGCCAAAAAGGACATTGATATAAAATTTTATATTTTAATTTGGGGGAATTATGATGTGATAAGGGGTTGCTTAAGGGTGCACGTTATAGTAAAGGTCGTTCGGGAAGGAGTAATTAGAATAGGCAGCAGAAAACTACACTTATTTAAGGAAATAATTAAGAAATAGACATAGTTTGTAGATAGTAAGTAGTCAACACCCTGTATATAAAGTAGAAATAGTTTTTGGGCGACGCAGGTAAACATAGGAAGACGCATGGTTGGCGTAGGAATGAGAAATACATGTATTAAGTAAATAGTAAACATTAAATACCCTGTAGATAAAGTTTAGTTAGTTTAGGTAAAACAAATAAGGATATTTTTCAGTGGAAGTACGCGTATATTGAGAAATAAATGATAAAGTGTAATTAGACACGCATTGAGAAAAAGAGTTCCAGACAATTAAATCAATACGGATATAGAAATAGAGTTTCAGGCAGTTAATATAAATGCGTACAAAGATCTAACCATTTTGATAAGAGAAATGATTAAAAATTGCGTGAATCACATGTCAACATGAAAATTTAAAGTCGGGTTGCATCAGTTGTTTATAGAAAAGCAAATAATCTATCAAAATACAGCATGTTGATAATGAAAGACAGCTGCGGGCAGGTTGTGATTATGGGAAAGCGTGGAGCATTGCATCAGAAACTGCTCTAAAAGCAATTATTTGATTGGTCAGAGACAAGCGACGAGTTCTAGACCAGACGCACGGATGGAGTGGGAATTCGAGATTATATTAGCAAGCACCTTGATAAGAAAGTCAGTTTTGAACTCAATGAAGGCCGAAGTGCATTGCCACTAAATAAAGTAATACGCAACAAGTATAAAAGTGAAAAATAAAATGAGTGCGAATATGAAGATTACAATTACCGTCTAAACGTAAGTACGTTTTTATTGAATTTATTGTAAACTAAGACATAAAATAATAGGATTTCGAGGTCTGAGGGAAATAGACTAGGATTCTGATGTTAAGAAAAAAATACAGTAATACAATTTAAATGTCAATGGGAAAAGAAGAATAATACAATCTTGAAGTACAGGGATGAAACAAACTACAATTTTAAGTCTGGGGCAAGAATGATAAAAGTCTAAGTTTGAAAAATTGAAATAAATTGGGGTATATAATTTAATGGTGGTGGTCCATAGTGTAATAATTTGAATGGAATCCAGAATTGGGGAAGATCATTTTTATTGGAAGCGTCGATGTGAAAAAGATAAAACCAGGTCAGATTTTTAGTTATAAGACATTTGTTTTTCTATATGAATTTTTACTGTATTTTTAATATTGAATTTGCTAAATATGATATGCTTGTGAAGAAGTCAACAAAAGAGGTTGCATACATATTGAATGAGTAATAAAAAAACAGGTTTAGAATATTCTACACTTTGTTGGTAAAGATAATAAATTTTCTTTGGTGACTTTGGGTTTTTGAGTACATACTAGATGGTTGTTAATAAATGAAATTTGTAAGAAATGTATTACAAATAATTTCAAAAGCTGTACATAACATATTGGTTTCATTATATAGAATCTAAATTTACTGAATTTTATAATTGCAAATAAATGCTAGCCGAGGTCATAAGATTTAAATAGTACAAAGGCGGAGCCACAAGTTGAATAGGAAAGTGATAACCCGCAAGGCGGTAACGTATCGAATTTTGCCATTGGTAGATAGAGTTGTTTAAAGATAAAGTCCAGTTGATAGCAATATTAAGAAAACAGCTGGAGGAGGAGATAATTACACTTAATCGTGAATATTAAAATGGTGGTCCAATAATTTAGAATTCATAGCAAAATAAATAATGCAGCTCAACGTAGGGGCATGATAATTCTTCTAATACCATAGCAATATATATATATATATATATATATATATATATATATATATAATAATAATAATAATCAGCAGTTCCTGGATTTTGGTCATCAAAATAATATGTAATTTATAGGTACAATATCTTTTGTCAGTATAATAAAATAGTTAATAAAAATATGGTATAAATTACATCAGTTTTTTTTTTGTTAAGACGCGTTTCGGTCAGCGACCATTTTCAATTAAAATTGTCTGTAATGTACAAAATAAGTTAATTAAAAATACTAATAAAACATTTATACAAACCAAAACTTCTTTTTTGAAATGAGTATTATAATAAATTTTAGTATGGTATTATACATACTTGTTTAAATAAAAGTTTGACCATAGGTCAAATGTTGTCAAGTGTAGACTATTAACAAGGTAATAAATTAATAGTCTACACTTGACAACATTTGACCTATGGTCAAACTTTTATTTAAACAAGTATGTATAATACCATACTAAAATTTATTATAATACTCATTTCAAAAAGAAGTTTTGGTTTGTATAAATGTTTTATTAGTATTTTTAATTAACTTATTTTGTACATTACAGACAATTTTAATTGAAAATGGTCGCTGACCGAAACGCGTATTAAAAAAACTGATGTAATTTATACCATATTTTTATTAACTATTTTATTATACTGACAAAAGATATTGTACCTATAAATTATATTATTTTGGGATTGACCAATCCAGGAACTGCTGATTATTATTGTACTACAGAGGTCCACAAATTATCAAATAGATATATATGATACTATCATATCATATCACCCTATATATAAAACTAATAACTGAATTTTCATTTTGGGTTGTAGGTCTGATGGTAAAAACCCACAAATTCAAATAGATATTTGAACTATCATTCATATCACCCTTTTAAAACTAAAACTAATTTCATTTTAGGATTAAAAAATAGAATTAAACGAATGTATAACCAAAACATTCAAAAATTAACAAATATTTTAAAAAACAACAATTATCCCATGCCATTGATAAATAAACTATTACATAACACTCCAATAAATAATATCTACATTAGAAATAAAAATAATCGCAACACAAATGATGATAATATAAACCATGAAAATTTAAAAGTATACAAAACAATACAACATATAAATTTATTAACCCAAAAATTAATTCAGATATTTAAAAAACAATTTTAAATTTGCGACAAAAATGTACTAACTGTAGGAAACCTATTTACAAAATTAAAAGATAAAACATCAACAATTCAACAAAGAAATGTTGTTTACCAAATTAATTGTTTAGAATGCGACAGCTTATATATAGGACAAACGTCCCAAACTTTAAAGCAACAAATCACTCAACATAAGAGTGACATCAAAATTAAACCAAATTCTTGTGCTTTATCGAATCATTCATTTACTTTAAATCACAGAATAGATCTCCAGAATCCAAAAATTTTAGAAATGGAAACAAATAAACAAAAAAGGTTATATTTAGAGATGTATTACATATACAAAAATAACAACACTATGAACAAAAAAACAGGCATTAGTGGCTTGAGTTCAATTTAAACTTACCTACTTAACTTTAAAACTTAAATTATATATTAGATAAATTGTTTTTATATTGTGCGTATGTGTGTATGTATATACATTATATGTGTGTATATGTGTATGTGTGTATATGTGTATATGTGTATGTATGTGTATGTATATGTGTGTATGTATATATATATATGTGTGTATGTACGTGTATATGTATATATGTATATGTATGTATGTATGTGTATATGTGTATATGTATATGTGTGTATATGTACGTGTTATATTGTATGAATGTATGTCTATATGTCTATATTTCTTAGTGTATATTTATTTACATGTATATATGTATGTATGTGTGTATATATGTATGTATGTATGAATGTGTCTGTGTATGTATGTGTATATATGTGTGTATGTGTAGGTATATATGTATATGTATATATATGTGTATATATGTATATATATATATGTATATGTATATGTGTGTATGTATATGTATGTATATATATGTATGTGTATGTATATATATATATATATATATATATATATGTATTTATGTATGTATGTATAGATATATAGATGTATATTTATGTGTGAATGTGTATAAGTATTTTTTTTTGTATATTTATGTGCGATTGTATGTATGTATTTGTATATGTTTATGTGTATTTATATATGTATATATGTGTATACACGTAAAATTTTGTTGTGTATAAATATGCGTTTTATGGGTATACATACAAATAAAATTTAAACACTACCTCCATATTCATGCCAAATCGTTCACACACATACGCTTCCACGCATTCATACACTTGCTGATGCAGATAAATAAACAAATTGTGTCATACTGTTTTTATAAAAACTTTAAAAAAGACATTTCAAATACTTTAATAGAAAATACAAATTTTTAATTTTACACCTTAGCCAAATGCAAACTACTTTTACGACTACATTTTAATTTAGATGCAATCTTTTTATTAATCTCAATTTTGTAAGTTTATACAGATTTTATGTGTAGTTTAGCCCATTCATTTTTATATAATTATAGAAAGCCTGTGATCAAGGATTCAAAAATAAATCCGAAAATTTAGGCAGTTAAAGAAAGAGTTTATATACCTACTTACCAGCAGACCTAAAACCCGCAATAAAAACAATTCATATGATTATAGCAAGGTCGTTACTATAAAAGTTTTATATATATATATATATATATATATATATATTTTAGGTAGTTTTTTTTACACAAGGTAAGATGATAAATACTAACGTATTACAATTATAAAGATGAAATAGTAACTTAGACTTTCCTACAAAGCCCAAATGATCATTTCAAATCGAGCTAGTAATTGAAAGAAGGAAAATATAAGGTCTTGGACAGGATTTGAACCTGCATCTCAGTTTTGCCGGAACTGTGCGTTAACCAATTACGCCACCGAGACCGATGACTATAATTGAGAAATTTACAAATTCAAATCGTGTACAGAACTATATATAAACCTAACTTTCAACTACGTTTAGCATTTTTGTCAATCATATCTAACATTGTCAAGTTTTTGACTTATGTCAGATATAGACAGGAAGCAACGCTCATATTGCGGCTATAAGCCAAGTATTAATATATAAATATTTTAGGTAGTTTTTTTTACACAAGGTAAGATGATAAATACTAACGTATTACAATTATAAAGATGAAATAATAACTTAGACTTTTATACAAAGCTCAAATGATCATTTCAAATCGAGCTAGTAATTGAAAGAAGGAAAATATAAGGTCTTGGACAGGATTTGAACCTGCATCTCAGTTTTGCCGGAACTGTGCGTTAACCAATTACGCCACCGAGACCGATGACTATAATTGAGAAATTTACAAATCCAAATCGTGTACAGAACTATATATAAACCTAACTTTCAATTACGTTTAGCATTTTTGTCAATCATATCTAACATTGTCAAGTTTTTGACTTATGTCAGATATAGACAGGAAGCAACGCTCATATTGCGGCTATAAGCCAAGTATTAATATATAAATATTTTAGGTAGTTTTTTTTTTACACAAGGTAAGATAATAAATACTAACGTATTACAATTATAAAAATGAAATAATAACTTACACTTTTATACAAAGCCCAAATGATCATTTCAAATCGAGCTAGTAATTGAAAGAAGGAAAATATAAGGTCTTGGACAGGATTTGAAACTGCATCTCAGTTTTGCCGGAACTGTGCGTTAACCAATTACGCCACCGAGACCGATGACTATAATTGAGAAATTTACAAATCCAAATCGTATATAGAACTATATATAAACCTAACTTTCAATTACGTTTAGCATTTTTGTCAAGCATATCTAACATTGTCAAGTTTTTGATTTATGTCAGATATAGACAGGGAGCAGCGCTCATATTGCGGCTGTAAGCCAAGTATTAATATATAAATATTTTAGGTAGTTTTTTTTACACAAGGTAAGATGATAAATACTAACGTATTACAATTATAAGGATGAAATAATAACTTAGACTTTCATACAAAGCCCAAATGATCATTTCAAATTGAGCTAGTAATTGAAAGAAGGTAAATATAAGGTCTTGGACAGGATTTGAACCTGCATCTCAGTTTTGCCGGAACTGTGCGTTAACCAATTACGCCACCGAGACCGATGACTATAATTGAGAAATTTACAAATCCAAATCGTGTACAGAACTATATATAAAAATAAAATATTTATATATTAATACTTGGCTTATAGCCGCAATATGAGCGTTGCTTCCTGTCTATATTTGACATAAGTCAAAAACTTGACAATGTTAGATATGATTGACAAAAATGCTAAACGTAATTGAAAGTTAGGTTTATATAGTTCTGTACACGATTTGGATATGTAAATTTCTCAATTATAGTCATCGGTCTCGGTGGCGTAATTGGTTAACGCACAGGTCCGGCAAAACTGAGATGCAGGTTCAAATCCTGTCCAAGACCTTATATTTTCCTTCTTTTCAATTACTAGCTCGATTTGAAATGATCATTGCGCTTTTATAAAAGTCTAAGTTATTATTCCATCTTTATAATTGTAATAGCGTTAGTATTTATCATCTTACCTTGTGTAACTACCTAAAATATTTATATATTAATACTGCTTATAGCAATATGACGTTGCTCTATATCTGACATAAGTCAAAAACTTGACAATGTTAGATATGATTGACAAAAGCAAACGTAATTGAAAGTTAGGTTTATATAGTTCTGTACACGATTTGGATTTGTAAATTCTCAATTATAGTCATCAGTCTCGGTGGCGTAATTGGTTAACGCACAGTTCCGGCAAACTGAGATGCAGGTTCAAATCTGTCCAAGACCTATATTTTCGCTTCTTTCAATTACTAGCTCGATTTGAAATGATCATTTGGGCTTTGTATAAAAGTCAAAGTTATTATTTCATCTTTAAGTTTTATATATATATATTGTTACGTGCAAATCGAATTTGCACTTTAACATTTTATGTTAGGTTTAGTTTTCTTGATGTACGGAAGTTTCCCGCCAAATTTTCAAATACGCAAGACGCGGGAACATTTTTAAATAGACTGGGCGGTGCTTCCGGCGCGTCATAGTAGTGAGTTTGCGTAGTGTTTTTATCCCTAGAGGGTTAGGACAATAGTAGAAAAAGAGTGGGGTCGTGTTTCCGTGACGCCCTGGAATCGAGGCTGTTTCCTTTCTACCTTCAAGTGAGACAGTTGTGCCGGGTGTGATATCTTATCGTATCTATGTAGATTCCCTTGTCTTTATTATCTTTGTTGTCGTTCCTAATTAACCTGTTCCTGTCTTTTCCCTACATAGGTAAGTTAAATTCGCAGCACCTCGAGGCCATTGGAGCAGCCCACGCCCGATGTCCAGCTCTACCAGCAGCAGCTGTGCCGAGGCAACCGTAGCGTGATTTCCTGCCGGTTACCGGATCCTTCACGTGAGTAGATTCTCTAATTTTTATTGTTTTAATTTTATGTAAATTTTCCTAATTACGCGCAATATAAATTGTCGATGACGTCATGGTGTATCTTATGAACTTTGGTAACTGTATTACAGGCTTTTAAGAGCCATCTATCGCCATTTCAATGTACCACCATCTAAGTGTAATATTTTGTAAACTGTTTTACCGACCAGATAAACATTCGAATGAAGTGTAACAGATGGCGCCTTCAACGTGTTGAGGCTATGAACTTTAGGGGTTTCTTCTTTGTTTTTAGGTTATGTTAATTTCAGTTATAAGCATGCAATGTTTTAACAGATGTTATTTAAACAGCTTTATCACTTAAGGAAACATACTTTTATTCATGTAAGTATTACAAATAAGTATTTACCTGACCTTATGTCTTTAAATACACTTATTACAAAATTATCTATTATAAATATAACTTTGGTTGCTTTCTTAACTTTAGAAGACAGGTTTTTTGAAACTTTTATGTTACTTTCTAAAAAACTGCATTATGGATTTACATATTGAACTAATAATATCTTAATTACCTTCACAAGAAAACCTTGTGGTTAAACTTCTTGATTTCCGTTAATATCGTATACCTTATATATCGTGTCTTGAATATTGTATTCACAATGAACGTATCACATTTAAAATCCCTCGAATTGATCTACGAGCTGGAATGTAGGAGTATTATAGCAGCTAGCAATCAGAATGATAGGGGATCTCAACTTAGGGCAATTTTGGCACAGGAAACCAAAGGCATTGCTATCTTAAAGAACCCTGTTGGCGACTGGCCACTCAACGTATCAGAAATTAAATTATCTTTAGATGATATATCGGGTATAATAAACAAAACAGATCCTGCGGCTACTAATATCGAATTAGGGAGATTGACTTCAAGAATAACGCACGTCAAACACCGTGTCGAATCATTATCTTTATATAACGATGACCAAGCGACTCAAGCTAAACAAGGTTTGTTGTCCGAGGTGTTATTGCTTGAAGGGATTGTTTTAGAACGACTTAATCCTAATGCAGACGTAGATATATCGTTACCTTTTTCAAATCTTGCGCTTGCCGAACCTAAACCATTAGGAAAACCTATACCTGTATACAAGTGGGGTCTCACCTTCGAAGGGTTTGATTCGCAGGTTTCTTTATCATCCTTTCTTGACCGGATTAATGATTTTAAAATTTCTCGCGGGTGTACCGACCAGGACCTATTTATCTCAGCTGGTGATTTGTTCGCAGGCTCAGCATTAATATGGTACAGAAACATACGACACCAAATTTCTACCTGGGAGGAATTAGTTGCCTGTTTAAAACGAGATTTCCTACCTTATGGTTACATTAACGACCTTTGGAACGAAATTCGTAACCGAACTCAAGGTCCCGACGAAAATGTTGTTTCTTTTATTACCTCATTAAAAGCTTTATATAGCAGACTCGACAAAAAACCTTCCGAATCCGAAATTATCGATCAATTACTTAGAAATTTAAACCCCTATTTCTCAGAACGTTTGGCATTACAGCCCATATCTTCGCTAGCTCACTTTAAAGACCTATGTCGTTCTCTTCAAGAAGTGAGGTCAAGAATTGACAAATATCGACCACCGCCGAGAAATTATCTGGTCTTCTAGAACCTGATTTAGCTTGCCAAGTTCGAGCTTCCCGTAAACTATCTACACTTAACGTTCCTCCTACCGTAACTAATAACTCACTTACCTGTTGGAACTGCAAGCGAAGTGGACATAGCTATACTGTCTGCACATACCCTAAAAATATTTTTTGTTATGGTTGTGGTCGCTCAAATATTTACAAATCTAACTGCACCAACTGTAATCCTAACGTATCGGGAAACTCCCGTCGAGATATTTCAAATCAGGGTGTGAATATCTCAAGAAACCAAAATCGCCCTCAACACCAATCATCCAACGGACCCAGACGCCAATAAATTTAAATTATAAAACCACTTCTAACGTTGTACCGTCATTAAATTTATCTAACAATAATACCGCTACTATTAATGTACAAAATACCTTACCTTCGTTAGAGGAACTATGCTATACTACTCCAGCCGAGTGGTCTAAGTGGTTACAAACCGTCAATTCCTTTTATCATAAAAAGACTGCTGCCGTTTCACAACTTGTTAAAAAACCCTTCGATAACCGTCCACACTTATCTATCTCAATTGGTTCCTTAAATGTAATTGCTTTACTGGATACAGGTTCTTCATGTTCTCTTATAAATAACGAAGGTTTACATCAATTATCTCAACAAAATATCAAATTTCAAATTATTCCCGAAAAAAACTTCCATAAATTTAGCTGACGATAATCAAATACATGTAACCGGTTCCCTTAAGTTAAAAATTCGTGTAGAGTCTCTTGAACGTGATGTTTTATTTTTGATTGTCCCTGCATTAGCGTATTCTTTTCTACTAGGCGTTGATTTCTGTAAACTTTTTAATCTGTCACTTTACTTCCATTAAAACGAACTCCTGTGCATCTACAGGAATATCTAACAAAATCTCTCTTACTGACTCCCAAGATGTAACTCTTAACGCTACAATCGATAAATTTCGCAAACTTAATACCTCTGAACTTGGTTGTGTTACAACGGCAACACACGTTATCTCCACAGGTGATGCCCTTCCCTTTAAGCAACGTCAATATCCCTTATCGCCTGCCTTACAAAAGCATTTACATGCGGAAATAGACAAAATGTTAGTATCTGGTGTTATCTCTCCTTCAAATTCACCATGGACCTCTCCTGTATTACTAGTTCGGAAAAAGAATGACGAATGGCGTGTCTGTTTTGATGGCAGGAAGCTAAATTCTGTTACTGTTCCAGACGCTTACCCTCTACCAAGAACTGACTCGATTTTAAGCAGGCTTCGTAACGCAAAATTTATCTCATCTATCGACCTTAGACAAGCTTTTTATCAGATACCTCTCGACTTATCTTCTCGTCAAAAAACTGCTTTTTGTGTCCCAGGCCGAGGTCTTTTCGAATACAATTTTTTGCCATTTGGTCTCTGTAACGCTCCACAAACTTTACAACGTACTATGGATCAAACGTTAGGTCCTATCTTACATCAAGAACGTGCCTTTGTGTTTTTAGATGATATCTTAGTTATCTCAAGTTCTTTCGATGAACATATCGCCACATTAGATGAAGTTGCTGAACGTTTAAGCGCAGCAGGCTTTAAGATAAACTGGGAAAAGTCTCAATTTTGTCGTTCATCCCTTACATTTCTTGGTTTTATTGTCGATGGGACAGGCTTACGAGCAGATCCTGCTAAAGTTGATGCCATTACTAAATTTAAAACACCTAAAACTGTTACCGAAATCAAGCGTTTAATAGGAATGATTAGCTATTATCGCATTTTTCTACCTAACCTTTCAACTATATCTGCACCCATTACCGCTTTAATTAAAAATAAAAAGAAATCCCAAACTATCGAGTGGAATTTAGAATCCCAACAGGCTTTCGAACAAATTAAAACATTAATCACTTCAGCACCTATCTTAATTTCTCCAAATTTCGATGATAAGTTTTATATACAAACCGATGCCTCACTTACTGGGTTAGGTGCAATGTTGTTCCAGGTAAACAATGGTTTAGAACATCCAATCGCTTATGCGAGCCGTGCCTTAACTTCTGCCGAACAAAAATACTCTGCTACCGAACGAGAACTATTGGGCGTTATCTTTGGCATTGAGAAATTTAGAGGATATGTCGAAGGTACACACTTTACCGTAATCACTGATTGTGCAGCCCTCACGTGGCTTAATAACTTGAAACAACCCGCAGGTCGTTTGGCAAGATGGAACTTGCGTATATCTCAATTTACTTTTGACGTTAGGCATAGGCCTGGCAAATTAAATATCGTACCCGATGCGTTATCTCGAGATGTTGTTTCTCTTAACCTTCCAAATTTAATTCTGGATACCTGGTACCTCAATATGATAAAAAAAGTTTCCGATAATCCCGACAAATTTCCTACCTTTCGAGTAACTAATAATAGACTGTATAAATTTGTATCCTCGTCCCCACATAAAATATCGAATATACCTGAATGGAAACTGGTCGTGCCCACTGCAAATCGCAGTGAGGTGCTCAAATTATGTCACGACGATCCCTTAGCTGCACACCTTGGTGTTACAAAAACTCTCGCTAAAATATCGGAATTGTATTACTGGCCCACACTTAAGCAATCTGTTTGTCGCTACATTAAAAGCTGTAAAATTTGTGGTTCCCATAAGAGTTCGCAAGATGCTCGCCCTGGTTTAATGGGTAACTTTAAGCGTGTATCTTATCCCTTTCAATTAATATCGCTTGACTTATTAGGACCTCTCCCTCGATCGAAAAGAGGCAATCAATATCTTTTAGTCGTTACCGATTGGTTTTCTAAATTTGTTATGGTGCAACCCTTACGTAAAGCTACTTCCGCAGCAATAATTAAATTTCTAGAACAGAATGTCTTTCTTATCTTTGGTGTCCCCCAGATTATCCTTTGTGACAATGGTGCACAATTTATCTCTAAAGATTTTCAGAATTTCGTTAAAAGTTACAAAGTACAAAAAATTTGGTTTAACGCAAAATATCACCCCCAAGTAAACCCTACCGAGAGAGTAAATCGAGTGTTAATTACCGCTATCTCGTCTTATATTGATTCAGACCATACTACATGGGATGAACATATCTTTGAAATTGCTCAAGCTTTGCGTACATCTAAACACGAAGCAACCCAATTCACTCCGTCTTTTCTTGTTTTTGGAAGATATACCCCAATCGATGGGAGTTACTATGGTTTAGTGCCTGACGATACTAACGTAATCGAATTTGACGATAAAGTACGTTGGGACAAAGACCAACAGTCACTACCTTCTATCTTTAACGACGTTAGAAAAAATTTGTTAAAAGCTTACGAAAAGAGTAAGGACCATTATAACTTACGTAAACGAAATATTTCCTTTGCCTTGAGCGAACAAGTTTGGAAGAAGAACTATGTCTTATCGGATGCATCTAAGAAATTTTCTTCAAAATTAGCCCCTAAATTCATTCTTTGTAAGGTCACTCGTGTCATTAGTCCCCTTATCTACGAACTTCAGGATGCTGAAGGAAAACGCCAAGGCAGGTGGCATATTAAAGACCTTAAGCCATTCTCTGCCGACCCAAATGCTAATTAAGTTTTTCACGTTCCATTCTCCTCACGATTTTCCTAATATTTTTCTGTTTGCACCATCAATTAGTATCTTTAATTACTTATTCCTTCTCTTATACACCTACGTTTTATACGTTTAACTCATTTACCTTAAACCCTCTGCTTCTGGTTGACTTTTCCTTGACCATACCGTTACTCATATATCACTTCATTCTCTACACCCCCAAATATAACCCTGTCGTTTTATTTAATCAACCCTCGGAATTT
The DNA here is from genome assembly GCA_036346225.1 of Platerodrilus igneus. Lineage (NCBI taxonomy): Eukaryota > Metazoa > Arthropoda > Insecta > Coleoptera > Lycidae > Platerodrilus > Platerodrilus igneus. Next base: position 1,041,667 of record JARFIW010000333.1, on the reverse strand, counting down.
TCCTACTGCATATTGTTCGGTCTTTAGTATTTCTCTTATATGGTTTAATTGTGTGGTAATTGTCGTAACTTTGGTTGTAATAACTCATTGAATTTTTATGATTGGTTTTAGCTGATGTTGAGTGAATGCTTTCTTCTTTGGGCTCACATAGAACATGCGCAGTCTATGCCATTGAAAGAAATAGTCCATATTCGCAGTTGCAAAAGCTAGGATTGTCTATTCCATGTGTTTTTCCTCTGAATTATTGCAATCGCCCACATTATACTACAACATTATTCCTTTCTTTTTCTACTAAATCTACATAACTTATAAACATTTTTTTTCGTTGTTTTTTATTAAACTTTGTGGTGAGGTGCTATTGCTTTTTATTGTTATCTTATTAAATTCTCGGTTGTTTTAGCATATGGGGACAGTGTATCTGTATTTAACTGCTTATAATTGGAAATTTTTGTGTGTTTAGGGTGCTACCGTTTTGAAAAACTACCTTAAAACAGTTGTTTTTGTGTGTTTGTATCTATAATGATACTTGTAAGTTGTTGTGTCAACTTTTGTCTGATTTTCTTATCGTAGTTGAAGCACTCGTTAGGAAAATGATCGTACTAGTTCTCTTAGGAGTCTAGTGAATTTTAAAAATGTGTATATCTTATCTTGTCGGATTAATGTCGCAGGGGGTCCTTCAGACTGCGCTGTGTTTTTTAGGGACAATTCTCTCCTTTCTCACGAACGCTTGTCCAAAAACTATACTTTTTCTTAACCCGCTATCTTCGCTATGCCTTATTCTTCTCTCGGTGGACCTGTTCTTGTCCTGGAACATCCGTCTGCCACATAAGAATGATGTTCCCTCATTCCGAGCTACTGACCGCATTGGCTGGTTGAGTAGCGCTTTGCTATCCACCTTTCCCTCTGTCGCTTTTGCTCAATGCGAGCCCTTCCTCTACTTTCTTCTACCTAGAGGTGCCTCTTATGCACTTCAGAAAACCTACCTCCTTCTTTTTTACCTTTCCTATCTCTACTGCCTTTTCTTTTCTGTTAGTCACCGTGTGGTTGTGCGGGAGGTTTTCACAGACATCTGGACAATGTCTCTGCGAATCTTTCGTGGGGTCATGCGGTGCCGCTGTCAGTGCATAGGCTCTGGCAGTGAAGGTATGTATGAGTGTGTGAATGTGTGAGTGAATGTGTATATCGTATATACCGTGTGGATATCGGGTGATAGTTTCACCGATATCGATCAACGCGGGTGCAGGAATGCACCCAAAGGTCTTTGCCGGTCCCCCGTGCTGTTCTTGCGAACGGACCTGCTTCACAGGTTTCTCTTTTTAGAGGGCACGGGTCAATCCCATTTCAACGGCTCTACTGGAGCCACTCTTTTGTTGTTATCATTGTCTTGGGTAATAACTAGGCCAATATCTTTGTCTTCTTTATTATCTTCGATAATACCTTTAGGTTTAATATCGTTATCTTATTGATTACCTTTGGTAATAACCTTAGTTAGTATCGTTATCTTACCGATTACCGTTAGTAATAATTTTGGTTTAATTTATCGTTATCTTACCGACTACCGTTAGGAATGACTTCGAGTTATTTCGCGTTATCTTACCGGTTATCTTTAGTAATAACTTTTTTAAATTCATGTTACCTTACCTACTATCTCTTATAATCACTTTAACTTAATATCGTTTTATCTTATCGAGTATCTCAAAAAAAAATAACTAAAGCTTAATACCGTTATCTTATTCATTACCTTTGAGGATAACAACTTAAGCTTAATATCTTTACCTTATCTATTATCTTTAACATCAATTTGAGATCTTATCTTATCTTTTTATCGTCCTAACGTGTGGTATATATGACCAGACGTGGGAATTATTTTTTCCTGAAAATTAAGTGAAAAAGCTAACTCGATTTAGAAATGTAATTTGTCAGGTTAGCATATAAGGATTTAGTAGGTGGTACTTTTGGTAAATTTGTTGATTCACAACTGTGTCATGGACAAGTTAAATGTGCATCATTAGGAAACCAAAGTACCAGTAACAAAATTTGCTAGAGTGCAAGGTGACGCACTCTCATGAACATTTTTTTAAATTTGGGCACTTCTTGCCAAAAAAGAAGAATAGTTTGATGCGACACTCATGTGTGTTTGCATATAAGAACTTTATGTTAGCTTAGTTAGATAGGTTTAGATAGTTTAGGCGACTTGTCGCACCCGTGTTAGTTTAAGTAGTGTTTCATGCTCCCCGACAAATTTGTGCTGTCGGTAAGTAGTGTAGTCACAGACTATCGGGCTACCTATTCCGTTCCTGGTACTTCGGTAGACGTGTTATCGGTCGAAAAAACCACGTGGCGCCTTATATAAACATTTTGTAGGTTTTAAGTTAGGGTTTATGTAGGGTAGTTAGGACTTAGATTTTAAGCTGTTACTGTGCTAACAGACTTTTCTTTTTAAGTTTTTCTTTTGTGGCTTTGTCGCGATTGTTACGTGCAAATCGAATTTGCACTTTAACATTTTATGTTAGGTTTAGTTTTCTTGATGTACGGAAGTTTCCGCCAAATTTTCAAATACGCAAGACGCGGGAACATTTTAAATAGACTGGGCGGTGCTTCCGGCGCGTCATAGTAGTGAGTTTGCGTAGTGTTTTTATCCCTAGAGGGTTAGGACAATAGTAGAAAAAGAGTGGGGTCGTGTTTCCGTGACGCCCTGGAATCGAGGCTGTTTCCTTTCTACCTTCAAGTGAGACAGTTGTGCCGGGTGTGATATCTTATCGTATCTATGTAGATTCCCTTGTCTTTATTATCTTTGTTGTCGTTCCTAATTAACCTGTTCCTGTCTTTTCCCTACATAGGTAAGTTAAATTCGCAGCACCTCGAGGCCATTGGAGCAGCCCACGCCCGATGTCCAGCTCTACCAGCAGCAGCTGTGCCGAGGCTACCGTAGCGTGATTTCCTGCCGGTTACCGGATCCTTCACGTGAGTAGATTCTCTAATTTTATTGTTTTAATTTTATGTAAATTTTCCTAATTACGCGCAATATAAATTGTCGATGACGTCATGGTGTATCTTATGAACTTTGGTAACTGTATTACAGGCTTTTAAGAGCCATCTATCGCCATTTCAATGTACCACCATTTAAGTGTAATATTTTGTAAACTGTTTTACCGACCAGATAAACATTCGAATGAAGTGTAACATATATATATATATATATATATATATATATATATATATATGTAAGTATACATGCGCATGAAAATATTAAAAATCTTAAAAATGATTCAAAATGTTCCACAAAAGAACTGCAAACATTTCTCAAATCAGGTTTGAAATTTTATATTGTAATAATTAGTGAAATTAATCATCGTTTTGTATTTACTGACAAATTATTTGATGTTATTTTAGTTGTAGATCAACAAGTTGTTTAAAATTTTGAAATTAAAACTTTACATGTTGTTACTGAAAGGTTTACATTTTTAAAAATTTTTTATTGATATTTAGAAGCAAGATAATGAATGGAAGAAACACACTCTTTTAGATCATGACAAACTCGGTTTAACACTTAATCTGTCAACGGAAATATAGTAGAAGATCGTTTTTGAACCAAAGTATGCAATAGATCAACCAATGTTTAAAAATTTAATGATTGTCATATCTTGTTTGCTAATTTTGGCTTTTTCATATGCTCCGGTAGAAAGAATATTCAGAAATTTATAAAGTATAGAAACTGAAAACAGAAATAGGTTGGATACCATTACCATAGGGGCATTATTAATAGCCAAGAAAGGGATCATGGTAGAAAGAAATTGTAGTGCTTTTAAGTCCATCGACAGTATGATTAATTCAATAGAGTGTATGTGGGATAAACCTTAACCACATTATAATTTTCAATGCAAATTGATTTCTTTTGTAAAATATATGGCAAATTCTGCATTTGTATGTGTACAGTTACTTTTACTTATATTTTGACAAAAGTTTATTAAAGTTGGCTCACTTAAGTGGCTTGTGATAGGTAGTGCATGTGTTCTATATGATATTAAAGAAAATTCTTGTATATTTGAATTGATTTCCAAGAAAGACTAGATTATAACAGCTGCATGGAAAATTTCTGGGGTTATCAATATTTTTTTAGGGAGTATTGGGGTTTAATGCTAAAATATCTGGGTAAAAGGCATACAATTGATTGGCGACACTGCATACAGTCGAGCTCCCGTATTGGTAGCGAAAGGACTGTCCTGTCGAAACGTCACTAAGACGCATGTTTAAAATAGTAATTTATATGTAATTCTAATAATATATTGCAAAATGACAATCTTTTTAGTAAATCCAGAGATATTAAATAAAAATCGAAATGATTGCTTTAAAAGAATTCAGGTTCACCTTTGAAGGAGAAGATACTTTTCCTCTATCGATTGATGCATTGAAAGTAGAGGCTGATGGTATGTATCTCATCTGCCGACTCACTAACTAACTCACAAATAGCAGAATTACAACATAAAGTGCTCTATCGTATTTAAAATTTACAATTCCTTGGGTTGTGAAGTGAAACTGACAACTAGAGATTACTATTCCCATATTCTTGATTTAGTAAGTGAATATTGCTCTGAACTCAATAAATGTATATACATGGAAAATTTAATAAAAGTTCTTGATATATTAAATTACAGTGTCATGAGGCGTCGAGAGCTGTAAGCAAAAACAAAATTAAAGTGGAATTGAAAAGAGCAGTTTAATTTACTTCGAATCAACTTTGATTTAAATTCACGCTATTGAACATTTAGACTATGGAAAAACAAACCTATTTTTCCAATGAACCCTGTAAAATTTATGCGTAATATTAAGAAAAACCAATGTAGATTGTTTCACTGTACATGTTGCATTAATACTCTGAAACAAGACCAACTTTAACTTTTATGATTATAATATGGCATATTATTCTCACAGTGTATTTAAGTTTAACGCCTACGATAAAATTTAAGAGTCGAACAATAATACAAAATGTAATAAAACCTTTGAAATGATTTAGAATGCTTACAAGTTATTTCTATAACTAGGGCATTTACAGAGAACGCAGTGTACGACTTCTAATAGGTTCTATAACGTATTTTAGTTTATAACCCAATACAAAATGAGAAAAGGCAAGTTGACGAGTAATGAATTCGTTAATGACAAAGTCGATAAAATAAAATATTATGGGGAGCTTTTATAATCAAAAGAATTTAAGAATGAGCAGTTGTGCCGCGTGGAAAATAAGTATTGCGAGATTAAGTCTGATAATCTTTTAAAAAAGCAAATACCTGTAGAAACATGCGACATTACATAGTTGTAATTGCAACTAGGTATCTTCTCTTAAAATTATTCGAAAAACTAATTTCACTCTAATTTACAATACTTAAACATTTTTGTTTTCTATATACTGCATTTAGTTATGATAAAGAATCAGGACATTACTATTTTTTTAAGTTGATTTTACAAAAAAAGTGATCCGGATCACTGCCACACCGTGGAAAAATAACCACCAGATAACATTTAAACAAAACAACCGTCACGGAAAAAGTCAAACAGCACAATAGGCAAATACCGAAGAATACAATCCTACGTAAGATCAATTCTAGTATAGATCAGTTAAAAATTAAAAAAAACCCTAATGTTTGTCTCGCAGAAATAATAATTACCACTATACGATTATTGATTAATGATAGGTGTTTCAAGTTTGGACGCTTTGTTACGGGTGACATAATTGTTAGACTGTTAAATTTTACTTTGCCGAGAATATATGGGAATCCCATAACAAATTTAGGTGAGTTACATTTCGGGCCTTGGGAGCGGTGTTTTAAAAACAACTTCTAAAACTTGTAACAAATTTTATTAGTTTAATCAGACATTAATTATGGAATTTTAACAAATTGGTTTAAAATTACTCTAAGTCGAAAAATAATTACTAATTGAACTAATATGAGTGAGTAGCCTAAGCAAACTGCAATGATAAAGCTGAAATACTTGAGACTGACTGACTGGTCTTGGGACTCCCGGGGTATTTATATTGTCCCTGCTCCTCACATGTCTGTGGGAACTTGCAGAGCTCATGTCTGCTTATTTCTTAATACTATTCATTATATACTGTAGGAATCTTACTTTCTAGGTAATCACGGTTCTTAACCGTCTGTGACCTGCCGCCTGCGGTATCACTATCGTCTGAAATACAATGTATTGCATCCGTTCTCACAACTGTTAATAACCTTTATTTAATTATTCTTGAGATACAATGTTGCATCTAACTTAGTACTTTTTTATAATTCTTAATAATTTCTAATACTTTCTATTAATGGTACATATATATTGGGGGATACATAACTGGTGTATCGGCTAACTACAGCAGTGCTGGGGTGGAGCCTTATATAAACAAATAAAAAAATTGAAAAGTCGCTAACTATGTAAAGAAGACGATTGCTATTACATGCTACGTTACCGCTAACATCTACTTTGAAAAGCTTTTTAATATTAAATTAATGGGCGCTAACTCGTGTAGTCGATGAATAATCTTTTGAAAGACGAGCTTTTCAAGGGGAATCTAATTAAGTCGGCTTCTTGATATAATGGAGTTCTTTTTACAATCCATTTATATTTTTAATGAAACAAAAACGCCTTACTTATACTCATCATCATTTTGTTTTCGACCTTACTTAAGATCGGTTTGACGCAGCTCTAACTTCTTTTCTGTTCTGTACTAATATAAAAAGTTATACATACCCTTCACAACCAAAATTTTTAATAATTGGAGTAATATAGCTTGGTCTAGGCCTTTCTATACTCTTCTATCTTTTTCTTATCTACCTGGCTCTACATAGATATTAGCAACCTGATGGTTGTTAAAGAACTCCAACATGTTTACATGATTCCCATTTATAAGGAAATGAAATAGTATTTCCAAAAAAAGGAAAAGTGTTAAATTATATGTTATGGTAAGGCTTTACGAATCGCAGCCAACATGTCAGATCGCTAACTAATTGTGAGTTATGTCATGGAGACGTTTATTAAGTTAAATGTTATGGTAAGGTTTAAGCAACGAAACGCTGCCAACATGCCAGACCGCTAACTGTTGTGAGTTATGTCATGGTGACGTTTATTAAATTATATGTTATGATAAGCTTTAAGCAGCGAACCGCTACCAACATACCAGACCGCTAACTAATTGTGAGTTATGTAATGGTGATATTTAGTTAACTGATTTTTATATATTTATTTTTTTTGTTTTGTTTTCGAACTTACTTAAGGTCGGTTTGACGCAGCTCTAAATTCTTTTCTATTCTGAGCTATTCTAAAAAGGTCTACATACCATTCACAACCTAAATCTCTAATAATTTGACTAATATAGTTTTGTCTATGTCTTTCTACTTTATTTTTATTTGGTAGTTTATAATCTAAGACCTTACTAAATAGTACCTCATGTCTTAACTGATGCCCAATCATTCCATCTCTCCTGACCTTTAATTCTTTCCACATGCAAGGTTTCTCACCTATCCTTCTATAAACTTCCTCATTTGTTACTCTATCTGCCCAATTAATTTTTAACTTTCTCCTATAACACTAAGTTTCAAAAGCTTTTATCTCTTTAATTGTCCAAGTCTCACTACCACACCATAGAACGGTCCATACGTACGACTTTAAGAAACTTTTTCTATTATTTAAACTAATATTATTCGCTATTAGTAAGTCTTTTTTTTTTAAAACATTTTGCTAACTTGAGCTATTCTAGCTACTATATCCCTTCTCCTACGTCCGTCTTTTGTAATTATACTACCTAACTGGCAAAATTCATCTACCTCCTCTAACTCGGTATTACCTATATTTAATTTTGGTTTAAAACTAGACTACGTCAATTAAATTTATTTGAATACAAGCATTTTTTCTGTAAACAGGTGCACACACAAAATTGGTCATAACATTACTATCCAATTATAGTCAGTACATTACGTCCTCAATCTTTTTAAATTCAACTTCAATATCCACGTTTGGTATATCTAATAAAATAAACACTGCAATGATGGTTGATTCTTCATAATTTCATCACGTCTTAATAATAACATGCTTCATGCTTAAATGCCACCAACAAAACAATAAGAAAAATTATGTATAACTAGCTAGTAAAACTTACAGTTGAAACTTCGTGCGACTAAAGAGATTCATTAAGTTAGGATTGAATTTACTCTCTGACGTAAATCATCTCCAACATCTGTTAGTTCGGAACTAGTTCGTTCAAAATTTTTACTTTTGTTGACGGGTCGTGGTCGAATAGTCCGTGAATATTACCACATTTTACTCCAGTTGACTAATCTCATAGCCGAAGGAGATTTTTCGACCATCCTATAAACTGTTACTTTCTACACAGATTCGTAAGTAATTGATTGTTTCCGTTCGTTGTCTAGCTTCCGTCATCCTACTCCACTTTTTTATGCCTTCGTGGGGTATGTCATTGCATTACGATCTTTATATTAGATAACATGAAAAATGCATGATTCCGTATGGTTTGATACGTGATTATTGTTATCTTATATATTCAGTGGTCTATGAGTTGGTACATTGTAATATTTAACATTGTATTCTATTGTTATGTCTGGTTAAATCATTTGTAACATGATATTTGTGAATTCCAGCTGTATCGAGGTGATTAAACTATATTCTAATAATATTACTTTATCTTGTCTAAGGTTACTGTCATATAAGTGCACTGTTTCCCAGTACCGTTACACATTTCTACTGAAAATTGTAAAAGCTCCCCTATTTATAAGGTAATTATTTTATGACACATAATTACGTTATAAAAATTTACTGTTGCAGTTGGTCTGTTTACACAAACTAACTATGTTAATTACCCATGCTTACATCTTTGTATTCGGATTCGTAATGCGTAACATTGGAAACGGTTTTCTTTTTTGCGATTTTGAAATAAGTTATTGATCTGATTTACGTTCAACCATGTATTGTACAAAAAATATATCTATGATGTGTGGTTTAAGTTTTTTGCTTAAATTACCTTTATAGAACTAAAACAATTAAAATGCTATACTTAATTAATACTACTATTTGTGAAATCATTATATATAGTGTACATCCGTATTTATTTTGCCTGTTAAAAATTAATTTTTGCCCTTTTTTATCTAGTTTCTATCTAAAATAACGCGAAAACGTTGCAGCTTCATACTAAAAATTATTGAGGTCTATGATTCACCCACTTTTGTAAGTGGTGTCATCAAAGCAGGACCTGAGTTATTGATTCAGTGCTTCCAACTTGTCGGTCATAAAAGTCTCCGACGTTATTACCGTAAGATTAAGTTACTTTCTCTAAGTGCGGAATGTAGCACAGGTAGAACTAATTAATATTTAGTAAAATTTTAAAATTCCTTTTCAGCTAACGCCATATTAGTTTTTTAAGTGCTTTTCTTTAACACAAGAGATAATACTAGAAAAAAAGTATTAAAAGTATTGAAATAGCTGTAAATCATCAACTCGGTTTAATTAATACTGCACATTAACGTAAGCGATGCCATAGAAAAAATTAACATTAGGTTATGAAAGTGATCTAGGCATAGAGAAGATTGTCAGTAAAGCATCAATTAAATTGTAATACTTAAGTTAGTTTATATAAATTTTCCACCGCATGGAATTATTAATATGCATGTTTCATACAGAAATTACTTCAGAAATAGAAGAACTTTTAACAATTTTTAGTTGAATTGACCAAAATTAACATTACAGAAAAGCAAGTGTAGTTACTATACAAAGTAACATTATTACAATGTAATTTTATCATTTAAATACAGACAATGACTTACAAAAACCCACAAATATCAGCTTCCGGGTGATCGAACCAGACATCATATAATATAATGTACCTATTTGCAAGATTATTGAGTAGATACAATTCTCTGTAATAAATACTTGGATGCTAACCATTTTTAATTCAAAATTTTTCCATATTTAACGTTTATACAGCTGAGTCTCAATTAATTTTGAGTACATATGATAGCTTTGATCACGTATCAAATCATATGGAATCATGCATTTTTCTTGCGATTTAAGACAAGTTCAACATTAAGACCATAATGCATTGACTTACCCTACAAATCCATGAAGAATGGGAGAAAAGCGAAAGCTAGAAAGTGCACAAAAACTATCAACTAATTACTCGCGAACCGGTAACGAGAAATCATGTGAAAGATTATCATCGATGAAGTTATATCTAGAACCTCATTAGCTATGAAATTAGCAACACGCGTTTAACGTGGTAATATCCGCGAATAAAACGACAAAGACCAGATATCTAATTTGGACAGTTTGGCTCCCAAACTAACTTGGTTGGAAATTAAAAAATCATTTTTCAATATGCAATCGAGCTGACAAAATGGAGAGGCTTATTTAAACGCATTTAGCTGTAGGTTTATTAATTATTTATAAATTATTCTTTTTGTTTTGTGGTGGCATGTATTTATGAAACTTGTTAAGCTAGACATTGAGATTAGAAAATGTTGTAGGTTATGGTGTTCAATTTATTAGATTTACTAAGCCTGAACAGTGGACTTAAATTCAACAAGTTACGAATGTGATTAGTTTGTAATAGGTGAATAGTAAATGGTGTGACCAATCGCACGTGGCTTGATTTATGTAACTTTTAAATTCTGTGTGTACCTGTTTTCAGAAATATTGTTATACTGCGTTTATTTAAATTTATTTAGATAACTTTAAAATTTTTGTATGTGTTCCTTTTTGCATGACTAATGACATGATGCTGTATTAAAATAGATTTACGGACGCAGCAAGACCAAGCATTTTTTTCTTTATTGAAAATATAGATCGACTGAAAAAGAACTTTATTCCGTCAGTAGACCGAACTAATTAGGATCACCTAGAACAACTCGTGTTTTAAAGTATTATGCCTAGACCAGACGAATTGAAGCCCATTCATTTATTACAAATGAAAAGCCTTTTAATATAAGGGTTATTGGTAACATAGCCTTGCCATTGCACCTATTTTTCTATACATTTTTGTTCTTTTTAAGTTTTTTTTGTTTATTATTATTTAAATAATTTTGCAAAAGATTAATCGAGGTAATATCAAATCCAATATATTTAAGGATAGCAATTAAAATTGAGAAATTCAAAGTATCAAGTGCTTTGTTGTAATTTAGTAGCATAAGAAGCGTTAACTTATATTTATCTATTTTCTTTATAATACCGTCCACTGAACTACAACTATATCTAGATCTATAACCAAATTGCGTCTCCGGCAAAATGTTATATTGATCTAGGTACGATTGGATCTTTGATTCTATTACATTTTTCTGAATTTTGCAGAGTACCGGCAAAATACTAATCGGGCAAAAATCTTACAATTCTGTAGGGTTATTGTTTTTTCTACAGGCAGTGCCACAGCCAATTTTTAATTATTAGGGCAAACCATACCTTTTGATCAATAGGTAATTAAATGAGTTAGAAATAGAATAATATGAGGCAAGCATTATTTAAGCACTTTAATGGTTAAGCCATCCGCGCCAGCTGCGTTTGTTTTGATTTTCTCAATAACAATCACTTGCCCGTACAGAGAGCGTAATTGGTGCCACATAAATTTCCAAGTAATAATTTTCGACACATTTACAAAATGAGCACGAGTTATTTAATCTAAGATTAAACTTACCTTGTGTCCATTTAGATAATTAAGTTAAGGTACAACCAATTATTGAATTTTTGTATTTACGATATCTGCCACGCTGGCATATTACTACGTAATTTACCTTTTTTATTGATTCTACATTGCGTGGGGGTTTAAAGTTCACAGTGAAATTTGTTGTTGTTTACCTACAACAAATAAGAGCAAACAGGTACGATAAGGAATGGAAATAGGAAGCATACCAAGTAAATTTCACCTGCAACATGAAGCGGCACTTTACCTTAGTTTTTCAGATACGACAGTTGTATGTAGAATGATCATGACGGCTGACTTTTTTACTAGTCCAAGCCACCACCCTTCCTTGCAACGTGTTCCCATTAGTCAAAACAATGACGCATATCACATCAAATCGTGGGACAACGTGTATACCGCAAAATACCTAATTATAAAAGCTAACTCTAAAAAACTTCAAGACGTCGCTGAGAACTCAGAATCGCATTCTTATGTGCAAACATCCTAACTTAAGTACAAAAAAGGCCTTTGCGATTAATTGTTAAATTAGAAGCTTTTGAAGACAATTGAAGCGTAACAAAATTACTGTTTCTTTCGGTTTATCCAAAGATGCATCGAGTGGTACCTCTTCATTTTAATATTGTAATTATATGAAAATTGAGAAATATTTGCATTTTATATTATTTACAAAAATGTTATTGTGATACAGAAACTTAAACTCCTTTTGTGATAAGATCAAGATTGCAATCAATTTTAAAGAACTGTGAACATTCTTTTAGTTGCAGTCTTTTCTAGTCTGGAAACCTCTCAAAGAAATCATTATGTTCCGATGTTTGTGAAGTACTTGCTACGTACAGCGACGTAGTCCAAAAATAAACCATAAGAAAAGAAAGAAAGAAAGAAGGATCGGGCACAATCGGTTAGTGGGCGGGCTAATATACATACAAAAATAACGGAAGGCCTGAAATAAAAATACACGCACTCATTCATCACTCAACAACAAAACATAAAAAACTCTAATTAAAAAAACAATGTTACTCAAGAACAATAGTACTAAAAACAAAAATAATTAATAATCATAATATGCATCTATCAGAAGAACCAAAAAAATCAATTCTTAACATGGCGAGCTGCCGTTTTTAGGTACCTACCCCCATATTAATTAACGAAAAAAATAAATTACAACCCTACAACAGCTCTAAATCGTCATCTTAAATTTAAAATTAAACATATAAAATCGTTACAATAACTACAATATCAATAATCAGTGTCATCTCACGTACAGATGAAACCATTTTAAAACCACAAGGTGTAATTATCCAACAAAACTGAAATATACTCGTTCAACCAGTTCATAGAGTCCATACAAAGAAATAGTGGATAAACACTCATCTACGTGTCGAATATGTTAAACCTATCACACCCTCCTTAGGGCCGCAGCGGGGTAGCAGGGCCTAGGACCAGGCAATTTGTGCCATTTAAAAAGGGGCGGCAATCGCCTCATCAATTAGGTCCAAGGTAGCAGGTAGTCCTATCCACCGGAAGAAGCTAGATTGGTTATAGGTGAATTAATTTAGTATCGCCGAAAAGTATAAGTTTGTAAAACCATCATTACTTACGACGCTGTATTGCGTGCGCGAACGTTCCACGAAGAAAACGGAAACAACAAAAATATAACGACTGTTTTCGTCGAGTATAAGAAAGAGAAAGTGAATATTAATTTGTTTAACTAAATAACCAAAGCTCCAAGTACTATTGTTGTTATCGAAACGTGATTAGGAAACTTGAAAACACGGTCTTATCGGATAGTTTAATACCTCATTTCAACGAGTTTTTAGATGGAAATCACATAAGAATCAATTATACGCGGTCGTAATGTATAACTTGACTATTTAATTTTAGCATAAACTTTGCGTTTCGAAATAAATAAGTTTAAAATGAAAATTTGTAGAAAGCGTACTTATTGTAAACAGGATGTTGTCGGCGTATGAAAGAGTAAAAACGGAATCGATGTAAATAAATAACCAAATAACGCATACGGTTTTACTTCCGGAAATGATGGTATAGTAGAAACCACGAAAGAAGTCCTCTACGTCATAGGTGTCTAACTCAATTCAACACATACGTTTAAGATTATTTAAAAACTTAACTAATGTATATGATAAAGATAATAATACGATTTGTACGTGTTTTAAGTAAAGACATACGTGAACACGTTTATCTGGGAAAACGACAGAGATGAGTATGTGCCGTATGTTTTGAATTATATACTTAACAGGCTAACCTTTGGTAAAATTATGCCTTTTCTTTAAAATAGGATATTTTTCTTAGTTTTTTTGTAAATGGAATATACTTTTTAAAGTTTTAAAAGCTTGAGGGAACCTTCCGAATCGGAATATTTACTGGGTATTTATGAATTAGATGCTACATTGACTTAAAATTTTCAACTTAATTCGTACGAATGCAAATGATGACGCAGACGACTTCTTTCATGGTTTCGACTATAACATACTAGTAGCTTGATTGAAGTACAAGCTTTAAATTGATTTTGAATGCCAAGAATGATATTTATTAAAGTTTACACACAATAGACTGTCTCTTCAGAGCAGCAACGTCGATGATGTACAATAAGCTCCTATCGCTGTACTCGATTTTCTATTTGTTTTCAGCACAAAAGGTACAGGAGTAAGTAAGTCGATGGATTCCTTAACAATAAGCTTAAAAAATAAAAGTATTATATTAGATTTCAGGATGAACATTTTATAAAGTGCCAGGCAGTTCCAGTTAGTGGAAAAATGTGGGACAATTCGCTCTAAAAAATATTGCACAAGCAAAATAAAGCAGTGGGTTTCTGTTGTGTTCGTTAAAAATACGAATACCGACTAATAGAATATTTTAGTTTCAATGCAATCAATCACTGTGATTTTAAAACATGCAAAAATTGTTTTATCACAATAACTTTCTTAAAACAAAAGCTTATGTAGGCTTTCTTCTGCAACATACATCATTCACTGAACTATAAAACTGACACTAACATACATCAATCAGGGATGCCGCCTGTTAGGGGCCGTAATGGCGTATACTTACTTTGATTTATTAAAAGGTTGACGTTGTATAAAAGAAGTTTGAAAGCCATACACAAAACTAAATAACATATGATTAAAGTCACTTATCCATGCTTTCTTTTTAACAAATTTCTTTGCTTTAATATCAAGAAACTTGTGGATTTCTTAGTAACAGTTATTAGTTTATTTTACAATCAAATAATGTAGAGTACTGTACATCCTTTCCGTACAGTTGATACTGGTAAAAACGGCGTTACGTTAGTACTCTAATATACCCCAAAAGTGCAAAAGAACGCCGTAATAGTTCTGCGGCTGCACTGACTAACTGCAGTGGTATTGGGTAGTTTCTAGGAAAAAAATACACAAACGGGGACTGTTAAATTTCTAACAACTGCGTTAAAGAACACACGTTCCTTGAAAGGCTTAATGATTCATTTGATAAAATTGATAGGACACCAAACCTTTTTTCTTCAGCTAACCTCCATTTTGATGTTCCTTGAGTAACATTTGAATTTGTCCATTGGATAACAAAAGTATATCTATTAGAATTTTGTATTGAATGTTTCAAACGTTTTATGTCCAGTGTAGGAGTTGAGATCCATTCATAACATCAACATGTCAATTACGGCATTCGACGTGTTACTCGGTATGTCGCTTATGGCTTTTGACATGTCGCCCGA
The DNA here is from genome assembly GCA_036346225.1 of Platerodrilus igneus. Lineage (NCBI taxonomy): Eukaryota > Metazoa > Arthropoda > Insecta > Coleoptera > Lycidae > Platerodrilus > Platerodrilus igneus. Next base: position 1,026,257 of record JARFIW010000333.1, on the reverse strand, counting down.
TGCGTCGTTTAGGGCATGGTAACTTTACAAAGAGTGTTGTAAAACAGAGAGATATATAAAATTTTTGATAGTAATTTGCGCGGAAAGTTCTCGAAAATTTATACCTGATAGCCATGGCGTAAAAGCCAAACACGTAGGTGTAAACAGGCTATCAGATAGAGAGATTGGAAAATAGAAAAAGAAGTATACACATTCCGTGTGTTTTGTGTAAGGTGCGATTGACAGGCGTTAATTAAAAAAATTGTTGGAAGAACTATCGAACATGTATTAGCTCGAATAAAGAAGACTCGTATAAGGTGTGTTAAATACGATATTCTGCTAGGCTTGCAAGTTAATATTTTTCAGCGCTTGTGCTTTGGTGGATTTACACAGAACTTTTGTTCGCACGTCTTTGACATTCCGGTTTTGCTCTATAAAGTATAGATAGTATCTTTTCTATGAATGCTAGTATTCGACGGTAGTTAAAACGTATTAAATACAAATGTGTAACTCCAATAAACGAAAATTAAATTACAGAATTAAAGGTTTAAAATTTTTATTGGAATATTTAACTAGGCTGAAATGACCAAATGCTTAGCGTATAACTAGCAAATAGATAGGAAATCATATAGCGGATTTAATCAGCTGACCGTATGCACGATTAGGTAAGGCTTTTAGATCTAGTTTGGCCAATGGGTGTGGTACTACAAGACTAGAGGTATCAATATATATATATATATATATATATATATATATATATATATATATATATATATTGCTGTGTAACCTCACCATTCTTCGGGAACTAAGGTTTTCGAATCGAGCCCCAGCGTTGGGCCGTCATGTCTCCTGTGATTCCTACAAAAAGCCTCACCAGAGTAAAAAAAATATTCGAGCCTCTCAAACTGGGCACCAAGATTTGCTGTGATTCTCGCCCTGTTGAATCTCTTCTGATAATCGCCTCTGTACTCTTTCCGCCTCGGCTGCTCCCCTAGATAACTTTCATCCTCATTCATAAAAAAAAACAAACACATTCCTACCACAAACATCAACGTTAAATCTATTTACATCAATATTCATAATACATTAAAATTTCAAAATTAAATTTCAGCATAAATTTCAGTATCATAAAATTTCAAGTTTAAATTTGTCATCAGTTTTAATTTGCATCCAGAATTAAAGTCCTGGTAGGATGCATACTAATTAAGTTACAATAAGTGCAGACCTAAGTCTGAATAAAAGGGAGCATCTTCCACCCCTTTACGTTAATTAAACAGGTTAGTCTAATTGAGCTCAAAGACAGACCCAAAATTTCATCATAATCAAAACATAAACTGCTAAATACTCCTTTCTACTTAAACAAGAAAATTTTACCTTAAATTCAAAATTTGTTGTTTATACAAATTCACTACTGTCCATTTTTTTATTAAATAAATTATAAAGATATCCAACACACACCAAAACATCAAAGTTCGAACAAAATTGTATAAGTTACCTGAAGGTTAATGCACTCGTGGCTCCAATGTACATCGTCCTTTGTTAATCACACCATTCCAACTGGGTTATGTTTACGGCTTCTGATTCTGAACGCTTTTAAAATTTTCTACACCACCATTCATCTAAAGTTGTTTCAGGGCTTCTCATGAACTCATCTAAGTATATCAAAATCTTGTTTTGTGGATCCAATCACGATTACGAATAACATTTGATTATTAACACCCCCGAAAAATAGCAAAGAAATTCATACTTCTTTCACGCTATACCCCAAAACTGCCTACTTTTGTTTATTCATTTATCGTTACAAATTTGGATAATTGGTACAGTAATACTCGCAAATATAACTAGACTTTATTACTTTGTATCTTCTTTTCTAAGTGCACTAATGCATAATAACTTGTATCGTAGCACGTAAAGAGCAAACTATTTTAAAGTATTCAATAATCACCAAAATATAAGAGCAAACTGTTTAAAGTATTGAATCAAAATCGAAAATCTAAGAGAGCACTGTTTAAAGCATCGAATAATCAAAAATCTAAGAGAGCGAAACTCCTATAAACACGGGTTTATATAATCGCTCGCCTGTACGTCGGTTTAGTCCCGCGACGGCCAGTTTGTAGAATTTCGCATTCTCTGTTCCCTTTCGACGGTCAGGCACAGCGATTCTCCTAAATTTGCACACGCGCCAGTTGAAAATCTAAGAAATTTTTCGCACGGCTCGCAAACACGTCCGAGAATACTAATTAATTTTGTATAGAAATCGTTACGCTTACACCTCTCATATCTGCATCTTATTTTCACCAATCGCAAACCCAGTGACGTTGCTCAAATCACGCCTTTAATTATCCGTGTCTCTGTCTTGCGCATATTATCCGTCTCTATCTGCCCTGTTCTGAGTGGTACAAATCGATATTCTTTATTACGGGCTATTTCAATCCACGTGGACCCGCGACGTGACTTACTTGAGTTAAATAACCCCGTATCTAGCCTTCCCGTTAATATAAGCTATGGTTTATCCGACCGTTTCCAATATACCTAGAATCTTCATGTTTATCAGCTCGAATTTATTAGAATTTGACATTTAAAATTCCCAGGTGTTTAATCGTAACATTTTAAATAACACTTCTACGATTTGAATATTATTGGGTTTTTTTTAAAAGCTTTTATGCATAATATACCTTAATAATCGTTCAATTAACTCCAATTAAAATAACAATGAATGGCATTGACTTCTACCCTTTAATTTTTAGTGAATCCTAATTAAATATTAATTATTATTTGTACATTTTGTTTAATACTCGTTACTTAAAAATTGAATTAATTAATATAAATTTTGCACGTAATTTCTATTTGTTTCTTTACTTGGAATAATTAAATTACATACAAGTTGAGCATTTTAATACTGCTTCTTTTTATAGAAAGCGTCTAGTGAATAATTTAAATCCCTTATTTTTAATGAAACGAATAAATTTTTATGCTCCACGTTTTAATAACGCGTACCTTTTCCCAAAGCTTCCTTATACACGGTGATTAAAATTATTTGATGTAATTAATTAATTTTCTACCCTGGTCTAAATTTGAGTAATAATATATATATATATATATATATATATATCTACATCATTGGAATTGTTATATAGAAAATAATGTATATAATCCATTGAAGACTGTCTATTTTGTTGGAGGATGGTAAATTGGCTTCCAAAATGTGTGTACGTATTCGGTATCACATGCTAGATTACAATTTAAGTTGCGGGTGGAGTACTAAAAACAGAAGAAAAATGATAAATTACGTAATTTCGGCATGCGGTTTTACTGATCGATCAGTTGTGTATAAGTTGTGGTGGATGGGTCAAACAAAGATCGGCGTAGTAATTAAATAAAATTTGTCCCAATGCGAAAGTAAATTGTTTTTAGTAGTAGGGTGATTTTGTCCTAGAAGTAGGGCTATTTCGTCTTATTATTTGATCGAAAGCGCCTTTAAAAATCGAAAGCGGTTTGATAGCAATTTGACTAGGATGATGTTGATTCTAATGCGTATATGTATAATACAATATTATGTTGTGCTTGTGTGTTTAAATGCACAGTTCGCCTGTTACTATCGTTTTCCCCCGCCTAACCCCCGACTGTGTTCAAATCTTTTTCACATCCTTCGGATTCGTCTATTCTTTATATAAACCTGCTTCAACTGGGGTACATCTTCAGTTGTAATTTTCGTTTATTACATGCTTTACTATTCTCTAGTAGCAAGGTCTCTTTCCTGTTGTGTATAAAGTGGATCTGGCAAAATTTTTTAAATGCGAACCCTGTTTCGCTTATTTTACCAGAAAAGGTGACCTACGGATGCATTGGGTTACGCAGTATAACTCCTGCTTATCTGCATAGGAGTTTAAACGTTCGACTTTATCGGTAGAAAAATACTTTAACTATCAATACACGTTGTCGCCTATACCAGAACGTACAACTTACGAAGGCACCACGTCGAGCAAGATAGTGTTACCTAGACTACATCGAGGGATAAACGTTCGACTTAACCGACAGTCGTAGACTCTTCCCCCAAACAACACTGGGATGACAGTATTCGATGGAATGCGTGCAATTTTAATAAAGTTAAATTTACTTATGGTAATCATCTACGGAGCAGCAGGCATAAAATGTAGCGGCTGCTGCCACCGAGAGATACGGTGGCATTCAAACGATTAGCACAACGTTTAAGAATCACCCAATTAGCTATCGCGTAAAGAACATCGACATCGACTCGATGGAGTACCCGAGTTTTTCCACCTACAGAAGAAACAAATTATTCATTTAGTCCGTACAATGTTAAAGAATCATACGGCGATATAGCTTCATTGCGAGCTTTGTAGCTCCTATACCAAAAATGGAGGTATCGATCCGAAGACTACCGATGTAAAATTATTTAACGCAAAAAATGTTATTATTGCATCTGTCAGCAATTTGCAAAGCGAGTACAAAAACCTGTGCGAGGTTATGCGACAAAAGTCAGAAGAATTTGGGCAATGTGAGTCGGAATGGTCTTTAGAGAAGGTACTCTATTTAGAAATATACGTTAATAAGTTTGATCAGTTAAAGACATACTAGTGCATCAAGTTACCCTAATAGATTAAAAAAGATGAGCCTCACAAGATGATACCTTAGATTTAAATTTTTATATCTAAAATTAAATCCTATTTTTTACTGTATTTGATTTCGTATATCTGTAATTAAAGGCATGTATACAATTATCTAGTGCTTTTATTGCGAGCATTACTTGCTTACACCATAAGAATTATAGAGATTTCTACTAAAAAGTTTGCGTATCCACCGCATTGCTTAAGAAATACTCGAGTGCTGCAGTTTCTTTACTCGCACCAGGCCCTGTTTGTACTCCCTCAATTATTCAAATTTTTAAAGTCCTAGAATTTCTATTGATCTACCGTAGGACATAGATGATGCGAATCGGGTGCTTCCATTGGTTCTAGCCGTATTAAATAAAAGTAAATGTACCAAAACGTTTGAAGTTTAAAAATATAATGTACAGGTAAGTCAGAATAAATATTGTGTCGTATTTAGTTTGTTCATCCAAATTTACTAATTCTTCCTTCTCCATCTAATTTATGCTGTCGTAACGAAACGTGTTATATCTTGCCCTCAAGCATTGACTTAACTATTTCTAAACGTTTCAAGATATGATCTATCATCCTTCTTTTAATTACACGAGAAATAAATAAATTTTCCCCGAACCATCTGTAAGACGTTATTGTAAACTTTGTGTGCAGTTGTTTTTTTACATTTTTCCATAGTGCCACATTTTGAAACCTTCTCTTAATTTTTGTTTGTTTGATGTCGATGTTCTGCAATCGTATAATACTTTGCTCAAAATATAGGTATTAACCTTTCTTTTCTAACTTTTAGAATTATCATGAAATTGAGTATTACTTTCTGGACCTCAAAAACTTTTTGTTAAACTATTTTACCTTTTACTCCCATTTACTTCACTTGTTATTGCTAATTAGCAAAATTTCTTACTTCTATCGGATTCTATATTTACTTGCACCTTCCTACTATTACCTTGTTTACTAATTCTTACCTTAATTTTGGTATTGTTTTCATGCGTAAATCTCTGTCTGGAGCTCCAATCATTATAATTTGTTCTATTTCTGATGTCTTAAGTGTTGCTTTTAATATTATTCTATAACCTCATTTCATTTTTCGCTCGTATCTCTTATTTTTTAAATTTTATTCATTACCTTCTCCTTTGCAAATAAAACACTTACATACTTGTTTTACAAGCACCATAACTATTTTTAGTACTTCTTAAATAAATTATAGATTTCCCACCTGATTGACTCTCTTTTCCTACTATCGATTAAAATTTTAAGTAAAACATTTCAATCAATACTCTCTATGGGATGATGAGAAAGTGGAGTTAAATTAAGAAATAATTGAGTAAACATTGCCTGTGTAAGTTGTTGTTGGATATGTAGTACTCAGCGGCCAATCGTGAAGTAGTGGGATGAAAATGCACATGCAGTCACAACACGTTGTAACATTCCTTGTTAGTGTTTATAATCATATTTTAGTTTAATAGTTTCTGTATTGGTAAATCTCACTAATAGAGTTAGGGTTATCTCTTTAAGAAATATAATTTTTAGGTTACATGCATTCTTGATCTAAGGAATGATTTTTTTGTATCTTACATTGTTTGTGCCCAAATGTTGTCAATTTTATTATGGCGATTACAGATTAGAAATGATAGCATGCCTACTTTGTATTCTAAATTATTGCAGTGAAAGAGGTACAGGGTAAGTAACTGCGTTTTTAGAGGGGAGGAGGGTTGTGGTGAAATTTTACCGACGAAACTAATAGTGCATATGTAGGCATTTTATTTTTATATGAATACGTAAGCGATCACGAAAATAAATGTCAAAAAAATTTCGACTAAAACAGAAAATTTGCCAACAAAATGCCGACTAAAGCAGAAAATTTGCCGACAAAATTCCAACTGAAGCAGAAAATTTGCCGACAACCACAAACGTATGGGGTTATATTTACGGCCCTGAAGAAGTATGGTGCAGAGATATTAAAAAGATATTGTATCAAAAAGTTTTATCACCTGAAACAGCTCCGAGTTAGCGGACGTGAGTTTAAATAATACTCAATTTAGGTATACCGTATATAACTTTGTATGTTATAATTGCTAGTCCATGGTCCGAAGAAGAAAGGACACAAAGTCTTAACGGACTTGACATCAGCCACCTCAGCTCGCCAAAATGAGACGCAAAGGATGAATTAAAGTTTATCACTTGACATTTCGTTATTAATGCTAATAGAAAGTTCGGTTTTTACAACAGTATTTAAAGTATTTTAAATCGCGTTGTAGCAAGTCTAAATTTGCGTAGTGCGTATAGCATGCACAACCACATTCTATATCATGATGACTTAATAAAACTGCTGCTTACTAAGTATTATGTCATATAAATATTGGTTTTATTTATGCGGTGGCGAATTTTATATTTTTGTATTAATTCTCTCCTACTTAGATTTTGTATTCTGCAATTTAAGTTGTTACTATCATAAATTCGAAATATAAGTGAACTAGCGTAAGGTTTAGGTCACCTGACTACAGAAATTTTAATTTTGTTATTTGTCTTAGCTAACGATTATTTTACTATAAGATTTTGGTGCCGGTAAAATGAGTAGAGTTACGTTATAAATTTAGATTTGCACTGAAGGGGACCTCGTAGCAGTTGAAGGTTAACTGCGATTGTACGGGAGTGGATTTCTATAGAAGAAATAATAAAAATAAAAAAAAGAAATAAAACTATAAATATGGTCAAACTACAAAACTCCATTACTATATTTACTCACTCTAAAAGGATTTTTCTTTTTGTCATAATTAAGAGGAGCGAAACCGTCTGGTCACAGCAATTTCTTCAATATTATCCTCTACACTAAAGACGGTTATTACAGAAGGACTTCTTAAAATTATCACGTTTTACTTTACCTTTCTCTAAAATATCAACGCATATTAAGTTTTGTCATGATTAAAGAAATTCTCGAAATCAAAGCCTCTTTCAAATACAACTTCATCACTGGATTGAAAAGATATGCTTTTACAAATTTAGCTATCCTTCCTATATTATACATAACTTCAAATAAAATTTCGCCTAAGCTTAAACAATTAATTTCTGAGTTATAAATACACGTACTTCGAATTTAATGAAAAACAAACTTAATGTATTATCCAACTAGCCAGGTATTTCTAAAGGAAACCCCAACAACATTAAATCAAATCTATCAATAATATTATCACTCCAAATTTTCTTGTTTTCCATATTAAATTTCATCACATTCTAAATTCTATTTCTAGACATGCACTTAATAACAAACATAGAAAACAACAATAATTTTACTAATAAGCTTACTTTTAAAATCAATATACACTGATTCTGTCGCGTATTTAGTCCAACAAAATCATTACCTTCATGATTTGTTAATATCCACCTAAAAAATACTAACCATTTACACCTTGACTTAAAATTCGCATGTATATAATTAATAAATTTAAACATAAAAGCTCATTGTGTTCACGATTTGTAGGAAATCTAACGATGTCTAGTCACATCAAACTTTCTTGGAATAATTACTTAAGTTGTCCAACAGCAGTTTCCTAAACACAACATACCACAAAATCCAAATTATCGGAAAAGCGAGCTCTTCAGGTCTTAATCGCTTTTTAACCAGTCATAACGACGTTAATGCCCCCTACCCGTGTGTGAACCTACCTTGCACTTGCAAGCGTAGTTCATCCTTATATCGCACGCAGCGGATTTGTCCCCTGTGGAAAATCTAAAGTAACACTTTGGAAATCTGTTACTTTCACCTTAATTTTCTTTTACAGGCTTATTTGTTATCTATTATTTCTTCCTTTTTGTATGCGTGCTAATTGCTGTCAAGCTTTTAGTTTATACGATGTAATTATTGATTTATGCTGAATGAAAAAGTTGTTGTTACACAGTGGTCTATTACAATCTATCTATCTCGAAATATATAAGTAGTGTCTTGTTACATTCCGATGTTTGCTGTACAGTTTTAAAATAAGTCGTCGTCCTGGATTAATACGCTTACAATGTATTTAAAAGAATAATGTTACACTTTGCCGAATGACCTTTATAGAAACAAAATTTAAAATATCATACTTAATTAAGATTAATTATTCGTAAAAGCTATTATACAGGTTGCGTTTATATTTACTCTGTTCCTTCAAAATTAAAATTTTCTCTTTCCATTTAATTTATAGCTAGCGTAACACAAGGCGTTACAATTTAACAATTATTGGTCAAGTTTATTTGTGTATATTAAAAGTTTGAACTAAAAAGTACACATGTATATTAAAGACTTCATATCTTAAATCATTTGGTACGTGTGTTTCGTTGTAATCTGTTCGGTAGAGGCGTACGTAGTTGTACAGTACGATCGTCGTCAAAAGTGAAGTTAGCTTTGAGAATAGAGTCTTAATTTAAAGCTTTGAGAATGTAGTCTTGATTCCAATCTCTAGCTAATGTGCTGTTATTGCAGCTCGTCAGATTGGATCATTTATCTCAAAACAACCAAGTTCTTAAAATTATACACAAATTATGGTGTATTAGTATGTACAAAATGTATCTAATGCGTCTCCTATACTCGAATGCAAACAACTAACTATTGGTAACTTTTTTAAGTCTCCGACATGATAATATAGATGACATAGCCAGACATAATTACTTTTCTCTTAGTGTAAGTGGTTGCGGCAGGGGTGAGGGTGGGGCTGGGCGGGGTTTGGGGTGAAGTAGTAATTTCACGAGCGTCTCACGGCAGTAATGCCGTGACTGCAATGGCAGGTTAGGTTACTGTTAGAAATAGGTATTATTATTAAAAGACATAAATTAGATATTATTATTAAAAAACACAAATCACTTAACACGCATATCAGAACAGTGTGCAATAGTTTTAGCAACAACTGTTCTGATATGCGTGTTAAGTGATTTGTATTTTTTAATAATAATATCTATTTCTAACAGTAACCTACCCTATCATTGCAGCCACGGCATTACTGTCGCGAGAAGGTCGTGTATTTTTAGCCTGAAAAGTTTTTTGAAATATGGAAATGTCCTCTGCATTGAAGTATTTATGGTCTAAGTTGACGATTTACATTCGTATTGTTGGAAAAGGGAAGCATTTTTAAGGGCGGAAAATTTAAATTTGAGGTCTCTGAGTTATTCTTTACTTTATATGTAAGCTGTGGTCTATTGTTCTTTGCGGTTATCAACAGATGGAGTTTGATCGTTTATCCAAAGTATATCTGTCATGAGTTATTTTGAATAGAGGCTTGGTTAGTAAAATTTATAAATTTTTGTTACTAAGTTTGCATTTCTTGGTATTAGAAATTATTGTTAATTTAGATGGTTATTCGAGCTTGTAGTATTAGACTATTTGGATTTGATGAGATAAAATGTTCTGAGCTCGTTTCACTTCTGAAAAATTAGTCAATTTATTCATCATAGGGGCAGTAGAAATATTGCAAACGCATACTTTTTACAATGGTTGCCTTTCATATTTTTAGATGTGAGATCAAAAACAATTAGTTATCAACAAACGCGGCTTCGTTTTTCAAAACATCCTCCACGAATATCACTACACTGTGTGTGTTTGAACCAATTATCGAAGCATTTTTTCCACTCCGATAGAGGCAACTCCAAAGCATGAATTGTAAAGGCAGTAACATTTTTTTAAAGTGTTCAAAAAAGTTGCCCTTTGGATTTATTCTGGATATGGGGAAATAAAAGGAAACTCAAATGCCAAATCAGGATTATACAGCGGATAATCAAATAAGTATAAGGACGTAACAATCAGAAAGTGACCGCGGGATGGGGGTTGATATGAGGTTGAGTTAAAGGTAACGTTGAACGAAACCAGCTTAGAGTATGTAACGTGGCCTTCTCCACAAGAAAAATTTATACGGTGCGCAAGCTTTTATAGGGGTTCGCTTGCAAATTTGGCAAAAAGGTTAATCATGAGTGGGACTTTACTAATTCGTGTGTGCCGTAATAAAAATGCTACCTAGGACGATATCTCAAATAAGTTGGGTGTGTTAAATTAAGAAAGCAGTGTTAGGTGAATAATCCAAGTATTTGTCGTAAGAAAGACTAATGTTGTTTGAAATCCTGGAATTAAATAGTGAATATGAGCTTTTATGTAGCTTTTTAAAAATGTGTATGTGAATTTTTAAATGTAAATGGTTTTGCATTTATGCAGTAGGAAATTAATTAAACTGGAAGTGATTATTTTATTGATGAATGATTTCTCAACGGAACAAGTGCATGTTAAAGGTTAGTATGTAACATGTTTAATTTCAGTAGTAATTATCAGCATTGAATTACAAGGATAATGCGCGAAACGTGCATTGTTCCTTATTGATCACTTATATTAATATATCTGTGTCACATAAAGTTATTTCCAAGCGCATCTCTAATTGTTTCTTTCGTATTCCACGCCTCTAACGTCGCGACCACTCGGTTCTTGTTTCGTCAAGTTAGTCGGCCACTGGCAACAGCTTTATAAACATGTATTCTCGGCTAGAGGCTGGCGACCTTCGCATCAATTACTAACTATTAAGATATCTTCTACTAACGGTTGGTAAAGTATATATTTTACGAACTAATTTAATTTGAATTAATTTATTTAGCGCATCATGTAGGATCCAAAAATGTAGAATTACCGTTATTTAGGAACTGTCGATAAGAAATTTGTCTACTAAGAAATTATGGATGTTAGTTTGGATGCAGCCGTATCTAGTTAGAAATGGCTGGTAACTTTATTTGAAAAACGTAAATTTCCATCTTGATTTATCGTGGAGCAACAAAAGCAGTTGGGTTCGTTATTAGTTGTAAGATATTTCATGCATGTGTTTTGAAGGTTAAAGCACGTAAAGTTGCTATTATGTTTACAACATGTAAATTGTGTAATTTTCAATTATTGTTGATCTGGTTTTATAAGCCGTAGAACAAAATTTTGTCAGATTAGGTTTCTATAATTACAAGCTTTGTTCCATTTGAACCTTCGATAATTTCAACGTATGTTTTCGACGTCATATTTTTTGTGTTGAACAATTGACAGATGTTGTCACGAAAGCAGATGCTTTGTGTAGCTGTAATGGAATTTAAACCAAACATTCCTATTTTTGTGATTAGCTTTTATCTACATATAAATTATTAAATCTAAACATGAAAGTTCAAATCCACGTTATGTAAGATTCTAGAAATTGTAATCTACCTGAAAAGATCTGCCCAGGTTAGAACGTAATTCAGTGTATTATGCTTATAAATTATTTTCACTCAAATATTTATAGCAGGTTCATGTTTAAAGTATAGTTGGTTGTTGTAAAAAGTCAAAACTTTAACTTTGATGTAGTTGTTAATGACAAATTTTTTTCTTGTTGAAAAGTACCGATATTTTAAAAAAGTTTTTTTAGTAAACAATTAGTTCAAATTTGAGGCTTTTATTTTGGTCAAATGCGATCAAATCTAATTACACAAAGGTAAAATTTTTTGAGTAATAATTTGGTGCCAATATCATATTGGATATACATTTTTTATTTTTTTTATACTTTTATAGGACACAAATGGTGTTCAACTTTTTTATTTATTTAATCTTTGCAATTTCTTACAGGAGCTGCGTCTTATTTTGATAAGACATGTTTTTGTTAACGAAGGCGATCATTTTATCTTTGGGTTTCCACGTCCGCCCTTAGAACTGTGCTTTGCTATTATTGTAATTATTTCAGGACTTGGTGACGCCTATTTAACTTTGTTTAGCTTTGGTTTGCAAATAAAATTCGACTTACCCCCCCACACTTCTTATTGCTCTACCCAGGAATAGACCCCTTGCTATGTCGAAAGATTTTTGTTTACTAGCGCCTTAATGTAGAAGAAATAACGCTTCAGTGGTGCTTTCAGTACAATAGAACAAAAAGACGTTTCAGTGGCGCTCACAACGTGGCGCCTTCTGTAAAACAAAAGTCGTTTCAAGTGTTATGCTATCATTTTAAAATATTATAAAGTATGTACGTATTTATATTAAAGTATTTTGGAATGAACAATAAACAGATCACGAAAAAGCTGGTATGTAACTGTTTTCTGTTTGTTATTAACGACATTTCCAGAAATTGATATTTATAAATGACAGGATTTAATATGAGAAACAGGAAAATTTGGAGTGATAGCATTATTACTAGATTAGATTTAAGACCCTTTTAAGATTTCTTTTAGTAATACCTGGCCAGAGTGAGATTAAGAAATTGAGATTTTTTAAGGTAAGTATATTTGTGCTTGTACTAAAATTTCATACCAAGCCTATTTTTGTCATACTAAAATTAATTTGCTATACCCTGGTATATTTAATAAATCTTTTAGTACTTTTAAAACTACTCTTAGGAGATATTTATTTATTAATCAAAATGACCCTAGACCAGCATGGTAGTGAACACGGGTATGGGTGTTCACGGGGACCTGAGTATGAATATGTGTGTGTGTGTGTGTGTGTGTGTGTGTGTGTGTGTGGGTATTCGTATGGGTATGTGTGAGTGTGCGTGTATTTTCAGAGTGGGAGTGTATGCCTGCGTTTGTGGTTGTGAATGTGGTTGAGGCGAGGTTGAGCATGCATGTTAATGAGTATGAGCTAAGTTGTAATGAACTGATGAGTATATGGATACATGTGAGTGTGTTGTATGACCGCTGCAGGTAGCTTCGAAAATGTCAAGAATGTCAAAATAGCCTCATTATTATGTTATGTTAGTTGTTTGGGTAGCAGATGCTTACATCTAACCCTGTATTAAATCTATTATTAGAGCAAATATGGTAATCATTAAATATTTAACTGAATTTAAATTAAATTGAACCTGGTGAATCTGTATTGTAGTACAACAACAACAAATAATATTTAATACTGCTCCTTAAGATTGTCCATTTTATACTTTGAATATTGTTTTTTCTTTCATGTAACATAATAAAGACAATAAAGAATTATTATTATTATTTGATATTAATACAGTTTAAGTGTGGTTTGAATCCTAGTTGAAATTATTTAGCGGCTAGGTAAACAGACGCAGTTGTATAAAATATCTAGTTACCCTAGTGGTGAAATCGTATTTAGAAGAGACATTTTAATTTTCAATTTTATTTAATTTAACAAAAACTTAGTAAATGTTTTAAGATGTATCGTATAAGTGATAAAATTTGTTAAACTAGTAGCATAGGAAGGCTATGCAGAATAACTGTCTTCCGTGTAGGGACTAACATCAAAAGAGATTGTTGTGACTAGACGGTTTGGCGCCCCTTAATTATGACAAAAGAAAAGCCTCTCAAGTAAGTGATTGTGTAACGTAGTTGTTTTGTACTTCAGCCATTTTATATATTATTTTTATTTTTTTATTATTTTATTTCGAATTTTTGCTATTTCTTCTACAATTTTTCCATAGGAACCCACTCTCGCACCACTGACGCACCCTTATATTGTTATGGGGTCCCTGCCTCTTCAGGGCAAATCAAAATTTATTAACCTAACGCACATTTTACACGTAAGGCATTCTGGGTGTTACTCTAGTAAATTTTTGGTATGTAACTTTTCGTAAGGTAATAAACGTCTCTGACGGATGCATTGTGTGTATTAAACAAAGTAATTGATGCCGAGGTTGATTCGTGCTCCGATCCAGAATGTCTAGTAAGTGTTTAGTTTGTCGTTTCTATCCATTTAGTGGAGATTTACGGGGTCTACCACTTACCTGCTTAGATTTATAGCTATCGCTAGCCATCTTATAATTACTGTGACGAAATTAATCTGATTTAACAAGAAAATCATTTTTCTAAAGTTTCGTTATTTAAATCGCCAATTCATTTTATTTATCCGAAAATTAATTTTATAGAAACTTTCTATATTTTTATTGAGGCATTAAATACAAGCCTTAATTCTATTTCTGATTAAGCTCCAGTTAAACTTATGCTTGCCATGGGTGTTGTGGCAAGTTTAATTTCAAACTTAATTTTGATCTGTGGGTTTAATTAGTTTGCTTCAAAGTACCTAGATTTTAACCTCCATACCTTGAAGTACAAAGTTAAACTAAATTTTAATCAAAGGGGAATTGGAAAAACTCAAAGAAAATGATTAAGGAATAGATACAGCCAAGTAATTATGGATGGAAGTTATTCGCTTGAACATATTCAAAGTCAAATTAATTTTCCAGGTTTTATATAAATTAAAACTTATAAGGCATTTGTGTAAAATTAGGACTTTGAAAATATTTCATGGTGAGAGCACTAGAAGTAATATTAATAATATAACTATAAAAGCCTTTTATTTTCAAGTATGCTATTTAGGAGTGGGGACTTCAGGGTAATTCATACAGGATCAGAGAAAGGAAATTCGGGTGTGGGGATAGTTATGCGAAAAAAGATAGGACGACGTGTGGAAAACTACTTACAAAAGAACGAAAGAGTACTCATGGTTAGATTTAAATCTAAACCAGTAAATACAGTAATAACACAAGTATACATGCCCACCTCTCACTACAGTGAGAAAGAGGTAGAGGCGATCTACAAAGATATCGAAGACATACTAAGATACATAAAAGGACATGAAAATTTAATAATTATGGGGGATTTTAATGCAGTGGTAGGTGAGGCTAGGGAAGGAGCGATAGTAGGTTTATTTGGTTTAGGCACGAGAAATGACAGGGGAAATAGGCTGGTAGAATTTTGCGACAAGAACAACTTGACAATCACAAATACATTATTACAATATTATGTTAGAAGACGATACACGTGGAAGATGCCAGGAGATATAGAAATATATCAAATAAATTACATTATTGTTAGACGACGGTTTAGAAATCAAGTAAAAGACTGTAGAAGCTACCCGGAAGCAGATATAGACTCTGACCACAACATCGTAATTATGAAGGCCGCACTTAAATTTAAAAATCTGAAAAAGAGGAACAGAAAAATGCACTTTGACTTTAAGAAGCTAAAAGATAAAGATATCCACGAAAGATTTGAAAAAAGTCAAATGAGTTGCTGAAAGATACCGTTCATTTACATTTCCAATGTTCCACCTGAAGGTACTACATTGGCCAGGAGGCGAGTTTTTTGTTGCCTGGAAATTTAGAATTTTGCCAAACCCTTGCCGTTCCAGGCAATGTAGGGATCTTTAACGGGCGTGACAACACTCACTCACGGGACCTCCATTTAACCTCTCATCCGAACGAGTGCGTAATTTTTGTGAAAAATGCTCACCTGCCATTTTTCAAGCAGTCGACCGTGTCGGGATTTGAACCCAGGACCTTGGGAGCCGTAGTCTTACGCTTACTACATTGATCCATGGCGACGCGGCTGAAAGATACCGGGAAAATTTCTGATACTAAAGAAGTAGAAACAGAATGGAATAACATTAAATCCAGCTTAGACATGGCGGCCAGAGATATTCTGGGGTATACACAAAAACAAAAAAAGAAAATTATGAATAACAAAGGATATCCTGAATTTAATAGAAGAAAGACGAAAATACAAAAATAGATCAGACGAAACAAGAAAGCAGAGATACAAAGCCATAAAATGGGGAAATTATTCGCAAATACAGGAAAGTTAAAGAACAAGGGATTGATGAAAAGTGCAAAAAGGTACAAACTAAGATGGAAATAGGAAAAACAGACGAAGCATACAAAGTAATTAGAATGAATTTTAGGGATATAAAACCATATAACAAAAATATAAGGGACGCGGGCGGAAACGTCATTATAGAAAATGTAGAGAAAGTAGCTAGATGGTAGGAATATATAGGGAATTTATATTCAGGAGAGGAACTAACAGCATTAGAATAGGAATCACACATTGAAAATGACGACCTCGGATATTCTATACTTACAGATGAGTTTGAATTAGCATTAAAGAGCCTGAAAAATGGTCAGGGGCCGGGTACAGATAAGGTGCAAGCAGAAACTCTAAAAGCCGCTGGACAAGCAGTAACCGAACGTCTCTTCCGACTTGTAAGATATATGTATGAGAAAGGTGAGATGTCCAAAGATTTCAAACGTAACATCATAGTAGCTATACCAAAAAAAAAAGAGGCGTGGATAGATGTGAAAATTTTCGAACAATAAGTTTGACCGCACACGTTTCAAAAATATTAACTAGAATTGTACAAAGACGAATGGAAAAACGAGCTGAAGAAATACTGGGAGATCAATTTGGGTTTAGGCGAAACAGGGGAACACGGGAAGCTATTTTATCTCTGAGGGTGATAATGGAGAAAACAATAGAGAAAGGGGAAAGCGTATAGGGTTTGTAGATTTTGAAAAAGAATTCGACAATGTGAAATAGAAAAAAATGTTCGACATACTCAAAAAGATTGGAATGACTTTTAGGGATAGACGGATAGCACATAGCTAATACGAAGAGCAAACAGCGGCAATAGAATTAGAGCAAGAAAGTAGAGAAGTAAATATTAGGAAAGGTGTGAGACAGGGATGTGCCTTATCCCCATTAATTTTTAACTTATACGTTGAAGAGGCAATGAATACTGTAAAATGCAGGAAGACATTTAGAATTAATATACAGGGACAAAAGATTGATATGCTTAGATCTGCAGATGATATAGCAGCATTAGCATCTAGCAAAGAAGAGTTAGAAGCTGCTCTTAATAAAATGGAAACGGCTGTAACGGAGAGATATGGTATGAAAATTAACAAAAATAAAAATAAAGTTCTAGTATGCAAAAGAGGGGAAAATAAATCAAAAACAAGAATACGAATAGGTAACGAGAAATTACAAGAGGTTAAGTATTTCTGCTACCTAGGAAGTCAAATAGTGCAAGATGAGAAAAGCACAAAAAATATAAAACAAAGATTAGCACAAGGTCGTGTTACATTTAACAAGAAAAAGCAACTACTGTGCTCAAAGACCACAAACATAGAAACAAGGAAAAGATTGCTTAAAACATATGTGTGGAGCACAGCATTGTATGCCTGTGAGGCCTGGACAGTAGGAGAAGCAGACAAGAAAAAGGTAGAAGCTTTTGAAATGTGGTGCTACAGACATTTGATGAAGATTTCGTGGACAGATAAAGCTAAGAACAAAGAGGTACTAGAAATGGTAGGGGAAGAAAAAATATATGTGGAAAACAGTAAAAAATAGGAGAGATAGGATGATAGGCCACATACTAAGACATGAGGGAATAGTGTGGAGTATATTAGAAGCAGAGATAGGAAAAAAAAGAAGTAGAGGTGGACCTAGGTTAGACTACTGCACACAGATAGTGACAGGTGTAGGCTGTAAGAATTTTAGGGAAATGTATAGGCTAGCTCAGAATAGAAATCAATGGAGGTACGCTCCCAGCCAGTCGCAAGATGGAAAAACTAATGAGAATAATAATCACTGTACTTAAACATGGTGATTATTGTAAACAACTATAGATATTGGTTTAGTAATACTCTCAACTAATGTTAATTGTGCGAAAGGATTTACTGGAAAGCTATTAATACGGCAAATGTCTAAGTGTTGGGGGATCCTTGGCAGCCACAAACTGCTCAACCCCCTTCACATACCTTACATGTGATTTTCCAATGCTCCATCCGAAGGTACTACATTGGCCAGGAAGCGAGTTTTTTCTTTACCTGGTAAATTTGAAATTTTACTGAACCCTTTCTGTTCCAAGCAAAGTAGGGATCTTTAACGTGCGTGACAACACTCATACACGGGACCTTCATTTTACCTCTCATCCGAACGTAGGTGTATTTTTGTGTAAAATGCTCGCCTAACATTTTTCAAGCGGACCGTATCGGAACTCAAACCCGGGACCTTGGGCGCAGTTGTTACACACATACCACTACACCACGGAGCAGCCCCCCTTTACATACCACTGAATCTCAGTAAAATAGGGCATATAATTAGAAAACAATCGAAGGGAATCGAGTTGTATATAGGCTGTTGGGAGAATTGCAGGGAACTGTGTAGGCTAGCTCAGAACATAAATAAGCAGAATTACAAGTCCAACCAGTTTCAAGACGTAAAACCCAATGACAAAAAAATAAGTGCTCTTAAATCTGATAATTATTATAAACAACTACAGGTGTTGGTTGTGAAATATTTTCAACTAATGTTGATTGTGCGAAAGGATAAATTGGAAAAACTATTAATTCGACAAAGGTTCAAGTGCTGGGGGAACTTGGCAGCCAAGGGCTGCTTACCCCCCTTCATATACCACTGAATATCGGGGAAATAAGGTATATAACTGTAAAACAATAGAAAGTGACGGAACTGCATCAAACAAGAAAGAACAGCAGCTATGTTCAAAGACAACGAACATAGACACAAGAAAAAAACTGTTCATAGCAGAGTGTGGAGCACAGCACAGTACATCTATGAAATAGGGGCAGTAGGAAAAGCAGACAGAAAGAGATAGAAGACTTCTGGAATGTAGTGCTTCAGATGTATGAGGATGGTAGCATGACAGACAAAGGTAATAACAAATAAGTTGTTGAAATAGTAGAGAAATAAAGATATCTGTGGAAAACGAAAAAAAATAGGAGAAATAGGACAGGATATGTTCTAAAGCATTTCTGGGGAATAGAACGGGATATATTACAAGCAGAGATAAGATAAGATTGGTAGAGGTAGACCGAGATCAGACTTTCGCACACAAATAGTGATAGATGCAGACTGTGCAAATTTCAGGGAAATGTGTAGGTTGTTTCAGTTTAGGAAACAATGAGGGTACGCGTCCAACCAGTTCTAGGACTGAAGATCTTTTGATGATGATTAATATCGGCTGGATTGAATTACATTTTCATCAACACTGAAGACTTGATGAAGATGATGCTATTCAGGAATCACAGCATTTTTTAACCCATTAGTGCACGAAGTTTATTAGTAGTTACTGACCAATTATTGTTGTTTTATGTGCTTAGTAAGTAAAGTAAAAAAACTAATTACTGCATCAAAATTTTTAATACAACTAAAGATATTAACCGCCTTTTTGTGGGACGCTATGCACAAAAGTCCTATTACAATGTGTGATACTTTTAAAACAATTCTTGGGTTGTAAACCGACGCTGCACTTGACGCAAATAAAGCTTGATTTTTTTTACATGAAGTACATCTTCTATCCGTTAGACAATAAACAATTATATGATTTCGTTCATCATATGTTATTGCGGCTATTGATTTTGTATAGATAACTTACCCTTGAAAGATTGTACACCATACGCGTTCGAAAAATTTAACATAAGTTTCTTCTAAAATTTAATAAACTTTTACGTACTGGTTTCTTAGAATGAAATTTTCTCATCAATGACCAAGAATTGACTAGGGATACGTCAAATAAATAAGCAACATTTCTACTGGCATATGCGTTTTTGATAGTTTGCAACCATTCCAGTCAGTTTGTTAAGTCCACCCATTCCCTATTGTAATAGTTTATAATGTCTGGTTGTGAAACATTTATTTTTGAGTTTGCTTCCCTTGAAGATTGTATAACATTTTCACTATAAACCACATCATAATTTTGTAACAAAATTTTTGCTACATTAAATATCTCTAAAGAAAAACATTTCTAGCCGTTGTTATTTTACGAAATTGTCATTTAGCGTGAAATCGTTAAATAGTTTAATTTACTATAAGGAAGAACACCTCTTCTTTTTTTTACATTATCTTCACCTATATAAGGCATTTAATAATGACTCCTACGCTTTTGATATCTGCAAATATTCTGAACGTAACTTGAGTTGCATAAGCTACAGGCGTTCTGAAGCCCACTTGTGCAATTGCTAGACACAACGCCTGCGCGTAAGGTGACGCTATAGGTAGAGGTTGACAAGAAGGCGAGCGCAGCCATCTTGCAAGCAACAACGAGCAAGTACGCTTCGTTTTAAGAATGCGAAATTTTTGCTTCAAGTGGGGCATTAGAATTGCGCTATTATCGAAGAGGGTGTAAAGGTCGTCGTGGCGGAGGCTTTGCAATAGAGCTCTTGCAAGGCCGCCTCGAACAATGAAGAGTAGATATTAACAACACGTGCTGGTGGAGGTCCGTTAGTGGTGAGATTGTGTAATAAAACTGCCTTATATAAAACTAATAGATGCTTTAATTTCCTTAGCACATTTAAGTCGACACATTTAAGTATGCCCGTCTGAAGAGTAAAATTTTAAGGAAGCACGTTTGAGTATGGTAGAATTGAAAATTTAAATCGTTTGTATGTCTAGCAGAATTCCATGTAATGTTATTGGAACGTAATTATGCATTGTGGAATCACTCGTTTTGAAGCTGTCTGAAGGGCTGATCATGTAAGAATTCTGTATCTAGAAAATGCTATCTTCGTACCTTTTTAAACTTCAATAAGATGGAGTATTATGTTGTTTTGGTTGGTCTAGAACGTTTTGCGGCATCATCATCGAGCAGTTAAAACAAAACCATTCAGGTACTTATAAATCTATTTATTGAGAATTAATTTTACGTATTAATTACGGTCAAAGCTTTGATTTAACGTTTTCTAAATTATAGGAAACTTTTGTTAAAGAATGTTAATGTTGAATTTTTTTTGCAAGATATGTTTATGCTTAAATCCCATATAAAAACCAGTTAGAGAATTATATCCTAGTAACTTAATAGGTCAAATACCTTTTTGTTCAGAACTAAATTTTTTTCATAAGAGGAATTTTTGAACTTTTAGATTATTTAATTTAAAGTTGTTATTCAAAGCACGTAAGTAATGCACATGTTAATTGAGAAAAATAAGTATAAAGTTCACTTTTGATTGAAAGATGTTTAACTACAATATGCTATATGATTAGTAAGAATATCAATGCTGCTTCTAACATATGATGAACTGACTTTCTTTAATTTCATATAATGTTTGAGCCATATGAACTTTTTGTGTAATAAGTTCGTTAGAGAAATTTTGTAAGCCAGAACAGATCTGTTTTATGGATGTTTAAGAACCCGACTGTATTAAAGAATTTAAGAATATTAAGATCTCTCTATGTAGAGAAACAAATTCAGAGATTTTTGAAACTTATTTTATATTGATTATCAGATTTTTTTTTATAAATAATTTTTGCAACAAAGAGAATTACATTTAGATTATACTTTGATTTAAAACTTTTGTCTTTTTATTTCACTAATTGAAATTAATAATATCCAAATTAGATAAACAAAATTTTGAAAGTGGAACTTAGAAAAAAGTTGATACAGTATTAGGTAATAGAAACAGAGTAAATAATTTTCAGTAGAGAATATTTTCATAGGTAAGGTGTTGTTGAGATTTTGAATTCGGGACAGTCGATCTATAAAGACTGAAATATTTTGTTGTCGTAAGACACAAACAGTGTCATATTTTATTTTTTTTGTGTGACATTTTCTTGCAGGTCCGACATCGCAGAAGCTGGAGCAGAGGTCCAAGAGGTTTCCAGAGGTATTGCTTATTTTAATTTGTATGCTTTTTGATAATCATTATATCCTATAGGTTTCTGCGTCTTCCTGTAGGATACTTTAGTTTTATTTATTGTCTATATAGATGCAGTGGCGCTCATTTCCTTTTTTTGTTCCCGTTTGTAGTCGAGCCCACCCTATATCCACGCCCAATCTCATTGCTCACCCTTGGGGTAATTCCCAGACTAAGCCGCGAATATAGTAAAGCTCGTGGGTCCACCGAGGTTATGTTCACTAATTGACTCACTCCATAATTAAATTAAATAAAGAAAAAAAATTATAAGTTTCAATTTGTACCGGCGGAAACAATTTTTTTATCTTTCTACTGAAGAGACATTACCTTTTAAGAAGTTTTATATTCGAAATGTCTTCGACGTTTTTTTTTAAATTGCATTTGTATTGCCACCTTTCAAAGGACAGTTTCCTTAGCTGTTGTCACGAAGTATGCCTCTAGCATAATATTCTTTATCAGAGAGATACCATAGTAATTTGACAGAAGTAAATTAGTTATGAAAATACAATTTGTATCTTTCTTGTGGAGAGGCATTTTTACAAGTTCCACTAAAAAAAGCACTACCGTGATCTTATCCCAAACTCATATTTATCTCTCTCGATAGACTTGCCAGTGTATATATCAACGTGTACCCATTATCGACACACAGAGACCAGTTTTTGAAGCCAAACCTAATGGGTTTGCTTTCGATATATTGTTTAGTGTAATGTTTTCCGTAATACGAATTCATGCCCTCGTCAATACTTAAATTTTCCTCTGATCCACCAAACTCTCTAAAGCTTTTATTTAGCTTGATAATAAGCAGTCTGAGTTTATAAAGTCTATCATTCTTATACATTTCGGTGTTATCATTTAGATAAAATTTTTTCAAAATAAATTCAAAGCGATTTAGCTGCATGTTTTTGGACAAAAGCTTTGGATCATCATCTTCGCGAGACCAACATATTCTTTTGTTAGTACTTGCCATAACCAGACAACAATAAACCCTCAAAAAAGACATACAACTCTTCTATGTGATGTACTAGCAAAAGTGATGAGTAATCGTCTTCATTCGCTAAATGCGATAATTCAGTGTAATTATCTGATAGAGATAACAGGTAATCTATTTTCTTGGAACTCGTAAGTTGATTTGTTGGTTAAAAAACCAACTCCACTTCAGTTTTTAGCATGGCGGAACCAAGACCAATTTTTCCAGCCCTCGTGTTCTTCATCAGATTCATCGCTATTCTGATTTGTGACAGAGTAACGTAACTACAGGTTAATTGTTTGATGGTAAAAAACCTTTGTTGAAAGTAAACATTTAGTATCAAGAATGATTCAGCAGATGGCAAATCATTGCCCAAATTTAAATACAGTGAGAGACCTAGCAATTAGTTACAAATAAACAAAAGCATACCTTTGAGTAATAGTTGTAGTCTGCGGTAGATCTATGCTGGCATCTAACTATTCAATCGTGAGATCCGCGTATTGGTTTTTTCTACAAACTGCTGCAGTGAAGTTGGCTGTTAAACCTGAAACTTAGGGAACAGACGATATTCGAGTAAGAGATATTGGAGAGGTAAGTAATTCACAGGTAAACTTCATGCACTAAAACGCACAATTTTATACAGAACGATAATTAATGATAAAGTCCTTGCTAATACGTGTCTTTCTCATGAACTCGTAGTTGTATCTATCAATCGTTAAACGTTTTCATTGGTTAGCGCAATAACTACACATTCCTTTCGACGTGAAAGTCGTTTGACAGAATACATATAATATAATTGTAGGTTATTTTCTTACAATACGTAGATACTGGAAACTGCAATTATATGCGTAGTAACCTAATTTATACATAAAATAACAATCATTGAAAAATAAAGTTTTTCCTTTTGGATTACAAAAGCATTGTCATACCTAATATTTGTGCAGCCAAAAATGCATAACATTTGCATAAATCGTTAAAAAAAAATAATAAAACAAAATTTTTGTACGAGAGCTCACATGCACGGAAAACTTAAATTAAATAATGTCTGTAGGCTCCATCTGGTTTTTAAATCGTAGCAATCCTTGCGATATCAGGAAATGGAAATAAGTAGCCGTCCGATATCCATGCTACATTATCTGAGCGCGCAGGAGTTTTGTTTGACGGCACACCTACCGCCCAAAATTAGTCGGCGAGTATGAAGCTCAAACACTTAAAACTAACACCTAAATTTACTATAAAGCTGAAAATAAAGTTTGTTCTTTCATTATTGCATATTTATACACACAAATTTTTCTTAATACCTTTAAGGTATTGTTTTAATTTTATCAAATTATACACTGGCTTTTAGCAAAATAAAGACAATATATTGTAGCAGTAAAAAGCGTTAAGTTAACAAATTAGCCAGTATTACTACATTAACGATACATAATTCTTTAATCGTATCTTACCAAATACAACATTAAGCAATAGGTTATCTCTTTTGTTTTTACAATATATCCTACCTTTGGTATAAATACCAAAAGTTTGGAGCATCAAATAGATAAGTTTTCAAAGATATTTTTTAAAGAGAAACATATAAATAATTTATTTGCTTTAAAGCAACGTTAAGATAAAGTAACATCTTAAAGATAATTTCAAAGAGGAAGATAGGTACCTAATCATTCATGGCTTAGAGTATTGTTTAGATTGAAACAATATATTTATCCAAAGTGAAATAAAAATCTATTAACTAGGGGAACTGAAAATAAATAAATACTTAGAACAAAATCGCCCCACGTTGTACGTACTAGTTAATCAATAATTATTTATCAAGGATAGAACAAGGTTATTAACTTAGGTGGAACAAGCGTGACCGCGGTATAGCTAGGATCTACATACCAACTGCGCCACGGAACCGCCTTAAGAAAGAGTCAGTCCGCAGATCAAATCAATAACAAATATCCCTGTCAACAACGGTTCTACGTAAACCTAACGAAAGACATTAGAGATACACAGCTAAACGGAGCCCCCTTCACCCCACGTGCATGGCCCAATGTCATGCCCTCCTACAAGTGTATATAAGAGAGAGGGATTCCCAAGGGAATGGAGTAATCTTGCAAAATCCTAAAAAGGGATTTTTACTCATGTCCTCCAAAAGGAAAAGTGCCGTGGAACTGCACTTGTTCATACGAATAGCATGAACCACCAGGTAGATATAAAGATGCAATTCTTGCATCCTGCATCGATTAAGAGAGAATCAGCCCGCAGACCAGATTAATAACAAATTTCTTTGTCGACGGCTCTACGTAAACCCATCGGAAGACGGTGTGATACACAGCTAGACGCCCCCCCCCCTCCATGCTCGCAGCATAATATCGTGAGGTAACAATCTTCTATGTGGCGACTTAGAAATTAAAATAAAACAGTAGAGGATACAGAAAAGATATAAGAGGGTGAAGCGTTATTTGGAGCTTCGTAGCAACCAGGTAAAGAAAAAGAGAAGGGTTCGAATTGAGCAAAAGCGATAGAAAAGTGGGAAATAGTAAAGCACTAGTCGACCAGCCAAAGTGTAGACAGCCGCCCGAAGTGGAAAAGCACCTTATTGTGTGATGGACGGTTGTCTCCTGCAAAGGAAAAATAAGGACTGCCTTTTTCCATAGCCAAAAGTTATAATTTAAAAGATATGTAAGTTTAATGTCTTAAATTAATACAAAGTAAAAAGGAATTTATGACAAGTGTTTTATAAATCACTAAAATTTCACATTGTTTCATAGATTATTAGAAAACAATCACAACCATAGATAATTTATCACCCATACTCTTAGATCTTGCAAATACATAATTTGATTTTTTAGAAAATAGAACAGATAATAAGCTGTTAATGTCGGCATAGGTTTTGTCATTGAACTTACAGATAACCTGTAGAATATTGGTGATTTTTTGTAATAAAATTAATTTATCGCAATTTAAAAGAAGAATGTATTATATATAATGTATGAAATTAAAAAAAAAAAACTAAGCTAAAATAGAAAATTTTAATGGGCGTTTCTAAAATATCGTAAAAAGTTAGACGCCAAAAATAAATATAAGAAAAAGCACCTGTTAAAGATGAACATTCAGTACCAAGCATGATTCAGCAAATGGCCCAACAAACTACAAATAAACAAAAGCTTACCTTTGAGCAATATTTGTAGTTTACGGTAGATCTATGGTGGCGTCTAAATATTCAACGGGTTCTTGTGAGGTGTATCTCCACCAACCGTCAAACGTTTTCATTGGTTAACGCGATAACCGCGCATTCCTTTGGACATGAGAAAGTGCATTTTTGACGGAATATGTACTAGCAAATTGTCGGTTATTCTCCTTCAATACGCGAGAACTGGAAACCGCAATTTTTGCGCAATAACCTAATTTATAGATACGATAATAACAAAGGAAGAGTAAAGCCATCGCTTTTGGATTAAAAAAACATCTCTATACCTAATATTAAAATAAAGCTTTGTGCAGTCAAAAAGGTGTAATAAATGAAGATCATTGCTTTCTAGAATCGATACCATTTCGTACAACGGTAATCTGAAGCATCAATATTTTAAATGTAGAGTGCCATTATGCATAATGTCCTTTCAAAAAACAATTTTTAAATGCAAGTTATCGCATTGAAATGTAAAACAAAACACATCGCTGCTATTGGCTACATCTTTACAATGCCTTTACAGCACCATAACTTAACAATTTCAGTTCAAATGATTTATGTGCTCTATGGTATAAAATTTACTTATCCGCCGTGCCTTGTTGGATATTGAGTAGGATCCATTTTTTGGTTTACACTTTTTTAGGTTATGTATCTATAAAATGTGTGAAATCACTAAAATGTTGATGTCTCTTAAAAAGGGCGCTATGCCCTAATGGGAACTACCAATTTAACTCTATTCATCGGCTACAAATAGTAAACACCTTTTGAAGTTTCACATTTATTAAAAGTGCAATGTGCATTTTACGTAATAAAAGCTACAGATTAATCCAAAGTGTCAGCAACCACTTTTATAGCTTTTGATGCAGAAGCAACTGGATAACGATGCGGGTGATTTCCTATAACTTTCAAATTAATGTTACGTAAAATTTCTCATTTCAGTTTACTGCTAAGCAAAAAGCACACGAATAACTAGAACGGTATAAAATAAATGCTTTGGCGAAAAACTCAATAAAATGAAATATTGCGCTAAGGCGCCAGTATCACCATATTTTATGATATGGAATCAGGTGCATTCCAAAGTATTATAAAAGTTTTTAAGTAAGAGAGCATGGGATAATAGGCAAACTAAACGAAAAGGGTGTATAACAAAATTAAATAATAAATTAAGTTTGGAAGTACCTTTATGCTCTAAACAATACTTTTGATAATAGAGTATAACCGCCGGCCATAAAGTGCTAAAAACTTTTATCATCTGTTGGTCTATTTGTTTATTTGTAGTTATTTGCATTGCGTTCGTGTTAAAAATATAAGCTTCATTATAAATATTAAATTTGGATAAACAGACCAAATGTGGACGCAGCCTGTATAGTAAATTTCACAAATAATTAATATTAATTGAGCGTGGTCTTTTAGATTTTTTGTTTCTAGAAAATATATTTTAATTAGGGCTAATGAATAATTTTGCCTGGCATCGTGAAACTAATTCGAGCATAGAGAACCAAAATTAATGTAACCTTGTTAATTACTTTGCAAAAAGAAAAGCACGTGACCGGTTTCGCTGTTGTTGTAGCTCATCAGACGGACGCATTTTTTTCTGCAAAACAACCAACTAAGATCTTGAATTATACACAAATCATGGTGTATTTATAAGTACAAAATATTTCGCATGCGCCCTTTATACCCAAAAGTAACCAACTAACTATCCGTGACTATTGTAAGTCTCCGACATGTTAATATAGAAGGCAGTGTCAAACTAAATTTTATTATTAGTCAAAAGCTTTACTTTTCCAATGCCAGGCAAAATTATTCATTATCATATAACTGGAAACGTATTGGTTTCCGTTGACCAATATCCTCATTTAGCATTGGGTCTAGTGCTTTCTTAGAAAGTTTGCCAGTGCTAAGTAGGTAATTGGTCATTTGTTTAATTTTTTTATTAGAACTGTTAGTATAATCTAGAACAACAAATTTTCTTAAAATGGATTGAGACGCTAAATACAAAACCAAAATACCGCATTAATCATTAAATAGACAAAGTGTCGCGATTATAAAATCCGTTGAAATAAAAGATTTCATAAAACGTACAATGTATTAAATATATAATATAAGAATGCTAAATATGTGAGATTGAAAATTATGATTACAATAAAATCCATGGCACCATGCAATAAACAAAACCCCAGAGTATACAATGATGAAATAAATTAATTCGTGGGAAACGCAAAAACAGCTAACATGCAGAGACTCTATCTAAGACATGACTAGATGTTCTCGGTAAATAGCAACAGCAATAAAAAGTACTTGCTTTTAATGTATTTAACGTGACAATAACTTTTTTATATAGCATAAGTTAAATATATTACATTATGAGAATAAAATTTTTACAAAGGGGAAATATATATGACAATTAAGTACTACAATTTGGAAGTTAAAGTTCTGACAGTATTTAAAATGGATTTGTATTCATATAATGGGAAACTAATAAAACCTGACAGTAATTATTTTGTTAGACTATGAATTAGCGACGGTACCAGTTTTAGTTAAATTTAAGCATGATATTGCGTGTACGGAAGTTCGAAACATTTGAAAATATAAAAAATATGTGCGTATTGATTTTAAAGTAAGCTTTGTAGGTGGAACTTAATGTTACAGAAAGAATGAAAATTTAATATTTTGAATGGACAATGGAATGGCAAACGGGAAAGTTGGTGTGTAACTGTTTTCTAAATATTGTTATTAAGGACATTTTCAGAAATGGGATTTAGAATATTGTTATGTTCCATATCGTACTTTGAATATTTTTTGCATTTTATACTTTCATTGTTTTAAGTTTTTAATAGGTCAGTTAGACAATCAATATTGCTAGTCCTTTATTTAATTTGCAAGTTTGCATTTATTATATTGTACTTTCTAGTCCCTTATCTGGGAATGTGTTTGATAGTCGAGAATTTTCTTAGTGTTGGCATCTAAATAAATTAAAAACGCTCTTTGGACTTTTGTCACTTTCTTTCTGTTCTATGTTCCGGCATTTGTATAAACAATTTTATAAATACGTTCGTTGAATGAGTTGACTATATTTAGAGTGTTGGTTAGCGGGGTTTCTCTTGGGATGAACGTTAGAACCCAAACGACTAGTTACAAAACCTAATGGGGAAAATCTGCTTCGTCTTCGTGTGACTGCCAGGACATTTTACTCCACATTGATAGCCTAGATTTTAATTTAGATCTTTAGGTTGCTTGAACCAATGTTTGCTTGGGGCTAACACAGAAATCCCGCTTTGTCATTTTGTCATCAGGGCCGAGAGATAACAACAGCCTTACTCATTTATGGTATGTGGATTTTTGCTTGCGTTATAGTAATATTAAGATGAGTAAATTATTTTGCTTATTTAATGCTGTTATCTATTAGAATAAAGATATTGGTGTAAATTTGGGGTAATATTGTTTTTACATTGATAGGTAACTGGGTTAATTGGTTTCCAAAGTGTATATAGACTTGATAACTATCTATCAGCGGTGATATTTAATCACTTATTGGTGCTGGTTTGTTGAAGGCGCCTAGAGACACTACTGTAAATATGTACTTCGTTTCTTAGGTTTTGGTAGATTTTATTTGGGACGAACTCGTCATCGTAAACGTAGTAAATAAGTAAGTAATATTCTAGTCATATTTATATTTACATTTATGTGTTTAGAGGTATAAATGGGTGTAAAATTAGCTGAAATAAACCCCATAATTGTTCTGTTTATTTTGCGTTATTAATTGAGAATTTCTTACGTTCGCGCCGTGGTTACATTTACAAAAGTTCTATAAATACAATACCGGTAGCGTGGTTTAATAGACACTATCGGGGGTTGGCCGCACTAATTTTATACGGATTTGGGTGCGGTCCTCCACCAATGATGTCATCAATATTACGCAATCCTACGTAAATTTACTCAATTTTTAACACAAAAAATAAAGCACACAAAATAAGTAAAGGATTACTTACATCAGAAATCCTGCTTTCGCCGAAATTGCGCTCGGGTAGGCCTCTAGCCAAGTCCAGTCGGGGCTCCTCCCGGAGGAATTAGAGATGATACGTCGACGCTATCAAATGCGTACGGAACAGCTCCGGCTAACTAAGGTAAACATGAGGTCTTCTTCCACAGGCGTGAAGATCGGTATGCCTAGGTGGCGGCAGATGTCTTACCTATGTAGGGATTGGGCAGGAAAATTAGGTATGGAGGTAGACAACAAAGATAATTAGGCAAGGAACTACATAGGTAACCCTAACGATACGTTACCAGAGACAAAAACGTGCACTTAACACCACGATACCAGGTAAAAAGGCACGTTCTCCCGAGAGAACCGCGAAACTTTCCCACTCTTTGTCTCGTATTGCTCTACCCCTCTAGGGATAAGCACACTGCGCAAGCTCACTACTCTGACGTACGGAAGTACCGCCTAGTCCATTTAAAGTTCCCGCGCACCTGCGTATTTGAAAATATGCCGCAAAACTTCCGTACACCAAAAACTAACCTAAAACAATGTTTAAGTGGCAATGGCACGTAACAATCGCGACAAAGCCACAAAAGAAAAAACTTAAAAAAAGAAAAAGTCTGTTAGCACAGTAACAGCTTAAAATCTAAATCCTAACTACCCTACATAAACCCTAACTTAAAACCTACAAAATGTTTATATAAGGCGCCACCTGATTTTTTCGACCGATAACACGTCTACCGAAGTACCAGGAAACGGAATAGGTAGCCCGATAGTCTTTGACTACACTAATTATCGACAGCACAAATTTGTCGGGGAGCATGAAACACTACTTAAACTAACACGGGTGCGACAAGTCGCCTAAACTATCTAAACCTATCTAACTAAGGCTAACATAAAAGTTGTTATGCGCAAACACACATGAGTGTTGCATCAAACTATTCTTCTTTTTGGCAAGAAGTGCCCAAATTTAAAAATGTTCATGGAGTGCGTCACTCTGCACTCTAGCAAATTTTGTTACTGGTACTTTGGCTTTCTAACGATGCACATTTAAAACTTGTCCATGACATAGTTGTGAATCAACAAATTTACCAAAAGTACCACCTACTAAATCCTTATATGCTAACCTAACAAATTACATTTCTAAATCGGGTTAGCTTTTTCACTTAAATTTCAGAAAAAAAATAATTCCCACGTCTGGTCATATATACCACACGTTAGGACGATAAAAAGATAAGATAAGATCTCAAATTGATGTTAAAGATAGTAGATAAGATAATGATATTAAGCTTAAGTTGTTATCCTCAAAGGTAATGAATAAGATAACGGTATTAAGCTTTAGTTGTTATTTGAGATACTAGATAAGATAACACGATATTAAGCTAAAGCGAATATAAGAGATAGTAGGTAAGGTAACACGAAATTAAACAAAAGTTATTACTAAAGATAACCGGTAAGATAACGCGAAATAACTCGAAGTTATTCCTAACGGTAGTCGGTAAGATAACAAGAAATTAAACCAAAATTATTACTAACGGTAATCGGTAAGATAACGATACTAAACTAAGGTTATTACTAAAGGTAATCAGTAAGATAACGATATTAAAACTAAGGGTATTATCGAAGATAATAAAGAAGACAGAGATATTGGCCTAGTTATTACCCAAGACAATGAATAACAACAAATAGAGTGGCTCCAGTAGAGCCGTTTAAATGGGATTGACCCGTGCCCTCTAAAAAGAGAAACCCGTGAAGCAGGTCCGTTCACAAGAAACAGCACGAGAGACCGGCAAAGACATTTGGGTGCATCCCCGCACCCGGCGATAATCGATATCGGTGATACTATCACCCGATACCCATACGGTGTATAACGACATATATACTCATTCACTCACACATTCACACACTCATACATACTTTCACTGCCAGAGCCCATGCACTGACAGCGGCACCGCATGACCCCACGAAAGATTCGCAGAGACATGGTCCAGGTGTCTGTGAAAACCTCCCGCGCAACCACACGGTGACTAACAGAAATGAAAAGGCAGTAGAGAAACAGGAACGGTAAAAAGAAGGAGGTTGGTTTTTTGGAGTGCATAAGAGACACTTCCAGGTAGAAGAAAGTAGAGGAAGGGCTCGCATTGAGCAAAAGCGACAGAGGGAAAGGTGGATAGCAAAGCGCTACTCAACCAACCAGTGTGGCCAGTAGCTCGGAATGAGGGAACATCATTCTTATGTGGCAGACGGGTGTTCCGGGACAAGAACAGGTCCACCGAAAGAAGAATAAGGCATAGCGGAGATAGCGGGTTAAGAAAAAAGTATAGTTTTTGGACAAGCGTCCAAGAGAAGGTAGAGAGTTGTCCCTATTAAACACAGCGCAGTCTGAAGGACCACCTGCGATATTAATCCGACAAGATAAGGTATACACATTTTTAAAATTCACTAGACTCCTAAGAGAACTAGTACGATCATTTTCCTAACGAGTGCATCGACTACGATAAGAAAATCAGACAAAAGTTGACACAACAACTTACAAGTATCATTACAGATACAAACACACAAAAACAACTGTTTTAAGGTAGTATTTCATAACGGTAGCACCCTAAACACACAAAAATGCCCAATTATAAGTAGTTAAATACAGGTAC
This sequence comes from Platerodrilus igneus, assembly GCA_036346225.1. Lineage (NCBI taxonomy): Eukaryota > Metazoa > Arthropoda > Insecta > Coleoptera > Lycidae > Platerodrilus > Platerodrilus igneus. Next base: position 993,488 of record JARFIW010000333.1, on the reverse strand, counting down.
ACTGTCCCCATATGCTAAAACAACGGAGAGTTTAATAAGATAACAATAAGAAGCAATAGCATCTCACCACAAAGTTCAATAAAAAACAACGAAAAAAATGTTTATAAGTTATGTTGATTTAGTAGTAAAAGAAAGAAATAATGATGTAGTATAATGTGGGCGACTGCAATAATTCAGAGGAAAAACACATGGAATAGATAATCCTAATTTTTTGCAACTGCGAATATGAACTATTTCTTTCAATGGCATAGGTCATGACTCCTATGTTGGTCCAAGGAAAAAAATCATCCACTCAACATCAGCTAAAACCAATCATAAAAATTCAATGAGTTATTTCAACCAAAGTTACGACAATTACCACACAATTAAACCATATAAGAGAAATACTAAAAACCAAATAATATGTAGTAGGAAAAGTTCAAGGGTTAATCAAATGAAACGACAGAGTTATATTGGGGGGTGTAGAGAATGAAGTGATATATAAGTAACGGTATGGTCAAGGAAAAGTCAACCAGAAGCAAAGGGTTTAAGGTAAATGAGTTAAACGTATAAAACGTAGGTGTATAAAAGAAGGAATAAGTAATTAAATTTACTAATTGATGGTGAAAACAAAAAAATATTAGGTAAATGGTGAGGAGCATGGAACATGAAAAACTTAATTAGCATTTGGGTCGGCAGAGAATGGCTTAAGGTCTTTAATATGCCATCTGCCTTGGCGTTTTCCTTCAGCATCCTGAAGTTCGTAGATAAGGGGACTAATGACACGAGTGACCTTACAAAGAATGAATTTAGGGGCTAATTTTGAAGAAAATTTCTTAGATGCATCCGATAAGACATAATTCTTTTTCCAAACTTGTTCACCCAAGGCGAAGGAAATATTTCGTTTACGTAGATTATAGTGGTCCTTGCTCTTTTCGTAAGCTTTTAACAAATTTTTTCTAACATCGTTAAAGATAGAAGGTAATGACTGTTGGTCCTTGTCCCAACGTACTTTATCGTCAAATTCAATTACGTTAGTATCGTCAGGCACTAAATCATAGTAACTCCCATCGATTGGGGTATATCTTCCAAAAACAAGAAATGACGGAGTGAATTGGGTTGCTTCGTGTTTAGATGTACGCAAAGCTTGAGCAATTTCAAAGATATGTTCATCCCATGTAGTATGGTCTGAATTAATATAGGAAGAGATAGCGGTAATTAAAACTCGATTTACTCTCTCGGTAGGGTTTACTTGGGGGTGATATTTTGCGTTAAACCAAATTTTTTGTACTTTATAACTTTTAACGAAATTCTGAAAATCTTTAGAGATAAATTGTGCACCATTGTCACAAAGGATAATCTGGGGGACACCAAAGATAAGAAAGACATTTTGTTCTAGAAATTTAATTATAGCTGCAGATGTAGCTTTACGTAAGTGTTGCACCATAACAAATTTAGAAAACCAATCGGTAACAACTAAAAGATATTGATTACCTCTTTTCGATCGAGGAAGAGGTCCTAATAAGTCAAGCGATATTAATTGAAAGGGATAAGATACACGCTTAAAGTTACCCATTAAACCAGGACGAGCATCTTGTGAACTCTTATGGGAACCACAAATTTTGCAGCTCTTGATGTAGCGACAAACAGATTGCTTAAGTGTGGGCCAGTAATATAATTCAGATATTTTAGCGAGAGTTTTTGTAACACCAAGGTGTGCAGCTATGGGATCATCGTGACATAATTTGAGTACCTCACTGCGGTTTGCAGTGGGCACGACCAGTTTCCATTCAGGTATATTCGATATTTTATGTGGGGACGAAGATACAAATTTATATAGTCTATTATTAGTTACACGAAAGGTAGGAAATTTATCGGGGTTATCGGAAACTTTTTTAATCATATTGAGGTACCAGGTATCCAGAATTAAATTTGGAAGGTTAAGAGAAACGACATCACGAGATAAGGCATCAGGTACGATATTTAATTTGCCAGGCCTATGCCTAACGTCAAAAGTAAATTGAGATATACGCAAGTTCCATCTTGCCAAACGACCTGCGGGCTGTTTCAAGTTATTAAGCCACGTGAGAGCTGCACAATCAGTGATTACGGTAAAGTGTGTACCTTCGACATATCCTCTAAATTTCTCGATACCAAAGATAACGCCCAATAGTTCTCGTTCGGTAGCAGAGTATTTTTGTTCGGCAGAAGTTAAGGCACGGCTCGCATAGGCGATTGGATGTTCTAAACCATTGTTTACCTGGAATAACATTGCACCTAAACCAGTAAGTGAGGCATCGGTTTGTATAAAAAACTTATCATCGGAATTTGGAGAGATTAAGATAGGCGCTGAAGTGATTAATGTTTTAATTTGTTCGAAAGCCTGTTGGGATTCTAAATTCCACTCGATAGTTTGGGATTTATTTTTATTTTTAATTAAAGCGGTAATGGGTGCGGATATAGTTGAAAGATTGGGTAGAAAGATGTGATAATAGCTAATCATTCCAATTAAACGTTTGATTTCGGTAACGGTTTTTGGTGTTTTAAACGTTCTGCAACTTCATCTAATGTGGCGATATGTTCATCGAAAGAACTTGAGATAACTAAGATATCATCTAAAAACACAAAGGCACGTTCTTGATGTAAGATAGGACCTAACGTTTGATCCATAGTACGTTGTAAAGTTTGTGGAGCGTTACAGAGACCAAATGGCAAAAAATTATATTCGAAAAGACCTCGGCCTGGAACACAAAAAGCAGTTTTTTGACGAGAAGATAAGTCGAGAGGTATCTGATAAAAAGTTTGTCTAAGGTCGATAGATGAGATAAATTTTGCGTTTCGAAGGCGGCTTAAAATCGAGTCAGTTCTAGGTAGAGGGTAAGCCTCTGAAACAGTCACAGAATTCAACTTTCTGCCATCAAAACAGACACGCCATTCGTCATTCTTTTTCCGAACTAGTAATACGGGAGACGTCCACGGTGAATTTGAGGGAGAGATAACACCAGATTCTAACATTTTGTCTATTTCAGCATGTAAATGCTTTTGTAATGCAGGCGATAAGGGATATTGACGTTAAAGGGAAGGGCATCACCTGTAGAGATAACGTGTGTCGCAGTCGTAACGCAACCAAGTTCGGAGGTATTAAGTTTGCGAAATTTGTCAATTGTAGCGTTAAGAGTTACATTTTGGGAGTCAGTAAGAGAAATTTTGTTAGATATTCCTGTAGATGCACAAGAATTCGTTTTAATAGAGGTTTGCCATGAAAAATCCTGGAAATAAAGTGACAGATTAAAAAGTTTACAGAAATCAACGCCTAGTAGAAAGGGATAAGCTAATGTAGGCACAATCAAAAATAAAACATCACGTTCAAGAGATTCTACTCGAATTTTTAACTTAAGGGAACCGGTTACATGTATTTGATTATCGTCAGCTAAATTTATGGAAGTTTTTTCGGGAATAATTTGAATATTAATATTTTGTTTGGATAATTGATGTAAACCTTCGTTATTTATAAGCGAACATGAAGAACCTGTATCCAATAAAGCAATTACATTTAAGGAATCTATTGAGATAGATAAGTGTGGACGATTATCGAAGGGTTTTTTAACAAGTTGTGAGGCAGCAGTCTTTTTATGATAAAAAGAATTGACGGATTGTAACCACTTAGACCACTCGGCTGGAGTAGTATAGCATAATTCCTCTAATGAAGGTAAGGCATTTTGTACATTAATAGTAGCGGTATTATTGTTAGATAAATTTAATGACGGTACAACGTTAGAAGTAGTTTTATGATTTGAATTTATTGACGTCTGGGTCCGTTGGATGATTGGTGATGAGGGCGATTTTGGATCCTTGAGATATTCACACCCTGATTTGAAATATCTCGACGGGAGTTTCCCGATACGTTAGGATTACAGTTGGTGCAGTTAGATTTGTAGATATTTGAGCGACCACAACCATAACAAAAAATATTTCTGGGGTATGTGCAGACATTATAGTTATGTCCACTTCGCTTACAGTTCCAACAGGTAAGTGAGTTATTAGTAACGGTAGAAGGAACGTTAAGGGTAGATAGTTTATGGGAAGCTCGAACTTGGCAAGCTAAATCATGTTCTAGAAGACCAGATAGTTTCTCGGGGGGTGGCCGATATTTGTTAATTCTTGACTTCACTTCCTGGAGGGAACGACATAGGTCTTTAAAGTGGGCTAACGAAGAGATTTGCTGTAATGCCAAACGTTCTGAGAAGTAGGGGTTTAAATTTCTAAGTAATTGATCGATAATTTCGGATTCTAAAGGTTTTTTATCGAGTCTGCTATATAAAGCTTCTAATGAGGTAATAAAAAAAACAACATTTTCGTCAGGACCTTGGGTTCGGTTACGTATTTCGTTCCAAAGGTCGTTAATATAACCATAAGGTAGGAAATCTCGTTTTAAACACGCAACTAACTCCTCCCAGGTAGAAATTTGGTCTCGTATGTTTCTGTACCATATTAACGCTGAGTCTGCGAACAAGTCACCTGCTGAGACAAATAGGTCCTGGTCGGTACACCCGCGAGAGATTTTGAAATCATTAATACGGTCAAGAAAAGATGATAAAGAGACCTGCGAATCGAACCCTTGAAAGGTGAGACCCCATTTGTATACAGGGATAGATTTCCCTGATGGTTTAGGTAGGGCAAGTGCGAGATTTGAAAAGGGTAACGATATATCTACGTCTGCATTAGGATTAAGTCCTTCAAGAATAATTCCTTCAAGTAATAATACTTCGGACAACAAACTTTGTTTAGCTTGAGTCGCTTGGGCATCGTCGTATAAACGTTGTTTGACGTGCGTTATTCTCGAAGCCAATCTCCCTAGCTCGATATCACTAGCACCAGGATCTGTTCTATTTATTATACCCGATATGTCATCTAAAGACAATTTAATTTCCGATACGTTAAGAGGCCAATCGCCAACGATTTTCTTTAAGATAGCAATGCCTTTGGTTTCCTGGGCTAAAATGGCCCTGAGCTGAGATCTCCTGTCATTTTGATTACTAGCTGCGATAATATTCCTACACTCAAGCTCGTAAATTAGTTCGAGGGATTTTAAATGAGAAACGTTCATTGTGAATAGAATATTCGAGACACTATATATATAAAATATACGATTCTGACGCAGATCAGAAGGTAAAAAACGTTACAGCTACTTTAAGTTCGTATGATACGGTATTTAGGGGTGAAAACTTGTTAGGAACGTCACCGGTAAAGAATAATATGCAAATGTTAAAACGTTAATTAATCAACACACTAAAGAAACACATTTAAAATTATATGCGAACAAGGTTAGTATTTAACAAGGGATATCTCCTTGATAAGTTACAAACAAGCCCTCCAAAATAGAGAACGCATAGGTAAGGTATTATTTTAACAGATAACACGAGGCTATTAATGTAGCATCTTCAAAAGATATTCTAGAGGTCAAATCGTCACGTTAAACGTTTTTTTTTTAAACATAAGGTTTCTTTAAAAAGGGAGTTTAAATATTAGTTAACAAGTGATTGATTAAAACGCTTTTTTTTTTCAAGGTGAATTGGGTTGTGTGTTTTTTGTTTCGTTCTTTAATCCCCCAATCTCCGACTGTGTTAGCATGGCATTCGTGTTCTTTTTTAGCTTCCTTTGTTTCTGTAATTCTGTTCTTTGTGATTTCGTTTAGTAATACCTGACCAGTTTGATGTTACAAAATCTAGTAGTTTTGAATAATATTTATATTCGTATGGCAATTATGTAATCTTAATAGATGCTAAAGTTAGGTTAAATTTTATTTGCATTTATTTATTAGCTAGGTTAAAATCAGATAATTGTAAAAGGATATTCAGCCATCCCGGTAATGGAATCGTATTTGGGAGAGGTACTTTAATTAAAAAATTTCTTTGATATGACAAAATTTAATAAGTGTTTTTAAAGGATTGTAGAAAGAGGAAACGTATAATATGATAAATTTAGGAAACCAAAACCAACGGAGACCTGTTGGAAATAACCGTCTTCCAGGGCAAACATAGATGGTATTGCTGCAACAAGACGGTTTGGCACCCCTTAATTATGACAATAGAAAGAACCTATTAGGAAAAGGTTATAGTAACGTAGTTTGTATTTCAGCCGTTTCACAGGTTTATTTTGGAATCCCGCATCACTGTAGTTAGTCGGTGCGCCCTTTAAATTGTTACTGGTACCCGCCTCTTCAAGACAAATTTAAATTTAGAACGTACTGCTCGTTTCATCTGTCACAAATGTGTAAAACCTTTGCTATTCACTTATAGTTACCTACACCCCGAAGTTATTTATTGTGTTTTTCTTAATTTTCTTTGGGAATTAAGCCACTTATATTTTTTAAAATCAACTTCATTTACGTTTCGATCCATGACCTAGGATCGTTGTCAAAATAATAAAAACTTCAAGTTTGACATTTATGACATAAATTGAAGGTGACTTTGATTTATTGATGTTCGAAATATTTGGTTTGAGTACACAAGGCAAAAATTTTTAAAGTTTAATTAATTTAATTAATACATCAGTATACAGAAAACCAACGCACACTAACAGATACTTAAACTTCGATTCAAACCACCCACACTGTGTCAAACGAGGAATTATCAAAACCATGTGTGATAGAGCAAAATTAATATCATCAAACGAAGAAATTTTAAAGAAAGAGAAAGACCTAATCAGATGTACACTAATAAAAAACAAATATCCTAAAAGAATAATAGAGAAAGAAATGAATAAAAACCCTAAAAATAAAGAAAAAGAAAACAAAAACAGCGATACAAACCACAAAATGTTCTCAATACCATACATAAAAAAATTCCCCGAAAAAATCCAAAGAATAAGAAACAAATTTAAAATTAAAACAGTATTTAGAACCAACAATACACTAATAGAACAATTAACAAAAACAAAACCCAAAAACGCAATACAAAGTTCAAAAAACTGCATCTACAAAATACCGTGCGAATGTAACAAGTTTTATATAGGGGAAAGTTCCAGACCATTTGAAGTTCGATTAAAAGAACATAAATCATATATAAAAAATAGAAAATTTGAAAAATCCATGATTTGCCAACATGCATGGGACTCCAGTCATAAAATAAAATGGGAGGACGCAAAAATTATCGACAAAGAAGAAAATCAACAAAAACGCAAAATCAAAGAAGCTGCTTATATAACCCTACATAAAAATAACTGCGTTGCAAACGAATCCGTGACTTTCAGTAAACAATGGATTCCATTACTAAAAGAAATAACAAAAGAAATAACAAATGAAAATCAAATGCCCACAATATCTAGGTAGTATTGCAAGTTTTTCCTGGGTTTTCCTTGCGATATTAAAATGAAATACAGCCTACATACATGATTTCTATTTATACATAAAATAACTAATTACATAAAAGTAAGTATATTAACAACCCTTGTAAAACAGCATTGGTATCTGACAAGTGTAAACCCGCAATAGGGTTACCTCAAAACCATATACAATCTCCGTCGAACAGTATTGGTATCTGACAAGTGTAAACCCGTCTTAGGGTCGCCTCAGAACCATATAAATCTTCATAGAACCAGAGCTGTGACCAGTACTTAAAAAAGTACTGGAAGTAACCAGTAACCAGTACTAAATAATATTTGTTTTACTTACAGTACCAAGTACCAGTATTCTTTACCAAGTACTTACAATATTCAAGTAATGTACTGAAAGTAAAAAAATATTGCAGTACAAGTAGAGCTGTGACCAGTACCTAATAAAAGTACTGGAAGTAACCAGTAACCAGTACTAAATAATATTTGCTTTACTTACAGTATCAAGTACCAGTACTTTTAGTTCAGTATTTCGTAATTTCGAGTACTGCAACTACCAGTACAGTACCAGTACTAGAACGCACGAAGTAAATAATTTCAAGAACTTTTCCAAAATCCATCATCAATAATGTGTAATAATTATCTTTTTACTATTGAAGTAGTAATAAGTTGTGGAAATTGTTGTAGCAAACTTATTACTCCAAATCAAATACTACATTGGTATAATGATTTTGGATTGGAACCTGTGTACTGTGTTGTATGGTGAAATGAATATACCAATTACCAATAATTAAAAAACTCTTAACTACAATATTTTACATAATCTAAATGCGGTTCCCAACTACTAAGTGGTCAAAATTAGTAGACAGATACAGATAAACTGTATAATTCTGAAGCACGGAAGCACTTCTGAGAATATTTTCTTCACCTGCAGGTTTAAGTGACCTTACCTAACCCTAACAACCGTAGAAGAGGTTAGTGGTTAAGGCCTTTTATAACCAAATGCAAAGTTTATAAAAAAAATCTTGTATCTGTACGATACAAATTGTATTTATCTAAACGAGCGGAACTGATAAAAATTTTACAACTGTTTGTGTAATTAATATTTAATAATAAAAATGATTATTTACATTTACAAAAGGAAATGTAACATTATATACAAAAATCATTCAACAAAGATATTTCTACTTAAAACCTACATTGCTTTTTAATAGAACCAACTTTTCAAAATTAGTGTCACTAAGTGCATGGCGCCTTGGTGCATTTATAATTTGTGCAAACGAAAATAGTCGTTCCACTGGTGCGGAGGATGGTAAGATAGTGTTGTATTTTATAAATATTTTCCTTACAACTTTATAATCATTCAACATTTCAAGGTTGGTTCGTTTATCATTTAAATATTTTAACAGTTCAAATTCAAACTGATTTTGCAATAGCTCATTTGAAATTGAATGTTGTAATTGAGGTGTAAGCATTACATTATCATCTTTAAAATCAAAAAACGTGCCTGGAATGTCTTCACTGGCTACCACATCGGGCTCCACTAAATCTTTAAACTCCAAAGCAGCATCTATTATCCAAGATTGAATGTCTTTTGGTGTAACAGAGACATCTGTTCCTTTAAAAGCATTAAACCACCTCATTTTAAACAAAGGATGTGTTACTGCAGCTATAACAGCTTTTTGAGATTGCAATTGCAACATAAATATGTCTTTAAATCGTTTTTTAACTATGGAATCTAAAATGTAATCCAGAGACTTAGACAGTTGTTTAATATTTCCTGACAGCTTAATTTTTTCCAATTTTGTGTGCATTGATACAATACTTGGAAGAAGGTACCCATAACATAATAGGTGTTTTTATCCCCTTGGAGAAAATCAAGTGTTTCAGCGAGTGGTTTCATAATTTTGAGTATTCTTCTAAAAATGAAAAGTCGTTGTCACTTAAGTTAGGTACAAGTAATTTATTGCAAAGCTCTAATAATTTTTCCTTGTAAGCTAGAATTGTTTGTATAGCATCATATGTCGAATTCCATCGAGTTACACCAGGATAACTCAACGTGCAACCCAGAACTTCTTGAATTATCTCTGCTGATTTAGGTCTTCTTGCCTTGTTCCAGAGGTTTGAACATTTGTTAAAAGTTTGGCAATTTTTACTTCTAAGTTGATGCGAGCTTTGTAAAGAATTGTTGTAGTCTGTGGTAGCAATTAAATTTATTGTATGTGATGCACATCGTAAGTGATCCGGTAAAAAATTACAGACTTTAAATTCAGAAGATAAACTTTTGGAAGTTTCAGATTCAAATGACATCGTTACATTGATAAACTCTGGAGATTCTTCCTCTTCGTGGTTTTCTTCTATTTTGTCAAACCCATTACTTATAGCTTGCAAACCATCATTTAACATAATTCCAAATTCTTTAAAACATTTTATAAAATTTGCGCCATTATCTGTGATAGTTGCAAGAATCTTTTTATTATCTAAGCCAAACTACTTATTAATTTCATCTAAGAGTTCTCCAATTCTGTCAAAAGAATGAACTCCTTCAAATCGTCTACATGATAATGCAACCGAATGACGTGTCAAATTTTGATCTATCCAGTGGCAAGTTACTCCCATAAAACTTCTTCTTTTGGACGACCAAATATCTGCAGTTGTACAAACAAAGTCACAACCGGATAGTTGTTGTTTTATAGATGTAATCATATTTTGATACTCATTGTCAACTTTCTGAATAGCAGCAAATCGGCTCATGACCTTTAAATTCATGCCTTTGAAAATGTTAATAAAGCTTTGATGACATATTATAGATATCGGTGACATACTTTCCACAATAAATCTAATTATTCATTCATCAAAGTCTTTTTTGTGCAACTTTACTTTGCGGAAATAAAAATTGAGCCTGTTTTAATGGACGTTTGGCTTTTGTCAGAGATATTGAAGATGCGGTTGATGTAGATGTAGAGCTATTCCCATCGTCAGTTTCAATGTTCCAGTTTTTAAAATTAGTTTTTGTCATACGATTCCGCCTTTTTTCTTCTTTGTATACTCTATAGATTTCAATTTGCTCATTGTGTTTATTCTTAATGTGCTTAACAAAATTCGTGGATATATCTACAGATCCTTTAATAACAGTTTTCTTTGGTAAGCACATCTTGCATTCTGCTTGGATGTGATTAATATCTGTTACCTAAAGAAAAATTAATGCAAATCTCAGTAAAAATAAGTAAATAGGTGAGGTGTGTAGGTATTTGATACTCACAGCAACAAAAAAAATGTTATTGTATTAGTGTTGATTGAGGTATCAACGGTATTAGAACTAAATATAATAGATTGGTGTAACAGTAAAGTAATTAATATTAGATTAAAGTTAAGTACTATAGTTTTACCAAATTTAATCTACCACATCACCTAACATATCAAATTACAGTAAAAAGTGCAATACAAGAATACAACGTCACAAGAAGGAAATTATGTTTATGTATTTATAATATTAAAAATTTTTAAATATTACCTTTCCAATAACCCCAAAGAATTTTCCATCTAGAATAGAGCTGTTTTGTATCTTCTTCTTTAATATCAAATCATCTTGACTACTTAAAGCTTGTTGTTCTGTGCCAGTGCCACTACTAATAGTTTGTGATTGTGACAAACTTTTACAAGGTGTTTGCGTATTCAAAGCATCTCGTGTAGTTGTTTCACATCTTAATCGAAAATAATCTGATAGCAGTTTGGGCTTCTTTATTTCTTTTTGAGGATTGTATTCATAATCTGGATCATCATCTCCTGATGTTTCGTAAGGATCAGTAATGGATGATTCTAACAAGTCATATTTATCGTCCATTTTAATTTCTAAAATATTTCACCTATTATTAGCTTTTTCTTGTACCTAAGTACAGTGTGGCCCAAGTTGGATGCTGTTAATGGGCAACTTGGTTATAATTAAAGATACGATAAAACTATTTTTGCTGTCATGGGCCAACTTTTTAAGATCAATTGAATGGTAAAATCAAAAATAAGTGAACTTCTTTTGTTTTCAAATTATAGCCAGAAATTGATATTTTAAACAATTCCATTAATTCATATAACTCGTTTATTTGTAAAAATGTCAAAAATACAAATAATTGTCATTTTGTGTTTATCTTTTGTTTCGCGACCAACTATTTATTACCGATATAATTAATTAGTTTATTATACCGAAAACATGAAAAAATCGGCCATTTCAAAAATAACTATATTAAACTATATACTTTTGATTTTTTGAAAAGCTCTTGCATTGCAAAGAGCTTTTAAATTAAGTGGCAGTCAAATGCGGTTTCCACTTAAAAATGGCAAATTTGTTATAACTTCTAAAATGTTATAAATATTAAACATTGCAAAGAAAACTTCTACAGCATTTTTTGATATTTTTTACAAATAAACGAGTTATACAAATTAATGAAATTGATAAAAAATATCACTTTTTGGTTATAATTTGAAAACAAAAGAAGTTCGCTCATTTCTGAATTCACAATTGAATTGATCTCGAAAAGTTGGCTGATGACTGAAAAAACAGTTTTATTGTATCGTATTTTTAATAATAACCATATGTAACCCATTAACAGCATCCAATTTAGGACACACATTTTAAAATAAAGATTCAATATACAACGTTGTTATGTATACTTTTTATGTTTTCATTAAAGCAGCCAGCTAACCTCTAATCCATTTCCATTAAGTTTTAAACTTAAATAATCAGAAGTTAAAATATTATGATATGCGTCATCTGATGATAATGACATGAAAAAAATGTATGGGCTTGGCTTATTGTAATTACATCAGTTGCAATTTATAATTATAATTATAAGATTATTGCAGCCATGTCATTTAAATTTTGTAACTTATACAGAAAAATTATTGAATAATTGTTCACCTAGTATTACCTTTAATTATTGTAATCTAATCGCATTTCTACAACTAGTTAAATTCTATTCTACGGCTGCATTGCATGTGTTGCGTCAACCGTATTTTTTAACTGCTGACTGCTGTAACCGATAACTTGGTTTGTATTAAACTATTGAAGTTTTATTTTTGTTACTATTTAAATTTAAATATACACAAAACACAAATGACATACAGCTAAGCTAAAAATGATACCTATTCTTTATAATTACTCTAACATGATTTATCTTATGTTCATACTCATACCTACCTACTGATATTCGCCTGATATATATTGTCTACCAATTCACTTTTTGTATGATTTCAAATAACACTGCAACTTACTCAGAACTGCACATGCACTGAACACCAAGTAGTGTAATATGAAGTAATATAAGATATAAGTATGTAGACTAAGCAATGCAGTGGGCTGTACTTCACAAGTAAATTATGGGAAATACATAAATGTACTTAAATAAATTACTGGAAGTTTTACAGAGTACAAGTACTTACAACATATTACAGTACATTTGTAAGTAACAAGTAATACTGAACAAAAATTAGAGAACCAGTACCAGTACCAGTACTTTGCAGACAATACTTCAGTATTTAAGTACCAGTACATGTATTTTGAAAGTACTTACAGTAAACTACTTACAGTAGCTAAAAGTACTGAATACCGTATTACCAGTACATTTTTGTACTGAAGTACTCAGCTCTGCATAGAACAACATTAGTATCTGACAAGTGTAAACCCGCCATAGGGTTGCCTCAGAACCATGTTAAAATCTACCAAAGAGGTAACTTAAATCATAATGATTTTTCCCCTCAAAATAAATAAAAAAAAACAACTGCTTAAGGCTTACGGTAACACAATCGCACACTTCTTTAATAACCATCCTCTCGATTGTATAAATAGAAACATGTTAAAAAATGTTTTCCAATTTTAAGTTATTGAATTTATATAAAATTCACCAATAAAACTTAATCAGCTGATTTCACGTTAAGCGTATTGGCTACCTAAAGAAAGTCGATCCCAGGTCGCAACACAAATTGAAGGCAATCATTCTTTTAAACTTTAAAAATTTTTGCCTTGTGTACTCAAACCAAATATTTCGAACATCAATAAATCAAAGTCACCTTCAATTTATGTCATAAATGTCAAACTTGAAGTTTTTATTATTTTGATAACGATCCTAGGTCATGGATTGAAACGTAAATAAAGTTGATTTTAAAAAATATAAGTGGTTTAATTCCCAAAGAAAATTAAGAAGAATGCTAAACAAACCACAACAAACATACTGTTTATTACGTCAAATGTTAATAATAAATTAACTAACAAATGCACGTCGGACTGTATATAATTATTTATTTAGTTTAAGAGCACAAGATTACAAATATAGAGATTGTTGTAGACACGAGTGCGTCTACACTTTAGAGAAACTAACGAACAAGTGCGTCGTGGTTAAAATGCACCCTCTTCACATATTAAAGGCGGGCGTGGTACAGTCTTATACAAAAGTAACGTATACACACAACAACAAATTAAATATAAAGTATTGAACATAAAGTGGGGCCCAAAAAAGGTGAGCCAAAAAAAAAATTATTTTTTTTTAAATCAATATAGCCTTAAGCTAACAAACTAACATACGTAGAATGAACAAAGAGCACAAAAACTTTAATGCACTATTGCGCACAACAATAAAATGTTAAACAAGCACATTCAATATACGCACTCCGGCAATGGGCAGAGTTTTGCGAATGAGCGACGAACAAGCCCATTTGAGGTCTTTACTGTAGCAACGCGGTTTACTAGATCCTTTCCGGTGTGAACGTCTATTACACGTCCGAGACGCCAAGAAGCAACTGCAGTATTATCGTCCTTGATAATCACTAATTGACCAGATCTGAGCATGTCACGTTTATGCTGCCATTTGGTGCGAAGCTGTAGTTCAGCAACATATTGTAGGTTCCATCTTTTCCAAAATAACTGTTGCAGTTGTTGTATCCGAGCAAAATTCTTTAGTTGATTTGGAGCAGTGTCAGTAACATCTGGATGTGGTATCGTGCTCATATGCCGCCCGATTAGGAAATGAGCTGGGGTTAAGGGGTTTAGGTCTTCAGGATCAGAGGATAGTGGACAAAGTGGTCTGGAGTTAAGAACGGATTCGATTTGCACTAAAAGAGTATACAGCTCTTCAAATGTAAGTAGAGAATTCCCAATGGAGCGCTTTAAATGATGTTTCATACTCTTAACACCGGCCTCCCAAAGGCCCCCAAAGTGAGGTGATTGAGGAGGTATGAAATGCCACTCAATACCTTTCTCTGAAGTAGTATTAACTAACGCGTCTTTATTCATCTTAACAAAGTTATGTAATTCCTTTAAACTAGAGTTCGCACCGACAAAATTGGTGCCGTTGTCCGAGTATATTCTGGAGGGTTTGCCGCGACGACCAATAAATCTTCTCAAACACATTATGAAAGCCTGCGCGGATAAGTCACTAACAAGCTCAAGGTGTACAGCTTTTGTAGCAACGCAGACATAAATACATATGTAGCACTTAGTAGTTGTACCGCGACGGCCACTTTTATATTTAATTAGCATGGGCCCAGCATAATCGGTACCGACAACGGCAAAAGGCAAGTTTGGTGAAATTCTATCACGTGGTAAATTGCCCATTATCGGATCGATTGTTTTGGTGCGCAACGGAAGCATTTAACGCAATTACGCACAACTTGTCGAACCAAGTTTCTGCCATGAGTGAGCCAGAAACGTTCTCTTATGTATGAGAGGAGTAACTGGGGACCACAGTGCAAAAGCCGAACATGTTCACATGCGGCTAACAATTTGGAAAGAGAGTGGCGACCGTCTAAAATAATAGGGTGCTTTTTATCAAATTCAAACTCGGAATTTTGAATACGCCCTCCTACTCGTAACAGACCTTGGTTATCAATAACAGGAGACAAAGCTATTAATTTGCTACGCAGGGGTATACATTTTGAGCACTTAACAATTTTATTTCTTCTCCAAAGGAATCTAATTGAGCAATTCTAACCAAACGCATAAGTGCGGAATCGATTTCCTTTGCAGATAGTGGGCCAAATGTCCTCAAATCAAAGTTCACGGAACAATTGTTAACAAAACGCAAGCAATATGCAATTGTTCTTACAAGCTTATTATAATTTGAATAATTTTCTATAGGAAAATGTTCATTCGAGCTTATTACTAAAGAGGTGACTTCCCCTTTCATTTCAGGACGCCTTGTTTCTGAGATGATTAAATTATTAAATTCAATGTCGTGTTTGTAGAGAAAGTTGGGACCGTTCCACCAAATATCGCATACTTTTAATTGCGAGGGCATGAGTCCGCGTGACAATGGATCAGCAGCATTGTTGTGAGTAGGCACATGCGACCAAATGGCATTGCGAGAAAGATGTTGAATTTCAGCGACTCTGTGAGCCACAAAGGTTTTTAATAGATGAGGTGCTGTTTTTAACCATCCAAGGACAATTGTGGAATCTGTCCATAAATAACAACGATCTATCTTGCTCTTTAGCGCATTTACTGAAGTATACGCCAATTTTGAGAGGAAAACGGCTCCACATAACTCCAATTTAGGAATGGTTAGGGTTTTGAGAGGAGCTACTCTGCTTTTTGAACACAGTAGGTGACAAGATATCACGCCATCGATATCGATTGACCTTATATAGATACAGGCGCCGTAGGCCTGGGTGCTGGCATCACAAAATCCATGCAGTTCGATAGCCGTCGGGTTTAGACAAATTGCATGCCGAAAATTTCTAATTCATGTAATTCAGGCAGCTCAGTCCTAAATTGAATCCATTTTTGATGCAAATCTAGAGATATCGATTCATCCCATCCGGTCTTGTTTAACCACAACTGTTGAAGTAGTACTTTTGGTATTAGAATACAGGGACCTAACAGGCCAAGAGGGTCAAATATCTGGGAGATTTCTGAGAGTATACTTCGTTTCGTTATCCGTTCATTTGTAGAAGGATATGAGAAAAGCCAAATTGTCATTTTCAAAATTCCAATATAGGCCCAAGGTTTTTGTATGGTTATGAGATCCAATTTCTAAGAAGTCCGGGTGTATATCAGTCGGATTAACATCTTTCAATACACGAGGGTCATTAGATATCCACTTTTTTAACGGAAAACAACCTGATAAAAGAATTTTTGGTAAGTGCTCACATATTTCTTGAGCTTCTTCAAGGGAATCCGCACCCGTGAGCATATCATCTACATAGAAATCCTCCATTATGATTTTGGAGATTTTTGGGTGCGTATTTGCACATTCAATTCCTAGCTGGTGTAAACAGCAAATTGCAAGAAAAGAGGCTGCAGCAGTGCCATAAGTTACAGTCCTCAAATTATAACTATGAATTTCCTTAGTTGTTTCATTTCGCCATAATAGTTGTTGAAGAGGTAATTGCGAGGGGTTAATAAGTACTTGTCTATACATCTTTTGTATATCGGCAGATATGGCAAACTTATGAGATCGAAAACTGAGCAAGATTGAGAATAAATCTCGTTGAATTACGGGACCGACCATTTGTATATCATTAAACGAATAGCCAGTGGTTGAGGGAGCACTACCATTAAATACAACTCGTATTTTGGTAGTGGAGCTTTGTTCTTTGAGCACGGCATGGTGAGGAAAAAAATATGAACCTTCCGAAACTGCATTGTCTACTTTCGCTAAAGACATATGAGAGAGTGCTAGATATTCGTCCAGAAATTGTGAATATCGTTCCCGAAGAGACTGGTTTAAACTTAGTCGCTTTTCGAGAGATAGAAGACTTCTTTTTGCAAAACTATGCGAATCGCCTAGTTTTAACGGAGAATCTTTTAGAGGAATTGTGACGACAAATCGACCATCGCGTTCCCTACGAGTGTTGAAAACGAAATGATTTTCACATTCAATTTCTTCTACTGACATGGGCTTTTTGGGAGAGCATTCTTCGGTTTCCCAAAATTTTGCGAGTTGTTCTTGAATGAGCATATAACTAGAGGAAAAATTACAAACAGCTACATTTGAAGTTGAATTAGAGAATATAGGGCCGCTAACGATCCAGCCAAAAAGAGTTTTTTGTAATTTGGGCTGTCCTTTTCCCAGAGAAATTTGTCCGACACATAACAAATCATAGAAACAGTTAGCACCTAGTAATAGATCTATATTGCCGGGAGTGTTGAAATTGGGGTCAGCCAATTTTACATTTGACGGCAACTTTATATGACTTGTGTCAATTGGAGCATTTGGGATATTGCCAGTAATTGCGGTTATTATTAAGCAAGAGGTTTTTAATGTATACGAACTATGTTTGGCCGTTAGAGAGACATTACATTTTGAGTTTATTTGAGAGTTGTAATTGGCCAAACCAGTGACGTTTATTTTAAAGTTGTCACGTTGGAGTTTTAGTCGGTTGCACAAGTCACTTGTAATGAAATTACTTTGACTTCCGCAGTCTAGAAGCAAGCGAGCATTATGGGCTTTACCCTGAGAGTCCAAGATAGACACGACAGCAGTAGAGAGAAAGACGTTCGTGTTGTTATCAACAAACGAAGAAGTTAGAGAGATTCTTTCTTCCGAAGGAATTGATTGAGAAATACCCGAAGGGCCTGGGGCGCTTACCTCTGACGAAGGAGACTTACCAATATGTAAAGAGAGTTATGCTTGGCCATGCAAGTACGACAGGAGTGTCGAGATTTACAATCTTTGCTGATATGACCACGAGCGAGACAATTCAGACACAATTTGAGAGATTTTGCATTAGAAATTCTGTCATCTGCAGTGAGAGCTTTAAATTTTTCGCAAACATATATTGAGTGTGTGCCTTTACAGTAATTACAAAGAGCCGGGTTAGCGTTAGTTACAAAGGATTTAGTGCTTTTGTGCTTAACAAAAGTCTTATTTTCACGAGCGGTTGTAGAGGATTTGTGCGACATATTTTCGCTTTCTAACGCTTCAAGTACACTCGCTTTCTGTTCCAAAAATTGGATAAATTCGGACAAAGCAGGTATTTCATTGTCATTTTTGTGCGTTTCCCAATCACGTTTAGTAACCGAGTCAAGAAAGGAAACTAAATTTTGAGTAATAACTTTGCCTAATTTATCTGAGGGAACCAACGAATTTAGAAATTTGGAATGTTCTAACGTATTGTCTATTATTTTTCTGATATGAGTGGAGGATTCTTTTTGGGCAACTTCTAAAGAGAAAAGAGCATTTACATGATTCCTAATGAGACCACGTTTATCATTATATCTTTACAAATCATCTTCCACGCTGATTCGTAATTGTCCGAACTGAACGATTGAGTTCTAAGAACGTCTGCCGCTTTTTCTGTCAATGAAGATTTCAAATAGTGGAATTTTGTATGTGACTTAGATTAGTATTGGAATTGATTAAGCTTTCAAAAGTGTCTCGAAATTCTATCCAAGTAGTTTGCGATCTGCCATTAAAACGAGGGAGCTCTATGACAGGAAGGCGCACAAAAGACGCATTTGCCGATTGCCCAGGACAATCATGAGTACTTGAGATTCTAGAGTGAAGAGAATTAGGAGACTGCCTTGGAGAATTATCAATACTAGGAGGTTTAGATTCTAGAACGGAATTCGCAGAGCTATTTTAACGGTCATTTGTAACAAAAGTTCGGCTTCTGTAGTCAAAGCGTAATATTTTTCTTCAAAACTATCGCGATGTGCAAGTTCAGCATCGAAATCTTCAGAGAGGGTTTCAATTAGATTTTGTATTTCATCATATGCACTCGGCATGCATATAAAATCATTTAGTCGTTTACGCAATTCAATTATTTGACCCGCAGAAGGAGGATCCATTTGTTGTACATTACTAATAAAGGTTCCAAAATTTGTTACCTTTCGTTTGAGTACTGTTCGCTTTTTACGCAATGTTTCAATTTCTGTCGCCATAATTAAGAGCAATGTTAATAAAAATACAAATATTTTTAAAACAAAGGTAGTCCTAAAGACCTGTATAAATACCAAGAGAGAGTAAGAGAGATTTGCGACAAAATTTGATAACACTTTTGAGAAGTATAATTGTACGACAAGGCACTAATTTTGCTGTAAACTAGTCAAATAACTTACTTATAATACGTTTTCAGAGAGAGATATTTGAGCGCATCAACCTTTTATACAAAGAGCGTGAATACAATCAATATTTACTACCAAACACTTGTTACTGAAATTTAAGAGCATTGAACATCACTGAAAGCAAAAATAATTTTTCATTTCAGTTGAGGTTTGTGTACATGCATCACTTATTTGATATACTTTAAATAATGTGTTGTAATATTTCTCATTAGATCATTCATACAAAATAACCAACTTTTAGCACAAATACGTTTTTTTTATAGGAAAGTGAATAAAATAAATGGAATTGACTTACAGCTTTGTGATGAGTGTACCGTTGGATTGCATCAAGAAACCCTTAGGTAGAAACCAGTTTGTTACTGCAAACATCTAATATTTCATCCCCTTTACTTTTGCCTTGCTATGTTGAAGAATGCGAACTCGAGCTTGAGATATGCTGAAGCGTGATGCGTGATCTACAATTATAGTTAATCGAAGTGATTGCTAATTCAATAATTCGGCGTTGGACCAATGTTTATTACGTCAAATGTTAATAATAAATTAACTAACAAATGCACGTCGGACTGTATATAATTATTTATTTAGTTTAAGAGCACAAGATTACAAATATAGAGATTGTTGTAGACACGAGTGCGTCTACACTTTAGAGAAACTAACGAACAAGTGCGTCGTGGTTAAAATGCACCCTCTTCACATATTAAAGGCGGGCGTGGTACAGTCTTATACAAAAGTAACGTATACACACAACAACAAATTAAATATAAAGTATTGAACACATACAGGGAGTATTTATTTATTGTGTTTCTAGGTCGGAATAATAGCAGAGGACAAATTTATAATTAATTAAATTTTTTTCCACCGATATATAAACAACATAAACCATTTCTGTATTATTTTGGTATTGGTGGAAAGAGTGCAAGAGAAAGGACTGTTGAGCTGCACCTCGAACGTGAAACAGTTCCATTTGGAGTGTTTACAAATTTTGGGGATTACGAATTTAAGGTAATGGGTTTCTTTTTCAAAGGTCTAAAACATTGTTACGAATGCGCCTAACACTGGGTGTGCATTAAAGTATCAGTCAAGGTATCTTAAATGCACAGAAATATCACCTGATAAACTTTAGGCTGTAAAAATTAAGTAAAAATGATCCAAAGCGTCCTATGAAATTTTGTAATCTTTCTTTCAAAAAATGTGAGAGGGATTTTTTCCTACAGTATACTATTCTCTACAGTAATGAAATGAACCTTTATGTACCTGCTAAGTACTGTAGCTAGTCAAAAGTAATCTTCCCTGAATGGATTCAGACGAAGTATAAGGATCCCAGCGCGTCATGGTCTACAGATTATAATGGACCCATTAGTCGTGTTTTCCAGAATTGAGGTAACCAGTTCTGCCGATGCATAATATAAAGTAGTACTCATTTTGACACATTTAAAAAATGTCTATTCTCACGTAGACTTCAAAAACAAACCTAACCTACGAAGGTGTGGTTATCCGTATTATACTAGAATCGACACATTGTTTTTCTTGTGTCATTGATATATTGTTCGGAATAAAGGAACACTAGTATCATTTCTTCAAAAGTATATAAAAAGTCTAGAATGTATTTCTGAGTGCTGTACAGAATGTCCTTGAATAGTCCTGGGGGTGACGCAAAGGTAAGGCGGTTCCGTAACTTGGTTCATATGTGACTACAAAGCCCATGGTCTGGGTTCGATTTCCGACTCGGTCCGCTTGAAAAATGTTAGGTGAGCATTGTTCATAAAAATACGCCCTCGTTCAGATGAGAGTTAAAATGTAGGTCCCGTGTATGAGTGTTGTCACTCACGGCAAAGATCCCTACCTTGCTTGGAATAGCAAAGGTTTGGCAAAATTCAAAATTTCTAGCTAATAAAAACTTGATTTCTGGACAATATAGTGACTTCGGTAGAGTGGAGCCAAAGTAGGAGAAATCGCAGGTGTGTGCTCCTCCGGACGCTAACGCCATAGGGTTCCTTCATAGTCTATAATGGCATTATCATAAACTTTATTTTTGGATTATTAACCCCGAGTTTTAAAAATATCACTGACACATCTATTATCGTAGGCAGCTACTTTAATGACATTGCCTGACGTTTACCCATATTTTTTTGGAGACGTGATTGTGCGTACAATTGATTTGAGTAATCGACTTTTGTTTTTGTGGGTTTTATTTCTAGGTCACTTGACTTGCTGGTTGAGAGTTAATTGATCTTAATTTGGATAAGTCTTTGATAACGAAGCGTGTAGTCATTAACCTGTATTTTGACTATTGGCACCTATTACAGATATTAATCTTAATTTTCAACGTAGTACAGCATCTCGTATCACTGATCCAATTAATCGATGTAATTTCGCTTCGTACAGCATTGATTTCGCTTAGTGACCTCCTGTTCTAAATCTAGATATTGACGCTAATTTGTGACTCACTTGTCTATTTCCGGCAAATATCAGTGTTCCATCCACAAGTGGTTGCTAGATACCTCGAAGATAAATATTTTACAGCACAATATAACTTTACAGTTCATTTCTACATACCGCATGAATTATATCATAAGAAACAAATTTTTGGGAATGTTCTATCAAGGAGACAAATTTTTAGTTCATTTCTAATATAACAAAACTGTTAATAAAATGAAATTACTATTTCGATGTTTATACGCACCCTAAATTATAGTTAATTAAGCCAGTAATTTATAAAAAGGCCACCGACAGAATTTGAAACTGTAATCTACTGATTGATACTCAGAAGCTCTAATTAACTGAGTAATTTATTTTGGGAGATGACAAATTCAAATCGCGTACGTTACTACTACATGATACAATCATAGCTCACATTTGACATTTGCAAGTGGTTCCTAGATATCTTAAAGACAAATATTTTATAGTATAACAGTAAAATTGCTTCCTAACGAACAAACTTTAGGAAACATCTTTTACCTTCTAAAAAATTTTACGAGCGAATGCAATTTACCAACTTTTGTATAAAATCTAAATAAAGGAAAGAATTATACATGCATATCAGGTTAGGAACAAATTATCGAGTATAATTGATGTACTTTTCAATTGCTTTAAAAAAAATTTCAATGATTAATACTTAATTTGAAATAGCCAAAATCATCATCCGTATTTGACAGTACACCTAGTCTAGTGTGAAGTTTAGGAAATAATAAATAAATTAAATATATGTAGCAAAGTTATGATACATTTAGATTTACACCATTAAAGAGAAAAGTTACACTGGTTGCTTGACATACTGTAACGCGTTGGGTTACGCTAAGTATAAAGTTAATGGGTACGGAAAATTCAGTAAATTCGAATGGACATTCTAAATATCGACACTTTGTATAATAGGTTTCAGGAATAATGAATCTTAATTAAGCATGATATTTCATATTTCTGATTAATCGGTTAAAAATTAGTTGTTCTTCGATTTGGCACACAAACTTCAAATCTCGATTTTGACGTTAATATTTATTTCTGCGCAAAACGAGATAAATATTCTTGTTTAGCTCATCGAGCTGAATAATTTGATGTATAACACTTCACGATATTGAAAATCCCTTATACTAAACTTTTTCTTTGAATACAACTGTTTTGATGAAAAGGAGCCGACAAAAACTATTGAAATGAAAATTTGAAACTGAATAAGATATCGACGAAATCGACAATGACAATTGACATTAGCATACAATATTGCAATCAGCTGAGTATGTACACTGTTGCCAGAGCAAATTTTTACCGAACAAAAAGCTGTGAACCTACAATTATTTATCAATGAAAACAAGTAAAAGTTCTGATGTAATATGATGTTCTAGGTCTATTTCGTGAACTAATGCATTTCTAGCGTAAACGGGAACCTTCTAAACAATATTTTATTTTCCGTAATAAATGGGGTGTTTGTGACTATGTATTAAAACTATAATGCTAGCATGATGTTTGTAGGTCGTATTATAGCATGAAGAATTTTGTCGTTCAAAGCGTATTTGCACCTATTACGTATATGACGTCACCGCCATTCAATAATAATTCTACTCTACATACACCAAACTCTTTCACCATTGACTCCAATGGTGGTGCAATACTCTAGCTTACCTGAATTTTATGTCTTCCATAATATTAAGTGCAATTGCCCATCAGAAAGGCTTACTTCAGACTACGTGTTGAGAAGAATATCCCCAGAAACGTTCCTGATCAAGCTCTTAAATTTATTACTGCTGTTGATCACTCAGCAATTCAAATACGTATCTAATTTGTAAATAATTGTGGTTAAGGGTTCTTGTTATAATAAACCCGAATCTGACCACAAAGTCCGTACCTACGAAATAAATTGGAATTAACATGATATTTGTACCAAAAATTAAAATGTAAATACAATTTTTATAAATTATTTTTGAGCTCGTAACGATTATTAAAAACAGGTGTTGCCTGGATACAGCACGTGTAATAAATTGGTATATGTCCATAATCTGTAGGGTACTAATTGAAGTCAATACCATTGCCTCATAAACCTTTTTTAGTGTTCAAATTAGCTTTTCAAACAGAACACAAAGGTAAAGTTAAATAGTTATACAAAAAACGCTTTTCAACCGATATTCCATTTTTGTTTGTTATTCAAAAGGAAATGGTTTTATTCCAGACAATATTCAACAGAGTTAGGAATTTGTTTGAGTATCCACGTTTGTAGAGGGCCATCTTTTAAATATCAAAGTGTTTGGTTATGCCGAAACGAGCCTATGTGAAAGTTAAGAAGCGTTTTAATTGCACCCACGAGCTACTGATAGCACGGTGAATACATTTCATAAGTTAGTTCTTCCAGTAAATATTTGAGAACGTTATACGCAGTGCGTTATTATATAAACATCGACTTTTTGAAACTTTGCATAAGCAGAACGTATGAGTTTATCTGAACTGTTCGAATATTTAAGCAGGGTGAAAGAAGGCAGTAGGTCAAACTTGAGGTTTCATTTTACTGAAACCGTACAGCTAGCAATTAGGGCAATAAAATAATGCAAATGCTACAACAAAATGGTAATTGTGCTGGAGATCTACGATTTAACATGGTTACTAGATCGGCGGAAGGATAAGATATGGGCCTGAATCCAGACGCTCGTAATATAAAAGCAAAGAAACGAAATATAGTGAGCGATGAATTTTTGTAAATGCAAAGGAAAACTTGATATTTATATTTTATATAACTAAATGTAGGAAGTGGTTGGAAAGTGAAAAATATAAAGTGACAGTTTATGCCCAAAAATACCTTAACTATAATGGCAAATTTGTTACGGGTGAACGAATCGTTAGACTGTTAAATTTTTTAATTCCCGCAAGAGGCTGGAATCTCATAACAAATTAAGGGTGCACAGGATAACTGCAGTGGTGTTGTAGTGGATCCCTGTATAAAGAAATTGATAAAGTGAAAAAAGTAATGGTGAAATTAAAACTAGACATCTACGTTATCATAACTGAAAGACTTTTTGATATTAGTTTATGGGCGTCGATTCGTATGATATATGGAACGATCTTCTGAAAGACGAGATTTTCAAGTGGACCTTAATTAGGACTTAATTACATATCCCCCAAATCAATATATGTATATTTAAATGCAACTATTGTCTTAAGAAATAGAATGTTACATTGTATAATTGAAGGACACATTATAAAAAAAGGTTAATGAAAGTTCATAATCAGACGTGAGAAAGGAAGCAACTACTTTGTATTCCAGACGTAACATGCCATTGCAGGTGCAAGTCAATAGAATATAAGAAAGCAATAGTTAGAATTAAGATTACTAAGAAATAATACAATGTATTTTATCAAGAAGTGGCAGACATGAGATCTGCACTTCTCACAAGACGATGCGAAGGCAGGGATAGCATGAATACCCTGAGGAGTCTATGATGGCTAGTCAGTCTCGACTTTCGTAACTTTAACATTGTTAGTTGTTCAGCAACTCATTAGTAATTAATAACTTTGAATATTTGTTAATTAAAACGTTAATCCAAGTTGTCATATCATTATTGTAATTACTGTATAAATAAAATACACTTGATAGGAGTGTTTTTTGAAAATAAAGACTCTTTTAAAAGAAGCTCCCAAAGACCCAAAACCTATCTGGTCTCCTGATAGAATTGAGTTCTTTTTACAACTATATATTCTTGACAAAGAAAAATCACCTTTGTCTTTCTGTGTTACCTAAATCTAATTGAATAAAAGTATTATAACCTATACCTGTAAACAGGTACACACATAAAATATTAAAATTACACAAATCAGTTCAATTTCAATTTGTCATAACGTTAACTTTCTAATTATACTACTATAGTTACGTCCTCAACCTTTCCAAATTAAATTTCAATGTTCAAGTTTTCTACATCTAATAAAGTCAACAACACAATCTATAATGATGGTGGACGTTTTATAATTTTCTCAATGTTTATTATAATAAACTTTATGCATAAATGCCACCAACAAAACAAAGCAAAAATATAACTAGCTAGTAGAATTTACAGCTGAATGCCAGTCTGAATAAAGATTTCTATAGAGCCAGGATTGAGTTCACTTTTTGATGGGTGATTTATTTCCAGCTTTTGTTGGTTTGGAACCAATCTATACAAAATCTTATCTTTTCTGTCAGATTGTTGTCGAATGATCCGCGGATACCACCACCTTTAATTTCCATTGACTAATCTCGTAGCTCAAGTGGTTCCTCGATTACCCTAACAACTATTACTTTCTACTCATGTTCTCGTCACCAGCTCGCCAATAATTAATCCATTGATTCCGTCCACGGTCTAGCGCCCCTCATTCCTCAACTTTCTATGCATTTGTAAGGTATGTCCTTGTACTACGCTCTTCAAATAGAGTTTACATTGAATTACGTAAAAAATGAATGTCTTCCTGTGATTTGGTACGTGTTTCCTATGTTAGCAGTCTGTGAGATACTACATTATAAACATTTCACATTATATTTTATTTTATTATGCATATGGTAATATCATTTGTAATCTGATATTTGTGAATTACACTATTTCACCGGTTGTATCTAGGTAAGCAACATTGCAATAATATTAACTTTATTTTATTTGAGGTTATTATGTACTCTAACTACACCTGTTTTCCTGTAACTTTAATTTTATTTATTTCTATTAAAAGTGAAAACGCTGTTTAAATATTGAAGATCCCACTGCTATTTGATCATTATATATGCTAAAAACTTTCCTAAAATAACATAGTTGCGTTATAAACACTTACTGCTGCAATTGGTATGTTTACCCAAACTAACTATGTTAATTACACTTATCTACATTTTTATATTCTGATTTGTAACACGCACCGTTGAAATTTGTTTTTCTTTTGCGATCTTGAAATAGTTTATTGACCTAGGATGCGCTCAACTATATATTGCACAATAATAACGTTCTGATTTCGTGGTTTAAGTTTATTACCTATATTTCGTTTATAGAACTAAAAACATAGAAATGGCATGCTTAATTAATACTACTATTTGTGAAATCATAATATACAAGTTACAACTGTATTCATTCTACCTGTTTAAAATTAGTAAGTTTCTTTCACCATCTGGTTTACATCTAAGGTAAGGCGAGTGCGTTACAAATTCAACAAAACAAACCCTTAAATATTATAAAATTTAGCCTCTAGGAACTAAACAAAAATCAATACATTGACAGAAAATTTATTAATAATTAAGTAGAAAATATATTCATACAAAATTTATTTAAAATAAACACCCAAAGAATGTTTTTATTGCTTGTTAAAATTTTTAAAACCATTTTTCTCGCAAAAGTCCGTCCTCTCTGTACAGTTTGTACAGAAATAACACATTTTTTGACATTTCTTAGGTTACTTACAAATTCAACTTGGGTTTGTCGGACGCTGTTTTTTTAAATAGATGAGATACTTTGTAAACAATAAAACCCTTGCAATTTTTTTTAAAATTAGTTAAATCTCTTCTCCATTCAACGCGACGATGAATTGTAACGCATTTGCGTTACTTTAAATATACGCCAGATAGAAAGGAAAAAAATTTTGCACAGAAAGAATAAAGATGGACGCACCCTGTATATCAGATTTTGGGAACAGGGAACGATAAATAAGCACGATACTTTAATGCTTTTGTTTTCCGGAAAATATAATTTCAATTAGGGCAGTTAATATAATCAAAGAAATAAAAATAAATTTGCTTAAATGAATTGGTCCATTTTAATAAAATAAATAGATAATGCACTAGTATTAAGTAGTATAAATGTCGTGACAATAAATACATCATAAGCTACATAAACATTTATACCGCTGAAATAAAAGTTACCAGAAAACATTAATAAATAAATACGTCATACAAGAATGCTTAATATGTGAGAATAAAAGCTATACTTAAAATAAAACACGGAGCGTCGTGCAATAAATAAATCCGAAGATTACACATTGAGGAAATAAATTAAAGCACGAGAAACACAGAAATCCCCAAAATGGAAATCTATATCTAAGACCTGGTTATACGTTCAAGGCCATTGCAGCAACACACGATACACAAATTTTACGTGATTAACGTTACAAAAACGTTTTATTCAACATAGATAAAATATGTTACATTGTGTTAACGAATTCTTACCGCAACTGATAGGGATTGCCAGAAGAAAGAAAATGTTATATCACAAGTTTGACAAAAAAAAGGAAGTTAAAGCTTAAAAATGGTTAAGTAAGCACAAAAGTATATAGGCGGTAGGCCATAGATTCTTCAGAGTAAGTGGCAGACGTAGAATTGTTTTTGAATTTTGCTGGATAAGTAGGCCAGAAAACTCTAGAACATGTGTATTGTGGAATTTATATCGCATTTGTCGGCCATCAATAACGAAATTATTTAATGAAAGAGTGAATAGTCTAATTTCAATCTACAGCAAAATGTTAGAATTTGGATAGATGGAATGGGGGTGACTTGCCGTGTTGAGTAAGTAAACGGTAAATCATTAGTGTGCCTGGACGTGCTTAAATTCTGAAGATGTAGTGGACATTAACTGTGAGTAAAGTTTGAGCTCTTTTGTTTATAATTAATAAATATTTGTGTGGAATTGTAAATGTAAGTTGTCAATGGGTTTGCATATATGCAGTGGAAAATTAACAGAATGTTAAATAATTATTTGTTGGACTATAAAATAGCGACGGAACTGTTTTGTTTTAAATTTAAGTATAAAATTATCAAGAAATAAAGTTCGAATATATCAAAAAATTAGGGAATAAGTGGGCATTAATATTTTAAAGTATTTTTTTCCTATGGACAATTAAAAGATGAGAGGACAAATTGGTGTTACACTGTTTTCTATTTAGTGTTATTAAGGGCATTTCCAGGTATGGGATTTAGAATGTCATATATATCAATATTTGAAACAGAAACAATGATGTGGTGGTATTATTGATACATTTAATGTTTTTTTCTTTAAAATTTCGGGCCAGTTTACTGTTATGAGATTACTTTTTTTATGCAAATATTTGTATTGATATTGCAATTATGCAGTATTACTAGAAGTCAAATTTAGGTTGAATTTTATTTCGACTTAATTATGAACTAGGTAGAAATAGATAAATTTGTACGAGGATATACAGACGTATTTAGAAGAAACTCGCCCTTTTACAATTTTCTGCAATTTGACCAACATTGGGTGTTTCTACGGTGTTGCAAAAAAATCTAAAGCGTATGTGATGAGATTTAGAAAACCAATAGCAAAGGAAATCTATTCAGAATAACCGTCTTCGTGTAGGGAAAGTATAGAAAGAGGTAGCTGGGACAAGACAGTTTGACGCCTCCTAAGTATCACAATTGATAAAACCTTTCAAGGTGAGTGGTAAACTAGTTTTTGCATTTTAACCATTTCAAATGTTTATTTATATTATTTTTCCCTTGAAATTCACTGTAGTTAGCCAATGTACCTTAAAATTGCCGCGGGCAAGTCTAAATTTATAATGTATTGCTCATTTTATCCGCAACAGAATGCTTCTTTAAACTATAAAGTTTTATTTGAGAAAGCTTAAGGGGATAAGTAAAAACCCTAAAATAATTCCTTTCATAAAACGATTCAAACTAGCAAATTCTACTTAGGATTTTATTCGGCTAAGACGAATTACACTTATTTTCACTTTTCAACATTAAATAATTATTAATTGTTTATTATTCGCAGCGCTTTGTGTATTTTCACTATATGTTGTCTCACTAAAAAATCAATAATCATCCTTTCAGAGTGTGTCTTCTGTTATTTATAATATTAGTTCAGTAACGAAGCATTTGTTCCAGAAAGTTTTACGCCACGCCTCGTGTTCAACTTGTACAAATACAGGTACTCCATGCCGGATGAGCGATTTGCATGTTAAAAATACAAAATTCTATCCGTCGAATGCTTTAAATATCGCAAGTTCGGCGTCATTCCCATAGTTAAATTCCAATAATGTTTATACCTAATTAATTTTGTAATCACCAAGTGTAAATAATGGCTTCGTTTTGATAGCGTCTTTTACACTAGCAAGTGCTAGTTTGTACCTCGAAAATTTGTTAGGATACGTGACCGATAAAATTTAGTACTTTTATAATAAGAATTTAAACTTCCCAATTTAATATTTGTGCGATTTTTTCTATATTATTGATATTTGCACGATTTTTCAAAATAAATGCAATTCCTCAGTTTAAATTAATGCGTTTGTGGAGTTCTGATTTGTCTGGAGGTTACCTTGTTAATGTTTTGTAGCAACAGAGATAACATTTATTTGCAAATTTAAAAATACGAACTAATTAAACATTAAAGGATGACGAAGAAAAAATATTTACCTAAGTTTTTTTGTGTGCGATTGCAAATGTCTTTTAACACTGAAATCACTTTAGTTTGTAAAGTTGCAGAATGCGTTTCTATGTTGAAAAATTGAATGTTGTGACTTCGCGACGAAGACCTGAGTTGTATCGTGAGGCGATGATATTTATAATTACGCTGAATGCAATGCAGCACTTAGCGCCGGTGACTACAAGCGGATTACCATGATTTGGTATCTTGCGGTTGATAGACGGAGACGCCGACAGACGACGTTGTCCTTGTTTGTTACAAATTGAAACCAGCTGATGACGGAATGTTTCCAATCCTGCCGTACTTGTTGCCGTCACATGCTGTAGGAGGTGGTTCTGATAGCTTTGGAGGTGGATCGGTCCAAGTTATGGTAGCATCCTGTCCTTATCTTTGTGTGAATTTCCTTCATTCTATCCGATTAAGTTTGGTGGTCACAACAAAATAATCGGAAGAGAAACCTTTATTGCACGAGGAGCTTGGTGACTTCCGTTATATACTATTCTTAAGTTCTCTCCAAGAAGTTTTGTAAATATCTTAAAAAGAGAAGAATTAGGAAATAACTTGCTACAGCGTTTTGAGCTATTTTATATCCTGGGTTTGTTTGTATGGTATGGTCGGATAATGCTTTTATGTATTTCGAGGAGTGTCGGACGAGTTCAATATTGTTTGAGGGATGTTTTGAGCGTGCGTGCTATTTATTTGCATGTTGCGTGCTTATTGGTCAGTTAGTTAGGAGTATGGTTGGTTGCATACTTCTACATACCCCCTTTCTAGTGACTGCGTTAGTTACGATAAAAAGTGATATATTTCTTTGCGAAGTGTAATCTTCTACCGCTTCTTGTAACTGTCGTTGGAAAAATACAAGTATGTTCTTATGAAATCGTGTTAACTGTTTCGGAGGGTTTATTTTCAATGTATGCTGGTTTGACCTTATCAATTGAAACAGTTGTTTTTGATCTTGTTTGTCGATGATAACCGTTTCGTTGTCTATGTGGATTATTTTGTATTGTCTATCGTATGTACATTGTAAAGCATTTTGTTGCCCTGTGCAGTTAGAAAAATGTGGCATTAATTTTAACTCTTTGAACACGTGTTTGTTTGTAGCTATGTTTGGTGTCTTAGACTGGTTACAGTCATTGAAAGTGGTAATGTAGCTGGTTTGCAGGTGTCTTAGGATGTATTACTTCCGTTGGCTTGCTCGAATTTGTGAGGAAATTTTCTGGTAGATGTAGGGTTTTGTCAAATATAAGCTCTGCAGCTGTATCGTTTGTTTCTTTTTTCCAAACATTTCTGATTCCGAGTAGGACCAAAGGTAATTGTTCTATCCATTTCTCTGTTTCGTGTCAGATTAATGCAGTTTTCAGTTGTCGGTGAAATCGTTCTACCATGCCAATTGGCAGTGGGTGCTATGCTGTTGGGTGGATTCTTGTGAGTCTGATCAAGATTTCTAATTGTTTGAATAGTTGTGATTCAAACTGAAGGTCTTGATTTGTTATGACTCTGAGTAGTACGCCAAAGCGTGCGGACCATTATCCTATAAATGCCGTGGCTACCATTTCAGCTTCAATGTTTTACAGAGGTATTGTATGGCGGTTAATGCATGTCATATGTATCGGTGACCCCCTGATACGGATAGTGGTACGACAATGTCTATGTGTACATGGTCGATTCTTGCAGATGGTTGTTTGGACTTCCGTGTTCCTGTGATCACGTGTCTTGTGGCTATAGCTTTTTGACATTGGATATAACTTTTTGTCCAGGTGCAGCAGTCCGATTTGATGCTAGGACTAATGGGTTTTTGGTTTACCAGTTTCGTAGTTGCCTTTATTCCTGGGTGCGCTAAGTTGTGAATGATCCTTTTCGTAATTCTTTGGTGACGAATGGGCGATGAGCTATCGTTCTTGAAAACTCACAGAAAATTGTTTGGTCAGAGTTCGGAATTTGTATTTATAAGTTGTATCTGTAGGTCAAACTTGAAAATTGTCTCTGAGACCTTTAAAATCAATTCTAGCAGGTCCGTCAAGTTGCTCTCCCCCAGTTGGCGGATTTGCTCCGAAACCTAGCACCCATTTGCTTATAGCTAGCATTAGCTAGCACCAAAGTTGTTGAGCTAGCACCAAAGCTGTTTCAAAAATATGGCCAATATATTGGGGGCAACTTGACGCTAGCCCCCCCAAATGGTCCAATTTGTTCCAAAACCTAGTACCATGTAACTCAGAGCTAGCACCATCTAGCACTCAAGTAAGAAAGCTAGCACCATAAAAACAAGATGGCGGCGATTAAAAAAAAATTGCCAGCCACCCCCGTTGTCCGATTTGCTCCAAAATCTAGCACCATGTAGCTTACAGCTAGCACCAGTTAGCCCCAAGTAAGAAAGCTTGCACCTTAAAAACAATGTGGCGGCGATTTTTTAAAAAATTTTTGCCAGCTTCCCCGGTTGACCGATTTTCTCCAAAACCTAGCACCCATTTGCTTATAGTTAGCACTAGCTAGCACCAAAGTTGTAAAGAAAGCACTAAAGCTATTTCAGGAATATGACCAATTATATTCGGGGTGCTAGCTTTCTTACTTGGGTGCTAGCTCTAAGCTACATTGTGTTAAATTTTGTAGCAAATCGGACAACTGGGGGGAGGGCAAATATTTTTTTAAAAATCGCAGCCATCTTGTTTTTAAGGTGCTAGCTTTTTTACTTGGGTGCTAGCTGGTGCTAGCTCTAAGTTACATGGTGCTAGGTTTTGGAGCAAATCTGAGCACGAGGGGGGCAAGCGGTAAGTTGTCCCTCTCCCGACTATAATTGGCCATATTTCTGAAACAGCTTTGTTGCTAGCTCTACAACTTTGGTGCTAGCTATAAGCAAATGAATGCTAGATTTGGAGCAAATCGGTCAACTGGGGAGGGGGGGGGCAACTTGACGGACCTGATTCTATCCATTCTTGAGGGTTTCTTTTGAAAGGACAACTGACGTCATCTATCTAATTAAAAAAGATTAATAAAACTATATCAAACTTGACATACGTTTTTTCGCACGATCGTAAGTATTTATTCTTAAAGACACCGACGCAAACTTGCATCAAACATTATTATATCGTTTCGGAAGAAATACGAAGGTACGGGGATGTGCGAAAAATATATTTTACATCGTTGGACTTTGGAACGTAGTTTTTTAATCTCATAATGGAAGTAATACTCTTTCTAATTAAATTAATTCATAAGCATCCAATAATAACCTACGTTAATATAATAATTAAAAGCAATTATATCACTGTGGCATTGTGCCTACTTATTTAAAAAAAAGTTAAAACGACATTAAAATAACTGGTCGTACGAGAAGGCGTTGGCGAACCAATACTTAAAGTAGCCGGTGGTATCGTCGGGGGTGGGCGGCGTCTAAAAGTATGTAGACTTAGCACTGTTATCTTTAATGTTCACAAGCAAAAGAAAATTAAAAAAAGTTTATAAGTACACAAATATACAAAGAAAAAGTCAAAATGAACAGTTTATGCACTTTTAAGCACTTCGGAAGTCTTCGGCAGTCTTCAGAAAGCTTCGTGGATGCTCGTGGAACCAAGTAGGAAGTTAAATACTAAGTAAACAGGTATATACAGAGGTCGTAGAGATCCAAAGGTCTTCGGTAGTCTTCGGACTTCCTCGGTAATTTTCGGAAGGCTTTGTGGTTGCTCGTGAAAATAAGGAAGTATTTATTGTTTGAAAAGGTCTTCGGAACTTTTCGGGAGTCTTCGTGGTTCACTTGTGGAACAACGCGGAGTTATAAAGAATAATGATATACATACAAAAACTATACATTGATTATGTACGCAATATTGAGAGGTTCGGAAGTCTTCGGTAGGTTTCGGAAGTCTTCGAAAATCTTCGGGTTTTACTCGTGAGGCTGAGTAAGGGCTTGAATGATGACGATAAGGAAGTATTTATTGTGTGAAGCGGTCCAGACGTCTTCGGGACTCTTCGGAAGTCTTCGTGGTTCACTTGTGGAACAACGCGGAGTTATAAAGAATAATAATATACATACAAAAACTATACATTGGCTATATACACAATATTGAGAGGTTCGGAAGTCTTCGGAAATCATCGGGTTTTACTCGTTAGGCTGAGGAAGAGCTTGAATAACGAAAATAAGGAAGTATTTATTGTTTGAAGAGGTCCAGACGTCTTCGGAAGTCTTCGGAACTCTTCAGAAGTCTTCGGGGTTCACATGTGGAACAACGTGGAGTAATATAGAATTAATGCGGCGTGCCTCAGGTACGGCGTCGGGCAGCGTATCGGCTTCAAAAATTAAGCAGGCTATGGAGAGCACTGCTTGTTGAGGTGGTTTACAGGCTATGGTGAACACTGTAGTTGAGTCCTTAGGCTGTGGGGAGCACTAAGTGTACTGAGTTTTGCAGGATTCGCAATCATATTTATATGCTTTCTTCCCCTATGCAAGGTATGTTGAAAAAAGGTTAGTGGAATGGGCATCCAATAGATTCGCTACTTTTAGGGTAGCACAAAAAATGAGTTGGAGATCCCGATTTTCTAGGTCTTTGTTCTATGCTCGGCAAGTGTACTTTGATATACGGTAACACCGGAAACGAATATTGCTTTGCCAGTGGCCATGAGCGTAAGCGGATACGATGCCGCCAAAGCGAAATTGAGCGAATGGGGTTCGCATGAAAATGGTTTAAGAGACGAAAAAATTCTAAGGTGAAAGAGGTTCCTGCACGAAAGAGTTCCCGGGGCGAAAGAGCATCTAGGAAAACTAATTCTAGTACACTTTATTTGAGATTTTTCTAGTTAAGCATGACGATAGTAAGATCGTTGTAACCAGTTCTTCCTGTGCTTTTTGTTAAGCTTGACTTTTCAGTGACTTTAGCTGTCGAAGACAATAAACATTAATAATACTACCAAAACTGAGGTCAATGGTGATGATGTCGAAATTTACGGAAAGCTAAGACTAAGTCATTGTTTTATCACTATCACCATTACCAACAGCACTGATATCTCCATCACTATCGCTGTCGTCTTTAATGGTTGTGTGTGTAAACCTACAAATTAAAAAAAATGTACGACGTATTACTGTGATGTAGTTCCATCACTGATGAAAGAACTCTGTTGTAAACAATGCACATCTGTGTACATACACCAAACACTTCCACCATTGACTCCAGTGGTGGTGAAATGCTCTGGCTTATTTGAATTTTATCTCCTCCATAATATAAAGTGTAATTGTTCTTCGGAAAGGTTTACTACAGATTACGTGTTGATGAGAATATCCCTAGAAACGTTCCTCCATAACCTCTCTAATTTATTATTGATGTTGACAACTCTGATTGAAATACGTAACTAATTTGTAAAATAATTTGTGGCGAGGAGGTTCTTGTTATAATTAACCCGAATCTGACCACAAAGTTCGTACCTACGAAATAAATTGGAATTAACGTGATATACGTACTAAAACCTAAAATGTAAATACAATTTTTCTAAATTATGTTGGAGCTCGTAACGAATATTAAAAACAGCTGTTGTCTGGATACAGGACTTTTAACGAGATTGTATATGTTCATAATCTGTAGGGTACTAATCGAAGCCAATACCATTGCCTCATAAACCTTTTTAGAGTTCAAATTAGCTTTCCACACAAAACACAAAGGTAAAGTTAAATAGCTATCCAAGAAACTCTTTTCAGCCGGCATTCCATTTTTGTTTATTATTCAAAAGGAAATGGTTTTATCCCACACAATTTTCAACAGAGTTAGAAATTTGTTTGAAATGCACGTCTGTGGAAGGCCGTCTTTTAAATGTCAGAGTAATTGGTTATGCCAAAACGAACCTATGTAAAAGTTAAGAAGCATTTTAATTGCACCCACGAGCTACTGATAGCACGATGAATACATTTCATAACTTAGATCTTTCAGTAAATATTTGAGAACGTTGTACGCAGTGTGTTATTATAAACATCGAGTTTCTGAAACTGCGTAGGCAGAAGGCATGAGTTTATCTGAAACGTTCGAATATTTAAGCAGGGTGAGGGAAGGCAGCAGATCAAACATGAGGTTTCATTTTAGCAGAAACCGCACAGTTAGCAATTAGGGCAATAAAATAATGCAAATGCTACAACAAAATGGTAATTGTGCTGGAGATCTACGATTTAACTTGATTACTACATAGGCGTAAGGATAAGATATCAGCGTGAATTCAGACTTTCGAAATATAAAAGCAAAAAAAATATAGTGGGCGAAGTATTTTTGTAAATACAAACAAAATACTTGATATAAATGTTATACAGCTAAATGCAGGAAGTGGTTGGATAGTGATAAGCATAAATTGACAGTCTATGCCCGAAAATACCATTAACTATAATGGCAAGTTTGTTACGAGTGAATGAATCGTTAGACTGTTAAATTTTGAAATTCCCGCAAGGCGAGAATCCCATAACAAATTAAGAATGCACTGAGTAACTGCAATGGTGTGGTAATTGGTCCTTGTTTAAACAAATTCATAAATCGAAAAAAAAATAATGCGGAAGTTAAAAGAAATCTACGTTACCATAAACACTTACTCTGAAAGTTTTTTTGATACTGTTTTAATTTATGGACGCCAATTCGTGTATTTTATGGGCCGATCCCCTTGAAGACGAGTTTTCCAAGTGAATCCTATTTAGGTCGATCTCCTGGTGGAATGGAGTTCTTTTTGCAATTAATCTATATTCTTAGCAAAGGAAAAATGCATTTGTCTTTCTGCGCTACCCAAATCTATTTAAATACAAGCATCATAACATTATACCTGTAAACAGGAACACATTCAAAATACACAAATATACAAATCAATTCACTTTCGGTTTGTCATAACATTAACCATCCACTTATAGTACTTTAGTTGTCCTCAACCTTTCTAAATTAAATTTCAAAGTTCAGTTTCTCTATATCTAATAAAATAAAACAATATAACGTACAATGATGGTGGACGTTTTATAATTTTTTCAATGTCTATCTTAACAAGCTCCGTGCATAAATGCCACCAATAAGACAAAACAATATATAACTAATTAATAGCTTACAGTTGAATGCCAGTCTGAATAAAGATTTCTATATAGCCAGGATTGAGTTCACTTTCTGATGGGCGATTCATTTTCAACTTTTGTTGGTTTGGAACCAATCTATACAAATTCTTATCTTTGTTGTCGGGTTGTCGAATGATCCGCGGATACCACCCACATTAACTCCCATTGGCTAATCTTGTAGCCTAAGTAGTTTCCTCGATAACCCTAACAGCTATTACTTTCTACCTATGGTCTCGTCAGCGGCTCGCCAATAATTAATTAATTGATTCCGTCCACGATCTAGCGCCGCTCATTCCTCAACATTCTATGCATTCGTGGGGTATGTCCAGGATTGAGTTTACTTTCCGATGGGTGATTTATTTTCAAATTTTGTTGGTTTGAAACCAATCTACACAAATTTCTATTTTTGTTGTCGGCTCGTTGTTGAATGATCCACGGATATCCCACCTTTAACTCCCATTGACTAATCTGGTAGCCCAAGGTGTTTTCTCGATTATCCTAACAACTATTACTCTCAACCTATGTTCTCTTCACCGGATCAGAGTAATTAATTAATTGATTCCGTCCACAGTCTACCGCCCGTCATCCCTTCCACTTTCTATGCATTTGAGGGGTATGCTATTGTATTACGGTCTTCAAATAGAGTTTGCATTGGATTACGTAAAAAATGAATGTCTTCCTGTGATTTGGTACGAGTTTCTTATGTTAGCAGTCTGTGAGACACTACATTGTAAACATTTCACATTGTATTTTATTTTATTATGCATATGGTGGCACTCATTCTTCTAAATTTTAAATTTTTCGCTCAATGTACTCAAGCCAAATATATCAAACATTAGTAATCCAAAATCACCTTCAATTTATGTTATAAATGCCAAACTTGACATTTTTATTATTTTGAGAACGATCCTAGGTCATGGATCGAAACGTAAATAAAGATGATTTTAACAACTTTGAGTGGTTTAATTCTCAAGCATGATTAAAAAGAATGCTACTGGTATGTTTACCCAAACTAACTACGTTAATTACACTCATTTACATCTTTGCATTCTGATTCGTAACACGTGACATTGAAATTTCTTTTCACTTTTGCGATTTTGAAATAGGTTATTGACCTGAGATGCGTTCAACTATATTTTGCAAAATAATAACGTTCTGATTTTGTGGTTTAAGTTTATTACGTATTACGTATTTTACCCGTTTCAAATTAATAGTTTTCTTTCCCATCTGGTTTACATTTAAAGGCGAGTGCGTTACAAATTCAACAAAACAAACCCTTAAATATTATAAAATTTAACCTCTAGAAACTAATCAAAAAAATATATGGACAGAAAATTTATTAATAATTGAGCAGAAAATATAATCATACATAATTTATTCAAAATAAACACCGAATGATTGTTTTTATTGTTTGTTTGAATTTGTAAAACCATTTCCCCCGCAATGGTCTGTCTTCCCTTAACAGTTTGTACAGAAGTAACGCACTTTTGACGTTTCTTAGACGTACAAATTTGACTTGGCTTTGTCGGACGTTGTTTTTTTTAATGGATGTGTTCCGTTCAACCCTGTATATATTAATTTAGTTTCTTATAATATTACTATACAGTTTAAGTTTATTTTGTTAATGGTAATATCTACTCTGTTATTTAAATTTATTTGATAAACTCGGTCACGTTATCGCCTTCATTGTTCTATCTTGTTTGCCGTATGTTTGGTGATTGCGCAGCCTAGCACAGTCCATTATCACCGCTTGAACAAAAAGTTTCTGTTTCAAAGGGCAGTTCCCGTATTGGTCTACCTCACCACTTTAATTAATTTTACGAGTGCAGAAAAAAATGTTCTGGATCCAAGAATCTTCACCGCTCTAATTGGACATCAGGTAAGAATATTGAAGGCCGCATTTCATAATATCTGTTTGGTGATACGCCCG
Source organism: Platerodrilus igneus (assembly GCA_036346225.1). Taxonomy (NCBI): domain Eukaryota; kingdom Metazoa; phylum Arthropoda; class Insecta; order Coleoptera; family Lycidae; genus Platerodrilus; species Platerodrilus igneus. Next base: position 954,279 of record JARFIW010000333.1, on the reverse strand, counting down.
TTTTTCTCCCTCGGAGTAGCCTTTTAAGTACTTAACAAGATGGGATACTCTGTAAATAATAAAGTCATTTCAATCTCTTTTTAAACTAGTTGAATCTCTTTTCCAATTAACGCGACGACGACTTTTAACCCATTCGCGTTATTTTAAATATACGCCAGATAAGAAAGAACAAAAAGTTGAATCAAAATAATAAAGATGGACGCATCCTGTATATTTTACAGCATAATACTTTAATGCTTTTGTTTTCTGGAAAATATAATTTCAATTAGGACTGTTAATATAATCAAAACAATAAAAATAAATTTACTTAAAATAAATTGGTACATTTTAATAAAATACAAAGATAACGCATTAGCATTAAGTAGGATAAACATCGTGACATCAAATACAAGATAAACCATATAAACATGTATGCCGCTGAAATAAAAAATTCCATAAAACATACATAAATAAATGCGTCATACGAGAATGCTAAATATGTGAGACTGAGATATATTATTAAAATAAAACACGGAAAGCCATGCAATAAATAAAACCGAAGATTATACATTGAAGAAATAAATTAATTCACGAGAAACACAGAAATTCCTAAAATGGACATCTAAATTTAAGATCTGGACAGACGTTCAAGGCCATTCCAGCAACACAAAATATGCGAATTTTGCGTGTTTAACGTTACAAAAACCTTTTATTCTGCATAGATAAAATATGTTACATTGTGTTAACGAATTATGATAGGGATTACCAGAAGAAGGAAAAATTTTATATCACAAGTTCGACAAAAAAGAGAAGTTGAAGCTTAATAATGGTTAAGTAACCACAAAAATATGTAGGCGGTAGGCCTTAGATTCTTCGGTGTAAATGGCAGACGTCAAATTGTTTTTGAACTTTGCTGGATAGGTAGGCCAGAAGAACATGTGTGTCGTGGAATTTATATCGCGCCGGTTTGCCATCAAACATTGATTTCACTCTACAGCAAAATTTGGAATTTATATAGAAGAAATGGCGTGACTTACCGTGTTAGTTAGTTAACGGTAAATCGTTGGCGTGTTTAAATTCTAACGATGTAATGGACATTAACTGCAAGTAAAGTTTAAGCTCTTTTGTCTATAATGTATAAATATGTATTTGTGGAATTTTAAATGTATGTTGTACATGTTTGCATCTATGCAGTGGGAAACTACAAGAACGTTAAGTAATTATTTTATTAGATTATTAAATAGCGACGGAACTGTTTTATTTTAAATTAAATTTAAATTAAATACTCAAAATATTAAGAGTGCTATTCCAAAATGCTTAGGTTGAGCTCTGAATTACTTAAGATGGTTCTCAAAATATTTAAGAAGGTATTACAAAATTTAAGGTGGAACGTAAATGCCCTAGAATAATTACTTTTCCAAAACGATTCAAACAAGCAAATTCTAATTACGATTTCAATAAGCTAAGTCAAATTGCACATAATCTCACTTTTCAATATTAAATAAATTTTAACTGTTACTTATCGTAGCACTTTATGTACTTTCACGATTTACTGCCTTATTGAAAATCAATATTCATTCTTCCTAAATGCGTCTACAGTTATTTATAATATTAGTCCAGGTAAGGGAGCATTTGTTCCAGAAAATTTTGATGCTACACTTCGTGTTCAACTTGTAGAAATGCACGTACTCTAAATCCAATAAGTAATATTGCATTTGAAAAACTTTAAAATTCTATTTGTTCAATGCTTTGAATATCGCCAGTTCGACGTCATTCTCATAGGTAAATCCCAATAATGTAATATTCAATTAATTCTATTATCACCAAATGTAAATAACAACTTTGTTTTGATTGGGTCTTTATCACCTGCAAGTGTTGATTTGTACAACGAAAATTTGCTAGATTACGTGACTGATAGAATGTATTACTCTTATAATAAGGATTTTTAAGTTTCCAATTTAACATTTGCGCGATTTTTTTATATGATTAGTACCTGCATGATTTTTCAAAATAAATGCCATTTTTCAGTTTACACAAGTGCGTTTTTTACATTAATAACTCTAGATGCAGAGAATAAAATGATGCATAAAGTGTTACTCAATTTCTCCAACATAAAACATGCTCTTAATAAAGGCTACGTTCCTTCATACTTGCTAATAGTTTCAATATTGAATGAATAAAATGAGGCATAAAATGTTACTCAATTACTAAAAATTGTAATTTTAAATTTTAACTTTAGTAGGTGTTGACCAGATAATATACTCATAAATTATAGCCATAGAAATGTGTTGCGAACTTAAACAATAAAGCCGCTTTTGGTATATAATGTAAAAGTGCGAGAACAAGATGATCGGTCACATAATAGAACGACATTGAACTCGAATATTAAGCAATTAGACGCACTACCACGTGACAACGAAAAATATAATTAATTACCCTGCACAAACAACTTATAAAACCCACGAATAGTAAAAGAGGGAATCCATCTATCTATCTTTCACCTTCAGTTAATCGAAATCATATATCAGAGCAGAGCTTCAATCTGAATTCACACACAACCATCACCTTGCGGGTTAAAGATTGATTATCTTCTAATTCTAGTGACGAAATTAAACCCCGGGATTGTTAGTAAACAATTTCCCAAATGCGAGTGAAAGCACGAAATTTGAAATACCGGTTAGGGTGAAAGTGTCCCGTGTTGAAAGTTTTTGTTCAATGCTAAGTTGGAGTATTTGATTACCTGCAATTATTTTCCTGCAGTAATAGATCGTTCGGAGCTTTGTAAAGGACCAAAAAATCCTGCAAGCATGAATTTTTGCTTTCTACCTGCTGAATGTGTCATTCAGTTTTATAGTTATAATTGAGATTGTGGTAATAATAAGAATATATAAAACTTAATAATAAGACGTACTTTTCGCATTCCTGCACCCTTATTTAAAACATATTGTAAACACATAAATTTTTATATGAAGACGTTCACAATTGTATTCGTACAGTTTGAATTCACAAATTAAATTGGTTGAATTTCTGTAATTGACAAGTTGTTCCTTTTTTAGATATTCATATTTGGCCAAATAGCGGTAGATCTTGGTTTTTCTCTGTTGTTATTTACTGTGATATTCATGTTTGATAACATAAGTTAGGTGAACAGGACTTGGAATGTTTTATTACTTATGTTTATTTTAAATTAATAAAAGGTTAAAAACTATTACGCAAAGTTTTATCAACCTCTACTGCAATGAGAACCGTTAAACCTTCTCTTAGAAAACCGTTCTTCCAGGGAGGCTTTGTTTAGGGTTTCTTCAAGTGGGTTAGCACTCAAAGGCGTTACTGGATCAAGAGAGGAGATTAAAAACTTTTCAAGGTAGGTACAAAAGTATTTAGTACCTGTGTTATATCTGTATGTTTCTAAGAGTTTTGCATTTGCTTTTATAGAACCCATCCTGTACCACTGAAAGATTGCCGGTGCCCTATTTTACTGTTACTTCATCTTGCTCTTGTAGAGTAAACTTAACTCAGGTACTTAACACCAATTCAGCACATAACAAAGTGTGATACTTGTTAGAAATGTTTATATTCATATTTCATTTTAATACTTTCTGTATTTGAAAATACCACCAATAGGGTTAAGTTATTTCTTTTAAGAAATGATCCTTGATCTAAGAACGAATTAATTTTATATCTTATGTTGTTTATACCCAAAGGTTGTCAAATTCATTGTGACGCCGGTAGGGTTAGAAATGATATCATGGCTACTTTGTACTCTAAATCAATACAGTTCTATTATTTATTTATTTTATTTAATAATGTATAACCCTGGTCTCTATGACCTCATCGTCTTGTCATGAAGAAGTTGACTCGATAAATTTATGCTGATTCAAATAATGGAAAAGTCTTTTCTCCTATGGATCTTTTTAAGGATTCCAATAATGTTACATCTGTTAGATAGAGAAAAAACGATACAAAGTAATTTCAATTTGTAGTCCTAATTTATTTGTCTGAATTCTGCCAAAGATATCTCAAATCGTGTTTAGAGGGAAGTTCAATTTGTTTATAAAGTACTTTGTCATTACCATCCAAAGTGATAACATGTAACTTGCGTAGGTTAATTAACCTTAAGGAAAAATTATCAAACAGATTGTAATTTGTCAAAAAAGTTCGGATACTCTACCAAACTGTTACTTTTAATTTTAGGAACACTCTGGTTCCTATTAAATCGACAACTTCATGTTGAATAAAGACATGTTTATTCAGAACATTTAATTTTTCTCTCGGAGTCCTAATGGGATCTGGTCAAAACACATTAAGTTCAGGAGATAATAGCTTTTAGTTGTTTCCGAGTTATCTACATTCAAAAATCACTTGAGGTATTTATGATCAAATTTCTGAAACTATAACCTACAGTAACTGTAAATGAACAGCCAGTTTTGTTCCATTTAGCTGTATAAATTTATAAACGTACGTATAGTACGTTCTTGTTATTAGGTTAAGAACGTAGAAAGTAATTTTGTTCGCCGAAAACTTTTCATTAAGCTAAGTAATTTTTGATATACTTGGCTTTTAATTTTTGCTTAAGACTTTATCTTGTACTTGTGATGAAAGCACAATTGTGTAATAAAATTGCAAACATAATTTTATAATTAAGTAAAGACTTTTGTTATATTGGTGTTTTTCATAACTAATGTAGGGGTAATAGTTGCAACCTTTTTGTAGTAAATTATATTACAATTACGTAGAGACGTGGTTAATATTCAGTAATGTAACATTTGATTTTTTGAAATTTTCTAGCAATTTTTAAATAAGTATATTAGTGTCGTTATTGTTAATTGTTTATTTTGGTGTACTCGGTTATTCCTCGTGTGCAACATAGCCCAGAATTACTTCTCTGATCTCAAGTTTTGGTATGCTCTTGTTATTCTTTCGAGATTAAGTGGTGAACAAAATATTTCCCGATTAACACATGTTTCATAGCATTTCCGGACTTTCTTCAAACTCCTACATCCGTCCTTCTAAGTTAGTCGGAAACCATTTTGGTGATACAGTCGAGGTTTTCAGTACTTTATCAAAACAGAATTTCTAGCAGGGTACTTCACAGGGGTGGTTCGTGGATCAGATAGGTTTACGTAAGACTACTGATTCCAAGGTCTCGGGTCAGATTTTCGACACAGACCTCTTTAACAACGTTAAGCTAACATTTTTCACAAAAATACACCCACCTTCGGATAAGAGATAAAATGTTGGTCACGTGTGTGAGTGTTGTCACGCACGTTAAAGATTCCTACCTTGCTTAGAATAGCAAGGCTTCGGCAAAATTCAAAATTTTGAGGTAAAAAGATTTGCTTGCTGGCCAGTGTACTACCTTCGAGTGGAGCATTGGGGAAAAAATCAAACGTAGAGAGTACTTTACCGACTGTTGCACGACGTAGTTGGTTCCCCTGTACCAACTAATCTCAAGATCTCAGATTCGATTCCCGCAAGCTAAAAATCCCTACCTTGCTTGGAATAGCAAGGGTTCGGCACAATAGAAAATTTCCAAGTAAAAAAGACGCTTCCTGACCAATGTACTACCTGTGAGTGGAGCATTGGAAAATCAAATGTAGGGCGTACTTCATTGGCGGCTCCGGTCCCTGGTTTGATTCCCGACACGGACTGCTTGAAAAATGTTAAGCAGGTATTTTTCACAAAAATACGCTCTCGTTCGGATGAGTGGTAGAATGGAGGTACCGTGTGTGTGTTGTCATGTACGTTAAAGATCCATAGCAAGGGTTCGGCAAAATAAAAAATTTCCAGGTAAAAGCTCGCTTCTTGTACAATGTACTACCTTCGGATGGAGCATTAAAAAGTCAAATGTAGAGGTACTTCACCGAGTTTACTCTGCGGATTACAAACTAAATTTCTTCGACCAAAGCTCTACTTAACCAAGTTTGTATCCAAATCCAAAGAAATAAGAAACTTGATGAACGTCGATTAAAAATGAGATCTTTTTTTACAATGGAATAGTGCCAAGCTATGAGAAGTAAAAATGGCAATAAGAAAATACCTTTATATTTCAATTATGATTTCAAATACCAGTACAAAAACAAATGAAGCGGAATGCATATTTTTACATTTTTGAAACACCTCTATACCAAATGAAATTGTTAAATTCTTATACAAATTATTTTTCAGTATACAATCTAGCAACTCTAAATTTAGTAATATCCCTATTTCTATTAATAAATGAAATCTCCAGGGGAGGGAGATAGGTTTTGGACCTTTTGGAGCTTCTTTTTAAAAACAATTTTTTCCAAAAAAACCCACTTCTATCAAATTTATTTAAACAGTAACTACAATGGTTTAACAAATTGTACGTTATATTCATTAACGTCTTAATTTCAAAATAATCAAAGTTAAACGTTACTAATTAATAATTAAAATTACGTCGAGTAGCTTAAACAACCAACAATGTTAAAGTTGTGAAGCTCGAGATTGACTGGTCATCATGGGCTCCTCAGGGTATTTATGCAATCCCTGCTCTTACATCACTTGTGGGAAATGCAGATCTCATGTGTGCTATTTCTTGATACAATACAATGTATTACTTTTTAATAATCTTAATTCTAACAGTTGGTTTCTTATAGTCTATTGCGACCTGCACCTGCAGTATCATATTACGTCTGGAATACAAAGTAGTTGCTTCCATTCTCACGTTTGATTAATGAACTTCCATTAACCTTTCATAACGTGTCCTTCAATTATACAAAGTAACAATCAATTTTTTATGACCTAATAGTTTCATTTCAATATACATGTATATTAATTTGTGGGATATCTAACTAGGGTTGAACCTGAATTATCCCGTATAAAGTTTTTATGCACAGTTTGCGCACTCTTGACTTTTCAAAGTATTTCTGCGACAACCCTGATGGCTTGAACAGAATGTAAACCATTTTCATTATATTGCCAAGCTCTTCTCCGCATCATTTCCGTTTGTTTTTAAATTCAACTTGCATACTAAGCAGCCTGTTATAAATCCCTCAACGCTTCAAGGCGACTAAAAATTCGTCAACTCCAATTTCCTTCAGTTATTTGTAATGGACTTTTGGAATTGTATTAATGCTCTGGGATGTAGTAGTTGATAAACCCATTTTATCAATTGCAACTTTAATAGGAAGCAAGTGCTACGCGAAAGTTCACCCAGCTACCTCTAACTCTAATGAATTTTTAATACGTAGCCATCGCCCCGGTTGTAGTTAATGGAACTTTTGAATTGTATTCACAAAAGTTTTTAATTGAATTATTTTTGTTTCAAAGTGGTGCAGTTTTGCTGCATCTGTATATAATTAATGCTTTAGATACGGTTGAAAGTTGTATGATTAGTGGCCTGGTATACAGCAAAACAGCATTGAATAAAAATGGACAATATTTATCACATTGTTCTTTGTGACTGCTAGCAGCATGCACATTACACTAATCAGATGCCTTTAAAAAATTTAAAGTTTTACAACATTTTGTATATAATGCACATAACCGCAATTGAGGTTTTTGTAATTTTTATACTTAGACTAAATTTTCAAACTCTACATCCCAAAATTTATATTTATTTTCAGCGGGTCTACGACAATTGCCCGAAAACAATTTACCGACAGAAAATTTCCCGACTACAAATGCCCGAAAGGAAAATTGTTCGAAAAGACAGTTGCCCGAAAAGAAATTTCATCGAATTGCAATTGACCGAAATCAAAATTCCCATACCTTTTCTTCACACTTTTGGAACTGGCAGCGTTCAGATGGTGCTTAAAGTGTAGAAGGCACTAGAAGTAGTAACACTCAAGAGTTTAAGAGCTCTCCAAAGACTGGCGTGTTTAAAAGGTGGGAAATATTCTTATGTCGAGTTTATAATAAAAAAATATGCCTTTGTCAAGTTTAAAATATGCATTTTAAATATAGAATACACATAACTTTAATTACAACAAAATAAAATAATTACAACCTAATACGTTTTAATACTTGAAATTGTTAACTAAACCACGCAGAAATTTGACAGCCTTTTCAGGATCGTAATCTTCGACAAGTAATTTAATGCGTTCAGCACAATCCCGATATTATTTACGAGATGCAAGTACTTCCATACCACCTACAAATTACTCAATTTACAGTTCATGCATACTTTGTTCACTCTGTATAGCATCGATGAATTTCCAAATATTTGTATAGTGAGCTGCTATCTGTTGTTCAAATCGTCGGTGCCATCCTTCAATGTAGTTATTGGTTTTGGGTAGACCTTCCTGAATACCATTGTAGCGATTCGACATTTCGTGAGCAAATCGAGGTGAGCGGTGAACCTGACGTCTTCCAGGTATCTACAAAGTAATCAATAACTGTTTAGGCTTTTGGGGCAATACATTTTCGTCACAAAGAGCTCCAAATGTTTCAAGAACATTTGCTGAAGACACAAATGCTATTGCAGGCAGTAACCGTTGTTTCATAGCAAAATCTGCATCAGTTTCATACTGTCTCTTTAAACCGTTAGACGGAATTTTTCGGAAAATACATTGTGTAAAATGAAAAAGCATCCGCGGTTTCTTGACCGAGAAAATTCCTTTGATAAACTGGCAATTATCCCAGGTTCGACATCTGTTATAATCGACTGCGGAGAAACATTAAGTAGAAGTTTCTTCAATTGTCGTAGCAACTTGGTATAGGTTTTTTTGTTTTGTTTGGTAGCAACGCATAAAGTAGTGGAATGGCGATATTGCATTTCAATCCGTGGAATGTGCACAACTGGTAGAAGAGGTGCGGCATGGTTTTAAACGTTCCATCGGCGTACACGTGGTTAGCTTCGCGCAAAAACGATAAATTTCTTTCGGTACTAAAAATGAGCATTCTGTTGTCGTTTGACCCTGTATCGTACATTAAATTTTTGTTATCTTGTATCATTCAGGGAAAACAATATTTCTTCGGTGAAGAGGCAAAACTGAAGCTGCTTGCGCCATTGTTCTAATATTTCGGATTGACCTTTTAATACTGTTCAACTTTGGTAGAGTAGCTGTCGCTGCTTGACTCAGCCCAACAGATGCACTGGATATCGGATAATGAGGGGCATTCTGTGTCGCCTTAGCACATATAGTGTTCACGAATTTTCTTCTTCACTTCTCTTGCATCAGCACTATGGTTGTGTGAGCCACTTTTCTTGATAATATTACTATCCAGCGTTATTACACGAGCGTTGCACTTACTTTTTTTTCTATATTTACATTTCCAATAAACTGTATCTTCGCCCTCGCCTTTTGATATCAATAACCGTTAAGTAACACTTTACGGTTACCCTTTTCACTGAACAGATTCTACTGCCATTTTATGTACTTACACTCTTACGCACTCGTATCCACAATACAAATTGGAATAAAATTTAGAATAGTATAGACTGGCGTTACAGGAACCTTAGACAGAACAAGGTATAGCTCAATACATTTACGTATTTGCCCTTTCAGGGTCACCGGAACCGGGCGACGTTTAAAAATTAAAAATTGTATTAACAAAATTGTGGCAAAATACAAGGGTTACTAAGGGCCGGACCCGAATCATGCACGGCCAAGAAATAAAAAATCCAAACCTTTAATTTTCTTTCCTATCACAAAATATTACTAAGCTGTAAAAAGCGGACAAAAACGGTCGCTTTTTCTTGTTACCGATCCATTTTTGTTTTAATCCATCTTCTGTCATATTTAGGAAATCGAAACAGCGACACTTGGATTAGAATCGTATAGTTGCTTTTACAACCCGATACGCAGCACGATGTGGGATTAGTATGAAACTAAGGTGAGCAACTAAATCATGGCTATAACAATTACAATACAAGCAATTGCGTTTTAATGAGTGAGGATGACAGGAACGTTAATAGCGCCCCGCTCGCTCTCTGTTGCTACACCAACCCACCGACTGACCGGCGCGTGTTGTGACGTTGCAGTTGAAGTAGTGATGGAACATTGCCGCCTGTCTATATAGTCTGGCATTGCTTCAGTCTTGAACTAGAGCTGCTAGAAGAAAAAGCTGACGATGACAAGTGAAATTTTAAGTTCGCAGACTATAAATAAACAAATGGCCGATTATCTACTTAACATTGGCGGACTTTCTAAAAAGGTGCTACACCCAATGCTAGTTGAGGATGTTGGCCTACTGAAACTATTACGTTTCTAGCTACTTGGTAATAAATAATTTTGTCTGGCACTAGGAAAGTAATTCGAGCATAGTAAAAAAAAATTAATATAAATTGATGGTTATTTTGTAAAGAGAAAATTCCAATGACCGGTTTCGCTGTTATTGCAGCTCCTCAGATTGTACCATTTCGCGCTGCAAAACAAACAGCAATCTTGAAATTATACACAAATCATGGTGTATTAATGTATGCAAAATATAACTCGCGAAGGTCCGTCATAGGTAATAGGCCATTTGTTTATTTATTTTCATCTTGTTTTTTAACTAAGTTTTTAAAATGTTGTCTGGCAATTCCATCTATGCTATCATGTCAAGGACTTGTAAAATTTAGTTGTCTATATTTGAGTACAGGGTGCGCATGAGTTACATTTTGCATATATTAATACACCATGGTTTGTGTATAATTTCAAGATCTTTGTTGATTGTTTTGCAGAAAGAAATAGTTCAATCTGAGGAGCTGCAATAACAGCGAAACGGTTATTGGAATTTTTTCTTTTTAAAATAACAAACAATTTATATTAATTTTCCAATTACTTTCATAATGCCAGACAAAATTATTCATTTTCGGAGTAACTATTCCTGATTATGTAATATTATAAAAGTATGCATGTGGTATATGGAGCTTTTAGCATAAAGCTCACCCTTTTATGAATATTAGGTTAAATATAGTTATTGCTATTAATTAATTAGGTATTTATTTGCAGAATGAGTACATATAAATATAAATCTGGTGCGCAAAACGAAAGGAACAAGAAGAAGCAGAGACAAAAAGAAGAAGCTATTACGTTCAACCCTCCCCTAAACCCCCGGGCAAGAAAATAAAGCTTTAAAACACTTACTCCTACATTTAACTGTTGTGAATCGCTACTCCTGTTAGTAAGGCTTCACTGACGATACGGTAGGAATAGGGGTTAAATAGATGGGAACGGAAATACAGTCACGCCAGCACTACTCGGTAAACGGTACGGTAGTCGTTGGAAGCCACTACGGTAATTCGTCGAGCTAGGCGGCGTTTTTTGTCTTAATCGACTCTCCCCTCCAACCGAGATTATGTCCTTTCGCCTCCGTTCGTGGGAAGATAAACTTTTTCGCCCAAAGTCTTATGTCAGCGCTTACGATTGCAGAAACCAGAAATGACGTCAAGATCCGTGTGAACGCTAATAATCCCGGGGTTTTACAGCGTCCACAAAAGTTGCAGTAGTGAACGGGGATTCTTCCGAATTCTAAAAAGTCACTAACTTTAAATTAATAAACCCTAATTTTTAGATTTACAATAACGCGTAACAAAGCTCTCAAAAATTACAACTTTTTCAGTTCATTATCTACTGCAACTGCTTTAACCTACAACTTACAGGTAATAGCAAAGTAAACTGCAAAAACACAAATACCATACTAAAATATGTCTTGTTTTTATTTTTTATTTTAGTTCACACTGTTGCAAGTATTCCTTCGTCAAATTTTTTAACTGAAATTCAGCCAGAAGTAGTAGAACCCGAGATGTGGTGCTTAAATTCCTAATCAGAACCTGATAGCAATGATAGCATAGAAGCTAAAATCGGTGAAGTGATTGGCAAAGGTAACAGAAATAGCATTATTAATGAGGTTATTTCTGATAAACATGAGTATAAAAGTAATGATGTTAAAACTGACAAAGGATACTAAGCAGATAAGGAACTAACCATTGCTGAAAAAAAATTTTTAGTGGATAATGAACCTCGTAGACCACTAGGCCCCTATACTAAATATTTAATACGTACTGTCATAAGATCTAATGGCGATTTTTTAATTTTCATTATGAGACTGTATTAAAAATATAGGTTTATATTTTTTATATGGTGTAATACGTACTGTCGTAAGATCTAACAGTAATATCTTTCCCAATTTTTTATGCAACTGCATCAAAGTGCCACATTATATTTTTTATATAGTTTATTTAGTACCGTCATATAATCTAACAGTCATATTTTGGCGAACTCCTTTGTGAATTGCTTATCTTATATTTGTATATGTAATTACAGTGCTTATCTAAAAATCCTTCATGGCATAAGATCTATTACAGCTGTGGTCACAACTAATGTAAACGTAATATTTTATTTAAACAAGAGAATGTTCTTATGATTAATTTTTTATATAAAACGAATGTGGATACCTTTGTTTATACTCTGAAAAAGAAAGAATTTAAGTTAATAAAAACCTTTACAATTTATGCTGTTATTATTTTTACAAAGGTAATATTTACTAATGTGAATTAAAACTTTAAGGACTGACTTATATAAAATAGGCTCAAACTGAGTCTGAAATTATGTTATAAAAGTTTGTTACAGATCCAAGGCGACACGTTGCAAAGCAGTGTTCACTTGAGCAATCAGTAAGTACCATATATCTTTACCAAGTGCCTTATGTTATTGTTGTGTTAGATATAGCTACCTTGAAGTTTCTATACCCGCTTCTAAAAATTAGTTATATCTCAATCATATGACAATTCATAGTGGCCCCCTTTATGCCATATTGTTAATATATTTGACCCTACGATAAATTTTCATCTTGTAATACATCGAAGATTCCACACACGCTCATTGCATTCGCTGACCTAATAAGTTCGCTAGCCGTTTTGTCAAATTAGATCTTCTTACTCCTATTGGCCATTTTCTAGCATTTCTAACCCTGGGCCATAATTTCAAAAACAGGAAACCTGAGCTTCTGTTGTTTTCGTTGTAGTTTGTTTAGGATCACGCCTTTAAATAATCGTAAGTAGTATTATAATTAAGACCATATATAAAGGGTTTTCCAATAAGAGGTGTTATTTTGAATAGCCCGCTATTTCGGTAGATGTCACTTTTGAAGCTGTCATTTTTTGACATTTGACAAGTAGAAACTACGCCATTAATAAAAATGGAACGATACACGTTTCAACAACGCATTGAAATTATTCAAATTCACTATAAAAATGGTGAAAATTTGGCAGAGACGGTTCGTAAAATTTGAACATTTTTAGGTCGTCGTGAAGCACCTTGTCGGACCGCAATACAGAAATTGGTGGAAAAATTCGAGCTATTAGGACAAGTTAGTGATGTGAAAAATAAAACCCGTACACGTCGCTCAAGAACAGCCGATAATATTGCTGCTGTAGCCGAAAGTGTTGAAGAAAACCCAGGTTTGTCCATTCCTCGTCGTTCTTTGGAAGTAGGCATTCCACAAACGTCAATACACCGTATTTTGCATAAAGATTTGGGTCTTAAGGCTTATAAAGTCCAGTTAACACAAGAACTCAAGCCGGCCGATCATCAACAACGTCGTGTCTTTGCTGATTGGGTCGTTGAAATGCATGAAAATGATCCGGAATTCCATCGAAAAATCATCTTGAGTGATGAGGCCCATTTCCACCTCGGTAGCTTTGTCAACAAGCAAAATTGTCGCATCTGGGGCTCAGAAAACCCAAAAGTTATTGTTAAAAAGCCTCCCTATCCACAACGTGTGACTGTTTGGTGCGGTTTATGGTCCGGTGGAGTCATTGGACCTTACTTTTTCGAAAATGAGGCTGGAGCAACAGTTACGGTAAATGGATTGCGCTATCGAGAGATGATTAACGATTTTTTATGGCCGGAATTGGATGGTATTGATCCGGACAACGTTTACTTTCAACAAGACGGCGCTACGTGCCACACAAGCAACGAAACCATTGATCTTTTACGGGAAAAGTTTTCGGACCGTGTTATCTCTCGAAGAGGTGATCACAATTGGTCACCGAGATCTTGTGATTTAACATCTTGCGACTTCTTTCTTTGGGGCCACGTGAAAGAGAAGGTCTACCCCAACAGCCCAGCGTCGATTCAAGACCTTAAAGATGGAACTCGTGAGGCTGTCAAGGACACAGAGCAGCCACTTTGCAATTTGGTTATGGAAAATTTCATGAAAAGGATATTGTCCTGTAAGTGTGTTCGTGGTGGTCATTTGCCTGATGTTATTTTCCACTATTAACGGCATACCTTCCTCTTTATAATGAAATAAACATCCGATCATTTATATTAAAAAATAGCATTTTTCTTTGAATATCAAAATAACACCTCTTATTGGAAAACCGTATAGTTTCACATATTCTTGCTTATGTTGTGGTTGTATTGAAAATTTTCCTATTTTCATTATCAATTAACTGTGTATCGTACAATTATTGCTGTGTTAATAGAAGTCATGTTCTTGAAATTATAGGGCAGGTGTGTCTAAGTTGATTACGTTACCTTTGTTTGATTATCTTATCGCAGTTGATGCGGTCGGTATAGGAAGATGTTTTATCTGGGTCTCATTTGAAGCCTAGTTGTTTTACGTATCTACGTGGTGGTATAGGTTTTATCTTATTGTTAACATTGCAGGTGGTCCTTTAGACTAACTATTTTATAGGAACATTTTCTACTCTCTACTTTTTCTCTAGGATTCTTCTAAAACTCTACCTTTTCTCATCCATATATCTCCGTTTACAACCTTATTTTTCCTTTGTTAGACCTGTCTTAGTTTCGAGACAACAGTCTATCATACAAGAGTGGTGCTCCCTCACTCCAGGATGCTGACTACACTTTGGCTCGTTGAGTAGTGCTTCGCTATCGATCGTTTTTCTATCGCTATTCCTTAATGCAAGGCCATCTTCTTCCTTCTTCCACCTCGTTGCTATAAAACTCCAAATATCTCATGTCACTCTTTCTATTTCTCCATTTACTTTTTAAATCGCTACATAGTTAGAGGGTTGTTGCTTCACGACATTAGACCGTAGACGTGAGAAAACTCTGATATTGTCGGAGGCTTTCACGGCCGAAGTCATTATAATTATTTATGGTTCCGGGTTGGGACCGTGTCATTTTATAAATTAAGGTCGACGTTTCGCCCACTTTTGTAAGGGGCTTCATCAGGACAATAAATATAAAAGTTAAGAATGATAATATTAAATAGACAAGTCACAGTGTAAAGAGAAGAGTTACTCCTGAACTAGCAGACTCACTAGCCCATTCATAGCCAAAAGGTGTCTTGTGGCAAAGTAACTGGTGAAATTAGCGAAAGTGGTGGTTTATATAGGGCGAGAACCTTGATGCATGAGTGATCATGCATAGAGAGGAGTGTCGTAGTGGATCAGTGAACGTCACGGTTCCGCTGTTGTGAACATAGGCTTGTTTTCCAAATAGGGGAAAGGTAGTAGCCATCGTCTTTGTTTAGATTATTAGAATTTTTATTGATTTCTATGGATTCTTTAATTTTTCTATTGTAGAAAAATGGAATTCTGGCAATCAGTTTCGTCTTGTCGAAGTTGATGGTATGGCCTGTTTTATGTTGGTGTTCGGCCACCGCTGAGCGATTGTACTGGCTTGTTCTTAAGCATCGCCTATGCTCGTTTAGTCTAGTCTGTACTGACCGTCCTGTTTCTCCTATGTATACTAGACCGCAACTGCAGGGTATACTATATACGCCTGGGGCTTTAAGACTATTTTCGGAATTTTTTGGGGTTGGTAATATTTGTGAAATTTTATTAGTGGGTTTATAGACTGTTTTGATGTTGTATTTACGTAGAATTTTGCCAATTCGGTCTGTTACTCTGTGTATATATGGAAGGATTGCTAAAGATCGTGTATCGAGATTACAGCGTGGTTTAGGGGTTCGTGTAGGATGCACATGTCGGTTTATTACTCTGCCGATATCTGAGTTGCGATAGCCGTTTTTTATAAGACTAGTTTTAAGATGGGCCAGTTCATTAGATAAGTTTTCCGGTTGTGAAATTTTCATTGCACGGTGGACTAGAGAGTTGATTACCGATAATTTTTGTGAGGGGTGATGATGTGACGACGCATGTAGGTATCTGTCTGTGTGTGTGGGTTTTCGATATACGGAATGACCTAGTCGTCCGTTAGGTTTGCGCTCTACCAGAACGTCAAGGAATGGCAGAGTTCCGTTCTTTTCAATTTTTATAGTGAACTTAATATCTTTATGTTGATTGTTTATGTGATCTAGAAAATTATTAAGCGTTTGATGTCCATGGGGCCAGATTACAAAAGTGTCGTCTACATAACGGAGCCAAGTTTTTGGTTTAAGGTGAGAAAACTCTGCCTAGCGGTGTATCACCACTATCTATCGCCGACAGCGAATTTGTTATCTGATTTAGTTTGTGTGCCGATCTTCTCTTAATTGACGTTGAGATTCAAGGGTTGAATTCTCCTTTCTATAAGCCCTTTTTAGATTCTTAAAGTTTCACTCTGTACTCTCAGTAGTTCCTTTTCTGTTGTTGTATTTGTACTTTAAGGCCTTCAAACCAAAAACTAATTTTTACGTTATCCTTTCTTTAAACTTTTCTTAAGGCATTATCTTATTTTAATTATTAGGTTAAACCATGAATATTTAGTGTTTATCTTTCTCTTTGATAATATCTTGAAGATTTTATCTTAACTAATTAATATTTTGAACCACCAATAGTTTGTTACTTATCTTTCTCTTCAAAATTACCTCGCAGATCTTATCTTATCTAATTAATACATGACCATAAATGGTTAGATATCTTTTCTTGAAATTGGCCTGGAGATCCTACCTTATCTAGTTAATGTTTCGGACTGTAAATGATTGTTACCTATTTTTCTCGTTGAACTGTCTTCAAAATTTTATCTCTGTAATTATCCCTGAGATGTTACTTTATCTTATATTTACCTTAAGTAAGTAAACTATCTATATCTTGCTATGTTTCTGTTTGAATAATACTTTAAGAAATTATCTTATTTATTTGCTGTTTCGAACCTTTAGTATTTATGACCGAAGGTAGGATCCATTATTGGAAAAAGAAAAAGCTAACTTGCTTTTTCAATATTGTATTTGATAGGATAAGATTAGAGAATTATGTATCGTTACTGCAATAGCACTGACTTAACGCTTTTGCTACTGTAACGTATTTTGGTCGTATCCTGTTAAGAGCCAGCAAAATTTGTTTAGCTTAAAATATATTCCTATGCAATGACGAACATGTCTGTATTCAGTTTAATGGTGCACTTAAGTGTTGACTTTAAGTGTTTGAGTCTCATACTCCCAACTAAATTTGTGCGGTCGGTGCAGCGGCAAACAAGACCTTTGCACGCCTAGATGACGTAGATTGAATATCGGATGGCTACTCATCTTCATGTCCTGGTATCGTTAAGTACTCCCACGGTTCAAAAACTAGGTAGCGTCTATTGACATTATTTAATTTAAATTTTCTGTGAATGTGAGTTCTCGTACAAAAAGACTTCCTCTTTTATTTTTTTCCTCTTCTTGAAGCTTTAAAGCGACTGTTGTGCCTTTTGGTTCCATCAAATTTTATTTTAACATTAGATTTAGGGTATTTTTAAATCCAGCAAGGGAAAGCCGCTTTCCCAGCCTTAAATTAAGTTATTACGAGTGAAGTTTATAAATATAGTCTCTTAAGGACAGTAACCCTATGATTTATAATATGTAAACCGCATAAAACTTCATTTCTCAAGTTAAAGGAATGCGATGTGGTTAGGACAGTTGAGCGTGAGAACCGTGGAATGGAGGGGTCGTACAGGCTCGTGTGAGCGACGCATTTCGAAGCACGGAACTAGACTATTAGCAATCTACGAGATTGAAAGTGTGCGCGCGTTAGTACCTTTTGCTCTACCTAAAGAAACTATCTCGTGTTCCGCTAACGTGTAGAAACATTCGCTTAGCCATTAGAATTAAAGACTAAATTAAAGACTAGCGGAGACAGCATTTGGTTCCTCCAGAAACAAGGTAAGCTCCTCGCTTATTGTTATTTTGTTGGCTTTACCCATGACGGCAATACATAACCTTTGTCTACAAATGTGGATGATGCTGTGTTACAAGCTTGGAGGTGTTGGGTTTGTGGTACCAAATGCTTTTTAAACTCTCTCAATTGCAGAAATGAGAACATGGTGGAAGTGGTTTAGATATGAATTTTATATTAAAACATAAAAGGTTAAATATGGTGACGTCACGCGATCCTCAAATGGATGGTCTTGAAGAGTACAAAAAGTGTCCAGAATGAACCTTAGATTTTTTTATTGCCAAATACATGTAGGAACGACCGAATTTATGCTTGTGGGAAGGTAGCATATCTACTTATGTTTTTGTATGATTTTAAAAATTTAGTTTTGACTATCCTAGATTTACTGTTTGATTCTTCACATGCATTAATAAATTTGCCTAAATAAGGTTTTCTTAACAATATCTTTTTTACTACAGTAGAGTGCCATTTTAATAACAATGTAATTGTTCTTTGCTATTTTATTATAACTGAACGTTTCCATATGTGGTGTTGAATTTGAAGCTGTCGAGGATTGTATTCTGCTGCATATTTCTGTACATATTTTCAACTTTATCTACATTTGATGTATTTTCATGTATAATGCATTTGTCATTAAAAAGGATAAATGTCACGACAATAAAAACCGCCGATATAAAAAATTTTATGAACCATACAATGTAATAAATATGTATTGAATGCAAGGCGTCATACAATAAACAAAACCACAAAGTATACATTAATTCAATAAGTTAATACGTGAGATATGCAGAGTGATATCTGAAATATAGCTAGACGTTCATGGTTAAATTGCAAAAGTACGTAACTGTAAGGTAATTAACAGTATAATGACCTTGTATTTAAGCATAGACTAGACTTGTTACATTATATTACCAAAAGTTTTAAGGTGGGAAAAATGATAAGTAGCGAAACACCAGACTAAAAAGGGAAAAACGCGGCATTCAAGGTACTTTCAATTCACATGTTTGTAGAATTATCTTTACCGCCAATTAAGGGGGTTAGGACTTGAAAAGTACACTCATTTATTAATTTGGAGTTTTGTGTTATGTCAGGCTAAGGAAGTTGTAGTAGTTGGAAAGAAAGCTATGTTAGGTAGAAAGGCAAAAGATTTACTCGCTGGAGTCTCTAAAGAACCTGAAAATTTGAAAAACTAGAATTCAAATAGTGAGTAATATTATGAGCTTTTATAGTATATTTTAATAATCTATATGTGAAGTTTATATGTAAACGAATTGGTAGTCACGTAGTAGAAAATGAAGCGAACGCTAAAGTTTGCTAATTTTGTTGAACCATAATTAGCGACGCCGACGATTTAAAAAGTTAGTTTAATTAGAGAAATTAATGTCGGAAAAAGTGACAATTTATATTTTAATGAATACTGGAATGGTAAATAAAAAGTTACTATTTAACGGCTTTCAATGTTTTTTATTAAAGGCATTTTAGTTTACAATTTTATGTAATTATGACTAACTGACTAACTAGTATTTTTACGGGATTGTAGGAAAGCGATAAGTATAATGTGGTAAAATATAAGAACCCGAAGCAAGGGTGATCTATGCGGAATAACAGTCCTCCGTGTAGGGATAATATCGAAGGAGTTTCTATGACGGATGGTTTAGCGCCCCTCAATTATGACACTAAGAAAAAGTTTTTCGTAAGTGAAAGTTGCAACGTAGTTTGATTGTATTTCAACCATTTTATATGATTTTTATTTATTACTTGTATTTCTTTCTATTTTAATATTTTTATAATTTCTGACATAGAAACCCACTTTCGCAATACTATAGTTAGCCGAAGTTCCCTTAATTTTTATGGGGTTCCCGCCCCTTCGGTGCAAATCTAAATTTAGAATGTATCGCTTATTTTAACCGTAACAACTTTTTCCAGGCATCCTACTACCTAAGTGTTTTAAGCATATAAGATAGGGATTTCCTTATTTAAATAAGAACTATGTAATTAGTCGAACTTTTATCGTATGAAGGTATTCTATAATATTTTCTTTCTATCAATTTGAATGAAGCCACAATCTGATACATTTTCTTCAATTTTGGATAGCAAATTGCAAGGTATTGCGGGAAACGAGCTTTAAGGGCAGTACGACGATTATCCTTTAATTTCTATCAGAATAGTTATGTCGCACCAGTCTCTTAAAAAAAAACGCAAAAAATGTCGGCACGGATCGGTTTTCGGACCGATTTTCTATGACACGCAAAAGTCTAAAACTACGGCACATCCTCGAAAACCATTACTTTTATCTTACCTAATTAATATCTCGTCAAAATTGTCTTTGAGATTTTATCTTAACTAATCAATACTTTATACCAGAAATGATTAAGTATCTATTCTTCTCTCTATAATTATCTTTGAGATGTTATTTTATATCACCGTTGCTTTAAAGCGAATAAATTATATATATATATATATATATATATATATATATATATATATATTGACGTAATAAAGGGTTACAAGCGGTCATTGAAAACCAAATTCTACAAATAAATCCAAAATATAAAAGAATCCTAAAGAAACGAAAACTTCTATAAATTCATTGTACAATACAAGCGTACTTTTATTCATTGAGGTACAAACAAAAAATAAAATTTTCCGTGAATAAATAATCACCCTGTATGATATAAGCGTATTGTAAATAAATAGCAAGTAACGTAAGTTGTATATGTAAACATAGTTAATTGTAAGATACCGTAAAACGCATTCAATACGAATGCAAATCGATCATTTTAAGATAAATACAAAGCCATTTATTTTCACTTATTAATTATCGATACTATTTTGATGAAAATGCTTTTCATTTGCTGTCAATAGCACTAGCTTTATGCAGTTTGAAAAAGAAACTACAATCTTGTTTGAAAACCTCAATTTTAATAAATTTTGTGTACTGAAACACGAAAGTAAATAATTTTTATAAAATGCATCTCCTTGTGCATTAAAAATTAATTAAAGTTCAGATTAAACGCTGTAGATTACATAAATTTACATTAAATACAGAATTTTCTGGAATATACGCGATTGAGAATGAAGTTTCGGGAGAATACGTCGATTTTGTATGAACTAGTTAATAAATGAAACGTTTATTCCAAGAAGTGGCTGGAACTTTAAAAACCCAGAAAATGTAATAGAAATTGATAAGAAATATTTATAATTTTCGCATTCATTGTTGGAGAGAAGCGATACGCCACAATCATTGTATATGTGTTAGAGAAGGACAAACCATGCACGTTACTAATAGCTGGAACAAAATTACGAGGTAATAAATGCCGCGATTTTAGATGCTAATAAGCTTTTCTGGGATACCTTGCAGCATAATGTTCCATACAATATTCTACTACCTTCTGGAAATAGATAATTTAGATATATAAGGAAGCGTTTATTAAAAGCGGAAATTCATTCGATTCTCAAATTAAGTTAAATTAAGTCGCAAACCGTTGTTTTGCGAAGATAGTATTTGAAATATGCAGTAAGCATACTGTAATTTAATAATTACATTATTGCAATGAATATAAAAGTGATGTTTTAAACGCAAATTACATAAAAAAATGGAAATTATTAATTACAATAAAGAGGAAAAATTCTTCAATATCACGCTATTTTAAAAATTTTATTAAGTAATTGAAAGAAGATTTAACAAAAAAAATGTACTTTGGTAACTGCTGTTTGAAACGAGGATTTTAAATATGGAAAATCTAGTAAGCTGATTTGGACATCAATTTAAAATAAAAAGATATTTAATTACGAGGAGCGTTTTTGTAAATTCTGCAAGTTTTACTTTTAGATTTATTTTTAACTGATATTGGAGTACTTGTATTTAATTTAAGGTAGAATAATAAGTGTTAATCATATTTTTTTTGTAAAGATTTTTACCAGGAGAGTTTGTGTATTGAGTTCGAAATACTCTGACCCTTTAATAGATTATCTATCAAGGATTTTTTGACCAAACAAACCTTACAAGTATGGGAATAAACAAAGTCAGGTAAAATATCCATAAAAAGGGAAAGTTAGTTCTGTAAATTTAAAATAAGGTAAGGAATTTTTTTTTATAATAAATACTTCTGGGAAATTATTTTATGTTTGAAAGAAACGATCTTGTAAATGTTCTATATGCTTTTGTATGAGAGAAAATATTTCATACTGTATAAATTCATCTTAAAAACTCCGTAAAAAGCAAAAGCTAACTTGTTTCTTATTATTTTTACTGTACTTAGTAGATTAAATTTAAGAAATTATATGTCGATAATGCAGTAGTATTGTCTAATTCGTAAACTCAACGTTTTTACTATTGCAATGTATTTTGTTTTTATTTTGAGGAAAGTGAATGTCAAATTTGTTTAACTTAAGAGGATACCTTGAAGGTATTAAGGAAGGTGTGAACACATGAATGTTCAATAAAAAAGTGAACTGTGTATTTAGTTATATACTAAATTTAGGTATTAGATTTAAGAGTTTGAGACTTGTACTTTCCGACTATTTTTGTACAGTTGGTATGACTGCAAACAAGATCCCTGCGCGCTCAAGTGATGCCTGACGATCGGTTAACTGCTTATTTTTGTTTCCTGCTATTGCAAACATTGCTACGATTTAAAACCAGGTGGGGCTTACCGACATGATTTAATTTAAGTTTTCCGTGCTTGTGAGCTCTCGTACAAAAAATATTTTTTATTATTTTTTTTCTTTTTGAGCTTTGAGCGATTGATACGCTTCTTTGGTGGCACTCATTTTTACTAAGTATTTTACCAAGTATTTTTACTAAGTATTGAATGATTTTACTTACACAAGGTCTTACTCAAGACTAATTATTTATGCATATAGCTGAAAGACTGGGCTTGTTTATACTTTGCAAATGCAATAAGGAATGTATTCGTAACAATTGTAAAAAAAGATGTGTTCCAACGCATATTTTACATACAGTAAATTTATTTAGTAGTATAATTAGTGAGAGCTTCGTTGATAAATGCAATAAATGGATATTGTTTTTACGTGATGTATTAAATAGTTTTGTATTTGATCTCTTAGTAATGAAAACTCGTTTTTACGGTATCTCTCAACGATTAATTTGAACAGGGTTTAAAGTTTTATTTTCGTTTTATGACCTTTTTGCAGTCCGTCACTAATGTAATACACGAAAATTTAATCGTATAATTAATAAGGGCTTAGTTTTCAATAGCAAAGAAGTACGCTTATTTTATACAGGACGGAACTATTAAATATTGGGAAACTTCAATTTTTCCGTTTTCCTTTTATTTGGCTGAGTTTTATTTATAGAATTTGGATTTCCTTTTTATAACATTAATATATAAGACACTCAATTTTTACAGCTGATTACGGTGGTCCACGCAAAAAATAATTGAAAATCGCTTTTTCAAAATGCTGATCAAAACACTTATTTTTTAAATGGGACACTTTGTATAATTTGTAACGTGCAGTTTTAATCGTTTAACATTTTACGCTTTTTCTCAATTAGTAAATACCTTTCTGCAATTACTATTTCTATATTTTATATATATTAACCCCTTGGGCGAATGCGACGTTTCTTTGGGATCGCTGTTTGTATAAAGTAAATACTTCAGAATAATGCAGAATGGTATGCAATTTAACTCGTGTGTAGTAATTTAAAGATAGATAAATTGAAGGTTGATTTTCAATTAATAAATAAATTGCAAGGAACGAATTTTAAATAAGATTATTCGTAAATTACTTTCCAACTTATTGAAAATTATAAACCGCTTGTAATTAATTATAAATTGCATCGTTCTTGGCTGGCCGCTCGTATAAATTTTGTTCCTTATGTGGATATACAAGTCTAGATAATAAGACGATAAGCGGTTGTAATAACAACGATTGAAGAGAAACTGATGAGTAGTTGGAGTTTCGTGCTTGGTTCCTAGATATTAATTACGTTAAAAATACTGTTTGCTTGTTGATTTGAAGATAGTGAGAATGAATGCGGGATAAATTTTAAAATTGTTCATTAATTAGTACGACACGATTTTAGTTTGTTCTTCTTGTGAAATAAAAGTTGTATATTAACTGTGCAGTGTAGTTCTGATGGCTTTTGAAATAAAGTATGGTTTTATAGGCGAACGTGTTTGGTCGACGCACGTGTGTTTTGAGGACATTTGACGGACGGTTTTATTGCTTACGCGTGGCTTACTAATTGTTTTTCGGTTGAGTTTCTGTTGGAAATAAAAGTGGTGAAACTTGTTGGACTCGACCTGCACGCGTGTTCTACGTAACATTTTTACGGACTTACTTTAGTGATACACGTGCTTTACTCATTGTGTTTTTTTGTTGGTGCTTTGTCTTTT
Organism: Platerodrilus igneus; assembly: GCA_036346225.1. Lineage (NCBI taxonomy): Eukaryota > Metazoa > Arthropoda > Insecta > Coleoptera > Lycidae > Platerodrilus > Platerodrilus igneus. The sequence goes on along the minus strand of JARFIW010000333.1, from coordinate 929,979 downwards.
GATATTTAAACTGTGCGTGCGATCTAGTTTCGCGGCCTTCTTTTTTTTATCAGAGTAGTGCATACTTTGGATTATCCAAATACACTTGATACTGTAGTTTCTGAATTTTCTAACCCCAAAGTATCTAAAATAGATCATTGCTTACGCAAATTTCGTTATTCAGAAACATTAGATTTTTTTTTGTTACCATAGGTAGCAAATAAAACACCTCACGTTACTGTTAGTTGTAATGCATTACATCGTGCCTTGAAAGCCCGTGATTCTAAATTTTTATTACCATTTTTTTTTTGATTTGTGTTACAAAATATTTCGAAATTATTGTCTCAGGAAATAGAATTAACAAGAAATTTATCAATGCTACATAGTTCCATCAGCATGATAATGTCTGCTGCTAACACCAGAGAAATGCGTGGGTGTGATTAGTGTAAAGTGTAATGGAATCAATCAACACCATCACAGTCAAGGGTGAAGTGCTTCGTTAGTGCAGGACATCGTGAATCCCACACTTCAAATGCAAGGAAGCGTTCCTGAAGGACTTTTTGTAAGTTAAACTATTTCCTACTTATTATTACTTTAAATATCTATCCGTTGTTTTGCCATATCTTTGTCGTTCTGATACCTTTACAATAGACTTGCTTGCGATTAAGAAAAAAAAGAAAGAAAAAAAAATCAATACTGCTGAATTACTCATATCAATTGTGTCTTACCTATTTATCTTTTGTTAACATGTTGTCTGATTTATGTTTAATTGGTGTGTGAGGAAACGTTTCTGCTACTCACCAATATTACCTCACTTTGTGATAAAAAATTTTGTAATGCTTTTATCGTGATTATATTATATAGTTTATCTAAACTGTTTTATTTACATTCTACAAAGTACTGAATAACTTAGACTTTTCATTGCTGCTATGCTTTTTCTTTATTTCAGGTTTGCTTAACTAATTTTCTTGCAGGTACTGTGACTAACTCCTTACCGCCGTATACATCATATGTTAGTCTGCTTTCTACACCCCCCCCCCTAATCTCCGATTGAGCCCGGTCATTTCTTTGACTTTCTTTGTGTTTCGCACGGCTACGAGCCAACGTAACATAAATTTGGCGCCCAACGTGGCTGCCACGAAAAAAAAACGTAACAATTTGCTTTAATATTATGTATAGGAATGTATTTATTCCAAAAGAGAAAGCTTTATTTCTCCATCATTATTATTGTATTTTAAAGGAGCAACCTACAATATTACATGTATTCCATCAAACATGCATTTTCTTATGTCCAAAGAAATGCGTAGTTACCACGTTAACCAATGAGGGACTTTGACGGTTGGTAAGGGCAACGACGAAGATGTTCCACATTAAAATTATGGTCGTTTTGTCTTCTAATATGCGCGATAGTTTTAACACAAAATGTGGGAGAGAAGTTTTAACACACAGGTTACTAAAATAGGTTTAGTTTAATGCTTTTCAAAACCAACAACTAACTTATGAACAACATTAATTAAACTACATATGTTGTGAATTCCATCGAGAAATTTTTTTGAAGGTACTCTATAATTTTAAATTTTTCTTAAATTAATTTTCCTAGTAAGGGATTGATGAGCAGTAATTTAATTGAATTATATTTTGGGGTTTGATGCTGTGCTTAGAACATTTTATTTCAATGAAATATTAAGTCACTTTCTAAATAAATTTTTTTTATTGGAAACTGTAGAAATATTTTGTATTATAATCGATAAAGATTCGTTTTCAGAGTACTTCGACTGAAATATGATATTAAACGGGATCGTGACATATCATTATTTATGTATTATAATAGAAACATTAGATATTGCTCGCTATAAATCCAAAGATACAATCTTTATTAAGGTGTCAATAATGACGTGCTGGAGAAAAACGTAGTGCTTGTTAATGCTTTTTCCAACGTAGACATAAAAATACCTATTTCCAATATTATCTTATATATTACATTTAGAAGTATAAAGAAGAGGAAGCCTTATATTTCAGCAAGCACAACAATGTGTCCTAAAAAAACTTATTTCAAATATACTATAGGTATTTTAATCGAATCACAACAAAAAGAAATGGTCTTGTAAGTCTTAGGCTTCCGCGGTCCATGGGTTTTCCAATTACGTCATCGAGACGGGTGACGTCAATTAGAAAATTAGCAAATCTAAATCATGTACACAACCATACATCAGCCTAACTTGCAATTAGATTTGACATTTTGTCAATCATATCCGACTGTGTCAAGTATTTTTACTTATGTCAGATATAGATAGGAAGCGCCGTTCAAAATTACGGCTGGAATCAACTGCTAAATATACGTATTAGATAATTGCACATCACAAGTTGATTAATACTAAAGTATTAGTTAATGAGATGAAATATTAATTTAGACTTTTATGCAAAGCTCAAATGATCATTGCAATTCAAGTTAGTAATTGAAAGACGGAAAATATAAGGTCCCGGACAGGATTTGAATTTGTATTTTAGGCTTTCGATTTGAAATGGTCGTTTGGGTTTTGCATAAAAATCTAACTTATTATTTTATCTTATTAATTAATACTTTAGTGTTAATCAACTTGCCTTGTGCAAGTATCCGATATATATAGCAACGACATCGTCCGTCGACAGATGTACAACTACCAATTGCCTGCTGATCGCCATCTCTCTGTGCCTTTAAAATAATTTAAAATTAACACAATCAAATTTTTGACTAGTTCAGTGATACCACGCACAGAGTGAACAACGATATGATAAAAGAAAATTTTTACTCACTCCCATCCAACACTCAAGACATCTGTATAAGAGAAATGAGATTCATCAAAGATTATATAATGTGCTAAATAAACAAATAAAAAAACTGAAACTTACACAAAGAAATGCGCAGATGATTAAAAGGATTAGTACTTGTGAAGAACATTGTAATTATAAATGTAGGAGAAGATTTGTCTTAATGACAGTTTTAATATTTCGAAACGTTACCAACAAAAATACTGGATTGAAATATAAGTACATGCAACGACCGGGAACACTTTTAATTAGAAAAAAAGAACATTTTGAATACTAAGCTGTTTTATGTATGTATTAATGTAAGAGTAGAACCAAACATGAGGATGAAAAACAACTCCCGTTCTTTAAACCTGGATTTGATCTGTTAAAGATATGCGGTTCGGTAATAGGAAAAAAGATAACATTTCTTCATATGGATAATAAAAATTAAAATAAATTGTGTAATGCAGCAAGGGCGCAATATAAGGAAGGCGTCGTAAAAAAAAAAATATGACAGAATGCGGAGACAACATTTTGATAAGTTGAAAAATCGTAGAAAAGAATTTAGGAAATTCATTTAGTTAAATGAGCTTTTAATACAAAAATACCCTGAAATTTTATAGAAGTTTGGGTGGTTTATATTTAATAATATGGTTATTTCAATTGAATTAGACGAAACAAATAAACCGAAAAGCACCTAGTACATTTTTAGACAAACGGGTTTACACGCTTTTAGTATTAAAATTAGAAAAATGTAGATTAATATCAGGATATAATTCGGCATATTTTAGCACATTCTCAATAATCATAAATTTACAGTCCTTCAGAAAAAATGCGTAGTAATCAAGAAATTGCGCGCAGTCGGCACTAACTGTAAAGCGTGCGAGTAAAGGCTGTTCACACGGAGGGATGACATTAAATTTGACCATAAGACAACTTTAGATGCACAAAATGCGAGAACTAAATTTTTAAGAGAGGAAGATTGAATTAGCAGACAAAATTCGAAAAGTTGGTACGAAGGAAAGAAATGATGATTAAGTGACAACGGACCTGTGGCCGACAATGATTTTAACTTGATAATCAAGCCAAAAACTGAAGCACACGTGTTAAGCGTGGAATTTAAATCGTGTCGAGGGTTCGTCAAATAAAGAAATTTGTAATATAATGGTGATAAGCGAATTTCACTCTGCAACTAAATGTTGAAATTTAAATAGCTGAAATGGGGGACCTAACGTGTCGAGAAAGTAAACGGCTAAATCATTGGTGCTCCTAGATGTACTTAATTAATTTAAAAATCCAAGAAGTGGAATTTAACTGCGAGCACTGTTTGAACCTTTTCCCTTTTTTGTTTACGCTTGATAAATATGTACACGTGAACTTGTAAATATAAGTTGTAATTGGTTCGTAGAGCGACGTAATTAGCAATGTTTACATCTAAACATATGAAAAGACAAAATTTTTGGTGGGATGTATTTCTTAGTAAAATTTTTTGTGAAAATTTAGTATATTTAATAGATATTAGAATGGCGAAAGGAAAAGTTGATATTGCGCTATCTTTTTCCATATATTGTTGTTAAGGGCTTTTCCAAATAAATGAGACTTAAGATGTCGTATAAATCAATGCTAAAAACTATAATAATGGAATGGTAGTATTATTTACAGTTTAATATTTCTTTAAGGAGCTTTGTTAAAAATACCTGGCCAGTTGGATTTTATATTAGGTTTGCCTTTTTTGTAGGTTACTGTATATGTATGTATATTTTCACAATTACTGTCACTAGAGTTTAAATTTAGATGAAATTTGACTTAAAGTTATTTATAGAATAGGTAGTGGCCATTGTTAAAGGTTATCCATTTACCTCAGTGAAGAAACGATATTTGGAAGAAGCCTTTATTTTAAAAGATTGTTTTAATTTGAGAGAAAGTTAAAGAGTTTTTAAGGTATAGTTAAGAATAGTATATGAGGAGGTAACGAGATTTTAGAACATCGAAAGCAAGAAGACCTATCCAAATAACTGTCTTTCGGTTAGCAAAAATATCAAAGGGATTGCTAGAACAAGATGATTTTGCGCCTCTTATTTTTTGACAACTAACAAAGCCTTTTAAGGTAAGTAGTACTTGTAAAGTAGTTTTGTACACCGACCGCATTACATTTGTTTTTCATTGTGTTTATGACGTTTTATCCATAGGAACCCACTCTTGCAATACTCTAATTAGCCGCTACACCTTTAAAATTGTTACGAAATTCCCGTCCCTTCTGGGCAAATCAAAACTTTGAATATGACGTCATTTTTACCCTAACAAATCATCACCATATATTGAACTAAAAATTTACTAATCCTTTAAAATTAAAAACTGAATTAAGTCAAAGCATGTTACGTGTAAAATAAGCGTTATCTTAATAAATTTTGATTTGCTCTGAAATGGCGTGGATCTCGTAACAAAATAAATGTGCGTCGGATAACTGCATTGGTGCTAGAGTGCATTCGTATGGAAGAAATAGAAAAATTCGAATTAAAAAAATAATAAACAGAGCTGAACTGCAAAAATACTGCTTACAAAATCACTTGTCCGGAAAGGTTTTTTTTTTGTCATGATTAAGGGCACTAAACCGTCTAGTCGCAACAATCCTTTTGGATATTATCCCTATACAGAAGACAGTTATACCACATACATCTCTCTTGCTTCGGATTTCTAAATTTTTCCCGTTATACCTTACTATTGTCTAAAATACCTTGAAACACTTCAATTTTTGGTCAAATTAAATAAAATTAAAAATAAGATCCCTCTTCGAAATAAGATTCCATCACTGGAATAGCTGGATATCTTTTACAAATATGTTTGTTTACATAGTTATTAGACAAATTCAAATAAAATTTAACCCAAACGTACGCTCTCTTATCATTAAATAATTTTAATATAAATACACAAACACTTTCCTAAGAAAACCTAAATTGCTTAACTTTTATCTGGCCAGGTATTGCTAAAATAAATCCTAAAAAGACCTTAAATAATCCTATCATCTCAAAACTTTTACGTTGCCTATATCAAATTACACGACGTTTATAAATCCCAATTTTTAGAAATATTGTTAATAACAAACACAGAATACAGTGAAATGCCAGCTTCTTTATTTTCTTTTCATTGTTCATTCTAAAATAATTAAAATCAATACGTACATATTTTTTAATATTTTAAACTGACAATACTATGCTTAATTTTAACCAACATTAATTCCGTTGTAAATCATTGTTCAACAAAATAATCACTTTCACTTTAATTAATTTCGTACTACAAAAATGCACACCATTACCATTTGAAAATTCACATATGCATTTCATAAAAATTACATAAAAGCTCACAATGTTATTCAGTGTTTAATTTCAGGAGTTCCAACAATCATCAAATTTTTTACTTTGTTGTCCAGTAAACAACAGCTCTTTTGGTACAACATAGCTCAAAATTTCAAATTAATATCGGGGTGAACTCACTAAAACCCTTAAAAAAAGACATAACGACGATAATTTAACAAGCATATGAATTAAAAGTAGCGTGTCCATGCATTCGTAAGTTCAACAATCAGTCACACACCACATTTACTGTCTCTTGCGGGAATATCTGTATTTATTTTTCCTTAAAGCTGTGTTTTGTTCAAATTTCTACTGTTTGCTCGTATTACTACACTTCTACGTACTAAATTAACTTCTCTATTTTATTTTCCAAAACTTAACTTTTCAAAATCTAAGTTTGCGTCTTGCCGACTCCCATCAAACGTGGCTACTGCCGTACTACGCGCTCAAATAATTACATATTGACCTGTTCTTATTACCGGTTCGCAAACAATTCATTCTTTGCGTTCTCTAATTAACTGCTTGTGTATAATTAATTCGTTTTTCTGTCGGATGTAATTATTGTCAGTTAATTCTCCTTCATTTTTATACTCAGTCCGGGGTTTTTTTGTCATGATACAGTTTTTGTATTGGGGTTTATAAAAGGAATCCCGTCAAAGTACTTGTAGTATCAAGTGATTTACTTATGTTAACGTTTCGTGCTTGCTTTTCTTCAGCAATATAAAATAAATTGCAACATATTGTAAACTGATTAAATTATATCTGCAACCTGATATTCGTATATTAACGCAGAGTGTGGGTGTTTACACTTTTTGAACACTAAAGTGTGTCTGATGTTTTCTTTGTGTTGCAGTTATTTAACATTGGATTTAATTTATTTAACTAAAATTTATGAAAAGTTCTCCTGTATTTGAGATGATATTCATAAATTCACTGTTATTTACTGCATAATTCTAAGGCTTTCTTGAAATGGCATCGCCACACTATGTAAATTTATGGTTAGAATTATTATGTTTATTTCTTTTGTACTTTAAAACAATTTATAAACCCAAGTTCCGTTCCAATATGTATTTAACAGAGATAAAGCGATGCTTTTGTGATTTTTAAGTTTATGATCTTAATAGAACTAACTATTTTACTCATGTGTCTTGCTCACTGAACACTACTGTAGAACTCAGAATATAGAGGGTATAAGTTATTTGTTCAAGATTAATTTTCCTCTTTTTACGTCCGGTTTTTATTTACCGTAACGTCCACGCGTTACAAGTGTTAAGTTCATTGGACAACTTGTATAAAGACATATAATGATCAAAGCTACATTTAAATACACAAAATATTACATAAAATTAAATAAGAAATAACTTCGGTTATAAAATTAACGGTGCGATAGATGGTCTCAGAAATTCATAACCTTTACAGGGGTTGCAATTTGCAAACCGTTATTAACTCTAATAGCATAGTATTTCTAAACAATTTTATTTTCAATAAAAACCATTCTCACAAGTATTTTTCATTTTTTTATACATAAATTGAAATATGGTATAATGTATTAGGAATCTTTCATATATTTAATAAGGCGTTTTTAATAACTCCATCAATTCTTTGCTATTTCTAAAGCATTCCTGCTTTTAACAAGTTTTCATTTGCTACAAACTTTTCTCAAAGGGGAAAGTTACAGCGTGTCCAATTCACTGCACTCAACAGTAAGGCTTTTCTAAGCCCATTATAAAATTTTAATAATAAAATGTAATACTGTAAAAAGTTTTCACTTTTGGTTTCTTCGCATTCAGTTTTGTTATATAAAGCTTTTTAATTAAGTTCCAACAAGTTGTTTAAGTTTTATTTAATTTTATGAGATGTATTTCTAACTTTTATAAATGTTTATTTGAAGAAACAAGATAAACTCTTAAAAATTCGTGTAACGAAGTATTACTTGAAAGAGCACTCTTCGATACAATGGAATTGTCAGGAAAAACATAATTCTTGGCATGCATGGCGTTAAGCTGCAGTGAAAAGGGTTTAAGTTAAATGGAAAATGGAAAACGGAACCATTTGAATATAAATATGTGTTCTTTCGATGCAGTTCTCAAGCTACTATACATTGAAATTTCAAGCTATCTTTTTAAAGACGTAAGATCATAAGCCGGTTGAAAGCGTGGGACAATTTTCTGAAAAAGTCGACGAAAGTCAATACTTAATAACAGCTCTCTTGAAAATGCCATAACATGTCTTTGTACATAATGTATGTCGGTGATATGTTAATAACTGCTATCAAAAATACCATTTATATGCTTCGAGAATTTAGTAATCTACACTTTAAGTTGAAGCTTATCCGCCAATCAGAAAATAAGTTTTATAAGCTTTTCTGATTTAGAATTAAATTAATTTTAATTGATACAGAAAATATGAAAAATTGTATAAATGCCTGATCTACAATTTTAGCATATAACGAAAGGCTAAACGTGTATAATAAGCAGTTTTGTAGACCAGCCATACTCAATAAAAATAAAGAACATCATAACGAAGAATATTAAAAAATCACAGAAATACTCTCACAAACCACTATACCATACAAATTTATATTAAAGTATACCAATACATCAAACTCTTAACTCATAATTAAACATCCACAGGATAAAAACTTTTCAGGTAGGAATATATAGTTACGAGTAAAATGAGCGTTACGTTATAAATTTAGAGTTGCCGTCAGGGGCGGGGACCACGTAACAATTTAAGAGTGCTACGGCTTAACAACTGTGGTGCTGCGGGAGTGAATTCCTATGGATGAAATAATAAAAATAGAAAAAATAACACATTTGAAATGCCTGAAATACAAATAAACTACGTTACACTAATTAGTTATTCTAAAAGACTTTTTCTCTGGCCATAATTAAGGGGCGCCAAACCGTTTGTTTCAGCAATCCCTTCAATATTAGCCCTATACGAAAGACGGTTATACCATATAGGGTTCTTTCGCTTCGGTTTTCCTAAATTTATCACTTTGTACTTAACCTGTCTTTAAAATACCGAAAAGCACTCATTAAATATTTGTCATATTTAAGAAATTTTTAAAATAAAATGCTTGTTCCAAAGAACACCTTCACTGATGTGATTAGATATCCTGTTACAATGACCTATTTTTTTATCTTAATTCATAAATAACTGCAAATAAAATTCAACTTTTACTTAAGCTCTATTGACATTAAATAGTTTCAATACAAATTTCAATATATTTAGAAAAACCTAGATTCTTAACCTCATTCTGGCCAGGTATTACTAAAAGGAATTCTAAAGAACAAGAATAAATTAAATCCATCAATAGTACTATCACTCTAATTTTCTTGCTTCCTATATTAAAATACATAATATTCTAAATTCCAATTTCTGAAAATACACTTAATAACAACATAGAAAACAGTTAAATACCAACTTTTCTTTTATCCTTTCATTGCCCATTTAAAATAGTAATGCCTTATGCTTTAATTAACACTAAATTCTACCGTTAAATTTGCACTTAAAATTCTATATGTATATATCTCTTGATATTTGAAAATACTACAGACTTCTTTGCACGATAACATTTTGCTTTAGTTCAACCAACACTAGCTCCGTCGCTAATTCATCGTCCAACAAAATAATAATTTTCATATTTGATTAACTTTCCTTCTGCTACTACTGCCCGTTTACATTTAAAATCTTTAAATACCTTATTAAAAAGTATAAACATTAAAGCTTATAATATTACTTTACTCACTGTGTTTGAATTCTAATCTTTAAAGCATTTCAGGTTATTCAGAGATTTTCAACATCTTATTTTTTCGTTCCTTCAGCTAACATGGCTCCCTTAACCTAACACAACACAAAATTCTAAGCAATTGAAGGGGCGAACTCTTAGTTCCTAACCCTTTTAATCGGTCGTAATGACATTAATTTCACAATACATAAATTGAAACGTATCCTGACCGTACAAACGTAATTTAAGAAAAATAAGTTGCACGCTGCGTTTTCCCCTGCTGGAAACAGTCACATCTTGAACTTGAAGCTACGTTTTTTTTTTAACTTTCAATTACTACATTTTGACCTTTTCTCGTTCCATATTCGAGAATAATTAATTCGTCCTTTTTCGTCGGGTATCTAACTACAATCATTTTCCCACTATAAAAATCCTATTAATTATGGTCAGCATCTGATAATACAATGTAGCCGTATTAATCTATGCATCATAACAAAGTTATTGTCCTGTTAATTATACAACAGTGACATACTTTTGCAATTATCCTTGAATCTCTAACTGTCTACAATATAATCTTTTTTGTTAACGATTTCAGAATTTCTTACGTATTAATTTATTTCATTTATATATACCTCGTGCTTTTGTTTATTGTATGACCACTTTAATTCTATACCTATTTAAAATGCTTGTATTATATATTTATTACATTCTACAATTTATGAAATCTTTTATTTCAGCTGCTTTTATTGTCGATACGTTTATCCTATTTAATAACAAATGCGTTATATTAATATTGTATTAAATTGTACCTATTTATTTCAAGAAATCTGTTTTTATTCCTTTAATTATACTAACTGCTTTTCTAAAATAAAAGAATTAAAATACCATGCTTAATTAATATTTACTATTGGCAAAATCGACATCTATGTGTCTATCCAACTTAAAATTTTTATTTATGTCCTAATTTATAGCTAGCGTAACGTAACACCTTACGTACAAACATTGCTGCGTGTGGTAAAGTGAAACAAGTAGATAGAAGACAAATATGTTGTTACTGGAGCTAAAGAGTAAAGCATAGAAGGAAGTACGCAATACCTAAAACAAAGGTAAGCCTTTTGAAATCTCTTACCATTCCAAAACTCGGGTTGTGTGGTGCCTTATTGATGGCTCAATTGGTTCACAAAGTAAAAAATTTAATAGATGTCAACATTGATAACATCGACTATTGGACAGATTCCAATATTGCTTTATCTTGGGTAAGAACATCACCTCATATGTTTGACACCATTGCTTCAAATCGTGTTTCCCAAATTTAAAATATATGTGATACTTCAAATTGGAATTATGTTCCAACTTTAGACAATTCTGCTGATCTCCTTGCCAGAGGTGTTACTTCCAAAAAATTACTTAACTTACCACTGTGGTTTCATGGCCCAAGTTTCTTATTCGATTCAGAACTTAAAATATTGCCCTCAACTCAGTATGTATCTTTACAAACTATTGTTACTGTACAACCCCATTTTGACCCACTTCCAACGTTGTTTCCATTTGAGAACTTTTCACGACTTCACGAACTTAAACGTGAGTTAAGGTTCGGGCCTTGGGAGCGGCCTTTTCAAAAACCAGTTCCAAATTAATTTTATTATACAAAAATTAATTGTGGAATTTTGACAAGTTAATTAATATTATTCTAAATTCAAAATTAATTAATAAATGTACTATTTTGAGTAGTCTAAGCAAACTGCAATGCTAAAGTGGGATACTTGACTGACTCACTTGAGTAGCTTGAACAACGAAGTATGGAGTTCGAAGCCTGACTGTTGGGTCCTTAAGCACACGGGCTTTTTATAATGTTCCTACCCGCTCACATGGCTGTGGGAACTTGCAGATCTCATGTCTGCTTATTCTTAATACTATTTATAATTACAATGTTGTAATCTTAATTTCTAAGTAATCACGGTACCTGAACGTCTGTGACCTGACATCTGCAGTGTCACTATCGTCTGCAATACAAAGTAGCGCATACGTTCTCATGAATTTTACAAATTGTTCTTGTATTTACTTTATTGCACTTCACTTAACATTGTATTTACACTTTCTAATAATATTGCTAATTATTCTATTATAATATATATATATATAATATATTAATAATTAGATGAAATACTATTTTAAGTTGAATTACCATTTCAAATCGAACTAGTAATAACTACTATACCTGCAATATTGGATCAGTGCTCTAACCAATTGAGCTATCTAGCCCAATTGTTTAGATGATGTTATACTTAATATATATTGAAGGGTTAGGAAGGCCTAAAAGGTTATAAAGGTTATTTGTTGAAGGTAGTGTATGCCAAAGAAAGCCAAATATCAGATCCCGTAACTGAAAAATTTATGTTTGCCGTACTTTACAAACGTTAAAGTATTTGAAATATTAGTCAAAGTATAAGTGCCAAGACGTAAAAACAATGACTTGATGACGTGAGAAAGCACAGTATTCAAGGATTTACACTGAGTTGTATATTAATGAGCCATAGAACGTACATTTGCTAATCGAGAAACCGGATGCGTCTGTAGAAATTACACTATTTACCACACAGATCCAGGTTTATATGTGAAACATTTCGGCATTTATTTTAGTAGAATCAACATTTGGACATACCTGTAATATCAAAATTATAAGTGTAAAACATTGTCAAATATGATTGAAGGGTGATGCAGTATTAGGGACCAATGATTGAACATTTAGATATAAAATAGGAAAGTGCAAAAGAACGATTATAAGGTATTAGTGACACGAACTTGTTGGGACGATTTTATTGGATGGAATTTGTATAAAATGTATTAAAGAGTAGGCATATTTTAATTGTAATAATCACCTAGGAAAAGATAAACAAGGAGTCGATTTATAAATATTTTGGTAGTAAGACGTATTTTTGTAAACTGCGCTAAATTTTGAACATTATAAAGAATTAATAAATGAATTTGAAAGTTTAAGAGTTTGATTGATATATAAAGAAGAGTACGGATAAGCGAGAGTAATAGTAATTAATAGTAACGACGAAGTGAAAAGTGTAAGAGTGGATTAGAGTAACAGTGGAAAAGGCGGAATAAATAGTTGGATATTGGAACGAGATTGTTAAAGGCAGAAAGGTATTGGATAGGATTTACGAGATTGAAGGCGATATTAATGGAATAGATTTGGATATGGTATTATGGATAGAATGGTATTGAAGGGTAATTAGAAGGAAGCAGTGATTTGGAAAGGGCAGATAAAGGAAAAAGAAAGCAGTGATTTGGAAAGAGCGGATTAAGAAAAGGAAAGCATTGGAGTAGCAGGAGGATTAATACGAGTAAAGAAGATTCAACATCAGGAAAATTAGCGCAGGGGAAGTTACATTAAAAGGTAGTTAAAATTCTAAATTTGGTCATATTTATTTTAGATTTGGGGATAGCAAAATTAATTTAAAGAAACCTGGAGTCTGGACAGCAGATCTTTCATAGTGATAGTGCCACGCATTGTAAAGACGCATGCGGCGAGTGAGATTTTTGAGCCAGTTTTCAAAGAAGCCGACGACGAAGTGTAAAATAGGTGAGTACTGTGTGTTTTGAACGTCAAAGTTATAAATTGGTAATATTAATTAATTTGGCACAAGGCTACGTGGATCTTATATAAAAATTTGGCATATACAAGTGTAAAAGATTATAGGTACAAAAATAAAGGTAGTGCTGTTTGGTTGGTGCATTGCACATCTACTTACCACTGAACCCACGGTAAGTAGGTGGATACCCTGGGAAGACGAGTTTTCAAATAGTCGAGGCATAGGGGTGGAGCATAAGAATATATATATATATATATATATATATATATATATATCAATTAGAGGGTACAAAACTCCTCCCGACGTACATTAAAAATTAAGGGTTTTCCTTTTCTTAATTTTTAATTCATTAAATTCATTTAATTTTATTGCTTAAAATTCATAGTTTCTAATAGTACATTTGTTTCTTTGTTTACCTTTGTTGCCTTAAATCTAAAACTGTTTCCTTTATTTTTATACCTAATATACATTTTGTAAATTACATAAATGATCAATAAAATAGTCAAAATAATTAATATAATTGTCCAAACACTAATGTTATCGTAGTGCACTTTGGGCGTTTTTAATTCACTTAGATGTTGCTTATAATTTTCATGGCGTGGTTGAGGTTTTTTAGTTCTAGATGTTCGAGTTGCATGGGTTTTTGAATTATTTCTTCGTCGTCGTTTTGCGTTATTTTGATTTGTAATTGTGGTAAGTTTGCTAATTTCTTGGTTTGTAAGGGATCTTGGTAAACTCTGATTACTTCATTTTTCAATTTTAAATAACAGTCTTCCTTAAGGGTGATTAATTTACTTCCGGTTAATGCTAAGTTGTTTTCGTCTTGATTGCAGTGGATTGTTGCTATTACTTCTGTGGGAAAAATAGCTATCCATTTATTCTCTGTAACTTTTTGAATTTTCATATTGGTGATTTGTACGGGTTTGGCTTCACAGTTCTCGTAATGATTTAAAAAATTTTAATAATTGTACTTCGCAAGGGCTGTCTTCTTGAATGGTTGTCGTTGTCAACGATTGGCATAAATATTGATTCGGTGTGACTTCATCGCATTTTTCATTTGTATAATCATATCTTAGTTCATTTAAGGATAGGAATTTGGTTTTGGGTATAATAACTTGGTATGTGCTAGTAATTTTCATTGGAATAGCAAATAAATGATAATAGTTATAATTGTTAATCTCTACTATCGGGATCTTTATTAAAATATTTTTTACATAGCCTTTAACTATAGCTATTTTTTCAAATATTAAAATGTTTGATTCTACTACATCAAAAGGTAATTTACTGTTGATTATAAATGATCTAATTATTAATAGTTTTTTTAATAAATCAATTGGTTCTATGCTACTGGAATGTAGGGTATTTAATCTTGCAAATGTTACTGCATTTTCTAACGTGGCTAAAATTCGTTGAATTAAGGTAAGGGTTGATATTATTTGGGTGTATATTGTGTTAAATCTAATTAGATCTCGCATGTCTAACATGGTAGTTTGCATGTTATTTTCAAGGGTTTGTATTCGGTTGACTGTACTATCTTGGTTTCTAACTAGTTTTCTTAGCGTTTTATTGAATTTTCTAATAGTTGATCGAGTCAATGATATTTGGTTGCTAGTTATGGTTTTGATATCGTTTTGGTTTTCGATTAACTGTTGTATTGCGTTGTCATAACGTTCTGCGTCTTGATTATCTAAATTGCCTGTGATTGCTTCTATTATATTTCTTAATCCGTTGATTAGTCCTCTTTTTCGTCTTGCCGTTTGCTCTGTGGGTATTAGTCGGTTAAATTTATCTTCTGTGTTTTTCATAATACTTTCTATTATGCTGTCATAATTCATCATTTCGATTGTGTATTCCTTTCCGAATTTTGTTGTGTCCATTGATTGTTTTAATCGGTAATAATTGTTTTTGATTATTTGAAATTCTTGTTTTAGTTCCGTTAAATCGATTTTTTGTGCAAAGGTTCAATAATCTATGGTATTCTGCATACTGTTTAATTTTATTGGTAGTATGCCGGAGTTGTTTTTTTATGTCTTCAATTTTCGGTGTCCGTTCTACCTGGGTAGAGGTTGACGGTAAGGGTGTCTTAAGTTTTTCAAGTGAATATATTTTGTTATCTTGCCGTTGTCTACTATGGCTATATTTTTGTCCGATATTCTTTTACTTTTAAATGGGCCTAAATTTCTAGGTGCCGTTTTGTGTCGTTTGCTTTGGAAATTTTTCTCGTATACGATTTGTCCTATTGAGAATTTATTTGCGTCGGTATTTTTATTACGGGTTGTAGTAATACGTTCCTTGTCGTTATCTAATTTATTTTTTATTTTTTAATTTATTTGTCATGAGTTATTTTTAGTTTTTCTTGATGATCCTTGGCATATTGCTGATATACTTCTTTGTTATAATGTATGTCATAGGGGTTGCGTGAATCTGAATGTCCTAAAGTTAATTCTAATGGCGTAAAATTGGTTGATGAATGGATCGTGTTATTGTAGGCGATTAGTGCGTATGACATTAAATTAGTAATGTGTTCTTTCTTGTAGGTTATTTTTAGTAATCTGATTTGTTCTAGCAGGGTTGTATGTAGTCTTTCGATTAGTTCGTTGGATTCAGAGTGGTTTTCAGTTATAAAATGAATTTTTATTTTGTGGAGTTCTAAAGTGTTCTGTATCGTTTCATTTTTAAATTCGCTGCCGTTATCTAGCGTTATTGTTCCGGGCGTTCCATAAAATGTAAAGTATTGTAAAAATCCTTTTTAGAGGTGATAGGTATTGCTTGGCTTATTTTTGTAAATGCGTCTACAATTGTCAAGTAGCTTTGTGTTTCTACTACTACAGTATCGGCATGTAATTTTTGAAAGGGTTTGTCTGGTGTTTTAGTTAACATTAAGGGTATTTTTGGGGGTTTCCTGTCGTATTTTGCTTTGTCGCATAGTTCACATTGATTAATAAAGTCTGTAGTTAGTTCTTTCATGTCCTTAAAATAATATCGTCTCATGATTTGCTTTAGGGTTTCATTAATTGCACGATGGTTGGTTTTTCCTTCGTGTTGCTTTCGGATTACATCATTTATTTCGTCAGGGTCGTCTAAGGTTATTAATTTTCGTGTGCATCTTATAAGTTCAGGGCCAGAGTTATTAAATAATTAAACATATAATTCTGAAAATCTTTTATACAAGTTTTCAGTGTTAAAGTAAAAGTAAAATCGTTTTTTCTCGGGGGTGTATTCTTTTAGAATGTTAATTATTTGTTTTTCATTGTGTCTTTGGTTATCTGAATTTAGTATATCTTTTTGTTATCGACGTTGATATATTTTACAGGGTTGAGGCTGGTTAAAACTTCGGTATTTATGAACTGATTGGGTTTCATATCGATGGCTTCATTAAAAATTTTAATCGCGGTTTTTGGCTCTTCATTTTGTGTTGAATGTATGGTGTCCATTTCCTCTGGATCTTCTCTGATTTCCGTTTCGTCTACGTTTCCTATAATTGATTCCGTCTCCAGTGCGTTGAGCTGTATTCTACTTAAAGCTTCTGCGTTATTATAAATTCCTTTCTTGTATATTATCTCGTAGTCATATTTCTCTAGTCGGATTCTCCATCGTTGTAATTTCGAATTTGGCTCTTTTAGTTTGCATAGCCATACTAATGGTCTATGATCGGTGTATATGTAAAGTTTTCGTCCGTATGGGTATGGACTAATATATTTTGTTGCCCAAATTATGGCTAACAATTCTTTCTCTTTCGTGCTATATTTTTGTTTAGTCTCGTTTAGGGTTCTGGATGCGTAGCTGATGGGTTTATCGCTACCTACCTTTCTTTGGCTCAATACTGTGCCTAATGCTACATTCCATGCGTCTGTCGTTAGTATGAATGGTTTTAAAAAGTCCGGGTATTCTAATACGGGGTGATTTATTAATATACTTTTATTTTTATCTACGGCTTTAATAAATTCTGGGGTGTGTTTATTTTTATTTCCTTTCTTTAAACAGTTTGTCAGGGGCTTATTTATCTGAGCATAGCCTTTAATAAATTTGCGGTAGTAATTACTAAGTCCTAAAAACCCTTTAATTTCTTTGTTTGTTGTTGATAGGGGGTAATTTAGTACTGCATTTATTTTATTGGGGTTCGGCATTACTCCTTGGGGTGTTATTACATGTCCTAAGAATGCTACTTCTTTCTGTAAAATTTGCTCTTGTCCAGTTGTACTTTAAAATGTGTTTTCCTCAGTCTTTCAAATACTTTTCTTAATCTTTCTATATGCTCTACTAATGATGTTAAATAAACTATGATGTCGTCTAGGTACACAAGACATTTTTCCTTGTGTATTCCACGTAAAATATTGTCCATAACCCGTTGAAAAGTAGCGGGTGCGTTCTTTAATCCAAATGGCATTCGTTTATATTCATAATGTCCTCTAGGTGTACTGAAGGCGGTTTTAGATGTGTCTTTTTCGTCCATTTCTACTTGATGGTATCCTGATGCTAGATCAAATGTTCAAAAATATTGGCATTTACCTATTTTGTCTAAAATTTGTGTTATATTGGGTAGTGGATATTTGTCATCTACCGTTTTTTCATTTAACTTTCTAGTCTATTTCCATTCGATATTTTCTCTTTCCTGATGCGCCTAATTTCTTGGGTACTATTAATACGCTGCTCCTTGGTGAGTTGGAGTGCTGGATTATATCTTGCTCTAATAAGTCGGCTACTTGTCTGTCAGCTTCTTCTTGACTTGCCTGAGGTAGTCTGTATGCTTTTGTAAAGATCGGTTTGTTATCCGTTAGTTCGATATTATGTTTGACTGTATTAGTGAATGATAGGAGTATTCCTTCACAATGGAATATGTCACGGTATTCAAAACATAAATTTTTGATTGCTCTTTGCTCTTCTTGGTTAATGTCGGTATTAAAGCGAATGTTACTTAAATTTTCTCTTAACATTTTGTCGTTTTCTACGGGGTTGTAATCGTCTTCTAAATTTTTATCTATTTCCATCTTGTTGAAATTTAATTCCTCTACGTTGATTGGGTTTGTTAGTGATAGTTTTATGGGGTAGTTGTTTGAGTTTAAAATTGTCGTAGTGGCATAATTATCTTTTATTTGTACTAATGCGGTTGGGGTTTCTACTCCTTGTTGAAATGTTATATGATTTATTATTCCTACTTTGTTATTTGAATTTACTGGAATTTAAATTTTTTTCTCTGTTCGGGGTTCTATCGTGTATTTCTGTTCGGTTTGGGTATTTTAAAATTTAATGGGGATTCGTCCATGTTTTGTTCTTAACAAACGGTTTTTTATGTCAATGTTGGCTCCTAATTTTCTTAGAAGGTCCATTCCGATTAGTCCGTCATATTTGTCGTTGAATTCGACTATACAAAATTTGTGTTTCATTTTTACGTTGAACATTCTAGGTAAGGGTATATTAGCTACGAATTGGTGTAGGGTCGTTTGATGGGCTGTTTTAATTTTAAATGGTTCTCTCTCTACATAGTCTAAATGGTGTTTCTTTACGGTTCTGGGGCTAATTAATGTTTTTGAGGACCCGGTATCGATTAATAGTTTAAGTTCGGCATGGAGTATTTCTATATAATGGGAGTACTAAGTGATTTATGTTATATAAATTTATTAGGTTTGGTCGTTTATAAAACGGTCTATCTGAAAATTTGAGCACGCATTTTCTTCGTCGTCCTCGTCGTAATTTTCGCTTGGTTCGTCGCGTTTATAATTGTTCGACTGGTTTGATTTACCGTTTGTACTGCGGTGAATGTAATTATTCTGGTCATTATCAAATTCTTCTACTTCTTAATGAAATAGTTCCTAATGATGTAAAGTTGCGTTTTGGTTATTGTTTGGTCGGATGTGTTATTTTCAACGAACTTCGTTCGTTTATGAAATCGATTTGTCGTCCGTCTGTCCGTCCGTCGGACATCAATGTGTGATACATCAATCGATTCAGCTCGGTGTCCTGAGCTTAAGTTTTGATGTCAGTTGAAATCGGGCCACGGGGACGCCGTGCCCCCGCGATATTTCGTCGGGAAAATTAAAATTTCAAATAGGTCCAAAATTAATGTGCGATACATATTTGGACTCCCCTAACATAGCTGAGTCGAAATATGGTACCCCCCACAAAATCTGACCACGGATACCCGACCCCCCCCCGGGAATAAAATTTTTTTTTTTTTATCTGAATACTTATAATTATTACAACATAATAATTTTAATTTCTTTAAATTGTTTTAAAGTAAGTCTACATTTGGAAGTTCGTTGCGACAATGCCTTGCATTTTCAACTTGTTGTATTTGGTATGGTGTTACCAGATGAGACATCCATAGGTGTGGGTTTATAATAACTGTTAGGGTTGTTATTATTGTTATTTGTCATTGGCGTATTTCTAATAGGGTTCGCGAATGCGTGAATGCTGGTCTTTGTTGGTATACATACGTCTTGGTTGAATCTTGGTATGAATGCGGGTTTCGTAAAATTTGGGTTAAACGTGGGTTTTGGAAGTTGTTTGAATTGCTGATTAAAATTTGCGTTATTAAAATGTGAGTTATTACTTCGTGGTTGGTTTGTTTGTGCATTGAATTGTGTGAATTTTTGTTGGGTGGTTGCTTGTCTCGCGGCTTGTATGGTTTTTATTGGTGAATAACATTTATTCGCGTTGGGGTTGTATAATCTGTTTCGGTAATACATTACATTTTCTTCTTCTATTATCATGTTTATAGCTTCCTCTAAGTTCTGGGGACGTTGGAATCTGATTTTGTCTGATAGTCGTTCTGGTAGTGCATTTATGTAGGTGTCCAGTGCCATTTCGTCATACATTTTTGTTTTTAAAAGTCTGATATTTTGGTCAGGTTTTTCAATTTTTAATTGCGTCAAGATTAAACTTCTTACATCTTGGCATTTCATTTCGAATTGGTACGGGGATTGGTTATTTACCATTCTAAGGTTTATTAGATCGCGTACCAGACATTTTAGGTTACTTTGATCGCCAAAATATGCAATCAAAATGCGTTTGAAGCCCTCCCATTGTTCTAAATCTTCTCGGCTGGCTATTAGTGTTAGTGCTCGTCCGGTCAGTTTGCTTATAATCAGGCGTAAGAGTAATATGTTTCTTTTATTATCTCCGGGTTTGTAAAAGGTTTTCAATAATATTTCACATGCTGCTATAAAATTTCCTAAAAGGGCTTAATCACCGTTTTAGATCGGGATTGTCTCGAGCTAAATTTTCATATCCAAACTCATTATTGCTGACGGTTGTTCTAATAATTAATAGTTAGTTTTAATTTCAATTAATTTCAAATTTTTGTACAAATTGGAATTTATTTCGCGGTTTGTACTGTTACTCTTTGGTTGGGTTTATTAATTTTCAGTTTAGATTGCGTTGGGTTATTTGTTATTTTTAGCATGGGTCGTTTTAGATTGTTTAAAGATTTTAGTTGCTTGTATTTGTACTTAGTTATACGGTGTTGTAATTTAATTTATGGGATTTATGCTTGGTAATGTCTGGTTGCTTGTTGTAGCTTTAAATACGTTTATTTTTACTTCGTGTATGTTAATTTTGTTGTGTTTGCTTTCTGAAAGGTTTCGATGTGAATAATTTCTCGCGGTAGTCAGTTTATTTTGTTTGCGCTAGATAAGACTTATTTTTAATTTTGCTGATTTAATTTAGTGTCTTTTATAATTATCTTTTATCCGTGGATGTTAAATATAGAATTGCAAGGTTCCGCGTTTTGCGTTGTTCAAAGTTGCATAAAATTCTCCATTTATAATACAATAATACATATATATATAAAATATACATATATATATATATATATATATATATATATATAAATATATAATACATATAATGTTTTAATCTACTAAAAGATTGTTGCTTTTCAGTTAATTGGGTTGTATCAACGTCTCTTTTTGTATTTTAATTACAAGGTTTTTTAAATCTACTGGATGTGTAATTCCAATTTCTGTGAATGCTTTGGTATAATTAAATATGCAATTATACTTCATTTTATTTTTCTGAAAGGTTTTATTCAGATTGTGGTAATTTAAAAGCGTCCTTTCTTTAATTAATTACCTCGTCTTGAAGTATTTAATTATACAATGACTTGTTTAATAATTGTTTTTGTTTTACAGTTGCGATATGCGTTTTCAATGGCGTGAATACTTATAAAGTTTCTTAAGGTTATATTTAGATATTGCGGTGCGTTTCTGAATAGCTTTTGTACAGTTTATGATGAACGTTCTTGACTATAATTAGATATATTGTTACGGGTTTATTTTCAAATTTAAATTTTGCATGCAATTTACAAGGTATTTGTAGAGAATTCTACTATTATTTTAATTCTATGCGCGATTCTACAGTATACTGCTCTATGATTGCTGTTGCCGCTGAAATAAATGTCAGTAACCTTGATCATAATCGGAATATTTGGTAAGCCTGCTATATTCCATTCTTGCATTATTTTGCATTAACGTATTTGTGGGATTTAACTTAGTTTGGTTATTTGTTACATTTGTTGCATGATAATTGCAGGGATTCTAATAACATTTATAGAATTTATACAAGCTGTGTTAGTTCTTATCAATAACCGGGTTTTAAAGCTATTAAGCGTTGTATTGGATTTGACTTAATTGTCATTGCATTAATATGCTAAGGATATTCGGATTTTGTGGTGCAATTCTGGCTTTGTAATAATCTTCTTAGGTATGGTTACAATTTACGTTGTGTCAACCGATGATTTGTTATTGTTGCCTGAAAATTTAGTTTATAAAAGTTTATTACATGTCCTGTGTAGGATTTGTTAAATATAATATGAAAATGGATTCCGCTATTCTTTCCAAACAGTATGGTTTTATTAGTCGTCAAACCAGGAGAGATTTGGTTCAAGTGGAGCATTTAAGTCGTTTTTGTTGACTTTACCATTTGGGATTCTTCAACTAGTTCCTCTTATAGATGCTGATTCCGTTTTGGTGTCGTTGAAATGGCACGGTAAGCTCGAATACTTGGGGCTTTGGAATCTTATCATCTACCTCGTGGGATACTGTTCCTCTGGCGACATCATCATTCCAGTCCATGTTAAGGGACTGCTGCTGTGTCATTGTTTGCAGCGTGATCCATACGTTAAGGTTTTACCGTCAGCACTGTGCATCCTCACAACTACGTTATCATCTTTCCACCATAGAATCTTCTTATTTATTTGCTAAACGTACACAAATTATAGACCTAGCGTTGCTGCATAATTTCTCCTGCATCACTACGAATAGTTTCAATGGAAAATCTGATCCTGGATAACTACTACTAATGTTTGTCTCAGACAGGTGATTGTACGTCATTTAGTATAAGGTACATTAAGCTAGAACTAACAGGTACGCTATTTAAGGTAATCATATGTTTTTTTAATTATTAAATAGCTGAGTTGTCAAACCTCATCAGCAGTAAGTATACATAAATTGTATTTTGTTGGGTATACAACCCCCTTTGGCATTTTGTTTGTATTAGACAAATAGGTAAATATATTTAATCTCAGTTCAGTAGTATTTCTTTCGATACTGTTAAGCTCACCAACCGCCTCCCCCACCCCTTTGTTATTTAAATAGTCTCATGCTCTATAGAATATTGGGCTTAAGCCCCATTATAAAAATTGGCCGTATTGTCGTTTTGACGTAGTGGGCCGTAATAGAATTCGGCTTATTTTAGCCGTAACTTTTTGTAAGAAAGTGGTAATAATATTCGTATTGAATTATAACATTGCGACGGATAAATGATTTTATTCAATGATGATACTCGCGTTTGGTTTTGCGCGCTTTGTTTTAACTCATAATTAGTTAATTTATTAATAGATTGCAAAGTGCGTTTCTATAATTTATAGGAATGGGGCGAATGTAACGTTTGAACAATTCGTTATTTATATTTAGTTGCGTTATATACAAAGATTTCGGTATTAAATTGTAAATTAATTACGTTCTATTTTTGGTATTTTTAAATTAATTTTGTGCGCCAGTTAACTTTCGTATTGTTTTGCTCATTCTTACGTCGGATACGTTCTTGGTTTATTTAATAATTGTAATAATTGTACTATACTAAAAATTCTCTCGTTTCAAAACAAATTCTCTTTTTTTGCTCCAAAAATCCCTTTTAAAAATCAATTATCTCAAAAATATTTTTGAAAATAATTCCTTGCAATAGCCAAGTAAATTATTTTTGTAATAAAAGCATAAATTTGCAATAATAAAATAGTTAAAATCTGTATATACATAAAATAGAAAAAAATTTCCTAATACTAGCAAAATCAAATAAAATTGTCAAAATAATTGGTTTTTTAAGGAAATGAACTTACATGAATTTCTTCGTCAGTTTCATGGACTCAGTCGATGTGTGTACTTTGTCCACGTTGGTTTTGGATTCGATCTATTCTTGTATCTCCTCCAAGTTTCTGTTTCTGCTGGATTTGATCGATTCTTGTATCTCGTCCAACTTCTGTTTGAGTTCTGCCAAATGTGGAATTGAAATTCCAGACCACCAGTTCTTTGAATTTGGGTTCTCTAGTGACCTTTTCACATTCTACCGTCTGCGCCAGTTAAGGTTCGGGCCTTGGGAGCTTTGTTTTTAAAAACATTTACAAAACCTCTTAACAAATTAATTTTAAACAGACATTAATAATGGAGTTTTACAAAACTTCATTTAAATTACTCTAAGTCGTAAATGACTATTAAATGTACTATTCTGAGTAGTCTAAGCAACTGCAATGTTAAAGCTGAATACTTTGACTGACTGCGGGGTCTTGGAGCTCACGGGCTATTTATGATGTCCCTACCCCCTCACATGGATGTGGGAACTTGCAGAGTTCATGTCTGCTTATTCTTAATTCTATATTTTGATACAATGTTATAACCTTATTTTCTAGATAATTGCGGCATCTTGACCGTCTGTGACCTGCCACCTACAGTGTCACTATCGTCTGGATACAAAACATTGCATCCGTTCTCATGAACTGTTAACAAACTTTATAAATTGTCCTTGTATTACATTGTTGCACTTCACTTGGCAATTTCTTAACACTTTCTAATAATTCCTAATTATTTTATTTTGTTATACATATATCAATTGTGGGATATGTAACTTGCGTAAGAAGAAGAATTTGATTTGGTGTCTAAATGTGGTACCAAATTAACATTATTTGTCTGGTCATCATCGGATATATTATCTAAAATAGTAGATTCTACGAGGTAAATTTGGGATTGATGTTGCTCATCAAGGTTATTAATTAGTATAGCTATATTATCACCATTGCCGGATATATCGGTCATTATGAGTTCTATCTGGTTGATGTCCAAGGTAGTTAGTTGTTTGTGGCCTTCTGATGGTTTCACTGCAATCCGGTATGACTGAGAACATCTATTATTCTATCATTAAAAAAAATGTTGTAACTCTAAGTTCAAATTGGTGATGGGTAGTATATCAATTAAATCTATTTCGACGTTATGAACGATTTCAAAATTATTGCTACATCGGTTTGCTTTAGTAGTAGATTGAATTATTGTAAAGGGTACATCTACATTTGCTTCCGGACTTTGGTATAAATTATTACATTCATTAAAATGCATCTGTTTATTGTCATCAAACTGGGAAGTGTTTTTAATTTTTGCAGACACCATTTCTATAATTTTTTAGCACGTGACATCTGAAAAAGGAAACTTCATCTCAGTATTACAGAATAAGTTGTAACATGTTTAATTTCAGTAATAATTATTCGCATTGAATTACGAGGATAATTAAAATATCTGTGTCACATAAAGTTATTTTCACGCGCATCTCTAGTTGTTTCTTTCGTATTCCACGCCTCTAACGTCGCGACGATTCGGTTCTTGTTTCGTTAAGTTAGTCGCGCGCTAGCAACAGCTTTATCAACATGTATTCTCGGCTAGAGGCAGGCGACCTTCGCATCAATTACTAAAGTAAGCAGGTCAGGTCGTGCTCGACCTGAAACTATTAAGATACCTTCTACTAACGGTTGGTAAAGTATATATTTTACGAACTAATTTAATTTGGTTTAATTTATTTAGCGCGTCATGTAGGATTCATCATTTAAAATTCGTTACTTAGGATTTGTCGAATTGAAATTTGTCTACTAAGAAATTTGTTAACTAGGAATTATGGATGTTAGTTTGCATTGCAGTCGTCTCTAGTTAGAAATGGCTGGTAACTTTGATATTTGATATTTCATGCATGTATTTTGAATGTCATAAAAATTTGATAAACAGACTATCATATAAAGCATGTAAAGTTGCTATTATATTTTCAACATGTAATCTGTGTAATTCTCAATTATTGTTGAACTAGTTTTATAAGCCGTAGAACAAAATTTTGTCAGATTAGGTTTTTATAATTACAAGCTTTGTTCCATCTGAACCTTAGATAATTTTAACGTATGTTTTCGACGTCATATTTTTTTGTGTTGCACAATTGACAGATGTTGTCATGAAAACAAATGCTTCGTGCAGCTGTCATTGAGTTTAAACCAAACATTCCTATTTTTGTGATTAGCATTTATTTACATGTAAATCATAAAATTTAAATCTGAAAATTTAAAGACACTCTGAATAAGATTCTAGAAATTGTAATCTACCTGAAAAGATCTGTCCAGGTTAGAACGTAATTCAGTGTATTATGCTTACAAATTATTTTCACTCAAATGTTTAAAGCAGGTTCATATTTAAAGTGTAGTTGGTTGTTTTAAAAAGTCAACACCTTGACTTTGATATAGATGTTAAAGATACATTTTTGTTACTTGTTAAAAAGTTGCGAAATTTTAAAAGAGAGTTTTTTTAGCAAACAAATAGTTCAACTTTGAGGCTTTTATTTTGGTCAAATGCGATCAAATCTAATTACACAAGGGTAAAATTTTGAGTAATAATTTGGTGCCAATATCATATTGGATATACATTTTTTTATTTTTTTTATACTTTTATAGGACACAAATGGTGTTCTACTTTTTTATTTATTTAATCTTTGCAATTTCTTACAGGAGCTGCGTCTTGTTTTGATAAGCCAGGTTTTTGTTAACGAAGGCGATCGTTTTATCTTTGGGTTTCTACGTCTGCCCTTAGAACTGTGCTCTGCTATTATCGTAATTATCTCAGGACATGGTGGCGCCTATTTGATTTAGCTTAGTTTTGGTTTGCAAACAGAATTCGACTTACACTCCCACTTCTTATTGCTCTACCCAGGAATAGACCCCTAGCTATGTCGAAAGATTTTTGTTCACTGGCGCCTATTAAGAAAAATAAGTTACACTAGCGCCTCAACGTAGAAGAAATAACGTTTCAGTGGCGCTCACAACGTGGTGCCTTCTGTAAAAAACAAAAGTCGTTTCACTGGCGCACAACGTGTAGGGCTTCGAAATTTGTTTGCTCAAATTTGCTATTGGTCTCGAAATTTATTTGCTCCAATTTTATTTTGGCTTCAAAAATTTGTTTGTTTAACTATACTGTTGTTCTAGAAATATGTTTTGGCACAAATTTAGTTGAGACATTGATCTTCCTTCAGTCAGTTAATTACCTTAGCTAAATTTATTTTTAACTTTAATTTTATTTTGGCCTAATAAAGATTTTATTTGATATTGTTTTGGCAAAAACCTATTTTTACCAAATTCACTTTTTGACTTTGACCTTTAGTTGCCCAAAATTTACTTTGACAATTTTCGTAAGGCTTAAATCGTTTAGATTTATCAATTTAATTTCATTAAAATATTAGACTACAATCATGTCTGAAAAATTCCAAATTGTTTGTTTACTTAAAGAGGAACTGGAGTATGAACTGAGAATCAGAGGAGTAGTGAGTGAGAGACCAGTTCTGGAAAAAAAAAAATTTTAGGAAGACTGTTAGCTAAAGAAGTCGATAAGCCTGGTTGTCTGATTGACCTTTCGAGTTATGAAGTAGATTTTGCAACGGAAAGTAAAGAGATTTTTGTTTCAGTTGAGTCAGTTCGAAATGTTTTGTCCGAATTTGACGGTGATTAGTCAGATTCAATTTTTAGGAGAGCTTGTTCAAGGTTGATTCACCTTTCTGGTCGAGTTAAACGCATGAAAATTCCTGTAATAAATTCAGAGGAAGCTATTAAGTTCAGAAATGAAACCGTAGCAACCATACTTACCCTAGAAGCTGAGTTATATGATAAAGTCAATAAGAGTACAGAGTCCACTAATTTTGATCGGTCTGTTGTAGTATCACCTTCAGTTGATAGTGTGCCTACCCATTCAATTTCGTATGTAGCACCTTCGTTACCTATAGGTTCGTGGCCCGTAAAATTTTCAGGGGACCCTAACCAATTATATTCATTTTTAGATAGAGTCAGCGAATTAGCGCAATCTCGTAAGGTACCCGAAGCTGATTTATTTGGATCAGCATGTGAACTTTTTGTGGGAAATGCTTTGATTTGGTTTAGAACTGTGAAAAATTCGTTGAAGGATTGGAATTCCTTATTAGAACGTTTAAAGGAAGATTTTTTACCCGGTTTTTCAGATAATGATACTTGGGAAAAAATTAAAAATCGTCGTCAAGAAAAAGATGAAAGTATCGTTTTATTTGTAGCGCATATGCAAACCTTATTCAGTAGACTTACTAATGAGCCAGCAGAAGTAACTAAAGTTAGGATGATAAGAAAAAATTTGATTCCTGATTTTATTTCCGCACTTGCGTTGTCAGACATTCAAGATGTACCTACCTTAGTAAGGTTGTGTAAAAAATTAGAAGAAGCTTCTTTGATGAAACTAAACTTAGTTTCTGCATCTTCTAGTAAGCCTAACAAGTCTTGTAGTTTTTCTAAGCAACCATTTGAGATTAAACATTCCGTTTCGAATGAAAAAGTTTATGCAGTTAAGAGTAGGGTTTATCAAAATAAATCAGTTATCCCTCAAGTACAAGTAGTTGATAATGGTACTTCTGAGCCTTCAGTTTTTAATTCGTTTGGTCATGATAAGAAAAATAATTTTGCTTGTTGGAATTGCTCACGTGGTGGACATGGGTTTAAGGATT
Source organism: Platerodrilus igneus (assembly GCA_036346225.1). Lineage (NCBI taxonomy): Eukaryota > Metazoa > Arthropoda > Insecta > Coleoptera > Lycidae > Platerodrilus > Platerodrilus igneus. Next base: position 901,498 of record JARFIW010000333.1, on the reverse strand, counting down.
GTAGAGCACCCAAAAGGATTTTTTGTTGTGGATGTGGTCGAAAAGGTGTTAAGGCAACTTCGTGTCCACAATGTTCAAAAAACTAGTAAAGCGTCAGGTGCATGGTGGTCGGCATTCTGTTTCGCGTGATAATGCTACATTTATGTTGTGTAAACAAGAAAAATATTTTTGCAAAGGTGATTGGTCGAAATGGCTTACAGTTGTAAAAAATTTTTGTCGGATTTCTTCGAAGCCTAAGACTAATTCGTTGTTCATAGAAAAGGAGTGTGATAATCGACCTTACATTATGTTAAAATTATTTGATAGAGATATTACCGGTCTTCTAGATTCCGGATGTACTACCTCAGTGGTTGGATCGTTAGCTCTTCCGATAATTGAAAAGTTAGACTTAAAAATTTTTAGTTCAGCAAAGACAGGCATTACTACTGCTGATGGATCAGTAAAGTCTGTTTTAGGTTCTGTTGATTTACCAATTTGTGTGGGTAATGATTGTCGTATCCTTAATGCATTGGTGGTCCCGTCCCTACCTCATGCTTTTATATTTGGTAGTGATTTTGCAAAATTATTTGGTGTAGTTGCCGATTTTTAAGAACAATAAATGGTTTATTCAGAGTAATATTGAGAATAGTATTGTGTATTTAGGTTCATCTTCAATCCCTTTGAGCACTAATGATTACTTGTTTGATTTGCATGACCTTTCGGATGTTTAGTGTGTGCAAGCACAAGAGATAATAGATTCATTCAATGAAATTAGCAGTGATGATAGGTTGGGACGTACTAACCTGATCTAAATGGATATAGATACAGGCAATGCTAAGCCCTTCCATAAGAAACCGTATGTAATGTCACCGTATATGAGTAAGATATTGAATGATGAGTTGGACGACATGCTTAGGCTCAAGGTTATCGAACCGTGTCTTAGTCCGTGGTCATCTCCAGTATTGTTGGTTAAGAAGGCAGATGGAGAATATCGTTTCTGTTTTGATGGTAGAACCTTGAACGACCTAACCGTTCACGATTCGTATCCACTTGCGAATGTAGATAGAATTCTCAATATGTGAGAGGTGCAAACTATATTTCGTCACTTGATTTGAGAAAATCGTTTTGGCAAGTCCCTCTTAGTGAGTCATCTAAAGATAAGACTGCTTTTAGTATTATTTCGCGAGGACAGTATAGGTTTACGTGTATGCCATTTAGGTTGAAGAATGCTGCGCAGACGCAACAGCGATTAGTAGATGCGATTTTTGCTCCACGTTTTGAACCTCATGTATTTTGCTATTTGGACGACATAATACTATGTTCGTCGTCGTTTGAAGAACATTTGAAATTATTGTCGGAGGTTAAGCAACGTCTAAAAGAGGCTAACCTTACTATAAATGTAGGAAAATGTGAATTCTTCAAAAAGTCACTTAAATTTTTGGGTTATATAGTAGGTTCAAATTCACTTCGCACAGACCCCGATAAAGTATCAGCTATGGTTAACTTTCTTCGACCGAAAACCACGACGGAAGTTAAGAGGTTCATAGGAATGTGCAGTTGGTATCGTCGCTTTATAAAAAATTTTTCGTCATTAGTTTCGCCCATTAATAATCTTGTCAAGAAAAAGAAAAAAGGTCAAACTGTAACTTGGAGCCCGGAGGCAGAAAATTCATTTGTGTTAATTAAACAAGCCTTAGTTTCTACACCTCTTCTTTCGCAGCCAGATTATTCGGCCCCCTTTATTGTCGAATGCGACGCAAGTAACACTGGGTTAGGTGCTGTTCTGATACAGAATATAAAAGGAGAAGAACGTGTAATTTTGTACGCAAGTAAAACTCTAAGCCGTACGGAGCGCAATTATTCCACCACAGAAAAAGAGTGCTTAGCAGTCATCTTTGCAATTGAAAAATTTCGTCCGTGGGTGGAAGGTGTTCGATTTACAGTTGTTACTGATCATTTTTCGTTACTTTGGTTGAGTAATCTTCAGAATCCCACTGGAAAACTTGCCAGATGGTCTGTTCGATTAAGGCAACATTCATTTGATTTAGTACACAGGAAAGGAAAATTTAATATAGTCCCAGATTTTCTTAGTCGTGCTGTTCCTATAGAAGATCCTGAAATTAATTTAGTAGAGATCAAACTTGATAATGTAGGTTTGTGGTATGAATCTTTAAGGAAGAAAATTTTGTCGTCGCCTAAAAGCTACCCACAATGGAAAGTGGAAGATGGTTTTATTTTTAAGTTTATTCCTTCCAAATTCCCTCATTCGGCGAATATTGTAGAGTGGAAGCACTTAGTACCAAAATCTCAGCGTAAAGATGTCATTAGATCATGTCATGACCCCCCTACTGCAGGACATTTTGGTTCTTTGAAAACTTTATCTCGTGTCCAAGAATTGTATTATTGGCCAAAAATAATTTATGTACGTAAGTTTTGTCGGAAATGTTTGATTTGTGGTGCTCAAAAACCACCAAATAAAAGTCCTCTTGGCATGATGGGAAAGGAAAAAGAGGTTAGATTTCCGTTCCAAACCATTGCTTTAGATTTGATGGGTCCGTTCCCTCGTTCCAAACGCGGACATAAATGGCTCTTAATTGTTGGCGACTGGTTCTCGAAGTAGTCAATTCTACAACCTTTGCGCAGTGCCAAGGCACATTTGATTGAAAAATTTTTAGAAGAAAAAGTGTTTCTTGTTTACGGCGTACCACAATTTGTTATTTGTGATAATGGTCCACAGTTGATTGGTTGTGTTTTTAAGGCTTTGTGTACAAAGTACGAAATCCAAAAGATTTGGTACAATGCTGTTTATGCTCCTCAATGCAATTTTGTGGAAAGGATTAATAAGACAGTTGGTACTGCAATCGGTTCATGCGTAGAAGAACATGATACGTGGAATATTGAGATATCAAAGATTCAGTATGCAATTAATTCAGCGAAACACGAATCCACCAACATTTCACCAAATTTTTTAGTATTTGGTCGTCAGGTACCCTTAAGTGGAAAAGCTTATAGTAACAGTTTTGAGCCCGGTAAAGATGTTGATGTTGTTTCTAGCAGTAGACCTTCCTATGTTTTGGATCGTCAATCTTTGTTTGATATTTTTGAGAATGTCTGTGAAAATTTACATGTAGCTTATCAGCGTTCGAGTAAACGCTACAATCTTAGAAGAAGAGACATTTCATTTCAAGTTGGAGAAAGAGTATGGAGGACTAATAAGGTACTTTCGAGTGCTGGTGATAAATTCTCCGCTAAGTTAGCTCCAAAATTCGTTTTGTGCAAAGTTCGTAAAAAACATTCCAATTTAGTATATGAATTAGAGAATGAGGATGGATCAAAAGCAGGGAAATGGCATGTTAAAGATTTGAAGCTCTGCTGCATCTGACCCAGATGAGAATGATGATCCTGAAGATTAGTTTCAGTTCAGTCATTTCTTTGATTATAAGTAAATCAGTTGTTTGCTTGTTTCGTTTTGTTCTGATTTTTGATTTAGTATGGTTATAACTTATACTAAATGAAGACAGTCCTTTTGCAACTTATTTTGTTTGGAAATTTTGTATGGTTATGGAAACCTGTAGTCAAAATTTAGTAGTAGCTTTGTAGTGTACGTTGATGTACATACTAGTTAAGTTTGTCGCGCGCTAGTAGAAGATATTGTTAGAAAGTAGAAATAAATCGACTATATAAATTGTTAGTCCTGATTTCTACATATTTAGGTAGAGAGAATATTGGCGTATTCTTTCCCTTGATTTTGACCTTTCTTTAATTTTTTTGTTTGGTAAGGTCAGAGGTTTGCATGGTGAACCTCACCATTTGATCCATCACTAATAGGTGATGATGTTTGGGAATTAGTGATAGGATAATCAGTAGGGTGAAGGAGATTTCAGCCCTGACTGGTTCGGTTTTGTATTAAGAGTTTTGGTTTGTGAAATATTTGTGTAGAAGTTTAAGTTTAGTAGAAACAAAACTTCTAGCACTTTGAGTTATAGTGGTGATGTGCACTCACCGCCATTTTTGTAAGTAACCTGTTGGTTAGTTTATTTTGGTTTTGGTTATCACTGTGAGCTGATAATATTTTGTATTACGATGCTGTTTTGATATGGTAGCGTCCTTTTTGGTTGGTAAAATTGCTTGAGCTCGAGGAAGTGGAGTTGTTATTTTTGGAAAGTTTGGATATTTTATGTTGTGTACAGTTATAGTTAGTACGTACTGGCTTCAGTAGGAATAAGAAAATTCTTGCTCTGATAAAAGAGTTCTTTTAAACTTGGATTAATTTTTTTGTCCCGTGGAGTGTTTGACTTTTTAATTGGACTTCTCTCGATTTTGACTTATACCGGTTATGACTTCCCGATTTTGTCTCCCAATGGACGTTTGGTACACGTAGTTACCAGCACACTCAAATTTGTATATATTAGTCCCTCTCGTTTACATAATTTTCGTAGTTATTCTGGATGTTGATTAAATAAGTATTTTTAATTCGTAAACTGTGATGTTTAGCAAATAATTGTAATGTTAGTTAGGAGTTTGATAAAAACTCTTATAAAAAAAAATCTTTTGTTCTTCACTTAAAATTTTTTTTGTTATAAAAGATTTTTTTCTTTTGGGAAAGGGGGTAGTGTAACATGTTTACTTGCAGTAATAATTATTCGCTTTGAATTACGAGGATAATGCGCTAAGCGTGCATTATTCCTTATTAATCTTCTTATATTAAAATATCTGTGTCACATAAAGTTATTTCCACGCGCATCTCTAGTTGTTTCTTTCGTATTCCACGCCTCTAACGTCGCGACGATTCGGTTCTTGTTTCGTTAAGTTAGTCGCCCGCTAGCAACAGCTTTATCAACATGTATTCTCGGCTAGAGGCAGGCGACCTTCGCATTAATTACTAAAGTAAGCAGGTCAGGTCGTGCTCGACCTGAAACTATTAAGATACCTTCTACTACTGGTTGGTAAAGTATATATTTTACGAACTAATTTAATTTGGTTTAATTTATTTAGCGCGTCATGTAGGATTCATCATTTAAAATTCGTTACTTAGGATTTGTCAAATTGAAATTTGTCTACTAAGAAATTTGTTAACTAGGAATTATGGCTGTTAGTTTGGATTGCAGTTGTCTCTAGTTAGAAATGGCTGGTAACTTTGTTTGAAGAATATAAATATCCATCTCGATTTATCGTGGAGCAACAAAAGCAGTTTGGTTCGTTATTAGATATAAGATATTTCATGCATGTGTTTTGAATGTCATAAAAATTTGATAAACAGACTATCATATAAAGCATGTAAAGTTGCTATTATATTTTCAACATGTAATCTGTGTAATTCTCAATTATTGTTGAACTGGTTTTATAAGCCGTAGAACAAAATTTTGTCAGATTAGGTTTTTATAATTACAAGCTTTATTCCATCTGAACCTTAGATAATTTTAACGTGTGTTTTCGACGTCATATTTTTTTGTGTTGCACAATTGACAGATGTTGTCATAAAAACAAATGCTTCGTGCAGCTGTCATTGAGTTTAAACCAAACATTCCTATTTTTGTGATTAGCATTTATTTACATGTAAATCATAAAATTTAAATCTGAAAATTTAAAGACACTGAATAAGATTCTAGAAATTGCAATCTACCTGAAAAGATCTGCCCAGGTTAGAACGTAATTCAGTGTATTATGCTTACAAATTATTTTCACTCAAATGCTTAAAGCAGGTTCATATTTAAAGTGTAGTTGGTTGTTTTAAAAAGTCAACACCTTGACTTTGATACAGATGTTAAAGATAAATTTTTGTTACTTGTTAAAAAGTTCCGAAATTTTAAAAGAGAGTTTTTTTTAGTAAACAATTAGTTCAACTTTGAGGCTTTTATTTTGGTCAAATGCGATCAAATCTGATTACACAAAGGCTAAATTTTTGAGTAATAATTTGGTGCCAGGTGGTTTAAATGTATCGAATCATATTGGATATACATTTTTTGTTTTTTTTTATACTTTTATAGGACACAAATGGTGCTCTACTTTTTTACTTATTTAATCTTTGCAATTTCTTACAGGAGCTGCGTCTTATTTTGATAAGACAGGTAGAGAGTATTGTTAACGAAGGCGATTAGCTTAGCTTTGGTTTGCAAACAGAATTCGACTTACCCCCCACTTCTTATTGCTCTACCCAGGAAAAGATCCTTAGCTATGTCGAAAGATTTTTGTTCACTGGCGCCCATTAAGAAAAATAAGTTACACTAGCGCCTCAACGTAGAAGAAATAACGTTTCAGTGGCGCTCACAACGTGGTGCCTTCTGTAAAAAAACAAAAGTCGTTTCGAAGTACGATTTTTATCAATATACATCCTACTGTTGCTCTTGTTGGATAAGTATTTAAAAAAGAGTGCATTTTTATGTAATATCATAGAATAATTATTCTATGGTAATATCCAGAAATGGCTTGAAACTAATCCATGTATAGCTGATATATTCCACAGTTACATAACAATAACATTTATGAAAAACAGCAAAGTCCCATTAATAAAATAAACAGATTTTAACATTCATTTATTGACTAAATGCACAATCAAACTAAACAAATATTTAGTGTTCTCTAAAAAGTACTTACCCTTATTGACTAACTTGAATAATTAAAATAAAAACCGATAAAAAATAACAAAATTCAGCAAATAAGCACAATGTACTCTTATCATGACAAGCTTACTGCACGTTTTACTGTGGAGTTGGCTGTGTTTGTGCAGCAAACTTACTAGACTGGACTTATCTGGTATTTGCATCATCTACTATTTCAGTTTCTTGTAACTAAGATTACTTAAGGCCAGTTGCACCGTATAGTTAAAGCCAAGATTTAACCTAAAGTAGGGTTTTACAACTGAAATGCGTTTGCACCACTGCTAAGTCATAGATTAAACCGAGATTTAATAAAGCCCCCGTTTCAGTCGACTTAAACCCAGATTTAAATCTAAAAGAACAATTTCTTTTACAATGAAAAATGAAATTTCTCTTTTGACTTTTCTCTTGCTGTCAGTAACATTACCTAAACTGTTTATTTCTAAAATAATTATCAATTAATTATTAGTAGTAGTAATTATTGTAAAAATTGTTATTCGCTGCAATGAGTGTCTAAAAAACCTGAGTTCGGTTATACTGGATTTGACCTGGAAACCAAAATCAAAATCATCATCTAACAGATCGTCCCACACAACAAATTTCATTTTAATACTTTTTGGTATATTAATATTGATTTTAAAGCAATTAACTATATTTATTGGATTCAACGTTTCAGTATTGGCTAATAAATTTGTCAGTCGACGGTTTTAGGTATAGAAAACCTACTGACATTTTAAAGACAGGACTCAGGTAGGTCTTACATTCAATGAAATGTATGAAATCCCTGGAAACGTGCTACGTTGCCATGAATACTTTGAACAAACAGAGAATAAAGCTTGGTTTTCTGATATGCGGTGCAACAAGAACTATTTTTAAGCTAAGCTCAAGTGTAAAACTGAGTTTTATAAAGTTAGGCTCAATTGAATAACGGCGCAATCGGGCTTTAGCTGTTTAACGAATCAACGGAGAAAATTCAAATGTTTTGAAGTTACCAAAAACTCAATTTACCTAAAAATTGGACTTAGCAGGTTAACACTTTAGACCAACGATATTTTCAAATCTACCAACTTTACTTATACTCCTGCCATTTCACGCTTCAATTCGTAAGGTTAGAATTTCTTTTATATTTCTTGTGATTACTTCCTTCTCAATAGCCTTCCAGGAGATCTGAATAAGGGACGAAATATCTAACTAAAGACGGCGTCATCATAATATTTAAAATTCCATTATATTGAAATATCTTTAAAGGCAGTGTTTTCTCGTTTACTACTGCATTCTCATACCTTTGATTAAACTAGTGTTTCATCGCCTTTAGGGACCATTCCTCTTACTTACAAGAGAATGTCTAAAGAGCGGATAAAACGCTCATCCGCGCTTTTGATAGAGGTCGAATTGTTACGCGGGATATTCCTCGGTTGGCTGTTGTTGTTTGTTAGTTAAATACCAGGTAAATTACATTCATTTTTAGAAATTATATATAAACAACACTTGTGGTAAAAGCCTCTTTCCCAACTCATTTTAGATATCATCCTGAGCAGTATATTTTCAATGATATAAGTATATATCAAGCTTTGTTTTAAAAGATGGAGAGAAAGCTTTTTATTCGCCGCCCACTTAATAACTCCTTTGAAAGACTGGACGTTTGACAATTGCATAAAACATGAGAATGAACAAACAAGGCGTATTATTCTGTCTTGCACAATAGCATGTTCGCAACTTAATTTAATAGTGCTCCTACTTCATATTCAAAGATAACATGACTAGCTATTTTAATAATACATTCATGTCAACTTACTGCACGTTGGACAGATACAATTGTTTGTTTTGATGGTCTATTCGATCGCTCTTCCTATCTGCTTTCTAGTAGCATTTCAAACGGCGTCAGGGAAATATATCCTCCGGGTATTTGTAACTATATAATTATTTGGTATTTTCAGGAAAAGGTTTCTAAGCATTAATTATAATGTTATCGAAGTTAGCTGGCGACCCAACAGTTGTTTGTTGTATTATGATTTAACGCCGACCCTCTTCATATATTGATAAAATCGAACGCCGCATTAAACAATTTGACAAGGTCTGTGCGGTTACAATTTCATGCACAATTTCATGGACTCAGTCGGTGTGTGTACTTTGTCCACGTTGGTTTTGGTTTCGATCTATTCTTGTATCTCCTCCAGGTTTCTGTTTCTGCTGGATTTGATCGATTCTTGTATCTCGTCCAACTTCTGTTTGGGTTCTGCCAAATTTGGAATTGAAATTCCAGACCACCAGTTATTCGAATTTGGGTTCCCTAGTGACCTTTTCACATTCTACCGTCTGCGCCAGTTAAGGTTCGGGCCTTGAGAGTTTTGTTTTTAAAAAACATTTACAAAACTTCTTAACAAATTAATTTTAAACAGACATTAATAATGGAGTTCTACAAAACTTGATTTAAATTACTCTAAGTCGTAAATGACTTAAATGTACTGTTCTGAGTAGTCTAAGCAACTGCAATGTTAAAGCTGAATACTTTGACTGACTGCGGGGTCTTGGAGCTCCCGGACTTTTTATGATGTCCCTACCTCCTCACATGGATGTGGGAACTTGCAGAGCTCATGTCTGCTTATTCTTAATTCTATACTTTGATACAATGTTATAACCTTATTTTCTAGGTAATTGCGGTATCTTGACCGTCTGTGACCTGCCACCTACAGTGTCACTATCGTCTGGATACAAAATATTGCATCCGTACTCATGAACTGTTAACAAACTTTATAAATTGTCTTTGTATTACATTGTTGCACTTCACTTGGCAATTTCTTAACACTTTCTAGTAATTCCTAATTATTCTATTTTGTTATACATATATCAATTGGGGGATATGTAACTTGCGTAAGAAGAAGAATTTGATTTGGTGTCTGAATATGGTACCAAATTAACATTATTTGTCTGGTCATCATCGGATATATTATCTAAAATAGTAGATTCTATGAGGTAAATTTGGGATTGATGTTGCTCATCAAGGTTATTAATTAGTATAGCTACATTATCACCATTACCGGATATATCGGTCATTATGAGTTCTATCTGGTTGATGTCCAAGGTAGTTAGTTGTTTGTGGCCTTCTGATGGTTTCACTGCAATCCGGTATTGACTGGGAACATCTATTATTCTATCATTAAAAAAAATGTTGTAACTCTAAGTTCAAATTGGTGATGGGTAGTATATCAATTAAATCTATTTCGACGTTATAACGATTTCAAAATTATTGCTACATCGGTTTGCTTTAGTAGTAGATTGAATTATTGTAAAGGGCACATCTAGATTTGCTTCCGGACTTTGGTATAAATTATTACATTCATTAAAATGCATCTGTTTATTGTCATCAAACTGGGAAGTGTTTTTAATTTTTGCAGACACCATTTCTATAATTTTTTTAGCACGTGACATCTGAAAAGGAAACTTCATCTCAGTATTACAGAATAAGTTGTAACATGTTTAATTTCAGTAATAATTATTCGCATTGAATTACGAGGATAATGCGCTAAGCGTGCATTATTCCTTATTAATCTTCTTATATTAAAATATCTGTGTCACATAAAGTTATTTCCACGCGCATCTCTAGTTGTTTCTTTCGTATTCCACGCTTCTTAACGTCGCGACAATTCGGTTCTTGTTTCGTTAAGTTAGTCGCCCGCTAGCAACAGCTTTATCAACATGTATTCTCGGCTAGAGGCAGGCGACCTTCGCATCAATTACTAAAGTAAGCAGGTCAGGTCGTGCTCGACCTGAAACTATTAAGATACCTTCTACTAACGGTTGGTAAAGTATATATTTTACGAACTAATTTAATTTGGTTTAATTTATTTAGCGCGTCATGTAGGATTCATCATTTAAAATTCGTTACTTAGGATTTGTCGAATTGAAATTTGTCTACTAAGAAATTTGTTAACTAGGAATTATGGATGTTAGTTTGGATTGCAGTCGTCTCTAGTTAGAAATGGCTGGTAACTTTGATATTTGATATTTCATGCATGTGTTTTGAATGTCATAAAAATTTGATAAACAGACTATCATATAAAGCATGTAAAGTTGCTATTATATTTTCAACATGTAATCTGTGTAATTCTCAATTATTGTTGAACTGGTTTTATAAGCCGTAGAACAAAATTTTGTCAGATTAGGTTTTATAATTACAAGCTTTGTTCATCTGAACCTTAGATAATTTTAACGTATGTTTTTGACGTCATATTTTTTTGTGTTGCATAATTGTCATGAAAACTAATGCTTCGTGCAGCTGTCATTGAGTTTAAACCAAACATTCCTATTTTTGTGATTAGTATTTATTTACATGTAAATCATAAAATTTAAATCTTAAAATTTAAAGACACTCTGAATAAGATTCTAGAAATTGTAATATACCTGAAAAGATCTGCCCAGGTTAGAACGTAATTCAGTGTATTATGCTTACAAATTATTTTCACTCAAATGTTTAACGCAGGTTCATATTTAAAGTGTAGTTGGTTGTTTTAAAAAGTCAACACCTTGACTTTGATATAGATGTTAAAGATAAATTTTTGTTACTTGTTAAAAAGTTTCGAAATTTTAAAAGAGAGTTTTTTTTAGTAAACAATTAGTTCAACTTTGAGGCTTTTATTTTGGTCAAATGCGATCAAATCTGATTACACAAAGGTAAAATTTTTGAGTAATAATTTGGTGCCAATATCATATTGGATATACATTTTTTTATTTTTTTTATACTTTTATAGGACACAAATGGTGTTCTACTTTTTTATTTATTTAATCTTTGCAATTTCTTACAGAAGCTACGTCTTATTTTGATAAGACAGGTTATTGTTAACGAAGGCGATCGTTTTATCTTTGGGTTTCCACGTCCGACCTTAAAACTGTGCTCTGCTATTATCGTAATTATCTCAGGACATGGTGGCGCCTATTTGATTTAGCTTAGCTTTGGTTTGCAAACAGAATTCGACTTCCCCCCCACTTCTTATTGCTCTACCCAGGAATAGACCCCTAACTATGTCGAAAGATTTTTGTTCACTGGCGCCCATTAAGAAAAATAAGTTACACTAGCGCCTCAACGTAGAAGAAATAACGTTTCAGTGGCGCTCACAACGTGGTGCCTTCTGTAAAAAACAAAAGTCGTTTCAAAGTACGACTTTTATCAATATACATCCTACTGTTGCTCTTGTTGGATAAGTATTTAAAAAAGAGTGCATTTTTATGTAATATCATCCAGAAATGGCTTGAAACTATTCCATGTATAGCTGCTATATTCCACAGTTACATAACAATATCATTTATGAAAAACAGCCAAGTCCCATTAATAAAATAAACAGGTTTTAACATTCATTTATTGACTAAATGCACAATCAAACTAAACAAATATTTAGTGTTCTCTAAAAAGTACTTACCCTTATTGATTAACTTGAATAATTAAAATAAAAACCGATAAAAAATAACAAAATTCAGCAAAGAAGCACAATGTACTCTTATCATGACAAGCTTACTGCACGTTTTACTGTGGAGTTGGCTGTGTTTGTGCAGCAAAATTACTAGACTGGACTTATCTGGTATTTGCATCCTCTACTATTTCAGTTTCTTGTAACTAAGATTACTTAAGGCCAGTTGCACCGTATAGTTAAAGCCAAGATTTAACCTAAAGTAGGGTTTTACAACTGAAATGCGTTTGCACCACTGCTAAGTCATAGATTAAACCGAGATTTAATAAAGCCCCCGTTTGAGTCGACTTAAACCCAGATTTAAATCTAAAAGAGCAATTTTTTTTACAATGACAAATGAAATTTCTCTTTTGACTTTCCTCCTGCTGTCAGTAACATTACCTAAACTGTTTATTTCTAAAATAATTATCAATTAATTATTAGTAGTAGTAATTATTGTAAAAATTGTTATTCGCTGCAATGAGTGTCAAAAACCTGAGTTCGGTTATACTGGATTTGACCTGGAAACCAAAATCAAAATCATCATTTAGCAGATCGTCCCACACAACAAATTTCATTTTAATACTTTTTTGGTAATTAATATTGATTTTAAAGCAATTAACTATATTTATTGGGTTCAACGTTTCAGTATTGCCTAATAAATTTGTCAGTCGACGGTTTTAGGTATAGAAAACCTTCTGACATTTTAAAGACAGGACTCAGGTAAGTCTTATATTCAATGAAATGTATGAAATCCCTAGAAACGTGCTACGTTGCCATGAATACTTTGAACAAACAGAGAATAAAGCTTGGTTTTCTGATATGCGGTGCAACAAGAACTATTTTTAAGCAAAGCTCAAGTGTAAAACTGAGTTTTATAAAGTTAGGCTCAATTGAATAACGGCGCAATCGGGCTTTAGCTGTTTAACGAATCAACGGAGAAAATTCAAATGTTTTGAAGTTACCAAAAACTCAATTTACCTAAAAATTGGACTTAGCAGGTTAACACTTTAGACCGACGATATTTTCAAATCTACCAACTTTACTTATACTCCTACCATTTCACGCTTCAATTCGTAACGTTAGAAATTCTTTTATATTTCTCGTGATTACTTCCTTCTCAATAGTCTTCCCAAGGAGATCTGAATAAGGGACGAAATATCTAACTAAAGACGGCGTCATCATAATATTTAAAATTCCATTATATTGAAATATCTTTAAAGGCAGTGTTTTCCCGTTTACTACTGCATCCTCATACCTTTGATTAAACTAGTGTTTCATCGCCTTTAGGGACCATTCCTCTTACTTACAAGAGAATGTCTAAAGAGCGGATAAAACGCTCATCCGCGCTTTTGATAGAGGTCGAATTGTTACGCGGGATATTCCTCGGTTGGCTGTTGTTGTTTGTTAGTTAAATACCAGGTAAATTACATTCATTTTTAGAAATTATATATAAACAACACTTGTGGTAAAAGCCTCTTTCCCAACTCATTTTAGATATCATCCTGAGCAGTATATTTTCAATGATATAAGTATATATCAAGCTTTGTTTTAAAAGATGGAGAGAAAGCTTTTTATTCGCCGCCCACTTAATAACTCCTTTGAAAGACTGGACGTTTGACAATTGCATAAAACATGAGAATGAACAAACAAGGCGTATTATTCTGTCTTGCACAATAGCATGTTCGCAACTTAATTTAATAGTGCTCCTACTTCATATTCAAAGATAACATGACTAGCTATTTTAATAATACATTCATGTCAACTTACTGCACGTTGGACAGATACAATTGTTTGTTTTGATGGTCTATTCGATCGCTCTTCCTATCTGCTTTCTAGTAGCATTTCAAACGGCGTCAGGGAAATATATCCTCCGGGTATTTGTAACTATATAATTATTTGGTATTTTCAGGAAAAGGTTTCTAAGCATTAATTATAATGTTATCGAAGTTAGCTGGCGACCCAACAGTTGTTTGTTGTATTATGATTTAACGCCGACCCTCTTCATATATTGATAAAATCGAACGCCGCATTAAACAATTTGACAAGGTCTGTGCGGTTACAATTTCATGCAATACCTCTATCACAGAATTGAGCTGTTTGGTTTGAAATCTAGTACGAAAATTCTTTCCTGATCACTTAGGAATTTCTAATGCACAAGCAAGGTCGAAGTCAGAACAAAATTGTGACGAGGGGGCGGAAATGACTAGAAACAAAATAAAATTGGTTGTGAGGAAATGAAGTTGAGATAAACATATCTGGTTTCATTGGAATTCAATTATTTTGTTGTTTCCTTAACTGCAAATAAGTTCGTAGTGGTGCCAAAGTAGAGGGAGAACTAGTTGCGTGTATAAGGTTTACCTAAAATTAAATATAGAGTTAGCATTAAAATAAGAATAAACACAAATTGGAAGCTTTAGTGTTGATATACCCCCTGCGCTAATAGAAGCAACGCGTATAGTTTATGGTGAAATGTACTTGAATTAGTGGATGCCTAGAATCATTCCAGAAGAAAGATTCCTGTGTGCATAAGTTGTCTGAACTGAAGCTGTATGTGTGCATAGACGGTGGCGTTGAGTTCTCGTGAATGCAGTCGATTACATTCTCCAAGGATCACTGCACTAGACTGAAATATAAGAGTTGATGTTCGTTAATATGTGTGCGGGTGGTGAAACTGTTTAACAAGCGGAATCCTATTGGGAAGTTGATATGGGTATCGATTCGTAGTGCAACGTATGGCGGACTTCATCAGTGGAGTTGTAGACGGGCGTTTGTTGACTGCTTAACGACACTGGAACCTCCGGTTACGTACGTTTACCGGAGAAAAATTATACTGCGTAGGCAAGACCTATCGCTATATTGAAATTCTGCATTATTTTAGAATATCGGTCATTACAAGAAATAATGGTAGAGCAACAAGACGCAGACTAAGCGGCGTATGAGGATGCTACCTGGTATTGGCTTATTTACATACAATCTCCTGTTATGGTCACAAGATGATTATAAGGATTGTAGAGAAATGATTAATTTTTTTCTTGCATCTGAGTACAAAGCTATACTGACTTTCACAAAAACGCAAAACACAGAAGAAATTTTGTAATGCTCTAAATACTTATTTTCACTGAAGAAACATCCTGTATATTATTCCTGTGATGCAATAAGCTTTACCTAATAATATCTTTAAATATTATAGTACATAACTAAAATCCGTGAAAATCATCTACTAAAACTACGAAATACCATTCTAAAAGCTCGCTATAAAAAGAAGAAATATTATTAGAAACCAGTTCTAGTTCATTTTATAACTTTATTTTATAACAATATTACTGGTCTCTTTCCATTGAAAGCATTTTTAATGCAAAGAAATCGTGTCTGTTAAATAAAAACTACTCCATTCTTCCAGATTTTTTGGAGTCTATATTTATTCATTCAGTAGCTAAACCATCCAATAAATCAAGTTAAACCACAATCGTGACAGAAAATTAGAACAAATAACATGAATGAGCATTTCAATTAGCGACACTGTAAGCGTTTTACATCCCATAAATCAGATAAGTTAACGTGCTAACGAGCTCACCGATAAGCTATCTTTGTATTCATTCTTAAACCTACACCAATTAAGGAACGTTGGTGAGATATTTTCGACATAATAAATCAAGTATGACAGCTAATTTAGATAACATAATGTATCAATTAACAACATTTCCATCGAAACGGCATCAGTTTATTAATCAGATCCACCAGAAGGTTATTGAGTTTTCTAGAGAATAATGACGTAAGAACCTTGACACGATATAAACCGATTATTTTTGTGGCGGTCAATACAAATAATCTTTTTGTCGATGAATAAAGTCAAGTTTACGTTGATGGTTCTAAAAGTTTTAACTTTTTTTTTCAGTAACAATGTATTTAAAAAGTTATAAAGTATAATGATCGAAGTTCCAAGTAATTTCTTTTTAAATACGAAGAACGCAGATTGAAAGTAAAATTAACAAAATAAATTCATATACGATAAATTTAAATATAAATGAAGGTATGGAACATGAATTTTCCAATACATTTATTAGTAAACAACCTCTAAAAATGGAACGATATGGAGGTGGAAACTTACTCAACAATTTGGTAATGGACGAATTTATGAATTCCAGCATAATTTAATGGTGAAACGCAAGTATATCGTTTTAAAGGCAATTGATTTGCTTTGTTTATTTTAAATAGGTTAAATTGTGTAGGAGTTTGGCATGCAGATTTTTTGTAAATAGATAATTTAAGATTATTTTTGAAATCGAATTCTGATTTAATTTTACTATTAAAAAAGAGGTTTATTTAAATGTATCTGATCAGCTACGTTTTGAATACGAGGTAAGAAAGATAATTAAAATTATCCATACAAATTTCTAAAAATTGGGACATTGAGCCACTTACAGAGAAAGTGTAAGAACTCTATACTAATATCTAGTAATTAGAAAATGTTTTTCCGTAGGCTTAAGATGTGCGGACAATACTGAACTTTATTTATATATTTAGTGCTTGTATGTAGGTAATATTCTTTTTGAATAACGTATGTTGAAGAAAAATGTTTGTAGTTTTTTGAATGATTTATTTCATCGTCTCTATTGGAGTTTGCATAACTATCCGTGTTATGATTATTAAAATCTTCCACTTCTTGGTGGAATAGTTCTTCGGAAGTGAAGTTTCAGTTTTGGTTATAGTTTGGTCTGATTTGCGATATTTTAGTATTCTGTCTAGTGTTACCAGATGAAGTGTTCATAGGAATTGGTTTGTAATAGTTGTTGGGGTTGTTATTGTTATTTATCGGTGTGTTTCTGTTGGGGATTGCGCCGAATGTTTGCCTTTGTTGATTTACGTTTTGATTAAACCTTGATGTAAATGTGGATTTTGTAAAATTTGAATTTGGTCTTGGAAATTGTCTAAATTGGTTGTGGAAATTTGTGTTATTAAAATTTGGGTTGTTAATTCGTGGTTGATTCATTTGTGCGTTAAATGGAATAAATTTCGGTTGTTGGATATTTATCTCGCGGCTTGTATTGTTTTCATCGGTGCTTAGTTTTTATTTGCGTTAAAGTTATACAGTCTATTTCTGTAGTACGTTTTCTTCCTCTACAATCATGTTCATTGCTTTCTCTAAATTTTGGAGATGTTGAAATCGTATTTTGTCCTATAACCGTTCAGGTAAGGCATTGATGTATCTATCTAAAGCCATTTTGTCGTACACCTTCGTCTTCAGTAATCGTATGTTTTGGTCGGGTTTTTCAATTTTTAATTTGGTCAAAATTAAACTTCGTACGTCCTGACATTTTGCAGACCAGACATTTGATGTTCCTTTGGTCGCAGAAATATGCAATTAATATACGTTTGAAATTGTCCCATTCGATGAGATCGTTTTGGCTGGCAATCAAGGTTAATGCTCTGTCGGTCAGTTTACTTGTTATCAGGCGTAAATATAAAACGTTGCGTTCGCTGTCGCCGGGTTTATAAAAAGATTTTAAAAATATCTTGCAGGCGGTGATGAAGATAACTAATAGTGATTGATTTCCGTCATACACCGGGATTCACACGAGGTAGAGTTTCATGTCGGAGTTCATTGTCGTTATAATAAATTAATGGTTACTTTTAATTCTAGTTTGTATAGAGTTATTTAAAGAATCACTTATCTTTTACGTATATTTTATATGTAATTATAAAGTGCTATAATTACATTGAAAAATTCTGCTGGATAATTGTCTCATTAATTATTGTCGCGTAAAAGTGTATAATTGTAACTTTGCAGAGATTACAATTGATGCGAAATGAGTTTCCGGTTTTCTGAACAGTTTTATTTCAAAACTGCGTTATAATTATACGCTTTTGTTTCAGACTTGTGCTGAGTAATTAATTAATTAATTAATTAATTAATTAATTAAGCGTTGCAATAATAAAGTACATAAAATGCTTTTTCATAATTATACACTTTTGTTAATTTGTTGCACTGAAAGTGTTTAATTATAGAGCTTTATAATATGTGATGAGAATCGAGTTTTGAATAAATCGTTTTTGTAATAATTGCTGTAATAAAAGAATTGCGTTTTAATTATACATTAAGCTTCAGACTTGCTGAATAATTTGTTTCATTTATCGTAATAAATTGTAATAATTGTGCATATAAATGCGTCTATGCAATTCATTTGTTAAATTAAGTTTCCTGAGTAAATTCTTTTAAGAAATGATAATAATAATAAAATTGCGATAATAAAATTGTACATGAAAATTATTTTTGTTTCTTACGAGCTAATATCAATATTCAGTTGATGATGGTTAAGAAAATAAACTTTGGTACTTAACAAGAGTTTGTTTGCCAGTTCCATTATTTTCTTTTCCTCTTTTGTTATTGGACTTGGTCTATTCTTGTACTTCGTCCAATTGGTTATTTGTTCCAGATTAAGAATAGAAATTTAAGACCACCAGTTTCCTCTATTTTGAATTCTTCTAGTGCCCTTCCGAAATACTAACGACTGCGCCAGATAGGTTTTGGGCCCTTTGCAGCGGTTTTTTAAAAAATCTTCTTCCAAAAAACTCTTCTATCAATTTATTTAAAACAGAAATTACAATATTAATTTTTAATTGTAGGTAGAATAAAAATTACTATACACTAAATTAATTAATTAAAACTAAATTGAGTAGTGTGAGGGTTTTTATTAATTAGGGGCGCGGTAGGGTATTTTATTCGGCTAGCTTTATGATAATCTCAGGGGTAGGCTTCGGTCATCTTTAAAATAAAGCACACACGTAGTAACTATTTTTAATTAATGAAACTCAACCTATAAACATATAAAGCTTAAGTGTTTACACATTTTAACAAACTATACACTTTATACAAAAAGTAATGAACAATAGTAGTTTGTATGGTATCTTAATATACAAAAGAAGCCGACTCATACCCGAACGCGCGAGCACGCAAGAGTCGCTTCAGCACGCCACAACGGCTTAAACGATACTCCTCGATATTATCGATAGCACACGGCACAGCGTATATTCGCGACAGGCGGGGGTCGCCTGTTCTATCATAAAAGATATGTTACAGTAGCTTGAACAACCAACAATGTAAAAGTTGTGAAGCTCGAGACTGACTGGCCATCTTGGGCTCATGAGGTTATTTATGCTATTCCTGCCCTTCACATTGCTTGTGGGAACTGCAGAGCTTATGTCTGCTATTTCCTTATTCATACAAAGAATTACGTTTTAATTAATCTTAATTCTAATAATTTGTGTCTTATTGTCTACTGTGACTTGCAGCTGCAGTGTCATGTTACGTCTGGAATACAAAGTATTCACATCCGTTCTCATGTCTGGTTTATGAAGTTCCATTAACGTTTTGTAATATGTCCTTCAATTTATACATTATAACAATCTAACTTAAGATTTTATAATTCCATTTGATTACCTATATATCATAGTTTGGGGGATATGTAACTAGCCCCTCCCAAAAAAATTTCTGTGTACGGTCTTAATGGTTATCAATTGTTATAACTTGATTTAACTTTACTTTGCAGTAACGATAATAGTTGTATGGAAATTGTAGTACTGGTCAAATTCAAAATAAATTTGTTTTTTATTAGTATTTTACAAATAAAAAATATAACTCTCGACGAGGTGACTTACTCGCCTATCGATTCACTAGTCAACTCCTCGTATCATCAGTAAACACTTATTTATTTGGCTAATGTAAAATTTAAAAACGTGGGATTTTGTAAAACAAGGTTCGATGAAACTATTTACTACTTTCTCCTAATAGCACACGCATTGCTGGTAAAATAAACTTCTCAGTTCGAAGTGAATAAGCAAAGATTATTTTATGTTAAAATTGACGGAAAGAAAACTTACTTGACAAGAATGTATTGGCCCTTAGAATCATAGCAAGAATTTACTAAAAACAGTCGTAAAGCTAGTCGTCTGTACACTTTTTCTCAGTATTTTGTGCTGTTAATGCCCCGAATTGTACGGATATATTCGCAAGCCAATTTAAGTGCAGTAAGAAATAAAATGTAGCTTGAAACGAAAGTAGTCTTTAATGGAATAGAGCTAAGAACTCAAAACGCTACTTGAGATAACATGAACAACACAAATGGTGCAATTAATAAAATGCGGTTATATCAGTGATTAATTGTTTAGCTACTGGCACACTGGCAAATACCTACTTTAGCTTTTGCACTTTCCCATTTCAGAATTTCTTATACTGTCAGTATGTGCTCATTATCTAACCGTGACTAGTCGAAGAAAAAAAATACAAACGAAAGTTGGAAATTTATATATAGTATCAACTATCCGTTACATTAGAAGATGAAATACAAATTTCATCCGGGAGAAATAACTTATGATAGCATACCAATTTTTCCAGTAACTTCATTAAAATAAATTCCACATCCAAACTATGCTAAAATACTTTTCAACTAAAAAAGTTTTATGTACTGTAAAATTAGGTAAGGCTCTCTAATATCACAATACATCCAGCAAAAGGGCTCGGTGGTCTACAATCTATTCTAAAGTTTTCAGATTCCTAAAGTTTAAGTTGTTAGCAACATCTCTCTCGATGTAAAAAGTTTGGGCGGTCAAGTGTATAAATCCATGAGAAGGGTCTTTCCTAAGCTCTTGTATAAAATTTCTGGTAACTAGATGTAATACTACAGAAACTCTTGTTTTAGTTCTCTAACTTTAATTTCATCCATAAAGCGGTATAATCAAGTTATAACAATTTATTTTAAAATAAGGGGTAGAAAATAAAACGATTGATCTAATGGTTTTTATGACACTTTTTACACGCCCAATTCAGATGGGATTCTGAATCGTGATCACATCTGCTTTCCAATCACCTTAATCAGCCATTTCCAATTCTCCCATCAATTTCTTTCATCAATTTACTGCTGAATAAGAGAAGAGGTGCTTATATAGAATGGGTTTTTTACGAGCAATGCGGTTGGAACAATTTTTCACTTCGGCAGATTGAGCAGAAAATTTTAGTTTCATGTTGTATGTGATTGCAAATGTAAATATCCTAAAAAATGCTATAGATATCTGAAGTAATTGAGCCGCATATTTAGTCATATCAGAAATATTTAGTAACATTATGCTTTTGAGGCTTTTTATACGAGATATAACTACATGTTTTATTAACGTATACAAATACTGAAAACGAAAAAGGCCTGTAAGTAAAATGATACATTTTATATCGAAAACTTCTCAGCCAACCTTATTTGTTCGTTACTCAGGGTAGAGTTTAATGAAAACCAAATAGAGGAGGCCTTCCCTCAACGTTTGATGTCCATGCCATTATTTCTAAATCTATAGATCACAACTGGCAATTTAAAATAATTTAGTAGGAGAAACAACCAGACGAAAGTATCAATAAAAATTAGAGTACCTATCTGTTACTGCTTTTAATGTCACGTAGATATCAGGCAATTGGGAACGTAAACCCGCCTCCGCTAATGGAAGTGCTTATATTCGATTTCTCTACTGTGACGTTATCCTGTTAATGTATTAAACGCGCGATATTTAAACAGATTTGACTTTAAAATTTATTTAATTTTAAAAACATAGGCGTGCGCGCTTAATGAATTGCATTGGTAATTATAGCAAATAACGCATCATCTAAATACTTATTTCTGTAGTTTGTTTCTAAAAAGAGCAAGCTAAATAATTTCGAAAAATTTTTCTTCACATTGCCGACTTTATATTTTTCTATATTATAAATTGTGTCGTTGGGGCTGAGCCTAAACTGGAATAATTCTTTCCTACTGAATTTTTAGCTAGATGTAATTTTTGATAGCGCACTCATTGGATTTTGTTTTATATCTCAACACAACGTTCTTTAATCAGGTCATTTGACCAATGGCCTCCAGAGAAAACAACACGCGATTTTTCAACGCATGCAATAAAACAAATACTTATACTGATTCACTTAATGTAAAAGTTCAGCTTGAGAGTTGACGTGATACTGAGGTCACGAAAGTTTATTGAACACCAAATTCTATAAAAAATTACCACCCAAAAAGAAGAAAAAGATGAGAAAAGTAAAACTTCCTTATATTTAATTTTTCCACTCTGTATACATGCATAAGTGTATTCCTTTAGCACATAAAATAAGGACACATATAGTATTGTTATACCATTTAAGAAGCCTAGCTTTAAACCTTGTCTAAATAATTACTCTTGAGAGATACCTTAAAACAAATTTTTATTTTAAAATGTAAATTCACAAGCCATTCATTTCATCCGTGTATAAATAATTATCTGTAAAGAACTAAAAATAACTTAGATTTTAAGTCACCTTCTTTAAGATATGCAAAGCTGAAATCCATACTTTGCTAAAATAATAATTAATAATACAATAAGCGTTATTTATAGAAAACGTAGAACTCTGCATTTACTGAAAGGAAAATTGCATAAAATAATATCAGTTTGACGCATTTAATAAAACAAAGCATATTTTTCGTGTGTAAATATTCGCTAGAGCACGTTTCATTTACCGTATACAAATCTTGTTACATTTACAAAGCATAATAACGAAACTCTCATTAATTAGAATCCGTGTGTAGACATTTTTGCAGGCTGAAAATGAGTGGCATACACTTTTAAAATACGAGATAAATTTCGTGTGCAGATATATCATTTAAAACAAAAAATAAAATATTCTTTCTTTTTAAAAAAATAACACTTTATGAATTTTAATCAAGCGCGTCTTTATTTCAAAGAAATTGATTTCAAATGGTTCGAACATTTACTTTATTAATGAAAGAATGCGGCATTTTGTTCGAGAGAATTCGATAAAGTCATAAATCATCTATAAATACGCTAGGAACAGATTGTTATATCCCGTAAATTAATAAACGCCACAACACAAAGAACGCACATTGGAAAAGCCATAAAATAGGTAACGTGTTTTAATAACTCTTAAAGAGAGAACAACGGCTATGCTTTGATTGCATCGACAAAGAATGGACGACGTTTTACGATAGATGTAAATTATAACGACCGCAATAGCCGCACTTAATTAGCTCATAATTATTACATCGTCCAGTGCTTCGAAATAAATCTAGAGTGGAATGGAAAAAATGACGTTTTTAGAATTTTTATACATAAGCAGAAAGTGATCAAGGATCGGGGTCATTCTCTCTAAAGTCAAAACTACATGTAAGATTCGAGCAATGTTTCATTTTTTAATTTATTTTACTACATGAAACATATACGTTTCGAATAATTTCTAATCTATTGCATCGGCGTTTCACAAGTAACATAGAAGTTATCAAACGTAATTATTTGATGAAGTATAATAAGGATTTATCACAATAATATGAATAATCTTGGTACAAAATCACAACTTATAATTTTAATCGAATAAAAATAAATGCACTTTGCAAAGTGATATTTTAACGTCATATGGAGATTTGAAATTGAACCCGGAAGTATTTAATGCCGTTAATTAAGATAAAAATATGAAATTTTGATAACCGCTATTTGACAATAACGAGAGCAAGTATAATTTTGTTCTTGTAATATAAGGATAATTATATTAGTAACTTACACTAAAATAAGTTCTTAATTTTATAAAAATTATTTGTCAAGGGGATAAAATCCAGCAAATTTTGAGTCAGAATTCAAAGCATTTTGACCTTTACTAAATTATCTGTGCAGCGTCGTTGGCCAATTACACTAACAAACGGAGTAATAAAGGATGGATACATTATCCACATAAAAATTAAAGGGGATTTGGTACCTCACAGAGGAGATATTTGGGTTCTGTACTGGTTAACCAGAATTAATTGAGGATTATTTTAATAAATAAACAATCACCAGATAAGATTTTTTTTCTAAGCTTAAGCTGTAAAATGTTTTTATAAGTATTATTTATATTTGCTGAACGTAAAAGGGATTCTTTACATAATGCATATAAAGGAAAAATGTTTTTTTTTTGAATGCACAAAAGTTTGTTCATATATGTTTCTTGACATTTCTGTGTTCCATTGCTTTTGATGAAATACTCAACATATTTTCTGCTGAACTATCCAGGCAAGGAAAAGGATGTATCTTATTTTTTATTTTGTTCTACACAAATTCCTTATTGGGGACTGCAAATTACTTGTCTTTTTATATATATTGATGTGATAAGAGGTCATATAGAGGTCATTGAACACAATTTCCTGTACATAAAACACCCCTGAGGAAGAAATCAAATTTTTAATTCTTAATTTCCGTAAAGAAATACCCTGTATAATATTCCCTTGATAATAAATCTCGTTTAAAACACGTTCCAAACAAATATGTCTCCCATTAAAAAGTAAGAAGAAATACAATATAGAACGCGTGACTTAAATATTAAGGCACTTTGAAAACGTTATTAAAAACCCGCTCAGGTCATTTCTAAAGCTTCTTTCCATTAAAAGCATTTTTAATAGAAAGAAATCATGTATTTTTTGCATTTTATTTTCTAGATTCTTTAAAATTCTGGTTAATTCATCGATAGCGAGAATAAACACATACTTTAACAATTCTATAAAAGCAGGTGCCAAATAATATGAATGAACGGGAATAAACCCATAGATCACATTTGTAGAAATAAGCGAGTGACAGATAATTATCTCTACGATAACATACAACATGAATAAAAACATGTCAATTAGAGGAACTGTAGTATGCGATAAGACGTTTAACAACTTAATAAATTAGATAATGAAACGATAACAAGCAGTTATAGACAACCATTGTTATTAATTTTTCAATTATTGAACAAATTGAAATCTTTGGACCCTATAAATTAAAATGGCGGCTATTTTTGATAAGATAAACGTGTTAAATGTACTAATTTTAGGGAAATTATGACATCAGCTCAGCCAGAAATGTATAGAAGATTCCAGTGATAATAACGTATGAAAGATTTTATTAGACGGGGTAACATTAGTTTTATGTCATTAGTCATAATCTTAATAAAACACCTATAAGGCATTTTACTCTTGATCTGCTTTTTAAATGTTACATCTAGGTCAACTTAAGTAAATGCTTTAGGACTGCTGTTTTGTCGTATGTCTTTTAAGAAAAACTTGTGAATGCAAGTGCTATCCTGAATCACATAACGCGCATGAAATGATTTCACAATAAGTGTTTGAAATTTCCATTGTATCTGCAAGTTCGTGGTTGGCATAATTCTCGGGTTTTCGTATTTTCAAAAACCAACTCATTAAGCTACTAACGCGATTAAAACTCCCATTATCTAGATCCACATACAATTATGTCCCAACACTGCGTTTAAGTATATTACCTAAGTACGTAGTGGAACACAACAAAATTGAACAGGTGAAATACACTTATAAGACCTAACCCCGGTTACGGCTAGGTAATAGTATATTTAACCTACAGTATGATTCTGCATAAACGCTCAATTGTAACAAACGCAAAATACGGCGTCAGGTACCCAATCCAGTCGACCACATCAGCATTATAGAATATTATTTTTTATTGTGATTATTATCTAAACATGCGACTTTTAGAAAACATTTTAAACTTATTTTAGTAGCAGCTACAGTGCATTGAGTTATTTCGTTTGGGCGCATATAACTACAAATAAACAGCAATATTATATATATATATATATATATATATATATATATATTGACGTAATAAAGGGTCACAAGAGGTGATTGAAACCCAAATTCTACAAATAAAGCCCACTAAAATATAAAGAAATCCGAAAAAAATTGAAATTTCCAAAAATTTATGGTTATGCCATGTACAGTACAACTGTACTTTTATTCATTAAAATGCCAAGCAAAAACGCAAATTGCGCGTGTATAAATAATCACCCTGAATTATATAAGCGTATTATAAATAAATAGCAAATAATGAAAGCAGTATAGTAAAAATTGTTATTTTTTTAAATACCTTAAAACGCATTAAATGCGAATGTAAATCGATCATTTTAAAATAAATACAAAAGCTATTCGTTTGTGCACTTTCGGTGCATAAAAATAAATAATTTCGTGTATTTAAAACCCCAATTCTAACCTTAATTATGTATACTAAAACACGTTTTGCCGTAAAAGCAAATATTTTCTATAAAAATGCAATCCATTTGCATTAAAAAGCAATTAAATCTTAAATTAATTGCCTTGTGTATTAATAAATTCAATTTAAATAAAGCATGTTCTTGAAAGCTCGAGAGGAATTTAGAAAAATATGTCAATTTCGTATGACCTAATTAATAAAGAAACGTTTATTCTACGAATCGGCAGAAACAGTTATAAAAAAACCCTAAAACTTATAAATAACCGATAAAAATTGATTATCTTTTGCATAAGTACGCGACGCCACCATAACCGTTTATGTGTTAAAGTAGGACGAACCGTGCATGTCACTAATAAGTGGAACGCGTTAACGAGGTAATAAAACGCGACGAGTTTAAAAACTAATGGATAATGCTCAGAAAATTGCATCAGATAGGTCTGTATTATTTGGAATTAAATTACGTAAACGCTAGTCTATTCTAGAAAATAAATAATTTTGTATGTAAATGGAAGCGTTTATTAAATAGTTTCATTCATTCATTAATTCAATCACGAAATGTTATTTTGATGAAGTCGCAAGATGTTGCTTTGCGAAGATGATATTTGCAATATACAGTACGCATACTTTAATTTAATAAGCACGATGTTACAATGAATAAAGAAGTGATGTTTTAAACCTGACCTACGTAAAAATGGAAATTATTAAATGTAATTATATACAATGAAGAAAGAAGATTCTCCAGTATAGCGCTACTTTGAAAATTTTATTAAATAATTGAAAAGAAGATTTAAGCAAATATGAAAATTGGTAACTAATGTTCCTAAGTGGACCTTTTATGCATGATTTTGTAAACTGGGATTTGACGTCAATTAAAGAACAAAAGCCGAAGATATTTAATTGGAAAAAAGCTTTGTGGATTTTTGCAAGTATGAATTGTTTGTATCTGATATTTGAATTTTGTCATTTAGTTTAAGATAGAATAAGTCCTAATCATTCTATTTCTGTAAGGATCTTTACCAGGAAAGTTTGTGACAGAGTTCGAAACACTCTGACTTTTTTAATAGATTATCTATCATGCATTTTTTGGCCAAACAAATCTTATAAGCTTGACAATAAAAACCAGGTAAACTATCCATAAGAGAAAAGAAATTACTTCTGTAAATTGTAAGCAACATAAGGTCAAAAACATTTTTAAGTAAATAAGTTTGTTTGAAAGAAACGATGTTGTAAATGTTCTATATGTTTCTGTATGAGAGAAAATACTGCATACTGTAGAAATGCTTTGTGATATTGCTGTTTAATTTCATTTTGAAAACTCCAACATTTCCGTTGAACTAGCCACGCAAAGTAAAAAAGGTAAGTCAACAATTTCTATGAAATAAACTGATCGTTTTTAAACGGTATAAAATATTTATTAATTAGTGAAGGATTTTAAAAACACGGGATTTCAACTTACATAATATGCTCTATCCTTTTTAGAACGCGTTTTAAATGGTATTTAGTAGCAAGGAATGATTTACATTTACATAGATTTTTAACTTACGTAATATGGTATTTAAAGATACTATTATGCAAAGCTTATTGTATGACGGTTCTTGCATTTGAAATCATATACAGAGTGTTTCCAATTACGGAGCATGAGTAGTTAAAATATTAGAAAGATTTCTTTATTTTTCTCGGGTTTGGGAGTGTTGTTTGCACAGGTTATTGTGCTGTCATCTTTATATGACTCCTTTTATATGAATCAATATATATATATATATATATATATATTATATAATATATTGCTGTGAACTGAAAATGCCGACGTTGAGCGTCAATAAAAGTTGCCGTGATCTGTAGATGATCCTAATAAAAGTGTTGCCCTAATTAGTTTGCCATCTTAATTAAAACCATTAAAACCACTTAAAACCACTTGAATCGAAATCAAGCTTATAATGACACTGAAAATTCTAAATTTAAGATTTTGACTTGCATACAATATCTTAAATCTAGCATACAAAAAATTATAACTACTGGATAATCGCTTATGGTAAAAGCTCTCTTCCCTTCCTTATTCACAAATCATTCTCTATTTATATCTTATTATGTACAAAAAATTTTCAAAATAAGTCCTCTTAAAATCAGATATAAACGTATCTGAGTGTAGCGTTTTACGATCTGAAACTACTAATTAGTTCCTTATGTCTATGCGTTATCTTTTCAAGATTTATTGCTGCAGTTTGCCTCATTTGAATGAACGTTTAAATTTCTTATCTTTTATGACTTTAAAATGTATGGCTTTTATTAATTGTTTCATTTTATATTACAGATTCTAATTTGAACCTTTCTTTATCTTTACTATTAATGGAATTTTTTCGAAGTTTAATGAACACGTTCATGTTTTCAATTGCAATACACTTTCCTGATGATTATTATATACCCGTTTCAAAAATATGACTGTATGTTTAGGATTAAGAAGAATGCGCGTTTGAATAGTATACACGTGATTTTCTGCAATTTGAATGCACTTTTCTACTATAACATCAAATTTTTGAAAAATATTTGAACCCGATGAAACGAAATCTTTTAAAATAATTTCGCATTTATACAATTGAGTACTTAGATAGCAAAATTTATGGATGAGTAATTTTTTAAAAAACATAGTTTTACTCGCGGAATATATCATTATTCTTGTCTAAAAACACGATTAAGATACGTAATAAACATTGAACTTTGTCAATCGGGGTTTATGCTTTTATAAGTTAATACACTGAGTGTTTTTAGTAAGTACGTAATTATGAAAATGAATATTTACATAATTCGAGCTTTTACTAAAATGTTGCTTATTTTGCTCAGATTCGTAGTTCTGTTCCAACTGTCATCATGGTCCAATCTTTCTAATAATTCATATTTGGCTTTCAAATACATTCTAACTTTACCTTGTACGTATATTACATGCAAGCGATTTTTTTCTAAATTGAAAATTGTAAAATGTCGGCCGAGGTCACATTTGAAACAAGAACTCTTTGCTCATCTGATCATTTTATCTGTAGAGAGAGAATTATTTGAAAATATTAATAAAAATGTTTCATTCAAATTAAAACTTTATCTTGCGGTAATTCATTTTTTTTGTTTATTTTCGATTTTAGAAACCATTTTAATTATCTACTTTCTTCACGGTAGCAATAATTTTTCAAAGTTCTCAATTAAAGTCGTATGTTTACTACAATACTTCACTACGAGACATCACTTGATATGAGACTAACATGGTGATGTTTAAAATGAGCATTGAACAGCGGACCATTAATTGCTTGCTAGATTCTCTTTTAATTGGTTATATAGGATAGAATCCTGCAACGTCAGACTTTCAAAATAATCACGTTAAGTCTGGTCGTTACTACTACGGTTTCGTTGGTTGAAAATTTAGAGGTCCCTCCTCTGAGTAGAATCTAGAATCGTCCTGAATGATCTAACCTTGACCGTGTGTAGCGTTTTACGACCTGAAACTACTAATTAGTTCCTTATATTTATACGTTATCTTTTCAAGATTTCTTGCTGTAATTCGCCTCATTTAAATAAACGTTTAAATTTCTTATCTTTTACGACTTTAAAATGTATGGCTTTCATTAATTGTTTCATCTTATATCACAGTTTCTAATTTGAACGTTCTTTTACCTTTACTATTAATGGAATTTTCTCGGTGTTCAATGAACACGTTCCTGGTTTTCAATTGCAATACACTTTCTTTATGAATATTATATACCTGCATTGTCAAAAACATGACTTTATGTTTAGGATTAAAAAGAAAGCGCGTTTGAATATTATACACGTGACTTTCCGCAATTTGAATACACTTTTCTACTACAACATCAAATTTTTGTAGAATATTTGAACCCGATGAAACAAAATCTTTTAAAATAATTTCGCATTTATACAATAAAGTACTTAGACAGCAAAATTTATGGATGAGGAACTTTTTTAAAAACATCTTTTACTCGCGGAATATATCATTATTCTTATCTAAAAACACGATTAAGATACGTAATAAGAATTAAACTTCTTCAATCGCAGGTTTATGCTTTGTCAGTTAATATACTGAGTGTTTTTAGTAAGTACCAAACTATGAAAATGAATATTTACATAATTCGAGCTTTTCCTAAAATGTTGCTTATTTTGCTCAAGTTCGTAGTTCTGTTCCAACTGTCATTTTGGTCCAATCTTTTTAATAATTCATATTTGGCTTTCAAATACATTCTAACTTAACCTTACACGTATATTACTTGCAAGCGATTTCTTCTAAATTGAAAATTGTAAAAAGTTGACTAAGGTCACATTTGGAACAAGAACTCTTTGCCTTCTGATCATTTTATCTGTAGAGAGAGAATTATTTAAAAATATTAATAATGTTAATATAGATGTCATTGTAGAGTCTTCTGAGGAACCTAAGCGTTCAGTTTCATTTTAATTGTATTTTTTCTTTTATAGTTGCATTTTTTGAAACGATTATAAACACATACATCAGCACAAAGCTCTATTCATTTATATAAAAAGCTCACATACAATGATAGATGGAACCCCGGCAGCAATGTACGGCCCAAAGTTTAGCACCTCAGTCTTTCACTGTTTGCTATAATTCTAAATTCATAGAGATTATAAGGGCTGCATTACAGTGAAAAGTAATACATGTGTTCATCTCTAAAGAGCAAGCAAATAATATTTACATCTTACTAATTTTTTCTAATAGCTTTATAAAACCAACCCCACTTTTATACTACTAAATAACATTACAAACTTTCCAACTAAAGAAGTTTGATAGAATGTAAAATTAGGTAAGGCTTGTGAATATACAACACACAAAGTAAAAAGGCTTTATTGTTTCGACGGTCTACCAACTATTCTAAAGTGTTCAGATTCCTAAAGTTTCAGTAGCTACAAACTTCTCTCAAAGCAAAAAGTTAGCGCGTGTTTAAGTGGATGCACTCAAGAAAAGGGTCTTTCCTAAGCATCCTTATTGAATTTTTAATGACCAGATGTAATACTACAGAAACTTTTATTTTTGTTCCTTCATATTTAATATATTTCCTTAAAACCTAATAATTAATTGCGTAGGGAATCGTTTTCTTTTACGAAATGAGAACTGGAAAATAGAACGATTGATCTATGGTTTTTATGACACTCTATACGGTCAGTTCAGATGGGATTCTGAATCGTGATACCATCTGCCTTCCAATCACTTTAATCAGCCATTTCCAATTCTCCCATCAATTTCTTTCATCAATTTACTGCTGAATAAGGATGGTAATACTTAATATAGAGTGGGTTTTTTACGACCAATGCGATTGGTGCAATTTTTCACTTTGGCAGATTCAGCGCATAAATAAAGTTTTTTCATTTTATGCTATATGTTATGATTGATTGAAAATGCAAATATCTGAAAACGTAAAGTTATAATAAATGAAATAATGGAAAGGTAAAGCGGTTGTATCAATTGTTTTTGAGGTTTTTGAAAAATCTTATTAGGGAGATTATTAACACTAAAGCTAAGGTAGAACGGGAGGAAGAAACGTGCCTAGTAAAACATTTTATATGTGAAATTAACCACTGCCGACTAAAGCTAAGTTCATACAACAATGAATGAGAATTTTGTTCCGAATTCGCAATTTGAAAATTTAGAACGTCTTATAAGCAACGAAAATAAATCACGTACAGTTAAGCACGTAATTCCTAGTTTCTTTAAGGTTGGTAAAAAATGTCATAAATATTTGTCAATAGTTAATTTTAAATACTTTATTTGGATTAATTATTTAATTTGTTGGAAGTCAAAGAGAAGTTCTATTGCTGCGTAATATGGAGGAAAATTTAAATCAGCATTATGTAGGTTATGTGAAATGTAAATGATGCACCTAACAAAAGTGACATTTATTAATAGTGTTAGCGGTCTCTTGTGTTGCTGACCACAGCCATCACTGTATGGACACCCTGGTGGATGATATCGCCATGGTATTGAGCAGCCGGTCGCTGGGTTGCGATAAAATACGAGGAACTATTGTTTAAGGATGGGAATGTCAAGCAATTAATTTTAAAATGTCAAGTTGATGGGTGTTATTTTTGGACCTAAAATAAAGTTGCTTACTTGAATAATATTAGTCGTTTTCATCAGAAGTGCTTTTCTAAAAAAAGCTCTACGAACGGTCTCAAATTCTTCCATAACAAAGGCGTCTTCCAATTATAATTTCACCGAAGCGCAAAGAAAATCAAAGATCCTTCTTAGCATAAGAATTACCTACCAATTATAATCTCACCGTTAACGAATGTTGAGGACAGGTAACTACGTTGTCACTACACGCAGCCTTTCGGTTGCCTGGCCGGAGCCCAGGAAAACTTTACATCTCGGACCCCATCCAACACGACCAGCATTATTCTGCCGACCTAATTTGTAATCCTGAGGCACCAGCGGGCACGCAAAAGTGCTAACATCATCTCACCTACCCGCTTCGCTAACGCTGTATTCGAGCAAGATGGCCGAGTTTTTCCATGATACCTTCCACGTCAAGAACAGGTGATCTGTTTTAAGCGTCACCTCGTGACACTCTGCGCAAGCGCATATTAACTTAATAAATTTTAAAGTGGATGCAATCCACTTACGGATTAGGCAACACGAGTGACTTGTTCATAACGTTTTTTTTTAAAGGTATTTTGTTCTTAGGACAATTTCAAAGTATTTGTTAATACTGAATGTTTTCTTATGATAAATCTAAAGTTTAACGTAAGTATAAGCCATTGTGCAACAATTATGAGTAATCGCTGTAAACATCGACATGCTTCTTATAGTGGTGAGACCTCGCTTAGTTCTGAAGAATATAGTAAAAGGTGTAGACCTGACGATCTAGATAAAAATAACCGCTTATACACCCCTGAATTACAGTCTGGAAATTCAGGTTTGGTAGAGATAGTTAATTTACTGAAGAATGTGCAGAGGCCGCACTTTGGTATGTCAGTACGAGATGCTGACATTTCAGAATTTAACCCATTGATACACGATGTTGATAACTGGATTGCTAAGAT
The DNA here is from genome assembly GCA_036346225.1 of Platerodrilus igneus. NCBI lineage: Eukaryota > Metazoa > Arthropoda > Insecta > Coleoptera > Lycidae > Platerodrilus > Platerodrilus igneus. The sequence goes on along the minus strand of JARFIW010000333.1, from coordinate 868,383 downwards.
CGATGAGTACGCAACTATATATAATTGAAGTGATATTAGTACCTGTCATTTAGCAATAAATAAATTAAACGGTCCTGCTGAACATTAGTACAAAAGTCTAGGCTATGTGCCAAAATCTTGGAATGATTGGAAATATCTATTAACTGAAACTTTTCCGTCGGGCCGCGACTTACATGTTCTAATGACATAAGTGATAAATTCAAAATCCAAATCTAATCAAAGTCTGTACGAGTATTGTTTTGAAAGTTATCCTTAATTCGTAAAATGAATTTAAATCTAAGCTTTAGCGATTGTTACGATCTCCGCGTTTCATATTATTGCGCAATGGTTTAATATAACGTATAAGTACGCGGCAAATTACGCGCCATTTGTATCAAATACCAAACACGTTTAAAGTGATACAATGGTCAATTTATTAGCACAATATAAATAAAACGGGTATTCACGTGTAGTTCTTAACATCTCAAGATCCTTGTTGTTTTGGTATGGGTAGGCTACGCCATCGTTGTTTCAGATTCCAATCCGTCCATCCTCTTTCCCCTCGTAGCGGAATGATAGGAACAACCAGGTATCAGGAACGATAAGGCAAGATAAGGTAGGGGGGAACCTACATCCTAAAAAGGGAAAAGACACCAACACAACCCCGCACAGATAGATGTTCTAGGCTTTAGGTCTTGTAGATTGATGATGTAGTATCACACCGCGTGCACTTGCGCCATTCACTCCGCGCAGCCGCGACTCGGGGACAACGAAAATTGACCAGTTTATTTAAAAATATTCGCGGGAATTTATTTACATATTTAACAATGTACCTTGCCAAATTTTGGCATGTATCACGATGAAGTTATTCTTATTGTTGGTGGCGTGGACAACAACAATATTAAATTTGTTGTTAAAGCTGCTAATATTACTGACCCGTCCAAATTGGCAGTATATTTAAAAGCGTTTGAACCAGAACACTCAGTGATTAACTCACGAAAATTTACTGACCGCTAATCATCTTCTAAACATATAATAAAACAGCACGCGAGTTATGTTTAGGGCATTGGGAGCTGCCTTTTTAAAAGGTCTTCTTTCAAAACTTCTTGTAACAATTTATTTACTAAACAGAAATTAATATGGAATTTTGACAAACTTGCTAAAATTATACTAAGTCGAAAATTATTATTAATTGAATTTGAATGAGCGCCAGTAGCCTAAATAAACAACAATGTAAAAGCTGAATTACTCAAGATTGACTGACTGATCTGGGGCTCCCGGGGTATTTATGTTGTCGCTGCCCCTCACATGTCTGTGGGAACTTGCAGAGCTCATGTCTGCTTATTTCTTTATTCTATTCATTATACAATGTAACAATCTTAATTTCTAATAATTGCGGTTTCTTAACCGTCTGTTACCTGCACCTGCAGTATCATTTACGTCTGGAATACAATGTATTTACATCCGTTCTTACAAATTGCTTGTGAACTTTCAATAATCTTTTCTTATTTATCCTTGAATTTACAATGTTGCTTCTAACTTAAGTTTCTTTATCATTTCCTAATAATTCCTATTTGATTATACATATATAGATTTGGGGGATATGTAACTCCTCCCGACGTAAATAAAAAATTAAGGTATTCTTTGCTTAATTTTTAAAATTTATTGTTTCTAAGGATACATTTATTACTTCTTCTTTTACCTTGTGATCTTTAGCATATTGTTGGTATACCTCTTTGTTGTAATGTATGTCGTAACGTGAATCTGAATGTCCTAATGTTAATTCTAAGGGTGTGAAATTTGTTGATGAGTGGATCGTGTTATTGTAAGCGATTAGTGCGTAAGACATTAAATTGGTGATGTGCTCCTTCTTGAAAGTTCATTTTAATAGCCTGATTTGCTCTAATAGGGTTAGGTGTAATCATTCAATCAATCCGTTTGATTCAGGGTGGTTTACGGTATTAAATTTAATTTTTATTTTGTGGAGTTCTAGGGTGTTTTGTACCGTTTCATTTCTAAATTTGCTGCCGTTGCTTAAAGTTATTGTTTCGGGTGTGACATAAAATGTAAAGTATTGTAAGAATCCTTGGGTTACATCAATGTTATTTTTAGAGGTGATGGTATCGCTTTACTTATTTTGGTGAATGCGTCTACTACTAGAATGTCTGCATGTAATTTTTGAAAAGGTTTGTCGGGTGTTTTGGTTAACATTAAGGGTGTCTTTGGGGGTGTTCTGTCGTATTTTGCTTTATCGCATAATTCGCATTGGTTAATAAAATCTGTGGTTAATTCTTTTATATCTTTAAAGTAGTATCGTCTTATAAGTTGCTTTAGTGTTTCATTGATTCCACGATAGTTGGTTTTGCCTTCGTGTTGGTTTCTAATTACGTCGTTTATCTCGTCAGGGTCCTATTTGATTATACATATATAGATTTGGGAGATATGTAACTCCCGGATTCTAATGCAACGAACGAAGGTGAAAGGGCAATCATTTGTTACAGATGTAAACAAACGGGACACAAGCAGCGACATTGTCCTCAAAGCGCAAGGCCTTCTGATCCCAAACTGTTTTGCAAGTATTGCCGCAATAACGGACATACAGTCGAAAATTGTTTTGAATGAAATAGGAAAATTAGCGAAAGTCAACCGATACCGCGCGATGGAAATAATGCTAGAAGTAATGGACAAGTTTTATTTATCTCAAGAGATGGCTATAAAAACAAATTTTATAAACCCATTTGCATTAACGGCGAATTTGCGCATTCTGCTTTATTGACTTTGGTAGTGAATGTTCGCTGATTACCGAAAGCTTTGTTAAAAAAATTAACTTAAAGACATATTCGCTTTCAAAACCCATCGTATTAACGGTATTCGGTGGATCAGATTTTGAAGCATCTAATATGGTTACCTGTAAGATTTCGATTGATTCGGTGCACTTAACCATTTTATCATTAATATTACCAAAATGCATTCCGGGTATTGACATTATCATCGGTCAAAAGTTTACCGAAGATTCGAGTATTAAATACAGTCGAACTGGTCACACATTGTTATTTAGTGTATCTACCCTAGATATTAATGTAGTTCAGACAGATATGCAGGTTAACCAAAAGGTTAGAATAGGCGTTGATGACCCAGGTGTGCAAGAACAAATCAAAACAATTATAGAAAAATCCCCTACCTGCTTCCCGAGTGATGCTTCAGAATTAGGTTGTACTACTGGTGTTGAATTTAATATAAAATTAAAATCAGATAACCCCATCGCTCAAAGACCTTATCAACTGTCAGAAGCCGAAAAAGTGATGTTGCGTGAACTTATTAATGAACTTTTGGAAGGCGGGGTCATACGTACGTCACAATCACCTTTTGCAAGTCCAGTTATTATGGTTAAAAAGAAATCGGGCAAGCGGCAACTGTACGTAGATTATAGATTGGTAAATCGACAAACGGTCACAGATAGTTACCCCCTCCCTATAATCGAGGAACATATTGATCGATTGTAATTTGAATATTTACCTACCGCGTGAGGGTATCCAATTAACAATAAATAATAAATGGGAAGGACCTCTAACACTATAGTACCCTCACGTTTCGGGACATTGCCTCGCAAGCTGCTGCAGTCGGTGAGAAGGGGAGGTTCATTAAACAACAACACACTAAGACAAAATTCCAATTGTTTTATTAAATGGGCTACTAACTAACTTAACCTAATTACATATGCATACAAAATTATACAGTAATTAACATTATTTACAATAGGGCGCCACCATGGGAATTAAACGGCCCATGGACCAATCGCGGTAATAGCTCTCGTCGCACTTTGTTCGTGGCGATGAATCAAGATTGCAGGACAGAAAATACGTCACTTCACAGGGGCAAATGTTATAAAGTCTCCGGCTAGCACAAACACAACTAAACTAAACAATTCTAAAGTCCTTATTTTATTAATATTCACAACAGTTCTGGGTGCAAACACCCCAATACATATAATTAATTAACGCTACCGTAGTCTACTTAACTTGCATACTGAAACGACCTTCCTTTAATCACGGGGTCATCAATACAGGAAAAACACGACCTTCACAACGTCGAAACACAATAAAATAAGAAACCCTTCAAAAGATGAGGTCTTTAACAATAACCTAACGGGATTAAATTACTGGAACGGAGCTTTAACCCGAAGTTGTATGTTATGGAAGCCGACAGATATTGTATTTAAACAAATAAAAGACTTATGATGCATAACACAGCCTTGAGTTCATAGTAATACCATATATAATAATTACTTACTCAGAGAAATAAACTAACTTTGAACATAACGGCACGCACTTGAATTCAGAGAAATAAAACACTTACTCAATCCTGCAAGTCCGCGGGCTTTAGACTCTAACGCGTCTGGAAATAAACAACCCCGATTACCACCGGCTGGCATCCTTATATACATTTAAGTTAATTGAAAAATAACCCCTTTCTTTGCTCTCATACTCGGCTTAGGATACGCCGGTCGTAAATCTTTAAGATTAATTAAACTGCCAATTGCCCTAAGATAGCCACACAAGTAGATCCCGGAACCAATTTCAGTTGAGTACTCCGCTAATTGAAAAATTGTCTCCGACCACCCTGACATAAATAGGATCCTAAAACATGATTGACATCTAATCATAGATAGCAACTAATCTGACATGTTTTAGTGCCTTTGAAGTAAAGTGCCTTTGGAAAAATTGATTAACTCTTGGATTAGATCTTCCTGGAAACTTCGCTAGGGCGCTACTTGGGTAGTCTTGCAGCCGTTACAATTACAGACATATTTATGCTACAAGACCTTCATTCTAATAATTAGAATGCTAAAATTAAACTAGAAAATAACTATTTTTAGAAATCATAGAACTAATTAGAGCGTATTAAAACAGTATGTTACACGATTAGTGGGTCAAAAGTACTTTTCTGTGTTAGATTGTAAGTCTGGCTACCATCAAATCAGAGTGTCGGAAGAATCTGTCACAATTACTGCTTTCATTACACCCGAAGAAAAATTTGAGTACATAAAAACCTCGTTTGGTCTGATGAACGCACCGTATGTTTTCCAACTCGTGATGGACGTTATTCTGGGTGACTTAAGATTTAAAGAAGCGGTAGTGTATTTAGACGACGTGCTGATACCCTCAAAAACTATTGAGGAAGGTCTCAGAACATTGACACTTATTCTGTCTAGACTGTAATATCATGGCGTATGCCTCAATCTGGAGAAATGACATTTTCTAACTCAGGAAATCAAATACCTGGGGTATATTGTTAAAAACGGTGAAATGAGACCCATCCCAACAAAGCTACTAGCAATCCAAACTTTTCCCATCTCAAAAGATGTCCACCAAGTACGGCAATTTTTAGGATTAGTTGGGCACTTTCGAAAATTTGTATCTCACTTTTCACAAAAATCAAAACCCCTAACTGAACTTCTAAAGAAAGGTAAAGAGTGGGTATGGTCAATAAAACAACAAAGCGCATACGAATGTCTTAAAAATTATATGACAACAGCTCAAGTTTTGACATTGTTTGACCCTCACAAAGAAATTGATTTCTACACTGCTGCCAGTAAAGTAGGCTTGGCCGGGGTATTAGTACAAGTTGAAGAGGGACGTGAAAAGGCAATAGGGTATCATAGCAAAACCACCTCTCCTGCAGAACAGCCGATTGTGCAGCTGTAAAAAGCGCTATGGTTAAAAAGGATTTAAATCGTTGTATAGGGAAATGGATTCTAAATCTACGAGAATATCATTTTGAAATTGTGCACAGACCTGGAAGTCCAATGGGCCACGTAGACGCCATAAGTCGAAACCCCGGTGTAGAAGGTTCTCAAGGAGTATACGCTGTGGTGATTACTGAACATGAATGGCTATTAGCGGCACAGGAAGCCGATAAGAAGTTAAAGAATGTTAAAAGAGTAATTCAGTCTGGGGAACAACATGCTATCAAAAGCGATATTCAATTACTACAATCTGCGTAGAGGCATAGTTTTTCGTAGAACTGAATACGGAGATCGTGATCTTCTTCCTAAACGTGTCGGTGGCAAGCCTTAAGATTCAACCATGACGTTATAGGTCACTTTGCACTCGATAAGACGTTTGAAAGAATTGCTAACAGTTTCTGGTTTCCTAAAATGCGCAGATCTATAAAAAAGTATGTACAGGCATGTATAAATTGCATGTATCGCAAAGTTCCATCTGGAAAACGACCAGGATACTTGCACCCGATAAAGAAAATCCTTCGCCCATTTCATACTATTCGTGTGGATCATTTAGGTTCCTTTTGCAAATCTAAGTAAATAGTTATGTCATGATTACTAATATTACTATTGATGCTTTCACGAAATTTTGTTTTATTAAACCTGTGAAAAGTACTAAAACTAAGCATGTGATAGAAGAGTTAATCAGCATTATTAAAATATTTGGAGTGCCTAAGCGTGCAATTGGCGATCGAGGCACACCGTTTGCTGCTATAAAGTTTAAAAGGCTTTGCAATGAAAGGCAAATACAATTGCACCTTAATGCCGTTCATTTATATTTCCAATGCTCCACCCGAAGGTACTACATTGGGCAGGAGGCGAGTTGTTTGTTGCCTGGAAATTTAGAATTTTGCCAAACCCTTGCCGTTCCAGGCAAAGTAGGGATCTTTAACATGCGTGACAACACTCACACACGGGACCTCCATTTAACCTCTCATCCGAACGAGGGCGTAATTTTTGTGAAAAATGCTCACCTGCCAATTTTCAAGCAGTCGGCCGTGTCGGGATTTGAACCCGGGACCTTGGGATCCGTAGTCTTACGCTTACTACATTGATCCACGGCGACGCCGCACCTTAATGCCGTCGGAATGCCTCGTGGCAACGGCCAAGTTGAACGGTACAATAGAACGGTGCTCGATTGCTCAGCGACCATGAACGCAGGTCAGGAGGACGATGAATGGGATGAAAACGTTACTAACATTCAGTTGGGTCTGAATAATACGTTGAACAAATCCATCTCCACGACATCTCCTGAGGCACTTGTTGGTTATCGATCCGGACCACAAAATGTGGAGTTTTTGGAATTCGACGGAGCGATCGACGTTTTGAAGCTACGTAATCCTATTAGTCAACAGATAGAGATTGGCCAGTCTTGCCAGAAAGCAAGTTTTGATTCGCATAGAGCAAACCCGAAGTATTCTATGGAAGACGAGTTGGTGTTGGTAAAGATTTCCTTTATCGTCGGTACCGGTAAAAGTCGTAAGTTAATGCCCAAGTGAAAGGGGCCATTCAGAATCTCAAAGTTGTTGAGGGATGATCGTTATGAGGTGACTGATTTTCCTGACTCTAGCAGATAGAGAACCTCTTACAGTGGTGTGTATGCTGCCGAGCATATAAAAAATGTGGTCGCCTTCGATAATATGTAATAGGGCCACTATTATGCCGTCGAGATTGTTCCCTGAACACTAAATTGCCGTCGGGTTAATCATCCCTGGGCCGTTGTTATGCCGTCGGCATTGTTGCCTGGACATTAAATTGTCGTCGGGTTAACCATCCCTGGGCCGTTGTTACGCCGTCAGAATTGTTCCTTGGACATTAAATTGTCGTCGGGTAAACTATTCCTGGGCCGTTGTTACGACGTCATGATAGGTTGTTCCTTGGACGTTAAATTGTCGTCCGGTTAACTATCCCTGAACCATTGTTACGCCGTCGGAGTTAATAGCCCCCTGAGCATTAACTTATCGTCGGGTGAACTGTACCTGAGCCACTTGGCATCGGGCAGTTTATCCTAGGACATTAAATTGTCGTCGGGATAACTACCCTTAGGCTATTGTTCAGCCGTGGGGACAGGTGTCCCTGGGCACTGAGTTGGCAGTTAGCACTGATGAGTTTGACATGGGTTTAGAGCGACTATCGTCCAGTCAAAATGGCCGAGTGCTAGCGGACTTTTGTGTTGCTGACCACAGCCATCACTGCTTGGACTTTGGTGGATGATGTCGCTGGGATACGATAAAATACAAAGAACTATTGTTGAAGGATGAGAATGTCAAGCAATTAATTTTAAAATGTCAAGTTGATGGGTATTATTTTTGGACCTAAAATAAAGTTACTTATTTGAATAATTATTAGTTGTTATCAATATGATCGGAGTATGCGAATTTTGCAAAAATCTTGAACTTTTTCAACGTTCTTACAAAATTCGCAGCCGCCATTTTATTTGGATAAAAATTTCGAAATTCGTTGTTGTATGAACTAAGCTTAACTTTGCTTTCGGCTGTAGACCTAGAAGAGTAAATTTGAATCACATTATAAAAAAGCCATAGTGACTAAGGATGTGCGTTATAGGATTTTAAATATCGATATATGATATGATATTAATATCGATATATCGAATATAGATATATTGCATGTTGAATATCGATATATGGATACGTTATTCATATCAATATCGACACGATATTCATAACGATATTATTTGGCAACAGCATTTGGGAAAGGGGTTACCTATAAATCGTTCTCCCCTACAGAGCGCTACTGGAGGATAGGCCAATTTCTTAGGGGAACAGTTATAAACCCGTCGTGACGCTATCACTGGAGATACTAATGTTGGTTGGGACAATAAATAATTACAGGTGTTGTATAACACCAACTAGATATTATGTAGTGTGAGTTTTCCTAGTTAATTAGATCGCCATCTAGCTTTTAAAATGAGCAACAGCTATTATTCATTTATTGATAATAATTACCATTTCGAATGGACCTGCACCTAGACGAAGTTCTAAATTAATAGAACAGGTGAAATGGCTTGCGTGTTCTAATGAGCTAAAGAGCCAAACTACAGGTCCAACCAAAGTAGTAGGGTCGTTAGTGAGGAACCAGACCAAGACAGGTCCCCGAAAGAGGGCAGCGGCTCTTTCGGTACTTAGATTGGCAGAGACCATAGGGGTCGGTATGGCAGTCTAAGACGCACTACCGCGATGTGGAAGGCAACGGGAAACCACCACATTATCTCCCAAGTACACAGCGTACTTAAATTGTTACAAACATGATGGCATTCTCTGGGGTAAAAAATTCCGGAGTTAAAATAGTCCCCCATTCGGATCTCCGGGAGGGGACTACTTCGGAGGATGCGATCAGAAAAAGAGTCGGAAACATTCTGAGAGTCGGAGCGTGGAATGTTAGAAGTATGAAGCAAGTAGGTAAGCTAGAGAACCTAAAAATCGAAATGAATAGGTTATCACTAGACATAGTAGGGATTAGCGAAGTTCGGTGGCCAGAGGCGGGGGATTTTTGGAGTGGAAACTTCAGGGTAATTCATACAGGAGCGGAGGAAGGAAATTTGGGTGTGGGGATAGTTATGCGGAAAAAGATAGGATACTGCGTAGAAAATTACTTACAAAAGAACGAAAGAGTACTCATGGTTAGATTAGAATCTAAACCGGTAAACACAGTAATAATACAAGTATACATGCCCACCTCTAGCTACAGTGACGAAGAGGTAGAAGTCATCTACAAAGATATCGAAAACATATTAAGATACGTAAAAGGACATGAAAATTTAATAATTACGGGGGATTTTAATGCCGTGGTAGGTGAGGGTAGGGAAGGATCAGTAGTGGGTTTATTTGGTTTAGGCACGAGAAAACAGGGGAAATAGGCTGGTAGAATTTTGTGACAAGAACAATTTAATTATCACAAACACATTATTTCAACATCATGCTAGAAGACGATATACGTGGAAGATGCCAGGAGATATAGGAAGATATCAAATAGATTACATTCTTGTTAGACAACGGTTTAGGAATCAAGTAAAAGACTGTAGAAGCTACCCAGAAGCAGATATAGACACTGACCACAACATCGTAATTATGAAGGCCGCACTTAAATTTAAGAATATGAAAAAAAGGAGCGGAAAAAGGCACTTGGACTTAGAGAAACTAAAAGATAAAGATATTCAAGAAAGATTTGAAAAAAAGTCAAATGAATTGCTCAAAGATATCGGGAAAATATCTGATACTAAGGAAGTAGAAACAGAATGGAATAACATTAAATCTAGCCTAGACATGGCGGCCAGAGATATTCTGGGCTATACACAAAAAGAAAATAAGAAACCATGGATAACAAAGGATATCCTGATTTTAATAGAAGAAAGACGAAAATACAAAAATAAATCAGACGAAACAGGAAAACAGAGATACAAAGCCATAAAATGGGAAATTATTCGAAAATGTAGGAAAGCCAAAGAACAGTGGATTGATGAAAAGTGCAAAGAGGTACAAACGAAGATGGAAATAGGAAAGACAGACGAAGCATACAAATTAATTAGAATGAAAAATGAGGACTTGGGATATCCTATACTTAGAGATGAGTTTGAATTAGCATTAAAGAGTCTGAAAAATGGTAAGGCGCCGGGTACAGATAAGGTGCAAGCAGAAACTCTAAAAGCCGCTGGACAAGCAGTAACAGAACGTCTCTTCCAACTTGTAAGCTATATGTATGAGACAGGCGAGATACCCAAAGATTTCAAACGTAGCATCATAGTAACTATACCAAAAAAGAAAGGCGCGGATAGATGTGAAAATTTTCGTACAATAAGTTTGACAGCACACGTGTCAAAAATATTAACTAGAATTGTGCAAAGACGAATGGAAAAACGGGCGGAAGAAATACTAGGAGAAGACCAATTTGGGTTTAGGCGGAACAGGGGAACACGGGAGGCTATTTTAGCTCTGAGAGTAATAATGGAGAAAACAATAGAAAAAGGGGAAAGCGTGTATATAGGGTTTGTAGATTTGGAAAAAGTTTTCGACAATGTAAAATGGAAAAAAATGTTTGAAATACTCAAAAGAAGTTATAGGGATAGACAAATAGTACATAGCTTGTACAAAGAGCAAACAGCAGTAATAGAATTAGAGCAGGAACGTAGAGAAGTAAACATTAGGAAAGGGGTGAGACAGGGATGTGCCCTATCGCCATTGATTTTTAACTTGTACATAGAAGAGGCAATGAATACTGTCAAATGCAGGAAGACATTTGGAATTACTATGCAAGGACAAAAAATTGATATGCTTAGATTTGCAGATCATATAGCGGTATTAGCGTCTAGCAAAGAAGAGTTAGAATCTGCTCTTAATGAAATGGAAACGGTTCTAACAGAGAGATACGGTATGAAAATTAACAAAACTAAAACTAAAGTTCTAGTATGCAAAGGTGGAGAAAATAAATCAAAAACAAGAATACAAGTATGTAACACGAACTTACAAGAGGTTAAGGATTTCTGCTACCTAGGAAGCCAAATAACGCAAGATGGGAAAAGCACAAAAGATATAAAACAAAGATTAGCACAAGGTCGTACTACATTTAACAAGAGAAAGCAACTACTGTGCTCAAAGACCACAAACATAGAAACAAGGAAAAGATTGCTTAAAACATATGTATGGAGCACAGTACTGTACGGATGTGAAGCCTGGACAGTAGGAGAAGCGGACAAGAAAAAGGCCTTTGAAATGTGGTGCTACAGACGTATGATGAAGATATCATGGACAGAAAAAGTTAAGAACGAAGAGGTACTAAAAATGGTAGGGGAAGAAAGAAATATGTGGAAAACGGTAAAAAATAGGAGAGATAGGATGATAGGCCACATACTGAATCTCGGTAAAATAAGACATAAAATCAGAAATCTCTTAATTGTATAAATAGAAACATGTTAAAAAATGTTTCCCAAATTATTGAATTTATATAAAATTCACCAATAAAAATTAATCAGCTGATTTCACGTTAAGCGTATTGGCTACCATAGGAAAGTCGATCCCAGGTCGCAACACAAATTGAAGGCAATCATTCTTTTAAACTTTAAAAATTTTTGCTTAGTGTACTCAAACCAAATATTTCAAACATCAATAAATCAAAGTAACCTTCAATTTATGTCATAAACGTCAAACTTGAAGTTTTTATTATTTTGACAACGATCCTAGGTCATGGATCGAAACGTAAATAAAATAGATTTTAAAAACTATGAGTGGTTTCATTCCCAAAGAAAATTAAGAAGAAACATACTACGGCATGAGGGAATAGTGCAAAATATATTAGAAGCAGAGATCGGAAAAAGGGAAGAAGAGGCAGACCTAGGTTAGACTACTGCACACAGATAGTAAAAGATGTAGGCTGTAGTGGTTTCAGGGAGATGTGTAGGCTAGTCCAGAATAGAAATCGATGGAGGTACGCATCCAACCAATCCCAAGATGGATAAACTAATGACGAAAAACATAACTGTGCTTAAACACGATGATTATTATAAGTAACTATAAGAATTGGTTGGGCAATATTCTCGAATAATGTTAAGTGTGAAAGGATTTACTGGAAAACCATTATTTCGGCAAACGTCTAAGTGTTGAGGGGATCTTGGTAGCCACAGGTTGCTTAACCCCCTTCACTGAATTTCGGTGAAATAGGGCATAAATTTAGAAAACAATAGAAGGGGAACAAGCTGTATACACATGCTGTGTGAGAATTTCAGGGAACTATGTAGGCTAGCTCAGAATATAAATAAGTGCAGGTACGTGTCCAACCAGTTTTGAGACGGAAAACCTAATGACGAAAAAATAAGCACAGATAAATCTGATGATTTGTATAAACAACTAGTTGTTGCTTGCGAAATAACTGCAACTAATGTTGACTGTGCGAAAAGATATATTGGAAAATATATTAAATCGGTAAATGGTTAAGTGTTAGGAGAACTTGGCAGCCACAGACTGCTTACCTCCCTTCACAACCACTGAAGGTATGAAAAATATGGTATATAACTGTAAAACAATAGAAGGTGACCGAACTGTATCTAACAAGAAAGAACAGCACCTATGAGGAAAGACAACAAATATAGAACAAGAAGAAAATTGTTGAAAGCATATGTGTGGAGCACAGCACAGTATGTCTATGAAATACGGGCAGTCCGAAACGCAGACAGAAAAACGGTAGCAGCCTTTTGAAATACTGTGCTTCAGATGTATGAGGACGATAGCATGGACAAACAAAGATAATAACAAATAGGTTATAGAAATAGTAGGGAAACAAGTGTTCAAAATTGGGTTAGAACGCCACTCTTCATTTTCAATGTCATTTATTTTAAAGAGTCAAGGTTTTGTTTTGCGATAAACCAGGCGGTCTTATCTAGCACTGGTTTTGTACACTCGTTTCGAAGCACTTGGCCCGTGCGGACGTGTATTAAAACAATATACATTTTTGGTGAATGTGTGCTACTGCGCTTCTACATAATCCGTCAGCGGAGATTTGTTCTGGTTTGAATGCTGTTAACCACTTCCGTAGAAGCCAACAGTATGAACATTAAGGTAAGTGCATGATCATTGTTTGATTTACCGCTAAGAGTATTTTATCGCAACACTACCCCCAAGTTACAGTCCACTTGCTCTAAAGAAATAATCTGGGGTTTCACGCTTAGTGTAAATGTTCCCATTGTTTCTCCAACAACAAGGATATCTGGGGAAATAGAGAAATAGAAGGGCGGAATACGTTCTAAAGCATTTTGGAGAATTACAAGCAGAGATAGGAAAAAAAGAGGTAGATGTAGACCTAGATCAGATAGTGATAGATGCAGACTTTGGAAATTTCAGGGAAATCTGTAGGTTAGTTTAGAATAGGAAACAATGATGGTACGCGTCTAACCAGTTCCAGGACTGAAAACCTAATGATGATGATGATAATAATTAACACAAAAACGTTTAGGGTCTCACACGTTTTCTTCGGTTTATTACAATATTATTCGATTGTTCTATTCAGTTCTACATTTCACTCATTATATAACCTTAAGTAGATAAATGTCATAATTATAGAACGCTAACAATTAATAACTATAACTTAAGTAGCTTTACAGTATGTGGTATTGCAAATGTAATGTGCAAGACGATCTTTTAGTGACACAAGGTTAAATTGCTTAATTACCCTAAACCCGTCTTTCTGCGCAAAGCAAATACTTCTTACAGGATAATTTCATCTTGCAACACAAATCATGAACAATTTAGAATAGGTCCTAAAGGTTAAAATGTTTAAATTGTTTATAAATAAATTTCTATACAATTACATGTCTAATAATACATTAGTTGCGTATTCTTTTATATACTTGGTATGCACACCCGTCTTTTTCGTGAGTGCTTGACCTTAATTATATTGAACTTCATTCACTACTAACCTAATTAAAATATTAATACACTTTTATTAAAACTATACACCTGGTAATGCTTATTACAACAATTATGTTTCACTTGACCTAAACTTAACAATTCTGTTCATGCGCACTGTCTGAATCTTACCTAAATTGTCTTTGATTAACAGTTAAGTTGGTACATGGGATTAACAGTGTATAGTGTCTTAAAATAACTGTCGAATTTTGATTGATTATCCCTTGCTAACAGCACTAAATCTACAACCCATATGATAATATGATAATGGAGGTACGCGTCCAACCAGTTCTAGTACTGAAGACCAACTGATGATGAAAATTATCTACGCAAAATAATAATTTATCGCAAAAATGATGTATGTCCTTCTAGAACTAAATTTTCCCCTTCAATTTTAACATGCACATAAAATAAAAAATTAAACAAAGTCTATATTGAACTCGTTTCGTCCCTTTACTTACCAAAATTTTTAAATGTAAATGGAAAAAAATATTTACTTACATAGTTACAGCAATAAGGGAAACCATCTACAAGTTGAAATTTATTTCCACTGCATGCGGTCCGAGATGATGTACTAATGTCACGCCTAAACAATAGGGCAACTATAAAAAACTTATATAGAAAATTTGTTTTGGGGTCAGTCAATGTAAATAAATAATTTCTAAATACCCAAACAGTAACAGTAATCGTCATAAGTACTCTCTGACGATCCAAGTGAAGCAATTCCATCTCAACAGCTCCAATTGTGCGATAAGTAACCTGAAAAACTTATCAAAGAAAACCCAAATCCAATTTTTATGAGGGAAGTCGACAAAACGATGCAGAGAAGAAGCAGCAAGGCTTATAGCTAGACATGACTTATGTTAGGGTGAAATAACCTTTTATAGTCGACATCTGCCGAAACACATGGCAGCTCATACCTATATCTCCTTACCCATACGACTACAGCTATAAACACGCCAAATCCTTAATTTTTGCTTATAAAAGTTGTTAAACGTAATCCCATCCTACTTTAATCCAAAACTATCATCATATTCCACAGATAAACTCGTAGTTTTACGTATTCTGTGATATCCTTATTTAATTGGGTTAAAAAGTGTTATTTTCAATTTTTATTATTACCTTTTTTAAACTTAAATATCGAATAATTGTCCTAATTGCTGTTTTTATATCGCAATAATGCAACTTGACCGTGTTGTTGGTAGTATTCATGATTCGAGCCTATTCTAATTTTGATGATGTTAAAACGCTTGCAATAAAAACTCCTGCCTTGGATTTCGTATTTAAAATTAACTTATCATTATTATACTCAGTTAGCTTATTTAAACGTATAATTATTTCCATTCTAGACGGGATAATAAAAAATTCTGGTTCTGTTCCAGTTTCAATCGGTATTATTATTATTGTTATTATTATTGTCAACACCATAGGGTTACCTCAGAACCATGCAACAACTGAGGAGTTTCTTAGTCGGTGAAAGTCGGACTCTGCCAAATAGGTAGCCTAAATCATAATGGTTTTCCTCCTCAAGATAAATATTTAAAAAAAGTTTCTTAAACCTTACGCTAACGTAATCGCGCAATTCTTTAATAACTATCTTCTCAATTGTATAAATAGAAACATGGTAAAAAATGTTTTCCAATTCTCAAGTTATTAAATTTATATAAAATTGAACTATATAAAAAATTAATAATCGTTAAGCGTATTGGCTACCTCAAAGTCACTTCCAGGGCGCAACACAAATTAAAGGCACTTATTCTTCTAAACATTAATTAATCAAAGTCACCTTTTAAAATTTTTATTATTTTGATAACGATCCAAGTCATGGATCGAAACGTAAATAAAGATAATTCTAACAACTATGAGTGGTTTAATTCCTAAAAAAGATTCAGAAAAATACAAAACCAACCACAAGAAACATACGGCGAGTATTTATTTTAGACTGTTAGGATTTCAAGTTTATAACTAATTTCGCCTTGATATCTCACTAAAAAGCCTCTACCCACTATACCGTCAGTTGATATTGGAAAATTATCAGATACTATTTGAAATTGTTGTTGAAAATGGCTATTTTCTATTTCTGCTGTTCTTGAGGATAAACTTACTGCACATAAAGTATTGTTCGTAATGCCTTTGATTTGGCGTTTGAAATTAGAACAAAATTTTTTATGTCTGTCGATTTTCTTTGTTTTGAACAGACTTATTTGGCTCCAGTATGCACAAAAAGTTTGATTACATGATGGGTTGTCATCGATGTCTTTACTGTTAATAAATTAGACATTTGTAAATTAAATGTGTATATATTTCATTGTTGGCTCGACTTGTCCAGTTGCGGATGTAGCGGGCTTGCTCGTTGTGCTGGTCCTAGATTCCGTAACTTCTCACATACTAAGTGCAAATATAAAAATGTTATCCTTGGTTATTGTAATAATTTTTTCACCAACGACCTGCGCTGCTATTGAGTATTGCTATACCTCTCCGTTCATTGCGATGACGTTGATAGTTTCTGTTCCGAGTATGTATACTGTTATAATATATAGCTTGCAGAAAGTTTCTGCTTGGCCTTGGCTTACCTTGTTTCTGTCGTTATCGATGTGATGCTTATATTATTTGGTGATAGCATCTTCCACGTTACTAAAAGCTTCAGCTTGCATAAACAATTTAAAATCTCGATTTATCGGGCTATCAACGATGCTTCTAACTACATGTTCCGTTGTATGACTCAAAATAATTTTGATTTCTTTTCAACTCAGAATATTTGCTCCTATTCAACATCTGGTTAATCTAGCTTGCACTGTTATAATCACGAGACTGTTATAGTCTAAGGTATACTGTTAAAGTCCCGCGCGTAATTGATAAGAGCCACTACAACAGTTGGCAACATAATAAACACGTGCATAATATTGCGCAACAAGGTATTACGTCATTCTTGCGTCTCAAATTTGTATCACATACAAAGAAAAAGATAAAATATACTTACGTAAAATGTGGAGCTCTTCACAACATTGCAGCTATTCTGGCGGCAGGATCTCGGCGTTGATTGAGCGTGGGTCGGCCTTCGCCCTCGTTGAAACCAAATTAATTTGTCTTCCCTTTTCTTTTGTTGTAGCGATACGATAGGAATAAGGTAGGGAGCGATAAAAGATGCGATACAGGAAATCTACATATCTGAAGGAGAAGACAAAATAAAAAGACGACACAAATCAACCTTACTGTTTGACGTCTCGTTGACTAGTCCCGTCGTGTCGGATAAACACGCACTTCCTTCCACACTCCGTGCATGCGCATTCTCTGGGGCCGACACAACTCTCTAAAGTGACGGAAATGCACACACAAGTCTATTTTTTAAAATATTGGCGCGATTTCAGTCACATATTTAAAACTAAAATCAGAAATGTTTACATAGCCGATTTTCGGCATGTAACAGCACGTTTTGCTTTCTTAAATTAATTAAATTTGAATTCAATAAAGTATTAAAAATTCCTAAAATCTTATCCCTTATCCCCAACTATCCTATTACACTTTTAGAATTAAAAAGACTGGGTACTTTACAATAAAAATTGTCTGACGATTTCAAACGTTCTTACACCAGTAGGACATTTTGTTTTGCTTCCTCTCTTTGCATAATCCTCGTTTCATTCGGTTGCTGCAGACCTATTTCTACTACTCATTCTTCAATATTTATTCAATTAAATGTTTATGAAACTTTTTATAATTAAAAAAATTATTATGATTGATAAGTAATCCGATAATTTTAATCCTTCACTCAAATCTTGTGTAACACTATTAGTACCACTTCCCTCGGTTTGCACGATAATCTCCTCTTGTTTTGACTGCGAGGTGTCCATAACAATAAAATAAAAATTCAAATACAAATATTTCTTAATTCTAGACCGTTTATTGCAAGTTTAAAATATTCCGGTTAAAATATTCTTTGCTTACTAATCTTGTTAAAAAATTTTTTGACGACTATAAATTTCTTTAAGATTCTTCATGAAGTGCACTGCATTGTCTATTTGGGTGAGCAATTGAATTTAGCGATGTAAATAAATATTTAGATGTAGCCCAATCACAAGCTGAATATTATTTAATAATGTTGGTTTAGTTACTATCAATAAATGTTGGTCGTTTGAATTGCACTTACAATGTCAGGCGATTATAATGTGTTATGTGCGCAACGCTTTAAGCGGACGGATCAGTCTGGCACAATCACTCGGCGTGTAACAACTGCCATGCAGTTTAACAAGGTCCACGCCAGCAACCTACGAGTTGCAATAAGTTGCCGCTCGACCAAGTGCAAGATGCACTTGAGGCTTTAGCTGTTCTGATAATGGTAAGTGCTTTAGATTATTATTGCGTGTAACTAAATAATTTTTGTTATAGCGCTCAAAGATTTTGTTATAAAATGCGCTCAAAGATTTTCTAATAAAATGCTTTCAAAAGTTTTCTAGTAAAAATGTGCTTTATGGTTTTCTAGTAAAAGTGGGCGCTATGGTTTAGTAATAATTATTCCCTCAAACTTGTCAACTTTAATTTTAATGGATTCATAAAAGGTGTTCTAAAGATTCCAGATAATAATTTGTTTAAACTTGTTGGTTTTAACTTCATTGGATTTATAAAAATGTGATTTAAATGGCTGGCGAATTTTTGTCTTTGCAATTTGCCTAGTTTCGTTCTCACGAACAAAAGATGTGAGCAATATTAATTCTGGAGATTCAGCGTTGATAAGCTTGCGAGTTTATCACTTTAAATATAATGTTTATACGTCGAGAATTAAGTACTAAGACAACCCATTTTATGGTTTGGTTTTATTTCAATTTGCTAGAGTGAAGAGTACATCAACTTTGTATGGATGATTCCTTGCAGTTTCAACATATTACGCAACAAAACGTGGAACGTAAGCTGACGTCATTTGTTTGTCGAAGGACGGCAGGCAACATCTGGTTGCGACAAGGTATTTGTTTCAACGAAATATCCTAGTTTACCAGGTAAGCGTTTTTCTATCCATATGACTCGACTACAGCTGCCTATCATATGCGTTATCATATCATAAAAATTGATATGATAACGCTGTACTCGGTGTAGTGACGTTTTTACTTAACTCCACCGCTTTGTGTTCTCAAATCAAATTTAATTTTACTAATTTTATTATTATGCCACGGCTAGCCCTCTTTAATCTACACAGAGTGCACAACGTTACGATGATCAATTTTTCTCTTCTCCACCCCTTTATGATTACCTATTTGTTTGAATTTATAAAACGAAGTCAATTAATTTCATATAATGAAAAGAAATATTATTTACATGTTTTGAAAAATATTAAAATACACCCTTCAATCAATCAATATCATATGTATCATTTATCCCAAAGTTTGTATATTTTGAATTCAATCTAAAGTCACCAAAAACTACCTCTTTTTTCAAAGAAACCTGGCACGTTCTAGACCCATTTATAATATGTTACGTAAGTTTAACGTATGCAATGTTTGTTGCTGACTTCGTTACACTTTTTATATAAATTGAGTAAATTCAGTATTCAAATTTAAATAGAAAAATATCTTAAAATTAAATAAATCTGACCTGCTACGGCTTGTTCGGGTCGTGGATCAACACCCCCTTGTTGTACTCCTTCGTTTATCACTGCTTGGCAATGAGTTGTAGAAAAATTTCTAGCAATCCTGGCAGGATCGCCATGGAATGTGATTTTAGGTAGTTTATTAGATCGCCATCCAACTTTTGACCCAAGCTAGTTAAATCAAAATAAACAACATTTATTATTCAATTATTCATAATAATTGCCACGAGAACGTTTAACGTTTCACACGTTTTTTTCGGTTCATTACAATACTATTATTCTATTACTCCCTTGAGTTTAACATTTCACTCATTATATAGCCTTAAGTAGGGAAATGTCATAATTGTAGAACGCTGACAAATAATAAATATAACTTAAATACTTTGTGATTCATGGTATTGCAAACGTAACGTGCACAACAATATTTCAGTGTTACTGAATGAAATTGCTTAATTACCCTACATTCTGAAGTAAAGTTTTGGCTTTTTGGAATTATTTGTGGATTGCTGGGGTTGAGTTAGAAAGTTGACAACTTTCGCAAGTATAATGTAAAAGAATGCACATTAGTAGTGAGTACGTATAAACAATATCGTTATGACATGAAAATTAGACATTCTTAAAATAGATATCTTTAATTAATATAAGCTTTGGTGAAACAAAATTGTTTTTGAAGCAGCTTAAAGCTTTGGTTGTGGTTTGTCTTTAAAAATTCGTAGATGTTTACCGTTTAGGAATATTTTGTTGATTCCTACTTGTAGGATCTTTTTGGAATAAACAGTCGTAAATTTACGTGCGCATCAAATGTATATTATAGGCGAAACCGCAAACGTTAATGCTAAAAATAGGGTATATTGTTTGGCGATTGTTAACTAAGTCATACAAGTTGACCGAGATGAATATAACGCGGCTCTTATTTACCGAAAATAAAATTTGGCTTATCAGCGTGGCAGCGCGTGATACACTGTTTGTGCAAAATTTTACAGTACAATAGAAACGTAGCAGCAAATAATACTCCAATTAGCTTTTAGTGTTGAGGGGAGGTTTCTATAAAAGCAAATGCAAATCCCCTTAGGATTATATAGATTGCAACTCTTTTACTAAATACTCTTACTCTTACCTAGGAGGTCTTTAAACTTTCTGACTAATAGAAAGCCGTTGAGCGCCAACCCAGATGGATTTCAGTTTCTCTAAAAGATGGCTGTTTTAAGAGACGATTTTAATGGATTTTACAGCAATATAGGTTGATAGAGCCTTGTGTACGCTTTTTATCACCTTCTACTAATTTAAAATAAGTACAAGTAATAACAAAACTTGAAGTCGTTCACCTAGCCTATTCTTCTTAATCTTCTTTGGGGATTAAACCACTCATAGTTTTTAAAATTATCTTTATTAACGTTTTGATCCATAACCTAGGATCGTTTTCAAAATAATAAAAACTTCAAGTTTGACACTGAATCTCGGTGAAATAAAACATAAAATTAGAAAACAATAGAAGGGAAGCTAAATCAGAATATAAATAAGTGCAGGTACGTGTCCAACCAGTTTTGAGATGAAGATCCAATGATGATGATGATGAAGCATATTAACAACCCCTGTAAAACAGTATTGGTATCTGACAAATGTAAACCCGCAATAAGGTTACCTCACAACCATATACAATCTCCGTTAAATAGTATTGGTATCTGACAAGTGTAAACCCGCCATAGGGTCGCCTCAGATCCATATACAACCTTCATAGAACAACATTGGTATCTGACAAGTGTAAACCCACCATAAGGTTACCTCAGAACAATGTTAAAATCTACCAAAGAGGTAGCCTAAATCATAATGATTTCCCCTTCAAAATAAATATAAAAACGACTACTTAAGCCTTTTAATAATGCAATTGCACACTTCTTTAATAACCATCCTCTAAATTGTATAAATAGAAACATGTTAAAAAATGTTTTCCAATTCCCAAGTTATTGAATTTTTACAATAAAAATTAATCAGCTGATTTCACGTTAAGCGTATTGGCTACCTAAAAAAGTCGGTCCCAGGCCGTAACACAAATTGAAGGCAATTATTCATTTAAACTTTAAAAATTTTTGCTTAGTGTACTCAAACCAAATATTTCAAACATCAATAAATCAAAGTCACCTTCAATTTATGTCATAAATGTCAAACTTGAAGTTTTTATTATTTTGAAAACGATCCTAGGTTATGGATCGAAACGTTAATAAAGATAATTTTAAAAACTATGAGTGGTTTAATCCCCAAAGAAGATTAAGAAGAATACTAAACAAACCACAACAAACATACAGGGAGTATTCACCTAGCCTATATTATCCAAACATGAATATCACAGTATATAACAAACACAACAAAACAAAAAATATAAACTCTAACCCTAATTGTACAAATATGCGTATATCTAAGAGAAAAAAAGTCTTAAATTTATCAATTATAAGTATTCAACTAAATTAACTGAAATACATAAATTATGCGGATACAATGGTGAAACTTGTCCATATAAGAATTTCATGTTTATAATGCACTTTAACTAAGCGTGTACTAATATAAAAGTCTTCTTAATAAACATAAGTTTTATAGAACCAATTATTAATATGTCAGCATGAATTTTGTACCAGGAGAAAAGCAAAAATTCAATGACTTACAGATTTGTTAATCTTGTACAAAGCTCAAACTAGCTTGTAATGGATAACAAAATGGTTATAAGTAATCCAATAATCCAACTTTGCGTTAAAGAAAAACATCCACCACAGAAGCACTTTCACCTCTAGCAGTCATTTTTAAATTCGCGTCTACGTATGCGTTTGGGCACTTGCTTCTTTAACAATATGGTGCTTTAGCTATCTCAATCTTTAACCCGCTGGGCGATGGTAGCGTGTCACGCAAAGTCAAAGCTCTATAACTGAAGATCAAAAGCTTGAAATGCCCTCAATTATGATCTGTCGGTATTTATAGGTTAAAATTTTTCATGCATCTTCACGCTTTCTCCGTTTTTAGGATTGTACTACTCAAACTGTTCTAAGTCGATGCCGAGTTACTTTGGTGCGTGAGAGCGGTTTGTTATGTTCCATTTTTCAACTCAAGGTTGTAAATTATTTTAAACCACAGAAATGTAGATAAAATATCACTGTTAATATTGGTAGTGAAATCATGTGATTTTTCCTGTAAGCGTTAAATTTATATAATAATAATAAACTCATTGAAATGTGCGGTTAACAAAAGCTAACGCAGTTCCAGGTATAGTAAACGAAAATTAAAGTTATTGGTTATTTTACAAAAAAAAAGCCAATGGCCAGTTTCGCTGTGGTTGCAGCTCATCAGACTGGCGCATTTCTTTTTCAAAACAACCAACCATCAACTATTTGTAACTACAATGAAATTTCAAAGCAACCACAGCAATTTATTTTCAGCTAATCGCCAACTGTACGAACACTAATTTTTTTAATGTTACAATGCTATCTTCTTAATTACTATCAAAACCTTATAATTAACTATTGAAGCACTAAATGTTAATTTATATCGAACGTTACTATATTTTTTTAACGTTGCGTCACAATAATTTATTTTATAAGTCAAGACTCAAATTAAAATTATATTATAATCAAATTTTGAATTAGAACTCAATAAGTGACTCTCATGGCGATAATTTATATGAATAATCAATAATTTTGAACCTAAGAACGTACTAAAATTATGCAAATAAAATCTAGAAGGTTCCTATTGTAAGCTTAATCAAGTTCTTAAATGTAACCTCTTGTAAACTGTCAATCAAGTCCATTTGAAGATATCAAGCAACAGGGTAGCTACCAACTATCCTTTGTATACGAATGTCTCGTTCGTATTCTGTGTATTATTCTAGTCAAGCGACGCCTCATTACAATATGTAATGTTACATGTTCAGTCGGTTTTTACAACGCGTCTAAATTGCATTGAACGTAATAAATCAAAACTAGTATTTTCCAAGAAACAAAATCGCTTTTAAAATAACTAAATTCCGCAACTCCCATAAAATATGCCTGGAAAAAATAATAATTGAAATAAAATCGTAATAAATGTCATTTCAAAAATTTAGAACTCTATATCCAGTCGGAGCTTCTAATTACGTTACGTGATCATTAAAAGTCCATGGTTGTCAGTATAAATGGATAGATGGAGATAACAATGTCGTGAATTAATTTGCCCACGCATCTACGCAAAACATCCAATGGCTGTTGTACAAACATTTCTAAGCAGTAGAATGTAATATTTAGCTAAATGTACTGCAACGCGGAACAGCATTTACCGACACAGAATTAAGAACTCAAAACGTTATCTCTAACGGAGCGAAAAAATAAAAGAGACCGCCATTAAGTTCCTTAAAAGCGGTAATTTTGTCGATTTTTATAAAGCTATCCGAACATATTAGATATTTCAGGTTAGATTTAAAGTAGTACTTGTAGCTTTAAAATACAGCTACATTGTCTAATAATGGCTCTGATATACATCGATTCTTTAGTAAGCAGAGTCTGGTTTGGCTCTAAAGTGACCACAAAGTTCTTGTTTGCTTGGAGAAACTTCATACAAAATTAAATTAGCGAAAGGTACTAATTTTGTAAGACATCGACTATTCTAAAGCTCTGAGATTCCCTAAAGTTTAAGTTGGTTTAAACTTTTCGCAAAGTAAAAGCTTAAAGCGTGTAGGAGTGAATGCGTTCTGGAAAACTGTCTGCCAAATATCTCTCATAAAAATTTTAATGACAATGTGTATGAGGTCGTATAAAACGCTCTAAATTTTGATTCTCTTGTATATACCATTTCTTTAGAGTATATGAAAAAGTTATTAAAACTTAAACTTTATTTTTTCTTTTGGGGAATTAATCTAAAGGCTGTTATAGTGCTATATACAGAATGACTCCAATGGGATTTTAAATCGTGACCACATCTGTCTTCCAATCACTTTAATCAAGCTTTTCCAATTTTCTCTTAGTGCTGAATGAAGAACGTAGTACTCAATTAAAAGTTGGTTTTTTACGAGTAGGGTGATTGGTACAATTTTTCACTTGAGCAGATAGAACGTGTAATTAAAATGTATATTTTCTTTGTTGCAGGTAACAAGCGAGCAAGAAATTAAGCCATCTAGTGATGTAAATTCCTCATGTGAAGTATTGGGACCGCCAGATTCACACGAAGCTATGAATAATCGAGAAGCCGATTCTAAGATATCAAACAGGGAAAAACGAAGCTATGAATTTTTAATGGGTCTCATTAATAATAATTCGAAGTATGAGGTCACAAACGTTGATTTACCCACGCCTGGTTTAGATCATCCTAAAACACAGGTATTATACATATTATTTATAATTTAAATATTTGTTAAATATTTCTAGAGTGCCGCAAATGAAGCGCTTCTCGAATTAATGGTTAAAATAGCAGCCGACCCTGATCAATGGGAAAAAGTACATACGTTGCTACGTAAGTATAATTATTAATGTCTATATCTTATAAATTATTTTACAATAAACTTATTAATAATTTTCGATACTTCAAAAGGTTCATGATTTCCTTAATAAATTAAATTCAAAAGTTAAAAGTATAAAATTCATATACGAACTAGACAATAATGGACAATTGCCATTTCTAGATACATTAGTAATTAGAAACGGTAATAAACTAGAATTTGATATTTATAGGAAAGAAAATAATGTGAATCATTTTATTTTATTCTTTTTCAACCTCAGTTTGCAACATAAACTTGCGGTTTTCAATTTTTTAGTGAACAGATTAATTAATTTTCCTTTAATAGCGATCAGTTTAATAAAGAACTTGTAACAATTTTTTTTGACGACTACAAATCCTTTTCAAATTATTTATAAAATACACTGCATTGTCTGTTTAAATAAACAATTAAATTTTGGAATGCAAATAAATATTTAGATCAGAGCCGTGTACCCCAATCACAAACCGAACATTACTTTATAGTATTGGTTTAGTTACTATTAGTAAACGTTGGTCGTTTGAATTGCATCTCCAATGTCAGGCGATTTTGATGTGAGTTCTGCGCATCGAACGGACGATTCAATCCGGCACGACCACTTGTGGAGTCACAAGCACCAGGCAGTTGAATAGGGTCCTCGCAAGCCACCTGCGTGTAGCAATAGGCGTTGCCGCTTGACCAAGTGCAAGATGCACTTGCTTTTCTGTGTATTTTAATAATGCGCTCTATGGATTTCTGATAGTGAATTCCTTAAATTTATTAATTTTGATTTTACTGAATTTATACAATGTGCTCTGTGGATTTTCTAGTTATGGTCTTATAGAATTTTCAATAATAATTTCTTTAAAATTTGCTAATATTAATTTCAATTAATTTATTAAAAAATTAACATAAATGGTTGGCGAACTTTGGTCTTTGTAATTATCAAGTCTATTCTCACTAACGTAAATGTAATAATGTTTATTCTGAACATTCAGCAATGATAAGATGACGAGCTTACAAGTTCAAATATTATACTTAATTTTCCAATTACGGTTAAATAATTTGTCTTTAACACAAGTTAAAGAAACGTGAAAAATGATGTACTTTAGATAGCCTGTTTTATGGTTCGATTTTGTTTTGATTTGCGAAGATAAAATGCACTTCAAGTTCGTGTAAATGGTTCCAGTAAAGATCCAGTATATTACGTAATAAAATGTGGACAGTACGTTGACGTTATTTGTTTGTGAAAGAATCGCAGGCCAGCACATCTGGATTCGACAACGTAATTGCTTCAATGTAGTTAAAAACAACTATTTACAAGGTAAGCGTTTCTCTATCACTTTGACATGACCACAGCTGTTCGCCTATCTTAACAGCGAGGCGGATGATCGAAAACAACATTGTAGCAATTTATGATTCTTGTTTTACCATGTAATTAGGAAAACTTTTACTATTTAGAATTTATTACAGTTTGAATCAAGGGTTATATATGATATTATTGCAAAATGAATATGAATACCTTTATTTAATTCTAGCAAAGTATTTCATTAAAATACAATCACACCTTAAGTAATTACGAGAACTAATATTTGTAGTCTTTAAATATTTAATACACATTTGTAAACCAAGGTAACAGATCTGTGTATTTTGGGTAATTAATTTGGAAAGCCTTGTAAAAATGTTTAATACGTTATTGATATTTTTTTATTCTTAGTAAAGTCAGTCGTAATTTTTATATTTAATCATTGTGTTGAAGACTTTAGACCACATTTTGATGTATATTTTGTACATAAAATTTTATTACTTAGAAAGCAAAATTGCAATTAAAGAACAACCATTAAATTCAATTGCATAATTGTTTTATTTTAGACAAGTGAATTCAAAGATACGTTAATTGAGTTAAAGTGGTAAAAAGGTATAAATACCCTTTCATAAAAGTAAAGTCTATAACAGTGACTTGATAAAGAAGCACTAAACAACACCTTCAAGAGGCTTAATGCCTAAATTGGTTCATATAATAATGTTTAAATCATTGATATAAATGACTATTCTTTTTCTTTATAGTATAAAGTAGCAAGAGTACATCTCTTGTGTCCTTCATTGTTATATTAATAATATTTTCTTTACAGCTCCTGCTTTAGCGGTAAATACGATATTTCAATCTAAGGACTTCCAAGCCCCTCCTCCTTGGGGCAACTCGTGATTACAAAAATTTAAGGACTTGGTGGCGCCCCTTTTGCACCCCCTATTTTAGTATTATTAGAGTCAGTAAGTAAACAATGTTTTGTCATAAAACCCACGACCACTCCTGATATGCTCTACCCGAGGAATAGACCCTTAGCTTAGTCGGAAGAATGTCGAGATCCCTTCACCATAAGAAGATCTCCCATTTAGCCCTAGGCTAATAATTCTCACCCCCATATATTTTATATTACACTGGCGCCCAACGTGCACCCAGATTGTTTTACTTACGCCCACAAAGTGGCTCGATTGTTTAATTACGCCCAAAACGTGGCAAGATTGTTTCACTTACGCCCAAAGCATAGTCTTTTATTGTTTTACTAGCACCCAGAGTAAGGGGCTGTGATTGTTCCACTCGTGCCTAATGTTAAACGTTTCAATTGTTTATAGACATTTTGATGCCGCGTTGTGAACTCTAATTTTTTTGAAACTGCTAAGAAGTAGTTATTAGAATTTTGTTATTGTTAAGTAATATGCCACACTATGTTGTTTTGAAATTTTGGATTATAGACTTTAAAAAATTAATTTGAAGTAAGATAATAATTTGTTGTAGTAATTTAGTTAACAGTAGGGCGAAGTTGTAAATTCTAGATCTAATTGTTGTTCCCTTATTGAAAATATTTTGTTAAGCATAAACAGTTAAGATAAATTTGAATTTGGTTTAAAGGCTATCTTATAAAATTCCTAAATCCCGAGATATTAATTTTTTGATATAATTCTAGAAAATATGGCTGATACCTTTCAGGTTGTGTACTTACTTAAAGAGGAATTAGATTATGAACTTTGAATACGTGAAATTAAGAGTAGTAGACCAGTTGTTGACAAACGAAAGATATTAGGTCGTTTACTAGCGAAAGAATTAAGTAAACCAGGTTGTCTTATAGATCTTTCGGATTATAACGTTGAATTTTCGGTAGAGAGTGAAGAAATTAATAACACCGTTGTATCGGCTAAAAATGTTTTGTCAGAATTTGAAGGTGACCCTTCCGACTTTGTTTTTAAAAGAGTACAATCAAGACTAGTACATCTAACTGGTCGAGTTAAAAGGATGAAGCTGCCATCACTGAATCATGGAGAAGCAGTTGAATTTATGAGAGAGACATTAGCTGCGATCCTTATCATAGAGGCAGAATTGTTTGATAAGGCGAAAGATAAGCCGAGTAGTTTGAATGAATCTGTAAATTTGTCCTCTCCTGTTAGTAATGTGCCCCTTAATACAGTCCCTTATGTAATACTACCTTTACCCGTTGGAACTTGGTCTGTTAAGTTTTCTGGAGATCCTAAACAACTTTATTCATTCCTGGAACGAGAACGACTTGTATAATGCCTCGTTTGGTTTCGGCAAGTTAGGAATTCCGTAAAGGATTGGAAGTCTTTGGTATGTCGGTTAAAGGAGGATTTTCTTCCTGCTCATGTATAAGACGAACTTTGGGAAAAGATTAAATCACACCATCAGCGAAAAGATGAGTCTGTAGTTTTATTTGTGGCCCATATGGAGAGCTTGTTTAGTAAGTTACCCAAGAGAAATAAATCTTCACCTTTTCGAGTCCAAGTTGTTGATCGAGAAAAACCTTTGGTTGTAAAGTCACCAGGCGTAGAGAGAGTCAACAAATTTATGTGTTGGAATTTTTCACGCCATGGTCATATGTTTAGTTATTGTAAACCCCCTATGAAAATATTTTGTTTTAAATGTGGACGTAAACGCGTATGTCAACTTCGTGTCAGTCGCGTTCCAAAGTACGAATGAAGCGGTTATATGATAATTGGCGTATTAATTCGACTAATTGTCGTGTGAATACAAATAATCATTCATAAAAAACTTAATTTCCAAACATCATACTCGCCAGGTATTATTAAACGAAATCCTATAGAAAAACATCAAATCAAATTCATCAATAATACTATTTTGCCATGTCCCATATTGAATTACATGACATTCTAAATCCCATTTCAGGTAATTCCCTTAATAACAAACACAGAAAACAGTTAAATATCGACTTTCCCTTTTATCATTTCTTTGTCCATTTAAAATACTAAGGTTTCAGGCTTTAACCAAAACTAAATTCCATCAATAAAGTATAAAATCTAAATACGAACTAGAGAATAATGGACAATTGCCATTTCTAGATACACTAGTAATTAGAGGCGGTAATAAACGAGAATTTGATATTTATAGGAAAGACACTAACGTGAATCGTTTTATTTTATCCTCTTCCAACCACAGTTTACAACATAAACTTGCGGCTTACAATTTTTTAGTGAACAGATTAATTAATTTTCCTTTAATAGCGATCGGTTTAATAAAGAGCTTGCACTTATTAAACAAATAGTGATTCACAACGGTTTCCCTACGGTTTTTGCAGATAATGTAAGAATAGAAATAACATATGTAAACCAATGACATTGCAGCCTATCACCACTAAGGAAATAGTCAAATATGTCAAACTTCCTTTTCACAGCACTACTAAGGGTCTTAATCAAATATTTAAACAATTCAATTTCAAAATTGCTTATAGTAATAATAATAAAATTTGAGATCTCTTAGGTAATCCAAAAAACAAGGTAGAGAAGTTGCAAAAGTTGGGGATTTATGAGATTAGATTTTCGTCCTCAAAAATATATTAGTCAGACTAAGAGAAATGTTACAACTAGATTTAAAGAGCACATTGCTTATTTCAAAGACGCTATACATGAAAGATCTCAAGTCGTCAAACATGTTTTTGAAACCAGTCACCTGGTTAAACAAGAAAATGTCAAACTGTCAAAAGCGATACCAACGAACTAAATCCGTATGAATTAATTAAAATAGTTAAACACAAAGGGCTCTTCTTAAATACTGACGAAGGTCCAATATCGTAGTTTTGATTGCTTTCCCTATTCGCCTAACAATCAATGGGAACGCATGATTAACTTTGGTTCCGCTCAAGTAGTTTTAATTTTATTATAAATCAAGTGGTTTTGTTTATTACGGCAACAATTCACTTTATTTAGTAATGATCACTAGCCTGTTTGGTGAGGAGAATATCCTCAGGTGTTCAAATCAAATTTAGTAAATTGTTTGTTGGGAAGGATCACTTCAGCCTACGTGATGATGACAATATCCTCAGAAGGGTTTCCTGAACAACTTTTAATTTTTTAAGTCTACTACCGATGATGACTACATAGTGGTCGAAATATGTTTTTAGTCTATAAAAATATTTTTTTGTGGTAAAAGGGTATTAATTATTTTAAGTGAACTCATGATTATACTACAATACATTAAAATGGGAGCTTTCTAGGTTATAATTTATGCATTATCTAACATGACAACAATAGGTAGTTGATATTTTACTACGTTATGTAGTTTATGTAGTTTAAAATTAAATACACTCTATTTTAGTGTAGTCTTATATAACAATGGTAATATTTATTAATACCTACGTCTGATTATAACCTTCCACAGCTGAGCTTACAAAATATCGAGGTTGACAACGGGTTCTTAGGTCGTGGCTGCACTAACCAATAATACAGATACTTCAAGTATATTTTTATAGTTTGACGTGCATAAATGATTTTTTAATACAAATAAATAATAGTGATTTGTAATCCTACTAATTAATCACGTCTAATAAGCTTTCCTATACGCTATAAATAGAATTAACGAATTTTATAACACTGTTTGAAAATAGTACAATACAATTCCAATGTAACTACAATAGTAAAATTACAAAATCATAAACACGATTTTCATCTTTAAAGTGAGATTAAATCATCAAATTATGCTTTCTTATAGTGGACTAGTCTAATTGTGATCTCGTATCATAAATTTGTATTTCTAGAGGATGCAGGATGGTTAAAAATAAGAAATTCTCAGTTAGTTGCAAGACAGAGTAGTATTAATCTTATTTTATTTTAGAGTTAATCAATTAGATGTATGTTAGTGTTTTTTAAAACTTACTATCTTAAGCACTGCTTAAAACCGAACAATTTGCTCTTGTCAGTATTTAAAATTTATTATTAAATATATCGTAATAATCATGTTAATTGAACAAGACCTTGTCTACTAGTAAGCCATTACACTTTTTCACCTGCATAACTAACATTTGTTTTATCGTTTATTTAAAATATCTAAACAAATATATACACACAATATGTTACTTCAAAATATACTAACTATTCGTTTTAACTCATCAGCTTATTTTATTAAGTTGTAATATATCTCACTAAGATTATTTATATCAACTTTATGGTTAATTGATATCGAATTTTTTATAATGTATATTATTTGCAAAATCTCTCTTTTTTATCTAGTTAAATATTGAGCACGTATGTTTTATTGTAATTTAATTTATATATATTTTGAATCTTATGTCTTGTAAGTGCTGTGTGGTTAGTCCTATCATATTTGTGCACATTTAATCTTTGTCCAATACAAATGTGTAATACACCCTACCTGCGGACGAACGCCCTCTATTGACAATACCTGGTCTCGTGATCTAGTCTTCTAGTGGCTGTGGCTCGTGAACCCTACATTGTGTGACCGAAACATAACCCAAATATACACACTGAGATGGCGTTAAAGCGCGAAGGTTTGAAATAAAACTACAGTACATACGCACTTCTTTTAATATTATACGATAACCTCAAAATTAAAGTACCAGCAATTAAACATTAATTACAAGAGCAAACAGTGCCATACTCACCTGGGTTAACGCTGAAGAAAGAGCATCGGCAGATAAAACCTCAACAACCCTTCATAAATACACCTCTCCAAGGATGGGGTAGTAAACAAGCACCCTGTGCACGTTGAATATTACGGGATGTCAACTGTTATCCAGACATACTACACACAACTAAAGAAATGTTAGCGTAGTTTAGCTACTTTTCTCTGGAAGTTACCGAGGACGGCTGAGCCATGACTACCCGGCTAAAGTTGAAAGAGGTCAAACATTGAGAAGGTAAGTACCTTGACTACCAATGTTCAGCCCCGTATGGTCATAAAATGTTAGTAAATTCTACAAAGGCCAAACATACGCGTTACCCATACAAACTACTAACAGTTTTAGCCCGTTTTGCAATATGGTTCACAATGACTAACCTACATTTTATTATTTGCATAAACACCACTACAAGTGTATTGATAAAACAAATATTTATAAATGAACATGAACCTATGCCATGATAGCACCAAATAAAGGTACTTCTAAACTGACTCGACTATCTCCAACATAGTCAATGCAAACGCGTCAATTAACGGGGTCATGGCAGAGATTTGTATTAGTACATCGTAACAAGAATCAATAAATTTCAATATTAGGTACAGATAGAATAATAGGTTAGAAATATCAGATATTACATCAAAATAACTTAAACTTAGGTTTTAAAATCAAAACATGAACTATATGCAGTAATAAATGCACAATTATAAACTGAAATAAAACAATTACATAATCATAACAGGCACTTACAACGTTGAAAACAAATTATAAAATATGTTGGAAACAAATACATACCAAATTCTACAGAAATACAAGTCCAGATTCAGGTTCTATAAACTTTCATAAGTGCATGTTAACAGAATATATTTAATCTAGTAAACATCCGGTGTGCCTTCAGCACACAGATACAAGAGTTAAATGTCTTCAATGTCAGGACAAATAATCATTTATTATTTTTTCTTTTTTAGGGTTCCGTACCTTATAAGGTATAACGGAACCTTTATGAAATCACTCTCGTGTCCGTTCGGTCCGTCTGTCACAGGGGTTTTTCTCAAAAACTATGTAACGTAGGAATTTAAAATTTGGCACAATGCTAGAGCTTTATAGCCCGCACATATATCGATAGTCAGAAAATGAAAAAAAATAATTTTTAGATTAAAATGGCGGGGGTTAATTCGGTCAAAAGAAAAAAATGTTTTAATAAATATATCGTGTGAGGTATCATTTGAAAAAGGATTCTAAAAGGCTTGTAAAAGTATTTCTTTTATAATTTTTGGTCCAGTAGTCTTCATGATATAGCTCAAAATGCGTCAAAAATTACCATCCCCCCATATTCTCCTACATTTCCAAAGCTAAAATTTTTATTTTAATAGGAATAGTAGCTATTGAGTCATAGATTATCGGAAAACTGCAGGTTTTTCTGAGAGTGTAATAGTTGCTGGGAAAATTTTTTTAAACACAGTAATAGACAACGTATTTACTAATGGACCAGTACAATGTGGGACAATATATTCATTTTTCAGTTATCACAATCAAATTTGGATAAGATTTAAATATACATAAAAAATAAAAACAGCTTAATTTGGTTTATTGATTGCTCATTGCAGTATTGGTACGGAACCCTAATGGTGCGAACTCGACTCGCTCTTGGCTAACTTTTTTATAACATGTATATAACATGAAAACATTATACTAACAATGCAAAAATTATTACAATCATTTTCCATTGTTTTCTTATACAAAATATACATGGTGTCCAGGTACCTCCATCTGCCGGAAGACTGTGAAATTTCTTCTTAGTAAAAAATTTAACCCGCATACATCCACCATATCTAAAAATTTCAATTTTGTGTATAATTACTTATGTGAAGATGTCCTAGAAGCCCACACTGATTCAGTTTACCAAAAATGAAATATTTCAAATTTGATGCATTAAAAGTACCCAGGTATCACCTTCAGCCGTGTAAGGGTTAAAATGACGGCAGTTCAATTTGGATGCTGAGGTAAAGATTATTATAGAACGGTTTCCTAAAGAGCCAGCCGCAAGAATTTTACCAGCAGGTTATGTTAATGGAGATTTCTTTTAAATTTGTTGAATAAACACTACTTAACAGCCTCTAAATGTGTTTCCATTGAACTATCCTTTTAATTAAGAATATTTTATTTATTGCTTTTAGTTCTTATTATTGTTTAGATGGAAAAAATATTTAGTACTAAGTGTTAGAGCAAGCCTTTAACATAAATTGACAGGTAACCAGACATTTTTCTAGGGAAAGAGCCTGCCATTGATTTTAGCTGAGACCTCGATTTCTGCCAGAGCTCGGTGACACCTGCAGTGACATAACAATGACAAAACTGCCTCTTGTATTATTATGACCGCATTAATAATTTATAAATTTAACACTAAAAAAGTATAAAAACAACTTGATAAGATGGTTTTAAATAATAAGTGCAACTAACTATGGCCTTGAAAAAAGAGTAAATTAAATAACACCCGAATAGACTTCACAATTACAAACGAGATAGCAACAGTATGTAAAAAAAGCTGAACCACATCGACATCCAATAGAAGAAGGAATTCTAAGGGAGTTGAAACTCAACAGCTGCTCTGCCAGTTGATTTTGCAAGTTCATAATAGCAATAATAAGATTTGTTAAACACATACACCTAAATGCAATGCTGTTTTGAACTACACGGCATGGCCTACATTGGTTCATAGTTTCTTATTCCTATATTTAGAATTCAATTGCTTCATTCCAACTTATTTATATTAACGACCAATTAACTAAGTTTAGTAAGTGCAGTCAGAAATGTTAGACTCTGGTGTTTGTTATGTTTTCGCCGTGATGATGATAAATGTAATACCTGAATATTTATTTTTTGCAATTATTTCAAGGTGTGCCACACATGTTTAGCTCATTTTAGAAATTGCAACTGATTTTTAGTACTAAGGGAAGATAGTTGTTTTTCATGTCACGGTATCACCAAAATCAGTTTTTAAATTGGTGATGCACTCCTTTTTACTTTTTTTAATTGAAGGTTGAACAAAATCATTGTTTGAAAATGCTCACGATTTAGATCCACGTTTCTTCAAATATTCTTATATTGTAATAACTGTTTAATATTTTTTAACTCTACCATTTTTATTTGACAACGTAAATGTCAAAATTTGTGATAACTACACAGTTGCTACATCCTGAAATTTTAGCAGCAATTCTCATTACCTATTTTATTATTTGTTGACTGTTTTTTAGATGAACACATGAGCTAAGAAAATTGAAAATGAAGGTATTTATCTTTTTCTAAACACACAACACACAGGTAGCTGATTTAGACATTTGTAGGAACATTTTCAAACTTTTTAACTTTACGTTGGTGATTTTAGAATTTAATTAGTTAATGCTTTTTATGGAGTATTTAAATTTCTTAAAGTTTATAATTAAATATGCAAATTATTAAGTATTTCCTAATTCAGTATTTTTTGTTTACAGAAAAAATAGATACTGACCTTAAAACATCAAAAAAGTTGTTGAATAACTTGGAAACTCCTGCATATGAAGATGTTTCTCCTTCTCCATTACCAGCAAAAAATAAACCGCATGAAAAGAAGTACTTTAAACTAACAAATGAAGTAGAAGGAGACAATTCAGACAATAATAAAAACTTGCTAGAAGAAAATACAGTGCTAAATAATAGCTCAAGCAAACAAATGCAAAAACTGAAGGTTCTTCTAAGTAATAGTAATGAAAATAAAAAGCGACTTAAGAATGACACAGACGCAGCATTAAGAACAAACCAATGGCCACGGTTTGAAGAAAC
This sequence comes from Platerodrilus igneus, assembly GCA_036346225.1. Lineage (NCBI taxonomy): Eukaryota > Metazoa > Arthropoda > Insecta > Coleoptera > Lycidae > Platerodrilus > Platerodrilus igneus. The sequence continues at coordinate 832,412 of JARFIW010000333.1, read as the reverse complement.
GGAAGGACACCTTGTGTATGAACCTCCTGACAATGATATTGACCCAAAGCATCCTTGGAAAAATAAATTGTCTGGTAAAACGTATCCTCGGAATTTTGCATATCATCGGGTAACTGGAAATCCATTTTATCATTCCAGTTATGACAAGAATCCAAAGGCATACATAGCTGTTTCAGTTATTGCACCAAAACCGCTTAAGCCTAGACAAGGAGAAGAAGATGTACTACTTGAAAATGAACTGCGGCAATTGAAACCATGGACACATAAACAAAATTTGAGGAATATGGCTGCAATGCGGTCTAGATGGGTTATTCAGTCTGATGACAGCAAAAATAACAATTCTGAACCATAGTTTTATAAGGATATGTTTTAGTAGTATTCGTATATGTTGCAGACAAGAATTCTATTTAATATTTCTGCAGTTTTATCTGTAAGTTGTTTAGTTTCTTAGTTTGTGGGTATTGTTGTTTATCAAGTAGAAGCTACTTTAATATTAGATTTTGGTGCTTAATTAACCATATCAACCTTTTAGATTTCTAAGAACATACTCATTTATGTTATTGTTATTTCAAAGCACTATTTTTAGGGTATAAGATAATAAAGTTTAGAAATAAGAGTATATAAAGTACTTTAAATATATATACAAAGCATAATGTTGTAACAAGAGTTAAAATATAAATTTAATTTTTGGTATGTAATAACGATAGGCTGAAAAGGAATTTGTAGATGAATGGAATTACAGCTGTAGATAAATTGGGTGTTAAAGATTTTGCAAAATTTACAAATATAGAACATTCTAATAGTAGATAGTAAAGTTTTTCTTTGTTGCTTTATTTGCTTTTCAAGAATTGAGACCTAAAATTCAATACTTTTCATAGTTTACTGCAACTATAAATACACAATTATAAATCACCACTTTGTGTATATCATAATAACCCTTGTACTGCTATATAAATACAGTTTCAAACTCAATTGTATGTATATGCAACCCAATTTGGAAATAAATGTTAGTCGCTTATTATACCATTTCATAGATTGACAAAATTACTTATGAGATTCCAATTGATATTTTTTAAATGCACGTTTGCAAACCAGTAACCTTCTACCAGATATGACAGATATGTTGTGTTATATACAATGCTCATAGAATAATCAAAGGTTCTTCAGGTTGCCTACTTCATTTTATGTATCAACATTAATGGTCATCCTCATTATTAGGTCTTCAGTCCTGCAACTGGTTAGACGCGTACCCTTTGTTTCCTATTCTGAACTAACCTACACATTTCCCTGAAATTTGTACAGTCTGCATCTATCACTATCTGATCTAGGTCAACATCTACCTCCTTTTTCCAATCTCTGCTTGTAATATATCCCATATTATTTCCCAAAAATGCCTTACAACATTTTCTATTTCTCCTATTTTTTCCACAGATATTTTTATTCCCCTACTATTTCTATAACCTATTTGTTATTAACTTTGTCTGTCCATGCTATCATCCTCATACATCTGAAGCACAACATTCCAAAAGGCTGTTACCGTTTTCCTGTCTGCTTTTCCTACTGCACATATTTCATAGGCATACTGTGCTGTACTCCACACATATGCTTTTAACAATTTTCTTCTTGTTTCTATGTTTGTTGTCTTTAATCATAGGTGCCGTTCGTTCTTGTTAGATGCAATTCGGTCTCCCTCTATTGTTTTACAAATATATACCCTATTTTTCCGACATTCAGTAGTTGTGAAGGGGTAAGCAACCTGTGGCTGTCAAGTTTCCCCAGCACTTGAACATTTGCCGATTTAATATCTTTTCCCATATATCTTTTCGTACAGTCAACATTAGTTGCAGATGCTTCACAACCAACACTTGTAGTTGTTTATAATAATCATCAGATTTATCTGCGCTTATTTTTTCGTCATTAAGTTTTCTATGTCAAAACTAGTTGGACACATACCTCCACTTATTTATATTCTGAGCTAGCCTAAACAGTTCCCTGAAATTCCCACACAACCTTTATACAGTTCATTTACATTTCCAATGCTCCACCTGTAGGTACTACATTGGCCAGGAGGCGAGTTTTTTGTTGCCTGAAAATTTAGAATTTTGCCGAACCCTTGCCGTTCCAGGCAAGGTAGGGATCTTTAACGTGCGTGACAACACTCACACACGGGACCTCCATTTAACCTCTCATCCGAACGAGGGCGTAATTTTTGTGAAAAATGCTCACCTGCCATTTTTCAAGCAGTCGGCCGACAACCTTTATACAGCTCGGTTCCCTTTCTATTGTTTTCTAATTATATGATCTATTTCACCGAGATTCAGTGGTATGTGAAAGGGGTTAAACAGCCTGTGGCAACCAAGATCCCTCAACACTTAGACATTTGCCGAATTAACAGTTTTCTAGTAAATCCTTAACGCAATTAACATAATTCGAGAATATTGCCCAACCAATACATGTCGTTGCTTATAATAATCATCATGCTATTTTTTTTTTCGTCATTAGTTTACCCATCTTGGGACTGGTTGGATGCATACCTGTATTGATTTCTATTCTGAGCTAGCCTAAACATTTCCCTGAAATTCCTACAGCCTACATCTTTCACTATCTGTGTGCAGTAGACTAACCTAGGTCTACCTCTACTTTTTTCGTATCTCTGCTTCTATTAGATTCCGCACTATTCCCTCATGCCGTAGTATGTGGCCTATCATCCTGTCTCTTCTATTTTTTACCGTTTTATACATATTTCTTTCTTCCCCTACCATTTTCAGTACCTCTTTGTTCCTAAATTTGTCTATCAAGGATATCTTCAACATTACATCTGTAGCACCACATTTCAAAGGCTTCTGCCTTTTTCTTGTCCGCTTCTCTTACTGTCCAGGCTTCACAGCCGTACAGTGCTGTGCTCTACACATATGTTTTAAGCAATCTTTTCCTTGTTTCTATGTTTGTTGTCTTTGAACACAGTAGTTACTTTTTCTTGTTAAATGTAGCACGATCTTGTGCTAATCTTTGTTTGCGCTTTTTCCTTCTTGTTTATTTGGCTTCCTAGGTAGCAGAAATCCTTAACCTCTTGTAAGTTCTTGTTTTTGATTTATTTTCCCCTCCTTTGCATACTAGTACTTTAGTTTTATTTGTGTTAATTTTTATATCGTATCTCTCTGTTAGAACCCGTTCCATGTCATTAAGAGCAGCTTCTAACTCTTCCTTGCTAAATGCTAATTCCGCTATATCATCTACAAATCTAAGCATCTCAATTTTTTGTTTCTGCATAGTAATTCCAAATGTCTTCTTGCATTTGACAGTATTTATTGCCTCTTCAATGTACAAGTTAAAAATTAATGGGGATAGGGCACATTCCTGTCTCACCCCTTTCTTAATGTTTGCTTCTCTACGTTCCTGCTCTAATTCTATTACTGCTGTTTGCTCTTTGTATAAGCTATGTACTATTCGTCTATCCCTATAACTCATTTCAATCTTTTTGAGTATTTCAAATATTTTTTCGATTTTACATTGTCAAATGCTTTTTCCAGATCTACAAACCCTATATACACGCTTTCCCCTTTTTCTATTGTTTTCTCCATTATCACTCTCAGAGCTAAAATAGCCTCCCGTGTTCTCCTGTTTCGCCTAAACTCAAATTGGTCGGGTTCCTCACTAACGACTCGACTACTTTGGTTGGACCTGTAGTTTGGCTCTTTAGTTCATTAAAACACGCAAGCCATTTCACCTGTTCTAGTAATCTAGAACTTCGGCAAGGTGCAGGTCCATTCGAAATGGGACATATATGGTTTAGTATTTTTATGGGATCCTATACCAACATTAATGATATACGATCCCATAATGATACTATAGTAAGTTTTGTGTTAATTTTGTCTTATAGATGCATGTCGCAAACCTAAACCTTTCTACCTGACAGACAAGTTGTGTTATTTATAACGGTCTTACAATAATTACAGCATCGTCAAGCTGCCTACTTCATTGTTAAAATGTGCCTCCTTAATAAAAGAAACTAATTAATTGGACATATTAAACAGGTAAATATTTCACTTGTATTATAGACTTAGCATGTTCTAACAAAAGTACTTAGGAAACATTTGGGTCCTTGTAAAAGAAATAATTTGGCCTATGTAGAAAAACAGTTGGGCCTACATAGAGGATAAAAAAAAGCGATACACAACAGATAGAAGCGTTTTGTAGCCAACGTCCATGTTGGCCAAATTATTTCTTTTATAGAGACTCAAATGTCTTTTGCGTAACAGCGCACTGTTGCAGTTATGGTCGAAATCTTATTAATCCCGACTACCATGGCGATGTGTTGCTGGTTCACCTTCACAGATATAGTTAAGTAATTTTGGCACATGTAGATATGTTACCTTGTTTTCTTTCTCTTTATATCGAGCGATTATTGCTTATCAGCGTTTGACGTTGATACATAATGCATGCATCATCATTGGGTCTTCAGTCCTGAAACTGGTTAGACGTGTACCATCATTGTTTCCTATTCTGAACTAACCTACAGATTTCCCCGAAATTTGCACAGTCTGCATCTATCACTATCTGATCTAGGTCTACATCCGCCTCTTTTTTCCTATCTCTGCTTGTCATATATCCCATACTATTCCCCAAAAATGCTTTAGAACGTATTCTGCCCTTCTATTTCTCATATTTTTTTCCCAAAGATATCCTTGTTCCCTTACTGTTTCTATAACCTATTTGTTATTATCATTGTCTGTCCATCCTCAAACATCTGAAGCACGGCATTTCAAAGGCCGCTACTGTTCTTCTGTCTGCTTTTCAGACTGCTCGTATTTCGTAGGCATATTGTCTGTGCTGTGCTCCACACATATGCTTTCAATAACTTTTTGTTCTATGTTTGTTGTCTTTCATCATAGGCGCCGTTCTTTCTTGTTAGATGCAGTTCGGTCACCTTTTATTGTTTTACAATTATATACCCTATTTCTCCGACATTCAGTGGTTGCGAAGGGGGGTAAGCAGCCTGTGGCTGCCAAGTTCCCCCAGCACTTGAACATTTACTGATTTAATATTTTTTCCAATATGTCTTTTCGCACAGTCAACATTAGTTGCAGATATTTCACAACAAACAACTAGTTGTTTATAATAATCATCAGAATTGTCTGCGCTTATTTTTTCGTCATTGGGTTTCCCGTCTCAAAACTGGTTGGACATGTACTTGCACTTATTTCTTTTCTAAACTAACCTACATGGTTCCCTGAAATTCTCACACAGCAATACTGCTCGGTTCCCCTTATATTGTTTTCTAATATTATGCCCTATTTCACAGAGGGGGTTAAGCAACCTGTGGCTGCCAAGATCCCCCAACACTTAGACATTTGCCGAAATAATAGTTTTCCAGTAAATGCTTTCACGCAATTACCATTATTCGAGAATATTGCCCCTCCAATGCTTGTAGTTGCTTATAATAAATATCATGTTTAAGTGCAACTACTTTCTTCGTCATTAATTTATCCATCTTGGGACTGGTTGGATGCGTACCTCCATTGATTTCTCTTCTGAGCTAGCCTACACATGTCCCTGAAACTCCTACAGCCTACCACTATCTGTGTGCAGTAGTCTAACCTAGGTCTACCTCTTCTTCTCTTTTTTCCTATCTCTGCTTCTAGTATATTCCGCACTATTCCTTCATGCCGTAGTATGTGGCCTATCATCCTATATCTCCTATTTTTTACCGTTTTCCACATATTTCTTTCCTTCCCTACCATTTTTAGTACCTCTTCGTTCTTAACTTTGTCTGTCCATGATATCTTCATCATACGTCTGTAGCACCACATTTCAAAGGCTTCTACCTTTTTCTTGTCCGCTTCTCCCACTGTCCAGGCTTCACAGCCATACAGTGCTGTGCTCCACACATATGTTTTGAGCAATCTTTTCCTTGTTTCTATATTTGTGGTCTTTGAGCACAGTAGTTGTTTTTTCTTGTTAAATGTAGCACGACCTTGTGTTAATCTTTGTTTTATATCTTTTGTGCTTTTCCCATCTTGCGTTATGTGGCTTCCTAGGTAGCAGAAATCCTTAACCACTTGTAAGTTCTTGTTACCTATTTGTATTCTTGTTTTTGGTTTATTTTCCTCTCCTTTGCATACTAGTACTTTAGTTTTACTTTTGTTAATTTTCATACCGTATCTCTCTGTTAGAACCGTTTCCATTTCATTGAGAGCAGCAACACAATGCATGCAACACATCCATGCAACACAAAGAAACTCGAAATTGTAAAACTATTGTTTATTACTGTAAACTGTTATTAATGTTGCTCTACATGTACTATGTTTAATTGAAAATGTTTGTCTATAAGAAAATCTAGGCATTGCCTTTTTTTTGTTCATTGTCGATTAGCTTTTTTTTACATGTAAAACTACGAAACCCGCACTTCGTAGATCAATTATTAAAATTTGTCTGTAGAGTATAATTGCTTTTTTTTTTAAGTAGACGCTTTATTTTTATAATCTATAAAAATTCATAACGATATACTTTTTCTTGTCTTTGTGAATCACTCACTCTCCGCTTCTGTAGTTAACCTGGTATTTCTACATTTCTTTTATCTTTTTATACGTGATCGTGATTCGGGCGGGTCCTTACTTAACTGTCCACTCTGCTTCTGTCTGACCCGGCGCATTTCAACATTATGCACTAGATTTTTTGTTTTGTTTTTAAGGTTGGAGAAGTTTATATGGACTTTGGTAAATCTCACAAGAGCTCTTAAGAATTTTGCTGGATTCAAGGTTTCTTCTTTTTTTGTTTGCATTTCTAGAAGTGGTTGGGAATACTTTTTTATGTTCATTTTGGGAAATCGGCTTTGTAGTTGGAAAAGTTTCATGCGTGTGTGTACATACTAAGGAGCGGCTAAAGCATTTGGGGAAGACTGCTTTCTGTAGCTAAGTATTTTACCTTGATATTTTAATTTGTTGGTTAATCATTGCAATTATATACTGTGGTAAAATAGATATATTGGGGATAAGAAAAAAATATGTACCTTTATCAATTCAATTAATGAACGCTATGATTTTTGTCATCAACCAGTGTAAGCTTAAGGCAAATTTGCTTAAAGTATGTTTTATCAGGGTATTAGGAGTTCTGTGAGATATACCTTATGAACATACTAAAATTAAAGACATAATTGCAAATTGTTTTTGGAAATGTTATTATTTTACTTTGTATTTATTTTATTTATTACAAAAGCACCCCCAGGGTTTGAATCATGTTAATAGCGGTACACCACAGTGTGTATATATAATTGCACTCTTAAGTAACTGGCAGGTATTACAACAACGTAATGCAGTTGGATCGATCAAATAACATTAATGAAATTTTAGCAAAATTGGACATGATAAATTCTAAACGAGTGGCTACACCAAGCAATTCAAATCAGAAACTATCTTAAGAAAATGTGCAGAAATGAAGACCTCTCGAATAAAGTTTCCTATCAGGAAGTCATTGGAAGCTTATTATATTTGCCTCAAGAAACAATAACATATTTAGCATTTGCTGTAGATGATGTAAGTTGTTTTAATAGCAGTTATGGCAAAGCACACTGAAAGGGAGTCAAGTAAATATTTTGATATGTAAAAGAAACAGTTAAGCTGAAACTACGTTACACCAGATCTGGAACGTTATGTGTATATTCCAATGCTGATTGGGCATCGAATGTGGATAAGCACAGATCTTGTACTGGATATGTTTTTAATTAGCAGGTGGCACATTTTCATGGGGATCTAGAAGACAACCTACAGTTGCTCTATGTAATAGTGAAGCTGAATACGTGGCACTAGCAGCAGCTAATCAGGAAGCAATCTGGTTAAAACAATCTGGACAGAATTGAGATTTCTATATTCACGAAAAAACTGTTGGGATTAGGTGCAATAATCACGGTTCCATTAAACTAGCAGTATCAAATGGCTATAGAGCTATATCAATACATATTGATGTTAGACACCATTACGTTTGAGACAACGTTGAAGATGGAACCATTATTGTTAATTATAAAACTACCGAATGTATGGTTGCCGCTATCTTGATAAAAGCTGTTTCAAGTGCTATTATGTTAGTAATTATATATGAGAACAAAAGCAGATACCGTCTGTCAATTAATCGTTTATGTATTGATTTGTGCGTTTGGATATAAATACAAATAGTTATGTTGTTTATCTTCATCTATCGCATTAAGCGATGTTTTATCTAGTTTGCAAAAACTGCTCCATGGTCGTCTTTGCAATAGTAAACTTTCTGTACTCTTCAACCTGTATATATTCATCTTCTATTGCCTTTTCATCACTTTGATTTACCTGGATATTCATTATTTTAAGATAAAGACTTTATTTATCTTCAAAGACACTATTTTATATCAGCGTCTTCAATACTTTCAAATAATTTATTTATAGCATTTGTTGGAAATCTTAGTACAGAACGTAAAACAGACATCTTGTTTGTTGAATTCTCATCATAAATACTTTCATTCTCATGTTCAGAGAAAATGTTCTATTGCGGTCACTAATAATGTTAAATCACTGCTAACCAATTAGACACAGCTAACCACCAATAACTCTTAACAAGTTGACTGCGGGGGAAAAACTTGCTATCATTTTTAGTGTTTGATACATACCTCCCAGAATATACCAACATTTTTTAAATATGCGGTATATATCCCCGGTTGCATGTAAACGGCTATAGCTTTGTGACACCATCTTTAGCATAATTCTGTTCTATAATGCATATTACATCTAAGGTTGAAGCAGTACAAGGTTCTGAAGACTAGAACTGCATCTGAAGTATGATAACTGTGTTAGTGTATTCGATGCATAAAGTGGCAGTTAATCATTAATTCATTTCGTTTTCTCATTTGCAAGTCCTTTGTTTTAAATAAAATTGACGATATTAGTAATAATGTTCCAATAGAACCAAAAATCCTGTATAAGTAAATGCATTTTATAATAGCAAACTTTTACAAAAAGTAATAAACGTGAACATTTGGATGCAAATACATACAAACAACATATAAATAAATTAAGAGTGATAATTATTAAAACAACTTAAACAATAACTTGGTTGTCCCTCTCAATCTGCATAGTAACTAATTATTCTCTAAACCGTTTTATCGGCCCACCGGGTACTAACTGTTTCCTGAAGTTGCCAATAGTAACCTCTACATGATTTTACGCTTTTGCTTCCAAGCCCGTAAAGTTTTATGAAGGTATGTTGTCGTTTTTTAAGAAGCTATTGTTCTTTAGGATGAGTTAATACTAGGGATTCTGTTAAAAGTTTTCGAAATTCTGTTATCCCAATTTTAGTTTTTGACCATCCAAGAATTAACCACAATGGTTCCCGGTAGCAATCCTAACATCTTCCTACATAAAATCTAAAAACTAACTTCCAAAATCGGGTACGACAAAATAACTTACATGTACCACTTCATACTTTTTCATAATACAGTATTATAGGTTGACTGATCACTAATGTTGACGCCTTTTTTTGTGTTACTGTAACTGATTATACACCAAGTTTTAAGAACTTGTTTCACCTGTTGGTAATTTTACTTATACGTTTGAGCGTCGTATCATGTGTTGAATTCGTTGGTTATCATCAACACAGGTCTTTTGTCCATACATTTGATTATTATAGTGTTATTATTTTCTTACCAAAAACTTTGCATTTTTCATTTTATAAAATCATTGGAAATCCTCATTGTGTTGGCTCGAAATATTCCGCTATAGATCATTTTCTTTTTATACAGATTCCTTACCAGTGGAATGCCAGAATAAAAGTTGTCGGCATATATTATCCATCCTTCTTTGAGACTAATTAGTTCTAAAACTTTAAAAATTATAGATTGAAAATGTCTCAAACTACTATCTGTGTCATCTTTTCCAGAATACATGCAAATATTGAATGTATAGTCTTCGGGTGAACATAGTTTGTATATCTTTATGCTATATTTAGGGCTCTTGTTTGCGATATACTGCCTAAACAGCAGTCATCCCCTAAACGATATCAATTGCAAGAACTGATTCTGATTCTAAAACTACTTTGGAATTATTGTTTATGAATGAAACCAAATTGTCTATTTTGTAAAGCCTGTAGTTAGTATCTGCTGTATCATTATTTAATAGGCGGCTCCGTGACGCAGTTGGCATGCATGTTACTATTATGCCCAAGGTCTTGGGTTCGAATCATGACATGGTCTGCTTGAATAATGTTAAGTGAGCATTTTTTCACAAAAATACGCCCTCGTTCGGATGAGAGGTAAAATGGAGGTCCCGTGTGTGGTTGTTGTCACGCACGTTAAAGATCCCTGCCTTGCTTGGAACAGTAAGGGTTTGGCAAAATTCAAAATTGTTCAGGTAAAAAACTCGCTTGCTGGCCAATGTAATACTTTCGGGTGGAGCATTGGAAAATAATCACATGTAAGTATATGTGTGACTACTATGCCCAAGGTTCCTAGTTTGAATCCTAACACGGCCACTTGAAAAATGTTAGGTGAGCATTTTTCACAAACATACGCTCTCGTTCGGATGGGAGGTAACATGAAGGTCTCATGTGTGAGTGTTGTTACGCACGTTAGAGATCCCTATCTTGCTCGGAACAGCAAGGGTTCACCAACATTCAAAATTTCCATGTTAAAAGAAACTTGCTTTCTGGCCAATGTAGTAGCTTCGGAGAGAGCATTGAAAAATCAAATGTAGTGTATCATTATTTACATGACACCGTGGCTTAGTTCGTTTGCATGTGACTACTAAACCCAAGGTACAGGCTTCAATTCCCGAAACGCACCACTTCAAAAATGTTAGGTGAGCATGTTTTACAAATTCTTCTTAATCTTCTTTGGGGATTAAACCACTTATAGTTTTTAAAATTATCTTTATTAACGTTTCGATCCATAACCTAGGATCGTTTCCAAATAATAAAAAAACGACTACTTAAGCCTTTTAATAATGCAATTGCACACTTCTTTAATAACTATCCTCTAAATTGTATAAATAGAAACATGTTAAAAAATGTTTTCCAATTCCCAAGTTATTGAATTTTTACAATAAAAATTAATCAGCTGATTTCACGTTAAGCGTATTGGCTACCTAAAAAAGTCGGTCCCAGGCCGTAACACAAATTGAAGGCAATTATTCATTTAAATTTTAAAAAATTTTTGCTTAGTGTACTCAAACCAAATATTTCAAACATCAATAAATCAAAGTCACCTTCAATTTGTGTCATAAATGTCAAAGTTGAAATTTTTATTATTTTGAAAACGATTTTAGGTTATGGATCAAAACGTTAATAAAGATAATTTTAAAAACTATGAGTGGTTTAATCCCCAAAGAAGATTAAGAAGAATACTAAACAAACCACAACAAACATACAGGGAGTATTTATGTTTTACAAAAATACGCTCTCGTTCTAATGGGAGGTAAAATATAAGTCCCTTGTGTGAGTGTTGATACACGTGTTTATGATCCATGTCTTGTTTGGAACAACAAGATTGGGCAAAATTTCCAGGTAAAACCTCGCTTTCTGACCAATGCAGTGCTTTCAGTTGGAGCATTAAAAAATCAAATGTAGTGTATCATTATTTGAGTGACTCAGTGTCTTAGTTGGTATGCACGTGACTACTAAGCCCAAGATCCTGGGTTCGAATCCCAACACGATACGCTTGAAAAATGTTGAACTAACATGTTTCACGAAACCATACCCTTTCCCTGGTTAATTCAATACCCGCTTGAATTAATTTCATTGCTACTTAAATCTAGTCGCTTTGAAACGACAAGTTTATGCTACAATTAAATAGTGTATATCCTGTTTTAGGTAACCTTTCAATTTGTTAAACATTCCGATAGCGTATAATTGCTTCTTATGTGTTTTCCATATAAACATTTGTTTACATAGTGTATTGAACTATCCGATAAAACCGTGTTTTCCAGTTTCGTAATCGCGCTTCGATAAGCGAGGATTTGCAGTTCGAATTCGTGTCATTTGAACCAATGTTGAATTTGATTCTTCAGCTTGTGCGTCGAAATCTTTTCTAGATTTTTTGTCACCGTATTTCAAAAGCAATGCACGTTTGTTTGTCTTTGTTCGACAACTAGGAGGTGTCTTACGTGTATTGGAGAGTTTCCCCGGGCGTACCTATTCTAATAAGATTCTCTTTTTAGCTTTTTTTAGCTGGAGGCCAAATGGGTTCTTTCTTTATGTAAACCAACTGCTTTTGTCTGTAGACCAACTGCTTTTATCTATAGACCGCTGCTGCAGTTATGGTAACAGGGTAAACAGATCTCGACGACCGTGGCGTTGCTGTGCTGACTCACCCTTGACAGCTTGCAAGCTAAGTATCCTGATACCTACAAGTATGCAACTCGTTTTTCTTTGTGTGTGCCAATAGCATATTCCGTATCAACGTTTGGTGTAGTTACTTGATAAGAAACGTGACATTGTAGAACTATTGTTTGTGGCTGCTAATCGATATTATCGCTCTACAGGTGTGATGTGCCATTGTTAAAAATGTTGGACAGACACACGTTTATTCTTTTATACTGATTGGTTTATTATACAAGCGGTACTATGTACAACTTAAAAGATGTCTGACATAAGCTCTCACACGTTAATTCTTTCCTACTTGTTAGTTATTTTACAAAAAGGATTAGGAAATTTTAAAAACGCTTGACAGAAGCTCTTACATATTGATTTACTATTTATTAATTTTATTTTGTGTGAAATACAAGATGCGCACTTCGTATCTAAATTCCTAAATTGTACGTACAATATAATTGTTTGCTTTGAAATAGTAACACTTAATCTATTGCTTTCGCTTGTTTGTACAGAATCCTTTATTTATTTTTATGTGTTAATAGATAGTCGTGGGCGATGTACTTTATTTTTTTCTTGGTATATAGGTGAATCTCCCCACTTTCCACGTTTGATGGTTAGCCTGATATTTACTTTTCTTCCGGCTATGTCTAGGTACGTAACACATTGAAAATCAAATGTATTGCATCATTATTTAGATGCCTCTTTGTTTGTGTGTGACTACTAAGTCCAAGGTACCGGGTGTAACTCCTATCACAGACTGCTTGAAAAATGTTATGGGAGCACATTTCACAAAAATACGCCCTCATTCTGATGGGAGGTAGAATATAGGTCGCATTTGTGAGTGTTGTCATGCCCGTTAAAGATCCATGCCTTGATTAGAACAATAAGGGTTGGGCAAAATTTTTAGTTAAAAAGCTCGCTTCCTGGCCAATGCAGCACCTTCAGGTGCAGCATTAAAGAATCATATGTAGTGTATCATTATTTGAGCGCCACTGTGGCTTAGTTGATATGCACGCGATTATGAAGCCCAAGATCCCAAGTTTGAATCCCGACACGGTCCGCTTCAAAAATGTTAGGCAAGCATTTTTCACAAAAATACGCCCTCGTTCGGGTGAGCTAAAAAAATTTACTTCTTGGTCAATGTAGTACCTTCGGGCGGAGCATTGGAAAATTAAATCTAGTGTGCCTACTTTATGTTATATAACTACGTGAATGGCACACCATCAAATAACAATACTAGGCCATGTGTGATTTTTCTTAAATGTATTTTCTAAATGGTACATTGCAAACCAGTAACCTTTCATCAAGACATGACATACATTGTGTTATTTACAATAGTATTACAATAATCACGGCATTGTCAGGCTGCTTACTTTATTTTATGTAACAATGTCAGTAGTACACAATCCCATAATTATATTAGTATATTGTTTGTTAATTTTACACACCAATAACCTTTGTACCAGTTCTGACAGGTATGCCGTGTTATCTACAATCGTCTTACAATAATCATAGGTTCTTCTGGCTGTCTACTTGATTTGGGTAGCAACGTCAATAGCACACCATCCTACAAAAACACTAGACTATGTATATTTTTTGTTAATTTTGTTTTTTAAATGCACGTTGTGCAAACCATTAACTTTTCTATCTGTACATGACAAATATGTCATGTGTTATTTGTAATGGTCTTACAATTATGGAAGTATCGTGCAACTACTTACTTTATTTTATGTGACGTCAATGACACACTAACCCACAACAAAACTAGGCCATGTATGTATTTTGTTAATTTGGTTTTTGAAATGCATTGTAAGTCCGAAACCTTTCTACGAGACACAACTGATATGTTGTGTGTTATTTACAAGGATCTTACAACAATCACAACATCTGCATACTTCATCCTATGTTGAAAGAGTTTTGCCCGTGCTTAACATGAGAATAGTGTATTAGCTAGCTGTGGACCTTACCCCAGCTTTAGAGTGATGCGCAAGGAGGTTTACCGTAGAACTGGGATGTAAACGAATTGAAGTTCAGAGACCACTACACCCATGTACATACTAGGTGTTATGACCCTAGGGATGGTGTAGGAACCCTAAGGTAAATGTTCCTAATAATGAAAAATTTACTATAAACAGAAAATACCTGAAACAAAAACAAGTTATTATAATACAAAGAAAGAGAGTAGTTTGGATCTCAAAATAATAATATAATAGATAATAATATATAGGTCAATATCTGATGGTTTCATGATTGACCATAAACACTCATGTACATCAAGATTATCTCAATACAAAACACGTATTCGCAAAAAACATTATTATTTGTTTAATAAATTTCATTATTGAACAGAACAAAAAAATTATAATAAAAATCTCTATAAGTGTACATAACGAAATATCCTTGTTCAAAGTTCTTAGAAAAATTTTGGTTCAATACTTATTACTTAATTAATTGGAATCTAGTTTCGCTGTTCAAACAAAAAACTTAGAGGATTAACTTCAATAAGCCTGTGGTTTTAAAAGTTTAGTTTAGCAAAAAGAATTATTTTAACATTACATGATAGAGGATAAAATATTTGATAGTCGCTTTTATATCTATGACCACATCTTAGATCTGTAAGTTATTAACAAAATTAACAGTGATTCGAAATATGAAAATCAGATCTGCCATCCTTACAAATTTACATGTGAGTATTTAAAACAAAATTCTGACTTCAAATTCTATTTATCGAGATACTTTCTAATATAAAAATATAACTGATACAAAGTTGCCTTTAACAGCTATAGCAAGATATTTAAGAATCAAATTTACAATATAAGGAAATAATAGTTGTCAAGTATCATATAGTTGCTATGTAGAAAGCAATACTAAAGGTTCTCTACATTTAATAAAGTTTTTATGATAGTTCTGGTTCTAGAATGTCATAAATAAATGTGTATTAAGAATGTTTATAAGATCTTTGAAAACCAATGTCCAAGCAAAGGAAATTTCTAGTGATAGTCAGACGTTATGCAAATGTTTTCAGTTCGGCAAACAAACAAAATAACACATTTGACTTACTCGTCTATTGAATAAACATTTTCTAAACAAACCAGAAACAGATAAAATCCACATTGTCGGAGACTTTCACAGCCAGAGTAACTTTGGTGACCAAAGTTTATAAAATGACACGGTCCCAACCCGGAACCATAAATATTTATAAAATCCACATGTTCCACAAACATGTAGGCCTCGGGATGAACTTCATAAGAATAAAGTACAAAACCTTAAACCCTCGCCGTAATTTTTAGCATGGAAACATTATTACTTCTCACAAAATAACAATTGCACGATGCGTAATTAGATAAACTCCTTATGTAGCTCATTCATAAATTATGTAAAATGTTAGTAACAATAAATCAAGATAACATTACCTCTAAGATGTTAATCCTTAAATTTTGTAAAACTTTAATAATGCAAAACTATGATAACATTATTATTAGAGTTGCTAATGCTTAAATGCATTGTTAAAAACGATATTAAATAAAATATTCTATTTATTTTATGCGAACCATTGGTTGGAACGTAAAGCTAGATTTTCTACAGGATATTCATTCTATCTGCTATAAAAATTTTAAAGCCACTCGCAGGTTGTGCTTCATGATTACAAAATCCATCTTAACTTGCCTGATACTGCGGTAAGACAAAATAAGTAAAATTACAATTGGTAATGACAAAATAAAGAAGACCAACTCTATAAGGTAACCAGAGAGATGACAAAAATATGGCAAAATACAATTGTCATGTCTCCAACTATACTCAATTAATTCACAGTAATTCATAGAAGATATTTACTATGTCTATACGTATTTACAAAATTTTCATTACTAAACTTTGTAACATTGATATATGCCAAAAAATTGGAAAACCATTCTCCTGAAAAGATTTTTACCTATAAGACATTGTGCGGTAAACGTTGGAGTGTATGTAAAATTGAAACAGCTCCAGAACGATTCCCAAAGCATAAAAGCTTAGCAGGTGAACTGTAATTTACTGAAGGGGGTGTTAGTATACAATTAGAGGTATTGGCGTGAAAAACATTAATACTGGTCAAACAGATCATTAATTGTATGGTTACCTTGTACTTGCATTCACCATTGGAGTCCCGCGAAGCTAGTGCATTGTTCCCAATTGACGCAACCTGGACGGGTAAGAACACTTTGGCACCGCGGACAATTAAAGTATTAGCTGTGATGTCGGCATAAGGCGATTCAATATTCTGCCTGTATGGTTAAAATTAGCATATCACTTTGTTATATGCGCAGCAAACAACAATAAACGATATGGTCGTTGAAAGTACTCATAGCTAACCTCCAATGGTATAAAGTTTAAACATACAAAATGGTAAATTTTGTTTATACGTAAAGTAAATGGCAGGAAAGAAAATTAAAAAAAAATTGTGTATCGAAATGAATGAAGTACTTTGCATGAAATACCTACACCAATAATATAAATAGAACCTAAAATGTTTAGAACGTAAAAAAATAAATAAAACTAATAAGTTGCATGTAAGAATGCTACATTAATTATGGTGGGGGAATGGTACGACTTTGTTAATGGGGCGTACCGCTTCGCCCGTGGGTGTTCTTACTTTATTTACCCATGATACACCATCAGAACCTGATAAAAGCTTTGCCACTCTCACCAAAGCCTAACACGCTGGGGGCAAATCAGGGGTAAAATAAAGTATGAGATAACCTTCCTCTATGGTTCGGGTAGGGGTGTTCCATTTAGGTTTGTGTTGCAGGTTATCCAGGTAGTTTTGATCAGCGTTTCTAAAAGCTCTGAACGAGTTGTTGGGACATTTGCCAACGACTAAGTCGATTTGCAGGAACATTCTGCAAATCCACTTCACACCGCGTAAGTACAGGCCCACTAGTCAAAAAATGACCTGGAGTCAAGGCATCCGTTCCTTCATTAGGCAATGTTGTAAGGGCGCAAACTGTGTGGAAATTTAGAATTCCTTCGATGCGTACCATAACCAAGCTAAAATCCTCCAATGAAAGTGTCGTTCTACCCACTATTCGTTTTAAATAGAACATAGCACTTTTGACACCAGTTTCCCACAGATGCCAAAATGGGATGCATAGGGGTG
The DNA here is from genome assembly GCA_036346225.1 of Platerodrilus igneus. Lineage (NCBI taxonomy): Eukaryota > Metazoa > Arthropoda > Insecta > Coleoptera > Lycidae > Platerodrilus > Platerodrilus igneus. Next base: position 814,951 of record JARFIW010000333.1, on the reverse strand, counting down.
GTTAAAACACCAATCTATTCCCCGTAAAGCTAAGTATTGCGTAATATCGGGTTGAGATGGGTCAAAGTAATTGTATATTTCCGAAATTTCTCTGGCAACACCAAGAAAGTTTCGGCCCTAATTAAAGTATATTTTAGTGGGTAAACTGCATCTAGCTATAAACCTATCTAACGCAGCAAGATAGGCTTCTGTAGTTAAGGCAATAACAACTTCAATGTGAATGGCTCGTGATACCACACAAATAAATAAGGCAATATATGATCTTTGAAATTTTGTAGAACGTAACGAGGAGATCTAATCATAAAGGGACCAGCAAAATCCAAGTCGGTATGCTTATAGCATTTTCCAGGTTCAACTCAGTAGTGTGGAAGGTTTGCCACAGAGGGCTAAACAGGTTCGCCCTGAAGGCAATAGCAAGACAGGCAGTGAATTATTCTACTTCGAATTAGTTGACGGATACATGAAATCCAAAACATAAGAGTAACTACTGATTGAGTTAACCGAGGACCTCCATGGCCCGAATATTTGTGATAGCAATCACATATTAATACCGCTAACCTACTATTTGTTGGAATAAGGTAGGGATGTTTGTTAGTTACGGAAAGGCTAGAATGGCGCAGACGGCCCCTCATCATGATTATTCCCGTGGGAGAGAGAAAGGTGATAACAGACTATACATCTTTCTGCAAGGTCGCCCCTTTTTTAATAATACAATGTCATGTTCGTACTGAGTAATTCTGATAGCAAATATAAGGAGCATTATGATACTCAGATGCAGTCAATGGACCTGTAGTCCTTGGAAAATGATGTTGACGTGCAAGGTAGTTAAAAGTAAACCTCTTAATCATCATCATCATTAGGTCTTAAGTCTTGCAACTCGTTAGACGCGCACCCTCATTGTTTGCTATTCTGAGCTAACCTACGCATTTCCTTGAAATTTCCACAGTCACCTCTACCTCCTTTTTCCTATCTCTGCTTGTAATATATCCTGCATTATTTCCCAAAAATGTCTTAGAACGTATCCTGTCCTTCTATTTCTCCTATTTTTTCCATAGATATCTTCCTTCCCTACTATTTCTATAACCTCTTTGTTATTAACTTTGTCTGTCCATGCTATCATCCTCATGCATCTGAAGCACAACATTCCAAAAGGCTTCTACCGTTCCTTTGTCTGCTTCTCCTAATGCCCTTATTTCATGGATGTACTGTGCTGTGCTCCACACATATGCTTTCAACAAGTTTCTCCTTGTTTCTATGTTTATTGTCTTAAACCTCTTAATATACGCAAAAATTCTTTGAACTTTAATCAAATTTGAAGACTTTAGTAGAACTGACAAATATTGTCCCACATCAAGGGTAGAAACGAAAGCGTGTTTAAAAGGTTTAAAGCTGTCTCAATTATATTCCGTGTACATTAATCACTAGGCCAATCAGAATAATCATAATATAAAGAGTCAGAACCCTGCCATCGACGCAGCACATACAATACAATAGTTCGGAAGGTGTCAATCTTTGGTTTGCAGGATCGGTAGCATTCTCAGGACTAGGAATGTACCTCCATATGGCTCTGGGTTGATAATCATGAATTTGAACAACTCGGTTCGCAAAAAATAATTTTAGATGATAAAGTGGCGTACAAATCCACTTTAATTTGTTCGTAGAATCACTAAAACATATGGGTTCTAGTAATTTTGTAGTGTCAAAAGCTAATGCAGCATATTTCAATAGCTTAGTCAATAGACATGCTGCTCCTAACTCAAGACGAGGAATTGTCCACATCTTTAACGGTGCAACACAGGTTTTAGAAGCTATCAAATGTACAAAAATATTTCTGCCAAATTCTACCCTCAAGTACACGACAGCGACCATCATTGCGGAACTGGCGTCAGAAAAACCAATTAAGTGAGCTCGGGTATCGCCAATTTTCCAAATACAACACAGTATTGTTATATGCTCAAGAAGTGACAGTTCTATCTGTATTTTCTGCTATTCTCGAAGAATGTCTACGGGCACTGCTTTATTCCAATCTACCTTTGCAACCAATAGCGTTGCATAAGGCATTTCAAAACAATCGTAAATGAACTTAAATAACCATTAATGTCAAATATGCGTGACAAAATCCCTCGCTTAGTGGGGGTGTCTGCAACAGAGACCCAGCCCATCGCATAAAGTCAATGTAGAATTAGAGTTTGGTAGATTTAGTACATTGGTATCAGAATGATTGATAACAGAAATGTGGGAACTTCCCCATTTCCCTAGGTCAAAGTTACCTAATTTTAGTAAATTAATCAATTCAGTTTTTAGATGGAAAGCATCTTCTACCGAATTGGTTCCGGTCAAGATGTCGTCTACATACGTGGATGAGCGAAAGACTTGAGAAGCCCTAGAGTAAACGTGACCATAGTCTTCTACTAATTGCTGTAAAACGCGAAGAGCAAGAAACGGATTACATGTTGTATCAAAAATAACACGAGTGTGTTCATATTCAGTTAAAGGTTCACAAGGGTGAAACCTACAAGATTATGTAAAAATTTTCTATCTTCAGGATGAATTACAATAGATCTAAACATTTATGAGATATCACAAGTTAACTTCAATTTGAGGTATCGAAGATTTTGTTATTACGAAACAATATCTGCCTCTAATTTGGGACCTGGTAAAAGAGTGTTGTTGAGAGTTGTGCCATTAATATCCCTATCGGCAGAGTTAAACACAACTCGAACTTCAGATTAGATAGCGTGTTCTTAACCATGGTGAGCCATTATATATGATTACAGATTCACAACTGGTATGAGTTGTTCCTGCAATATGTATTTAGCAATATTTTCTGAGTATAACTTATAAAAGTGACTATCACGCACAAACCGAGTTTCCAGCTCTAGAAAACGATTTGCAGCCAATTCCAGCGTTGAACCTAGTGTTCGTGAAACATTTTCTTTGAAAGGTAGCCGTACCACATATTGACTTGTATCATTTCATTCTGTAGTAGACTTGTAATAATTTACACACGCCACGTTTTCAGGAGACAGTTGTGGCACAAATGATATATCTTCAGCATCCCAGAAAGCGGGAATCATGTCGCTAAGGGACGGTTCTTGTAAAATGCTGGCATGTAACGCAACATCAACATGCATTTGACCTTACATGTGATTTTCCAATGCTCCATCCGAAGGTACTAAATTGGTCAGGAAGCGAGTTTTTTTTACCTGAAAAATTTTTAATTTTGCTGAACCCTTGCTGTTCTAAGCAAGGTAGAGATCTTTAACATGGGTGACAACACTCACACACGGGACCTCTATTTTACCTCTCATCCGAACGAGGTCGTATTTTTGTGAAAAATGCTCGCCTAACATTTTTCACGCGGACCATGTCAGATTCAATCTCGAGACCTTGGGCGTAGAAGTCACACGCATACCAACTACGCCACAGAACCCCCTAATGCATTTGACCAGTGGCGGGCATATCACTCACGATGACCCAACCAAACGAGGTAAGGAGTGTCGAGACCTTGCCTGTTCAAAGCAAGGGATCGTTGAGTGTGGCATCTAGGACAGCTTGAACACCTAATAGCATATCAATTGGGGCTGAAATCCGCCAGTTGAAGTGAAAAAAATTTGTCTAATTCCTGCTTAGATAAAATTGTTATCGGAAGATCAGCAGTTGTACAAGATAAAAGAACAACCTGTAAATTTAAGGAAATGTTGTTGTCATATATTGATGTCACTATACAAGTAACAAGACCATGAACTTCTGCTAACGAAGACTGGCCTACTCGGCGTGTTTCAAACGAACTCTTCTTGCGTTTAAGACCTGTTTTGTTTGCTAACAATAATGTGATGAAGTTGGAATGCGAGCCTTTATCTAAAACTATATGACCGCCACAAGCTAGAATTCTCACCTGAGCCGTGACTAAAAGCACAACTGTTCCTGTTCACTCGTGCAGGAATGAACAAGAGAAATTCAAGCAGGAGAATGTTCAGTAGAATTATCAGAAGTTGAAGAGTGTCTTACCACACTTTGTGGCGGAGTCAGAGCATTGCAAGAAATCGGTGTATCACTGCACAGGAGCTCTGGATCCATGTATATTTTTTAGATCATAAACTAAACAGGAGATTTTTATAAACTGTACACAGCACAAACTTTGGTGTTAATTTAGAGGTATATTTATCACCAGCACTCGAAAGTACTTTATTTCACCTCCAGACTTTATCACCTATTTCAAAAGAAATATGTCTTTCCCTTAAGTTAAATTGCCTTCTCGATCGTTCATATGATAAATGTAACTTTACTCTAACATTTTAAAAAATCTTTGCTAAACCCTGACGATCCGAAACATATAAAGGCTTACTACCAGGAATTACTTTTATATTCTCCATTGCTTCTGATATTATACCATAAAATGTTCCAGTTAATGGTACATGCCGACTAAATACTAGAGAGTTTGGCGTATAACCAGTAGCTTGATAACTTGCAGACTTATGGCTTATTGAATTTTTGACAATACTGCATTCCAAGAATCACGCTTCTGAACATAAGATCGAATAGCGGTGCCAACGGTTCTATTAAATCTCTACAAAATCACACTGTGGAAAATAAACGGTAGCAAACCAGATTTTTTGAATTTCGAATTTATTGCACCAATCCTTAAAATTATTAAGCTTTAACTATGCGCCATTGTCGCAAATGATAAATTTTGGTTCTGCAAAAACAAAAAAATACTTTTTCTTGAATAGCCGGTGTTTTAGCATTATGTAACGAATGTAAAATAGTATATTTGGGAAACCAATCACCAATAACTAATAGCCGCTTATAACCAGACTTAGAACATGGAAATGGACCCATAAGATTTAGAATTATCATCCGAAGGAAATTCAATACCCTTTTCTTTGGCCATTAAACCAAATGGAGCAAGCAGTATTAGATCATTTTTGCGATCCACAAACTAAACACTTTCGACAAAATTTTAATATATTCAAATTCATTTTTCGACAACAATATAATTCTTGAACATGAGACAAAGTTTTGAAATACCCAAAATGTCTTGCGGTAGAGGGATCATGACAAGATCTAATAATATCCTTTCATTGGACCTTTGGAACAAGAAATTTCTACTCTATAACATTAGATATTACAGGTAAGCTAGATGGAAAAAACTTAAAAATAAAACTGATTTCTACTTTATATCGTGACTAATCATTAGATAATGACAGAATTTTTTTTTCTTAAAGACTCATACCAGGGTCCTACTTATCTAAAAAAAATTCAATTAGATTAACAGTACATTTGATTTTCTAATGCTCCACCCGAAGGTATTACGTTGACCAGAAGCGACTATTTTTTACCTGGAAATTTTGAATTTTGTCAAACCCTTGCTGTTTCAAGCAAGGTAGGGGTCTTTAACGAGTATGACAACACTCACATGTGGGACCTACATTTTACCTCTCATCTGAAAGAGAGCGCATTTTTCTGAAAAATGTTCGCTTAACCTTTTCAAGAAGACGATGTAGGGATTTAAATCCAGGACCTTGCGCTCAGTAATCAAATGCATACCAACTGAACCATGAAGCTGTCAAATAGATTAACAGCTGGATTTTCTATTGCTGTAGCATTACTGAGGCATAAGTAATTGTCATGTATTATTAGTGCCGAAGACCAAACTACACGAAAGATTATTACCAACATCACTATTAGCAAACCAAGAATTATACTTAAAATTCGCTACTATACCAAACTGCTTTTCGAAATCATTACCAAAGATTATAGATTGTGATAGAGAAGGAACCAGTAATGCATTAAGAATGCAACACTGCCTGCTTATAGTAATTGGAAGATCAACTGAACCTACTTTTCATTAACCCATCAGCTGTTGAAACTCCTTGTTTTTCTAATTTAAAAACTTCCAATCCTAGATCGTTTATAAGTGGAATTGCTAAAGGTTCTATAACTGTAGGAGTACATCAGGAATCAAATAGGCCTGTGACGTTTCCATCAAAATGATTTACTGTAATATAAAGCAGATTATCTTTAGGTTTCTCTCCAAACAAAACATGTCTTAGATTTAACTGGTCTGCTACAAAAATATTTGACTTTCTACCAGTTGGACCATTCCTTGCACAAAATAATTTCCTTTTTTGATATATCATGATAGAAGTCTTTTTAAAAGCTGCAGAATACCGGCCCTGCTGCCTCTGCCTTTCTATAAATTTTTTGAACACGTAACGCAATTTGTACTTATGACCGTTTTATGGCCATATTCACAACAAAGTGATTTTTTAGGAGCTTTACAAATTCTATACAAATGACCATTTCAAACAATTCTAACAAATAAAATCCTTTGTTCTTTTTACTTCAGATGGACCGACTTTCAAAAACTGCTTTAGAAATATTTATATTACATTATATATGATCTTCAACCACTTTGACAGGTACATGGGAGCACCTACCATCAGAGTGGAAAAGGCTTATATGATAGAGATTGTATATTGTTCAACGCGATTCCCTTATCAAATAGGTCGTGGTTTTGAATGGATTTGAATAACAAAAGTGTTGCTTCTGAGATGGTGTGTAAGAGCATGCGTCCCTGTTTAAGATGCAGCTAATGTTCGGTTGGTGAGTAGTTGCATCTGCACCAGATTTATTCACCCTAACTGCTTTAGGACTCTAAGTGAAAGTTATAATTGATTAAAAAAGAATAGCCATTAGTTCTATTGTGAAAATATTAATTCAAATATAGCTGTTTAAAATATTTGACTTAAAAGTAACGATTTAAATTAAAAGACCATTTTAAAAGAATCTAACGCTAAAATCGTAATCACCGGGAGATGCTGCTAGCTAAAAATCAGTGAATATATTGCTTGCCTACAATTTGATATTTACAAGTAAAAGGTTATATTCTATTGCGTGAATTTTAGATAATGAATACGGTTTTCTCCCTATAATGAGTTGTAAGATTATCCACAATTTAGATTATTAGGGATTGTTAAAGCGTGCTTTCCCAATTAAAGAATGAACCCGATTAATGAGGCGTAAGACAAAACATTCAATTTTAATAAAGCGTTGGTCAATATCAAAAAGCATTGTTGTGGGTGTAGAAAAACGAGAAGAATTATGTTTTTAGCTGAAAACGCATGTCATATACTTACTGCATAAGTTGTGGCACAAGTTCTTGTGGTAAAATCTATATGCTGATGTTAAGATACTGCGAGAATTTTTGCAATTTGTAATTTTATCCCACATTCGTTTTTGGTTTAATTATTTCACTAGCCACACATGGTAGCGATAGTAATGCTAGTAATTATAAACAATACAGAGCATTACGACTTCGAAATCAAGATATAAACGACATGTAGAAAATCGAAAATCATGGAAACCATTCAAATTTTTAGTTTGTGCTTCTCGATAAAATAGTAACAATTTCCACACAGCTGTATACTCTGAAGGGCGATTACACAAAAGTGTAATAATACCATTAAACTTTTTTCTTGAAAATACTTAAATAGACTAACAATTTAGAAATCTTAAATTTTAAGAAATTACCGTTGTACCGGGTTACTTTGTGCAGATTTTTGAAGTTTTCTTTTGTTTTTTAGCTAAAGTTTTCTTAGAAATCGACATACAAAGGCCAGAGACTCATCAATCACTTTATAGGGATGCAGACAACCATGCTTACATATTGTTTACTTTTTTATCCTTAAATAGTTGTTTTATTTTCCCCAAATTTGTGTATAGTTACCCAGCAGGCCAGGTTAATTTGCACAATCATTAAAACCTGTATAGGTTTACTATGTCTAAGCAATTTTGTGTAACGATACCCCATATACAGCTTAAAAGTTGCTTCATTTTTTAAAGAATGTGAAGATCTACAAGAAAAGCACGTTCTCATTGTGTTTTAAGTTTTATTTTTAAGTAAAATAGATAGGTATTATTTACAAATGTATTAGAGCTCAGGAACACTAACAATTTCACAAGTTTTACTGATTGTTTTGGGCTCATTAATGTGACAGATTATGTTACTACATTCATAAAATAACTCGTCTTGTTTTCCATTTGGCCATTTCCACACCTTCTTCGCTTTTGTCATTGCTCGAACGACTGCACCTGTTTTTTTCACTTCAATGATGAGTCATGGAAATATCTCACCTTCATAAGGAAAAATTACGTATTCGTCAACTTTTTTCTTTAGTACTGGCACAATATTTTCTTTGGATCAATTGGGCAGTCATTGAAATTTGTTCCATCAAGTAAGGAGCCTGTAACAGAGTTCTTTTTCTGTCCATTATTTTTCACATCTTCAATACAGACACTTTTACCTGCGACAACGTTCATTTTTCTTTTTCGTGACATGGAAGTTTGAGGGTTCAAAATATCTGCTGTCTGCTTTTCCAGAAATGACGTAAAATTGTCCTTAAGGATTTCCATGTCATAGGAGTTTCTTATTTTGAAGCCCTTCGAAGTTCTTCAAAAGAAACAGGGTAAATGACAGTTTTATAAAATCTAGATATTAAATTGAATATTTGATTATTACATGCATTAACTTTTTCAGCAAGACGAGAAAATGCTGTTTGTCCAATGATGTCTTGTTATTCCCATGGAAGAATCTTTATAGTCTGACAAAAGCGAGATCGAGGTGTTGGCTTATATGACTATTGGTTGAAGGTTAATATACAAATTTTATGATATTCTTCTTTTGCTTGAATAACGTTCACTGATATGTGAGATGAAAGATTATCTCTGATCAATACCTTGATGTATTCTTTTTTCTTCAAACATGCCAACATAAGTAAAAGAAGCCACTCCTCAAATACGAACCCATCGCACCAACCACTAACAGTGCTGGTATACCTAGATCTTGGAAGTCTGCTTTGACATCAAGTATTCCAGATATTGTTTGCTTTGTATACCACAAATGGAGGGAGCACTTCACTTGTTGCAATATCGGATATCATAAAAGGAATGCTATATTTTGAAATATTACGAATGTTTACTGGGTATTTACTTCCTCTCTTGACAAGACATCTTTTAAAGCTAAGATTGTCGGTCAGGTTAGAATCATCATATTTAAAAATGTTTTGCATCTTACATTAAAAAAGTTCGAATTACAATCCCGCAAGCGCGGTATATGAGTGACGCAACCGCCGTTGGTAACGCTAATCCATTAAGTGGAAATTAACGCGCCCATCTGTCAATGACGTCACACAACATGCAAATTTAAACGCGCAATTGACGGAACATATTCCAAATTCGCAAACAATTCGTAAGGATGGAATACTCACATGAATAGGTCCAGCTTCCTTCAGGGTTGCTAGGACCCCCTTCAAGATAGTTTACGGATGGTGCGCCTAGCGTCCTTGGGGATGGCTGGAGCCCCCTTCAGAATTATTTAAAGATGGTGACTGCTCCGGTTAGCTGCTAGCGTGGCGTGATCTCCGGTTCGCCCAGGTCGTATCCAGATTGGGTCTTCTTTCTATCTTATGTAGAGGTAACGATAAGAAACGGGTTATGGAACGACAGTTAAAGAAAAGGCAAGGAAATCTACATAAAAAAGATAAATACACGATACGATACCTAAACCAAACCACTCCTCTTCAAGTTCAAAGGCAAAAGCCGCGTTTCCGCGTCTCTCGGAAACTCCCCACTTTTCTTCTCCCGCCACTCGCGTCAGCGCGATCTGGCGCAAACGCACTCTGACGTGACGGAAACACACGCCAAGTCTTTTGAATTTATGGCGCGAACTCACGCACAGCAAGACTAAACTAAAAAATGTCTAGTGCCAAATTGGCACGTAACATACGTTGGAACATTATCTAAAGTTATTAAGAAATTGGTAGTATACTCTGTTAAAATTTTTTTGTTTACTGATGCTCAAACTTTTTTATGTTGACCGCAAATCATACAGACAATTCTGGATGTCGCATTAGGAACAGACTCATAAAGCTTTTGCCAGGGCTATGATATTATTTTTGAAATGTGGGACATTTCTCTCTACTTTTGTCAAATAATTTTTATTAATACTGCACAGGTCAGTTTGCATCTGGAATGTGCATTTCACAAATTTTCCTTCTTTGGCCAGAAAAAATATTGTTGATTTACCAGGCTTTCCTAGGCAACCTTTCAACTTACAATTTATTGTCCTTCTACTAATGCCATATTGTTTAGCCGCTTCTTCTTGCATGAGGATCTTAGATTGAATAGCCTCTAATCATTTATTCAATTGATTATAGTCTTTATATTTTCTGGAACCGACTGTCCTTTTGTACTTGTTAGGCATCAGAAATGAATAAAAAAAATTAAATTTCAACTAGACGGTGAAACGACTTTTTTTTACAAAAGGCCCCACGTTGTGAGCCACTGAAACGCCTTTGTTTTACAAAGGACTGAAACGTCTTTTTGTTCTATTGTACTGAAAGCACCACTGTAACGTTATTTCTTTTACATTAAGGCGCTAGTAAACCAAAAGTCTTTCGACATAGCTAGGGGTCTTTTCCTGGGTAGAGCAATAAGAAGTGGGGGGGTAAGTCGAATTCTGTTTGCAAACCAAAGCCAAGCTAAATCAAATAGGCGCCACCATGTCCTGAGATAATTACGATAATTGCAAAGCACAGTTCTAAGGGCGGACGTGGAAACCCAAAGATAAAATGATCGCCTTCGTTAACAAAAACCTGACTTATCAAAATAAGACGCAGCTCCTGTAAGAAATTGCAAAGATTAAGTAAATAAAAAAGTAGAACACCATTTGTGTCCTATAAAAGTATATAAAAATAAAAAAATGTATATCCAATATAATATTGGCACCAAATTATTACTCAAAAAAATTTTACCTTTGTGTATTTAGATTTGATCGCTTTTGACCAAAATAAAAGCCTTAAATTTGAACTAATTGTTTACTAAAAAAAACTCTTAAAATATCGGAACCTTTTAACAAGAAAAAAATTATCATTATCAACTACATCAAAGTTAAAGTTTTGACTTTTTTAAAACAACCAACTATACTTTAAACATGAACCTGTTGTAAATATTTGAGTGATAATAATTTGTAAGCATAACACACTGAATTACGTTCTAACCTGGGCAGATCTTTTCAGGTTGATTACAATTACTAGAATCTTACATAACGTGGATTTGAACTTTCATATTTACGTTTAATAATTTATGTATAGATAAAAGCTGATCACAAAAATAGGAATGTTTTGTTTAAATTCCATTACAGCTGCGCAAAGCATCTGCTTTCAAGACAACATCTGTCAACTGTGCAAAACAAAAAAATATGACGTCGAAAACATACGTTGAAATTATCGAAGGTTCAAATGGAACAAAGCTTGTTTTTATAGAAAGCTAATCTGACAAAATTTTGTTCTACGGCTTATAAAACCAGTTCAACAATAATTGAAATTTACACAATTTACATGTTGTAAACATAATAGCAAGTTTACGTGCTCTAACCTTTAAAACACATGTATGAATTATCTTATAACTAATAACGAACCAAAACTGCTTTTGTTGCTTCACGATAAATTGTGATGGAAATTTCGTTCTTCAAACAAGGTTACCAGTCATTTCTAATTAGATACGACTGCATCCAAATTAACATCCATAATTTCTTAGTAGACAAATTTCTTATTAGACAAATTTCAAATCGACTGTTCCTAAGTAACGGTAATTCTACATTTTTGGATCCTACATGACGAATTCTACATGTTTCATTCTACGTGTCGCGCTAACTAAATTAATTCAAATTAAATTAGTTCGTAAAATATATACTTTACCAACCGTTAGTAGAAGATATCTCAATAGTTAATAATTGATGCGAAGGTTGCCAGCCTCTAGCCGAAAATACATCTTAATCAAGCTGTTGTCAGCGGTCGACTAACTTGTCGAAACTAGAACCGAGTGGTTGGGACGTTAGAGGCGTGGAATACAAAACAAACAACTAGAGATGCGCTTGGAAATAGCTTTATGTGACAGATATATTAATATAAGTAGATCAATAAGGAACAATGCACGCTTAGCGCATTATTCTTGTAATTCAATGCAAATAATTATTACTGAAAATAAAAATGTTACAACGGTGTGATTTCAATGCTTTCTTACAACAAATACGTTTCATAGTAGTAGCTATAGGCAGGTGTATAGGCAAAGAAAACCTTTAATAAGGTTCTGTTGAACTTACATTGAACATTCTAAATTAAAAGACAAAACAGGAGGTGTTTGGGTTACTTATTTTGCACACCGTTTAGAGTTGCTTTGCACAGTGTGCAAAGTAAATTACCACCCTAAACAAAATTTTAGATTTGTGAAAATCTCAAGTTATCAACTTGCCCATTTCCAATTTTCATGCCCATGATATAAGGATTAAAAATACCAGTACTCATTTTTAAAATGCCTTTTAAACCAAAGCTACATGCAAAAGTTCTATAAAAACAATTAAACACGTTATCCAAGGTTGTCAACAATCTGAAACCAAATGAGTGAAAAGAGGAATGACATACCATTGCATTCTAGACTTAGATATTCATCCTATCAAACTTATTTAGCACCCCCTCCGCCCTAGATGGTTTTTGCAGCTAATTTAGCTATCAGGGGTGGGTATGGTTACCTAGTGTTGTGTAAAGTAACCCAGTGCTACGGTAGTGATAAAGTTAATTTTTTAAAGACTTACAAAACTTCACTGCACCTAATATTGGTCACAATCGGTCATGCTTTCTAAATATCCTCAAAGTCTACCATTTTCTATAATATGTTGGTTAATGATAAAAGTTATAAAAAAAGTTGATGAAAGTTAAATAAATTTGTTGTTAGTGCTTAACATAAATAAAGAACTGTAAGTAAATATAGTATTATAGTAGTATTATAGTTATGGTTTCAACATTTTTAGATTATTTTCAATAAACTTAAGTATGAATTGCTTAGCTATTTGTTGAAAACCTTGCATGATATTGTAACGTGCTACTACTACCGCGTTTCTTTAATTTAAAACAAGTAATAATAGAGGTCTCTATTACTCACTGTTCACAAGTCTAATTAACAGTATATGCCTTATTCATATATGTTTTCAGTCCACTTAACAATGAAGCACTATTACACTAATGAATTTACAAGCACTAATTTCGTCTTAAACTAACTTCTTTACCATAGGTCCATTAACAACACTAACACAACTATTTGTTTATACACTTCTATTTATTTATGTATACTGCAAGCTGCATGTACATTAGACACAGCATATAACATTTATGTTTACTTCTGAAAGCTCAAACTACTATTACTTTACAACATTATAATTTATATTAGACATTCTAGTATAGACTGCCCTTGCATTTCTCAGCGGTCTTATATATACTCAGATTTAAAGATACGACTTATCTTCTGGTAATTACGAAAACCTTCCCGGTCTGGCGAGAATGAACAGTGCTGGCGGCGTTTTGTGTGTTTGATTGCTAAAAGCATTCTAGAATCCTGGAAACTATGCAGACCCTACAACGCTTGTGTGTTTGACGGGTTGCCTAATAGTAGCTCGCAACAATATTATTATTTATATAAGGCGATTTTTCGCGACATACTTGAATTGTTCGAGAATGTATGGTATGTTGAAGTATCCCCCCACTATTTAAAAAATATTTACTTGTGCGGCACCGCGAAAACGTATTGTAGTTTCCTAACCTCGCTTTGAATAATTACCCGGTAAAAGTCAAGTGTTTAACATACACAAGCATAACCTGGTACAGATCAGGGTATGTTCGTTTATCTGATAGAATGGTGCCGTACAATTTCCCCTCCAGTAAATTTTATCGCCAAAACGCAAGTTTAACACATACACACATAATTAAGTATGTTAGTTTATGTCGCAAAAAATCGCTTATAGTTCCTTTGGTTTAATAAAAAAGATTTTGCATTCGCAATATAATAGTCTGTACCTATAATTTGAATTTCTAGTGATATGGTTATTAGAAATCATTATAGGATAGTCGTAATATCTTGATTTATACTACTTTTTATTTGTCTATTAAAGCTAACCAAATTTATTTAATCAAATACAATTTTTTATTACCTAAGATTTGAAAATCACTAAAGTTATAATTGTTTGAAAATTTTGTTTATTGCAACAATAAAATAGAATTTTTGCGACTGAATCGTAATATAATGGTTAATATGCACGTTTTTAAGTTCTACAGATATATTTTTCAAAATTATATATTTATTAACTCCTATAGGTTTGTAAACTATAATACACTTTTATTTATCACAGTATCTATTGATATATTCAGAAACATTTTCACTTCACTTTTATATATCTCCCCTTAAACATATATAACCTATACAACCTATGTCAATAAATAAAAATTAATAGTTCAAAAACCTTTTAAATCGTTATCATGGTGTGTAGTTAGCAAGACCTTATTTTTAGTACTTAGAAATGCCTGCTGCTGTTTGTGAAGATAAAACTGATCGAGATGAGTTAATGAGGAATGCGTTAAGGGCACACATTTTACGTGAACGTGAACGACAAAAACAAGAACGCGAAGCTGAAGTAGAGGAAGAACGCTTACGTAAAGAAAGAGAAGCTCGTGAGCAGCAGGATGTAATGACATTAGGCGAAACTCGGGAACAAATTAAATCACTTGAAGCAAAATTGCAACAACTGAAAGAAGAAAAGCATCAGCTATTTTTACAGTTAAAGAAGGTTTTAAATGAAGATGATAATCGAAGAAGACAGTTAGTTAAAGAATCAAGGTAAGTGACTTTATAATGAAGTTTCTTGTCTCTATGGAACTTGCTCGGTTAGTTCTACCAGTTATAATGACACTTTTTATTCTAGCACAAAATCCAAACCTGTATATGAATTAAAGGTCACAAGACTTGATATTTTAGATCCCTTACTGATGACATGAAGTCTCACAATAATAGACTAAATATTGTAAGGCTCTTGAATTACCGACATATCGCTACTCCCTCTGTTCTAAATTTTTCTGCGTTTTAAATCTTCCAGAATCAGTATTCGCCTTCACCCAAAATGTGCAGTCATATGAATGTTGACCTATTTCAACATAATCCAGCCAGACTCTGCAAGTCACACAAAAGGTTTGACTTGTGCTGTAGTAGTGTTATAATTTAATTCTATTTAATATGACTGTTTATCAATTTAGAGGTGTCTTATGTCACGATCTTAATCGAATTTGTGATGTAGCAATGTTGTGGCTAAAGTACTATTCATTTAGATGCCATATTATTATGATTGCAGATGTCCTCCAAAATCTTAACGACATTGTGCAGAATGCAAATCTAACTAACATTTATTTAAACCAACCTGAAAATATAAAGTATTTCCTAATTGTCAGAGAGAGGTATACATTCAACTATTCATTATAACCGGAATAATTATTGATTATTTCCTTGTTACTTATATGTTTCTAATAGGTCGAACAGCACACTTCATATGTCCTTTTCTTCTGCTTATTCACTTTCTCCTCTGCGCATCAAGGGTCATTGAGAGAGTAAAACAATCTGTGTAAAGTTGATCCCTCATCATCAAAATTTGAAAACTATGATTAGAGTTCTAGTTGCCCTTCGAAGAGTTGTAAAGTTCTCAATCGGTTTTAGAAATAGTTCTGGCCCATTTTCAGCAGTCAAAAGGCCAACTGCACAAAACCGTTCACTTTAGCAAGACAAAACTGTTTCATTTCCGCCGAAATTAATTCAAGTTCTAAGAAAAATCGATATCTCTTCGGTAGGTTACCAAAACTAGAAACTGATCGATTTTCGAAAAACAGTTTTTTCCTATTTGAACTTAAACAATTCGACATTGACGATACTTTGATGAGCTAAAACTCTTTCATGAATTAATTCAAGTCTTAAGGAAAATTGAAGAACTCTTTGGGTGAGAGTAAAGGAGCATACCAGAATTTCAAAAACTGAATGATTTAAAAAAAAATTTTTTTTCAACCTACTTAAAAAATTTTGGCACGTAGGTTAGTGAGTGTATATATGTATGTGCAGTTAAATATATTCATTAATAACAGTAAATACAGCATTGTGCATGTGAATACAATATATATATATATATATATATATATATATATATATTGCCGTGAAACTCACAAAAATCTATGCCCCATCGTTTGGACGTCATAAAAGTGCCATGGAAGTCAGGAACTCTCGTATTTTTCCTAGAGACCAATCAAGCTCCACGAATTGGGCCAACATAAAATTTTCTGAAAAAAATAATAAAAAAAATTTCGTACACTACCTTTTGAACGCCTCCTAATTTCTGCTTACCTCGGCTAGCTCAGCAATCGGCTTCTTCTTGAATACCTACCATTTTAAGTACTTTCCTTTCTCACCCACACAGTCAATGAAATTACCACTCAAATAATGCAACAAACATACAACCTTTTTATTTATACATATTACAAGTTTCCATTATTAATAAAATATTTACACCTTGGTACAGACAGTTTGCTAAAACTGTTACCACTTCAATCATTAAATACTTTAAAGTCCTTAATTTAATATATTTCAACAAATTTTATTTAATTCGAGTACATGGGCCCCTAATGCAACCCTAGTTTGATTTTATTCTGGTCTATTTTGAGCTCATTATAACCCAGTTCCTCTAAATGCTTTAAAACCTTGTATTTTTATTAAAAACAAATTTAAAGACCCGTTTACTCTTTTACAACAACATTTTATATCATGAATAAACATTTATATATTATCAATAAAACCTTTTAAATAATCAAGATTAATTGTCCTGCACATATACCCCAGTAAACAAGTTTTTATGGTAATCAATACACCCCCAATAAGTCAAAACACTGAAACACAAAAATATCAACACAAATGTTTATACAAAAAACAGGAAATTAAGTTTCTTTACCTGTAGAAGGCTCCGTCCTTCGTCACCGCTGAAGATGGTTACCAGAAACCCTCGTTGTTGTGTCCATATACTTCAATTCTGCCTGGATCCAACTGATCCCCACCATCCAAATCTCTGCCACTACCTCTATTCGTCTACCCAGATATTTGCCTTGTCCCAAACGTTAACATTCCATACCAAATAAACTTCATGCATACAAGTTAAGCTTTAGGCTTTGCTTACCCAAGTACCATCCCTTCATTCAATAGAGTTGTAGTAACGGCACCTTTTTATCTAAACCTTAGCACCCACTCGTGCAACATAACTTTTACTACTTTAGCGGTACATTACTACAGCTTTACATTGTTTCAAACAGGATGTTGTATGCTACTTTACCGAATACACAATAATTAATACACATAAGAGCATATACCATTAATTATGTTGAAGATCTAAGCGCGATCTCGGATCTAAAACGAAAAAAAGCTTCAATATGTTTCGCCGGGTATTTATACGCTTTTCACACCTCTCAAGGAACCTCCCTTCACTGAAAAGTTTATTTTTAAAAACACTTCCACAAATTCTGAACGTAACGTCTTAAAAATTCCGAGATGATTTTAATGTTACCCTGAATTTTGTTTACTACCTTAACGGACGCGCGTTTCTCACAACTGCTTAGCCTTAAAAAATGATATAATTTTCCCTCGTCACAATGCTCCACCTATCAGCTATCTTTCTCCGTTCTACCTATATTTATTGTCTTTTTTAGAAACCCCCTCTCAACTACAGAAAATCGATATTGTTGTTGGCCTTCATATTTATCAGTGTATTTAGACGTGACTTGTAGACAACGCTTTCTTATACGTTTCTTTGTCTGTTTTACATTATCGATCATTTATTTCACTTAGTCTTCAAGGCACGTGTTATTGTTAGCAGTTTGTTAAATCGACCGTTGCCACAATTCTATACAAATTCTGTCTCAACGTATAATCCAGTTCTATGAACCTGACATTTAACCACATGTGTTTCTTCAAAGCCACTTGTTATTTAAAATAACAATTCCAAGTTTCTCCCTTCTTAGTATTTGTAAACGAACTTTTGCTTTTATGTAAATGGAAAGATGCGTTTAAAATTATTCATTTCCTATACTTGCCAGCTCTATTTCTGTGTCCATGCGTTTGATTTTTAAATTATTATAATTACTTATGCGTATCCTTGAGTTTTTGTGTACTTTAAAGTTTTTTCCCTTATGCAATTTTAACATTCCAATTTAAATATAGAAAAATATCTTAATACGGATAGTTATATCTTAATAACTATCCGTTTCACTATATAAACTGATTAATTTGGCACGTCAATAATTTGCTCCTATTTCCTATATACACAGTTGATAAAATTTTATTGTCTACACCTATTTAACCTATAATTCCACGACAATATATATTCTTCTGCTGGTTTTATTACTCCACCCCTCCGCCCTAATATTTATTTATATATATATATATATATAATTTAATTTTTATTTTATTTATAAATTCTGATACACGACTTTTGTCGTCGCCCCTAATTTTAGTATTCAATGAATGATTCCTATATGATGTGTTTCAGCAAAGTTTGGTTGGTTATCTATTTAACTGTTTACTATATTTTATGCCTCGACTATATGAAACCTTTATCTCAGGGCGTTCACCTACTCACCGTGGGTTCAATCGTGAGTAGATGTGCACTGCCCTACCAAACTGCACACTCGTTTGTTTTACCACTTTTTATATGGAATTATTTACTGTGTATGCCAAATTTTACTGATCAATGTTGCTTGGTGCCAAATTAATTTATGTATACAATTTCTGACTTATCTGACGTTTTAAGATATTTCACGGTACTCACCTGAATTATACAGCGCTGATGCCTTCTTTAAATGTTGCTGGCTCAAGTTCTTATTCGCCGTACGCGCCTTTACAAGGATTCACAATCACTGATGATCCTGCGTATCGCTTCCAGGTGTCTTAATTTAATTTTGCTGACCCCAAATCTGAAATAATTTACCCTAATTTTAGAATTTTGAATATACCGTTGTATCTACTTCCCCTGCGTTAATCCTTCCGTGTTCCCTTGATTTCTGCGTTGATTCTTCCCCTGTACTTTGCTGCTCTCCTGTTTTCTCTCTGCGTGCTCCAATTAATCCTTTCTTCTTTCCGTAGTCAATCCCAAACCTATCCTGCCGTCCTGTTCCAATTCAATCTATGCCCTGCTATATCTTCAATGTCCACTCTATGTCCTACTGCCGTTAATCTTTATCCAAATTACTCCAAAATTATAAATATCGTCGTTGCTTCGCCGTCGCTTTGTATAACCACTCGAATCTCCTACTGCCTTTTAACCAAAATCGTTCCAATTCCAATACCAATCTCGTTCCAAATCTAACTAAATATCTGCTACTTTCCGTCGCACTATAAACACTCTAAATATTCTCCAATTATCGTCGCTTTTATAACACCGATGCTTCTTATACTTTCACTTTACTGAATCATACTATGTAAACTCAAAAACATTTATTTTATTCAAATATTATACAACTTTAACACAGGTTTGCAAAACACGTCTTTTTACTAAAAGAAATCGAAATAGAATCCTCTTATTTACTTCGCTAGGCAATAAGCATAACAAAACTAGCTTACTTAATCACATTTTAAAATCATAAAACTATCCAATAACAACTTTTCTTTTCTCTAGTGTCACAAATACCTTAACTATAGTCTTTACATACAATCCTAATTTCTACCATTGGTCCTAAACACTTCACAATTCTCCAATTATATCTTTGATTTCTATTCACTTATAATTTTGAATTTACAATTCGTCCAAAAGTTGATTCTACTTAAATGAAAAGCCAAAATAATTCACACCAGACCTGGACGCTTGGTTGATTGTAGATATCCGTAGACGCGTCCGGTTTTCCGACGGCAAATGTACCTTCAATAGCTTATAAATTTTCAACTTAGTATAAAACCTTGAGTACCGTGCATTGTATCAACGTCATTAAGTCATCTTGTTTACCTTTTGGCACATACGTTTCAAACTAAAATAGTAAATACTTTAGCATATGTAAAGTACGGCAAAATATAGTTTTTGAATTACTGGATCTTATATATTGATTATGTCGTTTGGCATACATCCTTTTTAACACACAAATCTACTCTTAGAAGCCTTGTCCCCCCCCCTTTTACATAACATTGGCCCCACTGATTTTGAATGAAATTGGAAATTTCGTATGTTTTTTTCTCTTCCCCTGGTGTGCAAAAATTTCTAATTTTTATTTAAAATCACCCCCCCCCGCATTTTTACATATTAATTATTCAACCCCTATTCGCCTTTCTCTCACGTCTATCTTACTACGCTATATACTAACCTATACTATAAAGAAAAAAACAAAAACTAAACTTTCCGTTGCATAAACTATATAATAAACTATCCTACTAAACCCTCTTCCTGTACAATTCTATATGGGTATAAATTCTCCAAGTGAAAACGCCCGCGATATCCCCCTGTTATGTTATCTAGCTCAAACGTATTTCCTTCAGCAAAAACACGCGTGATCTTGTACGGCCCTTCATAAGGAAACAACAACTTCGCGCAAATGTTCCTGTTGCGGTTTGAAACCCTTAATCGTTTTACTACCACCAGATCCCCTATTTCAAAAGTCGTCCTTTTTTTTTTTCTACACCTTCGCTCGATGTCCCTACGCTGCATCCTTTCAATTCTACGCCTAGCACTACCCAACAACTCTGTGATGTCTTGCACCTCGACTTCTTCCCTCCATGGCCTAGCTGGTATAATCCTTCGCATCAATGTTACCGGACATGTTTTCGTAACCGAACTCGGTATGCAATTCATAAAATTTTCAATTTGTGGCAGATATCTACTCCATCTGTCGTGATGCTCCTGTGTCGCCAACCGTAGATATTTTATTACCTCACGTATATAACGTTCGCATGGATTTGCTTTCGGATGCCGTATACTGCTAAATGATACTTTAATATTTGCCCTATTTAACCCGTTCCTGAATCTTTGATTGTTGAAATACGTCGCGTTGTCTACCAAAATCCTTTTCATCTTCCCGACCTGGCTTTCAAATTCTCTAATCGACTGTAATGCATGCACCGTGTTACTTCGTCTTGCTGGAAATAATTTGACAAATTTCGAAAAAACGTCTACCATCACCAATATGTGTCGATACCCCTGTTCACTCGTAATCAGGTTGCTCAAGTAATCAATAGCTACCAATTCTAACGGTCCATTTACGCTCACGTTCATCGGTATATTCTTGTCTTTACCTAGAATACAAATTTCACACCGATTGATCCTCTCTTTAACCACCGTGATATCATTTCTTGCATAAAACGCCTCTCTAAATACCAAAAATGTTTTTCTGATGCCTATATGTCCAAATTTTAAATGAATTTCATCTATAATTTCAACAGCCGCGTCTCTGGATAACACTACCAGCTCTGCATCCCCTATCCTTTTTACCACAAACTGCCCTACGATGGTAAATCCCCGGTACTCTTCCATATTTTCTCTTGTTAATTTCTCGCGTATCGAGCTCACCTCACTATGCCTCTGCGTCTCTATAAGCTTGGCGTTCGTCCACCGACCAACATCCCTGAACTCCTGCAAAGCAATTAAACAACCCTTGATGTTTTGATTCGCTTCCACCTGCGGTCTGCTTAGAAAATCCGCGGTCACATTTTCCTTTCCTGGTTTATGCTTAATTTCAAAGTCGTATTCCTGTAACACCAATGCCCACCTATACAACCTACTGTTTAGAAACTCCTTTTTCTTCATGAATGTTACCACCGTGTTGTCGGATTCTATTAAAAATTTCTTACCTAACAAATAAAAACGCAACTTTTTCACTGCATATACTATTGCCAACATCTCCTTCTCTGCCGTCGCATACCTGGTTTCGCAGTCTTTCAATACCCTGGAAATGAATACAATTGGTACTTCAGCTCCGTCCTGAATCTGCACCAACTCAGCCCCGATTGCATATTTCGACGCATCCGTCCTCAAAATAAAATCGTCTTTAAAATTTGGATATTTTAACGCCAACTCTGTATAAAACGCACTTTTTAAATCCTGGAACGCCTTCTCTCGTTCAGCAGTCCATTTCTATCTTTCATTTTTCTTTAACAAACTCACTAACGGCACACATAATTCAGAATACCTCGGTATAAACCGTTTGTAATAATTTAGAACTCCTAAAAATCCTCGCAATCCTCTTACATTTTTCGGTTGCGCAATATTTTTCAACTCGTCCAGTCTTTTATTACAAATTTTCATCCCTTGTTCGCTAATTTCAAACCCTAAATACGTAACCTTGCTCTTAAACAACTCGCATTTCTCCACGTTCAGCTTCAAACCCCCTTCGTCCAGTCGTTGGATCACCTTTTCTAAATGCTCCAGGTGTTCTTGCTCGTTCCTTGAAAAAATCAACAAATCATCCACATAATGCGAACAGAAACATTCATACTCGTTAAACAGCTTCTGCATGGCCCTTACAAGTGCTGCTGAAGAGCTACTTAAACCAAACGGAACTACAGAAAACATATAAATCTCCCTTCGATACTAAACCCGTAAACTTTTTACTGTCTTCATGCAACGGAATTAACCAAAATGAATTTTTTAAATCTAATTTACTGAAAATCTTCATCTCATATACTTTATACAACAAATTATCCAAATACTTTAGCATATGTAAAGTACGGCAAAATATAGTTTTTGAATTACTGGATCTTATATATTGATTATGTCGTTTGGCATAAATCCTTTTTAAACACACAAATCTACTCTTAGAAGCCTTGTACCCCCCTCCCCTACATAACATTATATATATATATATATATATATATAAAGTAGGATTAATGAGTCTTAAATGAATACATTGTAGAAAGGAATTATTGGCAAGTGACTCAAATTCAGCCACGAGGGCATCCTGTCGACGCGTTTTGCCCTAATTGGGGCTCATCAGGACAAGAGTAGCAAAGTTGTAATACTTAATACAGACACCTTATGGGAAGTACAGCATCACCTAGCTCGCAATTTGTCCCTTCGTGTCGTTTCACCTGACATCGCAGGTTTTTTTTTTGCAACATTCGACATGGAGGACATCCTGCTCAACTGCCTTTTTCCATAGCCAAAAGTTATATTTAAAAAAAGTAGGATTAATGAGTCTTAAATGAATACAATGTAGAAAGGAATTATTGGCAAGTGACTTAAATTCAGCCACGAGGGCATCCTGTCGATGCATTTCGCCCTAAGTGGGGCTCATCAGGACAGGAGTAGCAAAGTTGTAATATTTAATACAGACACATTATGAGAAGTATAGCATCACGTAGCTCACAATTTGTGTCTTCGTGTCGTTTCACCTGACATCACAGGTTTTAGCAACAGTCGGCGCAGAGGAGATCTGGCTCAACTGCATTTTTCCATAGCCAAAAGTTATAATTTAAAAGATAAATAAGTTTAACGAGTCTTAAATTAATACAAAGTAAAAAAGATTGAATGGCACGTGACTCAAATTCAGCCACGCATTTCGCCTGGATGAACCCCAGAAGTTTACCTTCGCTGCTCCGCTACTGCTCTAAAATTCTTCTGAATCTTTCAAAGAAGCTTACCTGTAATTCTGAAAATCGAACTTCACCTAACTGCCACTAAGCTATAAAAAAATTACTTCCCTACAATCGTATCAAAAAAACGCAACTGTCAAAATACATCACACTCTATTTACAAAATAAAAAAATTACCTTTTAAAACTTTGTCCATTACAACAGTTAACATACATAAAATTACATATTTTTGTGAAAAAACAATTCATTTTTAAAATGTGTTTAGATCAAAAATTATAGCACTGGAATAACAAAAGTTTCCTTTATTTTGTACATAAACAGCCTTTGTATCTTTATGTTAATGATCCTTTTCTACGTAAACCTATTTTCATTTAAATATAAAGTTCAATAAATTTTTAAGTCCATAGAATTCATAAAATAAGCACTCAAAAAGCACAAAGTGTCAAAACACGTCAAATAACTCAACAACAATGTTTAAAAAAAAATTAGTTATCTGGTAACCACTACATAGCCTGAATCTGCCACCAGCCCTCGATGATGTTGCCGTCTATGATGCCTCGGAGCTATGGAACCGCTCTCAAGTTGAATCACACCATTCCAGTCAACACGCAGCTATCCAAATCTCACCAACTAATCAATGATAGTGCATCCAAACTTCCTCTACTTCTCTACTATTTCATGTACCATCCGCAAATCACTCCTTGATGCATTCACAATTGCAAATCTATCTGGGACCTTGGAATTCCCAACAACCAAAATAATTTTAGTTTGTACTTACATGACTTACAGAAGTTTCACTTTTATTTGTATAAATACTTTAAGATCTTTCAAACAACAAGTGCTACAGCACACCCACTTGTGTGTAATAACAACTTTACAATTTTTATGTGTATTTTATGATAAGACTGACCAGTCCATTATATTTATAATACAGTATTGCCCAAAATAAACAGTACTGAAATTGTAATTGTTTTGTATATTTAAAAAATACATATTATTGTCACTTTATTATATGTTCTAAATGTGCACCTCCTCGTTCGAGACAGACTTCATAACGATGTTCTAAGTTTCTGGTCATGTTATTGAATAAGGGTTGTCTCAGGGCTGCGAAGAAGACTCTAACGGCATCCTTTAATTCATCGATGGTTTGTGGTGCCCGTTTGAAAACGGCAGTTTTAGCCATGCCCCAAATGTATGCGTCTGGAGGTGTGAGGTCTGGAGAATGTGAAGGATAAGGGAAGTCAGTAAATCGTGATATGAATTTGCTTGGAAAATGTTCTTGAAGAAATTGACGAATTGCGGCAGCAGTATGGCAAGTTGCCCCGTCCTGCTGAAAAAATTGGTTTCGAAATGCCAAGTTACGTGCACGACAGAATTGACGTAGATCAGGGATAAATAACTGTCCTGGGACGCCCCGAGTTTCCTTTTCGTTGGCACAATACACTACCTGTATTTCTAAACTTTTCAATAACCTTCAAAATTACAGCATTACTTGGAGAACGTTTATTAAACCTTTGTGTGAATTGATCAGACACGTATAGCAAACTTGCACCATTACGTCGGCCGATTCCGTATGAACGAAAATAATGCTCTACCAGAAACACTTTCTCCTCTGTACTTAACACCATTTTTAACAATTAGGCCCTACTAATTACTTGTTTGAGGTTTACTTGACAGGTCTATACTAGCTAACTTGAGTGTGACAGCGCACGCATAAAAACACCGCCAACTTAGTTTCAGTACTGTTTATTTCGGGCAATACTGTATATACAGGGCTTTTCATGACGACCATGTATTAGACATTTCTCAGAAATTACAAGAGATAGAAGTATGAAATTTTGTACATGGTGTTATTTTGACATGCCGAATCGATAAAATATTTTCGTTTTAATAGCACTTCTGGTTGTACCGGAAGTTGATACTATCTTTGTTATTTTAAACAGAACACTTTGTATATTTTTATATTTTTAAATTTGACACATAATTTTAAATTAAATACGTTTAATAAGTCATATCTCGATATTTTATCATTTTCGAGATATTTAACCTTTTATGTTTATTTTGTAGAAACATACTCTTTCTTGAAAATAATGTATATTTAAATTGACAGTTATAGGAACCAATTATTAACAGATTTGATATTCAAATGTATGATAAATATTTCACTGTATTTGTTTCCATGCAATACCATCCAAGATGTTCAAAATTTTTACTTAAAGTTTCTAACAGAAAATCTAAAAAGTCAACTTTTCTAACTGAAACACCCCGTATATTTTCACTTTTAAATTGTTCAATCATTTTTAAGATAACTGTATCTAATGAGTCCTATTTCGATGTTTAACGGTTTCTGAATTATTTGATTTTAAAGGTATAAAATGGTTTTACTACAATAATAGTAATAAATATCGGCATTATGAACGTAGGTAAATATTTACTCACCGTAATAGAGGAAATGAATAAAGTACCAGTGAAAGTCAATAACTATTTGTCTAGTTTTAAATTAAAACTAAATGTAACTAAAACCAAAGCAATGATACTAACCACTAAATTTAAATATGATAAAATTAACATACATGATGTAAATCTCAGTATAGATAATAAACATATTGAACTTATTAGCGAAACTGAATATGGGCTTTATAATTGATAATACATTGTCCTTCTTGTGCCATTTTAAATACACATATAAAAAAGTTGCTACAAAAATATAGTTCTTTTCAAGAATTTCAAATCATTTATCTACACAAACAAAGATTACAGTATATAACACAATTATTAGACTATATTTTGAGTATTGTTCGTCAGTTACGTTTTCAAACGTAGCCATGAGGATTATACTATAAAGGAATAAATGTACACCAATTAGAGATATGCTCTCAGCTTGATGTATTAGATCGTATATTCATGAGTACAATTTTTATATTCAAAATAGTGAACCAGCAGATGCCACAGCACTTTGATAGTTTTATTATACACAATAGAGATGAACATAAGAATCCAACAAGGGCACGAGGCAATATATACATACACAAAGTAAATTACAGCATGTTAATGAAAGGTTTATTCTTCAAAGAAATTGATCAATACAATAAACTATCTACCGAAATTAAACAAACCTCAGTTGTAACCACATTCAAAAACAAGCTAATAGAATGCATTAAATCAACCAAAGTAAAATAAAGTATTCAGTATTTATGATATATATGACTATTAGTAAATACCAGTAATTTTCTTACCATAATTAAATAAGTAAAGTTTATTATCATTTAACAAAAATAATTTTTTCTTAATCTTTTTTATCAATGTTATTAACAAAAACAAGTTGTGATTCAGGTCGTTTAAACTCAATTCCAATGTCTTGTACAGCATCAATAGGTTCACAAATTGAACAACCTGAAGCGACGGACTGGATTGCTAGGATGGGTACACCATTAACATTCTTTTCTTTGATGTTATTTTTTTATATCACTATCTGGTTCACATTTTGAACTGTTCTATTAAACTTCTTCAATTCGGTCAATATCATTAAATCTTACTTGATTGAAATGTTTTTGTTGTTTTCTATGTCTTTCTTTTTTATTGAGGTCGATTTATTGTCATCCAATTCTTCTGCGATATAACATTGGATGAATTTGTGTTTTCAATATTGCCAAACTCAAATCTAGAAAGAATTCTTCTCGACATGAAATATGTTTACAATCTTGGCATTGCACTGTACTACTAAAGTACCTCGACAAACTTGTTCAGTGGGTAATTCTAGTTCAAAATCTTGCTGCTCATAGATTCTTAGATTTTTTAATCACTTTCAATACTTGATGTGCTTTAGAATTTAGTCCTCTTTTTTGTAAAGCAACTTCTTCGAACCCTCTCAAATATTCATTATACATTGTTTCTATAGTCCTTGTAATTTAAGTTTCGATTTACGTCATCAGTATTCGTAATGTCATAATATGGCACGATTGCCACTATCAAAATAAGAATTTTTCGTAACCACAATGAGGCCATCGGTATAATATTGATGTTGCAAGTGTTTCCTATTAGATGAAGGAATGTAGTTTGTAACTTTTTAAAATGCAATTTTTAGAATCATTTTATATGGACATAATTGTAAGACCCAGCTCTTTCACTAAATAATATAGGCTATTTAAGTGAAAGTTTTACTACTGAGCATATTTTCAACATAGTTTAGTGTTTTTAATGTGATTCATTTTATAGCAATAAGCACATTACACCAGACACGAAATATTAGCCACCGTTATTCAACAACTTAGGTAATGTTTATCAAAACTAAATTAAAAGTATGTAATTCGTTTTAAATAATTCTTGGATTGTAAGCACAAAGTAACCGAAATATGTATAAATTTCAATTTTCTTTCTGCCTTTGTGAAGTAGTATTTTTTTTTGCCGATAAATAGGGTTGATCTGTGAATAATATGTAGTCATTTTAGGCAAAATATAAAACAAATATGTATTCTTTAAGATAATACGAATGTACATGGATATTGATATCTCGTAGGAAAGTGTATATAGGACGAACAATCTTGAAAATTTATTCTTTAAGGTTTGCTGGATGTTAAACAAACCCATAAAATATCTTGCAAACTAGTTGATATACGCAACCTGTTGAAATTGGAAGATGTAGAAGCTTGATAGTACCCGGTGTCTTAGTTTTGCCAGTAGGAAGTGTATGCAGTTAGTAAAATAAATAACATTCTCAAGAGTGATTCAAGTATACGGTGAATTTGAAAATACAATACACTTTAATAATCATAAGATGTAAGTAAATAACTTTAACAAAAGAAGATTGTCAAACACGATAGCAGTAATTCAAAAATGATTAATTGTATCACAAAACAATTTTGATTTTGCAGTCGATGTTGTAGACAGATGTAACCGAAGAAATTAAATGAATTTCTATTAAATGCTTGTAAATTATCAATAAAATAATATATTTAGTTTTATTTATTAATCATACAGAAAGTTACAGATACTGATTACCTCACAAAAAACTAAATGCCGATAATTAATTTACAAATATCGATATTTCTACGTGTACAAAATGTATTTCATGAATTTGCCTATCATTCCATGGCCTTCTATCGATTAGTTGCTACTGCTGTCTGAATCCCAGCTACTGTCGTTGCTATTGTCATTTATGTTAATGATCAACGGTACAACATCCTTCTCATCAGACTTAATTTTGTGATCCTCCATTCTTTAATAATATCTTCTGTGTTTTGTGCAGAATTTGTCCAAACTTGAGCAAGGGTCGCTAAAGCTTCATGCCACATTGTCATACAGTTTTATAAAGATCAGTGCTCCGGCGATGTTTAAATATAATCGATGTGGACATCTGAATCGGTGCTATCGCTTTCGGTATCAGCATTAAAAGTAGTTACAATCAACTGTATTTAAACGTACTTCTCTATTGCACCAGTCTCCAATTAACCTTTCACAATGAGCTACAGCATTTGTCCAGACTTCTGGGGTAATGGATACCAATGCTTCATGCCACATTTTCAAACAATTCTCTGCCGATTTGCCATTCCTACTAATGTGACGATTGTAATAAGTTTAGGATATAACACAGAGAAGTTCAATCGGGTTGAAAAAGCAATGGTAGGGAGGCAATTGTACAACTTGATGGCCATCCTGTTCCGCCAAGTAATCTGCTTTGTAGATCTGTGGTTTATGCCTGAAAATTAATAACCATGTTAATTACACAAATTATAAATTGGGTTGTTATACGTACATGGTAGCAAGATTAAGAAGATCTTTTTTAAAAGAAGTACAATCATGTGCAATGCCTTGATTTGTCAGCCAGTTTGATATGTCTCCTTTAGTCCAACTGTAATTCACTTCTTTAACCACTGTACCGGCATGAAGCATTATCTAAAATAATTGCAGACCGTTATTCCAAATTCTTCAGCAATTGATTTTCAAACCAATTAAGAAAATTTGCTTTGTTCATCTCTCCATGATAATATCCATACTTTGTCGCAGATGAAAAGATCAACTCGCAACCTTTAATAAACCCATTTTCATTGCCTGCATGCAACACTATGAATCTTTTCCCATTGACTTGTGTGCTTCTTACACTTGGTACATCATTATTATGTCACGAACGACAAACGATACCGTTTTGGAAAATCTAAATTTCGTCGGGATGAACGAATTGATAAATACCTTCCGTTTTAATTCTCATATACTTTACGAGAAATTCAAACCGTTTAAGGGCAATATGAGTCAATTCTATGAGAGCATAACGGGGATTGTCTTTACGATATGTAAATCCCATTCTATATAGCAGTGTATTTAAAGATTTATCACATCCTTTGAACAATTCTGCACTCTGAAGTTGTAAACACAAGTTATGTACTGTAATATGTACATCTGAAACAGTTATGATTATATCAAAACTAAGCTACCAACACATTAATAACTTACGATTGTCATACATTCGATAAATTTCATTGCGAATTGTACACTCTGTAAATTCATCAACAACAGTTACAGGTTTCTTGGGAATTCTTTTTTCGTATTTAATGATTAACCATTTTGAATTGCTTTGGTCACCATAATCACAGTCGACGGATTAATTTTGAGAGCATCTGCAACTCTATAAAATCAAATTAATTAATTTTATAACGAATTACATTTCGTAGATTCCCTCTCGGACGGCTGTTACAGGAATAAAAGGGCCCCCATTTGCCTTCTCTCGTACAAGTTAGCAACAAGCTGCTTCCTCCTAGCACCCAAGTGCATTCCACGCATTTTCAAAAACAAGCTCACGAACGTAAAAATTACACGAATTTGTTCTGATAAGAACAGTTTTTAATATGAAAAAAAGGCGCAGTTTATAAAACGATTGGACTTAGGAAGCAAAAAATTTGACATTCCCATAACCTCTAGAACATGAGTTTAGGTTATGTACTGCCATTTTTGATAGTTTTAAATGTTAAATTTTTGTAGAGAAACGCTGGCATCATTGCAATTTTCACCAATGTTAATAAGATCTAAGTGATTAAGATAAGAAAGGAAATATGCTCTATACTATGTTGGTATGCCTGCGAACATCACTAATGACGTAAATCGGAACTTAATTTACAACGACTGTAGTAATTACGTTAATAATTCATGCTAGTCATGTTGTTGGTTTCCAGCAAATTGGATTTAGTGGTTTAATTCTTGAGAACAGGATACTATGATTATGTACTTCTGGTTTACAATTTTGTAATTCTTTCAACGTTTGTATTAAAATGTTTTTTGAAGGTTGCCATTCTTCCAAAGATCTGTTAGCCAATGAATCATTGTCATCTGTATTCCACCTGTCACCATGTATTTGAAGATACTGTCCAGATTTTGAAGTTTCAAGAAACAATTGTTGTAAGTGTGGTGTTTGTCCAAGACATTACAAAATGGAATTGAAATAACAAATATTGCCTAAATTTGTTAAACCACACGCCCTTGAAAAATTAGCATTTAGCTCACATTGTTTTAGCTTTTTCATTTTTTTTTAATTTTTATTATTTTCTTTGTTGGTTGATATTTGGTGCCTGTTTTAGAAATCTCGACATTTTCATTAAGTAGAGATATAGATACTTTATTGCTGTGGCCAAATAGCATTGAAATATAAAACAACAGGATGCCAATTGACAATCCTTCTATCAATAATATATAAATATACGTTTATGTAGTTACTCTAATTATATAAAAAAATAATAAATTAGGTAGATTTAATTTTGATATGCATGCTAAATCCCCAGTGACTTGTCTTGTAAAAATTCATGGATTGTATAAGAGGATGTTTTTATTAATAATTGTTTAGCTGTTTTCTGAATATCACATATGTTAGTTTTTTTAAATTATGTGGTAAGTGATTATAGATTTTTTGCCATTGTACAGACAAAAGTTTATATATAAGGATGAACATTGAAATGAAATTTGTTTATAGTGGAAGATCTATGATCATTATCTTGGATTCCACCCTAATCTGAATAATATAAATCAGATAACTGAATAAATTAGACCTATCCGCTTTTTTTTTATTAGTTTTATAATTTTTATTGTATTTGTTATCATTAATTTAAATTTATAGATGGTCGAATTGTTTCAAGAACAGAAATAGCATATCCTCTTATGGCTAAGGCGATTCTTTGTAGTAGAAAGTGAGTGGATCTATTGTCAAACGCGTTGTGTATAATTCGTTTTCCAATTTCGTTTAAGAATTTTAACCCATATGCTCTAAAGATTCGAAAAGGTTTCAATTGAAACAGAATAAAGGACGTGAATTAAATATTCATGGGTCTGTAATTTATTCTACCTATAAAATGCATAATGTTTAAATAATTTAACTAGAATTCATTTTTGATTTTGACAACACCAGATGTTAAGTTTTTACTATATTATTTTGTTCTAGTGAACTGATAGGAATACAAGCAATTCCATCAAGTGGTTTGGTGCACCAGCAGATTTTTCTACCTCAGTCTGTGCCACGCGTATCTACCATGCCTCAAATCTCATTTAAGACTATAAGTAAACGAGCACGAAGTCCTAGCCCACCACCTCCTCAGCCAACAACTGTTTATCATCAAGGTTATAGTTATAAGTCGCCTGCTGTTGGGACCACAGCCTATCCAAATTCTCCCCAAAGTAGGTATATTATTTTATTTTCAAAATTAAATTCAAAATTTTTTAGAAAATCCTCAATATCCCAATCAACCTGCTCCATATTATAGTGTTGCACCCCAAGAAATTCCATTGTACTACCCTCAAGGTCCTTTACCAGCACGTGATGCTGTGAGACCTGTGTATGATAATACTCGCAATCAATCATATCATTTGGAACAGAAGTCTGTGGAACATTACGCTTTAAGACCACAAGTACAACATGGACATGTTATGCATGTTGCAACTGTATCTGCGAATCCTGCACAGGGTCTTCCAAAAACTCCTACTTTAGGAGCTACGTATCCTGTGCGTGCACAAACACAGTATCAACCAGTACCAGCTGCAGCTGCTCCTTCTGCTTTATATACTACACAAAGTAGGCCATTTGGTAATGCATCTATAGCTTATCCGCCAAGAGAATAAATTTTTTGAGAAACTAGTGCAAGCTTGATTGATGTACGACAAAATAGCTTATACCATATTAACATTTCTTTGACAGTACTAGTCATTAACTTGAAGATGAGGAAAAATAATGTATAATTCTTGAGTAGGTTTACATGGAGAAACTAATAATTTAACACATTGATAACCCAATAATTTAAATGTCATACATTGTGAATATTTTCGGAATTTATTTTTAATTTTGGTGTTTTTGGTTTTATACTTATGTAAGAGGGTGTAAAGCAATAATTTTTATATATACTGTATTACTAGTAGTGGTGGCCCTGGGCATAATCCTTTAGGCATTTGAGATCCATACAATTTGACTTCGGAAATGTATTTAGGTATGTTTGGAAGTTCAAAAATCGTTGATCACATGATCTGGATCAAGTGACTTTGGGCGCCATCTTGGATGTCTGCCACATAAAAATCTATTTTTCTGTATATTTATCACATGACCGTAGTTAGAGATTCTGGTTTTGCACCAAATTTATAGTTTATATATTGGTAGGGTCAGGCGGACTAATTGGAAACAGTTTTTGAATGTTCTGCTTAGAACATTTTGTAGCGACCTTTTGAAACTAAAAAATCATATAACAATTGTAAATTTCTGAAATTAATTCTTTTACGTGGATGATATTTTCATTAAAATCAATTTTGTAAATGTTTACGTTGCATATATTTATGTTTACAATTCCCCCGCTGTTTCCAATTACCCCTATTAATGGGGGTAAATGTAAATACGTTTTTCTTAGTTCTGCTGAATTAAATACCACGATTTTATATTCTCGGTTATTGGGAATATGGTTGAATACTTATCTGGTTACCTTTCTTCCTCGAGAGCCTTGTTTACATACCCCAAGGTTTTGTTCACATTTACCCTTAATCGTTTAACAAACTTCAGGATAGGCTATGTAATAAAAAAGAACCATCCTTATAATAAAAATTATATAAATCAATATTGTTTAATGCATATTGTGATACATTAAGTTGTAAAATGCTTAACAAAATTAAATTATGCTTAAAAATCACCTTGTCTAGTCAAGAATCTGCAGATATCTAAATTAAAATCCACCCCAAATAAAAGATATTATTGTTGGCGCCTGGTTTAGCCATTTTTATTGGATTTGGCAAGTTCATTTTAATATCACTGTCGTTTACCACAAAAACGTCAGGTACAATAGGGAAAATGAAGGCATCTTTTATTTTGCTTTCTCAGGTAGGAAATTTGAAGACCTTCGTCACTTCTTTTTTGAATTTGACTAAAAGATGTTCTTGTTTTCGCCCTTAAACCGAACAAGTACAAAATCATTTGGACTCAATTCATTATAATCAATGTCCTCCAAATCACTTTTCTCAACTAACTCTCCACCAGATGATGACCTAGTTGCTTCGAATTCTGACACCTCTGTACCACTCACCTGTTCAAGTTTTTTCTTTTAAGCTTGTTTTGGGTTTTTTGAAGTCACAAGTGACCTTGTCATTCAATTTCACCCACCCCTTCGTCTTTTCATACACCTTCCATTTCCTTAATTCAATTTTCTCTTGTATCCACTATCTTTCTTATTTTGTTTGACGTTTTTGTATGTTTCTGCCCCTTCTTTATCTTCTTATTTTTCTCAGCTTTTAACCTTTGCAGAACTTCTTCATTGGTAAGCACTTCAGCATACTTAAAGTGCTGTAAACAGATATTTTTTGCTTTTGAATTAGGCGAAGCTGTAAAACAATTATTCTTCTGAATACTGTTCGAGAAAATTTCAATCATATCTGAAATGCTTGGTGTTAATTTCTAAGGTGATTGTTTACTTTGAAAAATTAAATCCAAGACTTCGTCGAGGCATGATATCATATGAAGAACGAAACAAATTTTGTGGAATCCCGTAACTTTTGACCTGATCGTTTGTCGCAGTGGAGTCCTGACTAGTAGATGGGAGTTGTAAAGCAACTGATTGTTACACCAAATGATATCTATTTCTTCTATACCTCACCAAATCAATCGAATCGAACAAACCCTCAGGAAATCTCGCTGTATTCAGAGGGAAAATACCTGTAGTGTTAAAGCCACTCTCTTTTCATTGCCTTTGGCCAAAGTTGGCCCAATAGCTCGAAAAATTTAGATTTCGACATACGAGTTGATTCTTTTTTCATTTGCATTTTCCTATATTTAACTAGAAGGTCCCACATTCTCTTAACAGGCCCAAATACGGTTTATCCAGAGGTTGTAGTTGGTCAGTTAAATGACTTGGAAATTTCAAAATGTTGATATTTGTTTTTATAGCAGCTTCCATAATCTGCTACAGTGCCAATCGTAAAGCAAAAATGCTGCTTTGTCTTGGAGACCTGTATCCTGCCGAATTTAATCAAGAAATGGAATAAACATTTTGGAAAACCAATCAAAAAAATTTGCTTCCTCCATCTAGCCGTTTTCAGTTGCCCCATGTGTTCCTGGGTATGCCATATCTGAGGTCTAACGGAATTGAACGGCTGCTCCTTTAATAATTATCAGAGGTTGAAACAATCCTTTACTGGCTGAAATATATGCTAAAACGGTAGTCGACCCGCATCCAGATCTTCTAGAAACTCTACTTAAACGGGACACCTTTTTTCCTATACCTCTTATTCTGGTTTGATATTGTAAAAATCCACTTTCATCTGCATTAAATACCAAACAAACATGCTCATAATTCTCTTTGTCAGGAGCTGCATAGTTAATCCCATGATGATCATAAACCTGTTTTAATTTATCATAAAAGACATAATATGACAAACAAATCTTTGCTGTTTTCCTTGCCTTTTGAAGATGTTCCAGCTTCTTCAACGAAAGTTGGTCATGCTGCTTTATGAATCTCTGGTACAAACCGTCACCAGGAAGTCTATTTTTAAATCTGCACTGAATACTATTAACAATATATTCCTGCATTAGATGTTTAAGTTTGTCCTTGTCACAAGGATAATCCATCTTTGCCCTACCAAGGAGACATTTCAGCAAAATTTCCTCGTCACATGGCAATTCAGTAGGACGACTTTCTCCCATTTTGTTTATTTTTACTCGATGCCTTTTAATCCTATGGTTTATAATTGAAATGGGTATACCGTATTGTTCTTGAGCTTCCCCATAGGTCATATTTTTGTTTACAACGCCCTGAACTGCATCGGTGACAGCCTCTGTGGTGTACGAAGACCCAGTTCTTTTATTTTTGTAAGTTCGGGGCATTTGTATAAAACAAGGTAAAGTATGTTATGGATGCATTTTCTGAGAATGGCAATGGAAAAAAATATAATTTGTGCTTTTAGTCATAAGTGCTTACAAAAAATTGAAAAGTTTGTTTACAATAACCCCGGTGTTAATAAGTTTAGGGATATTTGTAAACACAGTAGTGCAATTTAATAAACTGACTTATGTAAACGATCAAGGTCTTAAAGTATTCACACAAAGTTATACTTTAATTGTAAAATACGTATTTATTATTACTTTAAAAAGCATCAAAAACTAGAGCATGGAAAAAGTGTCAACTCATCTGAAATACTACCCTGGATGAAAACATCTGTTTGGTAATCTTACCTCATTATTAATTGGCGGAGAACAAACTGACAATGACATCTCATATCAGATGACACTGATTTGGGTTTATTTGTTCTGTTCGTTTCCGCTAGGTTGCTGCAAATGCCATGTTTCCAACTACCCCGTGTTTCCAATTGCCTCACCTGACCCTATATAAAACACTGGTATAAATTCTTTAAAAATGGCTGCCTGCTGCCATTGACCATTGTACATTTTTATGTTAGAATTTCGCTTCTAACAATTGTACAGCGGTTATTTTTGTTATAAACCCAGGTTTCCAGGGTTTAGCAACATAATGCAAGTGCGTTTGGGGTCAATTATATATAGGATTTCGACCGCTGCTGTATTAATCACTTCCAAATAAGTTGTGTAAAAGTGATTTATAGGTTTGCAGTGACACGTTATATACGAATACAGGTAATGCAGAAAACCAAGAACTTAACTCTTAGCAAGCATTTTTATAATGACAGTATCCAGAACTCATGATGATGACGTGGCTGCATATCAGTTTCACACCATGCCCATTCCAACCATCTATCCTTTATGAGCATATTTTTCTTTTTTAATATGGATTGCTGCACATGGCTCCAGCAGTACATTTTCAAAATGCACAGCAGTTGTCTAGAACGACAAAAACACACATATTCTCTTGCACATACACGATACTGCAAAACCCGCTGATCTAATATTAGTTGTGATAATTGGTTTCAATACCTGTATATCAGAATCATCGTGCAACTGATATCTATAGTTTAATGGATACAAATTTTGAAGTTTGCTTAAAACGTTTGTCCAGATATAACTCTGGAAATAAGCACGTTGGATGTGGAAGTAGATAGTGTTTGATGTGGGGTGTAGCAATGAGAAATCAACCGTTTTTTCTTTTTTAATTTTATGATAATATTCGTAATGAGATTTATCACAAGTGTCACTGGTTGATCCTAAAATTCGAGCAATGTTAGCGGCGTATTCCCAAAGTCTTGTAGAAGATGGAATATGTAGCAGTAACTTATAATGCCGAATGTTTAGTGCCTACTTTGCTAGTAGAGTCACAACCACTTAGTGCACGAACAGCAAGTAAATTCGATATTAACTGACTAGATATAGTTTGGATGACAATGTTGTAAAGGAATAACGAGTTGATTAGGTGATATCTCGAACAAGCCACATCTCGTGAATCCACGATGCTTCCAAATATTATAGAGGTGATATAATGCAGATACCATAACATCTGTATCAAATGCAGCAACTAATGCGTGCTGAACGTGCAGCATTGTCCTGTAATCAGCTTCCTCTGATTCGCAATGGAGTGACGGAACGGAATTTTTTCAGTTGTTATGGCAGTTATTTTAAGATATACATTTAAAGTTTCTTTATGTCCACCGCCTAAATACACTGGTTTATGTATGAAATAGAAGTGATTTTTCACCCAATCGATAAAAGACTTGAAGCACCGTCTGGTTTTCATTGGAATTCCAAAACTGTCTATATTTACTTGTGATGGCATGTCTTTATTGTAAATATTCACTACAATTGGTGTTATTTTTGATCTCTGTTGTCGTTCGTAGTGCTTAACACTATTGTTGAGGTACAAGTCAAATATGATGCCCATCCTTATACAACATGCTGTCAAACATACGCCATAGATAATTATAAAATTCACCAAAGGTTTTAAATTTCGTCATTTTTACAGGAATCTTTCTAGCATACGCCATGAAATCAATCATAATAGCTCTTTCTATAGCCGATGCTGGAAGTTTATCACATATTTCATTTTTTAGAAATAAGGTTCAACTTCTCTTCTAAGTGACACTTTGTCAGGTTTACGTAAGAAATCATTTTTTTTGTCAAGAAGTGTGACGTTGAAGTGATTCCAAACGTTAACATTATCCATCCTGTACTGTCTTGATCAAGCAATTTCTATAAATCAAAAGGCTGCACTGCAATCTGTATCTACTAAAATAGAGACATCAAGTGTAGCTTCTGATTTAGGGTACATATTTGGTATCCTTTCTATGATGGTTTATGATTTATCTTGAAATCTTTTTTGGATAAATAATTGGTATGCAGATTTGCTTTTAGCTATTTAGCCCAGTAAAATGACAAAATTTGGAGGAAATAATACTGACTGGGCTGAAACTTTGTAAACAGGCCTATTTTAGGGTACTATTTAACATATTAAAAGTCCCCATGTCTAGACGCTACGTTGCGGGCAGGAGAGGGCCCAAAAGGTTCAATAAAATCAGTTTTTCACAAATAACTCGGAAAATATCAACTTTACAGAAATTTATGCTAATATTAAAATTGTAGCTTACAAAATTTCGCACAATTTCGTTTTTTATTCAAGTTTGTACGATCAAATGGAGCAGAGAAATAATTTCTTTAAACTGGTAGTTTTGCGAAGCAACGAAAAAGCTTACGCGTGTCGCGCATTTCTCACCAATATCTCGAAAAGCGACTCTCGAATTGAAAAATGTTTTAAATAAAAGTTGTAGAGAATCTTAATTACGAACAATTTCGTTTTTTATTCATTTCTGTATGGCTCAAATTCACCGAGTTATTAATTAAAAGACAATTTTTATTATGTTGATAGTGGATGTGTTGCATGTAAAAATCAGTATTAACTCTGAAAGTATAGGTCGTACACATATAGTATATATAATGAAAGTAGAAGAGAATACAATTTTGAACATGTTGATGTATGCATGAATCCATTTTGGTAAAGATATCCTGAGTTAAGAGCAAAAAACATGAAAAAATGTCATTTTTGAGTGCATTTTGGAAAATAACTTTTTCTGATTGGTTGAAGGCAGTAATGTTATGTATTTTTCTTGAAGATATGTTAATTATCTTTAAAATGAGACGTTGTAGAGCTTTTTTCATTGAAACGTTGAGTTAAAGGCGTTTAAATATTTAAGAAAAAAAATCAATTTTTGTTAAATTAACATTTTAATCCAAAATATGTGGATAATAATTTTTCAAAAATTTATTTTATTTTATTTTATTTTGAACGTGCTGGAGTAGTATAAGTCCTTCGCAAAGAATGTTTTATTTAAAAAAAAGTTTATGAATATTGCTTTATTTTTTCCTATATAGTGGAGTTTGTGGCATGCAGTTTTGAATGCATAGTGATGGGAAACTGGCGTTTCAAAAGACAGGTAAGTTTACGTATGTAGCAGATCGTCACTATGAGTCACCTGAAATGATGAGAAACCGTGTCCTTAACCATTTTTCTGTATTTATTGATGTGTAAGAAGTTATTTTTGGGGTCTTTCTGAATCGTTTGGTACTAGGCCGATATTTTTAGGACTGATAGTACTGTATATAGGTACTACAGATTGAGAAGGGTCCGAAGCAATAAAATAGCAATTGGTTAATAAAATATGAGTATTTTATTTTTATTATTGTTAATGTAGATTATGTTGTAAAAATAACACTGAGAAAAAAGTTATTTTGAATTAAATGAGGTATATGTACTATTAAGAAATATGCATGATGCACGTATGCGATTTCGTTGCGTCGCAAAACTACCGGTGTTTAAAAAAATTATATCTGCTGCATTTGGTCATACAGACTTGAATAAAAAATGAAATTGTGCGGGATTTCTTAAGCTACAATTTTGATATGTACATAAATTTCCGTAAAGTTGATATTTCTGAGTTATTTGCAAAAAACTAATTTTTTTGACTCTCCCCTGCCCGCAACGTAGCGTCTACACGTGGGGACTTTTAATATGTTAAATAGTATGTTAAAACAAGCCTGATTACAAAGTTTCAGCCCAGTCAGTATTATTTCCTCCAAATCGACAAATTTCGAGTCATTTTACTGGGCTAATTGGTTTGTATTCAGTAATTTTATCTCTTCAATGTTTACCTGTTACTAAATTTTGTAGATTTTAACATTTGCAGATGTTATAAGAAATGGACTTCCTCTCAACTCTCTTTAACAAATTCCATTTTTACAACGCAGCTGTAAGCTTGCTGAGTTAGTTACAATGAATATTTATGATGCAATGCAAATTCATCTTCCTCATGGAGACCATAAAGCTGTTTTACAAAATATCCAATACCATCCTTCTCATGTTTAATAATATATTTTGCCACAGCTTCTTTTTTCTGGTTACTCCAATGATTCCTCCAGATGTTTTAGCAGGTTTATTATAATACTGTTCCAATGCTTGATCAATTGCTACACTACTGAAGTTCTGTTGGTATACTGAACTGTGAACTTGTCACCTATAAAATCTTGATACAGCAGAGGAAATGTAGGAAGTTGAAGACAATCTTGATAATATACAGTGCCCCACTTTACATAATTAGTTCTATCGAAGGCAAAAAATAGAGGTAACACTTTTCTCAACATACATAGGTAGTTTCCAATTGCTTTCTCTGTCAGCACGAATACATCTATCATCAGTGGACACAGAATTGCTATAAAGTAGTTTCAATATTGAAACGCTACGCTTTTCTCAATTCTATTACTTTGAAACTTCGTTAAATGTTCCATTGTTTATGGTAACTTGAGCAATACAATCGACAAGATATTTTTGCGAACTCACTTCTATGTTGTACCGAGTTCTGTAAAGCAGCTATACTGACAAATAGCGCACTATATGTTTCCATATCACTTTCATCTATAAAAACACACTGTAAAGTTTGCATTGCTCCAAATAATATTGAAAGGGCTCACACTCCACATGAATAGTGATTTCCTCTAAGAGTCTCTGGTCCCATCGCTTCCATTTCGATCAAGAGCTCAAGAATACCACTATCCTTGAGATACATTCCAGTGCATGTTATTAATACTCACTGAATATGGAATCCACCTCCTAGAAATATGTTCTTAAATTTTTCTGGAAATAGAAGCTGCAGTTCTTTGGCATATTGGTATACCGCTTCATCACACCATAAGAACCTTCAGTTTGGCCTATTTGCAATAATGCATTCTGAGAATTTACCATAACTGTGTATACAGTGGAAAATTGAATTAGCTGGGTATGATAGAGTAGAGGTAAATCCGGTATATGTATGCCGAGTCACAGATTCTGATATTGCACCCATAAATGCAGTTCGTGATGGAATATAAAATGATTTGGTAAGCCATCAATGTTGAAAGGAAGCGCGGAGATATGGTTTGATTTAATAGAAAATGAAATCGGGACATTTGGAAAGTTTGAAAGTAGGTTTTTGAGAAAATTTTGGGGAGATAATCAACAATACAAGGCGCGAGATAATTTAATTACAGGGAAATACAATCAAAATTTAGGAACGACCAGAGAAATATACACTATACAACAATTCAGTTTCGCGAAGCAATTAGATCTGCCTATGGAAGAAACACAAATCATAAAATACTTAGCGGGACATTTTGGCGAAGAAATCAGACATTATGTAATGATTCAAAATATAGTAAATAGGGAGATTTTCTTGGAATATTTACAATGTTGTGATGAGTTAGGACAAAGTCGTGTATTGGAAGGTAGGATGGCACCAAGACAGCGAGAGAGTTTCGGCAGATTGCAAAGAAATACAGAAAATAATAGATCAAACAATAGGGGAAATTATGGGGGACAATTTTATAGGAACAACCACAATAACTACTATAACAATAATTTTAGAAGGAACTGGAACACGAGAGATACTCCAAGAAGAGAAGCAGAGCCGATGAATTACGACAGAAATATAAATCAGTGTACGATACAAACACAACATCGGGAACAATCAGCACAACCTACAAGAATGAACCATACCTATGCAAAAGTTACGAGTCAGGCAAGACCATTTACTTCGAATCAGGATTTTTGAAAGAGGACAAACCAAGTAAGCCCTTAAAAATAAATGGATACGAACACCAGCGTGAATACATAAAATGTGAAATGGAAAAGGAAATGAATAAAAGCTTATTACCGATAATTAAATTAAGGATTGGAAATAGTCGAGGTGGAACACTCATTGATACGGGAGCTGAAGCGTCGTTAGTGTCTGAGGACTTTGTTAAATGGGAAAAATTAATAGGGAACATGTTGCCCATGAGGAAATTTAATTTAATAGCACCAAATAGCAAGAGATTTGCAAGTGTGAACAAAATAATAGTTCAGGAATGCGAAATGGGTAAGATAAAGTTTGAGAATGAATTTATAATAGTGCCGGTGTTAAGAGTAGATGCAATATTTGGTATGGACATAATAGATAAGTTGGGTTTAAAAATAAATGCCGAAGGAAAAGCAATAGATGTAAAGGGGGAATATATAAAATGGGATGATGAGGAGAGCATTGAAGTCGAAGGTGACTGTATACATATTAATAAATTTGAGGGTGAAATTGATATAAAGGGGGATATTGATGATAATATAAAATGTCCAGAAGAAGTAAGTGAAAGGGTAGAGGCACTGTTATTAAGAATTCAGAACTAATAATAAATAAATCCAGAATAGCAACGGGTTATGTGCATAAATTAGAAGTCTTTAATATGGAGCCGTTTAACACGAAGCTATATCCTATTCCAGCAGCATATAGGGATAGAGTGAAGGTAGAGATAAATCAGATGCTAAGTGAGGGTATCATTGAGAAGGCGAACACACATTTTGTAAATCCTTTGGTTGTGGTTAAAAAGAATGATGACAGCATCAGATTATGTTTAGATGCTAGGAAAATAAATAAAAGGACCAAACCTCAATATAGCAGTCCACCAACTATGGATACAATTTTGGCAACAATAGGTAATAAGAAAATATTTTCAAAGATAGACTTAAAGAATTTATTTTGGCTTATTCCACTGGAACGTGAATCCAGAAAATATACGGGTTTTTCGATAGAAGGGCATATTTATCAATTTAAAGTGGTTCCTTTTGGTTTGTCTTCAAGTACGGCTGCATTAGTAAAAGCTATGCAGGGTATATTGGGACCATATGAAGATTTCTGCATACATTATGTGGATGATGTTTTAATTTTTAGTGATGACATAGAACAACATTTTGTACATCTTGAACGGATCCTGTTAGAACTAAACTTAGCGGGACTAAAATTAAATATGAAGAAGTGTGAATTTTTTCAGGAAAAGATAAAATTTTTGGGATATCCAATTAGTAATAAGGGCATATTCATGGACAAAAATAAACTAATGGAAATAGGGACATAATTATAAAATAGGATAGTTTAACAATAAATTAGAATAGGAAAAACATAGGATAGGACCATCATAAATTAGGATAGGAGAATTAAATTAGGATATCATCATAAATTAGGGAATAGGTATTGTTCATATTGTATTATTTGAAGAAAACAATAGAGCACATAAGTGGGAATAGATAAACAGGAGAAATATGAAGAGATGATACGTTGTATGAATTAATGAAAAATGGGAAAGTATAAATGGATAGGAATTAGGAAGATGAAATACTTTATATAGACCTATAAAGATAGAAAGAGGCGTGTGTAAATAATAATCATTTTGAAAATAGCATAAAATATTCGGAAGGAATACATGTGTAGTTATAGAATAGGTTATATTAAAATAAGAATAGGAATGTAAAAATAATGCAGGAGTTATGTACATAGTAAAGAAAAATAAAAATAAAATATTTTTGACCAATGTAAATTTTGGGTCACGTTGGGCGCCAAAACCAACAATTTTCAAAAAATTTTATTTTAATTTGGGGGATTAATGCTGTAATTATAGGGTTAATTTAAAGGTAGGTTAACTCATTGGGGTCGTAGAAGAAGCAAGGGAAACTCCCAAGTAACAGAAGCACGGAATTACAGATATTAGAAGAGTAAATAGGTTATTAGAAAAATTATTAGTTGCGAGCACACTGTATATAGCAGTACGAACAATTAAAACACATATCCAAGAGTAGCTACTAGCAAAGATTAGGATTTAAAAAAGGTAACGAAACGTATTAAAATTAAATCAGTGAAAAACCTGCATGAAGTGGCTAGATAAACATTCATAAAGTGTGTAATGATATTAACGAAAACGCACACAGAAATTATGCATTATTTAAAAGCGTACGTGATCTAAGAGAATCACAGTTGTTCGAAAATCCAATTTATTGGGAAACAAACAAACACCAAATTTATTCAACTTAGATTAAAATAAGGCCAACAAACAAGACTACGTGATCGATATGTACGAAAATTCCTGGGATTCCTGAAGTAAATATACGCTATAACAATTGAATTACGTGACTTGAAGCACCGCGTCATGCAAATAAAATACATACAATTGGTAAATTTTCCAAAAGTAACAAGTGATAATATGCTTGCCTCGCCTAGCATGTGAAGCCAGCAAATCACAAACAAAAGTGGGAAGATCCTATAAATATCTTGAGAATGGAATATCAAGTTAGTATACTTTGGAACTGGGCAGTGACTATGCTTGAGAGCGCCAAATATTTACGCGCATAATAAATATTTGTTAACAGTGAAATTATAAAGTGTATAATTGTGAATATTGTGCCGTACTTCTGAGATGTAAGTAAATAAGATTTAGGAAATTATAACATTTCTAATAATAAATTAAACGGCTCTGAATGTCCATCTAAATTCCTCTCTGAAGGTTGATCTAAATTTACCATCGGA
Organism: Platerodrilus igneus; assembly: GCA_036346225.1. Lineage (NCBI taxonomy): Eukaryota > Metazoa > Arthropoda > Insecta > Coleoptera > Lycidae > Platerodrilus > Platerodrilus igneus. The sequence goes on along the minus strand of JARFIW010000333.1, from coordinate 770,221 downwards.
ATGACCATCTCAATTACGATATAAATTACAATCATAAATTACAAGTAAAATAATGTTACGATTCCTGTAGAACTTTAAAAATACAATTTTGGAGAATGCTGCCTGTTCAAGCAAATTGAGAGTAAATATTCTATTACGGAAATGGAAAACTTTTCATTGAAATAAACGCACCAATAACGATTTGGATATCGACTTCAATTCTTAGGAGCACCTATGAAAATAATTCAGGTTAGAGATTTTGATATGACTTATTTTTAAAACTGTTTTTATATCAAATATTTTTGATATGATTTATTTTTATACTGTTTTATCTCAATCATAATTTAAAGTGCAAAAGCCGACAAATTGGGGGTTTCTTGCAAAAATTTTATGAAATGTTACAGACAGCTTGAAACGTTTCAATAAGTCTGTAAAGGTAATAAAATCTCGTTTTGCTGGCTTGATTTTCTAATAATTTGACAGATGTATATGATATAAAAGGGGAGAAGATAGTTAAAAGAGTTGTAAATATTCAATCATTATACTGTGTATTATAGAAGTGCTTTATTTAATTGAATCAGCTAGTCGAGGCAAAAGAAAATTATAAATTAACAATATCACAAGTGTTTGAGTGGTATAAGGGGCTGTGAGAGATCACAGCATAAATTATGGTCTGCCCAAGTCGTGGGGCTAAATATTAAAATAACAACAAGGGACTAACAGGGGTTAACACAGCATAAATTATTGCACCCAATCGTAGGGGCTGCGAATATCACAGCAATATATATATATATATATATATATATATATATATATATATACGTAAAGAATGGGAACAGTAAACTGTCGCATGCCCTAACTATATTACACTTATATTAATGAAGTCTTTAAGTTGATTTGTGCGATTTTTTAACACATGTCATTTTTAATACAACATACCTAACATAACCATAACTTATAACTGTGCCTTTATATTTGGGTTTGCTTTTATATTTTGTTGTTTTCATTATATTATTTTCGATTTCCAATGGGAATATTTCTTGAAATCTTTATTAAACAGTCAATTGATTAATCTTGATGCATACGAATACGGTTGATGACGTGCATTCATTCTTTCCTGATTTCGACTATATTGGCACACAATAACCTTCACATTGTATGATTATTCCATTGGCTAAAATTTGATCTTGCTGCTGTACTTGATCATAATTGCTACATGTACCAAGACAATTTAAGGTAGTGATTGTTTCTTTAGATTTGCATTTATGATGAATAAGTTGGGATACACTACAATGGAGTGGTGTTCTTGTTAGTCCATTGTGTAAAACATTCCTGACGTATGCTATTGGATTCATAATATGATGGAAAATACAGTTTAAAATTTTTTGCCATGATTCCGGTCGGGATTGTTGGTACTGTAACTGAGATTGCAGCAAATCGTCTTTATCACATAATTTATCATCTAAAGTAAAATTATACTCTAAGCAATTTTTCTGAAGAACTTTGGCACATTGTTTCACAATGTCAAATAACCAATCTTACTAATGTTTGCTGAAAATATGTTTCGATAGAGATCTTTCTCTGGAATAAGAAAACAATATTTTCACCAGAATGATTGATCTCGGTTTTTCATTCTTTTGTTTGTCATTGTGTTACCTGGTTTCTGCTTTAAAAATTCCTTTATAATATCGGTTAACACAAATCCCTTGTTTGTAAAATCCAATGAGTCAAAAAATTCAATCATTGAAAATTCACTCCCTTCAGATACAGAGTCTACTTTCGATTCTCCTTTAAGTTTTTCATAATTGTGGAGATATCTCTTTAAACAATCTCAGTGATACATGATATCGGCTGCAAAAACTCTTTGAATGTCTATAAATGTGCAGGTTCTATTAAATATATCATCTTGAAAGAGTTTGCTAGCATATAAAATTCCTGAGCTCTGTCATTTTCACATATACGATACAACTTCTTATCACCTTTATGAGTTCTATGGTTGCATACTATACACTGCTGTGAGTGCATAATAGTTGAACTTTTTCTACTTGTACTTATTGTTGCAGATTCTGATGATGTTTCTTTAACTGTCACTCTATGTGAACATTTCTCCACTCTTTCTGCCTTTAGAACATATCGTCTGACACATGTCATATGATAAACAAATATTTGGAAAGCTTCAGCTTCTAATTTCTTGAATATGTCATCTTTCAACATCAGAGACGATAACTTTATTTTTTTCCTGCTGTTATTGATCCACTAATATTTTCCATTTTAATTACATTCTTACAAATAATGCACAACTGACTTTCGTAGGAGAGTTTATATTTTTCTTAAGTGGGGATCGATGGAGTGGTAGTCCTTCCATTAAAACTAGAACTCATACAAAATCTGAAAAAAAAGATTATTTTAAGTTGTTCTGTTTATGTGCGGAGATACTATGCTAGCCATTTTGACAAATCTAATTGGCCTAAAAATATCGCCAAAACCTGAGTTTATAACAATATGTCCCCGTACGTCTGTTAGAAGCCAAATTATAACATAAAAGCGTAAAATGGCCAATGGCGGTAGGTAGCCATTTTGAAATAATTTATACCAGTATTGTACTAAGTAGTGTAAAGCTATAAAGTATAAATTTAGTGCAAAAATGGAGTTTCTAACTCTATTCGTACGATAAATATGCAGTAGAATCGATGATTTAAGAGGCGGCAATTTTCCAGGTTGGTGGCTAAATTGACTTGATCCAGATTATGTGACAAACGATTTCTGAACTTCCAAATATGCATAAACACGTTTCTGAAGTCAAATTGCCTCAATGTCAAAGAGCCTATAGGATTATGTCAAGCTTCTAGACTATTTAGGAGTAATAGAAAAGAACTGATTTTAATATTACATGTGTAGATTTGTTTTGGAACCAAGTAATTAATTACGTATTTTTAAAAACCTTAAGCAATTTTATAAAAGGCACCAGCTTGTCACTTGCGCCTTATAAGCACCCCTCTTTTGCTCGAATAATTATTATTAGTTATTGTCTTTTACTTAGTGATGAATAACAATTAAGTTGTATCATGTCAGGTAAATGTTTACGCTTCTTGCAATTGTAGCAGAATTTTGAAGTAAAGGAGAAATCCTGTGATATTACATACGGCTCACAGAAGCAAACATGAGACCTGGAAAATGTAAGAACTAAAACGAGTCATTAACATATGTAGCAAAATAAAAATCGAACGGGTTGAATGTACATTATGTGACAGAAATTAATTTTCTTCTTTTCCAGTGGTGGGATAAATTAATAATGGAAATAATGGTTAAAAACTTCAAGATTTGTAATTGATAGTAATGTACTTTCGCAAGTAATACACAATTAATTAATGAATATCTACAATGTTTTGTTGATCACTAATTTGCAACATTATTGTTTACTTCTTACACTGGTTATTTTCTAAAAGTAACAGAGTCTTCACCCACACACCTCACGTCTCATGTTTGCTTCTGTTGACTATACAAAAGTATGAAAGAAGGTTCCTATCATGTTGGATCTGGAAATGCTTCTTAAGGGGCTACAGCTGTTTAAAGGTGGCATTTGAAAACTGGTTTTTGGTCAATTAGTCTTGAACTATTTTAGATTCACGTTTCAAATTTGGTACACGATTTACAAGTAATAATTGCTACTTCTGTGATTATTGACTAGTGGATATCACATAGAGGGTCGGATTGGAGGCAGAGGCCATATACATTTTTGATTCTAAATTTTCCTTTGTATTCAATTAACATTCTTTGCAAAATTATAATTCTCTGAAATTTTTCACGTAAAAATGGTACTCTTGTTATTGTCAAAACCAACTGTTTTCAAGGAAATATATCTGATATGAGCAGGTATTTTGTGTTTTTTATACAATTACTTGTTTGTTATTTTATATTTAATTTCTTTTTAATTTTATTCAAATTAATTAAACTACTAATTCATTAATTCGAATTTATTATTAATCTAAAAGAAAATAATAAACAAATTTTTAGTAATTATTGCCATTTTAAGACATTACAAAGTTATAGCTAGGGCAGTATTGAATTCTAAACTGCTATAATAAATGCTCCACGTGATGACTGTTGGATTCGTAACCAAAGCTGCTCACGCGTTTGTATTGGAACAGATTACACTTAAGATTTGAGAACACCTCATATACAAAAATTATAGATTTATGGTTAGTGCCCTAGCTGGCCATTGAACTTTAAGCGGCTCTGTGGCGTAGTTGGTATGTGTGTGACTACTACGCTCAAGGTCCTGGGTTTGAATCCCGACATGGTCGGCTTGAAAAATGTTAGTTGAGCATTTTTCATAAAAATACAGCCTCGTTCGGATGAGAGGTAAAATGGAGGTCCCGTGTGTGTGTTGTCACACACGTTAAAGCTCCCTACCTTGCTTGGAACAGCAAGGGTTTGGTAAAATTCCAAATTTTTCAGGTAAAAAATTGGCTTTTTGTCCAATGTAGTACCTTCGGGTGGAGCATTGGAAAATCACATGTAAGACCATTGAACTGACCCGTCTCTACCAATTCACAGGTTTCCATAAGTCTGATCCAGGTATTGACGTACATTTCTACTAAAATGGTCCGAACATCCATTATGTATAAACCACATGACTTGCCGAATATTTACAGAAACTTTTAGTAATGTGGGTAAAATATTTTGAAAAAATTAAATTTTTTCGCCTGAATTCTAAACCACTATAATAAATGCTCCACGTTATCACCGTTAGTTTCAAGGCATAATGTAATCCTTTGTTTAGAGAATCTATGATCCGTTTTGTTTTTACATAATGCCTTGAACTAAAAAACAAAACAGTACAGTAATAAGTGGGAATTGCCATTGTCATAATAATAATAATTTGATTGAATGTAAAGTAAGATTTTAGTTTATATTTATTTAAAAATGGTTTCGTTTACTAATGAAGAATATGCAGATAGAATGCATCCCGCTCATACCTTTACGGCCTTTAACCTTAAGAACTGGATTGGTGTTCCCAAAAAAAAAATGAAATGAGTAGACATCTTGCTATAATGGAGGAATTTGAAGAAACTACTTTAATAGTTCTTGAAGTTCAGAATTGTATGCAAATATTGTCAGTGATTCATCCAGGAATTTGTAAATCGTCCGTTAGTGATATTGTACATGAAAAGAACTTATGCCAATTTTATTTTAGGCAGGCGCATGCAATGTTGGAGGGCGATTTCTCTTCTCGTGTGAAGATCCAACCTTTTTTTCTCATATTGTATTCTCTGATGAATTTAGTTTTTTGAGATATGGAACTGATAGTTTACACAGTCCACTTTATTATGCATATGTTGAAGATAATTCCCATGTTGTGAAAGAAACCAAACAACAACATAGCTTTAGTATCAATGTGTGAATTGATAGTGTAAACAACAACCTAATTGGACCTTTAGTTGCCCGCTTGTTTAACAGGCAAAGAGTATTTAAATTTTCTTCAAAATATTTTACCCACATTGATAGACTTCCTTTAAATATTTGGCAAGCCATGTGGTTTATGTACAGCAAAGGTGTCTAACTTATTTTAACAGAAATGTAGGACAATATTTGGATCAGACTTATGGAAACCAGTGGATTAGTAGAAGCAGACCAATTCAAGGGCCAACTAGGCGACTGTGTTAAATCCCTGTGATTTTCGTATATGGTATTCTTCAAACTTCATGTGTACTTCGTTTCAGTACAAGGGTATGAACAGTTTTGGCTACGAGTTCAAAATGCCTGCCATGAGTTCGCACACAATTGGAATATTTATGGACGGATCAGAGATTCTCTAAACAAAAGAATTACTTTAGGCCTTGAAACCAATGGTCATCACGTGGAGCATTTATTATAGTAGTTTAGAATTCAATACTTACTTATCTTCAATTTTGTAGTGTTTTGGAATAATTATAGAGAAGAATAACGTTCCAATGCATCACTTTATCGCTGAATTTATATATCGAGTTTACTGCACTGTAGTTATTACTAAAAATTTGTTCATTATTTTTTTAGAGTAATAATAAATTCGAATTAGTGAATTAGTAGTTTAATTAAATTGAATAAAATTAAAAAATAAATAAAATACAAAGTAACAAACAAGTAGTTTTATTGAAAAACACAAAACCATACTCCATGTTAGATGCGTTTTATTGAAAATGTGGAAAATTTCAGAGAATTATAATGTTGCAAAAAATTGATAATTGAAAACAAAGAAACAGATAGGGTCAAAATGTATATGGCCTTTGCCTCCAATCTGACCCTCTGTGCGATATCCACTAGTTGATAATCACATAATGTAGCAATTATTATTCTAAATCGTGTATCAAATTTGAAATGCGAATCCAAAGTAGTTCAAGTCTAATTGACCAAAAACCAGTTTTGGGATTTTTAAATACCAGTAACTCCTTTAAAAAGCATTTCCGGACCCAAGTTGATAGGATCTTTCTTTCATACTTTTATATGTAGAAAATCACCCCTTTGATTATTTAGGGGTTGTTTATGGACACAATGTATAGCGTAAAGAGAAGTATAACAATTAATTACAGGATGCCATGTATCCAAAATTAACTGAATGCTGTTTTGCAATTACAAATAAATATTGTTTGCTTGTAATCACTGTATTTTCTGCATAATGGAAGTGCGTAGCTTAAGCCATGCTAATGTAATTTGCTAATTGAGGTTAATAGTAATGATTTTTAATAAGATTAGTAATAAATATTTGTTATACTTTGCTTCAGGTTATATACTATCTTGATCAATATGCTTTTATTAAGCGACTGGTTTGTAATAGAAATCTAGGTTAAGGTAAGTGTGATAAATACAATACAGGACTGCATTCCACTTAATTTAGAGCTTTTATTTATATATTTTTTTAATGGATTTAGCATTTTATAATATGAAGTAAACTAAAATTTATACATATTTTAAATATTAAGAAGGATGACTTCAACAACAGTTTTAAAAAACATAAGGTATTTGTCTATCCCAAATGCCTCATCACCTAGCACTATGTAAGGTAACAGGGTATTTGAATTTGGTAAGAATTGAGGTGAGGGAAAAATCGTTGTGCCACCGCTGATCAACTTGCCGAGTTGAGATTTATTAAAAATACCAGTGAATTCCTCTTTTCCATACCAACCAACATCTACAACCAAAAATTTGCAGTTCAAATCAATCAAGGCAATCATAACGATCGAATAGCATTTCTTATAATTGTTTAAGCTTCTGCAGTTGACAGACACAACAATCCGTACATGTTTGCCATCCAAAGCACCTACAACGTTTGGGAAATCCCGGCGCTTAAGAAATTCTTTTAATTTTTTCTACCAATCAATGTCATCAGGGCTACATAAATACAAACGCTGCAATTTTTCTTTTAGAGATGTCAAAAGAATCGTCACAATCATGCTTATGTAAGAAGGTGATATGTGGTATGCAAAAGCAAAAGATGATGCTATGGATTAAACACACATGCAAACACACACACATACATATCTACGCACATACAGTAACAAATTTTTTAATCTAGGCGTTTATTTTCAGGAGAACAATCCAAAAAAAGATGGAGGCATGTTACAGATTACTACAAAAAAGTAAAGCACCCAGAAAATAACATGCCCACAGAGCTTTCTGCCCTGAAAAAGAGAGCTATGTATTGGCACATTGTTGGATACTGTACAAGATGAGCAGGTATTTCAAACGTCAAAGAATCGGGAGACGACAAAAGAAGAAGATAGTGGGATTCCTAGATTTCAAGAAGAGAATATTTTTCTTGAAACAACTTCTCCTGCAATAGTGGCGAAACCGTCTAATGTCAAGAGACAAAAAGGTGTCGAAAAGGATGACTGCTACTTCACAACACAGGTAATTAAGACTAAAAGTAAAAAGAGTTTACATAAACAGGAGATGGTGAATTTGCTGAAAAACAGAGCTGACGATAGAGTAACTCTAAACAATTACCCACAGAAAGCGTTTCAGCTGAAATCTGAAGATGAAATTCATCTGTTCTTAAAAAGTATGTGATGTACTATTAAAAAGTTTGAATGCAAGATGAAAGCTGAAGTTAAAAACCACATTTTCTGCATTGTTTTAAAATATGAATTGAAACATTTAAGACGCAACAGTGCTTTGGGATCATTTTCAGCAGAACAATACCAATACCAGACATTTCCTACTTCAATTACTCCAACATCATTAATCAGTCCATCATCCTACGAAAGTGAATACGACAATGAAACAGTTAAACTCTGGCACACAGTTTGAACATGGTAATGACGACAAAGGGTTTGTAGATTACTTGGTATGCAGACCTGACCGCAATGATTTGAATCAGAAATTATGATACACTACTACATTTTATACTCTACTTAATCAAATAACGATATGAATTCTTATTATTATAACCTACCCCTAAATGCAATGGTGGAAGGGAGAGAGGCTGTGTATAAGCGGGGACCTACTATAGGCTTACTTCAAAATTAGAGTGAGCCTTCAGCTGGAGATATAGGTTTGATGACCCTATTGCAAAGAAAAACTTTCCAGTCATTTTCAATAAGATGAGTAAGCCATAAAACTGATCCTATGTGAATCTAGATTAAGCTAAAATTTCACATAATTGCCCAAAATATGTATGTGAATAAGAGTATTATACACTTCTTCACAATTCCTGTTCGCTTAGGATTGACAGGCTTTCTATATTTTGTATTACATTCTGTAACCTCCGTTTCGCCCTCTATTTTTAATATTCATGCATTACTAACAGGACGCACAGCTTTCTTTTTTTAATATACGCATACGTCCATCCATTGCAAATGATTAAGTACAATTGACTTCCGCATTCATTCTAGGAAAACACTTCCCCGCTGAGAGTTGCGGTGCGATCATGACCAACAAAGCAGTGCACACTACTTCAGACTATGAGCCGCAGCTAGGAAAACACGCCTTAACTAGATAGCTGTAAATACTAACAAAACACAACTGTTAGTTTCCCTAATGCAGGCTGAATTTAGTATCCCAGATTTTAAAAAATTTTTAAGAGTGAATTTAGATAACAAACTACTCTGCAATGCTCTTCTATGTAGGCAGTGCCCGTCTACATAGACTCATGTCTTTTACGTTAAGCCAAATTGCTTTTCCTATGTAGGCCCAATTGTTGTTTGATGTAGGCTCAACTGCTTTTGTATGTAGACCGCTGTTGCAGTTATGGTAGCACCGTGGATGATACTGATTACCATGGCGATGTTGTACTGATTCACCACCGATGGATACAAGATAAGTATTCCAGCACATGAAGGTATGTGACCTTTCTTTCTTTCTCTCTTGGTATCGTGATGCGTAAACTCCAGTAATATCACTTCGACAGGTGAACCAGATTACTAAACCTGTTTAAAAACTAGCTTTGCTAGTACTTTTTGTTACTTTTTTAAAAATGCATATTATAACTTATTTTACATTTAATACTTTAAATTAATACGAAAGTATAAGCATTATTTTTTTTACCAATTAGTGTTACATGTTTAGCTACAAAATGTGCACTTCATGAATCAATTATTAGGTTTCCTCTACAATACAACTTTTTATTTATATTTTTTTTTGTTTAAAATAGAAATTTTATTTTTACTGTCAATATAAACTCGATGGCGATGTCCTTTCTTTGGCGTAAATCAACACTCTCAGTGTTTGAAGTTAACCTGGTATTCCTACGTATCTTTTGTCTTTCTATACGTAATCGTGATTCGTGCAGATCCTTACTTTATGGTAATTTCTGTTTCTGGCTGACCGGTCTGTTTTATCATTACAAAACTTATTTAATAGAAAAGGTTTTTTATTCAAAAGAGGAATTTCCTACAAAGTATTTTGACGATATAAGTATTCTGAAAGAATGATAGCACAACTAATATGGTTCTTATAAATATGATAATCTAAAATTTTGAAGAGTGACAATGCTGTCTATACTGTACCTGTGTGTATCTTAATGCTTCAACTGTTGTAGCTGTTAATGTTGTAGGATAAACTGTTCCACAGTGAATCGCATTCCACAGTGAATCATTCAAATTAGATCAAGTAGTATGCTTTGTCAAAACCAATTGTATGTCGTAGTTGCGTACCCACTATTGTGCAGGCCAGCAGTTGTGGCTAAATGCTAGTGGGAGTTGGATGTGTTGTCGATAATACAAATCCCACCAATATGTAAAACTGTTTTTGTGATTTTTGTGCCATTCGTAAAATACGGTACCCACGTGCTTAGTCCATTATTTTAAAAGTTAGTCTATTTCACTGTTCAACAGTGGACCAGGGCGTGTTGGTGTATAGTGAATCATGGTTCACCATGTATTACTTGTGCATTATTCCCTTCACATACCACTGAATATCGATCAAATTAGGGCATATATTTAGAAAACAATAGAGGGGAATTGAGCTGTAACTAGGCAGTAGGAATGTTAGAGAACAGTGTAGGCTAGCTCAGAATAGAAGTAAGTTGAGGTACGCATCCACCCTGTGCCAAGACAGAAAATCAAATAACGAAAAACTAATTGCACTTAAACCTAATGAGTACTACAAACAAATAGAGGTGTTGGTTTTGCAATACTTTATTTATTGGAAAACTTAATTCGGCGGATGTTCAAGAGTTGGGGACTTTGGTAGCCACAGGTTGCTTAACCCCCTTTACATACCACTGAATATCAGTGAAATAGGGTATAGATTTACAAAACAATAGAAGGAAAACCGAGCTATATCCAGGCAGTGGGGAATCTCAGGAAACTGTGTAGGCTAGCTCAGAATACAAATCAGTGGAGGTATGTGTCCAACCAGTTCTAAGACGGAAAACCTAATGACAAAAAAAGCATTTAAATCTGATGATTATTATAAACAAGTACAGGTGCTGGTTTTGCAATATTTTCGACTAATCTTGATTATGCACAAAGATTTATTGGAAAACTATTAATTTAGCAAATGTTCAAGTGTTGGGGGACCTTGGTAGCCACAGGCTGCTCAACCTCCTTCACACCACTGAATAGCGATGAAATAGAGAATAAATTTACAAAACAATAGAAAGAGAACCAAACTGTATCTAACAAGAAAGAGTAACGGCTATGTTCGAAAACAACAAACATAGAACAATTCAAAAACGTTGGAAGCAATGTGTAGAGCACAGCACTGTACGCCTATGAAATAAGGGACAGTAGGAGAAGCAGACAGGAAAAGGAAGAAGGCTTTTGTAATGTTATGCTTCAGAAGTATGATGATGATAGCACGAACAGATAAAGTTAATAACAAAGAGGTTATAGAAATAGTAGGGGAATAAAGATATCTGTGAAAAAAAATAGGAGAAAAATTACAAGCAGATATAAAAAATGAGAGGTTTATGTAGACCTAGATCAGACTATTGCATACACTGAAAGATGCAAACTGTGTAAATTTCAGGTAAATGTTTAGGTTAACTCTGAATAGGAAACAATGGAGGTACGCGTCTAATCAGTTCCAGGCGTTAGGCGCCGCTCAAAGTGTGCTGTGATACTACAGCAAATTGTAAAATTGGAAATTGTTGACTTATCTTCCTTTCTAACTTTACTTTGCGTGGCTAGCTCAACGGAAATGCTGGAGTTTACAAAATGAAACCAAACACAGCAATATCATAAAGGATCTATACAGTCAAAAATATTTTCTCTCATTCGAAATTATACATTCCATTTCTAGCGTAGTTTCTTTCAAACCTCAAATTATTCATAACAAGTACCTATCTACTTAATTATCAATAATTCTCTTACCTTTACAGAACTAAATCTCTTCTCTTATGGATAGTTTACTTGGCTTTGATTCCCACGCTTGTAAAGATTTGTTTGGCCAAAAATCCTTGACAGATAATCTATTTGAAAAGAGTCAAAGTGTTTTGTACTCTGACCACAGCTTTCTGGTAAATATACTGTTAATTATTGTTTGTAGTATACTCTAATGAAGCCAGACGTAGACGGCCTTTATTAAAATTAAAACATAAGGCCATGCATTTAATAAGGCTGGTGAGGATGTTAGGCAACCCAACTTACAGAAGATACAATTGGTGTTGTCTACCTAACATATACCCTTGCAAAATTATTGTATGATTATTACTGCCATATGCACCGTATTTGTACTAAACCTGGTTTTGTTGAACGAGTTTAAAAAATTAAACCCGCTTAAATCTTTGACATTATGCACCGACGTAAATAAGAGTAAGTTTAGTTAAACGGGCGTGTAGTTTGACAACATCGCAAAAATTTAGGCAATTAAAATTTAATATAATTGTTGGTGTCCTTTTGGAACTGAAACCTGACAAGTTGACATTGAAACTCTTGACATTTAATACTTTTCATATTTACTTAATTATTGTATTATAAATGTTTGACTCCGACCTGAACGTAACTCGAATGAGATCGGTAAATTTTACTTGTTCAGAGAAGCAACTACTTCTTGATATAATAGCTGAGAAATTTGCTCACATTATTGAAGACAAAAACAGATAGGACTTCTTTGACAAAGAAGCTAGAGGCATGGAAAGTTATAGCAGCAGAGTTTAATTCAAGAAACAAAGTATTTCGGACACCTGATGTTTTACATAGATGCTACGAAAATAAAAAGAAACTGGTGAGAAAACAAACTGCCGTGGAGAGAAGATCCCTATTATTAACAGGTGGTGGTCCGCTTCCAACAGTTAAAAAAGACGGGACTGAAGAATTATTATTATCAATTTTGAATCCCAAAACTGTGTTTGGGGAAACCAATCCATTTGACTTAGATTCTAGCAAGGAACCAGCGTCGGTGGTAGAGAATGTACCAGCGACGCTCGAAATTATTTTTCCCAATAATCAACAGTACGATTTGGAAGGTGATGCAATTATAGATGTATGTTCCTATTGCATCTTTTTAACATATTAATCATTTATTATTTTATTTACAGGATTTGGACGAATAAACATCTATGCCTATCGAAATTGATTCATCATTAAGAAACTTTAATAATGGGGTATGTATAAGTAAATACAAGTTACATTGCTGCGATGTGTCTGTGCAAGTTATTGTTATTCGATACAGCAATGATTGGACTTGATTGTATGTTATTTTTACAGCCAAGTACTAGCACAACCACAAACTCTGCGTGGAAAAAATACACCCCAGCAGATCTAAAAACAACAACTCACCCAGTGTTAAAAAGAAATAAAGTAAGTAAAGTAACTTCTGGATGCAAAACTATCTTTACTTTTTAGGTAATTCAGGATTCGCAGCACAATCATGTTAACCGCCGTAGGCCAACTACTACAATGCGGACATCAACATCTTCAGATATAGCGAAGAAGTATGATGGAATTGTTGCGAGTTACTATTAGGCAACCCGTCAAACACACAAGCGCCGCAAGCACTGTATATTCTCCATGGACCGCGAAGCTTCTAGTGATTACTGGAGGATGAGTCATCCTTTTTAATTCACGGTATAAATAAAACCGATCATGAAGTACAGAGTTAGTCTATATCAGAATGTCAAATATAAATTATATCGTGTAAACTTATATAGTTGAGCTTTTGGAAGTCCAAGAGTATACATAAATGTTATATTATGGGTCTAATGTACATGCAGCTTATAGAATACATAAATAGACAAAGTGTAATAAATAAATAGTTGTGTTAGTGTTGTTAATGGACCAATCCTTAAGAAGTTAGTTTAAGAATATATTAGTGCTTGTAAATTCATTAGTGTGATAGTGCTTCATTGTTAATTGGACTGAAAACATCTATAAATAAGGCATTACTGTTAATTAGACTTGTGAACAGTAAGTAATAAAGACTCTTGTTATTACTTGTTTTAAATTAGTGAAATGCGGTAGTAGTAGCCCGCTACACTGGTTTCAGGCCTGTGTGGGGTATATAGTGATTAATTTAAAAAAAGAACACACAAGTCTAAAGATATTTAAGTAGTTTGTATATGCCAATTACAAGAAGCCAAAGTAAAATGGAGGCAGAAATTTTAATGAATTTCCTTAAGGATTTTAAATCCAGTATGGAAGAAAGGTTTAGTGAAAATGCTGTGAAAATGGAGGAGAGGTCGGCTAAATTAGAAGTGACACTTAGTGAAAATGCTGAGAAAATGGAGGAGAGGTTGGCTAAACTGGAAGTGACAATCAGTGAAAACTTAGTGAGGTCAGTTGAACTGGAGTCGACCTTTAACGAGTTTAAATACGGTATGGAAGTGACACTTAGTGAAAATGCTGAGAAAATAGAAGAAAAGTTAAGTGAAAATGCTGCGAAATTAGAAGAAAAGTTGAATGAAAAGACAGCCACGTTAGAACAAAGATTAATGGAAAGCTCCATTGCATTGAAAGAAGATGTCACTGAACAGGTAAAAACAGTTGAACAAAAGTTGGACAGTAAATTGATAAAAATGGAAGAAGATGTGATGAGGCTGCAAGAACAAGTGATTTCACTAACAACACGGCCACTTGAATTAGCAAACCAAGTTGTAAATTAGAACATTCCAGAAATAAGAAGCGTGGAAGAAAGCGAGTCAATACCGTTAAAAATTAGAGTGAAACCGCCCACATTCGATGGTAAAACACCTTGGCCCACATATTTGAAACAATTTGAAGCTGCTACAATAGCCAACGGTTGGTGCAACAAAGATAAGGCTATCTCCTTAATAGTGGTCCTACGGGGGGAAGCTCTAAACATCATACAAACGATTCCCGATCTCCAGCAGAATGATTACGGCCTCTTAACATTGAAGCTTGAGATAAGATATGGAGACGCCCACTTTCAGCAGGTTTACCACGCACTAGTTAGGAACCGCTCGCAAAAGATAAATAAAAGTCTGCAAGAATTCGAAGCTGACATCGCCAGATTAGTTAGATTGGCATACCCAACGGCACCAGATAGCTTCCTCGAACAACTGGCTGTTCAAACACTTCTGGATGGAGTTAAAGTCATCGTTTAACCCAGGGGCCTCAACCAGAATTTCGTATTACGGCTTGAACAAGGATACACAATTGAACAGCGTGCACGGTCAACGCCTTTCTATAATCTACGATTCCATCACCAAATCGTATTTTGTGGATTACAGGCGAAATTACTTATTAAACTTTAGATTGGTTATACTGACAATTGGTAACAATACTCTTTAGAAATTACGACTGCACTGCGGGGTGCGTTCAGAGTGGTAACGAATGGTGTTTGAGATGTCCCAAACTTAGTTGTTAGAATTCACCATGTGTAAATTCTATTAAAATAATACGTATTTTTGATACCAGAGTAAATACGACAGGATCGAAATTATTTCCACGTGCTCCCGGGAATAATTGAAATTGCGTGCTTCTCGCAATAATTTAATGTTACGTGAACCCGTAATTAAATGTTGAAATATAAAACCCTCTTCCGATTTAACAATTTTAAATTAATTAGAGCGAAGTAGACCTATCTACTTTCGGCTTTGCAAATTAAAACAAAGTGAACAAACTAACCGGGTAGCAGTTTACAAACCCACCCCCAACAGAAAAACTATTTTACCTATGCGGACTTACAGGAGCAAAGAGGACAATCGGCAGATCTATCTCCTACTTTTTACGTATCTGGTTTTAAATCTTTAACGTGCCAAATACCAATGCCTTTGCCCTTACTGTCTCTCAGACGATAATTGACAGTTCACATTTTCTCTATTATTCGACAACGTACATACTTGGGTGCTAGTTTCTGAGAAAAACCTTCAGAGGCTTTTGACTAAACCATATTTTTCCTCCACACGAAATCTCCTTCCGAGTACTGCACGTGGAGACGCCGTAAATCATAATAACGCTTATTACGCTCATAAGCTTTGTGAAGTCTTTCTTTCACTTCATTATATAGTTCTGAAAGCTCGTTCATATCCTTGATCAACTGTTCCCTTGAATAAATAGTGAGATCTTGCTCTGAAAATTCTGATAATTTGCCGTAGTATTCTCCAGTAATGGAAATAGACCGGCCAAAATTCAGAAAAGCTGGAGTATGGTTATTAATTCCACTAACTGCATTTTGCATTGTGTGAGCAATTTTGTATATTTCTACATCCCAACTTTTATGATTATCATTTACATGAGATCGTAAAGTGGTGACAATTACTCGATCGGTCCTTTTCACTGTGTTGGTTTGTGGATGATAGTTAGCGTTATACCAAACTTTCTGGACTTTGTATTTTTGTACTAACTTTTTGAATGCTGTAACGTGCATTTTTATAGCTTAAACATTTTACGCTTTTTCCCAATTCGTAAATACCTTTCTGCAATTACTATTTCTATATTTTATATTTATTAACTCGTTGAGTGGGTTGCATCGTTCTTGTCTTGCCGTTCGTATAAATTTTGTTGCTTATGTGGATATACAAGTCTAGATAATAGACGATAAGAGGTTGTAATAGGAACGAGTTGATAAAAACAGATGAGCAGTTGTAGTTCGTTCTTGGTTCCTATATATTAATTACGTTGAAAATACTGTTTCTTTTTGCTTTGACAATAGTGAGAATTAATGCGGTATCAATTTTCGAATTGTTCATGAACCAGCACGGCACGATTTTAGTTGTTTTTCTTGTGAAATAAAAGTTGTATATTAACTGTAGAACGTGTAGTGCTAATTCCGATTGAAGTAGTATGATTTATAGGCAAACGTGTTTGGTCGACGCACGTGTGTTTTTAAGGACATTTGACGGACGGTTTTTATTGCTTACGCGTGCCTTACTAATTGTTGTTTTTGTTGAGTTTCTGTTGGAAATAAAAGTGGTAGAACTTGTTAAACTCGACCTGCACGCGTGTTTTATGGAACATTTGACGGACTTACTTTAGTGATACACGTGCTTTACTCATTGTGGTTTTTTCTGTTGGTGCTTCGTCTTTTGATATTTAAACTGTGTGTGCGATCTAGTTTCGCGGTCCTTTTTTTTATCAGAGTAGTGCATACTTTGGATTATCCAAATACAGTGGATACTGTAGTTTCTGAATTTTCTAACCCCAAAGAATCTAAAATAGATCATTACTTGCGCAAATTTCGTTATTTGCGAAATATAACAGATTACCGGTTTACAAAGGTATTGGTTGAAGTTTCTCACTGCTTTTTGGGTGTGTATGAAAATCATATACATTTGGTCCCAGTTGAAATTAAACTAGTGCTACAAAATATTTCGAAATTATTGTCTCAGGAAATAGAATTAACAAGAAATTTATCAATGCTACAGGGTTCCGTCGTGTGATAAGGTCTGCTGCTAACCCCAGTGAAATACGTAGGTGTGATTAGGGTTACGTGTGATAAGTTCCATCAACGCCCTCACAGTCAAGGGTGAAGTGCTTCGTTAGTGCCGGACATCGTGAATCCCACACTTCAATTGCAAGGAAGCGTTACTGAAGGACCTTTTTGTAAGTTGAACTATTTCCTACTTGTTATTACTTTAAATATCTATCCGTTTGTTTTGCCATATCTTTGTCGTTCTGATACCTTTTACAATCGAATTGCCTGCTATTAAGAAACAAAAAAAAATCAATACTACTGGATTACTCATATCAATTGTGTCTTACCTATTTATCTTTTGTTAACATTTTGTCTGATTTATGTTTAATTGGTGTGTGAGGAAACGTTTCTGCTACTCCCCAATATTATCTCACTTTGAATTTTTTGTATTGCTTTTACCGTTGTTATATTATATAGATTATCCAAACAGTTTTTTTTTACATTCTACAAAGTACTGAACAATCTATGCCCGATCAGCATGCTATGCTTTTTCTTTATTTCAGGTTTGCAGGACTAATTTTTTTATTGCAGGTATTGTTACTAATTCCTTACAGCCGCGTACATTATATGTTGGTCTGCTTTCTACAACCCCCCTAATCTCCGATTGAGCCCGGTCATTTCTTTGATTTTCTTTGTGTTACGCACGGCTACGAGCCAACGTAGCATAAATTTGTGGCGTCCAACGTGGCTGCCCCGATTCACGTAACAATGCTTTACCAATAAATGGCGATCCATTGTCTGTTGTTATAATCTGCGGTACCTCGTATACTAGGAACACTTGATTTTCAATAAAATTAACGATTGTGTTAGCTGTAGCCTTCTTCATTAGGTGAACTAATATATATATATTTGGTGAACCAGTCGTAAACAACCAAAATATACACACATTTGCTAGACCTAGGCAATGGGCCCATTATATCGATCGATATGATTTGAAAAATGTGTATTACCTCCATTTCTTTCCTCATTAAACCAGATTGCGCAAGCATACTACTTTTTGCTGCCAAGCAAATAGAACATTTTCTAACATAACAACCTATATCAAATTTCATTCGTGGCCAATAAAACTTTTCGGCTACTTTGGAATACGTTTTAAATGTGCCAAGGTGTGCAGATGAAGGACTGTCATGATTTTTCTGAATAATTCATTCTCGGTAATCTTTCGGAAGTACTTGCTTCCACTCAGTTAGATTGGAAATTATTATTGGCAACATATCTGTATAGTTTTTCATTTTCAACTTTCCATAGAGGATAATTATCCGGAAGTTGTTGTATCTGTTCAATCATTTTTGTATACCATGGATCACATCGATTCTTACATATGGTTATGATGTTTACTTGTATTGGTGTTCTACTGAGATAGGCGAAGGCTCCATCTTTGTATTCTGCCTAATGGACTTTTTAGCCTGTCTAACCATATCAATGAATAATGGTCAGTAATAATCTTAAATTGGGTTCCTTCAATATAGGGCCGGAATTTTTCCACTCCAAAGATAATAGCTAACATCTTTTCTGTTGCTGAGTAAGCTAGCTCTTGCTTAGATAGGGACCTGCTTGCGTAAGCAATCACTTTTTTGTTGCCTCCTTCTTTTTGTAGCAGAACTGCACCAAGATCATCTTCTGATGCATCTGTGTGGATTATGAAATTTTCAGAAAAATTGGGACTGGTTAATATTAGTGATGTGACCAGTAATGATTTTAATTTTTGAAACGTTTCTTTCGCTTTGGAATTCCATTTTATAAATTGTTTCATTGCCCGGCCCTTTATAGGTTCTAAAATTGGGTCTGCTAACGTGGAAAAATCTTTTTCCGCAAATCGTTCAGAAGTTTTGATATTTCTGATAAAATTTCTTAAAGAAGAGTTAAATATTTACAAGGGTTTAGTCGTTGCCAAGCAACGACAAATATTCATTACTGTACTGTACAGAAATAATATGTGTATACATATGGACTACAAAAATGAGAACACGCTTTCATGGTAAGTTCTATTTAAACAATCTTAACACATTATGTAAATATAACAAACAACTAACTTAAGAATGTATTTGATTCTGAAGTAACTTGTGTGTGATATTTTCAGGTATTTTACAATTAGTACAATTATAGAATTTGTATTGTTACTTCCAAAGATACCAGTAATCATATTTCAATGTGTCAAGTTTGACAATTCAATATCTTGATAGGATTGTTTCCATGGTTGCGCAAAAATTTTTACTAAGAATTTGACAGCACCATTTATTTATAAATAAAATTAATAAGGTTTTTTTAAAATTAGTATTTTAGTTTCTGTCGTTTTTTAACGTTTTGCGGAAAAATAGTATGTATACCACGCAGGAAAAGCAACATTTCCGCACTCCGTGTTGCTTGTCTCGGCTTGCGCCTCGACAAGGAATCTTCACGTCATTCGGGAATGTTAAGCTTTTCCTACTGGGCATACAAGATACTATTATAAAGCGCCTGTACCAACCTGCCATGCCCAAAAATCTTTTGATTGCTTTTGCGTTGGAAGGTGTTGGAAAGTCAATGATCGCTTGCATTTTCTCAGGATCTGTGCGCAGTCTGTCTCGGTCGATCACATACCCCAAATACTTTAACGTCGGTCTGCAAAATTCGCACTTTTCGAAGTTTATCATTAAATTTGCCTCTTTCATGGCTTGAAAAACTTCATTTAGTGCTTTCATATGACTTTCAAAGTCTGGCGACGCAACTATGACATCGTCCAAGTATACAAAAGCGTTATCAAAACGAGGTCCAAGCATGTTATCCATAAGCCGTTGTAGAGTCTGTGGACTATTACATAAACCAAATGGTAGTACGGTAAATTCGTCTAGTCTTCGCCTTGGTACGGTGAACGCAGTCTTTTCACATGAATCTGGTTCTATTTGCTAAAAAGCTTTTTGAAGATCAATGAATGTAAGAAACTTATTATCCCTAAACTTGTCCAGTATATAGCTAACATATGGCAATCCATATGCATCCTTTTTTGTAACCGCATTTAATTTTCTTTCGTCAAAGCATATACAAAATTCTCCATTTCTCTTCTTTACTTTTACAATTGGTGAATTCCATGGTGACTTGAAAAGAGGTATTACTTTCAATTTCAACATATCATCAATTTCCTTGTTTAAGATATGAAGCATATGTGGCGAAAGAGGATGATATCTCTGTTTTATAGGTTGTGCCTCTCCTGTATCTACCATTCGGTGAATAGTTTTATTAGTTTGTCCTAACTCCGGTCCGCTTATTGAATTAAATTTTGTTTTTATTTCTTCCAGTTCTTTAAGTTGGTCGTTCGTTAAATCATCTGTTGTGTTTATTACTTTCTTTGTTAGCGTTGAAACTATTTTATTATCCTTTGGCATGTAGAAGGTGTTATTATCAAAATTTGCTTGCAATCTAAATATGTGGCATACGTCAGATCCTAGTATTAAGTTAGCATTTATTGAGCTCAAAATTGTGGCGATATTATCATTAGTTATCCCATTTAATTCTAACGGTATTACTACTTGACCCAAGGTCAGTTGCCTGGTTCCATCAGCTGTTTCTAAATACAATGTATTGTTGGATTTTTCAATTTGCAGGCCCAACTTTCTAATAACCGGCTAACCCGTATTTCCTATTACGGTGTGGGTTGCATCCGTATCCAATAACGCTAGCATTGGCTGAAATTTAATGCGTACATAAATAAACGGTCTAGGATCTTCTTGCTTTGCATATAACATTGCATTGGTTTTCTTCTGACGAGCGGTTGTAAATGTTTTTACTATTTGCAGCCATGATTTCCATTCGATGCTATTAGCCTTTATGCCATACTTGTGGTTTAGGTGGCTATTGCTTGACCTGGCATTTACTCGTTTTTTTGTAGTTTTAGAACATTTCGGGCAATTTGCGTATACAACTTCTTTTGTTCCGCAGATGGAGCAGAAGAGAGTGCGTTCTTTCTTGCATCTGTGATATGTATGTCCTTTTTCATCACAATTATAGGCCAATTCAGCTAGTTTAAGTTTCGAACAATTTTTTTTGGAGAAGGAATTCTTATTTACCTTTGAAGCATTGCTTGTTGAAGAATGTGGTTACTGTACAAAATTTGTAATTGCATTAACTTGATGTGGCATTCCAATCGGTTTGTATGCTAGATCTGGTTCCAATGGCGTAGTTACCGGTAATTCGCCTTTTCTAAATTTTGAATTTTGTAGCTTTGTGCCTTCTAATTGAACGCATTATTCTATTTACTGATCTACAGACTCTGTTTTTTGTAAGCTTAAGTGACTGGCATAATATGGTTGAAAATTCCTACGAATATATTTCAATTGTGCTATTTCTGATGGTGGTTTGAGTAAACGATTAAATAAATTGATCATAGACGAGATGTAAATTATTGGTTTCTTATCTTTTCATTGTTTGTGTGTCCGAATTTCATCAAGTAGCACTTCATCATAATCCAACGGCAAAAGTGTTGTTTTAATTTTAGCTCCAATTTAGGCCATGAATTAATCTTTCCTTTTATGGACCTACACCACATTAATGCTTGACCTACGAAAAGGTCTATCGCGCTATTGAAGAGCTGCTGATGATTAGGTCCTCTGGTCTCCGTTTTATTTCTGCTTGCAGATTATCACATTGCTTGCCGCTAATTGCAAGTTCCCATGATAACTCTTGTGAAAACAAACAATTAATCCTAGCAATATTAATTTTCAAAATTATTTTACTATCAATAGAACGCAATAGTACAACAGATATTGTTTGATAAATTTTTAAATAAAATTTTCAATCAATAAAACTTTCTGAATATATTTTTATTGTTACGTTTAGTTGCCGTATAAATTAATTACCCTACCCGATTAATTATCTGTTCATCTCAAGTCCATCTCCACTGTTAAATAGAATCACTAAGACATAATTACTAATAAATACGCTGTCTATAAATTCCTTAACGCAAACCCCTTTTTCTTTTACAACTTAAATTAACTTCGTAAATTTAAAATAGCCCTGTCCGTTGTTAATTCATTTATCTGTTGGTATTGTTAAACCCTTCCTCTACTTAATTATAAATACTCTTTCTCAAAATTCATTAACGTAAAATTTATGCAATAATTAGATAGGCGATAACGTTGTTCCCAGTATCCGATGATTAATTCTAACGTGTTTTCCCTTTGAAAGAATTCTTCGAATTATAGCTGCGTATTATTTCAATAAACTCGAGTTTTCCAGTTTTGAAGCCTTAACAATAATATTACTGTGAGCTCTGGTTCTTGGTTAAACGAATGAATATTTTCTTTCTTTTCAACTAGCAAGAAAAAACATGTAGTTGGTTTTTGTCGTTTCGTTTTTCGAGCCCGGTCATACTTCTTTCTTTTTTTTTGTTTTTTTTTGTAGATAGCCTACAAAAAAAACAAAAAAATGCTCGTAGCATTACATAAAATAATTTCCCGAACCTGTAATTTAGAAATATTACAACTTTGCTGTTTGACAGAAATATTTGTTGGTACTGAAACCAAAAAATAATCGAAACCAATCAGGGTTTGTAGAAGATCAATGGGTTCTATCCTTGTATAAAAATTTGATGATCCCTATTAACACGAGGATAATCTTCAGCTCTCTTAGTTTATTGCAACGCTCCCAAATCTCTTTCCAGGGATTAGAGGTGTTACTGTAAATCGCTAAGAGAAACAACGCTACCTACTCGACCTGTATTCCTAAAATAAAAATATCAGTGTAATTAAATAAAAATATTTGATTTTTTTAATCAGTATTTTCAGCATATATTGTGGTTGTATTTATTCCACAACACTGGAAAAATTTTCTTGAATTAAATTAAACCGAAATTATTTACCCCTATTACTGCAGGAGTAACAATTGAATTAAATAATTTGGAAAGCCTAGTGTATCCTTTGATAATCAAATTTATACAAAAATAAGTTGGGCGCCACGTGTAACCTTTGTTTTAATTTTTACCTTTCTATAAATTAATGGAGGTTAAGATTTTCTTGCTAAAATATGAATGGTCTGCACTCTTAGCTTAGGGACTACTCGTAAAACCATACACTTAATTTAATCCAAGTTAAATAAACAATAATACAATGCCACTATTTTAGTGAGTAGACAAAATATATTATTATTAATAATTAGTAACCAATAATATGTACAACCTAATTTTTCTTATAAATGTTTTTACAATATTTACAGAATTGAAATGTTGCCACTTGAACAATAAAATAAAAAAATTGCTGCAATGCCATCTGCATAAACAAATTTTTATATACTTTAGTATTGAATGACGTCGTCAAGAATTTGAAATCGAGCTCGTTTTAATTGTTTCAGACTTGTACAAAATGAAGTCCCTAGATTAGTAATTAATTCAAACAAAAAATTGAGGTTAATGAAATTTCATGTGCTGTTCTAAAGGATTTTACAGTACAGTTTTAAATACTAATAGAGTTAAAATTTTGCTATTATAAGAGGAATAAAATTTGTAATACCTGTTTGCGTGTTTGGTATGTCGATAGTTGTTGTCACCTGATAAATAAGTTGATAGCAATGTTACCAAAGGGCCTCAACCAGAATTTCATATTACAGCTCCAATAAAAACGATACCTGTAAAAATAACAGCTTAAAAAACCACAACTGGACAGCGTGCACGGTCAACGGCTTTCCATAATTTACGATTCCATTACCAAAACGCATTTTATGGATTCCAGGCGAAATTACTGATTAAACTTTAGATTGGTTATACCGACAATTGGTAGCAATACTTGTTATAATGCCGTGTCGTGCGTTCAGAGCTACTTCCACAGTTGGCAATACGGATACTGTCCACGTTCACATTATTGCACAACATAGATATTACGACATAATTTCGTGTCAGATGGTATCACATGCCAAATATGTTTACAATGATTTAAGTTTCTCCTTAAAAAAATAAAAAGTACTCACTTAAAAATGTTGAACGCTTCACGATTTTGCGGTCATCCTTGCGCAGGGGCCATGCTGATTTCCATGTATCTCGTTGGGGTGTGGGTTACGTCATGCCATCGTTGAAACCAGATTTATCGTCTTCCCTCTTCTTTGATCGTAGGTAGGACGAAGGAAAAACCACGTAAGAAACGATAAGGAAAAAACCTACATTCTCAAAGAGAAAAGACAAAAAAAGAGACAAGCAAACGTCACCGTTCGACGTCTAGTTGGCTAATAATGTCAAGTCACCCACCGCGCACTTGCGCCATCACTCCGCGTCTGCGCATTCCTTTTGCGCAAACGCAACTGTCCGAAATGACGAAAATGCATAAGTTTATTTTAAAAATAATGGCGGGAATTTAGTCACATATTATAAATGTACAATGCCAATTTTGGCATGTAAAATACTCTTCAGAAATTACGGCTGCACTGCAGTGTGCGTTTAGAGTGACAACGAATAGTGTTTGATATGTCTCAAACTTAGTGATTAGAATTCACCATGTGTGAATTCTATTAAAATAATATGTATTTTTGATACCAGAGTAAATACGCCATGATCGAAATTATTTCCACGTGCTTATGGGAATAATTGAGTATTGCGTGCTTCTCGCAATAATTTAATATCACGTGAACTCGTAACTAAATGCTGAAATAAAAAAACCTCTTCAAGTTTAACAATTTCAAATTAATTAAAGCGAAGTAGACTTTCGGCTTTGCAAATTAAAACAAGGTGAACAAACTAACTAACTTTTGCACACCGAATTACCTAATGCTTTTTAGGTCAAGCTCAAATTCACAACTATGAAGACCCATTTTCGTACATTGCTTAAATTAAAAAAGAAAGAAAAAATTCGCGTATCTAAAAAAGTAGATAATATCCCTCCTAAGCTAAGATGGTTCCAAAAATTAACGAACAAAATGTTGTTTTCAACCAAACACGTTCCCACGAGGTTTGTGTGTATGGTTGTGCAGTGACGTGCCGTGAGATTTTTTAGTGGTGAAGCGCTTCAGCTTGGCACTTATACTACTTAATTCTATCTCTTTTCGAATCTTAGATTTTTAATACTCCTCTTTTTTTAACATAAGTAAATTCCATTTTGGTGCCTGTGTGACTATGTGTAACTTAAGAAGCTTGAGCTTTGTGTTTAGAAGCAAAAAGTAGATATAAGAAAGTATGTGTTGTTTTGGAGCCGTATTACAGCATATTGCTTTATTTCTTTGGATTTGAAATAATTAGTTTTGCTGATTAATGTATTGTTAAAGTTTGCATTATTTTGAATTGTCAAATTACCTAAAAAGTTATTCAAAACCTTTGATGCCAATAAACTTCTATTTAGAATTGAACCAAGCCTTTTAAAAAATATGCTAAAATATAACCAATAAATTATTCTGCGAATTTTGCATTAAAAGTCAGCTGTTAAAATGTGAGGAAGACCACATTGATTTTTTATTTTTCCAATTTTAAGAATTGCACTCACATTAACAAAGAAAAATCTTTAAAACCTATTTATTATTCGTAAACTAAAATATCTTATTTTAAAAATATTAAAAAGGCATTTTTGGTTAAAAAAATAATAAACCTAAGGAAGTAAATTTTCAAATTAACGTGACTGTATTTTTCAATTTACTTATCAGTAGAAATATTACGTATATCATCAGTTATTTGTGATGCACAATGCACAATACTTATAAAAAAGTTTAACTACCTGATATTTCTGCACAATTCGTATACAGGGTGATTCACTGTGGATGGCCTGTTAGACTTTTACGAAGAACTACTTAACATAGCGCTTTGAATTTTTGGTCGCTTATGTAAGCAAACATGCTTTCTCGATTTAAAATATTCTCAACTATGCAGCGTGGCCAATTCTTTATAAAACGTAGTAGTGACTTTGTTATTTTAAATGAAATACCCTATACCTAATGACAGTTTTCGATTCCTTGTTTATTTTTGATTAATTTTTCTTAATACTGCCGTATACTTATCTGTCATAGCTTTCGAGATTTTCATTATTTTCCGTTTTTTTATTAGGGAAACGTGACTTCAATAAAATGTTGATAAACCTATGCTTCTAAACTCTATGAAACTCTAGCTTAGGTTGGGGTTAGCTAAGGCCCTAAGGCACCATATCCTGTAACCAAATCCTCTAGTAAATATACAGGGTGATCTAGATGCAATTGTATCTTACTTAATTAAAAAAATTATTAAATGTTCTGATTTTTAAATAAAACACCCTGTATATTATTTACAATTCAGATAGCTTCTGAAATTTACTATTTTTCTATGTATACTATTCCTATACCTAAATCGACTAGTTTGTGATTTATAGCCAATATTATTTAATTAAATCAAATAAATGCAACCATAGAAATGCATTAATGCTAAATGAAAAAACTATGTACAAGATGCCCGTAAAAATCCTTATCTAATAAATAATTTATTGCAGTAATTGTTCAAAACGATGACCATTTTCCTCCAAACATTCTAAAATTTGGTTATACACCCCCTCTGTGGTAGGTTTTCTAAGTTCTGTACGTTTTAGGGACTGAAAAGCTTGATTCAACCGACTTTCCAACTCATCTCTAGTATTTACAGGTGTTTTGTACCCCAAAGATAAAAATCCAATAGAGATAAGTCGGGAGATCTCGCAGGCCAATTCCAGGGTCCCAAGCGTCTGAACTATCGATCTTCAACAATGTTGTAGAGCTTGCAGCTTACATCAGCTGTGCAAAGTGCCGGAGCCCCATCAAGCTGATACCAGCTGCTGCGGTTTCTTTGCCAGTGTAAGAGTATCTGTAAAATCCTCAACTACTGTGGTTATAATTTCTACATATTTTTGAGAAGTTAACTTTTCGTCGTAAATTAAATATCGAATTCCATTGTCCATTATTAAAAAAAATACATTGAAACTAAATCTCTCTTGAAACGCAGAATCTCTCGTAAGGTGAAGATTTTCACTAGTCCAAAATGGATTGTTTTTTCTATTGTAAATGCCTTCACGAGAGAATTTTGTCTCGTCAGTCCAAATAATTTTTCGTAAAAAATGTGGATCTTCTTGAATATGCATTAGTAAATATTCACAGAACTCAATTCTTTGTGGACAATCCTCAGGTTTAAGTGCTTGTACTTTAATAAACTTGTAGTCGTGCATATTATTTTTATCCAATATTCCCTGTATAGAAGCGTACTTTATATTCAATTAGTGTGATGCCAATCTTATTGGAGATTGTGGAAAGGCATGAAAATATGCTAAAACATTAATTTCATTTTCTTCATTAGAAGTTACAGGTCTGTGAGCCTGTCTAGAAGTCTTTAAAGATGAACCAAAATTTAGAAAATTTTTCTGTAGTCTAAGTTTCTTATTTTTTATTGCCTGTAAATCTGGATAGATGTCATTGCATTTTCGACAAGTGCGACTTATAATTTTACCACACTCATCATGTAACATAAATAAATTCATAAGAACAGTATTTGAATAGACATTTTCTGCCATTTTATGCGAGGTTTAACTTACTTTATAGGTATGCAACACTAAGAAGCACAAAGTAACAACGATACAAAATAAGCAGTAACAGAATGTCAAATATTCATAGATTGCTTGATAAAAAATCCAATTTGATAAAATTACTTAAATATTTGCTTATAAGGCCAAAACTAGTAGAGTTAGGTATAGAACAGTATACGTAGAAAAATAGTAAATTTCAGCAGCTATCTGAATTGCAAACAAATACAGGGTGTTCTATTTAAAAATCCAAACATTTAATAATTTTTTTAATTAAGTAAGGATTAATAGCGCCTGTATCACCATGTATGTTTACTGGATGATTTGGTTACAGGATATGGTGCCTTTGGGCCTTAACTAACCCCAACCTAAGCTAGAGTTTCATAGAGTTTAGAAGCATAGGTTTATCAACATTTAATTGAAGTCACGTCTCCCTAATAAAAAACGGAAAATAGTGTAAATCTCGAAAACTATGACAGATAAGTATACGACAGTATTAAGAAAAATTAATCAAAAATAAGCAAGGAATCGAAAACTGGCATTAGGTATAGGGTATTTTATTTAAAATAACAAAGTTACTACTATGTTTTATTAGAACTGGCAACACTGCATAGTTGAAAATATTTTAAATCGAGCCTATTCGCTTACGTAAGTGACCAAAAATTAAGTAGTTCTCCGTAAACGTCTAATAGGCCATCCACTGTGAATCACCCTGTATATAAACAGTTTATGTAGTTAAATTCACTTATGCTCTAAGCACTAAAAAAGCTAAGTATTAATAACTATAAACAATAAGACACGAATATGCACACACTTAAACATTATATACAGTGATGACGACGCACATTTTTCTTTGGCTCTTATTCAATATTTTATTTATAATGCAATTCTATTCTTCTATTAACCTGTGCAAACCTGTCTATTACATCAGAATAAAATCTTAGATTCTGTAGTAAGTTACTAATACATTCTTTTACTGTAGACAACACAGCTAAATGATACTCTTTCTTCACGTTGAATTTCTGGTAAACGTTTTAATGCGCTTTGATGTAGAAAAACTGCGTTCAACCGAAGCACTTGTTGCCGGAATTGTTAAAACAAGTTGACACAATTTAAAGACTTCACTATAGGACTCTGCCAAATCAATTTCTTTAAGAAAACGTAGCATATTTAACGGCGTTTTTTGATTATTAACTTCTGGAGTGTTGTATAAAACACTTACCTGTGAATTGAATGCCAAAATGTCAAAAAAAAATTTGCATAACTAAGTTTTAAACTATTAAAGGCTTCTTTAGGAAAACTGGCTTTATTATAGTTGTTATAATTACATAATTCGACGAATTTTAATTCAATGAAGTTCTGAAATCTGCTTCTGAGTTGAGAAATATTATTAAAAATTTCTAAATATAATCTACGATAGGAAGTTACCATAACAGCTATATTGTCAATGCTAAGACATTTACTTTGTGGTTCTAAACTCAAATTTAGCGTTTTGTCTCAAATTTCTTGAAAGTTTTCTCTTTTTTGATTGAATTGTTTTACAAAATTATTGATGTTTTGAACGTAGAAACTAATATCATTCGATTTAGTTTGCAAAATATCAAACAAAAGGTCCGTGTAAGGAAAAATTTCTGAAAACACATTGAGCACAAAATTAAAATTAAAATCCGTTTCTATCAGCAGTAGCCTCTTGAAGAATTTACCGTTTCAGGATCTCACATTTCTTTATGCACTAAAATATTTTTAAACATTTCTATTAGAGCTTCACGATATTGTGACACCGTCTGTTCCAGTCGTGGGTTGTAATTTCAGCTTATGGGAGCAACTCTAGGAAAAATTTTTTTTGAACATGTGTATCTAAAGCGCGAGTTCTTTTAGTGGATCTTGAAAATAATGTAGCCATTCCATTTAACGTCGAAAAAACACTTTACAATCTTTTATAAGTCTAACACTTTGTGATAATACTAAATTTAATCTATGTGCCAAGCAATGAACAAAAATGGCATTTTGAAGCTTACATTTTGCTTGAAGGCCGCCCAAGTGTCCTGCCATTACAGCAGCTCCGTCGTAACTCTGAGCAACAAGTTTTGTATCACACTATAGTTTTTCAATAATGTCACATACTTTTATAAACATGGCATCTGCTGTTCTGTCAGCGGTCCAAAAAATTTTAAAACCGTTCTTGAACATCTTCGTCCAATTTTACGTAACGTATTATCACAGCTAGCGGGCTAAAATTAGTTATGTCGGTTGTTTCGTCTAAGACAATTAATACAAAAGATGCTTCCTTTACTTCTAGTTTAATGCTATTCAGTACAATATCAAATACGCATTTTATTAAATCATTTTGGATTCCGTTAGATGTACCACGAAAAACAGTTGAATCCCTTAAATGGGTTTTTAAGGTTTCGTCATACTTAGCAAGGAACTCCACCAAGTCGATATTGTTTTCACGATTATTGGATTCTTTATTTTCTTGGTGACCCCTAAAACTTAGTTCACGATTTCCAAGAAAACACGTAACGTCAATTAATCGCTTCAAGATGTTCCTATTTTTACTCACTAGGTCATTATGTTGCTTATGACTAATTTTTAACTGATTGTCCAAACTATATTCAATACGAGACTTACCAAATATATTTTCTTTAAGTAACGAAGTTAAATGCCCTTTGCTATTAGTTTGTCTTTTAACATTTTTATGGAAGTTGTTTAAGTCCGAAAAGCCGTTTGAGTTCCAAGAGGCGTTTTCAAAAATATTAAAAAGCAAATAAGGCCAACAAAAAAATTTTTTCAGTGTGTCACATCCCGTTAACCATTTATATTTATCATAAAAGTCCATTTTAAAGTGTCTTATAAATTGTTTAACAAATTGTTCAACTTTAGTTTCTGAATTGATAGGCGGTGTAGGTCTACCTGAAGAAATTATGTTATATATTTTCTTGAAAACTGTACTGAGAAAATCGTTTTTCTAAAATTTTACATACCACGCAACCACTATTATTACTCTCGTTTGCTTTTTTTTTTATTTCCTAGCACTGAGGAACATTGGTTTGCTCCATTGTAACACAAATAATTCTTAAATGGCATTGATAACAAATACAAACACTACCTAACCATGGGATACTATCAATTATTTCATAATTTCGTAATTCCAATTAAAAATGATCTAAAATATGGATGAAGTGCAGTAATTTTCAAAATAGTTATCACTGCACATAAGATTAACCAATACTTTACTTATGAAACCGTGCTATTATTAAAATAATGCGAATTCCAAATACGTATTTGCTTTACCATCACATAACAACGGACGTTTTACTTTTATCACAGTACCTATACGATATTGCAAGAAGCTCTAGTAAACAGCGCTTTCAGCTCGGTTAATAGCATCAGCATTCGACAATACACGATAGTGATGAGCACACGACGTCTGAGATAAATCGGAACTAAGATTGTTTGAACTTTAGAAGTGTTAGAAAATGCCGCAAGTTCATTTATTTGTGTGAAGGCAGACGAGGACGGGCGATTCTTTACGAACGGTCGTATACAGATTGCGAAGGCGTCTTGATTCATGAATTTAGAAAATTCTTCTTCGCTTTCCTGTTGTTAGTGTTTTGCGCTTGGCTTGAGGAAGTTAGTTCTGAATACTGAAAGATACCAGGATCAAGGAGAATTCTATTGAATATTGAACACTGTTAATGCCAGCTAGTTCATATTTCTACCTATAACAACGAGGGAAGCGGTGCTTCCATCGCTTCTATTGATGGCACGCCGCTGTGGTTGTGTATCTACCAGAATAAGTAGAATCCATTGCCGAATTAACAAAAATTGTAACAGAAAAATTTAACCTGTTACAGTCAGTAAATTAATATTAAGCATTTTATGCCTAGTTAGAAGGTTTAACATTGCTTGAAGTAAGTTAGTAATAAATCGACCGAACAATCGCACCGGTACGCGGAATTGGATTGTAACCATTATTTTCACACTTACCGTTGCCTCGTAATTTCAAAGATCAACGCACTGGGAGCCAAATTAACTTTAATTTTATTTCAAGCCGTTCTATGTAGAGGAACTCGCGTATAAAATCTTGGGTAAAGACAGTAAGCGCCTAACTGTTTAACGGTGCCTAACACACATTGTAATGAAACGTGTATATATTGCTATGATAAGAGGGTAGTTTAAGGGTAGATTAAGTCATAGGGGTCGTAGAATAAATGTAAATAATTTTAACGTTAGGAAAAACAAATAATTCCGCCAATTATAAGAGTAAATCGACTATTTTACTCAAGGTCAATAGCAAGCACGCTATATAAATTATGTTTAATTTAATGCATAAGAAAGGGGCTCATTTTCAATAATTAGATAATATTTAGCTAAAATAAGAATGTGTACGTCGTATAATATGTTTTAAGTTAAACTTATAAGTCCAGAATTAAATAGAAACAAGTAAAAAAGAAGCTTCTAAATGCAACAAATTGCATCAATATAAACACATTATCGGGAAAGATAAATCATCTGGGATCCTAGCTATTTAAGCATATCCTCAAAAATGTGAACGCATGAATAAGTAAACGCATTCTAATACGTCATTATTAGAAAATGAATACGTAACAAAAAATATTATATTTACATGAAAATCCGACATATTTCAAATAACAAACAATAAATAACAAGCGGTTTGATAAGTCTTGGACTATAAACGACACAAATATGAAATACGTGACAGAAATGCAATGGATATTTGGAAATTCTAAGAAGCTACGATATACTGAATGTCGAAGTGCGAGATTGAATGAAAGTACAACAATTACAACCAGGGAATTTGAAGAAATACCAAGGTTCTACAGAGATAGGCGGAAATTACGAACATTTATCAATAAACACGCGATGCGCGCCAATTAAAACGCTGGAAGGTGGAGCTTATAAATACAATAGAAAACTCGAAAATAGACAGTATATCTTCAACAAGGCACGAGTTACGTCGATTTAAAGTGAAAATTACGTACCAGTAACAATTAGTGAAAGTAAATAATTTATTATAAGTGGAAAATTGAAAGTGCCAATATGTGCAACGAAGAATAGGCCGTTTTGCGCGTAAAACGGCTTTGAAAACGTATTCGAATAAAGATACAAGAAAACGTATTCGAATATTTAAATAATACGTCTAAAAACACGTCCAAATAAATTATTACATGGAAATATAAAATAAAAGTGTAGATACTCATAGCTACTCCAGAAATACAAGGGGAAGAATACAAGCAACCATTAAGCCATCATTCTGGCCAATCAAGTGAAGCAAGTCGAGCCGTAACAGTCAAGGGGTGCTAACCACAGACACTCTGAGGCAATTCCAGTGATGAGCAAGGAAAACGCAGGTTAAAGATCTTAAAATTTTTATTGGTTAAAGACTGTTTCAATTTTAATATTTGCTAAATATTATATATCTGTAAGAGTCAACAGAAAGGTCATTTGAGAATTTGAAAATAGGGAAAGCATCTTTGAACGTTCGAAAGGTACTTTAGAGCAATTACAAAGATATTTTTGCTGGCTTTCAGGAAAAGTAAATTTGATGAATGTGAATAATTTATTCAGCGGCTAATTTTTTAATTGACATAAAACTGTACAAACTATCAATCACTATACTGTGTAATTTTGGATTGCTTCATTTAAATTATTTCAACAGATAGAAAGAAAGAGGAATATCACAGCAATTTTAATGGTACGTCCAATCGTGGGCATTTTATAGCAATATTAATGAAACCCATCGTAGGGGCTTAAAATCCAAAAAGGCTATTTCATAGCAATTATAATTGCGCACCAATCGTGGGGGCTTGTAAAAGGCCATTTCATATCAATATTAATAACCACCAATTATGGGGATTTCATAGCAATGTATATATATATATTGCTGTAATAAGGGGTTGTTTAAGGGTGTACTTTATAGTAAAAGTCGTTTAGAAATGAGAAATCATCATAGGAAGCAGAAAACTGCATTTATTTAGTAAAGAATTGAGAAATGGAGATAGTTTGTAAATAGTAGGCAGTCAACACCCTGTATATAAAGTATAAATAGTTTTAAGCGACGCATACAGACACACGAAGACGCATAGTTAGCGTAGGAATAAGGAAGACATGCATTAGATAAATAGTAAATATTTAACACCCTGTAGATAGAGTTTTAGTTAATTTAGGCAATGCAAATAATGATATTTTTTAGTGGAAGCACGCGTATTTTGTAAGTAAACATAATAAAGTGTAATTAAACACGCATTCAAAAGAGTTCCAAATAATTAGGTTAATACGGAGATAAGAAATAGAGCTTCAGGAAGCATAGTGTAAATGCGTACAAATTAGTTAACCATTTTTAATAAGAAAGGAGATTAAAAATTGCGTAAATAACATGTATATATGAAAATTAAAAGTCGAATTGCATCAGTTGTTTATGGAAAAGCGATTAGATTCCTCAAAACACCGCATGTTTGATAACGAAGCACCTGCGAGCAGGCCACAATTATTTGAAAGCATAGAAAATTACATCAGAACTACTTTAAATGCAAAGATTTGATTGGTTAAAATGAGCGACGAGTTTGTAGACCATACCCACTGACGGAGTAGGTGAACTCAGTTTTCAACTCAACAAAGGCCGAGGTGCGCCAATCTGAAATAAAGTGTGATACGTTATAATAATTTAAAGTGAAAAATTGTATAAGTGCGAAGATAAAAATTACGATTGCCGATTAAACGTAAGTAGATTTTAGGGAATTTATTTTAAACTAAAACATAGTAATAATAGGACTTCCAAGTCAGGAGAAAATAAATGATAAGAATTCCAAGTTTTGAGTCCGGGGTGAATAGATGGTATTCTAAGTTTGAGGAAATTGATATGAAGTAATAAGTCTGAATGAAATGACAATAAATTGGGGGCATAAGTATAAGTTAATAATGGTAGTCCAGAGGGTGATGGCAATAATTTAAATATAATGGTTCAAGCGTGAGGATAGACAATATTTCGAATGGGCATGTAATAATCCTGAATTGTGGAAAGATAATTTTTATTCAAATGGATGGCTTAATGCATGGGAAATATTAGCTGATTATGGATGCGTCAATGCGAAGAAAATAGACCAGCTTAGATTTTTAGTTATAAGACATTACTTTTCTATTTTTTTATTTGAATATTGAATTTGCGTAATATAAATGAATGTGAAAAGTCAACAAAACAGAGGACTTGCAAATGTATAAAGTGCGTGATATGATAAGAGGTTTTGAACGTTCCACACTTCTTTTTTTTATAAAAATAATAGGTTTTTTTGGTGACTTTGGGTTTGATTAAAAAGTATATGATTGTTGATAAATGAGATTTACAACATTAATTAATTGAAAATTGTATTTTAAATAATTTACAAAAACTGTACATAATATTTGTTTCATTATATAGAATCGAATTAACTGAATTTTATAATTCCAAATAAATGCTAGTCGAGGTTATAAGATAAAGTTAATGGGAGTGATTTGATAATTTAAACAATCAAGGAGGAGCTATAAGTTGAATACGAAATTGATAACGAGTAAGGCGGTAACATATTAAATTTTGTTATTGGTCGACAAGGTAGGTTCAAGATAAAATCCAGTTAAGTTTCTGGAGGGAGTTTATAGCAATATTAATCAGACAGCCCAACGTCGGAGATCGATAATTCCAATTCTTGTTTATGCATAGCATATATATATATATATATATATATATATATATATATATAGATATATATTGTACTAGTTTTAAAGGGTTAAATTTGGTGGTCAACAATGCAATTTCAAACACCCTGTATAAACGAAGGAGCATAATATACGCGCAAAATTAATTTCATTTATTTAATTTAAATTAGCAAATATTGACATAATTTTATAACTAGGGATTAGAAGGTAATAGATTCGCAAAGAAAATCAGCTTTATAAGCCAATAGAAATTAGTAATTAATTTAATTTAAGGGGTTATAACGTCAGAGAATGCATAAGAGCATGTAAAATCAATAAATCCAAGGCGAATAGCTTTCGTGGTAACAAACAAATATATCGGTTGGATTGAATACCATGAAAAGAAACTCCTAGAAATGTTATTTTAAACGTTCGTTAATTGAACACCTGCATGATTTGGAAAGTCGACTACTATGTATTTTGGAGCATAACAGAGCAAGTTTCAAAGAATATTGTTCAATCGACTGTCGCAAAGCACGTACTCATCCACGTGGACGCGGGCAGCTATACCGATTTTCTACCACTCAAGCAAGGTTAGAATGCGACATCAAATATGCATAAGACGGGAATAGAGATATCACAGGCGGTGTTTTAAGACGTCACGGAAATGTATAATTGGCCGAAATAGTTAGTTTGAGAATAGACGAGCACGCGAGATTAGAATTTTGGACTTACGTTTGTAAATATCAACGGCGAATTTCTGTTGTATATTTGCACTTGTACTAGTATTTGAAAATTTTCAATTACCAACTTTCACTTATATTATTAATTAATTTGATAGTTTAGCTTCGCGTGTTATCTTGGTTCAGGCACGTACTGAACGTGGCTTGGTCGTATAAAGACTGACCCTTTATCAGCTCGTGCGGTATTTAAAGGTACGCCTATCACCTGTTATAGTTGGTTTACCAAGTTTATCTTGTTGATTAAGGCGTTGCACTTGTCTTATCGTGCAAGCCTTAGGATTTTCATGAAGTTATAATCCTAAACTTTGTCGCAATGCTTTTGCAAATTACGTAAACATCAAATTTTGTATTGTGGATTCCGTTGGCCATAAAACCTTATACCTTCACAAGTTACGTCCTCTTATTTGTATAGGAATTTATTACTTGAAATCGCACGTAGTCAAACGTCTGGTTCCTTATTTCTGTCTACTTAATCTGTTCGGTTTATGTGTTGATTTTATATTAAAAATCATGTAGGCAAATTTCGTAATGACGTAAATTAAATGCGTTTATTTACTTCTTGTGTTTATAAAACATGTTTGTTTTGAAAGATCTGTTTCTTGCGAGCATTAATGCGTCGAGTTTAAAAAATTCGTTTCATGTTTGTTTAACTTTCGATGCTCCTGATGTGTATTTATTTAAAGTTTTTGAATGCATCGCTATTGTTAAAAATGAATTGGATTGCGTACAAAGTTATTTATCTTACTAAATGGGGTTGAATTCTTGAAGAATGAGCTTCCTTTTATTGATTAAAGTTGGTTGTGAGTTTTATACAGTCCGTTTGATATTTGCGAATTGTGTACTCTTTATGATAAAAATGTTTAATTTTCTGAACTTTGGTGTCGTTTACATGGAGTGTACAAGTGTACAATCCTCCAGCTGACCTCAAACCCATTAATAATAATATATATATATATATATATATATATATATATATATTGCTGTGATTCCACCAAAATCCGGGAACTCCGGATTTCGAATCGTGGCCCACTGATTGTGCGTCAAGAATGCTGTGAAACCTACAAAAAGCTATTAACTTAACTGTTCCGTTGACTTTCTTCTGTTAATCGCCTCTTTACTCTTTTCCGCCTCGGCTGCTCACCTAGTTAAAACTTTCATCCTCAATCATAAAAAAAAAAACAAACACATTCCTACGACAAACACCAACGTTAACTCTATTTACATCAATATTCACAATACATTAAAATTTCAAAATTAAAATTCAGCATAAATTTCAGTATCAGAAAATTTCAAGATTAAATTTATTATCATTTTAATGTGCATCCAGAATTAAAGTCCTTGTAGATGCCTACTAATTAATATAACAATATATGCAGACCTGAGTCTGAGTACAAAGGGAGCATCTACCACCCCTTTACGTTAATTAACCAGGTTCGTCTAATTGAGCTCAGAGACATACCCAAATTTTCATCATAATCCAGAACATAAATACTAAATACCCCTTTCTGCTTAAACAAGAAAATCTCACCTTAAAATTAAAATTTTGCTGTTAGTACAATTTCACTACTGTCCATTTTAAGTAAATCAATCATAAAGTTATTCAACACACACCAACACATCAAAAATCGAACAACAAAGCATAAGTTACCTGAAGGTTACTGCACTAGTGGCTTCAATGTATAAGGTTATCATAAAGTAAGGGATATATTTTAAATTATGATAACTTTTTAACAAATTAAGTTAATAACAAGAAATAAATGAAATCTAATTGCTTATGAAATGGGATTTAGTATGCCCAAAACAGGTTACGGCAATTGCTCAATATGACCTCCATTTTGTTGTTGTAAGATCACCATCCTTACCTCCAAATTGTACACAGCATTTCGTAACATTTCTGGTTGAATTGTACCAATTTGCTCCGTAATACTGTCTTTTAATTCTTGTAGCGTAGTTGGTCGTCTTCTAAACACTAAACTTTTAAATAACCCCACAGCCAGTAATCCGCTGGGTTTAGATCAGGTGATCTTGGTGGCCATGAATTTACGAAATGTCTGCTTAACACGCGATCTTGAAAACGTTGGTTAACAATTCTTTGACTGGTCGAAAAATGTGCGGGGTGCTCCATCCTGCATAAAATGATGTTTTCAATTCCGTAGTGCTTGTTTTGCAGCTGTGGAATAACATAATTTTGTAACATTTGCAAGTATCGTTCACCATTTACAGTTACAGATACGGCTTGTCCATTCTGCATTTCCTCGTAGAAATACGGACCAATAATAAAATCAGCTGTAAAACCGCACCAAACGGTGACTTTCTTGTCATGAAGACCGTTTTGAACGATTTGTTGCGGATTTTCTGCAGACCAGATCCTACAGTTTTGAGTATTGACTCCACCATTCAGAGTAAAATGTGCCTCATCTGTCCATAAAATACGGGATAACCATTCGGGTTCAATTTCCATCTGAGCCATTACTCGCAAAGAAAAATCGTACCTAGTAGCCAAATCTGCGTCTTTTAATTCAAACAGCATTTTCAGTTTATATGGATACATGTTTAGAATTTTGCGTAAAATTTTCCAAATCGTGGTATACGGCATTTGCAATCGCTTGGATATCGCATTTGCACTGCTGATTGCGAGTGAATTGCTTCTGGCTATGTCTTGATTTTCATGAAGAACCTCTGCACTTTGGACATCACTAATTATTGGTCTACCTGATCTTGGTAAGTCAGTTACAAACCCTGTTCTTTCAAATTTTTGTATCAAATTGCGGTACGCTTTCATTTGACAGGGTCCCGCTCTCAAACCCATTCTCGTGCGAAATCTTCGTAATCCAGCGGTGTAATTTCTGCCGGATTCATAATAGCACTGAACTAAACCAATTCTTGTTTGTAAATTCATATTATTACAGTTGAGTCGTTTGAACTCAACGTTTACTTGAGTTTTAATTTCAAAATAAAACTTCAAATTGAATAATTTCGTTTTGACACTAGTGTCAACAATTGTTATGACAACGCTTTTGTTTCTCATAGACACGGTAAAATCCCATTCATTAAGCAACTAGAAATCGTTTAATTTATGTTACTAACTTTATTTATTAAAAAGTTGTAATGATTTAAAATATATCCCTTACTTTATGATAACCTAGTACATCGTCCTTGCTAATTTCACCATTCCAACTGGGTTATGTTTACGTCCTCGGATTACTGGTCGCTTTTAAACATTTTCTCTACACCACCATTCATCTAAAGTTGTTTCAGTGCTTTTCCGGAACTCATCTGTGTATATCAGAAGCTTGTTTTGTGGATCCAGACACGTTTACGAATCATTTAATTATTACCACCCCCGAAAAATAGCAAAGAAATACATACTTCTTTCACAAATATACGCCAAAACTGCCTACTTTTGTGTATTCATTTGTCGTTGCAAATTTGACTAATTGGTACAGTGATACTAAACTTTATTACCTTGTATCTTCTTTTCTAAGTGCACTAAATTACATTCATTGTAGCACGTAAAGAACAAACTGTTTTAAATCACCAAAATATACGAGCAAACTGTTTAAATTATTCAATCAAAATCGGACAACTAAAAAGCACTGTTTAACGCATTGAATCAACTCGAAAATCTAAGAGAGCGAAACTCATATTAACCCGGGTATATATAGTGGTTAGCCTGACTATCGGTTTTGTCCTCAAAACGGCCAGTTTCTAGAATTTCGTATACTATGTTCCCATCTCGCCCGCCTGTGCGTCGGTTCTTATTAAATTTGCACTCGCACCAGTTAAATCTCAGAAATTTTGACACGGCTCGCAACGTCTGGAAATAACTAATTAATTTTTATACAGAAATGTTATTTTTACCTCTCAAGTTTGCCTCTTATTTTCAACCAATCGCAACCCAGTGACGTTGCTCCACTCACGCCTTTTACTATATGTGTCTCGGTCTTGCGCATATTATCTGTCTCTATCTACCCTGTTCTTATTGGTGCAAATTGATATTCTTTATTATCGATTATTTCAGTCCATGTGGACTGTGAAATAACCCACCTTATTAGCATTTCCCGTAACTATTAAGCTACGGTTTCTCCAGCATTCTCTGTAACCATTTGTTATCTGCAAATTTTACGCAGGTGTTCAAACATAATACTTCTACGATCTGAATATTATTGGGTTTTTACTAGCTTTTATACATATTATATGTTACTAATGGTTCAATTAACTTCAATTAAAAATAATACCCTTTAATTTTTAGTGACTCTTAATCAAATATTAATTATTATCTGTACATTTTGTTTAATACCGGTTACTTAAAATTGAGTTAATTAATATAAATTTTGCACGTAATTTCCATTTGTTTCTTTACTCGGAATAATTAAATTACACGTAGAGCATTTTAGTACTGCTTCTTTTTATAGAAGGCGTCTTGTAAATAATTGAAATCTCTTCCTTTTAATGAAACGAATGAATTTTTTATGCTTCACGGTTTTAATAACGCGTACCGTTTCCCCAAAGCTTCTATCCGGTGATTAAAATTATTTGATGTGATTATTTAATTTTCTACCCTGGTCTAAATATGAGTATTTTCCCCTTATTTGAATACAAATAATCCCACTTATTTGAATTCAAATATAAAACATTTAAACCGCAAACAAAATTTACAAAAAAAATTGCCTATCTCTCTCTACCCTTATCTATCTAACTTACCTACCTTATCTCCAATCCAAAAAAAATATTTACACCTATCCTATATCCCTATCCTATTCCTAACTCTCCACTAAATTTTATAAACTGAAATTATCCCTAACTTCATCCTATATACATAAAATGGCACAGTGAACGGTAATTTGTAAGAAATTTGTTGACGATTTGATTTGTGCCATACCATACAATGCACAGGACATCATACTAATTACTTTCAACTCCTACGATGAACATATACAATTCACAGTTGAAAGTGAAACAAACAATTCTGTGCCTTTTCTAGATTTAAAAGTGATAAGAAATGATACAACCATCGTAACAGACTGGTACAAGAAACCAATATCCTCTGGAAGATACCTAAACTATATGTCATACCATCCCATGTTTATGAAAATTAATACTATTTTGAATTTAAAAACAAGAATACTGAAATTATCAAATCAATCCTTTATCGATAAAAATTTAAAAATCCTTTATGAGATATTACAAAAGAATGGTTATCCTAGAAGATTTCTAACAAAACTCCTATATAATACACCTATCAAAAAACATCCAACACCGCATACACAACAAGAAGAAACCAATAACCTAACAGAAGTTCATAATCTCTTAAAATACGCAAGCTTACCATATATCAGAGATCTAACGAAACGAATAACATCTATAATCAAAAACCCTACAATTAAAATTGCACTAAAAAATGTCAAATTAAGCAGAAGTCTTTACACTAAAATCAAAGATGTTACTTCAAAAGAACTAAAATCTAACATAGTCTACAAAATTCCTTGTTGTAACTGTATTCAAAGTTATATTGGCCAAACGTCAAGGACGCTCCATCAACGAATTACTTCACATAAAAGTGATACCAGAAGAAATGTTAATTCTTCAGCACTTTCAACGCAAGTTATAGAAACAGGCCACAAAATGAACTATACTGATGCAGTAATTTTAGATGTAGAAAAGGACACTACAAAAAGGAAATTCATAGAAATGGTTAGAATTGCACAAGAACCAGAAACACTAAATTTAAAGAAAGATATAGATAATCTTAGCTGCATATACGCGTATCTACTGGAAATAGACACCAAAATAAAAACAAGAACTGTACCACAGACATAATTACTAAATCTCATTAGTGCTTATATTCTTAGCTTTGTTTTTTTTTTGTTTATGTATCTGTGTATGTGTATGTGTGTTGTGTGTTTGTTTGTTGGTGTTTGTGTGTCTGTTGGTTGTATGTTTACGTTTATACTTACGTGTATTCTTGCACATGTTCTTTCTTTTTTGTTTTATTTATTTATTATTTTTTATATGTGAATTGTTTGCATGTGTACATGCACACACATATATGTATTTCTATACATTTATATATGTTTATATGATAAAATGAATGTGATTCTATTGCTTCTACGTCTTCCTACTACTTGTACAAATTTCTCATACAAACTTACATACTCTTGCGTTTTAGTTTATGTTTGTTAGTTAATTAATTATTTTAATACTTGTTTAATGTTTAAATTTATCCAAGGAATTATTATTTTTGTATCACTAATTTTAATCTTGTAGTACCCATTGACATTGACACTTACTTTTGCCTTCAAAATTCTGAAACATATTTTTATAATTTATAATTAATATTTTAAATCTAAGTCAAACCTCACATTCGTAAGTATTTAACTTTTAAAATTAATTTATTTGTTTACCATTGTATTTATTTAGTTACTCCTGAAGAAGAGAAAAATAAAATCTCGAAAGCTTGAGTTAAAGGAAAAAGAGTAGACTTTCTTAATTTGCTGCAATCCCCAATAAATTGAATTATTTTATATATATATATATATATATATATATATATATATATATATATATTTAAGATTTTAGCGGCTAATGAGCGGGTTACAGTGCAACTTGCCGCTCAGAATAGATAGCTAGAAAAATTCGTGTAAAAATTTCCTTAATTAGTAGTACAATTTTAAAGTGTTCGAAGTTTTACCCCTCCTTTTTTCGTCCTCCGGCTGTTAGAGATAGTGTAATTGCAATTTCGATTTTCATAGAGCTCTCGATTTCAAATTATGCTTTTCAAGCTAACAGAAAAATATAAATGCATCTAATTACAAAAAAAGGGTTTCGAATTAACTAGAAGTTTAATCTATAATTTATGCATAAAGTTAACCTTCAAAATTATATATTCCTCGCAGGGCGCCGAACCCCAATACAAACGTTCTCACTTTGTCTTGAAATATAACGCTGTATTATTTCACTTCAAGATATTTACAAAATCATTATGGGCACATACACCCCCAGAAACGCGAATATTATTTTAATATGAAAATCTGAATATTCAGTTTCAACAAAATTAAGCGCCTCGGACATTAAGAATTTCTTGAAATGAGCCTAAAATACCAAAATCATTCCAATTTTTTCTTCTATGTACTAATGAAGCCTTTTCAAGATGATACTGCAGCTGATTTCTAATTGGCCCAAGATAATGGAATTAATTAGCAGATAATCAAAGCTTCGGGGTTTTAACGAATTTTTTAATTATATACATTGAATTGCAGTTGTATG
The DNA here is from genome assembly GCA_036346225.1 of Platerodrilus igneus. Taxonomy (NCBI): domain Eukaryota; kingdom Metazoa; phylum Arthropoda; class Insecta; order Coleoptera; family Lycidae; genus Platerodrilus; species Platerodrilus igneus. The sequence goes on along the minus strand of JARFIW010000333.1, from coordinate 726,789 downwards.
AGTATTTATTGTACACATTGGCAGTGAGTAATTCGTATTAAAACAGCTATAAACTGAGCAGTCGTCGGTGTGCTGTCAGATCGTTTTCAGGCGTCGCGAAATCGGCGACGCTAGCAAGTGTCAGTCGCTTGTTCTTGCTGAACATGTACGGAATATACGCGAACGTATCGTAAGAAAGACGTATCTGTACGAACGTGCGGTAAGTTGCTAATTAATTTATTATTAAAATAATTAAAAAATAGTTAAACGAATTATATGAAAAGTACAACACATCTTAATAAAAAGATTTTTTTCACCAGTAGGTAAGTAATTTTTCAACCTATATAAAATTGCAACTTTAGAGATAACAAGTTACCATTTGAACAAGTTAAGCAACATTGCGGGTTCAATTTTATCGGATTTCATAAGCTAAAATATGAAATGCAGTATCTATGGGCATTTATCGGCTGAAACTGTGATAATTGAGGAAAGTCAGGCTTTCCATGAATAATTGTGGCCTTTTGTCCGCATCAATTTTAATTAAATATCGCAGTTCTCGTTACTAGGCACATGGAAAAGCTCCCACAACCTTTGGAATCAATTTTTATTTGCTATATGTAAATCATGTAAAATATTTTGTTAAACAATATCGTATATTTAAACAGGACTAAAAGCGGCATCACTTTAAAATAACAATCTTAACTTAAGTTATATATACAGTGTATTCCAGACCTCCGACATTCTTCGCTGCCCTATTAATTAGAGAAATTACCAAAAAACTTGTTAAGAAAAGTTGTAGATAGAGATGATTTCTATAACAGGAAAATATTTGCAATTATGTAGGGTATCTCAGACTCAGGTACTCTACCAAATCCATGTATTTGTAAATGGGACATCCTACATTTTCCTACCAATTTGGATTCGGATCAAAAATAAGCATGGGTTTGTTAACATAATACGGCACCTGATGTTCCACCGATAGCAATTATTTTGTAATATTATAGACCAATTTTGAAAAATCCAGTGAGTAGCAACAAATCAAAGTGGAGGCACGACATTTTTAATTTATTATAGGCCTGATGGCTACTATCACTAGAAATAATTAAAGTTGTACATTTTTTATATAATGGCGATCTATTAAAAATTTTTAAAACGAAACAAAAATCATTAAAAACGTCAAAATCTTAAATTTAAACACACACATTTGATTAGCCTATCTAACCTCAAATTTAAAACTCTCGACAAATTTTCTCTCTTGCAAATTTTTCTTAAACCGTGCGTTTTAAATTTTTTTACGCAGTGTTTATAAATCACAAGTCACAAAATGTTATGAAAGTAAGCGCGCATAAAATATAGTGTTCTGTCAATTGTTGCCAACATTTGAATCAGTGGTTTTTATATCGTTCTATGTCGTGGAGAAACGCCAAGCTAAAAGCGCACAACAAGCAGGAATACTGTAGAGATTTTTGTTGCAAAATGTTCTTCTCCTAAGAAGAACGAATTAAAATGGAATACATGTTAGGAGAAGTGGATGGAAACTCTTTATTAGCCAGTCATTTATATCATTAGTGATATCCTGATTAGCGACCTACAAGAGTGGCTGGATTCTGGAAGCTACGTAATCACTTCAACGAAGCGGGGAACTTAGATTATTCTCCGCTTTAAACATTTCGCAAAACTGTTATAGAAGATAAAGAATTAGTTATTCTACTAGCTCTTCCAGAAAATCCGTACGCGAACCATCGTGAGGTTGCAGTAGAAACAGGTATAGGTAAATCGTCGATCAACAAAATTTTACGAAACATACCTATCATCCATATCACATAGAACTTCACTATGGCTCATACTGCACTAACTTTTATAATCGGGTAGGGTTTTGCAATATAAGCTGCAAAAAGTAGATGAAGAATCCGAAATCTATTCAAAAGTATTGTTGACTGATGAAGCCATCTTTAAGAGTAATGATGTTGTAAATAGACACAATATGCACTATTACGATGTACAAAATCTTAACTTATTGCGGCATGTGGATAACCAAACATTTAGAATAATGAATAATTTTGCCTGCCATGGGAAAAGTAATACGAGCATAGGGAACGAAAATCATTATAAATTGTTGGTTGTTTTGCAAAAAGAAAAGCCCGTGACCAGTTTTACTGTTCTTCCAGATTATCAGCCGGACGCACCTCTTTTTGCAAAATCCAGTGCAGTTCAGCTTGTCGATCCTGGGCTTATTTGCCCATCCTCCTTGTGCAGCATTAATTTTAAAAATTTTGGCTGCCTCTTAGATATCTTGTTTTCTGCTTCTTCTATCTGTTGTTACAGATCCCGTCATGTTTTGGCGGGTGGCCGATGCGTTGAGCAACTTCCCGGGTCTTCCTCTTGATTTCTCTCCAACTATACGATATCCAAATCCTGGGTCCACGGGCCTGTGGTTTTCGCCGACAGGATGGCTATTCGCCACAGGCCGTTGCATCGTCAGGTAGCTCGTCGAAACAGAACTGACGGATGTGCATCTCCAACGATTTTGCTTGTGTCCCCATTCCTTGGCACACCGCATAGCTGGAAAACGCCCTCGAGTAGTCACCGTTCCGCTGCTCACATTGTTTCGTCCGGAGGCAAAGGTAGATGTGCGTGCTCTCGCTTCGAATGTAGATGCTAGACTTCGTCCGTCCTCTTTTTGCAAAACAACCAAGTTCTGACATAATACACAAATTAAGGTGTATTTATAGTGCAAATGCTTCTCATGCGCCCCCTATACTCCAATATAAGCAACTAACATCGATGACTGTTTCCAGTCTTCGACGTGATAATGTAGATGGCATTGCCGGGCAAAATTTTAATAGCGAGTTAAAGGACAAGATGAAAAGTGAAATAAACAAATGATCTGTTACCTACTTAACGCTGGCGGACCTTCTAAGAAGATACTGCACCCAGTGCTAAACGAGGAAGTTGGTCGACGGAAACCAAAGCGTTTCCAATTAAATTTTAATGAATAATTTTGCCCGGTATGGGAAAAGTAATACAAGCATAGAGAACGAAAATCATTATAAATTGTTGGATATTTTGCAAAAAGAAACGCCCGTGACCAGTTTCACTGTTCTTGCAGATTATCAGACGGACGCATCTCTTTTTGCAAAACAACCAACTGTTCTGACATAATACACAAATTAAGTGTTGTTATCGTATAGTGAATGGCTTCAGCAAATCTAATGCGTACAAGATGAAAATGAAATAATAAGAATAACATTTGTTTATTTCATTTTCATCTTGTCTTTGATTCGCTATTAAAATTAGTTGCCTGAAATGCCACCTACACTATCACGTCGAAGACTGGAAAATCATCGATGTTAGTTGCTTATATTCGAGTATAGAGGGCGCATGAGAAGCATTTGCACTTAAATACACCTTAATTTGTGTATCTTGTCTCGATCTAGAATAAAGACTTCTTTTGCAAATAACCAACAATTTATAATGATTTTCGTTCTCTATGCTTGTATTACTTTTCCCATACCGGGCAAAATTATTCATTAATATTTAATTGGAAATATTTAGAATTTGAACGTTTAGGGAGGTGCAATTACGTTTTCGGTCCTCACTTGTGAGGGTATACTTAACAGCGAAAGTAGTTGCATTTATTAACAATGATTTAAATGCCTAATGTCCAATGTGCCGCTACAAGGAAAACTGTACATATGGTACCAGCCAGACGGTGCTCTGGTGCATTATCAGTTAAATGTACAACAATATTTCAACAACATGTACACGAACAATTGGATTGGAAAAGGAACCGTTGTTCATTGGCCGGCTAGATCGTCTAATTTAACTCAGATGCATTTTTTCTCTGGGGATATGTGAAAGAGATTGTTTATAAAAAATGCCCTATTGCTCAATATGATATGAAACAACAGATTAGAGGTGCTTGATACGCTACCGCTACACGTACCTATTACTTAATTTGTTGTTAGCTTAGTTATGCAAATTCATATCTAAGACTTCTACAAGATTGTTATTTACAGTTTAGGGCTTCTGGCGACGAAATGTTCTCAGGTTTTTTGCGGTCCGGTTATCTCACATTGTTGATAGTGTTGCTGCTTCTAATTCCCAGTAGTGCCGTAAAGAAAGATAAAAGAAAGGTGGGAACGATAAAAAGGTCACAACATTGTTATGCTAACTTCTTGAAATAGAGTGATTTTGCATTGGTTTTCAATAACCGTATTTAAGAGCCTCCTAAAAACGCCAATCTGAACCCTTTTCATATTATTCTCATATTATACAAGCTTAACAAGTTCGATAAATACGACTTAAACGGTCTTATATAAAAATTTTCCTCAGTGTAGAAGTACATGGAATATATCCTACAACAGTTTATAAATTCTCTAAAATGCTGTCGTTAAACCACTTCCAAAAGGCTAGAAGCTCGCCTTATCAATTCCTTGTAATACAATCGTACAGTTGCTTGTTATTTCCAATAGTTTGTGCTACGAAATATGTTCGAAACAACTGCTTTGTATAAAAGTTTTTATTGGTTAGAAAACCTACTTCGTTATACTTACAGGCGTTCGAGCTCGCTCAAGTTTTATGTATTATAAAGTTGTTCCCCTAATTAAGTGGTTCTTGGTATCCCCGTAGCGTGGATCGATAATAATACAAACTACTATTCATTTTTAAAAGTCAGGCAACCAGTTGTACATTGCGTTGCCTTTGGCACTATAAAAAGTTGCATACTCGCTTGGAGGTCTCAAAATATATTGTGCTTTCCCATGCAAACGAAATTCAATGGAACTGTACTATTTCTTGCAGATATTACTGTATTAATTTTTGCATATATACTGTATTATTTCCTGTACATATTACTGTATAATTTCTTCTTGTACATATTTAGGACTGGAACATACATTAAGTATTCTTGCATGTATATGTACATATTATTTAGATAATAAGCTTTTATTTTGGATATTTTCAAATGTTTAGGTTTATACTGTAATATATGTAAATTGACGGTTTGCTTACAACAAGTTATAACGAACGACTACATAAATGTGTGCTTTTGACATTTGTAAATATTCTCTTGAGACTGTATGTTGGTAATATAAGTTTTTACTGAGGTTTCCAATTATCTTCTTTCTATCTCAACCACCCCACTCTATGACGTTTTTGAACTAATCTAATTCCTTTGGATTTTGATGCTATCATTCTGTCCCTGTTTTGTTGCGGTATTTGCTCTATGGGCGTCGCCGTGGATCAATGTAGTAAGCGTAAGACTACGGATCCCAAGGTCCCGGGTTCAAATCCCGACACGGCCGACTCCTTGAAAAATGGTAGGTGAGCATTTTTCACAAAAATTACGCCCTCGTTCGGATGAGAGGTTAAATGGAGGTCCCGTGTGTGAGTGTTGTCACGCACGTTAAAGATCCCTTCCTTGCCTGGAACGACAAGGGTTCGGCAAAATTCTAAATTTCCAGGCAACAAAAAACTCGCCTCCTGGCCAATGTAGTACCTTCAGGTGGAGCATTGGGAATGTAAATGAACGGTATTTGCTCTAGGCAATTTTCTTCACTTACTTCACTGCTTGCTTTCTTGTCGGCACGAAATACCGTTACAATATTTACACCGCTGATGTCTCACAACCAATCGGAATAAAAAATGTTCACACTGCAATAATGCGCGTTCATATTTCATTCTTTGAAGGTGACAAAAATTTCCGGAAGTATCTTAACGTATTCATATATATTAAAATCAGTTCAATCTTGCAAAGTAACTAATAATTTATAAAATAAACAGGATCGGACTCAGAAAACAAAAAGAATTTCTTTTACTTTTACATTAAATACCGTGAATTTAATAAATATAAAAAATGGAAACCGGTTATGCAATAATTGAAAAAGCACGTACGGGTTAATTTACCTAACAGTAATACCCCTTATGTAGTATAATTACAGAATACTGGCGAACGTTCGGCGTTCAATTGCGTGGACGCTTCTTCAGTCGTGCAGGAATTTCATGGGCAGATCCTTAAACGGTTTGTTACGGTAATCCGTGCGGACAAAAGAAAGTAACGTACAGTAAGCAAAGGAACAGTAAACCCGCACCGCATTCCCCAACAAAAACAAGAGTGATCGAAAGAATTAATGTCGTGCTAGATAAAAACGTCGTAGAATGGGGTGAGTTACACAGGAAAAAAGGATACCTCAAGAAAGGCAATTTAATTACAAACCCTTAAGAAATCATGTTACAAAAAAAATAGCGATCCGCATAGGAACAACGTTTATCCAAAACATATCTCGGAGAATCGATACAGTAGTTCAAGTTGTTTAACTTTTTTTAATTATAGTATGCGGCAGTTAATTGAGTCTTCAATACAGATTTCCGTTAAAACAAAATGTCTCCATAAAAAAAAGTCACAAGGCCTTCGTTCGTTGTTAAAAAATAAATGACAAGTATATAAACGTAAACAAACTAATCACTTTCTTACCATATTACAGGCTGTCCTTCACTCCAGGTCTTGTCTGTTATTGTAGGATTGAAAATTGCTCGGTGACGATCGCTGTCTATCATTTCATATTCCACTTGAAGTTGTTTAATGTTCTTGAACACCAAGCAAACACTTATTTATCGAAAGATCATCAAAATTGTCTATGTCATAAAATAAATAAACGGTTGAGAAAAACGCCACTGTTACTTTTAAAGCAAACGTCAACTTTTACAACAAGTATGCGTATTTTATTTCTAACAACAAATATCTAACAACACTCAAAATACATTTTTAAAGTACATTTTCAACAGAAATTACATTTTTTTTTATTGAATTGCCAACTTTCTGCATTGAAATTATAGTCACCTAGAGTAACAGTTGGACTCTCAAAATCCGAATATTCCACATTAAAAACTCGAAAGCCAACAACAATGAAAATGGAAAACCCATTTGATAAAACATGTTGCTAAAATGAATGCAGTATTTCCTAAATAAATGCTTTAGCAATCGAAAACCACGTTCTTAAACGTATTATAATTTTTTCTAAAGCAAGTGTTTTGGTAAATAGATACAGAGTTTTAATATTATATTGAAAGAGTAATTTGCTATATTTAAATTATAATTGCACGGACTAATAAAACCTATTGAAGAAATGCATATTTTACGGCTAACTCGAAATAAGTATAAAGTACCTGAATATTTAACATAAATTCTACATGATGATGAATATGCAACTATTTTAATTGCCAAAGGCTGCCATGGGCGCGTATATAATATTTAAAGGAAAGAGAAAGATCATTGAACTTTTAGAAAGATCCAGCAATAGCGTAGAACATAAAGAAATGTAAACGTACATCCAATTAAGGAGATAAATGTCGTAAAAGTGAGGCAAATGACAGCCATAAATCAAGCAACAAAGTCGTAAAGATAGCGTACAGAGGTAAACGGGATTAATTAAGGACAGTCCGGAACTACGCAAACTACACGTTCTGTAAAGGTTGTTTCATTCAAGAATATTCCAGATACTCACGTAGGAGACCAACATATATTTTCAACCAATTAAAACGTAGGAGTAACAGCCAGAGTTTTGTCGAAGCTTTAGGACGCGTGACATACCACGTAGCCTGGACTATATAACACCGATAGAAGACGGTTAATAAGAATTGATAAGTTGCTATTAAAACGTCACGATGCCATCGAACTAATATATCGCATAGTAAAGTTTTAACATTGAAATCTTATAGTGACGGAAAAGTGTTTAAATGCGCAGACATAAGTAGGATTTTGAAGTACCTTGAAATGGTTTCAAAATAAAAAATAAACGAAAAACATTTAACTACTGCAAGATAAAGTTTTAATTTGAATGAAAGCATATATAAAACTGGAATGGAATTTATTGGTAAATTGATGATACATTTTAAACGATATGTTTGATCTTGGTATATAGATTTGGAATGCAGTTGCGATGTTTAATGGTATTAATGGAAAAATTTTAACGATATAAAAAAAACGACCAGCATAATTTACACAGTAAAATAAAAATAATCCTTTTTTAAAATTTTCAAAGAGACATTTCTATTAGTAAGTTAAGTTAAATTACGTAGGATTTTGTGTGCAAGTATTTGTATGAAAGTTAGACAACTGAATAACATGATTCGAGGGTGGTTTACCATTAATATTAGTATATAATGGTTCTTTAAGCTGAATAAAGCCTTTTTATTTTTTTGAATTTTCTTGGGTTTTCTGGAGAATTTTTTTTCTTTCGTTTATCCTATTAAGATATATTAGTTCTTCAAGCCGTATAATTTTTTCTTTTTTTTCTGTTTTCTAAAAGAAGTTTGTTTGTGATTTGTTCTGTTGTTTGATTCGTTATTTTTGTTTACTACCCCGACTTTTTAATTTTAATGGGTGTGGGGGAGGGTTGCTACATTCAATTTTACTCTACTAAATATTTTTATTTAATTTAAAATTCTCTTTAAATATTCCCACGCTTCCGCTTCGATATTTTGTGTAACTACCAGTTAAAATCGACTTATGCTACTTAAATATTTGAATCGCTTGTTGCTTTAAGTTTGATTCTGCCTTTCGCCGTGATAATAAGTACACTCTGCATGATTAATTCTGTCATTTTAAGAGCGATGCACGATTTTCTTTTTCACGAGAAGTGGATGTCTTGGGTGCATCACTCTTCGACCCAATGGTTCTACGTTAGGCCAAATCGTTTTTTATGTAGGCCTGATTATTCTTTGACGTAGACCAACTGTTTTTGTCTGTAGACCGCTGTTGTAGTTATTAGCAAATGAATGGATCCTTATTATCGTGACGTTGCTGTGCTGATCCACCTCCGATGGATTGCAACACAAATATCTAGACACATAAAAGTATGTGCCTTTTTTTTTAACATACCGAGAGATAAACCCAAGTCGCAGTGTGTTGCCGAACGAAACAAGTTTTTTTAAAAACCCGCTTTAAAATTAGCTCATCGTGTTCTTCGATATCCGAGGCATTGTCCATCGGGAATTCGTGTCAGTTGATAAGTAAGTAAACTTATATTTTTATTGCGATGCTTTGAGGCTGCTGAAAGAAAACGTACTACGAAAAGTGTCCAAATTGTGGAAAAATCAGAACTGGCTGTTGCATTATGACGATGCACCTGCTCACCAAAACAACATAGTTTTTGTCCAACCCACATTCTCGACTTTAGCAAATTTAAAATCTTGTGACTTTGCTTTGTTCCCGAAAGTGAAGATTCACTTAAAAAATCACCTTTTTGACACAGTAGGAGACATCCAGAACAAAAGGCACGAACTGTTTTACAGTTAAAGGAAAACGATTTGTGGGACACTTTTCAGTTATGGAACATACGCTGCAAATGTTATATCATTTGCAGTCAGACTGTTTAGAAGAAGATCGGAGTCATTGTTTGCCAATGCATTCAAAAAATTATTAGACCCTTCCGGAAACTTTCTGATAGCACGTCGTATTGTTTACTCGTTGTGAATCGTCAATTCTCATTCGTTTATGAACGTCGCGCGATGACTTAAAGCCTACCATACCATTCTCAATAGTAAGTCACGTAAATGTTCAAAAAAGACACTTAATTTAACATAAAGGTGATTTGATACGCGTCAAAATGCTAGGTTAGAAATAAATCCTTTTGCAACTTTTTTACTGTTTTATTGCTTACGTCAATAATATATTTATGAGTAAATAGACAAGGCGTCTTTAAAAATTGTAATTATTAAGTAATTTTGAAACCACCATGAATTATGAGATGGTGACTTACGCTGTCAGTGAAATTTTAAAGGAAACAGTAAAGTGTATAAAACTTTTCGAGTTCCTAGATAAAATTAATAGACATATGATCATTATTAAAACAAACATAAGTCGGTTCTGATTCGCATTTTCAATATGTAGTACTCCTAAAGTCCGCCCTACTTGAAAATAATAATTCAACAAATTTAGCTGTATTCAAGCGATTTCAAAGTTCCGGTAATTTACATTCAGTCACAGTATTTTATGAAACCTTGCATTTGGGCCTTCTGAATAGTGGTTACATGATCAATGAATAGCTTCGTTTTCTAGGTTGAATAGTATATAAAACTAGGTTAAGGCGATAGCCTGTAGAATATTAATGCACACACTTTCAATGCTGAATCCAATCCATTCAGAACTCTTTACTAAACTTCGAATGACAATATTTAAGCTTAGTTTAAGTGGTCTTTAATAGTTGCCTCTGAAAATATACTATATATAATTTCAGTAGCGAGGACTGCTTTTAGATTATGTTGTAAATAACAAAGCTTCTGCGTGGTCATGCGTTTTGCCTTTAGGAGCGTGGTTTCATCAAAGGATTAAGCTAATACAATAACTCAACTTGTCGCCAAACCAAAGTAAAACAATTTTGTTTTCTTTGAAAATAAATCAAACTGTCATGCCGCTTTTATATAAACCTCGAGATAAAATCTTCCACGAACCGTGCGATATAAGATACGATAGAAAAGCTTTCAAAAATACTTGCTTTAATTTCTATGATCACTGTACTTATGGCATTAAAATTTTGAAATCGATTTGTTCCTAACGTTAAAATTTTGTGTGACTGAAAATATAGCCGAGACCAGGAAAAAAGACCATCACGTGACCATTACTTGAATCTAGATTACCTACAGGTCAATTGACCATCCATTTACATTTATGGAGAAGCTCATAGGAAGAAGCAACATTGCCAATTCTATTTTATTTCAAATGTTTTGATTATTGTAGCATTTAGTATTCCTAATTAAATTATTCAAAATACAAAAAAAAATAGGAATGAGTTATAGGGACAGACGAATAGTACATAGTTTATACAAAGAGCAAACAGGGGTAATAGAATTAGAGCAGGGACGTAGAGAAGTAAATATCAGGAAAAGGGCCAGGCAAGAATATGTGCTATCTTTTAACCTGTACATAGAAGAAGCAATGAATACTGTTAGATGCAGAAAGACATTTGAAATAATGATGCAGTTGATATGTTCAGATTTGCAGACGATGTAGTGGTATTAGAAGCTAGCATGGAAGAATTAGAAGCAGTTTTTTATGAAATGAAAACAGACTAACAGAGAGATACGGTATGAATATTAACAAAAGTAAAGTGCTAGTATATAATGTGAAGAATATAAGTTAAAAACCAGAATACAAATAGGAAAGCAAAATTTACAATAGGCTAAGGGCTTTTGTTATCTAGGAATCCAAATAGCACAAGATGGTAAAAGCGCAAAAGATATGAAACAAAGTTCTTCAAAAATATCAAACATATTAACTACAATTTCGCTAGAATTGATACTGTTTTACAGCAGTATTATAGCGATGTGCCTGGCGTTGTACAAATGGTACACGGTGACCAACAATATCAATTTCTGTACGCCATTGAAATCTTCAAGCATTGAAGCTGCACAGTCATAAGACTGGAAAGTTATTTTAGTAGAATTAATACCTCTAGAATTTATATATCCATAATAGATGTAGCTATTCCGATCCAGTTTAATCCAATACCTCTTTAATACTAACTACTCGTTCCTTAGGGCGCAAATCATTTCAAACTGTACGAATTACAAGCGACAGTATATTTTTATGTGAACTATCTGGAGTGGTGTCAGCCATGATAGTATAAAAGGAATTATCATCAATTTCTTGCTCTATGGTTTTTCGAATACGAGGGCGCTCGATATGTATCGGGAATAAGTAACCGAAACAAATCTTAAGGTGTGAAAACTTCTTTCCTGTTTTTCAAAATATTCTCCACAATGATTGATTTACTTTTGCATACGTTGGAACCAATTTTCATACATTTCGTTCATCTTGGAAGACCCATACAGTTGACTGCTGCATTCACGCACAGCATCGATGTTTTCTGGCACAACAGCCGATTTTAGACGACCTTCTTTAAATTCATCCGCTAGCGAACTACGACCACGATGGAATTCACTATACCAACGCTATACAGTGGTTTTAGTAGGAGCTTCTTTCCCAAAAGTCGAAATAAATTGATTTAGGCACTGTTGTGGAGATAATCCACGTCGAAAATAGTAAAAAATCATCGTACGAAAATGTTCACGAGTTATTTCCATTTTTTGGCAGAAACGAAATGTTTAATTCAATCAAAGTAAAAAGTGGAATGTTTTGCTAGGTTGTATTCCAAAGTTTCGTATTCTTTAAACCATCTTGCATTAAATCTATTTTTGCCGTCCTGGGTTGAAAAGGCCCAAATTGAATTAAATAATGCCTTTGATTTATTATTAATAAGAGGCTGATGAACGCCAGGATCATGCTCAAAAAGCGTATCGTCTTCTTGAGCTTTAAAATGTAATAGTCGATCTTTTGCCTCCATTGCTTTAGCATATCTTAAACAATTTTTTATAGTGTCTTCACATGCATTCTTAACAATTTCTATGGGATCCATTATTTTTAAAGCAATGATGTGATGATCTATGATAGTTTTTTATTTCAATTTCACTTAGAACATTTTTGCAAACGATGAATTTCTTCACATAGAAAATTTTTCTAAGCAAGTAGTTATCACCCAGGAATTAGTATCGTACAATGGAAATTCCAAATTATCTGTTTAATAATAGAATGATAGAATAACCATTTACCAAAACCACAAAAGACTTTTACAGTCGTTTTCTGTATTTTTGGTTGTTTATGTTTCTCTTTTTGAGATATTCTCATTTCATTCTCGGATTTTATTGAACCCGAGTTGCTGGCTGTTTCAATTTCAGCCTAAAATTCACATATGTATTACGAAACTAAAATTGTTCTGTTAAAAGATTTCATGCTGTAGCAACAGGAGCGTTGCTTTCTGAAATAATTTCTTGCATTCCTAATTCCTATGGCTTTTGTGATATGCATGTATCACTTTTAGAACCACCACTATGACTTTTTTCGGTTTCCTTGTCTGATAAACCAGCGTTAACGACAAACTCCAATTTTTCAATTTTGTCGTCAACTAACGAATCTCTTTACCAAGCGTTTCCACTTTGTTTCGATTTTGAGGGCGACCTTATTATACGATTTTCTTGTAAGAGTAGCTTCTTTTCGAATTCTTTTATGAATGTTACAGATTTTTCAGCAACAGCTGCAGCTAATTCAGTCGCTTTATGTAACGGTAATGAACATACACCATAAGCTTTCTGCTTATCACAGACCTAATAATAGATCTAGCTTCAAAATAAACGATCTTTTTGGATTGAAAATCCATTGTGCTGATACTAAAGCAACCTCTAAAAACACATATTTATTATAGTTTTAAATCGTATAGATAATACTGCATACTGCACATTTACAAAATTAGAATACATTTTTAGCTTAAGTTGATTGGCGCATATAATTTTCATATCACATTTAAACATACCTTGCATATATATATATATATATATATATATATATATATATATATATATATATATATATATATTCAAAATGGCTACAACGTAAAATTAATTAGTGTTATACAGGGTGTTCAATAAAAAAGTTATATACCAAAGTTATGTTTTTTTAAATGGAACACCCAGTATTTTATTACAAATTGCTCTAAAATTGCTACAAAATTGCTCGTATCAAACTAGGGTAACCTATATCAGGATTACCTATACCTAAATCTCATAGTTGTTGAGATATTCAACTTTCTTCAAAATCGCATGATTCATTAAAAATTTTTGTAACACCATGATTTAGATGATGCTAAACATTTAACTTTTGTAGGGGAATAGTATAAACTTGTAGTTAATGGAAACATAACACTAGTTATCAAAATAATATACAGGGTGTCCATTGCATCGTTCTCTGTTTATTGAACAATTAATGCCATTAAGTCGCTTATTTCAAATGGAACACCCTGTATATTTTCCAATAGTAAAATGCAGAATTAAATTCTTTATTAAACAATATAAGGTTACCCTATACAGGGTGCCCACAATCTATCTCCGTATATGGGTAACTTTTTTATTATAGAAGATACAATGTTTGTTAAATTAGCAAAGTTGAAGAGAAATTTACGAGTAGTATGATGCTTTTTTGAAAACTCACCTAGATGCTCAACTTTTTTAGATATCTGAAAAAAATTGAAATTTGCCATTTTCTTCAAACGCTAATAACTTTTTAACGGTTTAACCTATAGAGAAAATAAAAACTGCTTGTAAGGTAACTTTTTACGTAGAATTCAATAGCGTATATGACAATTTTGATTGGAAATGGGTTTTCAAGCTATAAACATAACCTCACTTTTTTTAAATGGAAACCATAGTTCAATATAACCCAAATGGAAAGGTTTTTCTTTTCTGATTACCCTGATGTAAAGGTTGATGTACTTATTTTCAGTAGTTTCTTCATAATAAAGAAAAAACGATTTCTTTATTTGCGGACATCAAGGAGTCCATGGATACATATTTTAAATAAACAAAAAACAACTGGCATTTGTCAGATATTATTAGTTAAAGTGTTTATTTGCTCTGGGTTGCAAATTTTGTGTAGAAGACTTTTAAATTTATTTGATTATAATAGAGAATGTATACAAACGACGAAAAAAATGACATGCTCTTTTGTTACTATGCCTGTAACAGAAATTGTGATGCTGCTGGTGATATGTATTATGAAAGATATTTGGAAAGAAGGCAGCCAGATAAACGATTGTTTTAAAAGGTTTGGTGCTTTTACAAAACCCAGTACTGATAAAAGAAAATTCAAAACTAATGATGAAGAACTACATAAATTTTAAGCCAACAGCGTCCACCCGAGAAACTGCAATTGAGTGCGCTACTTCTACAGAAAAAGCTCGCCTAATTTTAAAACAAAACCGCTACAAACCATACAAAACCCATGTTAGCAATACACTGTATCATGGGGATTGTGAGAGAAGACAACAGTTTTGTAGGTGGTTTCTTAATGAAACAAATAATAATCCTGGTTTTAGTCACACTATTATATTTACCGACGAAGCAAAATTTACTAACAAAGGCATGTTTAACAGAAAAAATACAGTCTACTGGAGTCAGGAAAATCCCCATTTAACAGAAGAAAGGCGGGATCAACATCAATTTTCGATAAATGTGTGGTGTGCCATTTTGGTAATAAAATACTTGGGCCTTTCTTCTATAATTATAATTTAAATGGTGTACGCTATTTAAATTTTCTACAAAACGAATTGCAAGAAATGCTCGATAATTTGCCACTTCATTTACTGCAAAACTTATATTATTTTCAGCATGACGGTGCACCTGCTCACAATGCTCAAGCCGTTTCTGAATATCTTGATAATAGTTTTCCAAATTGGATTGGCAATGCAGGTCCTGTTCCATGGCCGGCAAGGTCACCAGAACTATCGCCACTGGATTTTTTCTTTGGGGTACTGTAAAGGATGTAGTGTATGCTAAAAATCCAATAACATTGAGCAACTCAAAGATAGTATTACAGCAGCTATTACAAGTATAAAACCACAAACGTTAAATAAGGTGCACCAAAACCTAATTAAAAGGTGCGAAATGTGTTTGCAAGCTAATGGAGGTCATTTTGACCATATGTTAATGTAGGAGTGGGCATATTCACATTAATTAATTTTGTTTCCTTTGATTAAGTTATTTGTATTGTATGGATAGTTTATTTTTAAGTATTTTATTTTTCTTAGTTTATAATAAATTTAGTTACAATAAACTTGTGTTTCCATTATTGATTTTACACATTTTGTTTGTTTGTAATATGTATCCATGGACTCCTTGATGTCCGCAAATAAATAAATCGTTTTTTCTTTATTATGAAGAAACTACTGAAAATAAGTACATCAACCCTTACATCAGGGCAATCAGAAAAGAAAAACCTTTCCATTTGGGTTATATTGAACTATGGTTTCCATTTAAAAAAAGTGAGGTTATGTTTGTAGCTTGAAAACCCATTTCCAATTAAAATTGTCATATACGCTATTGAATTCTACGTAAAAAGTTACCTTACAGGCAGTTTTTATTTTCTCTATAGGTTAAACCGTTAAAAAGTTATTAGCGTTTGAAGAAAATGGCAAATTTCAGTTTTTTTCAAATATCTAAAAAAGTTGAGCATCTAGGTGAGTTTTCAAAAAAGCATCATACTACTCGTAAATTTCTCTTCAACTTTGCTAATTTAATCAACATTGTATCTTCTATAATAAAAAAGTTACCCATATACGGAGATAGATTGTGGGCACCCTGTATTCATATTCAACCGTTTCCGAGTTATTAGCGAATAATTAAAAATGTTGGTACATAATTTTAAAATTGGGTATAATTTACTTTGATCACAGGCGGCGCGTCGCCTACCAAATAATATTAACTATTTGACTTCGTTGCAACAGCAACCATGTTTAAGTTTTGTTTTTGTTGTTTATCAGTTTTGTATCTGTGTTGATGTGAGGTGAACATTTGTAAACTGGAAACCTATGGTCTTAACGAAAGGATTGATATGATGTTGGTAGTTGACGAAGCAGAAGAAAATTGTCTATTAGCTACAAGAATTTATGCTCAAAAATTTCCTAATCGAATGCATCCTAATAGAGCTGCGTTTGAAAGATTATTGCAACGCTTTAAGAAGTACCGGTAATGTTGAATATGAAAAAACTCAACAGCAAACCATGTTACTAATAGTGAAGGAAATCAATTATTGGTATTGGAATTTGTAGTAGAAAATCGTAGTATTAGTTTGCGTAAAACCAGTCAAACAATCGGATTGAGTAAACCTAGTGTTTCAAAAATACTAAAAGCCAACAAATTTCACCCATATAAAATTCAGCTTCACCAAGAGCTTTAGGATGGGGATTTTAAAAGCAGAATTGATTATGGGTAATGGATCAAATCGGAGAAGATGATAATTTTTTGAATTTTGTTTTGTTCAGTAATGAAGCAACATTCCATAACAATGATTTTTTTGAGTTTTTTCACATTCAACATTACCGGTGCTTCTAAAGCGTTGCAATAATCTTTCAAACGCAGCTCTACTAGGATGCATTCGATTAGGAAATTTTTGAGCATAAATTCTTGTAGCTAATAGACAATTTTCTTCTGCTTCGCCAACTACCAACATCATATCAATCTTTTCGTTAAGACCATAGGTTTCCATTTTAGAAATGTTCACCTCACATCAACACAGATACAAAACTGATAAACAACAAAAACAAAACTTAAACATGGTTGCTGTTGCAACGAAGTCAAATAGTTAATATTATTTGGTAGGCGACGCGCCGCCTGTGATCAAAGTAAATTATACCCAATTTTAGAATTATGTACCAACATTTTTAATTATTCGCTAATAATTCGGAAACGGTTGAATATGAATATAGAGTAACCTTATATTGTTTAATAAAGAATTTAATTCTGCATTTTACTATTGGAAAATATACAGGGTGTTCCATTTGAAATAAGCGACTTAATGGCATTAATTGTTCAATAAACAAAGAACGATGCAATGGACACCCTGTATATTATTTTGATAACTAGTGTTATGTTTCCATTAACTACAAGTTTATACTATTCCCCTACAAAAGTTAAATGTTTAGCATCATCTAAATCATGGTGTTACAAAAATTTTTAATGAATCATGCGATTTTGAAGAAAGTTGAATATCTCAACAACTATGAGATTTAGGTATAGGTAATCCAGATAAATGTTACCCTAGTTTGATACGAGCAATCAGAATTTGTAATAAAATACTGGGTGTTCCAAAAAAACATAACTTTGGTATATAACTTTTTTATTGAACACCCTGTATAACACTAATTAATTTTACGTTGTAGCCATTTTGAATATACATAAGATTTATTTGAAAGTTTTTTCGCTAAACGTTACCATTAAGCAGTAATCGAGCGTTTCGTATGCGTTGGGACACCCGGTATATATGAAAAACAGTAGTTTTAAAAAACTGTTGAATGAAAGTAAATTAACGCAGAAATTATTAAAAATGTATAATAAATACGGACAAAGCTCAAATGACAACAATTAACAAACAAAATTACTGATTATAGAATTTCAATTCATTGCCCAAGAACGCAGTTATAGTAATGTGCGGTGGTTTGAATTTCGATTTATTGAATTAGTATCGAATAAATATATTTCGGACAGCAACTTATTATTGATGTAGACAAAGAAATAATGGTGCATATTAGTAGTTATGAACAAAACATAGTAGATTTTAATTAAATAATTATGTATTATGCGCAGAAGGTACATTACTGCCAATTACAAATCTTTACGTTTTTAACCATCGTTTGAATTATTAATTTTCCCGTCACTGAATATTAGCAAAATTAATTTCAGTCTTGTAATGTACATTCAACTTGATCGGTTCTCTGATTTGCTACATATGTTGCTGATGCGTTTTAGTTCGTATATTTTCCGGGGCTCATGTTTGCTTCTATGAGCTGTATTTGAAATTGATTAAATTCAATCAACACATACATACACAACTCATGACTTAATTGGCATCATCATCATCATTAGGTCTTCAGTTCTGGAACTGGTTAGACGCGTACCATCATTGTTTCCTATTTTGAACTAACCTACAGATATCCCTGAAATTTGCACAGTCTGCATCTATCACTATCTGATCTAGGTCTACATCTATCTTTTTTGTCCTATCTCTGCTTGTAATATATCCCATACTATTCCCCAAAAATGCCTTAGAACGTATTCTGCCCTTCTATTTCTCTTATCTTTTCCCCAGATATCCTTGTTCCCCTACTATTTTTATACCTTATTTGTTATTATCTTTGTCTATCCATGCTATCGTCCTCATACATCTGAAACACAGTATTTCAAAAGGCTGTTACTGTTTTTCTATCTGCGTTTCAGACTGCCAGTATTTCATAGGCATACTGTGCTATGCTCCATACATATGCTTTCAACAATTTCTTTCTTGTTCTATGTTTGGTGTCTTTCATCATAGGCGCTGTTCTTTCTTGTTAGATGCAGTTCGGTCACTTTCTATTGTTTTACAATTATGTACCCTATTTCTCCGACATTCAGTGGTTGTGAACGGAGGTAAGCAGCGTGTGTCTGTCAAGTTACCCCAACATTTAACCATTTACCGATTTAATATATTTTCCAATATATCTTTTCGTACAGTCAACGTTAGTTGCAGCTATTTCACAACCAACAACTAGTTGTTTATACTAATCATCAGATTTATCTGCGCTTATTTTTTCGTCATTAGGTTTTCCGTCTCAAAACTGGTTGGACATGTACTTGCACTTATTTATATTTTGAGCTAGCCTACATAGTTCCCTGAAATTCTCACACAGCATGTGTATAGAGTTCGCTCCCCTTCTATTGTTTTCTAATTTTATGCTCTATTTCACCGAGATTCAGTGACGGGGGTTAAGCAACCTGTGGCTACCAAGATCCCCCAACACTTAGACATTTGCCGAAATAATGGTTTTCCAGTAAATCCTTTCACACCCTTAACATTATTCGAGAATATTGCTCAACCAATTCTTGTAGTTGTTTATAATAATCATCATGTTTAAACACAGTTATCTTTCGTCATTAGTTTATCCATCTTGGGACTGGTTGGATGCGTTGCTCCATTGATTTCTATTCTGGGCTAGCCTACACATCTCCTTGAAACTCCTACAGCCTACATCTTTTACTATCTGTGTTCAGTAGTCTAACCTAGGTCTGCCTTTTCTTCTCTTTTTCCTATCTCTGCTTCTAATATATTCCGCACTATTTCCTCATGCCGTAGTATGTGGTCTATCATCCTATCTCTCTTATTTTTTACCGTTTTCCATATATTTCTTTCTTCCCCTACCATTTTTAGTACCTCTTCGTTCTTAACTTTGTCTGTCCATGATATCTTCATCATACGTCTGTAGCACCACATTTCAAAGGCTTCTACCTTTTTCTTGTCCGCTTCTCCTACTGTCCAGGCTTCACAGCCGTACAGTGCTGTGCTCTACACATATGTTTTAAGCAATCTTTTCCTTGTTTCTATGTTTGTGGTCTTTGAGCACAGTAGTTGCTTTTTCTTGTTAAATGTAGCACGACCTTGTGCTAATCTTTGTTTTATATCTTTTGTGCTTTTCCCATCTTGCGTTATTTGGCTTCCTAGGTAGCAGAAATCCTTAACCTCTTGTAAGTTCGTGTTACATACTTGTATTCTTGTTTTTGATTTATTTTCCCCACCTTTGCATACTAGAACTTTAGTTTTAGTTTTGTTAATTTTCATACCGCATCTCTCTGTTAGAACCGTTTCCATTTCATTAAGAGCAGCTTCTAACTCTTCCTTGCTAGACGCTATTACCGCTATATCATCTGCAAATCTAAGCATATCAATTTTTTGTCCCTGCATAGTAATTCCAAATGTCTTCCTGCATTTGACAGTATTCATTGCCTCTTCTATGTACAAGTTAAAAATCAATGGGGATAGGGCACATCCCTGTCTCACCCCTTTCCTAATGTTTACTTCTCTACGTTCTTGCTCTAATTCTATTACTGCTGTTTGCTCTTTGTATAAGCTATGTACTATTCGTCTATCCCTATAACTCATTCCAATCTTTTTGAGTATTTCAAACATTTTTTTCCTATTTACATTGTCGAATGCTTTTTCCAGATCTACAAACTCTATATACACGCTAAAATAGCCTCCCGTGTTCCCCTGTTACGCCTAAACCCAAATTGGTCTTCTCGTAGTATTTCTTCAGCCCGTTTTCCATTCGTCTTTGCACAATTCTAGTTAATATTTTTGACACGTGCTCTCAGATTTATTGTTCGAAAATTTTCACATCTATCCGCGCTTTTCCTTTTGTGGTATAGTTACAATGATGTTACGTTTGAAATCTTTGGGTATCTCGCCTGTCTCATACATATAGCTTTCAAGTTGGAAGAGACGTTCTGTTACTACTTGTCCAGCGGATTTTAGAGTTTCTGCTTACACCTTATCTGTACCCGGCGCCTTACCATTTTTGACCCTCTTTAATGCTAATTCAAACTCATCTCTAAGTATAGGATTACCCAAGTCATCATTTTCAATGTCTGATTCTTGTTCTAATGCAGTTAGTTCCACTCCTGCATATAAATTCCCTATATATTCTTGCCATCTACCCACTTTCTCTACATTTTCTATAATGACGTTTCCTTGTGCGTCCCGTATAGCAATACGGTTTTATATCCCTAAAATTCATTCTAATTAATTTGTATGCTTCGTCTGTCTTTCCTATTTCCATCTTCATTTGTTTCTCTTTGCACTTTTCATCAATCCATTGTTCTTTATCTTTCCTGCATTTTCGAATAATTTCCCATTTTTTGGCTTTATATCACTGTTTTCCTGTTTCGTCTGATTTATTTTTGTATTTTCGTCTTTCTTCTATCAAATTCAGGATATGCTTTGTTATCCATGGTTTCTTATTTTCTTTTTGTGTATACCCCAGAATATCTCTGGCCGCCATGTCTAGGTTGGATTTAATGTTATTCCATTCTGTTTCTACTTCTTTAGTATCAGATATTTTCTCGATATCTTTGAGCAATTCATTTGACTTTTTTTTGAATCTTTCTTGTATATATTTATCTTTTACTTTCTCTAAGTCTAAGTGCCTTTTTCCGTTTCTTTTTTTCACATTCTTAAATTTAAGTGCTGCCTTCATAATTACGATGTTGTGGGCAGTATCTATATCTGCTTCCGGGTAGCTTCTACAGTCTTTTACTTGATTCCTAAACCGTTGTCTAACAAGAATGTAATCTATTCGATATTTTCCTATATCTCCTGGCATCTTTCACGTATATCGTCAGTAGAGCATTATTGACAATCCCACTGCCTCATTTCCCCCCAGAATCACTCATTTCCCCAAACATCTGGACCAATTTACATGTAAATTCCCATAAGGGGAAATGAGGAGATGAATCTCCTCCTGCTCTCTCCTTGTGGAACTCCTTGTGGAATTTTTCCCAACCATTTTGATTACGTGACACCCGCATTTTTTCCATCTGCGAGATAAATCTTTCTCTACATTTCTACCCACAAGATAAATGTACATTGTTTGGTATAAATTAATATTAGATTTTTCTCAGCTACCCGAACCTCTAAGAATTTTTTAGATTGCATAACCCCCCAGGGAGCTACCCCAATTTTAAGATTTTTTGCTGATAGCGATTCCTGACCGTCCTTATAAATTTTTTTATTCATGCAATACATCAAATTAGTCTAGAATTTTATGCAGAATTCGAATCTGTAAACAGATTTAAAATAGGACCACGCCTTACCGTTTTACACATATGCCCTCTGCGAGATAAATCTTTCTCCACATTTTCACCCACGAGATAAAACTATATTGTTTGGTATCAATTAATATTAGATTTTTCTCAGCTACCCGAATCTCTAGGAATTTTTTAGATAGCATCATCCCCCAGGGAGCTACCTTAATTTTAAGATTTTTTTGCTGGTAGCGATTTCTGACCGTCCTTATAAATTTTTTAGTCATGCAATACATCAAATTAGTCTAGAATTATATGTAGAATCCGAATCTGTAAATAGATTTAAAATCGGACCACGCCCTGCAAAATTACACACACACACTCTGAATTATAAATTTCCTGCGGCTCATACCTAAAAGAAAATCTAAAAACCATTCTTAAAACTTTTTATTACAGACAATTTTTACTAATACAGTTTAAATTTTGTAAACCACATTACTAAATACGTATTCACAATTTTTTATTCTTAACCTAGAACTTCTCATATCGGCTTATACTTATTAATATTTATATCTAAATAGAGCACCTTTTCCAAAGACCAACCGGACCCGCATGTTACAAATTCCTTTGATTTTGTTCTTATGGTTTCGCTTAAGACCTCGTACATATTTTCCAGATTACTAGAAGACGTTATAACCACATTTTTTGTGTTAAAGGATTTCACATCGGTAGTCTCTTCCCCCATTTTGGTGTAAACGCCGTAGAGTTCGCAATAGACTTTTACTGCTGTATGTTGTATTCTTTTTTCATTAATTAATCGAATAAATCGCTCTTTCTGCTTCCAAAGAAACTCGGGCACTCCATCGTCGACACTGGCGTTCTTTATGCGATAGCTAGCCATACGGTTGTTAAACGCTGTGCTAACCATTTCTACACCATCGTCGCTAGTAGCGGTAACTGATGCATTTTTATGTCTGTTGCTTCTCAAGTGTGCGGCATACGTAGTCTTTTCCATTTCAAAATCGCATACTTTACACATAATTCGTGGTTGTTTCGTACAAGACCCTTTAACAGCTGGCGGAGCTGAACGTTTACGGTTTAATGACAAACCGTGCTGTTTTTTTTTGTGTCGCTGTAAGTTGTCCATTCTCGTAAAAGCGATACCGCAATACATACAGTTTAAGTACTTTGCTGCCGACGGATGTATAAGCTTAACCCTGGACGATGTTACACCACGACATTTCTTCTGGTGCCGTTTGAGAGCATCCCTCCTGGTAAAGTAGACGTGACAGGGCTCGCATTTAAAAACGTTTGCAGGTACCATTTTAGTACAAAAAAAATCCGCACTATAAGACTTTGGTTAAACTTGTAAGCGAACTAACTTATAACTAAAGAATTTACTCTAGCGTACATGCTTTATGTACCTTATAGAATGCAAACCGAAGGTTTCCGAAGACACCCGAACGAAGTTGTGGATTCAGCGGGAAACTAAATGACGTCATAATCCTTGCTGCTCGTCCAGTACATTTAGCGCCAATGCATGCACCTGGTTCGCATCGTCGATGGTGCGAATGCAGTTAGTAGAAACACCGGAAAACGTCTTCCATGTTATACAAGTCGGCAATCGCATCGCGCACATATTAAAAATCCAAAAGGGTTATAGCACACGCACACAAATTGGTTGCAAGCTGTGCAGTAGAAGTGCTACTATAAACAAAAACTTAATAAAAACACTTTAAACCTTTACTAATGGAATACCAAACTTGTTGTCTACAGAATACTTACTAATAAAGCAATTTAATTTTAAATAACTTCTACGTCATATTTTAGGAAATGGTAGGCTTGAATATTTTCTAAATGAATCACCAAGCGAAAGTATATGCTTAGCGGTATTAAAATTAACCATTAATTTCCCATTTTTATGACCGTGGTTAATTATAGATTAAAATTTAATTTGTTCACGTTCGAGCTTCCCGTAAAGTAACATATTTTATAGTAACAGTGCGCTGTATAATACATGCATACCCCTTCGCCGCGCTACTGCTATTCTTGTAGTTGCTAGAAAAAGTCACTCTCCTTTTTTACTGTTAGGACCAATGCAAAGCACCATTTTATACTTTATTTATAAGTATAGCACATCGCGCACTTTTTCGTCTGATAATTAAATTTTGCTTCTGTAGGCTTTTACACTTTCGCGTAGCGGTCTGCCGCACGTAATGATTTCTAGAACCGGTAAGTACTCGATATCGCCCAAATAGAAAATTAGATGCTCGATGTCTGTCAACTTCCGATTCCCTCGTAAAAGATAGAAAAAACTCGGTCAATCATCCATCTAACTTAAACTTCGACCCGCTACCGTTTTGATAATTTTCAACATTTTTCAAACGACAATGGGCTCACAATTTTTTAAACCTTCGAGGGATCTATTCATCTAATCAATTACACGTTCGAACTACCCGTAAACCAACAACGCGCTGTATAATACATGCATAACCCTTCTCTGCGCTACTGCTATTCTTGTAGTTGCTTGAAAAAGTCAGTTGCCTTTTTTACTGTTAGGATCGCTGCAAAGCACCATTCTATACATTCTTTAAAGGTATGGCACATCGCGTACTTTTTTTGTCTGATAATTAAATTTTGCTTATGTAGGCTTTTACACTTTTGCATATTTAAACATCTAATACGATTGATTAACCGCTTTGGATTATTCTAACGGGAACCGCCATACATTCCGCCACACCGTTCTTTTTGGAAATTTTGATAGGTTAGGTCAGCGTCGTCGCGCTGACCTAACCTATCAATTTTTCCTTTTATCTAACCTAAGTCCACACAAGTCCAACTAACTTAACCTAATTCCGGACAACACTAGCTAACCTAACTCCTGAGAAGTTCACATCCAACCTAGGTCGGAGGCAATTGCACCCTATGGAGCAATTTTACCCTATGGGGCAACTTCACCTTATGGGGCAATTTCACCCTATGGGGTAATTACACCCTAGCCTAACATCCTACATATATCCGGACATATGTCGATGCGCATCCCTGCCGACCTAGGTCGGATAACAAAACAGTTCCTAAACCAGAGAATGTAAGCGATATAGCGGTATCCGACATATTCGACTATCTTCGGCAATATATGCTCCCAACATGTAGGATACATAAGGGGACCATTTTTTTGTATTCAATTTAGTATTCGATAGTAGCTAGAACGGTAAACATGAGCGTCTCCAAGGTGACTATCGTTTCTCAACTTCTTGGGAATAAAGTGAAACCGACAAATGAGCGATTTGGATTATGGCTGTTGGCAGAAAATATGTGCAACAATAATCTGGTGACAGATATTGGTAATATTTGTTATGTCGAAGGCGAACAGATGCTGACTGGCGGACTACACACACTAATTACAGAACCATTTTGTGACAATATAATGTTGGTTAAAATTTGCGACCTTTTTGACACCGAACAAACATCTGCAAGCAAAAGGATGTTTATCCTAAAAAAAGAAATTTGTGGTGCATTTAACAGCTATCTACGAAGAAAGTTTGACCGATTTGTTTCCGCTAGGCATGGTGTTAAAGCTAAGCTCCCGTTTTCTCTGGAAAGCACTAACAAGATGGGTCAGAGAGTAAAAGAAATTATCGGAAAAAAAGACCTCGAATGCATTAATAAAAAATTCCAAAATCCTATATGTGTTCCATACAAAGTGGAACTAGCAGATGTTAAGTTGAAAACTTTATTGGAGGAACTACCAGATATATTAGACGAACTCGAAAAAGATTATTTCTATCTTTTTGACATGGATGTAACCCAAGATTTTGCTGGCATATTTAACAAGATGGAGATGTGTAATTATTTAACTACAAAGCATAACTTTTGCTATAAGGGAGAATACGAAGAAAAGTGTAATATTATAGTTGACAACGATAAAACTGCTGGAATTGATTGTTTAACATGGCTAACAACCAATGCAAGAATTAAGATATACAACAAATTTGTGTGTCAGATAACAAGTCCTGGTATTAATAAACGATTTGGCAATCATATAGTAGATTTTTTACGTTGCCCAGATGTACGTTTAAACGAAACTTTTGCGTCTACTTTGGCCAAAAAACATGGTATTACGCGATTGGAAGCGACAATATACAACTGTACAATTGGAAACTGTGTCAGTGCGGAACGGGTGTATAATCCCTTAAAAGACTGTTTAACCTTATTAGAAGATAGTAAGTTATACTTCCTAAAGCGGTACCACTTGCCAAAATGTGGAGTAAGCTAACGGACAAGCTACAAAATAGTTGCTGTTCAGTGTATAATAACCTGCTACAGTACGTGTATTGGGGGAATGGCAAAACAAAAAAATTGACGGGCTTGCAAATTAAGTTGTCCGGAAAACCAGAGGAAAGAGAAAAATTGATAAAGTATGTGCTTTCGGCTTTTAGTTTTAACTATTTACCTGTAAATTATTTGGAGATAGTAGAGGAGGAGGATAGCCAAAATAAAATAAAAATCTTACACAAGTGCTACATTAAAGCAGGTAGTACATATTTTACACAATCTGCAACACCATATTCTACAATTCCAAAAGAAATAGTCATTTAGGAATTGGGTTTGATAGATACGCTTAACATTCGACCAGAGGTTGTACGACAACGCGTAAATATTGGCAGTAAACTCTATCCGTTTACGCTAAAGGAAATTGCCCCCATTATGCATGCCATACGCTGTAAGTGGAAGAAAAAGACAACTGGAATTAGAGGAAATGGATGCAAAAAGGCGAAAATTGAACTACATGGAAAACACCGCGACAATACGCGAACAAAGATGTGTTAGACAAAGAACATCTTAATAGAGAAAATGAGGAAGAATTAAGAGATTATTTTATGTGCCGATGGACTGACTGACTAAGCTACATCTGGTTTCTACAAGCTGTATGCATTTGTGGTTAGTAAAAAAGAGTCTTTTAGTTATGTAGGCGTCCTTGCGGAAAAGAATGGTACTAAATCCGTATACTTTTTAAAAGGTTATTCTAAAACGTATTTATCAAAATGGCAGATAACATAGACGACCTAAGAAATGCGGGTTTCGTAACCTTGGCGTACACCACACGCAAAGGGGTTCCGCTAAACATTGTATATTTGCCTAGTAAAGTACCTTTCGGATCATTTAAAACCGAGGGTCTTATAACCTATAATAGCCATATATTTCGAAAAGTAGTGGACATGCAACTACGTAATAGTGAGTGGGAGAATATGGATTTCCTCCAAAACCGACAAGAAGAAGTCGATCAAGCTAACAAGATACGTATGCAGGATATAGTGGGGGAGCCGCGATTAAAAGATTGTCACAAGCTGCAAGAATTACACGAAGGAATGGATCTGGTTGTCGGTGGAATCAAAGACTTTATATATAGAGGCAAACTTCGGTACATTTTACAATTCCAAAACCTAGAAGGTCTCTATGTATCAAACTATTGGCTAGAAAAGGAGATAAAGAACTTTGGTGTCGATTTAAATTTTAAGCTGCGAATAAAATTAGATAAAATTAAAACCATTCCAAACAAACATAAAAAAGGACTGTCTTCTGTGTATAACTTTGTATTAAAATTAAGTTTAAATGGCCCCATGCTTGGCATTAAATATTTTTAATTTTTGTTATGTATGTCAGAATATACATCTTAGAATAGTATTACATTGTTCTTTATTTATAAAAGGCTATGACATCACCACCAGGGATCTGTCTGGGGCGTATACGAGGGAAGCGGATGTTGACAGTCACCAAGCATCTAATTCTTTATTTGGTATGGTGTACTTGCCGGCGTATGTATCCAGAGTAAAAAACACGATTTGTACACGCAGATTATTAGTAAAATTAGTTTATCGAGCGAAGATGACTAGCGTAACGTCATCCTGGAAGCATGTCAATCTACGCATGGGTGGTATAAAGATATAAATCTAAGATAGTTGTATAGATTTTGTAAATCTATTGTATATATTAGTTTTTAAATTCCATAATTTTTAAGGTCTTCGCCCACCTTCCAAATCCTTCCTGCTTCTATCCTGATTGACAGAGTATACGTGTTATCTCCACGTGGTGTTCGCGGGACACAGCGGTTTTAAATTTCTAGGGAAATGGTTGGTTAAAACAGATGTCTTGGATAGGGAAAAAAGGGTTTTAAAGATGTAGCTAAATAAACATGGTTAAAAATTAGAGGTTTTGGTCTTTAAAAGGCGTGACCTTGTATGGGGTGGTTCTATTTAAAATCTATTTACAGATTTGGGCTCCCTAGAAAAATTTAATATTAGTTGATACCAAAAAAAAAGATATATTTATCTTAAAAGAGTGACTACCCCGCGGATAATAAACACTATATACCGCATGTCAACAAAAAAGTTGTAGGAAAATTCAAAGACGAATTATTTAATGGGGGCCCAGTATTATAATTTGTTGGTAGTAGGGCAAAGTCCTACTGTATTGTAAGCGAGAAAGACACGATTAAAAAGATTAAATGGGTCTCACAAAGTGTAGTTAAGTAAAACCGAGGGTCTTACAACCTATAACGAGCATATATCCCCAAAAGGGGTGGGCATGCAACTACGCAGCAGTGCGTGGAAGAATAAGGATTCTCTCCAATAAGAAATTAAAGTTTCCGTGTACGTAGCACCAGTCATTGGGTCATGGTAGAAATGTTAAACCTATAAAGGCGATTATTAATTGTGGTTTAGAAAAATAGCAGTTTTCGCGGACTAAATAAAATAGCTTAGACTGATTAATGTATATGACATATTCTCGTACACATCTACAAACATCTTTTTAGGTTCGTATACGAACATGGCAATGTCGGTAGTTTTTGTTTAACAAATAGTAGGAAAGATACGTTAGGTGTTAGTGTGTGGAAGCTCATCAGACCGTTGTATTAAAAAAGAACGCTGTGGCGGAATGTATGGCGGTTCCCGTTAGAATAATCCAAAGTGGTTAATCAGTCGTATTAGATGTTTAAATATGCGAAAGTGTAAAAGCCTACATAAGCAAAATTTAATTATCAGACAAAAAAAGTACGCGATGTGCCATACCTTTGCAGCGATCCTAACAGTAAAAAAGGCAACTGACTTTTTTAAGCAACTACAAGAATAGCAGTAGCGCAGAGAAGGGGTGTGCATGTATTATACAGCGCATTGTTAGTTTACGGGTAGCTCGAACGTGTAATTGATTACGACTTATAGATCCCTCGAAAGTTTAAAAAATTCTGAACCCATTGTCGTTTGAAAAATGTTTGGAAATAATCAAAACGGTAGCGGGTCGAAGGTTAAGTTAGATGGATGATTGACCGAGTTTTTTCTACCTTTTACGAGGGAATCGGAAGTTGACAGACATCGAGCATCTAATTCTCTATTTGGGCGATATCGAGTACTTACCGGTTCTAGAAATCATTACGTGCGGCCGACCGCTATGTGAAAGTGTAAAAGCCTACAGAAGCAAAATTTAATTATCAGACGAAAAAGTGCGCGATGTGCTATACTTATAAATAAAGTATAAAATGGTGCTTTGCATCGGTCCTAACAGTAAAAAAGGAGAGTGACTTTTTCTAGCAACTACAAGAATAGCAGTAGCGCGACAAAGGGGTATGCATGTATTATACAGCGCACTGTTACTATAAAATATGTTACTTTACGGGAAGCTCGAACGTGAACAAATTAAATTTTAATCTATAATTAACCACGGTCGTAAAAATGGGAAATTAATGGTTAATTTTAATACCGCTAAGCATATACTTTCGCTTGGTGATTCATTTAGAAAATATTCAAGCCTACCATTTCCTAAAATATGACGTAGAAGTTATTTAAAATTAAATTGCTTTATTAGTAAGTATTCTGTAGACAACAAGTTTGGTATTCCATTAGTAAAGGTTTAAAGTGTTTTTATTAAGTTTTTGTTTATAGTAGCACTGCATCTTCTACTGCACGGCTTGCAACCAATTTGTGTGCGTGTGCTATAACCCTTTTGGATTTTTAATATGTGCGCGATGCGATTGCCGACCTGTATAACATGGAAGACGTTTTCCGGTGTTTCTACTAACTGCATTCGCACCATCGACGATGCGAACCAGGTGCATGCATTGGCGCTAAATGTACTGGACGAGCAGCAAGGATTATGACGTCATTTAGTTCACCGCTGAATCCTCAACTTCGTTCGGGTGTCTTCGGAAACCTTTGGTTTGCATTCTATAAGGTACATAAAGCAGGTACGCTAGAGTAAATTCTTTAGTTCGCTTACAAGTTTAACCAAAGTCTTATAGTGCGGATTTTGTTTTGTACTAAAATGGTACCTGCAAACGTTTTTAAATGCGAGCCCTGTCACGTCTACTTTACCAGGAAGGATGCTCTCAAACGGCACCAGAAGAAATGTCGTGGTGTAACATCGTCCAGGGTTAAGCTTATACATCCGTCGGCAGCAAAGTACTTAAACTGTATGTATTGCGGTATCGCTTTTACGAGAATGGACAACTTACAGCGACACAAGGAAAAACAGCACGGTATGTCATTAAGCCGTAAACGTTCAGCTCCGCCAGCTGTTAAAGGGTCTTGTACGAAACAACCACGAATTATGTGTAAAGTATGCAATTTCGAAATGGAAAAGACTACGTATGGCGCACACTTGAGAAGCAACAGACATAAAAATGCATCAGTTACCGCTACTAGCGAGGATGGTGTAGAAATGGTTAGCACAGCGTTTAACAAGCGTATGGCTAGCTATCGCATAAAGAACGCCAGTGTCGACGATGGAGTGCCCGAGTTTTTTTTGGAAGCAGAAAGAGCGATTTATTCGATTAATTAATGAAAAAAGAATACAACATACAGCAGTAAAAGTCTATTGCGAACTCTACGGCGTTTACACCAAAATGGGGGAAGAGACTACCGATGTGAAATCCTTTAACACAAAAAATGTGGTTATAACGTCTTCTAGTAATCTGGAAAATATGTACGAGGTCTTAAGCGAAACCATAAGAACAAAATCAGAGGAATTTGAAACATGTGGATCCGGTTGGTCTTTGAAAAAGGTGCTCTATTGAGAAATAAATATTAATAAGTATAAGCCGATATGAGAAGTTCTAGGTTAAGAATAAAAAATTGTGAATATGTATTTAGAAATGTGGTTTACAAAATTTAAACTGTATTAGTAAAAATTGTCTGTAATAAAAAGTTTTAAGAATGGTTTTTAGATTTTCTTTTAGGTATGAGCCGTAGGAAATTTATAATTCAGAGTGTGTGTGTGTAACTTTGCAGGGCGTGGTCCGATTTTAAATCTATTTACAGATTCGGATTTTACATAAAATTCTAGACTAATTTGATGTATTGCATGACTAAAAAATTTATAAGGACGGTCAAAAATCGCTACCGGCAAAAAAATCTTAAAATTGGGTTAGCTTCCTGGGGGATGGCGCTATCTAAAAATTTTAAAGAGATTTGGGTAGCTGAGAAAATTCTAATATTAATTGACACCAAACAAGATAGGTTTATCTCGTGGGTGGAAATGTGGAGAAAGATTGGGATAGCTCTCTGGCGCATGGCGCTATTAAAAAAATTCCTAAAGATTCGGGTAGCTGAGAAAAATCTAATATTAATTGATACCAAACAATATAGTTTTATCTCGTGGGTGAAAATGTGGAGAAAGATTTATCTCGCAGAGGGCATTTGTGTAAAACGGTAAGGCGTGGTCCTATTTTAAATCTGTTTACAGATTCGAATTCTGCATAAAATTCTAGACTAATTTGATGTATTGCATGACTAAAAAAATTTATAAGGATGGTCAGGAATCGCTACCAGCAAAAAGCTTGAAATTGGGGTAGCTCCCTGTGGGGTGATGCAA
Organism: Platerodrilus igneus; assembly: GCA_036346225.1. Lineage (NCBI taxonomy): Eukaryota > Metazoa > Arthropoda > Insecta > Coleoptera > Lycidae > Platerodrilus > Platerodrilus igneus. The sequence goes on along the minus strand of JARFIW010000333.1, from coordinate 694,791 downwards.
TCTAAAAAATTCTTAGAGATTTCGGTAGCTGAGAAAAATCTAATATTAATTTATACCAAACAATATACATTTATCTCGTGGGTAGAAATGTAGAGAAAGATTTATCTCGCAGATGGAAAAAAATGCGGGTGTGACGTAATCAAAATGGTTGGGGTAAAAAATTTTACAAGGAGTTCCACAAGGAGAAAGCAGGAAGAGATTCATCTCCTCATTTCCCCCTTATGGAAATTTACATGTAAATTGGTCCAGATGTGTGGGGAAATGAGGCAGTGTGCTTGTCAATAATGCTCTACTATCGTCTTCTAGCATAATGTTGAAATAATGTGTTTGTGATGATTAAATTGTTCTTGTCGCAAAATTCTAGCAGCATATTTCCCCAGTCGTTTCTCGTGCCTAAACCAAATAAACCTACTATCGCACCTTCCCTACCCTCACCTACCACGGCATTAAAATCTCCCGTAATTATTAAATTTTCATGTCCTTTTACGTATCTTAATATGTCTTCGATATCTTTGTAGATGGCTTCTACCTCTCGTCACTGTAGCTAGAGGTGGGCATGTATACTTGTATTATTACTGTGTTTACCGGTTTAGATTCTAATCTAACCATGAGTACTCTTTCGTTCTTTTGTAAGTAATTTTCTACACAGTATCCTATCTTTTTCCGCATAACTATTCCCACACCCAAATTTCCTTCCTCTGCTTCTGTATGAATTACCCTGAAGTCTCCACTCTAAAAATCCTTCGCCTCTGGCCACCGAACTTCGCTGATCCCTACTATGTCTAGTGATAACCTATTCATTTCAATTTTTAGGTTCTCTAGCTTACCTACTTGCTTCATGCTTCATTCCACGCTCCGACTCGCAGAATGTTTCCGACTTGGCATTAATCAATAATTAATCTCTGATCGCAACTTCATATTGTAAATCAACGCTTCTAGTACTACCAACTTGTAATAAGCATTCGAAGGATCTCCAACATTTAATAAATCGTCAGGAATAATCCTGTCTAAATACGTTCAATTAAGAACACTTCAATATAAAATCTTCATTACAAAAATTGGTATGTTTGGCATAAATGAAGATATTATTAATGAAAAATATAAATATAAACAAATGAGCAATCGTTAAAATAAAGTTAGCAGCTTTGGCACTAATGCTGTTTTGCATCCTTTATTGCGGACCATGATGGTCTTCAAGTAAATGCTCAGTTTAAAAGACATGGTGGTCCAAACAGAAGTATGTTCAGGTTTTAAATGACAAGGCGGTTCTAACATAAATTGCTCGGATTACAAACCACATGACGATCCTAGTATATGCTGCTCAGATTGTAAAGAATGTGGCGGTCTTAATATAGATTGCTCAGATTATAAAAGGCATGACGGTCTTGATGTAAATCAACTTCTTTCTTCTTAGCCAAATGCAAACTACTTTTACGACTACATTTTAATTTAGATGCAATCTTTTTATTGATCTCAATTTTGTAAGTTTACACTGATTCTATGTGTAGTTTAGCCCATTCATTTTTGTATAATTATAGAAAGCCTGTGATCAAGGATTCAAAAATAAATCCGAAAATTTAGGCAGTTAAAGAAAGAGTTTATATACCTACTTACCAGCAGACCTAAAACCCGCAATAAAAACAATTTATATATATATATATATATATATATATATATATATATCGATATTACCTTACCTGTATTTCTATCAGAATTATTTTTGAAATAATTCTGTCAAAATCGCACTGGTATTAATAGTATTATATTAGCTAATTATTGTACCGTATAAATTGCAGTTAGTACAAAGTTTAAATGCCGGTGATAAAGTCGTACGTAACAATTTTTGTCTGGAGATGCAACAATGTCTCGAAAATGATGACACATTCTTTAATCGCCTAATTTTCAGTGACGAATGTACCTTTCACATTAGTGGAAAAGTTAATAGACATAATGTAAGGATATGGGGCACAGAAAACCCAAGAGCGACTTTACAACATATACGCGATTCCCCTAAAGTTAATGTGTTTTGCGCTTTATATCGTGAAAAGGTTTACTGGCCGTTCTTCTTTCACGAAGTGTCAATAAGCGGAGTAATTTATCTGGACATGTTACACGAATGGTTAATGCCTCAACTACAGGAAGATAGTGATAACTTCGTTTTTGTACAAGATGGAGCTCCGCCTCACTGGCACTTACAGGTCAGAAAATATCTGGATGAACATCTTCCTAGACAATGGATCGGCCGTGCAAGTGAGGAAAATCTTGTGCTTAAGCCGTGGCCACCTCGTAGTTCAGATTTAACGCCCTGCGACTATTTCTTATGGGGTTATGTAAAAGACAAAGTTTTCATACCACCGCTTCCTGTTGATATCGACGAACTTAAACAACGTATCACAAATGCTCTTGCTACAGTTGACCGTTACATACTTAATAGCGTGTGGCAAGAATTCGACTACCGTGTTGATATCTGTCGTGTTACCAAAGGTGCACACATTGAACATTTGTAAAAATTTTAAATAAAAACTTAATCATTTCTTCTTTATAATCATATAAGTAATAATCTTAACTTTTCAAAAATAATCTTTCTATAACCTATCCAAACTGTCCATTTCATTTGTAATAACCCTGAATAATGCAAAGAATCAAAGCTTATCAATACAAATGTAGTAACCATTTAATATAAATTCATTCCTAGGCAATTATTGCAGTTTAGAATAAAACATAAAAATCATTCGTGCAATTTCTTTGCAAAGTGCAATTTCAATAATACATTCACATAAAAAATATTCAATTTCAGCAATCATTTTCATGCATAAATTCATGCCAAGCTCCCACTCACCTGTATTAAATGAATATTCGAGAATGATTTTAATATAACCTCTCCAATTGCTATCACTTAAAGGTTTGCACTTTAACTACTGGTAAAGAAAACACGAAAAATCCACACACATTTTGCCAAGCAGGTAAAGGGGTTGATTATAACGGTATATTTGTTGCAGTCACTACCCTTGTAAGTATTGTTTACCGACAAGTTTTTGAATATGGGAGTTCAGCTTTGCGATTTCTAAAGCAAGCAAAATTTCTAATGGCTTACATTACGAATTTTAGCTAAAAGTTAAAATATTGTAATTCGACCACCTCTAATTAGTCAGACCACCAAAAGGTGTCTTGTGGCAAAGTAACTTCGCTACAAGACACCTTTTGGCTATGAATGGGCTAGTGAGTCTGCTAGTTCAGGAGTAACTCTTCTCTTTACACTGTGACTTGTCTATTTAATATTATCATTCTTAACTTTTAATATATTTATTGTCCTGATAAAGCCCCTTACAAAAGTGGGCGAAACGTCGACCTTAATTTATAAAATGACACGGTCCCAACCCGGAACCATAAATAATTATAATGACTCCGGCCGTGAAAGCCTCCGACAATATCATGAAGTCTAACCTTTTCTACTTTGTTACGTACCGTTTCTGTACCGTATATTTCTTAATTAAATCTCGTATTTCATTGTATTCACTATCATACGAATTTTCATTAGCAAGTAACGACAATCCTTCAAATTGAAATGATTACTTAATTCAAGCATCCTGTTGGATTTCTATTAAGAAAATCAGTACAAAGTTAAATATGTAAAATCTATTCTATTTTGATAACGTGCTAAACCCAGGATTCTTATTACAAAGTAGGGAAATTTGCTTTGGTTATCAAAGATTAAAAATTCTTGCATTATGGGTTTGCTGAAATAAGCTTAAACAGTTGCGTCTCTTACATAAATTTTGAACATACGGATTGAAAATATGTTTAATGTGTTTGTTTTAAAGTGAGAAAATATTGGTTATAAATAGAGTTACAACGAAATACTATTATTGCGTTAAAGCGCGGTATTATTCAAAATAGTAAATTTCTATGATTCTATACAGGATGTAGACCACCCGTTATACACTTAGCTATATAATGCTGTAATGTGGGTTGTAGATATGCCCAACAGATTGAACAGATGTTTCGATACTGCCAGGCAAGGTTCTCACGCGGATATGCTTCCTCGAATTCTTCATGTTGTATTGAGGCAATTTGTTTTCTTAATTGCGTTTATCTGCAGGTGGTGTTTTGGGAATACTTTGCGGGTGGTATTTGGGAATACTTTGCAAGTGGTTGTTTTGTCGATGGAAAATATTTTGAAAGGAAAATACGTTACCACCTGGTGGCTTATCTCCACCTATATATACAGGTTGAGCGTTGGAACAGATTCTATTCTATGCAGCGTCCTTTCACGGAAAGAGACACGAAAAGTCGCGATATTGCTTAAGATACTCTCTTTTAAGTAGCTTTGCTTTGCCTAGGTTTTATAAAGAAAAATATTGGTTAATATTCTGTAACCAGTGAAATTGTTTCATAAAAGTTTCCGGTCCGTTAACTATTTGTAAATACGTACTTTCAGAGCTGCTATGATGGTACCAGAGGCAGGCTGGAGATGTACGATAGGGTACACACTGAGCGAATAGTCTCCTCGGAAGGCAGCAACTCCTCTTTGGCACACAAACGAACTTAAAATACGAATACTCTGTTCTTTTGTTGATGCTTTCTATGAAACTTAGTTGATTCATTTTTTATAGTTGATAACTACGCCAATGCTTTGGTTTTTTTTTTACTCGTGGTTATGGCATGATAAATTACAGACTTCGGTTCTAAAATTTACTGTCAAATGTTAGTGCACAAAGTGATTACGCGATTGTTTTAAAAGTCGCAATTAAGACAAACATGAGCTCGCGTTGAAGCAATTTTACTTACTTTAACTTAAGATTTAGGAAATATTAGCGTTAACAAATTGTTTAGTAATTATAAGCTATAATACTTGATTACCTATAAAACATCTTCAGTTTAAGGATACGCTATTACTTTTAGGAAATACATTTCGGTAAGTAGCACGTAAACAGCTTTGTATTACTTTATATATTATGTCTAATTTTTTTCTGAATGTATTTAGGGCTGGAAACATTGTGTAACTATACATGTACTTGTTATTTATATCTTAAGCATTGATGTGACTGGAAAAAAGCCCTAACTCATATTTGTTTAAATTGTATATATTTTGAAGCTCTGTTTTATTATATGCTTTCTTTACTTTTTTTCTCGTCTGCTCGGAATACCGTAACAACTTCATCGACGGTAATTGTTTTTGAAGTGCAATCGTCACTTTTAGGACGAAAGGATCCCATGTCACCTAGGCGGTTGTAAAGATTTCTAAACAGTTTGTGATTGGGTTGCCTTCAATTTGGGTATTATTGTAAATATCTTCGAGCCCCTTCTAGTCCTCTAAAATTTAAATGAGCAAAGCAGCAAATTATGCCATCCATCTCACCGCTGAAAAAATTATTAGGTCGTGGCATTTTTTAACTACTAGCTAGAGTACTATTACAAATAACTACTAAATCAGAAAAATAGAGGTTTCTTACTACTAGAATACTCAAAATGATCTAATATTTATGGACATTTAAATGCTGGCACAGGCCGACTTAGTAATTTAAAAAACTGAAATTTTCATTAGCAAAATACGTTAAACCATTTAAAAGCTAATTACCTAAAACTAATAGAGTCGCGTAAATTAAACAAGAGTAGCTTTTCTGTATAAAATGGAACGACTTTCATATTTTTATTTACTTCTAACGTAGTTAAACAGACAAACAAATTTTACTTTGCTTTAGTACAGAACACTTTGTATCCTTTAAACGAGTGACATTGGTATAATGCACGTTAGGTTGAATCGTAATATTTTGGTGTCTAGTAACTTATAACGCTAGCGCTAACGTAAATCAACATTATGTAGTAGAAAAATTTAACAATTTCTGTAGTTAAATGAACTATTATCACAAAAACACCCTATAAAAATTTAGAAGCCTTGATAGTTTAAATCTAATAACGAGGTTATTTCAATGTAATATTAAATTAGCATACAGAAATAAACAGGAAAGCACCTAATATACTACCTGTACTTTACACTCTGCGTATTAAATTTAGAAAAATAAAATAGATCTCGGTAAATCACAGTACATAGGAAAGTTCATTTGTACACATTCACATGAGTTCAAAAACTAACCCTTGAATCATTGAATTGGACCGACACACCCTCATCATCAATAAGTCTTCAGTCCTGGAACTGGTTAGACGCCCACTTCCAATGTTTCTTATTTTGAACTAACCTACATATTTCCCTAAAATTTCCATATCCTACGTTTTTCACTATCTGCGTGCAATAGTCTCATCTAGCTTTACATCTACCTCTCTTTTTTCCTGTTTCTGCTTGTAATATAGCCCGCACTACTCAATAAACATGTCTTAGAACGTATCCTTTCTTTCTAATTTTCCTATTTTGTTTTGGTTTTCCACAGATATCTTTATTCGCCTACAATTTATATAACCTCTTTATTATTAACTGTATCTGTCCAAGCTATCATCATTATGTATCTGAAGTAAAATAAAGCTTATTTTTCCTGTTTGCTTTTCCTACTGTCGCTACTTCATAGAAATACACAACTGTGCTCCACACATATGCTTCCAACATTTTTGTCTTTGTTTCTATGTTTGCATTCTAACATAGCCGCTACTCTCTCTTGTTAGATACAGTTCGGTTCCCTTTCTCTTGTTTTGTAAATATATATCCTATTTCACAGATATTCAGTGGTATGTGAAGGAGGTTAAGCAGCCTGTGGCTATCAAGATCTTCCAATACTTGAACATTTGCGAATTAATAGGTTTCCAATAAATCCTTTAGCACAATCACGATTAGTTGAAAATATTGCAAAACCAACACCTGTAGTTCTTTATAATAATCATTAGGTTTAAGTAAAATTATTTTTTCGTCATTAGGTATTCCGTTTTAGAACTAGTTGGACGCCGCCCTCTACTGATTTCTAATCTAAGCTACCCTACACAGTTCCCTGAGTTCACAACTGCCTGGATACAGCTCATTGTCGTTCTATTGTTTTGAAAATATATACCCCTTTTCACCGATATTCAATGGTACGTGAAGGGGGTTAAGCAGTTCCCTGGTGTAGTTAATATGGGTGTGACTACTATGCCCAAAGTCACGGGTTCAAATCCTGACACGGTCCGCTTGAAAAATATTAGGCGAGCATTTTTCACAAAAATTCCCCCTCGTTCGGATGAGAGGTAAAATGGAGGTACCGTGTGTGTGTGTGTTGTCACGCACGTTAAAGATCCCTACCTTGCTTGCAACAGCAAGGGTTCGGCAAAATTCAATATTTCCAGGTAAGAAAACTCGTTCCCTGGCCAATGTAGTACCCTCGGGTAGAGCATTGGTAAAATCAAATGCAGGGCGTTAAGTAGCATGTGGCTACCAAGATCTTCCAGCTTTTGAAAATTTGCCAAATTTATAGTTTTCTAATAAATCCTTTCGCACAATTAGGATTAGTTGAGGATATTGCAAAATCAACACCTGTATTTGTTTCTAAACTCAACAGGTTTAAGTGCACTTAGTTTTTCGTCATTAGGTTTTCCGTCTTAGAACAGGTTGGCCGCGTACCTCCACTGATTTCTAGTGTACACAGTTACCTGATCTTCTTACAGCCTAGATACAGCTTGGTTCCCTTCTATTGTTTTCAAAATATGTCTTATTTCACCGATTTTCGTGTGGTATGTAGGGGTTAAGCAGCCTGCGACAACCAAGATCCTCCAACACGGACATTTTCCAGTATACTCTTTCACACAATTAACGAGAATATTGCAAAACCAACACTTGTAGTAGCTTATAATAATCATCAGGTTTAAGTACAATTATCTCTTCTCGTCATAAGGTTTTTTGTCTTGGAACTGGTTGGACGCGTACTTCCATTGATTTCTATTCTGAGCTAGCCTACACATTTACCTGGAATTCCCACATTCTACATATTTGACTATCTGCGTGCAATAGTGTAAACTAAGTCTACATCTACCTATCTCTGCTTCTAATATATTCCACACTATTCCCTCATACCTTAGTATGTGACCTATCATCCCATCTCTCCTACTTTTTTATTGTTTTCCACATATTTCTTTCTTCATCTACCATTTCTAGAACATTTTGTTCTTAACTTTGTCTGCCTATATCTTCATCATACGTCTGTAGCACCACATTCAAAGACTTTTATCTTTTTCCTGTCCGCTTCTTCAACTGTCCAAGTTTCACAGTCGTACAATGCTGTGCTCCACACATATGCTTTCAGCAATCTTTTCCTTGTTGCTATGTATGTTATCTTTGCACACTGTAATTGCTTTTTCTTGATAAATGTAGCGCGACCTTGTGCTACTCTTTATTTTATATGTTTTGCGCTTTTCCCATCTTGCGTTATTAGCAGAAATCCCTATTTTCTTGTAGGTTGTCGTTCCCGATTTGTGGTCTAGTTTTGATTTATTTCCCGCTCATTTACATACTAGTACTTTAATTTTATTTTTGTTAGTTTTCATACCGTAGCTTTCTGTTAGAACTGTTTCCATTTCATTAAGAGCTGCTTCTAACTCTTCCTTGCTAGATGCGAATACCGCTATACCATTTGCAAATTTAAGCATATCAATCTTTTGTTTTGGCATGATAATTCCAAATATCTTCCTGCATTTGACAGTATTCATTGTCTGTCGATGTACAAGTTAAAAATTAACGGAGATAGAGCACATCTCTGTCTCACTCCTTTCCTAATATCTACTTCTCTACGCTCCTGCACTAATTCTATTACCCCCATTTGCTCTTTGTATAAACTATGTACCATCGGTCTGTCCCTATAACTCATTCCTATCTTTTTTTGTATCCTGCACTAATTCTATTACAGCTGTTTGCTCTTTGTATAAGCTATGTACTATCTGTCTATTCAATCTTTTTGAGTATTTCTAACATTTTTTCCATTTTACATTGTGGACTGCTTTTCCAGATCCACAAATCCTCTTATTTTTAGTCTTCTCCATTATCACCCTCATAGCTAAAATAACCTTCCGTCTTCCTTTGTTGCGCCAAAACTTAAATTGATCCCCTAGTACTTCTTTGGCCCGATTTACCATTCGTCTTTGTAAAATTCTAGTTAATATTTTTGACACGTGTACTGTCAATCTTATTGTTCGAAAAATTTCACATCTATCTTTTTTGGTACAGTGACTATGACGATACGTTTGAAGTCTTTGGGTATTTCGCCTGTCTTATACATACAGCTTACAAGTTCGAAGAGACGTTCTGTTACTGCTTGACCTCAAGCTTTTAGAGTTCCTGCTTGCACCTTATCTATATCTGACGCCTTTCAATTTTTCAGGCCTTTTAATGCTAATTCAAACTCATCTCTTATTCTTTACAATGTCTGATGCCTGTTCTAGTGCTCCTAGTTCTTGTTCTGTATATAAATTCCCTATATATTCTTGCCATCCAACCACTTTCTCCAGATTTTCAATAATGATGTCTCCTTCCGCGCCCCTTATATTTTTGCTCTACGATTTTTCTCTCTCTAAAATTCATTCTAATTAATTTGTATGCTTTGCTTGACTATCCTATTTCCATCTTCGTTTGTACGTCTTTGCACTTTTCAAAATCCATTGCTCGTTAGCTTTCCTGCATTTGTGAATAATTTCCCATTTTATGGTTTTGTATCTCTGTTTTCCAGCTTCATCTGATCTGTTTTTATATTTTCGTCTTTCGTCTATTAAATTCAGGATATCCTTTGTTATCCGTGGTTTCTTATTTTCTTTTTGTGTATACCCCAGAAAATCTCTGGTCTCCATATCCAAACTGGAATTAATGTTATTCCATTCCGTTACCACTTCCTTAGTACCAGAAAATTTCCCGATATCTTTCAGCAATTCATTTGCCTTTTTTTCAAATCTTTTGTGGATATCTTTATCTTTTAGTTTCTCAAAGTCAAGGTGGCTTTTTCTGTTTCTTTTTCCAATTTTTTTAAATATAAGAACGGCCTCCATAGTTACGATGTTGTGGTTAGTGTCTATATCTGCTTCTGGGTAGCTTCTACTGGCTTTTACTTTGTTCCTAAACCGTTGTCTAACAAGAATGTAATATATTTGATATCTTCCTATACCTCCTGGCATCTTGCACGTGTATCGTCTTCTAGCATGATGTTGAAATAATGTGCTTGTGATGGTTAAATTGTTTTTGTCGCATAGTTCTACCAACCTATTTCCCGTCATCCCTCGTACCTAAACCAATTAAACCAACTATTACTCCTTCCCTACCATCACCTACCATTGCGTTAAAATCTCCCGTTATTATTTAATTTTCAAGTCCTTTTACATATCTTAGTATGTCTTCGATATTTTTGTAGATCGTTTTTACCTCTTCCTCACTGTAGCTAGTGGTGGGCATGTATACTTGTATTATTATTGTATTTACCGGTTTAGATTCTAATCTAACCATGAGTACTATTTCGTTCTTTTGTGGTAGTTTTTAACACAGTGTCCTATCTTTTTTCCCATAACTATCCCCACAACCGAATAACCCTATAGTGTTCGCTCTAAAAATTATCCGCCTCTGGCCACCGATTTTCACAGATCCCTACTATGTCCAATGCTAACTTATCCATTTCAATTTTCAAGTTCTATGGCTTACCTACTTGCTTCATGCTTCTAACATTCCACGCTTCGACTCGCAGAACGTTCCCTACTTTCTTTCTAGACTTTCCGATCGCATCCTCTGAAGTAGTTCCCTCCCGGAAATTCGAATGGGGGGGGGGGACTATTTTAACTCCAGAATTTTTTATCCTAGAGGATGCCATCATCTTAAGTAGCAATTTAAGTACGCTGTGTACTTGGGAGGTAATGTGGTGGCTTCCTGTTGCCTTGCACATCGCAGTAGTACGTCTTAGAATGCTATACCGACCTCTATAGTCTGCCACTCTAAATACCGAAAGAGCAGCTGCCCTCTTTCGGGGAGCTGTCTTAGTCTGGTTCCTTACTACAGACCCCACTAATTTGATTAAACCTATGGTTTTGATCACTGAAACTCTCAAGCCCGTTCCGCCCGTTCCAGTAATCTGGAACTTTTTCAAAGGGCAGGTCCATTCAGAATGGCGACACCCCATATAACTACGAAACTCATAATATACAGTCGTAGAATTTATGTGTTGCGAATGTAAACAAAAGACTCTGCTTGCAATATCTAAAGTGAAAGTTTGAATATAAGATGACTGTTAACATAAATAGAACTAAACCGGCATCAAAAATCGATTATTCGGATGTACTACTCCGTGAGAATGAAAAATAATATGCAATGGCGAGGGACGAAAAACTTATAAAATCGACGGGTCATAAAAGAAGAGTGATTCATCTTCAGTTATTTGAAATTAAGCAGCAGAGCAAAGCTTCGAAATTGATTGAAAGGCATCTATCACCGCGCTGAAAAGGTTGTAAATTGTGTAACAGAAGTTACAGTATTAAACGCCCAGGAACAGTTAGCGAAAAAGTGTTCGAACGCGAGTAAGGACGTTGAGGTAACGTAAATCATAAAAGTCACTCGTATCGGGAGCTTTTATTCAATTTGGAGTTGGAATAATTAATCTAGTTGCAACCAATCCTGCTTTGTGAAGGTCGCCAAAGCCTTTTAAGGACAAAGAAAACTAAGTCTCTGCTGTTAGGTATCACATAATTGTAATTGCTGGTAATAATAATGATGTGCAAAGCTTATTGTTAAAAAGGGTGAGTACGTTTGTGCACGCTTTCAAGCGGTTAGTATACACATAAATTCACATATGGAAAAGCTTATTATTGTAGATGAAAATTAGTGCGTAGAAATTAAACTGGTTGAACGTCTATCAACATTAAACTTAAGTTTTTCTTCCTTTAGCTACACGCATACTTGGCCAATTAAGGGCAACCTCTTAGTAATTTCCTCCATTGTTATTTACTGTGATATTTATGTTCGATAATATTGGTTAAGTGTACAAGACGTGAAGTTTTCTAATTTATGTTTATAGTGGATCAGTAGAAGTAGGTGGAGAGATTGTAATTAAGGCTCTAACAACCTCTAACTGCAGTGAAACTCTTAAAGCATATTTCGGGCAGATATTATCCGGGTGGGTTGGTGCCTTAAGGCTTTATTAAACAGAGAGGTCAAAAACCTTTCCAGGTAGGTGTAATAGTATTTAGTAAAAGTATCGAAATTTGTATACACCAAAAAGTTGCCTGTCTTTGTAGAAAGCACCCGCATAGCTAGCCGGTGCACTATTTAACTCCTACGTCACTTTGTCCTCGTTAGAGTAAAATTAATTCAGATACTTGACTTTAATTCAGTACTTATCAATTTCTACTCTAGAAATTACTGTTAATGAATCACACTGTACCGACTAAATCGACTTAAAGGTATACTACAGCACAAATGCTTAAACGATCTTAATAAAAAGAGCAAAATTTACTACTAGTGCTTTTCTCCAATATACAATTACTTAAAATAAATTCAGAGTTATTGAAGGTCCAGGCTATACAAAAAAATTAACATAAAATTGGTTAAGCTACTTATCAGGAATTGAGGGTTATTCGATTTTGGATATTGAGCAAATGTGTACGGATAGGTTACGTTCGAGAAACTTAAATTCGGGACATGGTAATGTTTAAGTAAATTATGAAGTATATTGCTTTAAGGGAGACTTTCGATAGGATACGGAGTTTTATCATATACTTGAACACGCATTTTCCATTTATGATAGTATGAACCCTACAGCTTATACTTATCACAAATTGAGAACCGCTTTCATGTTAAATTGGGTCTTTGAGTCTACTGCTATAACAAATGGTTAAGCTTGTTAATCTAAGTTTTGTATTTCAAATATCTTATTCACTTTTTGAATAACAAGTCGCAGAAAATGGAATTCTAATTTATGAAATTCTAGAAAAATGATTATCGAAGACTCCTTAATTTAAATTTTAAATAAGCATTAAGTCTGTCGAACAATTAGGGTTGCAAGTCTAATAACTGAAGAATTCAGTAACTCTTGTTAGCTAGTAAAGCACACTTGTAACGTCTCCGAAATTATGATGTCTCATCTTAAAAGACGACTAATGAGTAGGACTAATGGGGAAATACAAAAAATCTTTGAAACATTTTATTTTGTAGACATCTGATAGAGACATTTCAATTTAGGAAGAACACAACGTCATTTGAAAGATTGCACAGAAATGTAAGATCAGTGGTGTACATGACTTATTACGATGATTAGGAGCAGTGACGTAACTACAATTTGGTGGCCTTCCCGCAAAAATTATAATAAGGCCCGAATAGATAAAAATTTTTAAGAAACATAAAATTCACGATAAACTTTACTTAGTATCCAACACAAAACTATAAATTATAATTTTTGCGGGCTTTAACAACAGCGAAGTTGTCAATAACATCCTGGAGCTCCATTTTGGCGGCTGTTTATGCTTCTATGTTAAGCAAAGTTAACATACATAGCCTATCTTGGCCCATTCTATTATGCAGATAATTCTTTATAATTTTCAATTTTGACAATGATCTATTTGCTGAAGCAACAGTTATTGGTATTGTCAAAAATAAAAGAATTACCGAAACTAAATCTTCAAATGTAGAACACATATCGTAGCGATTAACAATTAGTAGAAATCCAATATCTTTTATTGTATTGATTTTCTTCAGTTCGCTTTTAAAAGTTTTGGTAAATAATAATATTTGCAAACCTAAACCATCGGATAAGTCATTTGAATAAAATGAACAAAGAGATTCAACTTTTCTAATTATTTCGTCGTCTGCCATTTGAAGTAAATTTTGAGGAATAAGGAATGAAAATATATCTGCCACTTCGTGAAATCATTTAAAGCGTGTACGAATTTGAATAATTGCAATATCAACTATTCGAAGAAAAATATTAATTTTGGAATACATTTCCTCATTGAAAATCGACGATCTTCCGCTAATTCATCAAAAAATTTCTTCTTAATTTTAGTTCTCCCTTTAGAAAATTTTTCTGAAATTTCCCCAATTTCTAGCAATATGTGTAGTCTCTGTTTTCAAAGCTTCAAACTTGTTTCTTATTGCAGTTAATTTTTCAAATATTTCCTTTAAAGTTTCGGACGCCTTTACTACATTCAAATCTTTTTTTGGAGTATTTTTGAACCATAGAGATTTGTCAGTACAGCCGTAACAAAAACAAATTCAAGTTTCTTAATGTTACTTATAATTCTGTTTGCTTCCTGAATTTCTTCACGTTGTTTACTTTCAAGAATTATTTTGGATAAACTCTTCATTATATTCATGTATTTTAATTTAACTGCTAATATCGAAAATAGTCTTCCAGCCCAACGGGTAGGATTTAGTTTTTTTAATGTGATTTGCGACTCATCTGTTATAGAACTTAATATATTCCACCTATTAATACTATTTCCGAAAAAGTTATAAATGTCTTGTAAATATGCAAAATAATAACTAGGTAGAGGGCTTTAGGTTCAATGGCTTTAATTCTAGATTGAACGTCTGTGTAGCGCCGCTCGTGTTACTTGCACCGTCATACCTTTGACCGCGACACTTATTAATATTTAGAACATCATTCTGTAGTTACTAATACCATACCTTCAGTAGTTTGAGAATGTACTTGAAAAAACCCTAAAAGTATAATAAATATTATCTACTTATATTTACATAAAAATGATTTACCTAAAAATTTCTCTTGAATACAGATTCCTGTAGGCACGCACATGTAGGTTTTCATAATTTTAACATACCGGTAGGTAATGCTAAGTTGATCAATTTTACTAATATCTTGAGTTGTGTCCGCAATGACTGAAAAGTAAGGGGCTTCCACGATATCCCCTAATAATTTTTTCTCAAAGTTTTACCTAGACAGTCAATTAACTCATTTTGAATTTGTGTAGATAAATATTTGATGGTATTTTTGGGTTTGTTAACCAGTTCTCGCATGACATCGTCGTATTCAGCAAGCAGCTTTACATCGGATAAGAAATTGCCGTTATAAATGTCATCGATAGTTTCTTGGCCTTTACTTCCTATGAATGAATTAAGGTTTTTTGTTAATTTCAAAGTGATTTTAAAAAGTCTTTCTAAAACTTGTCGCCAAAAATGTTGTTGTTTCAAAATGATCTCGTCATTTACGTTATCTACACAATTGTCTTTTCCAAGTCTCTTTAACATAACATGAATCTATATGCGCCACACTATCTCTGTGGCTTTTAATTCTCTTAGATAAACCTTGCCAGTCATTAATGCCTTCCTGCCACCCAGACTTAATTGTAGAAAACAGCCAGCATGGTTCACAATAAACTTTGTCGTATTTGGGGGAGTAACATAGCCAAGTTAAATCAATTTCTATATTAGATGTCGATTTACAAACGTAATAATTTTCAGAAAAAGACTTGTTTTTAGCATCTCTGGAAAAGGGTCCTTTCAGACGGCAGGGTCCGTATTTCAAAATAAATCTCTTAATGTCTGTTGTTAATTGTATACCAGAATTTAGAGCCATATCAGTAGAATACTTCTCCTCGATAAAGAATTTTATTTTGATTTCGGAATTTTGTTTTCCTATAAATAAATTATAGGTTGTAGTACAAATTCATGGAACAAAATTTTTTGCAAAGTAAGTTCCGTACATGACGCCACACGATCTCGGGGTGAAGTTTGCCTGCGTTTCTGCACACAAAAAACAAATATGTTAATTTTTTTTTATTCAAAGAAATTTTTTCGAAAGAATTTCGTTTTCTTTAACTCAAGATATTTGTTTTTCCTTCAAAGAAATTTCTTTGAAAGTTTCATTTTGCTTTAAATCAACATACTTGTGTTTTCTGTGTTCGTAAATCTGTCGCGCCTGGTGACGCTTGCTGAACTTACTTAAATGCTCTATAAAAATACTTACTTTCGGATAATTCAGATTTTTATAAAAACTCCGGTTCAGTATCAAGTATCGTCGCTTGCGAGGGTGCAGAACTACTTAATAAAACATAGTTATCAATGGCAACTTCTGACGAACGCAGAAAAAAAGTTCTGATGGGGATTGTTTCTGTACTGACTGAACACGAGGAACTTGCGTCACTTTCACTTGAAGTAAATTCAAATTCGGAGGTAGTCGTTTGTTTGAAAAATGCTGTTAGTTTTGGTATTTTTTCCACAAACTTTTCTTTTAGCAGAACCACTTTCATAGGGTCTTTTCATTATGTGTTAAGTTTCAGTGATTCATATATTTGCGGTAATCGAAATTCGAAAATGAAGAATAACACAGGTATTAATTCGTACAGTTACACTTACACTATTAAGCAATGCGGCAGGCAACACCGACAACAACATGCAACGGACTAAAATAATAATAAATATAAAGATACAAAACCTGCATGCATCTGCAAGCAGGGTTAGGACAACGCTAGCGCGTCGACGCTGACACAGCACCTTAACACCTACGTTTACCTATTAGATTTAAGATTTCATCGGTGATAGGCGAGCCGTCAGTATATACATATTAAATTACAAACATTATAGACTGGACCTTAGTGCGTGGGTTAACCATTTGAAATAATAATGTTCTGCTGATTTTCTTTTGAATTGTCAGTATAATGTAAAATTTTAATAGGTAATTATTCAGTGCTATATTGTGTGGCATTGTGCTTCAATTCGTATTCTCCATTCTACTTCTAATTTTATACTAAACTTTTTCTTTTAGTAACTTATAAGTTGAAAGCACATTTTACTAATACGACATTCAGGAGATGTACACTAAACACCTATTTTTTTGATTACGTTATTATTGAAATTATGTCAGATAGGTCCTTGCGTGAAATATCACCTGGGGCCCCTTTGGTGGTCAAAGCCCCCCGCGCGGTTGCGGGTACTGCGGGTACCTAGTTACGTCGCTAGTTAGGAGGGTGCATTTTATAAATACTTTCACATACAAAGGTACGTTTCTTATTAGTTCCAGATTAGAGCAGAGTAATTGATAGAATTTAGTGGCATGATATAGTTATCGTATGCTGATAGTATAAATGAACGATGTGTTATAGTTGATTACCAAACCCGACGCCACTGATGCCTGAAAACAGAAATACCTTGTTATGTATACTGAATTTTTTAAAGCCGATTTTGTTCTGTGCGCATAATGACGTTGGGGTCTTCTTAAAGTGAAATATCTCAAATACGGTATTTGACAAATGTAATTTTATAATTAGATTCTTTGTTAAGATTATTACCTATTCAGCCTAATCTTTTGTATAATTCTTTACAGCCTTCAAGTAATATGTTGTATTAGTTTGGATAAATAAATTGGCATAAGCGTCTAGAGGACGGTGATCTTTTACTTATCGGTACAAGGTAGATTCAGAACCGACAGCAATAACAGATACAAGTTCTGAGGTGAGTTTCTTCTTCAATGGAGAAGTTTCGGTATCTCAGTTGGTAAAGAATTATTCTTCTTTTAAATAATAGCTCGCGTTTCAATGATTTATATAAAAGCCTATGTTACAACTTCATTTTAATAACTAATATTGTAATTTTAAAATTAACTTGCTTAGTGCAACCATTTTTTATATAGTCCTCGCAACTTCTAAATAGACCTAAGTCATCAATATGTGCGTGCGACGTCAAATCGTGGCGAAGTTGTCACTATCAAAGCAATTATCACATAAATATAATAAACCTGGTAAAACACCGAGGTTAAAATATTTAATACTGGGTGAACAAATCTGCTTTGCGACTTTTTAAAATATATTTGTAGAAATAATCTTTTACTTACAATATTGCAGAATAAAGTATTTAAGATCATCATCATTAGGTCTTCAGTCCTGGAACTGGTTAGACGTGTAAACTTATTGTAAACTTATTCTGAACTGACCTACCTGAAATTTGCACAGTCTGCATCTATCACTATCTGATCTAGGTCTAAATCTACCTCATTTTTCCCATCTCTGCTAGTAATATATGCCGTACTATTCCGCAAAAATGGCTTAGAACGTATTCTGCCCTTCTATTTCTCCTATTTTTTTTCCGTCAGATATCGTTATCACTCTACTATTTCTATAACCTATTTGTTATTAACTTTGTCTGTCCATGCTATCATCCTTATACATCTGAAGCACAACATTCCAAAAGGCTGCTACCGTTTTTCTGTCTGCTTTCCTACTGCCCATGTTTCATAGGCATACTGTGCTGTGCTTTACACATATGCTTTCAACAATTTTCTTCTTGTTTATATGTTTGTTGTCTTTGATCATAGGCGCTGTTCTTTCTTGTTAGATGCAGTTCGGCCCCTTTATATTGTTTTACAATTACATACCCTATTTTTTCGATATTCAGTGGTTGTGAAGGGGGAGGCGCCGCCGTGGATCAATGTAGTAAGCGTAAGACTACGGATCCCAAGGTCCTGGGTTCGAATCCCGACACGGCCGACTGCTTGAAAAATGACAGGCGAGCATTTTTCACAAAAATTACGTCTTCGTTCGGATGAGAGGTTAAATGGAGGTCCCGTGTGTGAGTGTTGTCATGCACGTTAAAGATCCCTACCTTGCCTAGAACGGCAAAGGTTCGGCAAAATTCTAAATTTCCAGGCAACAAAAAACTCGCCTCCTGGCCAATGTAGTACCTGCGGGTGGAGCATTGGAAATGTACATAAACGGTGGTGAAGGCGGATAAGGAACCTGTGGGTGCCAAATTCCCCCAGCATTTGAACATATGCCGATTTAATATATTTTCCAATATATTTTTTCGCACAGTCAACATTAGTTGCAGATATTTCACAACCAACAGCCGTAGTTGTTTATAATAATCATCAGACTTATTTGTGCTTATATTTTCGTCATTAGGTTTTCTCTCTCAAAGCTGGTTGGACACGTACCTCCACTTATTTAAATTCTGACTACACGGTTTCCTGAAATTCCCACACAGCCTATATACAGCTCGGTTCTTCTTCTATTGTTTTCTAATTATACGCCCTATTTCACCGAGATTCAGTGGTATGTGAAGTGGGTTAAGCAGCCTGTAGCTGCCAAGATCCTTCAAAACTTAAACATTTGCCGAATTAATAGTTTTCCAGTAAATTCTTTCACACAATTAACATTATTCGAGAATATTGCACAAGTAATACCTGTAATTGCTTGTAATAATCATCATGTTTAAGTAGTTATTTTTTTCGTCAATAGTTTATCCATCTTGGGACTGGTTGGATGCGCACCTCCATTGATTTTTATTCTGAGCTAGCATATACATTTCCCTGAAATTCCTACAGCCTACATCTTTCACTATCTGTGTGCAATAGTCTAACCTAGGTCTACTTCTACTTCCCTTTTTTCCTATCTCTGCTTCTAATATATCCTGCACTATTCTCTCATGCCGTAGTATGTGACCCATCATCCTATCTCTCCTATTTTTTTTATCGTTTTCCACATATTTCTTTCTTACCCTACCATTTTTAGTACCTCTTTGTTCTTAACTCTGTCTGTCCATCATATATCTTTATCATACGTCTGTAGCACTACATTTCTTGTCCGCTTCTCCTTCTGTCCAGGCTTCACAGCCGTACAGTGCTGTGCTCCACACATATGTTTTAAGCAATCTTTTCCTTGTTTCTATGTTTGTTGTCCTTGAACACAGTAGTTGCTTTTTCTTGTTAAATGTAGCGTGACCTTGTGCTAATATTTGTTTTATATCTTTTGCGCTTTTTCCATCTTGCGTTATTTGGCTTTCTAGGTAGCAGAAATCCTTAACCTCTTGTAAGTTTTTGTTACCTAATTGTATTCTGGATGTTGATTTATTTTCCCATCCTTTGCATTCTAGTACTTTAGTTTAATTTTGTTAATTTTCATACCGTACCTCTCTGTTAGAACTGTTTTCATTTCATTAAGAGCAGCTTCTAACTCTTCCTTGCTAGACGCTAATACCGCTATATCATCTGCAAATCTAAGCGTAACAATTTGTTGCCCCTGCATTCCAAATGTCTTCTTGCATTTGAGAGTATTCATTGCCTCTTCGATGTATAAGTTAAAATTTAATGGTGATAGGGCACATCCCTGTCTCACCCCTTTCCTAATGTTTACTTCTCTACGTTCCTGCTCTAATTCTATTACTGCTGTTTGCTCTTTGTATAAGCTACGTACTATTCGTCTATCCCTATAACTCATTCCAATCTTTTTGAGTATTTTGAACATTTTTTTTTTCATTCTACATTGTGGAATGCTTTTTCCAGATCTACAAACCCTATATACACGATTTCCCCCTTTTCTATTTAATAACGTTGAGAGGAGGTTCAAAGCCATAGAAAGGACATCTCCATCGAATTTCTATTTGTAATAAACAAAAAGCATTTCTAATTAAGAAAAAAAATATATTCTATTGAAAATTTTAAATAATTTATATACGAAATGCGCATCTTGTTTTGCAACATGAAAAACTGATCAGTGGTGAAAAAAGGTAATGCTTGTATTTTCTTATAAACAAGCATTTTAAGTTAAAAATATTAAATTTATAATAATTTCTAGGTAAGAATTTAAAAAATATAAAAAAACACTAGAGAAGCTAATTCCGTAACGGGTTTTGTAAACTTGTTCCATAAATCGGAGCGATTTTAAATGCAAAGGAAGAATGATAGTGATTTAGAAATGGCTAGTACTATAAAAGTACTACAGTAAAATATCAAAGCGTTAGAATCACCAGAGAAGAATGTTTAAAAGAACAATGCATGCAGGGATTGTATTAAAATGAATTTTATGGGAACAAATCCAATTATTAAATTATAATACGTGATCACGGGCGTCTCCCACAACGGGTGGTTAAACAAAATTTTGAAGTGGTAGAGTGGGAATATTTGAAAAAGTCGCAAATCTAACGAAAATAATTAGAAGTGTGAAACTGAATGTAACAAAGTAAATAGTTTTTGAAGGTGTAGTTGTATAGAAAATTATTGTAACAAACCGAAGATTCTAGAATAGAAAGGGGCAAAGCTACTAAACGATTGAGCGACAACTACTATTTCAAGTAGCGATATAAAGCAAACAGGGGTGAATCGAATATGATCTCGTAGAATCTAGAACACTCCGATAACATATAGTATAATTATAGCTTGATGTATAAACCGTACGATTCGGCAAAGATATTAGCCCACTAGTGGTTAAAATAAATACGCTTAAATAAAAATAAACAAACGACCGATAGTAGGTTGGTTACATTCGGGTATAGGGGGCGTATGAAAAAAATTTTGTACTTGTAAATACACCATGATTTGTGTATAATTCAAGATCTTAAGTTGGTTGTTTTACAAAAAGAGATGCGTCCGTCTGACGAGGTGCAACAACAGCGAAACTGGTCACGGGCTTTTCTTTTTGCAAAATATCCAAGAATATTACATTAATTTTCGTCCTCTTTGTTCGAATTATTTTTTCAATGCCTGGTAAAATTATTCACTACCAAATACGCTTAATGTCTATTTGAATTAAGATAGAACAATTAGTGCTCTTATAGATAAATTAAAAATAAGTAATCACCGATTTAAGAAAGTATAATAAACATTGTTGGTAATTATTGATAGTTATACACTTCTGTAACGACATTTGTGTAGGTTAAGAATTCTCCCTAAAAAATTGTGAATATTCAGGTTTACATTTTACAGAATAAAGAATTTCAAATTGAAGTTGTTACATTATCCTAAAAATAATTAATTTCTTTTATCCGATAAAATTCTACAGCAGCTTTGTCAAAGCTACAGTTGTATATTAGAACTGCCCGATTAAATCTGAAATGGACGAACTTTTACATGACTGCTATACCGATCCGTATGTATACAAACAAAAATACGGAATTGCTAAAAATACCTCGAGCTCATAACAAGAAAACGCTGTTAGGACAAGCACCGTTTTGAGATTATATAGCATGGAATTGAATTCTGAATTTTCTACTTGAATCGACCGCTTGATGAAAAGACAGAAGCGAGTACAATATAAATTGAATAGTCTATATTGCGGAAACGTTTTGTATAATAGAGCAGCTTTCACAATGCGCATAACATATCTACAGTATTCTCTTACATAAAATATATTAGGACAAGTGCAATACCTCGATAGTGGACACAATAGCATGTATTCCTATTCCTCTGATGTCATGCATCATAGTTTAGAGGATATGTTGACTTCCTTTTAACTAGTTGTACGTTTTGCAAAAGAGAGGTATGCACGTCGATTTTAATGCCTCCTAAAATAAAGATAGGTTCAGCCGACCAATGAATGAACAAATAAGGAGAGTATTGACTTTGATTGTTACTAAACAACGAGAATGTGTTTAAATAGCTTTGTATATATTGTTTCTAATTAGTGTGATTTCTAGATATGCAACTGTATCAACAGAGCTTTGAAATGACTAGCGATTCCACATTATAACCAATTATTTAATGAGAAATATCATAAATCCCAGTAAACGAATAGGTTTGTTTTCCAGCTAATGAACAAATTACAGCCAGTAAATAAATACAATTCGTTTACAAAAGTAACAAAAAAGATTTTGTAGGTACAAGACATATGAGTACTGCTTATAGTGTTGGCACAAAAGAAACGAGTTACATTTTGATGGTAAATAAACAATTTTCTCAACGCTCAGACTAGGAAATTTTCCTTAGAATACATGCTTTTCATACAACATTTGGTCTGGTGTGCTAGGCTATCATCAACAACGTTCTCGTTGAACTTACGGGAAGTTCGACCCCGTGACCTGTACGCCTTTATTTTGTCCAGAATCGGCTGCCTTCGCCGTATTCTCACATATGCCTAGCTCATAACCCCACTATTAGCACTTCAGACATGTAACCTGGAACTAAGTGACGTGTGACTTGGACTTGGAAAACTCGGCACAGAACGGGTCCCCGAAGGAAATGGTTATTGGCTCGACCTGGTGAGCGTCGGTAACCAAGAAATCCGCGTGGAGGTTGCCACCGGGGGCTTCAGGTCCCCGCCCGCCGTCGTGGCAGCTCCAATGGGCGCTTTACGACTCGCGTCTCCAACATTTCCAGTTAAACTGGCTAAAACTTAAATCCAATATCACAGATTGATATCACACCCCGTAGTACCCGTCAATAGCGGTTAGGGTATCCACGGGTAAGAAACAGCACATTTAAAATGGATAACGTCATGCAAAAAAGGGTCAATGACGCTCCAGGACGTCTTATCGGGATAACACCACGCCACAAAGGGGACAGTGGTGCTCCCACATATAAATAAATAAAACCGTAACCTAATAATAAATAACACGACGCTACAATTAAAATACATAAATGTTGGGGAGCTAGTGTCTGAAGTTTTTGGGGCCAGACCGGTAGCCGATATTCCCGATCTGGGTCCTTTTGCTAGAGAGGAGCATCATAGTCTATGAACTCGTGATATAGTTCTATGGAACTACGATGTGTTATTAACGATATTGTCAATAGCGTCTTTTTATCGGTGATGCCCAGTTGAGCCAGGGCTTTAACCGTCTCCTTGGGCTCCTCTCGCTCCTACCACAAGTGGCAGGACTTCTCCCGTGGCTGCACCTAAGTCTACTTTTATTCTTTCCACCACCTGACCTCATATTCTTCAACAACGGTATCTTTTTCTGCTCCAGAATATTTTTCACATCGATATTGTACATGTATGTATTCGTTAATATTATTGTGTTTTTATTGTATATTTAGAAGTATTTCTTAGTTTTGGTCTCGTTTGGATTTGCTTCGTTGTTTAGGGTTTCTTCTATGCTCGATATCTTTAGATATCTTGACACCGCACTTTCTGTGTTATCTTCAGGAGCACCAGATTCTCCCTTAGCTATTGCAACGGTTTTGTCTCTTACACCGATAATCCCTTATGCAAGTGAATGTTTCACATTCTAGACGGTGTGCTTTTTTATATCTCTTTGAAATTTTCTCTTTTTTCATTCACCTTTGTCTCTTATTTTTTATGATAATTCGCCCCCATTTTCGTAAGGTGACTGCAAATCGCATATCGCGGTTGACCTGGCAATATCTACTAGGAAGAAACAAGAAACTTAAAAACATGGTTTATTATTGCTGTTTTTGATAATTAACTGTTATATAATGAAGATTTAATAGTTCTGGACTATTATCAAGCTTTTATAATACGATTGTTTTTATTTTAGATATGAAATCTATGTGTTTAGGTTAACACTCTTAGGAGATATCGATTATAAGAAACAAACTGATATAAAAAAATGTCACTTAGTAAAGCCAAAGAAGTTTCTGGAATTTCTCTTATAGAAATAAAACAAAACACCAGTGGTTAAACTAGAGAATTTTTCATAAAAATTCTTTATTAGTGTGAAATACTATCATAAAAGGCATACCTTTTGAAAGAATAGATTTACAATTTCTTCAGATGATGTCACTCTTTTACTTAATTTGTGGATGACTTTGTAATAGTTAAAAATAACTTAAAATAGGAGTTATAATTTTGGGACTGCAAGGAAGTTAAATGTAATATTCACAGTAATCAATTTTAATCTCTATTGTACCACGTGGATCATATTTAATATATTTTAAATTATTGGTGACAGGGTCAGCACGTTTTCTTCCTGGCTCCATTGATGAGTACCTCAAATGCTGGGAGGAAGAGAGTATAGAAGCAACGCTTAAGCTCTCATAAGATGCTTTATTTAAATGTTCTCCTATCACTCCTTTTACGAAGTTATGCTGTTGTCTTTCAAATAGTCTATACTGCACGTAGTAAATGTAGGAGTTTTCAGCAGATTTGTCATTTTCGGTAAAAACCAAACCAAACAAGCCAAAGAAAGCAGTACAGCCAAGGATTCCATGTTTGGTTGTTGGGATGTCAGTTGACATCCCCTTGACACTGCTTGTAAAGGATATAGAAAGCAAGAATGATCTTGAGGGTGCGGCTAACACATTTGACACAATTGGCTTAAGGATGGTAACGAGGTGTAAGCAGGATGCTGGTATGATAATCTGTACATAAGGAGGTCAACTGAAGGGTACGAAACATACATCGCTATCAGTGGGAATACCGGAAAGTAAAAAATTTATTCTTCTTGAGTTTAAGCAACAGATTGTGCTGTGGCCTTGAGCAAACGAAAGAAAACATGAAGTTTAATAGAGTAAAACGGCCATTATAAATATGCAAAAATAACTTTTGGTAGAACGAGGAAGATGACCTACGATATTACAAGAAATGACTTGCTAAGGAGGAATAGTTTAGCTCTAGGAATAAAGAAACCAGGATGAAAAAACTGTTCAACTTTATGAGCAGCGCAAACAGGACAACGTCGGATTTTGCGAGCAATGTAAGCACAATGACTTGAAGTGGGTGGATCTTGGTGAACAGAAATCAGATAATTACGCTGCCTAGAGGGTACGACGATTTTCCAATCGTCTAAAACAAACTGCATACCGGAAGCGAAACTTAAGTGTAACATGCTCTTTAAAAATTTCAAAACCGTGGTAAGTCTATGGCACCAATAAAATAAAGCACAAAGTAATAATAAAACTAGGTTTATTGCACGACGCTATATGTAATTAGTTTCGTTAGTCCAGGTCAAGAACGGCGTTACAAAGTTTAGATAAGAAAATACTTCAGAAAATTTTTAAAATGAACTATACTATTTAGCACATAGCGATATCATAGAAAACTGGCTTTTTAAATTTAATGAAAGAATAACTGTAATAATTGTAAATTTAGAATAATGAAAAATGTTGAAAGTTATATTTAATTCAACAAATGTCGAAATATATCAGAAGTAGCAGTCAGAACGTATTACGTAACTCTACAAAATTATAGATTTTATCGGCTAATAATCCCTATGGGTTTACCGAAGGCCATGCCTAGTATCTACAGAAAATAAATGCTCGGGTGTAAATTATTAGCACACAAATTATTGGTCCGTCTTCTGGTAATAGCACAATGATTGGCCAATGCTATTTGGAACTTTATAAGTACATATTGATCCAGCTATTCTGTTAGCATCAATCAACATGGCGGTTTGTATGAAGACATATGATTTCAAAAAGACGGCGCACTAAAACATTTTGCTTTACCTGTCAGGCGATATTTAGACAAACACCTACAACTAAGTGCATGGAATTTGACATATTGAACCTTTTTGTTATGGGAATATTTATAACATAAAGTCTACACTGGAGGACCAAACAGTGTAGATCATAAATTCGATTAAGGCAATAGGTGGCGTAAAATAACAATAGACTTCTTTGATGATTGTCTAAATAATTTTGTACTTTGTTTAAGAAATGCAAAATTGCTATTAATGAACATTTTATACATTTAAATTTAACGATATCAAGTATGCCCTATGTTGATAGTTAAAATTTGGCGATGATGGCACATGACGAAAATAGTTAATCCAAACTACAAATGAGGGATACAAAGTAGTGTGCTATAATTTAAATTGTTATATTTGAAGAATCTTCTTTATAAACTTATACTTAGCGTATTATAACCGTTTCCACACTTTACTACCACTCAATATATATATTATTTTGGTATTTAAATACTTTTTATTTATTTGATAGTGTAAAAATTTTAACTCTATTTTACGTGCTTTAAATACAGTTGGTCGGTCTACAAAAAAAAACTATATAAATGTCCCTCGACTATTGAAAATCTCTTTCTCTCAGGGTATCTACACCTACCTAACGTGGGTTCCGTGATAGGTAGATGGTCACGACACCGACCAAACAGCACTATCTTATTATTAGTAAAGTTAACTTTTTTTATTCGTATATATACCAAATAAACAAACAGATCCGCGTAGCCTTGTGTCAATGCAAATAAAACTACCGAATGACTTTGACGCTACGAAAAACGCAGTACTCACCAGATTTATCCTTAGTTGTAGGCCTTTTTGAACTCTGGCTAACGATCTCCGTAGCCGGCTGTGTCTTCACACTACGCTCCACTTCCACAAGGATGCTTGGCTGTACAAACACCAGGTATTAAATGTAATTTTGCTATGTTACGCCCAAATTTGTAAATATTTAAACGAATTTAGAATTTAGAAAAATTTTACGTTCAACTTCCTCGCGCTAATTCTATTCTTATAATCTCGTCGTTCCGCTCCAACACTCCTTCCAATCCAACAATACCCAATCCAATACCACTTTCAAACTACTTTTCCAAATCCTATGCCGCTTTTTCTAATTTTCCACTCAATGCCTGTCGATCCCTTATAAAAACCACTCCTAATTAATCTTCCTACGGTCTTATAAATTCACTCCAAATCCTATTCAACGTAATTCAAACCACTCTAAATACCAGCTCTTATCCTCTTTCTGTACCACTCTAATATTTTATCTCCAAATACACGCCGCTAACTTTTCACTCTTCTTAATGCTTATACCTGTTCCCTTTGTACCGCTATACTCTTCATTAATTCCAATCAACTGCTTTAACTTTCAAAACTATTTATTTTCAACATTAACTTATACATTTTAGCGCAGTATCGTCAAACACGTCTTTTTACAAAAAAATTTCAAATTGTTCTCTATTATTATTTTCACCTAGGTGATCCCGCCACCTTCCAAATTATTATTCCTACTATTTATACATTTCTAACTCCCAACATCCAATTATATCGTCACAACTAGTGTTGTATCTCTAATACCTATCAGTTATATTTGTACAATTTTCGATCATATTAATAACTGTTCGATCATTTGCGAATATGATCGCGTCGCACTTAAATCGCTTTTTACATAGTACTTTCCCATAAAATTTTGATAATACAAGTTTGTCCAAAGGTTAATTCTAATAAATAGGTGCCGAAATGTTTCACATATAACCCTGGTCATGTGTTGTGAACAGTGGAACTCACACAGACGCACCCGCCTTTTAGATCAGCAAATTTACACTCTATGGCATATCATCGTACGACTTTGTATAAATCGTTGA
Source organism: Platerodrilus igneus (assembly GCA_036346225.1). Taxonomy (NCBI): domain Eukaryota; kingdom Metazoa; phylum Arthropoda; class Insecta; order Coleoptera; family Lycidae; genus Platerodrilus; species Platerodrilus igneus. Next base: position 666,921 of record JARFIW010000333.1, on the reverse strand, counting down.
ATACTGAGTTTTCTCACGTCATCAAGTCATTCTTTCACGTATTGGCACATTTACTCTGACCAATCTACTTTAAATACTTCACCACTTGTAACGTACGGCAAACACTAAATTACAATTACGTGATCTGGTCATTGGCTTTTTTTTTGGCATATACACAACCTTAAAACAACAAACTACTCTTTATACCCTTTTAGATATTACGTACACTTCATAGGCCCCACTGATTTTATATAAAAGTGGAAATTTCGTTGGTCTTTATGAATCTTCTCGTGATGTGGGACAATTTCTAGTTTTGTTTAAAATCACCCCACGCATTTTATAAATTAATTATTACACAACCCCTAATTTCATCATCTTTCACGTCTGTACAAATACGCTATATAACAACTTACACTATAAAAAACCAATTTGAACTATCCGTCTCATGAACTCTCATCATGCTAATCCCTCATCTTGTGCAATTTTATATGGGTATAAATTTTCTAAATGAAAACGCCCACGACGTTCCCCTGTTATAGTATGTAATTCAAACGTATTTCCCTCAGCAAAAATACGCGTGATTTTGTATGGCCCCTCGTATGGAAATAGCAGCTTCGCGCAAATGTTTCTTTCGCGATTTGAAACCCTTAATCTTTTGACTACCACCATATCTCCTATTTCAAAAATCGTCCTTTTTTTAATCCTACTACACCTTCGCTCGATGTCCCTACGCTGCATCCTTTCAATTCTACGTCTAATTTTACCCAACAACTCGGTGATGTCTTCCACTTTGACTTCTCCACTCCATGGTAAACCCCGTAAATTTTTTACTATCCTCATGCAACGGAATCAACCAAAATGAAATTTTAAATCTAACTTGCTAAAAATCTTCATCTCATACACCTTGTATAACAAATTATCCAACCCTTCTGGTTGTTCGTACTGAGCTTTCGTAATTGAATTTAACTTCCTCGCGTCCAAACAAATCCTTATATCTATTTTGTTAGGTTTAGGTACAATAACGACCGGGTTCACATATGGAGTCTTTGATGGTTCGATGATTCCTTCCTTTAACATCTTACTAATCTCAGCTTTAACCCTATTTCTAATTGCAAACGGAATTGAATACACCTTGGTACAAAATCCGTTGTCTTCCGTGACCTCTAACTTGTGCGTATATTGCTTCGCAAATCTCGGCTCTTTATTAAATAACCCTACAAATCTATTAAATAATTCACTCAGCTTTTCTTTAATATCATCACTCACTTTTCCTATCTGTCTCTCATCAATTATTTTCGCAAACAAATTACATAATCTCACTTCAACCTGTCTATAATTACTTGCCCTTTTCATTCCTAATCCTAACATATCAATATCATCACCATCCCTATATTCCGAACTAACCGTAGGCACCACCCATAACTTATCTTTATTTAATATACAAATCGATCTATCATTTCGATCTAATTTCAATCCAAAACCCTCTATAAAATCCATCCCTAATATAAAATCTAACTGTAACCACTTTGTTACCAAGAACTCGACTTCCCCTGCATTTTTATTCCCTACAAATATCGGTACACGGACTACCTTATAAATCGTCGTTAACTTTTTATTCATCGCCGACCATAAATTGACCCTATCAATAGTTTCCATTCGTCCTTTTAAAAACTTTGCATGTTTTATTACAATCTCTTCATCTACCAACGACAACTGTGAACCAATATCAATTAAAGCAACATATAAACAATCTCTTAATCTAATATTAATAAACAACAAATTCCTTTTATTAACTGTATACTTATTCAACAATAAATCACTTAAACTATAACCTAGATCTAACAACTCTGCCTTTAGAAAATTGGAGTTTTTTTTTGTCGGTGGTGCTTCGTGCACATGTACCATCTCTATCTTGTCTGGGTCATTCATCGCAGCGCTGGTCGTTATATGTTGGACGTTTATGTCCCTGTCAGTCCGGCTGTATCCGTCACGCGTTCCGCCCCCGGTAGTACGGTCGTCACCCGTGTTGTCGCCGTGCTGGTACATATTTTGTCCCCTGTAATCGTTTCCCCGGTATTCCCTATTGAAATGCTGGCGTCTATTGCCGTCGTATCCCCAATGGTTTCGATGTCCGTTGTTGAAACTTTCCTGTCTGTGGCTTTTTCTGTGCTCGTTGTGGTATGCCTGTCGTCGGTGTTCGTCATTATACCACCGACTCTTTTCCCAATCAGTTCGTCGCGTTTTTGTCTCTAGTGCTGTCGCCAAGTCAAAATTTCTCATCAGCCCTAAAAATTCTCATAAGGTCTTTACGTTTTGCACCACAACCACCTTTGTCACCTCCGGCTCCATATTTGCCGCAAGTAATAGTATGATGTCGTCCTCCCCCAATTTCGGTGTCAGATGTTGTGCCTGGTTATATTAGTCTATAACGTATTCTTCGCGTGACCCGTTTAGTTTGCTGTAGTGTCCCGTGATTAAGTTAGTCCTTATGTTAGTCTGGTGCGTGTTGCTCCAAAATTGTTTAATAAACATTCGTCTGAATTCGGCGTATGTGTTGTACTGTCGTCGTATGATGTTGTGCCACTTTTCCGCGTTGCCTGTCAAAGTCGCCCCCACTACTTGTAATTTCGTCAGTTCGTTTTCTGTCTCTACAATCTCGTCCAGTTTGTCCAAAAACCCCATCGGTTGTTCTGTCCGTCGTCCTTCAAATTTCAGTAAAGCGTCTCTGTTTAGTCGAATTTGGTGTCCGTAGTCCGATCCCGCGTGTTTCCTTTCTAGGTCGTCTAATATGTTTTGTAGCTGTCTAGCTTCTCCGCCAACCCTGCTCTCTAATGTCGTCACGTTGTCTTTAAGTTTTGCGTAAAGTTGTGTCCTAGCGTTAAAATTTTCGTGTTGTAGCGTTTCAAGCGTCTGTCCTAAATTACTGTAGTTGATCGTATGCTTCTTGTCACATGTTTGTATCTCACCGCTCAAATTGGTAAATCCGCTGATCTTGGTCTCATCAACCGCTTCCACGCGTGTCTTAATCTCTACCCTTATGTCAGTCCTTACTGCGTTCAACCTTCCCTGAAATTGTACCCATGTATTTTCAATTTTGTCATCTACGCGGTCTAACTTTTCTTGTAACTCAGCCTTGAGCTCGTCACTTACCTCTTGTACCAGTAAATACGCATGAGCGTCGTCTATTTTGTTTGTTAACTCAGTGTGTGATGTTTTAAAATCGTTTTTTAATTGTTCTTGTAGACTCATTAGAAAGCGCATAATTTCTTGCTTTCTAGCCGTTTCAGCCACCTTGACCTCCTGCACCGTCGCCTTGTCCGCTTCTATATTTATCACCTCCGGATCTACATGCCTCGCTTCCGTTTCCTGGACATCTCCCCCTGCATCCAGCCCCTTGTCTTGTGCTGCAATTTTCGCGTCGATTCCGTACATCCTTCATGACCTCGTTATACGTCTGGTCTCCTCGTCTGTCATCTCTGCTACCTTTTTTTTTGAACTTTTTTCTCCTGTAAAATTTAACTACGGGCCCCACCTAACTTTGATGTCCCTTATTATACTAATAATTCTTTCGAGCCCCACGTTGGGCGCCGCTTTACTTTGGTATTTAAATATTTTTTATTTATTTGATAGTGTAAAAATTTTGACTCTATTTTACGTGCTTTAAATACAGTTGGTCGGTCTACAAAAAAAAACTATATAAATGTGCCTCGACTATTAAAAATCTCTTTTTCTCAGGGTATCTACACCTACTTAACGTGGGTTCCGTGATAGGTAAATGGTCACGACACCGACCAAACAGCACTACCTTATTATTAGTAAAGTTAACCTTTTTTATTCGTATATGCCAAATAAACAAACAGATCCGCGTAGCCATGTGCCGATTCAAATAAAACTACCGAATGACTTTGACGCTACGAAAAACGCAGTACTCACCAGATTTATCCTTAGTTGTAGGCCTTTTTTGAACTCTGGCTAACGATCTCCGTAGCCGGCTGTGTCTTCACACTCCACTTCCACAAGGATGCTTGGCTGTACAAACACCAGGTTTTAAATGTAATTTTGCTATGTTACGCCCAAATCTGTAAATATTTAAACGAATTTCGAATTTAGAAAAATTTTACGTTCAACTTCCTTGCGCTAAATCTATTCTGATAATCTCGTCGTTCCGCTTCAACACTCCTTCCAATCCAACAATACCCAATCCAATACCACTTTCAAACTACTTTTCCAAATCCTATACTGCTTTTTCTAATTTTCCACTCAATGCCTGTCGATCCCTTATAAAAACCACTCCTAATTAATCTTCTTACGGTCTTATAAACTCACTCCAAATCCTATTCAACCTAATTCAAACCACTCTAAATAGCAGCTCTTATCCTCCTGTACCACTCTAATATCTTATCTCCATATACACGCCGCTAACTTTTCGCTCTTCTTAATGCTTATACCTGTTCCCTTTGTATCGCTATACTCTCCATTAATTCCAATCAACTGTTTTAACTTTCAAAACTATTTATTTTCAACATTAACTTAACATTTTAGCGCAGTATTTTCAAACACGTCTTTTTACAAAAAAATTTCAAATTGTTCTCCATTATTATTTTCACCTATGTGATCCCGCCACCTTCCAAATTATTATTCCTATTCTTTATACATTTCTAAATCCGAACACCCAATTATATCGTCACAACTAGTGTTGTGTCACTAATACCTATCAGTTATATTTGTACATTTTGCAATTATATTAATAACTGTTCGATCAATTGCGAATATGATCACGTCGCACTTAAATCACTTTTTATATAGTACTTTCACATAAAATTTTGATAATACAAGTTTGTCCAAAAGTTGATTCTAATAAATAGGTGCCGAAATGTTTCACATACAGAGTGGTAGAAAAGTCCAGGAACGGTCAAATATTTTGGGAAATACTCATCGCATCAAAAAAAGAAAAAATACTTGTTCAATATTTTTTTAAAAGCTATCCAATGACACCAAAATTAAACCCCCCACCCCCACCCCCTGGGGGCAGGGGTGAGGCAACTTTAAAAGTTTAAGTGAAAACCCCCTTTGGTTATTGCAGATTCGGATTCCGCATGATAAATTACCCCAAATTTACCTACGATACAAGCCATTTTGGATGATAGAAGGCGCTGTAATTGACAAAACCAAAATAGGGTACAAAAACATTTGAAATCGAAAAATGTCGGAATTACATTCATTTTAGTATTCATTTCGTTACTAGCTTTTGATATTATTTCGTGATGTCTCTGTCTGAAAGAGAAAGAATAATTGTCCTGATGATGCGGGAATATGGAGATAAAGAAAGATCATTGTAGCAAGTCGCAGATTTATTCAATGAAGTCAATGCGGAACGTCAACCTATTTCTAAATCTACTGTGAGTCGAACAGTGAATCGTTTTGAGCGAACTGGTTCGGTGAAAGTTGAACCAAGATCTGGAAGACCTAAAAGCGCGACAAATGGTCAATTTGAACTCCTTCGGCGGTAATTTCGTTATGTATGAAATAAATAATTGATTATTTTACTTCTTTTATTTTCTGATCCATCAATTCTTCTAGAAATAGTTAATTTTTGTCGATTGCAGCGCCATCTGCAAAAAACCTAAAAAAATTATGACTAACATTTTGTGGCGAATCCGAATCTGCAATAACAAATGGGTGTTTCCACTTAAACTTTTAAAGTTGCCCCACTCCTACCCCCAAGGGGTGGGGGTGGAGGTTCAATTTTGGTGTCATTGGATAGCTTTTAAAAAAATATTGAACACGTATTTTTTCTTTTTTTTATGCGATGAGTATTTCCCAAAATATTTGACCGTTCCGAGACTTTTCTACCACTCTGTATAACCCTGGCCATGTGTTGTGAACAGTGGAACTCACACAGACGCACCCGCCTTTTAGATCAGCAAATTTACACTCTACGGCAGATCATCGTACGACTTTGTATAAATCCTTGAATACTGAGTTTTCTCACGTCATCAAGTCATTCTTTCACGTATTGGCACATTTACTCTGACCAATCTACTTTAAATACTTCAACACTTGTAAAGTACGGCAAACACTAAATTACGATTACGTGATCTGGTCATTGGCTTTTTTTTTGGCATATACACAACCCTGAAACAGCAAACTACTCTTTATACCCTTTTAGATATTACGTACACTTCAATATATATATATATATATATATATATATATAAATATATATAAACTAAACAATTGTTTAAACTGCAATATAGTCTACATCAGCCTAAGCCGACAAAAGACAAAAGAACATAAACTTGGCATAGACATTAAATCCAAAGTTTGTGGTTTGACAATAGGTACGAATCCAAATAAACAAAAGATATGATCAATGATGTAATAAGGATATTATAAATTAAGAGCAAGCGATCAATGTGCTCGCTCTTGCACACTACAATCGTGTGCTGCGCCACATACTAACACTTACTACACACACGCGCGCGCACGCATACACGCACACAGCTGCAATACATGCTTAAACATAAATTGGTTTAATCAGGTGGCATTCAGTAATTGACCATATGGTAAAAATTATCGAAATAATAAGGAATTACTTATAATATTCACCGTCAATGTTGTATACCTTGCAGCTACATAACAGTTTAAAACATTATTTATTTATTTACTTCAATAATTAAGATTTACATTTGTTTATATTATTTGATGTACATAATAACTTGTCTTTATGTAGGTTTGAAATATACCAAAATTTAAGATTATAAGAAAGAGTAATCAGCGATCTCAAACATGCTAAGGTGTAAATGTATTCCAATCAGCTAGGCCGTACTATATATATACATATATATATATATATATATATAAATATATACATATATATATATAAAATATATATATATATATAAATCAGGGTACAGGCGTCCTGTCTTCTAATAGATAAGGATGCAATAGAAAATATGAATTTTTATCTTACCGTACCCTGGCTAGCTTAGCGGAAACATGCTGTGGATTTTATGAAAATGAAATGAAACACAGAAATCTCAAGAAACATTTATGAACAATCTTCTGTACATTCAAAAACATCCTTCTTTTACACATTGTCTAAATATTCTCTTACATACATAGATATAAATAACGCTTACCGATACAATTTACAGCTTCAGTCTAGACAAAAAATGTACCTTATGTCTACTTGCGTATTAAAATAATTCTTGTTAATAATTACAGAACATAAAACATTTCATATGTGAGTCACAACATTTACTTTAAGCTTTGCTGGATAATTTAAATATACTTGTATTGCCCGTCTCTCAGCGTAGTTGATCAACATCTTGAGCAGAAAATTTTGTAACGGTCAAAATGCTTCGGGCTCTTACCTCAAAGTTGTTCAAAAATAAACTATCCCATGATAAATAATGGTTATAAAAGTATAAACCTATTCTAGTTTAATATACTTAATAATACTCGAGTATCCTTCTTAGCTTACAAAACAAATTTATACTTGCAGTTTGTATCTTCAAATTCCACTTTTGACCACCTGTATTTGCTTATAATTACTATTTAGAATATGGTTTTCATTGGAATTAACTGCTTTTAAATTTCCATTTTCAGACGTAAAAGTATAAGTTAGTTTGTATAGTACATTTATTAAATAGATTAAAATTAGCATGTAACTTTGCACTAATATTATTTATTTTGAAGCAATAAATTATACCTCATAATTATATTTAAAGTTCTATGTTACATCTGAAACGCCGACAAAATGAATTGATGAATCTGAAATTACATGTTCGACGTCGAAGGAATAAATGACGGCGTTCTAATTTATTTCCGACTTATATAACGAATAAACTTATTACATATTTCGATTATGTTGTCGAAGTATGATACATCCACATGATGCAATCATTACCCACAATTTTACTTTCTTATCCGTTAATGAGCTGTTAGTTTCTAAAATTTATGGCGATAGTGAATATTTCGCATCTTTTCTTAATGCATTAAGAACCAGTGGTTTGTATCTCTCTTCCACGGCTTCTGTAATATAATGAGAGTTATTAAGCGCACTGTCATCTATTTTATAGCCTTTCCGGTATTATTACGTTCCGCGAATAGACGTATAAATAAAGACTAATTAGCCTGTTGACGTATATGATTTATGACTTTTCAAGACTCGAAATCGTAGTTTCTTTAAGCAAATAAATGCAGTATATTTTTATTAAATAACGTAAATATATTTTTTTTTAGAATTGTTTCAAAATGTGCTTTTTCGAAATAAAACTACCCTTTATTAAAAACTATTAAAAATAGTATTTTAACAAGGATGCAGTAAAGCTCGCAATTGTTTTGAATATACAATGTTTACCGTAAAGTACGGATTTTATCTTCGCATATCTTAAAAAAGATAGTTCAAAATTAACGTTAAATAATGTTCTTAAAGTGAATAAATGTAAATTTGCGTATTATATTTATTAAATAATAGTTATGGACGTTATTTACTACTCTTAAAGCGGGCGTTTTTTAGTCTGCATACGCGCAATATAACTTGTTTTACAAGGAGTTTTTCAAGTAAAGCATTATTTACTCACGTATTTGAATGAATGCTATTTAAAAATCGCACACGCATACGCACACACATACACATTCGCAATAAACCTATTATTTTGTGAGTGACATATTATTAAAAACTTAATTTAAACGCATTCTAGATTCCAAATATATCCAAAACTAATAATCAAGCACAAAAACTACTGTAATAGGTTTTCAATACGAAGTATAACAAATTCAATTCTTTTTATACGTGTTTTTGAGCAACCTATTTTAGTTATACCTCGGGATGAAGCAAGTGAAAGTAATACTACAAACTCGATGCTTTGAAGCTTTTCCATGTGAATATTCTTTCCGGGATGCTGGAACATAGGCACCCGTATTTATTAAACATTATAATTAATTGAGAAAAAGCACCAAGACTTGCCTAAATGTGTAAAAATTAGAAAAGCACTAAAACTGCTATTAATAATTAAAACCCTAATTAACCTAGGAAGTAGCTCGTTTCAATTATGCATAGGGAAGCCACTTGGGTATTGATAGCCAACAGTATTGTCAAGGCATATTAACAAAAGCTCCTATACGACATTAATTAATTAATTACTTTTGAAATATTAAATATATTTTTTCAAAAACATAGAACTTCGTGATTTTTTAATGGTTATATATTTTTCTAATTCAAGATACTAATATGAGAGAGTTCAAGAGATTTTTTATATTTTAAAACGTCAAATGCGTAATATTCGACAATGTTTTCAACATGGTTTCTTAATGAGCTGGATACAGATTATCGACCTATTGAATATTATCCAATACATTTCCGTTTTATATTGACCTACAGAATTCGTAGTCAGGTAAAGAATTTTTTATTCATTCAGTTAGCCAGTTATTCCCGTCTGACCCGTTATCAATTTATCTCGTTTGACTGTTTTAATAACGAGCATAATTTTTAAAATATCCCCTCTTCCACATTTTCTAAAGTTGACAAATATTATCTTTATTTAATATGTTATGAACAAATATTATTTCGTGTAGAGTTTAAACTGCTAGGTTCAATTAACGGCTACATCGGTTTCGACTGCAATTGTATTATTTTCGAAAAATTGGAAACGTTGGTATCTTTCCGATCTTTGTTAGTTCGTCTAAAAAGGATAGTTAGTTTGATGACGTTTGGATTGAATCACATCAGTTATTTTCAGATCAGGTTTCTTTTCAGAACCCGTTGATACGAATAAGATGTGACTTCTGGAAGAACAGTGTACCGTGTATATATTGAAACGTGAAATCCGGCTCGAAGACCCGAGGTAAATCCATGAAAATTTTTATTTGTATTGATTGAGAAACAACCTTCTATAAAACCCTATAATTAGAATACAAAGCGTTAACACAATTAAAACAACACAAATCCTATATGCTGCATTAATATGTATAATAAAAAAATACAACCTTTATTAAACAAAGGGTAGATTACAGAATGCAATCTGGAAATAACCCGCTATTAACTCTCATTCTAGCGTAACTGTTACGTTGCAATCTCTACGTCGATTGAGCTAGTGTCTTAAACAGTGCAAACCTAGCAGTTCAAGCGGCTAGATAAAGAGCGTTAACGGCATCTAACTTGTTTAGTATTAATAAAGCTATTGTTATCTAGTAAAGATGCGGAAAGACAGTAAACACACGCACGCAAAGTTGTACCAAATTGCTATATAAATTCCAAACTTTCAAAAAACTTGTTCTTAGACTAAGAATATCTTTATCCAAACGGGCATGTTCGCAAGTGAAATTGTCGATGTTGAAGAGAGACATCCTACGCAAACGCGTAACACCATTCCACTCATCCATAGTGAGGTGGTTCATGGAATTATTAATCCATGCATTTTTGAGGATCACGAAGTCAATAAGGTGGCAACGCTTTGAAATTTTGTAACACCTGCGTTGTAGGAATTTCATAATTATAATCAGCAGACATAGTTTTAACAGAATCGAACATATCTTTGCCAATTATCCAAGAAATGTTTACAAATAAATTGATTTCGGCTAGAAGCTACATTAATTGGCTTCACTTCAGCCCTGATTTAATACTTACGTATTTTTCTTATGGGAATACTTTAACCACAAGGTTTATAGTAAGAAATCCGCATACTATCGAGGAGTTAAAAACAATATGTTACGGGCCAATTCAGCACTACGACACCAAGGGACGGATCGGAATCCGTGCGCGGCCTAGCTCTAGCCGGTGAGGGGAGGGTATGATAAAAGTCGTAGGTCGGGATTGCTAAATGCCCTAAGATGACAATTATAGTGGGGTGTAAACTTGGTAGTATGCCAAAAATCGGGAATGACGGCAAAATGGGGTGGGCACCACCAGTAATATCACTGTGTTAGATATAATCGGGGATCTCGTTACTGGTCGAGCAAACGCCCCTACACTTGTTATAATAAGACAATATGAAAATAAGGAAAAACTCACGGTGTAGAATGTACTGATTCACCCTACTCACGCAAATTACTACAACAGAATAATGCACCTGGATTATACTCTTAACTCTATTTACAAACACATGGCTGAAAAGAACACATTAATTAAGCACAGTAAGTAACATAAACAAAGGTGTATATAAGCAAATGTAGGTACGGCGTATATTGACTACGCCACAGCTACAATCAAATTAATTATGACAACTAACCAAAAGTAACAACTAGGTGGAAGATCGCACTGGGCAGGGCTACCAAAGATATACTTGTGAGTACAATTATTTCTAAGTTGGGGTAGGGTTGAATGCACCTGGGCCTCACGGCAGTACGGGTTCTTAGGTTTGACGACCAAAAGAGTGTAGACTATAGCCCGAAATATCACGCGTGTTACACCGGGTGCATGCAAACCTCCGGTAACAATGTGGACGGTAGACATAAGTCTACTTGAACTATCTAGGCGCTACAACTGGTACAGTCTTACGTTACGAAACAAGTTGTACAATTTGGAAAAGTATCGCAGCTTTAAAATTTTACGGACTAATAGATATACAATGCGCACACAAGCGGCTTTCTGTTTTACACGGTTGACTACAGTAAAAGTAGGGTAAATACGGGGCGAAATACACTATCTACTTTTAGCTTCACTGACGGTAGATGCAAGAGAACATTCTATAGTTCAGGATAAAATATCCCAATAACAGCGTGCGAACTAGTTTGGTCACTCAGTAACTACTACAGTGCAACGCTTACCTTGAAGGGTTTGTGGGGTGAATCAGGTCACTATAGACACAGCGAGGAAAGTGGGTGTCGGGATAATGCAACCTCCCCACTAACTTTACCATAGGTGTGTGTTAATACATCAGGTTCCCGACTAAATCGGTTAATTGCAGCGTACGGCAAATGTAATCTGAGGTCACTTTTCTTTCATCCAAATAAACTCCCACTATGAATTTGGTATCTTATAGGTATAATAATGACGGTATATAAAATCGGATGTTAGAGTGGACCTACAAAAGATTAATTAAAACACACCCAAACGTAAAACGCGACTCGACACTTTTTTAAAAATTTTGACAATTCCCCCTTGTCATTTTCTAGCCTTCCTCGCAATTTTGAAAAAGTGTACAGTTTACTTGACTGTCCTTCATCACAAATGGGCATGTTTAATATGCTTGCTAAAGTGAACTATATAATACTAAACGTTGAATTAAACCGAACGTTACAAATATTTGGCAAAAAGTTGTAGCGATAACAAGAACAACATGCGGAGGGTGATTACAATTTCATAGCTCACTTACACGACTGCCATGCTCGTAATGGTTTTAATTTTTCAGAAACTGCATTCTGTAAAATAGATTTCATGAATAATTAATATTAATTAAGCATGGTATATTCATTCGTTTGAAATATAACTTTAATTAGAGTAGTTAGTATAATCAAAGCAATAAAATAAACTTTGTTAAAATAAATTGGGACACTAAATAGGATACTAAGATAACGCATTAGTCATTAAGTAGGATAAACGCCGATATCATAAAAATCACTGAAATAAAAGATTCTATAAAGTATTCAACATTATAAATATATAATACAAGATTGCTAATTATGCAAGACTGAAAATTACGATTTTAATAAAATACAGATCGTCATTCAATAAACAAACCCACAGAGTATACGTTGATGAAATAAATTAATACGTGAGAAACGCAGAAACGGCTAACAAGCAAAGCATATCTGAGCCATGGCTAGACATTCAAGGTAAATTATAACAACAACACAAATAACGTGAATTTTATATAATTAACCTGGCAATAATATTTTTATTCAGCATAGATAAAACAAGTTACATAGTGAGAACAAAGTTTGTAGTAGAAAAAAATTATACGTAACTACTGAGCACTACAAATTCGACGTTGCTTTTGTTGTAACCTTTGCTGCGGTCAAGTGCAGAAAAGATCTTTTTACGATTTGTAAGCGCGTTGGGCGGTATGAAGAGAGGTTAAAAGTTGGTAGACGGAACATAGCGTCAAGATGTAACGTAGAAGGGCCAAAATCAAGCTTTTGTGTAATTTTGTTTGCAAGTTTGGCAAGAAATGTTAGCCGTGCGCGGGATTTTGTAAATCGTATGTACAGTAATAAAAGAGCTATCTACGGACATAGTTCAAATAAGTGGGTTTTGGATTGTGTTTAAGAAGCTGCTTTTTCGTTAGAAAACTAAAATGGAAATGCTGATGTTTTTGGACTTCCTTTGATTTAAAGTGGAAATGAAAATTAAATGGTGAGTAGAATATGAGCCTCTTTGATTATAATTATGTAGATGTGGATTACAAATTTAAATGTCTGGTATTTATGTAGTAGGATACTAACAATACGTGAAAGTAAATACTTTGTTGGCGTATGAATCAGGGATGAAAGTAGCTTTTGTTCAATTTGTGCATGATATTATCGTAAAAGGAAGTTTGGAGTATATAAAATATTAAAAAATCTGTACGTATTGCTTTCAAATGTAAGCGTTGTTGGTGGGATTCAGTGTTATAGTCCATGCATCGAATCAAGGCTATGACGTCAAAGACAGTAATCCAGGCAGACAAATTCTATATGCCAATTCGTATGAAAAGATATAGTACGCTGACACTATATTTTAGAACATTTTGGTTTCTACAATTGGTATTACAATGCACTGTTGCCAACCCTGGTCTGATCATTTCATGTATTTTCATTAACTGCAGTAATATTTTATTTGACCAATCACTGTGAGGATATATTGATACTGGCGTATTGCTAAAAACAGAACCAGTTTTTTAATAGCTTTTGCTAAATTCAGAACTGTTAACTTTGTAGATGTTTTCACGTCGTCCTAATATTCTACAAACTTTTTTTTATGTAACTATAATTGATTGTCATTCTTATATTGTATTTCGTTACAAACTAATCTTTGTTGAACCGTAAAATGCATGTTTACTTGATATGCTTTACTACATAACAACCTAGGGCGTGTTTGGTACATGAACGGAGTCTTTAAAAGCGTTCATATACACTGTATCAATAATTAGTAGTGTATTTAAATGAATAACATATCTTCAACATGACGTCATGGTCTTGATTCGCCGTATCAAGTATAGTTAAAGAGTAAAAATTTAGTATTTTTAATAGACAATCGAATGATGCATGGAAATATCGGTATTATTGATGGTATTTCCAGAAATAGGATTTAGAATGTCATATATATCAATATTGAAAACGAGAATAATGGCGTAACGGTATTATTGAATAATCCAATGTTTTTTCTTTAGGTTTTTTTTTAGTAATACCTGGCTAGTTCGATTTGAGAAAGTTAGGTTTTTTAAGGAAGGTATTTTGTATTCACGTTGCGATGATGTAATCTTAAGCTAAAATGAGGTTAAATGTTATTTAAATTAATTTATGAGCTAGGTAAAATTTTAAAACTCTGGAAGAATATTCAATTACCCCCAGTATTTGGGAGAAGCACTTTATTTTAAAAATTTCTTTGATAAGAAAAATTTAATGAGCATTTTTAAGGTGTTGTAGAAAAGGGTAAAGTGTAATGTAATAAACTTAGGAAACCAAAAACAAAAGAATCCTAATAAAAATAACCGTCTTTCGCGTGGAAAAAATAATGGAGGCATTGCTGAGGCAAGACGGTTTGGCAATCCCTAATTTTGACAATAAGAAAAAGCCTTACAGGGTAAGTGGTTATTGTAACGCAGTTTTTATATTCTAGTTATTTCAAATGTTTATTTTTCGTGTTTTTATTATTTCTTTCGTAGGAACCCGCTCCCACACCATTGCAGTTAGCCGGAGCACCCTTAAAATTGTTACGAGGGTATTGTTTACACGAATTTTTTCAAGCAGATGTCTTATGCGTATTTCTTTAAGATGGATAAACTTGAATATCGTGCGGTCATAAAATTCTTCGTTTTGGACGGATTAACCCCTCAGAAAATTTATCCGAAGTTGACAAAAGTTTACGGGGACTCTGCCCCTTCCCTGCCAACCGTTAAAAAGTGAACAGCTGAACTTAAACGTGGTCGTACGTCACTCGAAGACACCCACGTGAAGGACGACCAAAAACCGCAACCACACCGGAAACGATCGAAAAAGTGCATGATATCGTGTTGGACGATAGGCGAGTAAAAGTGAAAGAGATAGCTGAGGCTATAGGGATATCGGACGAAAGGGTGCAAAGCATCTTACACAAAGAGTTAGGGATGCGAAAGCTCTGCGCAAGATGGGTGTTGCATTTGCTAAATGCCGATCATAAGCAAATGTTATTTATACAAAATTGTTAGTAAACAGGTTTTTAAATGCAAGTAAAAGCGGGAATATAGAAATACGGTTGAAGGTGAAAGTTATCAGGTGTAAACACACTTTCAGATTATGGGGTGGGGAAACGATGTGCAGTGAACATGATGTACGTGGAATTAATAAAGATACTGTGAACCAATTTAGAGTATTATTTAAAAATAACAAACATGATAAAAGTGCCCTGTGTAGGGATCCTTCATTCATCGCCAAGTTGGAGTCATTGATTTTCCTACAAACAATTCCTGCCGGAGCTTCTTAAAGAATCAACAAAAACTGTAAGTTATTGAGTTTTTGATGTTTTATATTAATAATGTAATTGGGGGTAATAATAAGAATGTTTTCTTTTTACGTTGGTGCACGCTTTTTTGAAACGTAATACAGAAACTGTTATCTGAAAAGTCTACAATTGTATCCACATAACTCATATGTACAAATTAAATCGGCTCAATATCTATAATTGATAAGTTTAAGTTGTTCTTTTCTCAGTTACACACATACTTGGGGCTACATCTTAGTTTTGCTCTACTGTTATTTATTGTGATAATCATGTTGATAGTATAGGTTAGATGAACAAAACGTTGAGCTTTTTCCATTATTTGTGTTTGTTTTAAACTAGCAGAAAGAGGCTAGAAACGTATAAACAAGACTATCAACCTTTACTGCAGTAATAACCGCTAAACTGTCACTTGGAGCACCAAACTTCTGGGATACTTTAATTAGAGTTTTTTCAGATAGGTTGCCGCACAGGCTTTATATAGACAAGGAGTTTAACGATCGTTTAAGGTAGGCATGTAAATATCTAGTAAAACGGTCATAATTTGAATACCTCTGAGAATTTTGCATTCGTGTTCGTAGAACCCATCCCCACCACTAAAAGCTAGTGCACTAATTAACTGTTACGTCACTTCGCCCTCGGTAGAGTAAAATTAATTTAGGCACTTAACGTTAATTTAGCACGTAGCAATCATACGAATTATATATCTCACTACGAATCTTCCACATTATACCAAAAGTTGTGGGGTATTTCTAGATTCATTCCTTTGTTTACTTTATATCGGTTCTTTAAATACACCGCTGTAGCTGCCAGTCATACCATTGTTAGCTTGATGGTTGCATCTGTTTTAATTCTGAAATGTTGAGAGTCATTCTTACAATATGAAACGACATACTAGGTTTTCAAAAAATTACGCATTCGGTGTACGAACATGTACCCGTACGTACAAACTTACAAGAGTTGGGTAATAATTTACTGTTAACTAAAATACATGAATATAGGATGTGAAGCCTAGACATGCTTTAGCTGATTTTAAGTTGTCTGATAAATTGTATGCGAATGTTTAGCATGTATAGTCATAATTACAATGAATAGTTACAAAACAAAATTTCCATGCTGTAATAAGTCAACGCTGTTGGTTATCAACTGCTGAGGTGTTCGTAAAACATACTATAAGTGGAAACTCTAGTTCAATTTTAGTTCATGAACTAGAGAACCCTTGTTTAAAGTTGTTCTCGTATTTATGCTCGAGTTCTTCTAGCGCCAGTTTATACAGCAGTAATGTAATTGTTTAATGGGAATTGATTTGTTTAATAATTGGAATCAACCATCAACGACCCTACGTAGACTGCTCATTAAGCAATCGGTTCAATATTGGATAAGTGAGTACTCAAATTCCTCAGAGCCAGCAGCGATTACTCAAGCAAGAAGCTTTGCAGAATACATTTTTATAAACGATGCATAAAATATGTATTGAGATGTTGAGTGGAGCCTGTCTACGTTTGATAAACGATAATCGTTATTTGTGACGTCCCCGAATATAGGTTATCGTTCAATTAATAGCAAATTCTACGCTCGTATAGCTTTTATTATATCGAACGTAGTGCTTGATCTGTAGCTGCCAAAGAACAAGTTTCATCGCAATGCTTCATGTATATGAATGTATGACCTAATTGATTGCAAATGCGAGTTACATATCCCCCAAATCAAATATATGTATAATTAAATGAAATTATTGAATCTTAAGTTGGCTTGCAACATTGTATAATTTAAGGATAGATAATAAAAGGTTAATACAGACAAAAGACACGAGAACGGATGTGAATACATTGTATTCCAGACGCAACGTGAGACTGCAGGTGCAGGTTACAGTAGGTTATAAAACCGCAATTATTAGAATTAAGATTGCTACTTTGTATTGCATAAATGAATAAAGAAATAAGCAGACATGAGCTCTGCAGATCTCACAACTTATCATTGTTGGTTGTTCAGGCTACTCGCCCTAATTTAGTTCATTTAATATTAATTTCAACTTAGAATATTTTTTATATAGTACTTGTAAATTAAACTTCAATTTATAATTTCTGTGTAAATAAAATTGCTAGAAGAGTTTTTGGGAGAAGACTTTTTAAAAAAGCACTTCCCAAAGGCCAAAACCTAACTTGCGTTAAAAAGTAAATAATGTCGGTTGGGAATTTTACAGTTTTGGGCAGACGCCTCTCATTTCATAAATTCTTTGACATCCAATTGGCTCTAATTTGTACCTGTTAAACTTTTGATAACAGACTTGAAGAAATATATACCTTGTGTAATTGAGTGTATGCAGTTCCAAGCTATAGAGCGCCAAGACTTCGTCCCTAGTGCAATTATTCAGGTACAAAATGCACCTTCTCCGCATAAAGATTTACCAAAGAAGTTCTTGCTAATATCTAAGTTAATATCCCAAAGCGGTCTATATCGACCCCTAGGAGCCGATTCCGAACTGCAAGGGGTCCATGTCAGCGAAATAAAAATTGGTGGTGCATGAGATGTAAATTGGAGTCTATTAGAATAGATCCATTTAAGCAGGTTGCGATCGAAATTTGGGTTTTTCATAAATGGAATAAGGCACATGACACAAATAGTACATAGGTACTTACATAATACTTCTTTATAATAAAAATATAAATTACATATGAAGTAAAGATTTTTAAAATATAAATGTTTATTAATCATGATGAAGATTCGTAGCTAGATTTGGGGAACTCTATGATTCCATGCTTTAATCATGGGAAAATTCAACATCTATGATGGACTCATTCTTCGTCGACAAGTGAAACCAACAACTCAATTGCTTTGAATTTTAATTAATGATAATTGTTTAGTGAAATACTCTTTTTGGAGAATTAAAGCTTTAATCAGCTTAAATTTCAAACGTATAAATATGAACACAATTATTGCTATTTGTACATATGTCAACAAGGCATTGCAGTACAACTAAATACAAGATGAATCAACTACAAATCAAAACATACTAAGATAATAAATACTACATTTTCCCTTCTAGTTAATTCTTACAGTACGTAATCACTAAACTTTAAGGGAATCTTTCTACGTCTAGAAGACCTTCTTAAAGTACCATCAGAAAAGCCGAACGATTTTGGAAGATCCGTCAAGACATCAGTTTCATCTTTTTCGTTAGAAAAATTTCCAAAGATCAGGGTTTACACTCTATTACTAGTTTCTGGATACGGAATAATCTCATGCGTACGAGTCTCGGGAGTCTCTAGTCCCCGCTTGAGGCCATTGTTTGGTGTGGGAATATTTCTTTCTTCGGAATAATTTATTCAGGTCTAGTTAAAAGACTGGTGTCCCCTCGAGGGGCTAGATGTTTCAAGGAAACTGTAGATTCTTTGCCATCTTCATGCCGAATAAAAGCGTATTCAGGGTTGGCCTGGATAAGTGCAACCTTTTCCACTAAGGGGTCATATTTGCTTCTTCTAAAGCTTTTCTTTAAGAATACCTTCTATGGAGGCGTTAACCACGAAGGAATGAAGTACCGGAACAAGACCTGCGTTCATACTTGAACAGCTTTCCGTGGGGACTGCAATTAGTAGTGGTACAAAGCAAACTACGAATTGAATGTAAATGGTATGAAAGAACTATTTCCAATTGAGATTCTTTCAGATTTCGAGTTCTCAGAGCAAGCCTAACAGCGTACTAAATAGTACCATTATATTTGTCTACCTGGCCATTTCCTTCGGGGTTGTAATGGGTAGTCCTACTAGTGGCATTCCCTCGCGTATGTAAATACGAGGTCAAATTGGTAGACACGAAAGAGCTTTCTCTATCCAAATGAATATAAGACGGCAACCCCAGAAGGCAGAATAGTTAATCTAGGCATTTAATAACAGTTGATGAACTAAGATTTGGACAAGGAAATGCAAATGGGAATCTAGAGTACTCATCCACAATAGTCAATTTATACTTGTTATTTGTCGAACTTGGCAAAGGCCCTTTAAAATCGATGCTGAATCTTTTTAGAAGGTTCGTAGTTTTGATAAGATAGACATTGTCATTCTTGTAGAATCTTGGCTTAAGTTCTGCTCAAATAGGGCATCCAGGTATCATTTCTTTAACTTCCTTTAAAGAATAAGGTAAATTTCTGTTTCGCACAAAATAACACATTCTTGTTATACCTGGGTGACAAAGTGCTTCATCTAATTAAAAGAGGCGATTTTTTACAGCTTCACAAACACGAGAAAAATCATCAGCTACTATGTTCGATTTTCCGGGGCGGTAGATTATGTCGTAACTATAGCTAGTTGGTTCTAATCGCCATCCTTTCATTCTTAATTTTGCTTTTATGCTTATTATGAAACATAAACGAAACTGACTTTTGATCTATTAATAGCTTAAAATGTCTATTAGCTAGAAAATGCCTCCATTTTCTTAATGATTCCATAATCGCGTAAGCTTCGTACTGATTCTGAAGGGGTCCTTGAAAAAATGCAACTGGCCGAGATTTTGCGTCATAGTTGCCGCAATAGCAAAATCGGAAGCGCCAGTTTCTACCACTAAAGGATCCTCATCTTGAATAGTCCACAATAGAGAATCCGCTGTCTTTTTTTAAGGTTTCAAAATCAATAACAGCATTGTGCATTTGCATTTTAAATTGCACAATTCTACGACCTCTAGATTTTAAAGAGATACTCATTTGACTGAGAAAGTTGATTTTATCTTTAAAAATTAATTTTGTATTATACAAATGTGTATTATTTACAGTTCTAGAAATTTTCAAATATAAATTTGTATTCTATGCAGTTTTAGTTACAGTAGTATTGTAAATAAATGGCAGATAGACTACATATTTTTTTACTTTTATAAGTTAAGACAATTCACCCACGATGCTTATTTTCCTACAGTAAATGGAAGTTTTTTTATTTTGTACTCCAAATGCATGCTTAGTATTTTTATACAGTCATATAAATTATATGGCATAGTTTCCATTTCAGAATTCAATTTTCTGAAAGATCATTGAGTAGCTGAACGTTTTATAACCTTTGAAGTATCGTTCCTCACCTTTTCCAATTTGAACTGCCATCCATGCGTAGGTGAACGACTTTTCATTTTCTATTAAGGCTTTAATATTTTAATGATATATTTATCTAGCAACTGATTCCTGAAAACGTTACTATGCTCGCATCATGCATGATTAAGCTGTATTGAAACTTCAATAAAACCTCAACACAATAAATATTACAAAAAAGATGAAGAAGCTAACAATCATTTTAAAATAATGATTTCTTTTTTGGTATTTGCTCCCAGTTCCTTAAAGTCAACCCGTTAAAACTGCTCTTCGTAGAGACACAACGCACAGAAATAAGAAATATATTTAACAAATTACAATAATATTAGAGCGAGGTAGGGTATTCTATAATTAATTCGCACAGTGGTTCTGTGTAAAAGATGACGTACAAGCATTCTGATGTAGGTGGTTGATCCTTCAGTGGCAATTGCAGTATTAGTACGGTGTAGTGATGCCATATACGTCTAAGTATTGTTACCTTTTTTTGCGGCATAATTACCCGCCATTTTGTAACTTATACCGACCACGTTATACGAGTGATGCAATCACTATCTAAGTCAAATTTACATGCACAATTTAAATAAAATCAAATTACTCACGTGATGGGTATCTTGGAACTTAATCTCAGGATTTAGCGGTGGGTTGTGGGTTACGCCATGTTGATCACCAAATTACCATCCGTCCTAACGTAACTTCTGTTGCACTCGGGGGGGTGGGGGTGGAAGGAATAGGTACAACAGGTACAACAAAGGTAAAATACATGGAACCTACATACTTATTTCTAAAAAGAAAAACACACCACTCAGATAGTTGTTGCTTCCTTCAGGTCTCGTGGCTTAGTACCCGCTTTCGACACTCGCACACCTCCGCATTCACTCTGCGCAGACGCGACTGTCAGCGACGACGAAAGTTAACATTATTAATTTAAAAAAAACGCGGCAATTAACTTATAAATTATATCTAAATCTAAAACATGATACATTACCATTTCTTTTCCAAACCTGTTCACCTAAAGCAAAAAAATCTCGTTTTTGCAGATTATAATGATCTTTACTCTGTTCGTAGGCTTTTAACAAACTTTTTCTAACATCATTGAAAATAGAAGGTAATGATTGTTGGTCTTTGTTCCAGTGTACTTTTTCGTCAAATTCAATTACGTTAGTATCATTCGAAACTGAACCGTAATAACTACCATCAATTGGAGTGTATCTTCCAAACAAGGAACGAGGGAAAGAATTGAGTTGTTTCATGTTTAGATGTACGTAGAGCTTGAGCGATTTTAAATATATTTTCATCTCACCTAGTGTGGTCTGAGTCAATATATGAAGAGAAAGCAGTAATTAAGACTCGATTTACTTTTTTGGTAAGGTTTTCCTGTGGATGGTATTTGGCGTTGAACCAATTTTTTTGTACTTTATAGCTTATAACAAAATTTTGAAAATCTTTTGAAATAAATGGCGTCCCATTGCCACAGAAAATAATTTGAGGGACACCAAACATAAGAAATACATTTTGTTCTAGAAATTTATTTATAGCAGAGGATCTGGCTTTAGATAATGGTTGTACAACAACAAATTTAGAAAATCACTCGGTGACGACTAAAAGATATTGGTTACCTTTTTTTGATCGAGGAAGAGGTCCTAATAAGTGAAATGATATTAACTGAAAGGGATAAGATACACGTTTGAAGTTACCCAAGCAACCCAGAACGAGCTTCTTGAGAACTCTTCTGAGCCCCGCAAATTTTACAGTTTCTAATAAAGCGGCAGATATATTGTTTTAATGAGGGCCAATAATATAATTCAGATATTTTAGCTAAGGTTTTTGTAACACCAAGGTGAGCAACTGTAGGGTCGTCGTGACACAATTTAAAAACTTCAATACGGTTAGCGGTAGGAACTACAAATTTCTATTCGGGGATGTTAGAGATTTTATGAGATAAGGAAGATACAAATTTATATAATCTATTATTCTTCACACGAAAAGTGGAAAATTTATCGGGATTTTCAGAAACTTTCTTTATCATATTCAGATATCAAGCATCAGGAATTAGATCTGGGAGGTTAAGAAAAGCGAAATCACGAAATAAGGCATCAGGCACGATATTTAATTTGCCAGGTCTATGCCGAACATCAAAGGTAAATTGAGAAATACGCAAGTTCCATCTTGCCAACCGACCTGCGGGTTGTTTTAAGTTATTTAACCATGTGAGAGCTGCACAATCAGTAATTACTGTAAAATGTGCACCTTCAACATATCCTCTAAATTTTTCAATGCCAAAGATAACCCCTAATAATTCACGTTCGGTAGCTGAATATTTTTGTTCAGCATAAGTTAAAGCACGACTAGCATAAGCAATAGGGTGCTATAATCCATTGTTTATTTGGAACAACATCGCGCCTAGACTAGCAAGGGAGGCATCGGTTTGAATATAGAATCTTTCGTCAAAATTGAGCAAAATTAAGATAGGTGCGGAAGTGATTAACGTTTTGATTTGTCCAAAAGTCTGCTGAGCTTATAAATTCCATTCGACAGATGGATTTTTTTTATTATTTTTAATTAAGGCAGTAATGGGTGTAAATATAGTTGAGAGATTAGGTAGAACAATACGATAGTAACTAGTCATTCCTATTAAACGTTTAATTTCGGTAACAGACTTTGGTGTTTTAAATTTAGTAATGGCGTCAACTTTAGCAGGATCTGCCCGAAGACCAGTTTCATGGATAATAAAACTAAAAAATGTAAGGGAAGAGCAGCAACATTGACATTTCTCCCAATTTATTTTAAAACCTGCTGCATTTAGGCGTTCAGCAACTTCATTAAGTGTAGCGATATGTTCTTCAAAGGAACTTGAAATGACCAGTATGTCGTCTAAAAATACAAAGGCACGTTCTTGGTGTAAGATAGGACCTAACGTTTGATCCATAGTACGTTGTAAAGTCTGTGGCGCGTTGCAGAGACCAAACGGCAAGAAATTAAATTCGAACAAACCCCGACCTGGAACACAAAAAGCAGTCTTTGGACGTGAAGATAAGTCAAGAGGGATCTGATAAAAAGCTTGTCTAAGATCGATAGATGAGATAAATTTAGCATTGCGGAGCCGACTCAAGATAGAATCAGTACGAGGTTAAGAATAGGCATCGGTCATAGTTACAGAGTTGTTTTCTTCCGTCAAAACAAACACGCAATTCATCATTCTTTTACGAACCAATAACACGGGACATCCATGGCGAATTTGAAGGAGAGATAACACCAGATTCAAGAATTTTATCTATTTCGGAATGTATATGTTTTTGTAATGCAGGCGATAACGGATATTGACGTTGCTTAAAAGGAGCAGTATCACCCGTAGAGATAGTATGAGTATCGGTAGTGACACAACCAAGTTAAGAAGTATTTAATTTACGAAATTTGTCAATTATAGAGTTAAGAATCTCATTCTGAGAATAGGTAAGAGAAATTTTATTAGATATACCAGCTGACGCACAAGAGTTTGCTTTGAAAGAAGCTTGCCAAGAGAAATCTTGAAAGTATAAAGATAATTTGAGAAGTTGTCAAAAGTCAACGTTAAGTAAAAATGGATAAGCTAGTGTAGGCACAATTAAAAATGGAACATCTTGGTCAAGTGACTATACGAATTTTTAATTTGAGAGTTACATATATTTTATTATCGTCAGCTAGATTGATAGAGGTTTTTTCTGGAATAACCTGAAATTTAATATTTTGTTCAGATAATTGCCTTAAGCCTTCGTTATTTCGAAGAGAACATGATGAGCCCGTGTCCAATAAAGCAATTGCATTTAGAGAGCCAATAGAGATAGGTAAATGCGGGCGAATATCGAGAGGTATTTTAACAAGTTCTAAGGCATTACATGTGATTTTCCAATGCTCCACCCGAAGGTACTACATTGGCCAGGAAGCGAGTTTTTTTTACCTGGAAAATTTTGAATTTTGCCGAATCCTTGCTGTTCCAAGCAAGGTAGGGATCTTTAACGTGCGTGACAACACTCACACACGGGACCTCCATTTTTACCTCTCATCCGAACGAGGGTGTATTTTTGCGAAAAAATGCTCGCCTAACATTTTTCAAGCGGACCGTGTCGGGATTCGAACCCGGGACCTAGGGCGTAGTAGTCACACACATACCACTACGCCACGGAGCCGCCTCAAGTTCTAAGGCAGCAGAATTTTTATGGCAAAAGGAATAAACTGTTTTCAACCAATTAGACTATTCGGCAGGAGTCGAAGGACATATTTCAGATAGGGGAAGTGAGTTATTGTTTGAATTTAAGGTAACAGTATTGTTATTACTAGATACGTTAAATAAAGGTTTAATATTGGGGGTACGTTTATGCTTTAATTCTATTGACGTCTGGTCGTGTTGAGTTGTTCTTGTTGAGGACGATTTTGGCTTTTTGAGATATTCACGTAGCGAGTAGGAATATCTCTGACAAAGTTTTCGAGAAGGTAGAGTTACATTTTGTACATTTGGATTTATAGGTATTATTTGAACCACAGCCATAGCAGAAAAGATTTTTGGATATGTGCAAACATTATAGGTATGTCCGCTTTTCTTATAATTTCAGCAGGTAACTGAGTTTGTTGATGGAGAAACGGGGAGATTAATAATAGATATTTTACGAGAAGATTTTGATTGACATGCTAGGTCAGGTTCTAATAGGCCAGATTCTTTTGTTGGGGGTGGGCGATATTTATCTATACGTAACTTTACTTCTTGAAGAGAGCGGCATAAATCTTTAAATTAAGATAAGGAAGAGATATGCTGTAAAGCTAAGTGTTCAAAGAAATAAGGTTTTAGGTTTCGTAAAAGTTGATCAATAATTTCGGGTTCGGGTGGTTTTTTATCTAATCTGCCATATAAAGCTTCAATTGAGGTAATAAAAAAGATTACGTTTTCGATAGGCCCCTGGGTACGATTTTTTATTTCATTCCAGAGATCAGTTATACAGCCATGAGGAAAGAAGTCGCGTTTTATGTTAGTGACTAATTCTTCCCAGGTAGAAATGTTGATTCGTATATTTCTATACCAAATCAAAGCTGAGCCAGAAAATAATTTCCCCGCTGAGACAAATAAATCGTGGTCTGTACAGTTGCGTGAGATCTTAAAATCGTTTACGCGATCCAGGAATAACATTAAAGAAGTTTGCGAATCGAAGCCCGAGAAAGAAATACTCCATTTATAAACCGATATAGATTTCGGAGACAAGGTAGCAGGTTGCGAAATGGTGAGATTAGGGAAAGAAGAAGGCAAATTTACATATGAATCTAAATTAAGCTTTTCGAGAATGATTCCTTCAATTAAAAGAACGTCAGATAAGAAAGTTTGCCTGATTTCATTAGCTTGTTCATTCTTAAGTAATGATAACAGGTCTAAACTTTGCTTTAAATATATTATACGAGATTTGATAAGTTTTAATTCTAAATCTAAGCTACTGGATTTGTTCTATAAACTATATTATTAATATCGTCTAGAGATTGTTTGATCTCAAAGGTATTTTGTGATAGATCTGAAGTTAATGTACGAGAGATTAATTGTCCGTCCGCTTCCTGTGCTAGTACGGCCTTTAATTGCAAACGGCTGTCGTTTTGATTTGACGCAGGTTGAATATTGCGTGATTCGAGTTCGAAGATTGTTTCGAGTGACTTAAGATGTAATGAATTTATCATATTACTATATTTAAGCAATAAATATACCGAGATAAGTGTAAAACAAATTGACAATAATCGTTTCTAAAGGAATAAATTTTTTCTAAAAAGGAAATTCGTAAAAACTAGTTAATTATTCAAGTTTAGTTTAATAAATACCAGTTACAGGTATATTAGTTGTACTGAAACTGAGAACAAAAAACAAGTTTTAACAATCTAGAGAAATTCAAGTATAAGATAAGTTTTTATGCAAACTTAATATGGTTTTAAAGAATTTTTAAGATAAAGAATGACAAATGGAGCAATTACAGTAGTAAATTATTTATAAATAATAATATTTACTGGTTAGATAAATAATCTACCTCCAAAGTAACATATTTCAGTTTACTTACTAACTAAGTTAAGTAGTAATTATCCAACATATTTCAAATATACACAACACTGTTTTTGTAAAGGAAATTTAAATTACACTAGGTATTAAATTGCATGATTAAGTTAGTAGGAAGTAAACATACAACTTTTCAAAGTGACAGTTTCAACAAGTTTAATTGAGATTTAGCCTCCTAAGAATGTTACCAACCAAATAAGATAAAAATGACTGAAGGTAACTAAATTTGGTGGTTGCCAAATTAAATTTTTTAAAAGTCACTAGAAATTAAACTTTTTTAATTACAGGTACTTGAGTGCGCAAACCAATTTTTCTAAAAAATGTTATCATTTCCAAAGCTAATATCTTACAAGTTACAATAAAAGTTACTTATAAACAGATTTTAGTTTCAACAAACACGTACATAGACGCCATTGTTACCTTTTTTGCGGCATAATTACCCGCCATTTTGTAACATATACCGACGACGTTTTACGGATGATGCAATCGCTATCTAAGTCAAATTTACATGCACAATTTAAATAAAATCAAATTACTCACGTGATGGGTATCTCGGAACTTAATCTGAGGATCCAGCGGTGGGTTGTGGGTTACGCCATGTTGATCACCAAATTACCATCCGTCCTAACGTAACTTCTGTTTCATTTGTAAGGGGTCGGAAGGAATAGGTAACAGGTACAACATAGGTAAGATACAGGGAACCTACATACCTATTTCTAAAAAGAAAAAACACACCACTCAGCTAGTTGTTGCCTCCTTCAGGTCTCGTGGCATAGTACTCGCTTTCGACACTCGCGCACCTCCGCATTTACTCTGCGCAGACGCGACTATCAGCGACGACGGAAGTTAACATTATTAATTTAAAAAAAAGCGGAAATTAACTTATAAATTATATCTAAATCTAAAACATGATACATTGCTATTTTGGCATGTAACAATATATGGCGAAACGATTGACTGGTGTAGCATGGCAATATATACAGACGCATCTAATCAGATGCATTTGTTGTTCGATCAATGTGTATGCGTATAGCGTCGCACGTTATGTAGATAGACTAAACCTTACCACTTAAATACGACAACCGCACTAGAAGGGTTGGGCTTAAAGTATGAGCACCCTGAAGATTTTATTAAATATAGTTATGCGTTCAGCAGGCGTATTGAGTCTCTAATTGCCCTGACGTTCTAGTTAACCCATTATGTAGTCGTAAGAAGAAGTGGTTTTTCATTGCAAAATGCTTCTTTTTTATAATACATTTCAGACGACCTCGAATTACGTTCAACCCATACGCAGTATATTAATGTTAATCGTTTCCAAATGTAAGAATTAGCCTACTTGATTCTATTATTGATATGAAATTGAAATAAAATACTATAAAAAGATTTTAATTCGCATGCTTGGTTTATGCAAATGAAAAGCAATTGTCTTATTTTATGATGCGTTGTTTTCTAAAATTTTGTATAACGGGCTGCATGCAAAAAGGGGCGCCGTGCGTGTTACATAGTGCCATAATTTATTCATACGATTACTTTTATTTAAAAAATTACAATAGAGAATTGGTATCAACTTGAATTTGTATCTGAGAAGTACAGAACTGTAAGCATAAAATAATGTTTTTCGTATACATCTAGAACACAAACACTGATGGGTAGTTAGGATTTTTAGTTACAACTGCCCCAGCTGTAGATACATTTACCTTGCGCGGAAATTTTTTAAATGTATTAAAATGTGCTATCAGAATTTTCAGCTCCTCAATTTGAAGGAGTGTGTACAATAAGAAATACTAATAGTAGTTTTTGCTTACTTATGGAAAACTTTAGAATGCCCACATGAATACAGAACTAGTTCTTCCTTGCTTAGTTAATTTCCATGCTCCCATCCTATATTGTAATTGTAATTTTTCTAAAGTATGACTTGGTTCGACATAGAGTATTTACTTTGTCCATTGGGTAGCATATATTACTGTTATTAGAATTAATACAATTTATTTTAACAATACAAGTAAATCAATAATTATAAAATCTACTACTGTTGTTTCTATCTAAAAATTGAGAAATCTAAGAACAATTTACGTGGAGCATTATTTTCGGGAGAATGGTCGGTTGCGAGTTTTTGGAACTGCATCGGATTGGAAACGTATTGGTATAGTTTACTACGATACAGAGCGCGAGCATTCTAGAACGCAGTATGATCTGAATCATAGTAGGGAATGTAGCTTTTAAACCACGTTCATCAAGCCAGTGTTCAGTGCAGTTCAGAAACTGGTCCGAAGAAGGTATTTCATCCAACCAATAACTAGAAATTCCTGCGCTTCTTGTTATGTGCTGAATTGACGTTACCTTACTTATTTTTGCTCTACCGGGGCCGAAGTGACGTAACAGTTAATTAGTGCACCGGCTAGCTAAAACCGTCCTGTATAAAATTTCCCTCAATATGAGGAATATATTCTATAACAGTTTTCTTTAAACCACATCTAAAAGACTAGCAACTTCGCTACATTAATTAAAACAAGCAGGCATTTGCTTCCCCTCATCACTTTTAAAAGTTATTCCTTGAAATACGCTTGTTATTTCCAATAGCTTCTTCTACAAAACATGTTCGAAACAACTGCCTTGTACAAGTATAAAATACTTTAATGGGTCGTCTCCTTGCCCGTTTACTGTGAAATTCTATTTTGTTATTTGCACGTATTTGTCGCTCAAGTTTTATGGGTAATAAAATCGAGCTGCTAATTAAGTTATTCGTGGTATCCTCATAGCATGGATCGATAATAATACAAACCTCTATTCTTTTCTAAAAGTCAGGCAATTAGCTTTTCTTGGCCGTATGACTGGTTGCATATTTGCTTAGATGTTTAAAATATATTTTGCTTTCTCATGCGAACCACTACATTCAATGAATTTTTGCCTTGTTTATTGCTTGCATTCTAAGAATTTTTCGCCGTTGTTGTTTGGAATATACATATTTTTGCTTGCTTTTGTAGAAGATTTATAATTCTATTGTTGAAAATGATTTTATATTATCTTCAGCGTGGTTCTGAATTTGTATTTATACAAACCGAGCGTTTAAAAGCTCTCTTATTTATCCGACTCTTCTGTATATGATTCTAATGCTATACAACGTTTTTTGAGCGTTGTATAGTTGCGATTTCATAATTCGTTATGTGCCAGTATAGTTAAGGTGTTGGTTCCAGCACCCAGCTGTAAATAATTGCAGCCTGCATTTTTTCATCCTAAGATCGTACCAAAGATAAGACAGCTTAAGGTACAGTGTATTTTTTTGTGCTTTACTTGTGTTGCTGTTTTGGAAGATATACACTTCTTTTTGCTTGATTCCGCACTAAATTGCAGACTATACGTTACCAAATGCACGCTCACAACACAAACGATTATGTACATTATTAAAGCTTACGTTAGAGCACTTTTTACTGTTTACTTTTCTGTGTAAATGAATGTTAACGACCACAACTTACTATTTAAAATTTAATGCAGCGTTCTTAAATTTTACGAGATGCATTTCCCAAAGCAGATGTTATTATATTACTTCTTGCAGATGTTGCTGTATTATTTCTTCCATGGATATTATATTATTTCTTGTACATGTTTAGGGCTGAAACATGTTGCAAGTATTCTTGCATGTATGTATCTACCTATTATTTAGATAAGATTTCATTCTCAATATTTTAAAATGTTAAGATTTATACTGTATTATATGTAAATTCACGCTTTGTATATATCATGTTATAACGAATGCTTACGTAAATGTGTGTTCCTTACGTCTGTAAATATTCTTTTGGGACTGTATGTTTTACTTACACGTTGTAATATAACTCTTCACTGAATTTTCCAATTTTTTCTTTCGATACCACCCACCCCACTCTGCGACGTTTCTGAGCTAGCCCAAACTCTAATTTTTTTGGAGTTTAATTCTAGCATTATGTCCTTGTTTTGTTGCGGTATTCGGTGTAGGCGATTTTCTTTCTTTACTTTGCTGCTTTCCTTCTTGTCTGCACGGAATGTCGTAACAAGTTTTGCGGGGTGGGCTTTCTGAAAGCAAATATACTACTCGCAGAGAAAACAAGTCGTAACACTTTAACTAAATACGCTTACCTTGAAGAGTCTTTAAATTCCCTTGTTTGTTTTGTCTTTAAGCGCCAACCCACTCAAAAAAAACTAACACAAATAGAACCTTCTTGGAAGCGGGTGTTCAGAGTAAATGTTTGGACTGTTCCCACTGCAGCTAGAGGTGGGTGGAACCTCGTTTACCCTTTTATCAACTCCTACTAGTTTGGAAACACGAAAAACACTTTTCTTTGTGTATACAACATGACTTTAACAACAAATAACAACAAAGAAGAAAAGAGAACTATAGTCACTCATTAATTGGCCCATTATCTGTGTAGCTAAAAAATGAGAACCGAATATTATGAACGAGAGAAATTTATAGAAATTCAACCAACTTAATTTTTGCGACCTAGTTTGATTCTCAGTATTGAATTTCTCAATATGAGAATTCTGTATTTACAATACGCTTTAAATAAGCATATACCAACGTTAGTAGCCCTTGTTAATAATAAGCTCCACATACAGTTATTATTACTATCAAACACAATTGTTAAGTACAACAGACAGCATTTGACGATTGTAAGATGGATAACAAAATTTGTTTTTGTTTTTTCAAAGATCCGTCAGCACCCAGTGCAGGAATCGTTGCAAGTAAAAATCTAACTTATTGCTGCACAAAAGCACCAAACATGGGCAACTTTTTCTATGGGACCGGTATATCATATTCGCGTTTGGAAACGTGTTTAAACTGACAGTACCGGAGAATGAATACTGCCTTGTTAACCACCTGGTTCTCAGCCTCAACCTGCATCCGCGTGTCGATCAAACTCAAAGCTCTGCTGACTGATGTTCGGCATCGAATAACTGATGAATGAATCTGTTCTTTTACTGTTCATGGACTTTTATAGGTTTTAACACCACAGAGTTATTTTACGATCTGTTGTTCCCTACAGGATAGTGCGTATAATTACTCGATTTTCGGGGTTAATATCGTTTTGTTTATATGAACGGTCATCTTATTTTTACGCTTGCACATCTGCGCCATTTGTTCATGTTCACAACACAATTTTTTTATGGTAGTAATTTATGAGTATACGATTATTGGCGGTAATCTTTTATGGTTGCGGTTTTTTGAACCCCTGTGAATTCGTAAAAATAACTTTAATATGCCGGTTATTTCCGAAGTGTCTATCTGCAATTTTTCTAAAATTAGTACAAAAGAACGGAAAGTTCTATTCTTTATTACTATTTGTATAAAATGCACTAGGTGATTTACTATTTTAATTCTTTATTCTAATTTAATATTATGTTAGAATAGCCACGTTATTAAATGTACACTACCAAAGCTTCTAAATTTACAGACTTTCTTTGTACTAAAAGTGCACTTAACTATCTGAATTTAATAAGCTCATTTCTACCACCTATTGTTTCATTAAATAACGCGCAATAGATTCATTCATTTTAAATTCTTGAAGATTAATTTAGTTTAAGTATTTATTACATAATTTTCTTATTTTATGAGTACAACCCTGCTCTACTATAAAAATTGTATATTCGAATTTTCATCCCTTCCCAATTATATGAACATAAATAACCCGCTTCTGAATGTTATTTTCCAGTTCAACAAGATTCAATTTTGATTAACAATTGTAGTTAACAGCTGGTAGAGCTTTTGTTGTTTTTAATTTGAATTTTCAATGAGAAAATGTGCGATACGGGCTCTACTGACAACTTAGTATTCTGTTAATGAATATTCATCCGATGTTATGTGTACTAATCTTAGGTAACTAGTTTTGGTAATTGTTACTTTACTGGATTTGGTGTAACCATCTGTCTTGCAATGCAAACTAAGTGATCAGGATTCACTTTTATCCACTATCATACATCTCGCAAAGAACAACTTTATGTAACTAAACTAGTCAACCAGTAAAAGAAATTTGATGCTAAGAGCCGTGATCCAAAGATGAGTGAGCAACATATGAGTTTTACTGTTATGGCATTATAATTGTTTTGTTGC
The DNA here is from genome assembly GCA_036346225.1 of Platerodrilus igneus. Lineage (NCBI taxonomy): Eukaryota > Metazoa > Arthropoda > Insecta > Coleoptera > Lycidae > Platerodrilus > Platerodrilus igneus. Next base: position 634,115 of record JARFIW010000333.1, on the reverse strand, counting down.
TATTAATTGCATTGAAATTGTTTGTGATGTTTGAACCCGAATTGTAAAATTGTTTGTTTTATCATTTGTAAGCCTAATACGCTCGGCGTGTCTATTTCAGGACTGTTGATTGTTATAATAGCAAGCAACGAAAACCACTATTAGTTATTTGTTTTTATGGACCATTTGTATACATTGAACTTTTAATAGATGCATAATTGTAAGTATTAATATTGATACAGCACCGCACTCTAAATGTGTTTCTCACTCCTTCTTGTTATGCAAAAATATATTTTAACCTTATTTCGACTTATTGTATAATGGGTATTTCAAAAGTAAGAACTCATTTCTAGGAAAAAAACTTTATTGACATCAAAGCCACCACAGATCAAAAGTTCATCACGCGTCTAACACAGTTCACTTGAGTTCAACTTGGTCACCCTGCATGTCAATACAGAGACGCCACCGTTCAACACAGTCACGGAACACTCCTGTAAGCATATGAGGGTGTGATTGTATTCACTGTATCAGTGATTCGTGCCTTGAGTTGTTCAACAGAGATAATTTTGAATTTGTACACAAAATATTTAAAGCAGTCTTATGCAAAAAATTAAAAGGAGTAAATTTGGGTGATTTTGGTACAGAAATCCGCGGTGAACTTCGTCCAATCCAGCTATGAAAAAATGTCTGTTGAATGTTATCGCGTACTATGTGGACAAAATATGGAGGTGTCCCGTTCTGTTGAAAGATTCCAACATCAAGAATCTCGTCTGAAAACAGTTGAGGTTCCAGAAACATTTGCAGCATATCCGAGTAGGTCGTCGAATTAACGGGTCATACATACGTCCTTTCATGAGACCTAACCACACACTCACCTTCGGGGACGCTTTTTCCCATTCCAAAGTCGCATATGGCTGTACATCTGCACAGATCCAAGTGCCATGACGTAACACACTGCTGTAAGAGGTTTCGGGATGCTCCCTATGGTGACGAGTTAATGCCTTTAAGGTTTCCTCACTAGCTGCTCGTGCACTCTCCACATATTTCCATGCAACTGCCGGACGTCCTGAGCGTTGCACATTGTGGACACTCACTGTTTTCTTGAATTTATTAACCAGGAGGCATATGTTCCTTCCGAACGGTACCGCTGATGAAACCTTTTCTGAACGGTTGCATACGGCTTCAAGTCGCCAGCAAACAAAACTGATTCTTTGTCCTTTGTAAGCATCTGTCTGATTCACCTAAGGCAAAAGAGGTTCGTTAGTCTATGTCATGAAATGAGTTGTCACTTTTGAAACATCAAGTACTTACGTGAAGCGTAATTTAAAAATTTTAAGTTACATTATAACACCTAACGAATTTCAAGTTATAAAGTGGACCACGTAACGTGGTAACCGTGTAAGTTAGCGTCTCACATGCCACACATGCAGTGCCAAAGTCTGATTCTTCAATTCCCCGAGACTTAAATCTTTACAAAACTTTAACTTATTAGCAACCCTGGAGCTCTGATAACCTAGAATCCTCTTTAAAAATTTCCTGGACATACAGCACATACTATAGATAAATTTCTTGCAGACATTTCGTAAATATTACTGGAAGCAACCCTTCTGCTCTAGAGTCAATGTTTTCTCCAAATAAACCATTGCATGATAGTAGAAATCAAGAATATTCCACATCCCTTACGTAGAAATAATTAGTATTATTTTCTTAAAAATGTCATAGTCCAAAATGTTTTGCGTTGTTAATATTCTCTATTTGTTACCGGAGTTTAAATATTAAACCATAAACTTACAATATGTGCACATAGCGTTTTTTTTTGGAATCAGCTACTAGAGAAATATATCATTAAAATGCTAAAGCTCTGATAGCGGAAGCAGCTCCAGTTAGAAAAGAAGGAGAATGATACCTCCAGACGTTATAAACCTTTCAGCTATTCAGTAGTCTATCAGTAAATTGAACTCTGAAATAAAAACTGCAATATAATTTATATAGCTCTATATAAATACTGAGCTGCTAGTATTCCGTCATTTTCTTACAGTTTCGGTGGCTAATTGGGAGAATGGGAATAATATAAATGCTGGCTTTCTGGTTAGACACGTTAGTAGCAAATGGGTGTATGAGATACACATGGACATTATTGTGTTTCTGCTTGTTGACTTCGTGTTATGGAGAAACATTCCATGTCTGCAATAATTTTTGGAGTGACAGAGTTTATGCATTACACACAAGACTACTCCTGTTGACTTATTTTAAACCTCGTTTATAAAGGATGTACAGTTTGAACTTAGATCAAATTTAGGGGGCAGTTGTGAAGTGATGGCAACAAGAATTCATTTTTGACCACTATGAAATAGTATGACCACTTAAACTTTTTTATAAAAAAAGGGAGTTTATTGCTTTAAAGAATCGAACTTTATAGATTTAATTTAAAATAAGTAATATCCCACGAGTATAAATCCGTAGGGAATAAAAGCGATTGTGCATGCAAAGCGCTTTACAGAATCCAAATCTAGACGACGCGATGAATGAAATATTTATAGAAAAGTTGAAGTAAACTGTCTGCGCTTTATATACGATACTAGTCGTCTCTGACCTCCGAGAATATAGGTTAACCTCTTTGTTAACTGCACATTTCTGAGACATTCGAAATGTAATGTAATAATTGCTGGTCAAACAAAAACGTATTTTCGTAATTCTGCACTGAAATGTCACTTTTAAGTTGTCATTTTCAACGTCATAATGACATACTTCTTTTTACTAGTAAAAAAGTTCTTTATCAGTTAAAAATAATTATTTATTATACAAGGGAAAAAAGCATTAGATTTTAGCTCGAGGTTTGTTTGTCTCCCGACGCGAAGCGGAGTGAGACAAAACACCGAGAGTTAAAATTTTACATTTTTACCCATGCATAATACACTATGTTTGTCTGTGACAGGCAAAACGATGATTCAATTTTGAAAAAAATATTATAATTTATTAAAGTCAAAAAATCAATCGATGTCAAATTTGAATTTCAAACAAGTAGGCTGTTGTACTTATAGGGACAGTTGTAAATAAGCAAGAATTCACTTCATTTTTTTTATCAACAGATACGTGTCTTTAAGGGCTTATGCCCCACCGGACCATTTTCTTGCCAGTCCGTACCTGCGCAAACCTGTCTGAGCCACGGAGCTACTCATTAAACGCTACCGCTTATACAGAGCAATCCAAAAATCGCGCACATCAAAAGTTAAACGAGTAGCCTTATTCAACGTATGCTCAAAATGACCACCTTGTTCGACAATTCAAACCCGAACTTGTTTAACCAAGTTTGAGGATACTCTTTGCATTCGTTAACACTGATGTTGCTTATCTCTGTTGTTTCATTCACCTTCAGTTCATCCAGTGTCTGTTGTGTGTGTGTGTGTGCGTGTTTGTGTGTGTGTGTGTGTGTGTGTGTGACCTGTTTTTTATAAACCCTTCCTTTAAGGTAACTCAAATCTGAAGACGTTGAATCGGGACCGCAAGGAGGTCATAACCCTTTATAAATGATTCGCTTACTAATAAACTCGCGTAAGGAATGCATTGTTTCATATAATGTATGACATGCGGCATCATGCTGTTGCAACCATTGTTGGTTTTCCAGTAACGACATAAATTGTGTTACAATGTCTTGGTACACAACACTGTTCACAATAGTTTCCAAAAAGATCCCAGTAGTTGTTGATGTGATATGGTACACCACACTCCAATTTTCTATGAGTGCAAGAGATATGATGACGTGAAGATTGTCGGTTGACCAAATTCTGGTGTTTTGACTATTGACGTAACCATTTAGGTGAAACCACGTCACATCAGTAAAAAAACGCAGTCAAACTCTAAAATTTCATGGTTGTCGACGACTGACAGGCCATTTATAGTACACTAGTCGTTTTTCTTTATCTGACTTTTGCAATTCCTGAACACTACAAACATGGATACGGACGAAATTTTAATTTCTTCATCGCTTTCTGTGTGTGTTGATAGTCTTCTCGAGTTTTTTTGTAGGCGAACGCAACATCACATTTCTATCCTCAGCCAGTTTAGCATCGCTCAAAATGACCGGTTTCCTGCTTCTCTTCCTGTCTATAACTCGACCGAATGCACGAAAACGTGCCATTAATCTCGTTATTGTTGACTTATTAGGCACTGCCGTTTCTGGATATTTCTCACTAAATTCGTCTAAAACACGCGCATATGAACAACTTTTAAAATACTGTTTAACAATAAAAGCTTGCTGCTCTCGAGAAAACGACATCTTTAGCAAACAAAGAACCCAGCAGTACGAAATGTCATGTGTGCAAAACTATTCACCATAGCATCTGCGATTATGTTGGAGACACATGTGTTACCATCTAGCAGTAGCCGATGGAGTTAATTCAAATATAGTTAAATTTACAGGCCAAATTGTTTTGATGTACGCCATTTTTCGATAGCTCAGTACTGAGCATTACTTCTGGAAGTTATTTGCATCTTTGCTCTTAGATTCTTTTTAAGCAACATGGGGCCTGAAAATCCAGTACCGTAGCAGAGGGATACGTTAAAAATTTGTGTTCCATAAAAAAGAAGGGCAAATAGTATACTAGGAAAACATTCTTCCGTAGCGGTTTCAACTGAAAAAAATCAATAGAATTCAGTGTACAACCAGGAAAGACATTCTCGAATAGGTATTTCGAAGAAAGAAATAAGTGTGCCGTCACCTACAGGGCTTATTTTTAGTAATTGCGTTTGCAGTAATATTATTGTTAACATTTATACAAACAAATCATAGATATAACAAATTTATAAGTTCTGAATAGCTAATGTTTTTTTGTTAAACTACTAAAGTTTTTTCCTAAATAAAGGCTTTTAACCAGACAAAAATTTGTATACCAGACATACAAATTCAAACGAACGTAATTCATTTTGTCCCGGCCACTAGTACCACGTCTGCAATTAGATGAGGCAACATAAATAAACAGCCTCAAACCGAACAGAAAGGCGGTCCTTATCGATTTCTATCTGTATCTACTAGTACATTTGCGATTGATATCTACGCTACTATAGTATTGCGCTATATGCAAGCTTACGCTAATTAAATCACACTACACACAACCAGTTATTGTTATTCTGGTTACCACATTACTCTCTCATTACGCCGCTGGTTATTGTTTTGCTAGTTCCAACACTACACCGTTGGCGATTTTTATTTCGGCACCACGCTTTTACTGTATCATTACACAGCCAGTGATTTGTATCCAAGTGGCACAATATCATTCTATTACTTGGCCATTAATTACATTCTGATTCCATCTTACTTGCTTACACCTAGAACGCAGAGCACCACCCCGCCGACGCAGTCAGCAAGCTATGTCTTGTCAGCGGATCCACGTCGTACCACAATGAGCTGTGGAAGCACCAGATTTGTCACCGCGCCGATACTTACCTCCTGAGCTCCTGTATCTCCTTTTGGCTAGTAATAATCTTTTTTCTGTGACGGCAAAAAATTTGACATTTAATGTTTCATGACAGGTAACAAATTGTTGCTTTTTATGAATTTACTCTTTTCCCCGGGATGTGCAAATAAGTAAGAACACGAAGATATTTAATTTGAAGCCGGGTCCACACTTGTAGCAGTCGCGTGTAACATAACATCGTATCATAACTTCGTCGTGTTCAAAACAACCGATGTAAACAACTTAAGTAAGCAATTTTTGAAACCAGTCGCAGAACTAAATTGACATATTTGATTACTTTAAAGGTTTCCTTAGCAACGCAAGTCTAACTGTCCCTATAAGTACAACAATCTACTTGTTTGAAACTTCAAATTTGACATCGATTGATTTTTTGTCTTTAATATATTGTAATATTTTTTTCATTAAATCATCGTTTTGCTTGTCACAGAAAAAACTAGTGTATTGTACACGGGTAAAAATGTAAGATTTTAACTCTCGGTGTTTTGTCTCCCTCCGCTGCGCGTCTGGAGATAAACACACCTCGAGCTAAAATCTAGTACTTTTTTCACTTGTATAATAAATAACTATTCTTAAAACTTTAGATTTTTTAGGTTTATATTCTTTAGTGTTTCTTTTCAAAAGTGCCATGAAACATGTAAATATGCTAATATCAATAATATTTTTAATGTTGATTGTAGCCCTAAGCATCGAATAATGAGTCCATGTAGTTGATGCCTTCTGACTTTCATTACTTCGGAAAAATAGGCTAGCCGAACCTTCTTGTAAAACGAGTGAACTTTACGTTTTGTAAGCCATTTATTAAATCTTTTATATGCGATATCATATAAACATAAAGCCTTTTATTTTGTTGGAAGCAATGTTGAAATTGCGGCCTGCGCTGCTACTTTTACATCTGAAGGAATACTATCTTCACCATCACTCATGATTTATATTAAATACAAAAAGCACTTCACTTTACTATGTTAAATTAATAAATATTAAAATTAATAATGCTCGAAATATCCATAAGAACGCATAAGAACCTACTAGATTTCTATATCACAAATAGATTGTCGATATGTAATCGACCTGAACAAATTTTAAAGAATTTAGAATGTCAAAAAAGGAATATTTATTTGATTGATTTCACTGCAGAATTACGAAAAATCTTGTATGCAATACGTTGCAAAATGCGTGTTTTTCTTAGTCGTCGAAATTGTGCAACTCGCTTCGCTCGTTGTACAATTTCTACGCCTCGTAAAAAAGCCCCACATTTTGCAACTTAGTGCATAAATAGCTATTGAATGTGGACAATTACCTTTATAAATTATAGCTTAAACGTTTCGACTACAACAATTAGATGTGGTCGAAATCATGAAACAATGTATTCACGTCATAGGTTGCTGAAAAAAGCGAGATACCTTCAAATCTTTGTATTAAGTATGCTCCGATTGATCCTTTAAAAATATGTCCTTTTTTAATTCAAAACCTATGGCGTGATTGCATTCTTTCGTGATTTGTACTATAGCAATAAATACTTTTAATCTGTAATAGCGGCCGAAAGCGTGCATAACTATTTTCACCAATTCTTTTCCTGAGGTTAAAACCACTAGTAAAATTTATAAATACTAAATGAAACGTAACACTTTTCAGATTTAACACCAATGTTAAATGCTGAGTACTAAGTACAAAATAATTTTTTATATGGAGAGCTCTTAAAGTCGGTTTTGCCGATCAATGTTTCTTATTGCGGATACTGTAAGGAACATTTTTACTATTCTTTATTCGGTTTCACAAATACAAAGCAACCTCAATCTATTAAAATGCCGCTGCAGATATTACGGCTGATAATTACTACAACACGATGCTTAACTATATTTAGTACTAAGTTTGACTATGTAATTTATCCACACAAGTACTTAATTCGTATATACATTAAACGTATTTATTTTAACGATTAATCCAACAACTCATATCATAATACTCGCGGATTTATACTTTCACTGAAATTAAAAGCTCTGCCAAGATTTGCAGTTTAATATACGGCACAAAATAGAGTCCAGAAATTGTCGGAAGCTTTAGAAATTCTTTAGATTCTTCGCTACTGTATGTTGTATATTGCTTTTTTAAATTCACTTTTGTCACTGTCAAGTGCATTCGGAGAACCTTGAGGTAAATATTAATTGTTATTTATTATTATTATCAAGTTAAAAACTATTACTCGTACTCTAAATTCTTCACGTGTGTGATAATTAAAACGAGCCAAAAAGATATTCAAAATTTAAAAAAATTGTTTGTGAACAGATTGCAGAATTCTGAAGTACGACTATAAACTGCACTGACCTGTGGTCCTCGTGATAGTAGACATATGTAAGCAAATTTTTAATGAATTTTGTCTTTTTAAAACAAAATAACTAAACTTGTGCAACAGTTAAATGGTCCTTTAACTGCCTTAAATAACTACTCACGCAGGAATTGTCTGGTGTTACATGGCGTTCCTGAACATAAAGATGAGAATTTGTAATTACGTTTACTTGAAATTCTTAGTTTCAATCTAGAAATTGAAGATGTTTTAGAAAGATGTCATCGAATTGGAAACACATACGGACAAAATTTGCTTCAAATAATAATTAAATTCACCTCCTATAAATACTTTTAGCGTATTTGGTCTCTTAAGAAACAGTTAAAAGGTTCTGAATTTATTTTAGCAGAATCCTTATCCGTCACAGAACACAGTCTGAAGCATATGGGGGTGTGATTGTGTTCACCGTATCAGTGATTTGTGCCTTGAGTTGTTCAACAGAGATAATTTTGACTTTGTACACAAGTCATATGACAAAAAATTAAAAGGTGTAAGTTCGGGCGATTTTGGTACCCAAATCTGTGGCGACATTCGCCCAATCCAGCTATCAGGAAATGTCTGTTGAAGGTAATCGCGTACTATGTGGCCAAAATATGGAGGTCTCCCGTCCTGTTGGAAGATCCCAACATCAAGAATCCCGTCTGGAAACAGTTGTGGATCCAGAAACATTTGCAGCATATGCGGGTAGGTCGTCGAGTTAACTGTGTTTCCGGCAAAAAGAACGGGCAATACGCACGTCCTTTCATGATCCCTAACCACACGCTTACTTTTGGCGACGCTTATTCTTATTCCAAAGTTGCATATGCTTGAATATCTGCACAGATACAAGTGCCATGACGCAACACACTGCTGTAAGAGATTTCCGGATGCGCCCTAAGGTCACGGGTTGATGCCTTTAAGCTTCTCTCAATAGCTGCTCGCGCACTCGCCACATGTTTACTTGCAATTGCCGGACGTCTTAACCGTTGCTCATTGTGGACACTCACTGTTTTCTTGATTTTATTAACCAGGAGACATATGATCCCTCGTCGATGTATCCAAACGGTACCATTAATGAAACCTTTTCTGAACGGCTGCATACGGCTTGCCTTCAAGTCGCCAACAAACAAAACTGAGGTTCCTTGTGAGCATCTGTCTGAGGCCTAAGGCAAAAGAGGTTCGTTAGTCTATTTCATGAAATGAGTTGTCACTTTTGAAACATCCAGTACCTACGTGAAGCGTAATATTAAAATTTATCGTTACATTATAATATTATAATTTGACTTAGGGCCGCTAAGCGTGTGGCCACGTCCCCAATGCTCCAACCGAAGGTACTACATTGGATTTAAACGCGAAAATAAAACGTGCTTCAAATGTAATCCGACTTCGAAATTAATCGATCCTAAATAAACATCTAACAAACTGAAACAAAACTAAAAATAGGGTTGGAATTATGGTATTCCTAGCGTTGGTTTAGAGTGTGTCCGTTCAACAAGACACACGCGAAAGTAAAAGGGGAGTGATCCGTAATACCGGATAGTAGTCGCCAGCTCTGCTTACAGGTGCGGTCTGAAGGGTCGTCTTAAAACTATCCAAATCTAGCTAACTAATATTAAAAATGGATTCAAATTTTCTACGCATTTGCCAAATATTTTAATAGTGAATCCAGCTATTTTGTCTGCTCTATAAATTTACAAATTCGTCCTCCCTGATCTAAGTAATTTATATTATATCTAGCCTAAATCCGTCCCTAGCTTTCCCTATCTTTCCATAACTGATTTATATTATAATTCGTTACATTATAATACCCAACGAATTTCAAGTTATAAAGTGGAATTAACCTAAACCGTGTGAGTTAGCGTCAATCGATGGGTTTTGCGACACAGCCACACATGCAGTGTCAAAGTCTGATTTTTAAATTCCCCGAGACTTAAATCTTTATAAAACTTTCACTTATTAGCAACCCTGCAGCTCTGATAACCTAGAATCCTCTTACAAAAATTTCCTAGACATACAGCACATACTATGAGGGTCATTCGGAAATTAGTACTCGTTTGTACCGTGTGGAGCGCTGGTGAGTAGAGTAGCATCCGGACCAGTTATAGCACGTTTAGTTATATTGCAGCTGTATATGTGCAATGTTACGCCTCGCTTGTACTGACTGTGTTCTTTCTGTGAGTGTATATAATGTTCAAAAAATAGAGAACGCCGCCAGTTGTGAAATTAGTGCTGTGATTAGATTTCTCAACGCAAGAAATGTGAAACCCTGCAATGTTCATCGTCAACTAAAGGAAGTGTATGAAGACAATGTTATGACTGAGTCATCAGTTCGGCGTTGATGTCGTAATTTTAGTTTGAACAGAGACAATACCCATGATGAAGAGATTCCGGACGATCGTTTGTAATTACGGACGAACTACTGAATTTAATTAACGAATTCGTGAAGGTCAATCGGCGTGTAACAATTGATGAGATCAGTGAAAATTTCAGCAATGTTTCACGAACAGTTAGTTATTTATAAAATTGTTAAAGAACACCGTTATTATGCTTACTGACGAACACAAAACCACCTGTATGGCTGCAGCACTGACTTTTTTGGACCGTTATTCTCGTGAAGGAGACTCTTTTTTGACTCGCATAGTCACTGGTGACGAGTCATAGGTTTGTTATGCAACACCTACAAGTAAAAGGCAATCAATGGAGTAGGATCATGCTCAATCACAAACCAAGCCGAAAAAATTCAAAACGGTCATGTCTACTCGAAAACTCATAGCAACCATTTTCTGGGATTGGCGAGGTGTACTGCTCATTGTTTTCATGCCCCGTGGGGACACTTTAAATGCCGATGCATAATTGTGTGACATTAAAGAAATTACGGCGAGCAATTCAAAATCGACGGCGAGGTCTGTTGTCTAGCGGCGTCCTTCTCCTCCACAACAATGTCAGGTCTCATACTGCTCGAATAACAGAACAACTTGTTCAACAATTCAAACGGGAAACTTTTAACCATCCACCCTACAGCCCAGACTTGGCACCCTCAGATTTTCATCTGTTTACAAAACTCAAGGACTTTTTGGCAGGAAAGAAATTTTGAAGTGATGATAAACTGAGAGCAGCTGTGACTACATGTCTCAATCGATTGGCGGCAGAGAAGTACGAAGTTGGCATACAAAAACTCGTCTCACGTTATGATAAATGCTTAAATTTGCGAGGGGACTATGTGGAGAAGTAGTGTAAGGTTTGTTCTTTTTAAATAAAACATTAAAATTTGTTAAGATCTACTAGTTTATTTTTCATTCAAAAACGGGTACTACTTTCCAGACGGATATCGTATAATTAAATTTCTTGCAGAATTTTCTCAAATATTACTGGTAGCAACCGTTCTGCCCTAGAGTCCATCTTTTCTCCAAATAAACCATTGCATGATAGTAGAAATCAAGAATATTCCACACCCCTTACGTAGAAATAATTAGTATTATTTTCTTAAAATGTCAGCCCAATAAGTTTTGCGTTGTTAATATTTTTTATTTGTTACCGGAGTTTAAATATTAAGCAAAAAACTTACAATATGTGCACAATAGCGTTTTTTTTTGGAATCAGCTAATAGAGAAATATATCATTAAAATGCTAAAGCTCTGATAAAATATCGTTCACTCGTGCATAATGCAAGCAGCTCCAGTTGGAAAAGAAGGAGAACGATACCTCCAGACGTTATATACCTTTCAGCTATTCAGTAGTCTATCAGTAAATTGAACTCTCAAATAAAAACTGCAATATAATTTATACAGCTCTACATAAATACTGAGCTGCTGGTATTGTCATTTTTTACAGTTTCGGTGGCTAATTGGGAGAATGAGAATAATGTAAATGCTGGCTGTCTGGTTAGACAAGTAAGTAGCAAATGGATGTATGAGGTACACACGGACATTATTCTGTTTCTGCTTGTCGACTTCGTGTTATGGAGAAACATTCCATGTCTGCAATAATTTTTGGAGTGACAGAGTTTATGCATTACACACAAGACTACTTCTGTTGACTTATTTTAAACCTCGTTTATAAAGGATGTACAGTTTGAACTTAGAGCAAATTTAGGGGGCAGTTGTCAAGTGATGCAACAAGAATTCATTTTTGACCCACTATGAAATAGTATGCGCACTTAAACTTTTTTATAGGAAAAAGGAGTATATTGCTTTAAAGAATCGTAATTTATAGATTTAATCTAAAATAAGTAATATCTCATGAATATAAATCCGTAGGGAATAAAAGCGATTGTGCATTCAAAGCGCTTTACAGAATCCAAATCTAGACGACGCGATGAATGAAATATTTATAGAAAAGTTGAAGTGAAACTGTCTGCGCTTTATATACGATAATAGTCGTCTCTGACCTCCGAGAATATAGGTTAAACCTCTTTGTTAACTGCACATTTCTGAGACGTTCGAAACGTCTTCATAAGTAACGTTTTATTGGTTTAATGAGGGTTGACACTTAAATATTGGATTAATATTGGTATTTCTATCAAGCCGTGACGTAATAAACAATATCGATATAGTGTGGGTAGAATATGTGGGACTAAACAAATTTACAATGTTAGGCATTTAGAAAATGTAATAATATGCTGGTTAAACAAAACGTATTTGATTGTGGTCAATTGCCTTCATAAATTATAGCTTAAATGTTTCGACTCCAAAATTAGGTGTAGTCGAAATCACGAAACAATGCATACACGTCATAGGTTGCTGAAAAAAGCGACATACTGTAACAAGTTTGTTTTCCGGCAGTATTTTGATGGATATTTGTGCTATTATTTTGATAGAAGGTTAGTTCCAGCCTTATATTTCTGCACATTTTTAAGTAATAAGTAATAATAAATTTTACGATTCTGTTAACCTCTTGTATTTATTACCTGTTGTTTTAATCTAACTTAAGCTTCAAAACTGGGAGCATCATTTCAAGGTGTGCGGTGACAAAAAATAACATTTAGAAGTGTCATTGTAAGACTTCTCTCTTTCGATAAGTAGAATGATCGTTATAGCGGTTGTCAAGCGATTGAATATGTGTACTTCCACCTGAGCTGTTGGTTCGGAAAGTCAGATAAGCAGCATGGTCTTGAGCAATTATGCTTGGTGCCGTGTGAGGAAAGAGAATGGGGAAAAGTAGTGAAAACGTCATATTAGTACATTCCTATCGACGCTTTTCCGATAGTTAAATGTATTAAACAAGATGTTAAAAATATAGGCATCAGAATTACAGTAAGTATTAACCAACCTCATGGCAATTGTTAATTTCTTTTTGTAGTGCAAATAGGTAACGTGGATATACGTGGAGATTTGTTAAATTTAACTTAATTATTGAAATTAGGTGGTTTGGGAAAATTACAACATGATTCACGGTGTTATAAAAAACTTAAGTTTTATAAAACGTTCCGGAAATGGTATAGATACATCACAGATATTTCATCGAAAGGTAAACCATCTGGTATGTTGTTTGTTCTACACGGACGTTTAAACCGTGACCACATCTGGATTACAAAAAAGTGTTTTTTTGTTTTACTTAATTTGGAAATTTTTAAGCTACGATATTCTGTTAGACCTTATAAAATCATTGTGAATGCGAAGAGAACCTTATAGACTCCATTTTTATTTTCGATAAGTGCAGATAAAAAATGATAGAGGGCAGTGTACATTAAGGGCTAACTTATAGAAGTATCAAATTTAAACTATCAAACTAGGAAAATAATAATTATTCAGGTTTAGAAAACTAAATTATTTCATTTTAGACAACAATCGTTGGTAATTATAATATTCCGAAGTTCAAAATTCACTGGTCATTGATCAGATTAAATATGCTTAATTGAAACTCGTACATGAAAGAGAAAGTTAAGTAGAATTAATATTAAAATATAAAGTTTATCGTAGTACTACCCAAGACTAATTAAAATTTTGTTAGTATATCATTAGTCAATCTTGAAATTCAAGTTTAAATATCAATAAGAAGCATGATTGCTAAATTTTTAAGATGTAGAAAATAACAGCACTAAGTCTAATTTTTTATGACGTACTCTTGTTGAGAAAATTATTGTATATAGTTATTTTTGTTAACTGGTAATTAAGAGAATAGAAACTTATTTTGGTCACGTCTATGATTATTATTTGGAATGAGGTGAGATTTGGTTCTTGGTATTTTATAAATTTTTTTGAGATAATTAGCAAAACGCATAAACTGTGCTAGTATTAGTTTGGTTTAATTACATGAGTAGCAGTGCATCTTTATCAGCAATATCGAGCAAGAAGGTAAGAATCTTGTAAGGGTTATATTTACGCAATATATTTGTATAGTGGTATTGGGCTTAAGTTTCTGCATTCGCTTTATACAAAGAAAATAAGGTTAGTCATTTATTGTATTTAAAAATTCGCTGGCACCAAATTCACTTTATTTTTGCTCGTAATTCAACCCCGACCCAAGCTCATGATCTACCCAGAGCAAATCATTCTACTAGCCGCTTAGTCTTTAAAGGTTTCCTTATTTATGAGCCGTTTTTCATCTAAACTAACTTCGGGCTTCTTACATCGACAGGAAATTTTCGTTAATTACTCTTGCGCCTTTCACTTGGCAAGATATGAGTATAAACTTACATACACCCATGGAAAAAAGTAACAATACTTTCAAATCGTTGTATTAAGTATGCTCCGATTGATCCTTTAAAAGTATGTCCTTTTTTAATTCAGAAACCTATGGCGTGATTGAATTCTTTCGTGATTTGTACTATAGTAATAAATTCTTTTAATCTGTAATAGCGGTCGAAAGTGTGCATAACTGTTGTCACCAATTTTTTTCCTGAGGTTTGAAAACCAACAGTAAAATTATTAAATACGAAATGGATCGTACCACTTTTCAGATTTAACACCAATTATTAAATGCTGAGTAAAGTACAAAATAATTTTTTATATGGAGAGCTCTTAAAGTCGATTCTGCCGAACAGTGTTCCTTATTGCGGATCCTGTAAGGAACATTTTTACTATTTTTTATTCGGTTTGCTCACAAATACAAAGCAACCTCAATGTACTGAAATGCCGCTGCAGATATTACGGATGATAATTACTACAACACGATGACTAACTATATTCATTACTAAGTTCGACTATGTAATTTATCCACACAAGCACTTAATTCATATACATATTACACGTATTTATTTTAACGATTTAACCAATAACTCATATCACAATACTCGCGGATTTATTCTTTGACTGAAATTAAAAGCTCTGCTGAGATTTGCAGTTTAATATACGGCACAAAATAGCGTCCAGAAATTGTCAAAAACTTTAGAAATTTTTTAGATTCTTTGCTATTGTATGTTCTATGTTGCTTTCTTAAATTTACTGTTGTAACAGTCAAAGTGCATTCGAAGAACATTAAGGTAATTATTAGTTGTTATTTATTATTATTATCAAGTTAAAAACTATTACCCGTACTTTGAATTCTTCACGTGTGTGATGATTAAAACGAGCCAAAAAGATATTCAAAGTTTAAAAAAAATTTTTGTGAACAGACTGCAGAATTTTGAAATACGACTATAAACTGCACTGACCTGTGGTCCTCGTGATAGTAACATATACGTAAGCAAATTTTTAATGAATTTTGTGTCTTTAAAACAAAAATAACTAAACTTGTGCAACAGTTAAATGGTCCTTTAACTGCCTTAGATAACTACTCACGTAGGAATTGTCTGGTGTTACATGGCGTTCCTGAACATAAAAATGAGAATCTGTATTTACGTTTACTTGAAATTTTTAGTTCCAATCTAGAAATTGAAGATGTTTTAGAAAGATGCCATCGAATTGGAAACACATCCGGAAAAAAAGTTGCGTCCGATAATAATTAAATACTGTTAGCGTATTTGGTCTCTTAAGGAACAGCTAAAAGGTTCTGAATTTATTTTAGCAGAGTCCTTATGTAGCATGCGATATCGTTTGTTGCAAATTGTATAGGCTAGGTGTAGACCAAGAAACGTTTGGACGTCAAAAGGGACTTTAATTATATTATTAAACACTGATGAAAAGCGTTTTATTACAATACAACAGAAATGGGAAGAGTTAAGCAAAAACCTGCCGCACTCAGTAGAAACTACAACTAAACTTCCTCTCCGACAATTACGTAGTAAAGCGTATTCGAAGAAGTAGGTCATTCTTTTTCGCATTGCATTTACCTTGGCTTTATACGTGAACGGGAATATTTTTCAAAACTAGCTCGATAAATTTTAGCGGTTTTTATTTTTTACGATGCCTGCTAATTATACGGTTAATCTGTCAATATTAAGAATGCCCTACGATATGACGCCAATGTTACAAATTAAGATACAATGCGTGTTCTAAACACGTTTAAAATAATTGAAGAGGGTTGAAGTACCATATTTGCACGTGAGACGCGGTAGTACTGAATTTTAAAGACGTTTAAAGCTTTTACGCGTACTAGTTGCAAAGATTGAAAAATCCCTATGCCGACGGCTAACTTGGCTATCACCTCAAATAAGAGTTGGAGATGGGTTAGGTTAAAATTTTCTTAGCTAAACTAAAAACACTTTAAATTTAAGTTGGACGCCACTGTATCTGGCAAGTATTAATAAAAAAATTATAATTTTAGGGTAGATACAAAAACTGTTTCCGAGTTGATAATTTTAAAATTTTCGACTTAATTTCTTGAAAAATTAATCAGGCTTTTTTAATATAGAGAAAATTACCAAAATACAAATACTTCTATTCCATAAAAAATAATTTACTTCAAATAATAACTATTTGACAAATAAAAGAGTTCTCAGGCTTAAGTTATCTTAAAAAACTGTTGAACAAAATTTTATTACAATTAATTCTTCGAATGAGTATCAGATCTGACGGTCATGTACAAATTTAATATAAAACTGTAATTTCCAATAATGTTAATATAAATCCAATTTCAGTATATAAGCTTTACCTTTTATATGCTTATCTTGAGTGAGAGCTTCAAATATAACAAAGTTTAAAGAAAGAGTTTTTTCAAGAGACAAAATATACAGTCGTAAAGAAATACACGCGGTTACTCAGTCGGATGATGAGTCTTACAAACCGGAATGATGATGTTTTCGTGGCTAGAAACGAATTGTGGGAAAGGGGGTTGGGGAACAAATCTGTTCAAGGATTCAGCAAAATTAACTTTCTCTTAACCACTAGCCACTGACTGCTACTGTTACGTTGGTTGCGTCGAGGTTCCAGTTGGTTGCTCGCCGTTGTAGGATGCAGTGAATTCAGACTGATCTCAAATTTGAAACATATCGGCCTTCCTGACTTGCTGTTGTTTTTATTGTTTTGCACATACCTACATTGAGCTATTGGTAATTTTGCACGAGAGGTTCTATTTTTTCTTTTATTTAACCTATGGGTATTTGCGCTCTAACAAATATAAATTAATGCACTTAATTTTTCACCACTAATTCTCAGCATCATCGACTCCCATCCTGATTGCCTCGAAGATTACGTAGAAATGAGAAAAATTTATAAGAAGAATTCGACATGGCGAAATCTTATCAGAACAAATGCTTGGCGACCACGCACCGTGTTAATGAAACAAGTTGAAAACCTTGAGATATGTTGTCAACAAGAAGTTACTCACACGGACTTTGACAAATTAGAATGCTATTTATAACTTTCTAAGTATGGGTTTAAAACACCTGAATTGTTTTCTATATTATTGTGGCTACATAATGTGGAACTTAGCCTTGCAATTTAACTAAACTAAGAAATAAAAAATCGTAAGTTGCTTTCCATATGGGACTAAGTACATTTTTGTTATATACTAAAGAAAATTGTTACAATATGTATGCTATATGTCTTAATGTCATCCGTAAAAAAGTTTCCTCTGGACTTATGAACTCATTGATCCTTCCAACGCATCCGTAGGTATTTGGCACGTCAAAGACCTTAAATCCGACCATTCTGATGATCCTGATGTTCCTGATATTTCACTATTTTCTTTCTTGTCACACAAACGCAGCAAACCCCGTTCTCTGTACTCGTGTTCTAAATTCATATGATGCTTCCGCCTTACTTTAATATTCTCTTTTCAAATTTTGTGCTTGTTCCTAAATATTTTTATCCTTTCTTTCCTTTCTCGCTCCACATCCATCATTTTCCTTAGGCTGGCTTTAATTGTTGTCAATCCTGGTACTGACCTAGGTTGATTTTCTATCTTCTTCCTGTGGAATATGCTTTACATGTCTTTTTTCTTTTTTCATTTTCTCTGGAAACTGCGACTTAGTCGACTTTTCAGTATATAATTTTTTATTTTCTTTGATTATCTTTCTTAGATGAATTATAGTTACAACAGCTTGAAGTATATATTCCATGTTCGGGTTTTCTTCTCGTTCCCTAGCATACTTTGACGCATGACCGTTATGTTTCGTTTATGCCATTACTGTTGGTTTTCTTTATTGTTTCGTTTATTACTTTTGATTTTCTGCAGTAAACCACTTCCTTTCTTGAGGTTGAACACTCTGATGTTTCTTTCTGAGATACATCCGTCCTTTGACGACTTTTGCAGTGTTAATGCCATTTCATTTTCGGCCACGTTGATTGCTACGCTATAAATTTCATTTTCCTATAGTTTTGTACATTCCTGACGTTAACCGGTACTTTGAAACTTAGAACCAGATAATCTTTTTTCTCTTGGCTTCTCGTTTTGTTTCTGTTTTGTTGTCTAATAGAAGTTGCCTTTCTGTCCGTACATTTGTTGTATTGCTTGGTCCGTTGTTTTGCTTCCTCTCCCGACCTTCTAGTTTTGGTAAGGGGGAATTTGTTACGTTCCATTTCGCAGCTTGAATATCTTCTGCATTTTGCACTCTGCACTGTTTTAATAAATATTTGTTTTTACGTTTCGAAAATTATACGTTAGGATTCATTGTAGTTAAATGACCTAGTTTAATTGTAAATAGATAGAAGTCTTATTTTGACTGCTAAAGATATGTTCAAAGTTGTTTCTATGGGTTTTCCGTGAGTATTTTTTAGCGAACAGTTTTATAATACGTTCGTTGAATTGACTGTGTATATTTCGTGTGTTCGTTTGCATGAGTTTTATTGGGAAAAATATTATAAGCCTAACCGGGCAGTTACAAAAGGTTTATGTTGAAAACTTGCTTTCCTTTTATGTGCTTGGTAGATATTTGAAGTGCGATGTTTTTTCATCAGAAGTTTTAATGTTTTTAGCCAGGATTTTAACCCACATTCGTTGTTCTTTGTGCCAATGGTTACTTGGCCATAACTCTGATGTGCTACGGGGTACAAAAATTTATAAACATGCTGGAATATACCCATAATTATTCTGTTTATTTTTCTGTGTTATTAGTTGAGTGTTGTATGTTATTGTATTAAACAGACTAGTGTTCTGTCCGCATGTATATGTTGTTAAAAAAAATAAAAATGTTTAGTGTATATATATATATATATTGCCGTGGCAGTCGGGGATTAAACCTTAAACATCAAGCCCCAGCGTTGGGCCGTCATAAAAGTGCCGTGGCAGTCGGGACGGTCTCCTAAATTCACTATCAAAATTCGTGCCCCACCAGGTTCAACATAAAATTTTACAAAATTCAAAAATTTTAAAATAAAATTCCTTACTTTTTTGATTTCTACTTCTACTTTTCTTCAGCAGCTTCCATGGCTAGCTCAGCTGTGCCTCTTCTCGGATACCTAAATATACAACCATTCTTCCTTCACACTCGAACACCATTCAATTTTATTTACCGCTATTTACAGACAAATTATTCACATGTATAAAAACAGTTTGGTACACTATTACAAACTCAAAATGTGATATGTTTTAAAAGTCCTTGATTTTACTTATTTGCAAACAAATTTACTGAGAAATGAGTAGATGGGCCCCACATATTACCCTACATTGACTGAACACTGGAGTATGGTGAGCTCATAATAACCCAGTTTATTTAGTATATGCCTTTTACCTTGCATAGATTAATATAAAAGTTATAGACCCGTTTACCCGTTACAATCTAATTTATATTCAGAATAAAATTTAGTTAGTTTTAAATACACCTTTTTTAATTATTTAAGCCCCAATAAATTGTCCAGTACATGAATCTTTTCCAATAAGTTTATATAACCATCAATACAACTCAAAATTCACTCACACAGCACCAAAACTTTTCAAAAGTTTATCAGACAACAGAGATTTGAAATAAACTACCTGGAGAATGCTTCAGGCTTCCATTGCTTCCACGACGATCACTAGAACACCTTGGCTTCATGACCATGCGCTGTGATACACAACGGATTCACAGACGATACCCCATTTGCGAGCAAGCGCCTTGTTTCAAAGTACCTTTCCATAACAGCATACACTCCTGGTTGTTTGTGATGTTTACTCACGTATATTATGCTTCTATTTATTGATTTTTTAGCCTAGTATAGTAGTAGCCAGACCTCTATTAATTTAATATACACTACTCGTATTTCGTGTAAATAAATAGAAGGCCACTACTAATAATTTAAACGTGCTAGCACTATATTTACTGTAGTATTAACATATCTAATACTCATATAACAAAAACTCTACTATAATGTTGGTCTATTGTAGTAAAGTTGTATAAAGGCGACGAGAAGACAAAAGAGACAAAGAGAGCTTTAATAATTTCCGTTTAATATTTATATTAGTTCAAAATGCTACCCCCGGACACACTTCACGTGAAACGCTTATTTTCAAATTTCAATTCTACTAATTTTGAAACAACCGTGTTGAAAATTCCTGAAATTTACTCCGTCCACGTGCCGTACGTATCCGAAATTGCTCCCACCTGTCGCTTTCGTCTATGTTTGTAAACTGTCGGCTCTTAACCAATGATGATATCCTCTGTCGTCATAAAACTCCGCCTGTACTATGTTTATCTCTGTCTGATGCATGTCTGCTGTCGCGTTCAAAACCCCACTTGCGTTATTGAAAATCGATATTGCTGACAGCTCATCTCTACTCCACGTGTATTAGTACGTGCGTTTTTAATACCAATGTTTTTTTATCCCCGTCTCTATCTGTAGTATATATATCCGATCGTGCATTTTCCTTGCTCTTTAAGAACTTTGTTAGCTTGTTATTCAAACCAAACAGACGGTTTAAAATATTTTCTATGAAATCCTGTCCTAATATGCTCATAAATTCAACAAATGTAACATTTTTTAAAACGCAGGTGTTCGTTAATTATCGCCCGTTTACCACAACAATTCTTAGATTTTATATTTCGTCGTATCCGATACAACAGACGTTTGCTTGTTACTAAGAAAACTTTTGCCTTGGATTTATTGATTTTCTTACCCCAGTGGGTTTCCCTATGCTTTTACGTGTTGAATTAAAATGAATTAAAATTTAATTATGGGTATTCTATTTGTTTTAAAACTGTTTCTCCTTATGTACTTTTAACCTTTTAATCATTAATTATAAAAATACGTCAATACTTGTCCGTTCTCCCTAAATCAATTAAATAAATTTTGTGCGTAAATAATTTGTTCTTTTTTCTATACAGGGTGGTTAAAATGTTATTGTTTACCCCAAATTTAACCCTTTGAACATACACACACACATATTATAAATTAGAGGATAAAGGAATTATTACCCAATACCTGTGAGCATATCCACCAACACACACTGGATCTAATATTGGTAACCTATAAACAGCAACATCGCAAGCTCTTCTTGCTCCTGCAGCTAAGAGGGTTCGGGAAGGATTTATTTTGACTGAATGTATATCAGCCTTATGATCTGATCCTAATAAGGAAACCCAGCAACTTAACAATAACGGTATTCGATTTAATGAATGAATGACCACGTTATACACCATTAGCTTACTGCATTCAGTACCGAAAATAACTTGTCTATCACTAAGCCATTGTGAGCAAAACATCTTATTCGTATTCCCGAAATCAATAGAAGTTTTCTTAAATATTTCATGGAATAGCATATGCCGTGTACTAAATTGTGGATTTACTGACCGAATGTTTTTAGTGTCAAGTTCTTTCGTATGTACATTCAATATTCGTTTACTATTTTATTATATTGACTAAAAAGATATTATACCTGTAAATTACATATTATTTTGATGACCAAAATCCAGGAACTGCTGATTATTATTATACTACAAATGGTCAAGGAATTATCAACAATATATGGGTTTTCTATGACTATTTTTTAGCAAACAATTTTATAATACGTTCGTTGAATTGACTGTGTATATTTTGTGTGTTAGTTTGCGTGAGCTTTATTTTAAAAATATTATAAACCTAACCGGGCAGTTATGAAAAGTTTATGTTGAAAACTTGCTTTCCTTTTATGTGTTTGGTAGATATTTGAAGTGAGGGTAAAAGAATTATTACTCAATCCCTCTGAGCATATCTAGAGGCAAATCACTTTAAGAAGAACCCAACGTCATCATGCGCACAAAGCAAAAATTGGTTAGGAACAGTTCATTATATGTAATTAGGGATGGTAGTATTCAGGTTTTAGTGGCGTAGAGTTTTATGATCAACCAATCGGAAATTACCTTGTAAAAGTTTTAGATTTCATTACTATTTATTTTTACTTGATACACAGACGGACAGTTTTAAACCGCCATCTAACTAATATAAAATATCTTTTATATAACAATTAACATTAATAAAACAATAAGTTACTCAACAGATGTGTTTGTAGAACACTAGAATGAGATAGAACCCACTTAAGTAGGCCATGGTGTTCAATCATTTGCTTTATCGGATTTTACAAAATAACCTAGCTATAGCAGTATTTTTTAGGGATATTGATGCACACAACTCATATGGCGATATTATATTAAAAATTTTAAATTATAATTTAATTGGTTATGTTTATTTTTTACTATTTAACGCCATATCTTCCGTTTATACTGTAATAACTCAACTACGCCACTGTTATTACATTTCTGCGCAATCTGGCATATGACGTTGGGTTCTTCTTAGAGTGATTTGCCTCTACCAACACACACTGGATCTAACGTTGGTAACCTATAAAGAGCAACATCTCAAGTTTTTCTTGCTTCTGTAGCTAAGAGGGTTCGGGAAAGACTTATTTCGATTGAATGTATACCAGCTTGTTGATCTGATCCTAATAAAGAAACCCGGCGACTTAACAATAACGGCATTCGATGTAATGAATGAGTGACTACGTCATATACCATTAGCTTACTGCATTTAGTACCAAAAACAACTTTCAGGGCGATTTGGATTGTGCGTTCTTTTGTCTACCCCCCATCAACGACTGAGACATGTATTTTCTTTCTTCTCTTCTCTTTTATCGTAATTTAGGCGAACATTCCGTTACTGATTTTGTTTTTTTCTTCTCAGCCCGTTCGTCTATAATAACAACAGAATAAATAACACTAAAACTAAAAAAGGAGTAAGTAGCTACTTAAAACTTGGTAAAATTACCTAAAAACTCCGAAAATAGTTTAAAATGAATAATCTATCAATTGTAGACAGGATTTAATTTAAATAGGAATTTGTGCAGTAAATTAAGGGATAAAACACCAAAAAATAAACTGGCAGTTGTGCCGTATATATCAGACAAAGTTTGCGATATCTAAAAAATCGAACTAACGGATACGTATGCGGAAAACATAACCAAGTTGTCATCACAAAGCACAAAAATCAAACTAAAAACAAATTTGAATATAATAAAACAAAGAATTTAAAAACAGAAGTTAACAAAAGAAAGCGAATACCATGAAATGAGATACATAAATAAAAACTCAAGCATATTAGCAAAATACAATATACTCTAATAAAACAATTAATAAACAGAACGAATATCAAAGAGCACGTAGTATATACACACGTGCATCCAAACTTAATAAATAACAAGTAATATCACTAAACTAATATGCTCTCAAGAATTTTAAACTTCATTAGCTATTATAATGAATTAACTTTTTATCGATTGAAGTACAACATTGAATTTACCTATAACTGCAAACGACTATATATGTTGTAAATATATATTCATTCAAATACATTAATACAAAAATGTAGTTATAAATCATTGAATTTTTGATAAAAGGCTAAATAACTGATAACGGTAAACCATCCTCAAAGAGTAAGGACGAAGTCTTACAGACTCTCTGCTGACATTTTATTATATTCAGTTATTTAGTGGTCATCTAAAGGGTGTATTGGGACTTAAAAGAAACTCAAGTGCGTCCATTTGTATAATTTATTTTGGTATTTGGAATTTTGCTAGAATTAGTGTGACCATCTGTCTTGCAATGTAAGTGAAGTCCTATTTGGAAGTTATGATAATCCTTTTTTATTTGTTTTCCTGGATCAGCAAAAAACCAAGTTCGTGGTATTAGACCACAACTACTTAGTCAACCAAGACGAAAAACTTGAATTTGAAAACCAAATTCAAAGTTGAATGTTCTACGTGTTTAAATTTTATTGTAGTTAATTGCGTCATCTTGAAACGATGTATTTGTAAAAAATTATTTGGTTCAGTTTCTAGTTTCAGTATATTTAATCTCGACTGCATTTCTAATAATTTTATTCAACTGTCTTGTTGATTAGTGCAGCACAGGCCGACGAGCCCCTAACGACCATGAGATTGACTTCGTAGAAGTGAGTAATATAAAACTTATTTCTCATATTTGCCCACGCAAGGAGTAAAATATGTGATTTTAGAATTTTAAAATTTTGCGCCATAATCCCTTAGTTGTGATTATAGATTCTGCTACTGGCTTTACACTTTTTCTTCTAGCGCTATTATCTACCTAGCTTATGGAAGCCTATGTGGCAGAATGCTAGCTCTTTTGAGATTAACCTTTTTATTTGTCGTAAGGTTTTTATCAACAACCACTTTTTTATCAGAACCTTTGACATTCACGCAGAGGACCTGAAACGACTTCATAATAATGACGATCTCTAAATACATGTATTTGTTTACTACGGGTTTTGGCATTCATGCCAGCTTATTGTTTTGTAATTTATAACTTTTGTATTTATAAACTCGACTTTATTGGTCAACTTGGACACGCTATTAATTTTAAATGCTCTAGAGTGGCTAGGGAAACATCTAAATAAAGCATCATATGAGAGCTTAGGCGCTACTTATATACAATGTAGTTTTAACATTGTATGGGTTATAAAATTTTCAGTTCAAGAAATAGCTCAAACGCTCGTTAAATTCTGCATTCGAGATACATGTGTCGGCCAAATAAATCAAGCACAACTTGTTATAAATAACCTATATTGAAATAAATTTTTAATTTCTAATACGAAAATAACTAAAAAATTTGTGTTTTAAGCTTCTAAATTATTATACTCCTCCTATTTTGTGTACAGGTTGAATAAACATCTTCATTAAAATTTTATTAGCAATACAAATGTAGTTCTTAGTTTTTCTTGAGACTGAAACGCGAAACGCTGACTATTCAAACAGCCTGTTTTTAACGTGATTTCTTTCAGACGGTGCAAAACTTGTGAAAAATAATATATGAAAGAAGACGGTTTATCTAGTATAGCTTTGCACGATTTGACACCAGGCTGTGAATTAAATATAATCTTTATAATGATAGCAGCATATACATACAGCATACACAACATCCAGAAAGAAATTCTTTCAACCCAGCAAATAAAAGAAGTACGTGGACTCAAAAATAGGTCTACAAGATGAGCTTTACTATATTGAAGAATGGTGCATAACGTACTTACAAATTTATTCAGTTATCCTACCATAACATTGTCAGTAATTGTATAAATGCGTTCAAATATCACATACTAACATCGAAACATTTAAACATACTATTAATAAAACAATCCCTTCGTTTTTAATTATTTATCAATCGTAAAATTTATATTTACATCAAAAATAATATCAAGGACAAATATCTAAGGTTCAACAACTTTTAAAACACCAAATTAGGCATTTGATCAATTTTCAAAATAGGACACATAACATAATTGTACAATATCTGTAAGTTTTATAAATCTTACTTTGATAAAATATCCACTACAAACAGTTTATTTATCTTTGTGGCATCTAAAAAATTATCGTACCTTGTTGTTAAAAGATGTTACAGGCAGAAAAGCTACTAAGTATGTATTTTCCAGTAAAATTATAAAATGGGGTGGCCTGTAAAACAAAAATTAAAGGGGGGTCACCGGCACTAGCTAGCGGAAGATCGTGGATCATATAGAGGGTTAAAATTTTGAAAAAAGGGTTAAATTAATTTATAATATACTACAAAAGATTTGGCACTTACCTTTCATAAAATATTGTGGCTTAATGACAATTGCCAAGGGCGCCAGACAAGTCGAGAATGTCCAAATGTTCGTACAAAACCTTGAGAGACTTGTCATCCCAAGGAGGACAATTGTTTCTTTTAATCAATTCCTCACTTTTTTACTACCTATAAAAAAAATAAGAAAAACTATTGACTTAATCAACGGCAAACAAAACTATTTAATTCACAGAGCAAGAAACGTGAACCTCTTACATTCATTGATCTTAAGTTAGAAATTTAAGTGAATAGGTGACTATGGAATTTATGAAAATTTTGAGTACATAAGTAGTTCCCAAACACTTGTATATGAAAGAAAACTTATATTATAAATCGTACACTAAATTAATCCTACGGTTTATGGCCAAAACGTCCTAACAAATAAACTAACTAAAAATTGGTCATGCTACTTAACTATAAAAACTTACTTACTAAAAATTGTCCATTGTTTGAGGGTTTGTTTTTCAACGTAGAACAGTTCTTAAGTTTGGGACGAGAATCTCGCTTGTTGCTTCTGTTTATAATTTTTAAAGAATTGACTGGCACACGAACCCGGCAGAATCTCCTTGACAATATCACTTACTTGTGCGTCACACATCTACAAGTTTTTTAATAGTTACCTTGTATCACTATAAATCCGCGAACATATGGGCATAACCCTCGCGACCTGGAAGAGTATCACTCCTTTCCAATTTTTACAATCGTGATACAAAGTGAAATATTATAGCTGTGATGCCGGAGAACGCTATCCGCGAACTACGTTTCTTTCTACTTCTTGACCACGGACAGCCCCATTGGAAAAACTTCCTGTCTTTTGGCTAAAGCCTTCAGTTATATAGACTAATTCCTACCCTAATTATTATGTACGTCATTTTCTGTTATCCAATGACTAAACAGAACCTCCCACAAAACAAGATTTCATAAACCAAATCCAACCCCTTTTTAGATGAGAGTCACGGGAGCAATTATTTTCCCAAGGGTTTAAATTATATTGTACCTTCTACGAATTTCTTAATTATTGAAATGTGGACCATATCTATGAAGACAGTAGTCTGCCATTAACAAAGACCGGCTAACCTACTTGAGCCGAAATGGATTTTAAATACAATGTATGTCTCCAGACTACTTAAAATTACTTGTAATATTTGAACAAATCAAATTGGAAATAGTTTTCGCTATTTATTATGTTTCGTTTCCTATAACCCGCTGTCAATCAACGGAAGTATTAAGAAGGTAAAACTTTTCAAACTGAAATTGGCTTCCTTTATTTACGCTAAAAGGTACTATTACATTTTAATTTTATCAGATTCGTCAGTCTGTAACCGACCTAAACTTTAAGAGGTTTATTGTATTTGATTTACGAGGGTAGACCTTTAAATGATGAAAGCCGCTGGAATTTAGTAGCCTGAAGCTATTTGTAAAGCTGGTCTTTTATTATAAGGGAGCCTGACTAAATATGAAGTAATTTATTGGTGGAAATTTTTGTCTATACTTTATTCAAGTTACTGAATTTTAATTAATTGATCTGTTTATTCATTAACATTACAAAATATTGTTATTAAGATAACACCTCAAACGCTAATATACTCTATTCATGTACAAAATAATCAAATAAAGCAGGAACCTTGAATAGATTATGTAACTATCTAGTTCCTGGTCGCGCGTAATGGCCTTGTGAAGTCAGTCAGCTGCTCTGCTCTTCGCTTCGTGCAGGTACTTGCTTAAGTAAAACATTTTCTTCCATATTTTTAAATATACAAAATCATCAAAAATTTATTCTTTAATTATTATTCTGTCAAATCCATACCAACTAATGGTTAAATTTAATGTTGATTTCATAAAACTTCTGTTTTTACACACGATGTTAAATTAAAATAAGCATCATTTAGTTCGACATGCAGTCAAGTCTTCAAAAGGCTTAAAATATTCAAGACATCAAAAGACTTAGAACAATTATAAGGGCTAAGTTTTTAAACTTGCTGCTATTTATAGGTAGAAACATCGACATCATAAACATTCACTCTTTGTTTCCCAAATTTATTCAGAATACTTAATTTGTACATGCGCGTACAAAATGATACAATACCGATGCACATTCGTAATTTGGTTCTGAACATGTGCACTTTATATTACTGTTTCTTTGAATTTTACGAACAAGCATACTTTCTAGTCTCCTCAAAATTAGAAAAAGTGAAAACGGTACTATTTATGAAATCAGTAACCGGGTCCATATTTTTAGGTCATTCAGATTCTAGTAAAGTACCTCATCAAGTGTTTGTATAAAATACAGCTTCATACAACAAACGTAATATTTGAATTGCAACAAAGCACTAAACTACTTGGTTGCTTTAAATGTTTCTAAACCACTAAATCTGTAGTCATTACAACATCAAGCAGTGTAGTCCGTTGGCAGTATATAAATAAAAGCAAGTTACTAATATTTTAACAAGCACCTATTCTGCTTGGACCTTTATTATAGATTGGTACGTTCGGTACATAGGTTATAATAAGAATCAAGACACTTGGTTCTTTTTTGCGTAATATGTAAGTACAATAAATATTGACTGAGTGCTTATTTTACAAGAAATCAAACAGTTAGGGAGAGTGCTACAGTTAATAATTTACATGTTTGCATTCCAATAGCTTCATCAATTCTATGCGTGATATGGTTTGCAAAGCAACGTGTACCTCTGGCGAGTTTGTATGTATATGGTTATTTTAAATGTGCAGTACAAAATTACTTACTATTAGTCTAATTACTGATTTACGACAGTTGAACGCAGCCGATTAAATGCAGAGACGTTTGAACGCAAAGACGTTGAAACGCGGAGACGTTTGAACGCAAAACATGTGAGAATTATTTTATCACAAATACAAAGAAAAGAGTGCATTGTGCATTGAATTCATCGTATTAGGCTCATTAGATGAATGCCCTTGACCACTGACGTATAAAGGACATGATGCGTTATGCATTCTACTTGTACACTAAAAGGAATCACTTTTGGTATTGAAGTAAATACCACTACATTACTACATTAAACAATGAATAGAAAGGGGTTGGCTTAAATTAAGGTATAAAAGCATTAATATTAGGTAGAGTAGAATTATTATCGGATAGCGGGTGACGTCATATGCGCAATAGGTTTAAATAAACTAGAAACATCAAGATTCAGCATGCTACAGCATCACATACAGGCATCATGCTGGCATTATTGTTTTAATACGTCATCACGCATTGCGTACAATAACATATTGTTTAGAAGCTCCTCGTTTACACCGACAATATATTGAAATGCATAAATTCACGAAATATATCCAGATTATCATATAGTATTAAAGCTTCTGCTTATTTTCAGTGATAATTCTAGGTTCACAATTTCTTGTTTAACAAAAATTTGATGTGATAACAGTAAACATACTCAGCTGATCGCAATAATGTGTGTAAATGTCATTATCATTCCCGCTTTAATTCTCTATTTGGCGTTGGTAGAAAATAGGTCTATTAAACGCATTAATTATATTCTCATATAGATTGGAAGTTTTCCAAAACAAGAAAGCCCAGAGCAAAGAAAAACTGCATGTAATTATTATATTTTGTTTTGTACATTATTGTTTATTACTGAAATATTGATATTAAACTTCTTTTAGAAAAGAAAATAGTATTTAAATCGATCTATCCTTGCTTAGAATGTATCACATTTAACAGTGAGCTTATATTATTTTTATTTGTTAGGAGCGAAAAGACTACAATACTGTATTAACAAAAATATTCCTGGGTTGTTCGACATTTTTGCACTGGTAATACTGATTGTGCAAGCCGTCAATGCTTTCTAGTTTTACTTTTTTATTTTAATTATTAGTATGCCCCCACCCCCTTCAGGCGCGACTTTTTCAAAGTCACCTCCTTCTAATAATAATATTAATATACCTTTTTTTGTTCAGTGTTTTATCCCAGTAAGAAGCTTGTACACTGTTATTTATTTGGAAGCGAGTATCTTCAAATTCGACGAACTCTAAAACAGTTCGTCTCTCAATTCAATATTTTTGTCTGACCTTTGTCCATCCGTATGTAATCTTTTATTTTCGACAATTTTATTATAAATTCTTATTAAGCAACTAAAAGTGAAATGGGAGTGTCTAATGAACCGGAGTCTTAGACGCGTACCCACATTGTTTCTTATTCTGGGCTAACCTACATATTCCCCTGAAATTTGTACAGTCTGCATCTATCACTATCTGCATGCGATAGTCTGATCTAGGTTTATCTCTACCTTTTTTTTTCTATTTGTACTTGTAATATATCCCGTTCTATTTCCTAAAAATGCCTTAGAAGGTATCCTGCCATTCTATTTCTCCTATTTTTTTTTGTTTTCGACAGATATCTATATTCCCCTACTATTTCTAAAACCTATTTATTACGAACTTTATCTGTCCATCCTCATACATCTGAAGCACAACATTCTAGAAGGGTTTTATCTGCTTTTTCTACTGCCCCTATTTCATAGATGTATTGTGCTGTGCTTTACACAAATGCTTTCAACAACTTTCTTCTCGTTTCTATGTTTGTTGTCCTTGAACATAGCCGCTGTTCTTTCTTGTTAGATGCAATTTGGTCACCTTCTATTGTTTTACAATTATTTACCTTATTTCCTTGATATTTAGTGGTATGTGAAGGGGGGCGACTCCGTGGCGTAGTGGTATGTGTGTGACTACTACGCCCAAGGTCCCAGGTTCGAATCCCGACACGGTCCTCTTGAAAAATACACCCTCGTTCAGATGAGAGGTAAAATGGAGGTCCCGTGCGTGAGAGTTGTCACGCCGCACGTTATAGATCTCTACCTTGCTTGGAACAGCAAGGGTTCGGCAAAATTCCAAAATTTTCCAGGTAAAAAAAAACTCGCTTCCTGGCAGTTTAACAAGCAGGTTTATTTGAGAAACTACGTTTAATTAATTTGACCCGTCTAATTTGCTGGGTAGAGTTCATTTGTACCGATGTGAGTTGGTTACCCGAGTTTTAAGGTGCAGACGCCGCTATTCTAGATTTGTTGGTTGCAGTTTAAATCAATAGAATTAGGTGGCGTTTATGTGATAGAATATCTTGAAATATTATTCATCATCTCGTAATTCAACGCTTTTATTACTCTTTAAAAGAAGATTTCAATCATACCTCGGGGATCACCTTCTTTATAAATACGTGTGTCAAGTACATGTGTTGTTGTCGTGTTTGACTTAGCAGTTTGTTTTACAGTATTTGTTCAAGACCTTGAACTCAACCTTCTGGCGACCTTTAGTTTGCTGTCTATCACAAGGCAACTTGAAAATAAATGGATGAGTATTTAAGTTAAGTTTATAAATTCTGTGTATTAATTTGTAACAACCCACTATAAATAAATTAAAATAAATTTATAAAACTTATATACCTTACAACTTTGCAAATAATGTTTTGAGGTTATGAGTATTTTTATATATTACATGCATCCTTGTAATTTCTAAATATTTTACTATATTTTTAGTTTAGTTAAATGCTACTGGTGTGTTCTTGAATATAAATTTACTTGTGTGAAGCTACTTCTACACGAGACTGTTAATTGTATATGCATGGAATAATAATCATTTATTCCAAAAGTATATACAAAGAAAACAAATGATTTATAACAAAAAAAACAAGTAATTCTGTTTTTGAAACTATACGAAGTTTTATGAAAACTGAATTGTTTTATTGCCTCACAAGGGTACATTAGAATTATTTGAGTGAAGTACAAAATTATACAAGGTGTTCAGGTAATGCAGAGATATCTCTAAGCTTAAAATTCAAAATGGACGAAAATATATAAATGTTTAGTGTTTTGATTTATGAGCTTTATATTTTTGCAAACTACCGGTTTTTCTTACAGATGCAGATCGGAGTAATTTGTATTCAAGTGATTAGGTTAATCCTTAGGTTTCCAACATTGAGTCTACTTCTTACTTATCTTGAGTAACCGTAGGTGCTTACAACTACCTGTTATTTTTTATATTTATGTCTTGGCTCTCGAGTTTTTCGTGCTCTTTGTTTTTAAATGGCGTACTTGCCAATCCTAACTCGTCTGTTTCTGTTTGTTTATTTTTCTTCCAGGCGAAGTGACATCGCGCCTACTCTCTGTTTATCCTTACTCTTCCCCGTCTCGGAGTCCTGCAGGGTTAATTCCCAGCCAGTTTATCCTCTTAGAGTTTTCCATTTCTCTTAGCCACCATGCATCTACTTTTTACCCTGGGCTACTCGATTTATTGGCATTACTTGACTTCGATTTAATGTACACTTCCCTTTGGTGTTACAAGATATTGCAAGAACGTATTTGCTATGAACGGGTCACTTTGACCCGAAATTCACTCTATAGTAAAATAAGCACCTTTCGCCGTGACTGCTTTACTCAACTGAAAAGTACACTGGAAAATAAAGGAAGAAGATAAACTCTCACCATTAAATTATAACAGAATGTGAATAAAAAACAAATATCAGATGGGACACTCTGACCCATCCGTAGCACTTACGGCTTAAATACATGAGGAGAAAATTATTTTAGGTCTTTGGGCAAAAAGAAATATTTTATTTATCTAAAATGAAGACCAAACGATAAGTTGAATCCTGGATGTGCATAACAATGTTCGTTTTATTCGAGAGTTTGAAGGAAAATTGTATTTTAGGCAAAAGCTGATACAAATTAGTATTAAAGCTTTCCGAATCTAGGTATTAGACAAACAAATTAAACTAGGCTTATACCTAATTGCTTTCACTAACGACCCACCGAAGAGTAAAAATGGAATCCCTGTACTCTAATTATTTGCAACGTGGGTTGTGAGTAAATACTATACGTTGTAAACCAGTATACGCGAAAACACGTCCATCTATTGTTCGTTATCCTTTAGAGCTATTTCACTCAACTTTTCATTAAAATTTCATTAATAATCCAAATTTAATGTGTCGTGTTCTTATAAAAGCTGAAACATTATATCTTAAGGGTACAAAATTCTATCAAAAAATTGACCTCATTCAACGACGTCATGTTCTTAAAAAAGTAATAGCAGTTTACATGCCTTTTAGCTTAAAATTGATTTTTTATGTTAGTAATTTTAGATGTTAGAGCTATGCCCTGAAATGGTGACATACAAAAGAAAAAGCTCTAAGGTAGAGTCCCGAGAATTGGTTTGTACTATTTTTTAAACGGGGTCCTCCTGAGCTAAAGTAAATTGTGCCAAAGCTTATTTATAATGCTATATATGTATGGACATGTTTGTAGGATTAAATAGCAATTCAATTATGTATTCATAAAATTGCAACAATTTTGAAATTACGTTTGGAGAAGTGGTTATAATCTCAGGGGTATAATAACCGCCACAATGTAAATCAAAACTTCGACATAGCTCTAAGGAATATTTCAGCGGTTTATTCTCACAAACGCGAAAATAAATATGCAAATTAAAGTTATATTACTGAGGGGTGCATTCGTATTTAGGATTTAAAAATGTCGAAACATCACACTTATTCTTTAAAGCTGAAATGCGCGTGACAATGGAACTGGAACGGGTCTAAGTCTAAAATGTTTGAGCCTTTTTCAAGCGTAGAATACTTTTCAAACAAACTATTCATAAGGCTGTATAGAAGGATTTCATCTTCCACTTTCCACATTCCACCTTCCATTTTCCACCTTCCACCTTCCACCTTCTACTTTCCACCTTTCACCTTCCACCTTCCACCTTCTTCTTTCCAGCTTCCACCTGCCGCCTTCCACCTTCCATCTTCCACTTTCTTCGTCCACCTTCCACCCTCCACCTTCCACCTTATACCAACTTCCACCCTCTGCCATCCACCTTCCACTGTCTACCTTTCCACCTCCGCCCTCACCTTCCACCTTCCAAATTTCATCGCCCACCTTCCACCTTTCATCTTTCACCTTTTACCTTTCACCGTTCACCTTTCACCTTTTAACGTTCACCTTTCACCTTCCATCTTTCACCTTCAACCTTCCATCTCCCATTTTTCAACTTCCATCTTCTACCTTCTACCTTCCACCTTCCACCTTTCACCTTTCACCTTTCACCTTTCACTTTCAACTTTCACTTCTCACTTTCATCTTTCACCTTCAACCTTCCTTCTTCCATTTTCCATCTTTCATCTTTCATCTTCTACCTTCCACCTTCCATCTTCCACCGTTCACCTTTCACCTTTCACCTTTCACCTTTCACCTTTCACCTTTCACCTTTCACCTTTCACCTTTCACCTTTCACCTTTCACCTTTCACCTTTCACCTTTCACCTTTCATCTTTCACCTTTCACCTTTCACCTTTCACCTTTCACCTTTCACCTTTCATCTTTCACCGTTTACCTTCTACCTTTCACCTTCCACTTTTCACCGTCCAGCTTTCACCCTTCACCTTTCATCGTTCACCTTCCACCTTTCACCTTTCATTTTTCACCTTTTACCTTTCACCTTTCACCTTCCCCCTTTTTACCTTTCCCAATTTACCTTCTAACTTCCATCTTCAACCTTCCACTTTCCACCTTCCGTCCTTCACCGTTTACCTTTCACCTTTTATTTTTCACCTTTTATTTTTCACTTTTCGCCTTTCACCTTTCGCTTTTCACCTTTCGCCTTTCATCTTTCATCTTTCATCTTTCATCTTTCATCTTTCATCTTTCATCTTTCATCTTTCATCTTTCATCTTTCATCTTTCATCTTTCATCTTTCATCTTTCATCTTTCATCTTTCATCTTTCATCTTTCATCTTTCATCTTTCATCTTTCATCTTTCATCTTTCATCTTTCGTCTTTCGTCTTTCATCTTTCATCTTTCATCTTTCATCGTTCATCGTTAATCTTTCATCTTTCATCTTTCATCTTTCATCTTTCATCTTTCATCTTTCATCTTTCATCTTTCATCTTTCATCTTTCATCTTTCATCTTTCATCTTTCATCTTTCATCTTTCATCTTTCATCTTTCATCTTTCATCTTTCATCTTTCATCTTTCATCTTTCATCTTTCATCTTTCATCTTTCATCTTTCATCTTTCATCTTTCATCTTTCATCTTTCATCTTTCATCTTTCATCTTTCATCTTTCATCTTTCATCTTTCATCTTTCATCTTTCATCTTTCACCTGTCATCTGTCATCTGTCATCTGTCATCTGTGTCATCTGTCATCTGTCATCTGTCATCTTACATCTTTCATCTTTCA
Source organism: Platerodrilus igneus (assembly GCA_036346225.1). Taxonomy (NCBI): domain Eukaryota; kingdom Metazoa; phylum Arthropoda; class Insecta; order Coleoptera; family Lycidae; genus Platerodrilus; species Platerodrilus igneus. The sequence continues at coordinate 598,814 of JARFIW010000333.1, read as the reverse complement.
GGTTTCAGCTTTCATCCTTCACCTTTCATTTTTCATCTTTCACCCTTCGCCTTTCACTTTTCACCTTTCACCTTTCACATTTCACCTTTCACCTTTCACATTTCACCCTTTACCTTTCATTTTTTACCTTTCACCTTTCACTATCTACCATTTACCGGTCACCTTCCACTTTCCACCTTCCATCTTGCACCTTCCAGGTTCCACCTGCAACCTTTCATCTTCCACTTTTCATCCTTCACCTTCTACCAACCATCTTTTACCTTCCTCTTTTTACCTTCCATTTTCCACTTTCGACCTTCTGCCTTCTACCTTCCACCTTCCACCATCCATCTTTAACTTTCCACATACCACCTTCCAACTTTCACCGTCTAACTTCCACCTTCCTTCTTACATCTTTCACATTTTTCCTACCACATTTTCTTTACACGTTCTTACTTTTACATTGTTTTTTATACGTTTTTCCTTCCACGTTCTACCTTCCACCGTTTAACTTCCACCTTCGGTTTTCCACCTTCCACATTTTCTTTACATGTTCTTCGTGCCACATAGTTCCTTAAACGTTTTTTTTTGATGTTCTACCTTCCACTTTAACCATCCACATTTTACTTTCCCCTCAAAGCGTTCCACATTTTACCTGCATCGAACAATTTGAGGTTTAACTTTCTTTTAACTACGCCGTTTTTTTCACGTAATTACGGACATCATTTTCTGTCAAAACGACACAGACACCAATTTCTAACTACGCGATTTTTCGACTACATAACCATTTAACGTTTTTAGTGTAGTACCACCTAACAATAAAATGAAATCAGGATTAGTTTGACATAACCTGTACAGAACACGTGACAAAACTTTTATAGAAAAAGTTAGCTGCTGCTGAATTCGAATCCAGGTCGCCTGAGTACAAACTAAGCACATTAACTATTAGATGAAGACAGGCATATGCAAATTATTACTAGATACGATTTTTATTAGTACGACATAATTTCTGTACAGCTTTACTAATACATGTATAATAGATTCTTTAATTATAGTTAAATCTACTAACACAATTCATTGCCAATAAATACTGCGTTGTGTTAAGCACATGTCAAACGATTATCTTCGTGTCCACAATGACTTGAATGATCACTCTTATGTCGCAGCTCTTTGAGACTTGGAACGATAAATATTTCCACATTTTGAACGTGCTTATTTGGCAAATACTTAAAAATAATCCACACCCTTTTCAATCCTTTCACATAGACAGCAGCATACTCTTGTATAATCTTTTGCAAGTATAGCGTCAGAATAACTGGCGAAAATTTTTTTGTTACCGGATTCTCCCAGCTAAGTCCATACAAGTGCTTCGGGATCCATGCGTTATGTTTCTTAATATATTCACTTAAATAGTCGAGAGGCATCTTTAATATTTCGTACCATACTTTGTCGTCCTCCAAATCAAATACTGAGACCTCTTTAACGAAGAAATCGCTTGTTTATACTGGAAGCCTTGTGTAATCAGTGTGTAATCCATGTTTTCTGTTTAAGGCCTGATTAATAAGTGTTCAAACTTGCAGCTAACCCATATACACTAAACCAAATGTGTCATGTTATGTTAATCCAGCTTCTCTCCCCCCAAGCAACGCAATCAGTAGTTCTTGCCCATAGTTCCGTTTTTATAGAATCTTTTTCACTAAGTACGCGTCGGGTACTGCTAGGAGCTAAATCTTCTTGCCATAAAAAGCACCTGGGATTGGTTACCCTTCCAAATCTTCCAGTAGATAGGTATCGTTTGTTGCACTTTAACGATTTTGAACAGTTCCGTGCTCTACGCCAGATGAAATTCTCTGTCAAAGACTGCTTTATATGTGGAAATACCGGCTATATCATAAACTTTAAGCAATTTTCTTCAGTTTGTTGCATCTCTGTCAGCAGTATGAAGTTTTATTCTTTCCGGACGTTTTTCCGCTTGCACGGGCATCATTCCAATGGACGGGTGCTTGCTGTTGTTATATAAGGTTATCATAAAATAAGGGATATATTTTAAATTATGATAACTTTTTAACAAATTAAGTTAATAACAAGAAATAAATGAAATATAATTGCTTATGAAATGGGATTTAGTATGCCCAAAACAGGTTACGGCAATTGCTCAATATGACTTCCATTTTGTTGTTGTAAGATCACCATCCTTACCTCCAAATTGTACACAGCATTTCGTAACATTTCTGGTTGAATTGTACCAATTTGCTCCGTAATACTGTCTTTTAATTCTTGTAGCGTAGTTGGTCGTCTTCTAAACACTAAACTTTTTAAATAACCCCACAGCCAGTAATCCGCTGGGTTTAGATCAGGTGATCTTGGTGGCCATGAATTTACGAAATGTCTGCTTAACACGCGATCTTGAAAAACGTTGGTTAACAATTCTTTGACTGGTTGAAAAATGTGTGGAGGTGCTCCATCCTGCATAAAAATGATGTTTTCAATTCCGTAGTGCTCGTTTTGCAGCTGTGGAATAACATAATTTTGTAACATTTGCAAGTATCGTTCACCATTTACAGTTACAGATACGGCTTGTCCATTCTGCATTTCCTCGTAGAAATACGGACCAATAATAAAATCAGCTGTAAAACCGCACCAAACGTTGACTTTCTTGTCATGAAGACCTTTTTGAACGATTTGTTGCGGATTTTCTGCAGACCAGATTCTACAGTTTTGAGTATTGACTCCACCATTCAGAGTAAAATGTGCCTCATCTGTCCATAAAATACGGGATAACCATTCGGGTTCAATTTCCATCTGAGCCATTACTCGCAAAGAAAAATCGTACCTAGTAGCCAAATCTGCGTCCTTTAATTCAAACAGCATTTTCAGTTTATATGGATGCATGTTTAGAATTTTGCGTAAAATTTTCCAAACCGTGGTATACAGCATTTGCAATCGCTTGGATATCGCATTTGCACTGCTGATTGCGAGTGAATTGCTTCTGGCTATGTCTTGATTTTCATGAAGAACCTCTGCAACTTGGACATCACTAATTATTGGTCTTCCTGATCTTGGTAAGTCAGTTACAGACCCTGTTCTTTCAAATTTTTGTATCAAATTGCGGTACGCTTTCATTTGACAGGGTCCCGCTCTCAAACCCATTCTCGTGCGAAATCTTCGTAATCCAGCGGTGTAATTTCTGCCGGATTCATAATAGCACTGAACTAAACCAATTCTTGTTTGTAAATCCATGTTATTACAGTTGAGTCGTTTGAACTCAACGTTTACTTGAGTTTTAATTTCAAAATAAAACTTCAAATTGAATAATTTCGTTTTGACACTAGTGTCAACAATTGTTATGACAACGCTTTTGTTTCTCATAGATACGGTAAAATCCCATTCATTAAGCAACTAGATTTCGTTTATTTTATGTTACTAACTTAATTTATTAAAAAGTTGTAATGATTTAAAATATATCCCTTACTTTATGATAACCTAGTATTCTTCCATGCCTTTAGGTAGTTTCCAGTCATCTGTAACTTGTTTGCAAGTGGAAAGTCTTGCAGAGTTTGTCTTTAATTGTTCTGACGTTCTGTCATACAGGCTTGGACTACGGTATATGTGGAATAATGGTTTATCTTATATTGTTGCATAAGTTCTTTTAAATCGGCTGTTAATAGAATTCTTTGTTTTCGTCCGTTTGTGAATTAATTTTCCTTGAAATAATCTTGTCGTCTAGCATTGTTCTCAATATACTTTTCATTGCATCTTTAACTTCTGGACCTGTTTTACTTTTTAAAATTCTAGCAATTGGGTACTTGGTAAAGCAATGCAATTTTTCTGAAATGTAAGCAATATTGTTAAAACCTTTACTCTTCATGCTGTCACCAAATCATTAAAGTTTTTATAACAGGATAAATAAGACGGATACCATACAATTAAAAAATAAAGCAGTTATTGCAATTTTCTTAATTTTATGCCTCAAGATGTGCTGTATTTACTCGACTAAACGCAATTTAGAATTGTTTCTTACAAATACCTTCTAAATACCAATCTAATGAGTCCAAGATATCCTTCTTATATACACAGTGTTCAATGATACTCTTACAATACTCCTAATAAATAAATTTTTAACCATATAATACTCGTTAATTAATAAATCATTCATTCAATTATCATTGTAATTACTATTTACACCAACTACCTTTAGAAGTATTCATTTTTCATACTCCATTTGATAGTTACCATTGTTAACTACATATTTCTCTAAATATTGATGTTCTTTGTTATCTATTGTATATTTTGAATTTTTATTTATCATTTTTTGAAATGTAAGCAATATTGTTAAAACCCCTACCCTTCATACTGTCACTAAATCATTAAAGTTTTTTTACAACGTTTTATAGAATAATGAATACAGATACTATACAAATAAAAAATTACGTACCTGTTGCAATTTTCTTAGTATTTAAAATTCTGCTTACGTTTTACAGCTTCTGTAGCAAACAAAGTCAACACTACATTTTGTTAAACTTATTTATTCCGTTGATAACAATTGTAAGAGTAAATCTGTTTAATTTATTCGAATTTTACGTCTTTATATATGCACAGTGAAAAGTAGAATGTGAGATTTAAATATGTGCAAGGTGTCAAGTGACAGGTGGCAGGTGGAAGGTAAATAGTGAAAGGTAGAATGTGCAGGCAAAATGTGAAAAGATTTATTTTAAACTAGAAATCAATTTTAAGTTTTGATTTTTATAGAAACTGTTTAAGTCTGAAACTTTTTTGTTAAAATAGAAAAGGATATTATCTTATAAATCCTAGAAGTGAAACTTTTAGCAAAAGTTATGATTAGTAGTTAAACACGTATATCTTCTTCTTGTTAACTGTCTCAACAAAATCTTGTATTATATACATGTTAAAAATATATGGTGCTACCTCTGCATGCGTAAAGCTTTTATTCTGCATTAAGAATGATGCAATAGTCAAATTTTTATGCACATTTAAGGCCAATTTACATACACAATATAAGTAACACAAAGTACTCATGTGGATGGTATTTCGTAGATAAATCTCAGGGTCCATCATGTTTTGTGGGTTAGGTTACACCATTGCTGAGTTTTAAATTGCCAACCCGTCCATCCTAAAACTCTATTCCCTCGTAGGTGGAACGATAAGGATACAGGTATGAGGAACGATAAGGCAAGGTAAGAAACCTACACACCTAAAAAGAGAAAAGACACACACAACACAGATAGATGTTCTTGGCTTGAGGTCTCGTGGCTTAATGCCCGCTATTGACACTAACCGCACCTGCGCATTCTTTTGCGCAAACGCGACTGTCCAGAATGACGAAAGTTGACAAGTTTTAATTTTAAAAAATACGCGGGAATTTCCTAATAAATTATAACTAAATCCAAGGCATATACATTGCCAATTTTTGGCATGTAACAAACTACATTTTATTTATAAACGCTTTATTAGCATTTAAAGTATTCAATGGGTTCAAATTTCTTTAGAAGACCGAATCTGCAATTAATTTAGTTTTTGACCAACCCATAGCCAAGACCTATAAATTCTCAAAAGTAGTACACATTCCATTTGGAAACTTTTATTTACTTATAAATATACAGTTTACATCACTAGCTATTTGCACTCACCATCTATTTCTAATACATTTATGTATTTACAGACAGAATTTTACTAACCTAATTTAGGAATAAAAATCAAATCTTTATTCTCATCTTGTACATGTTTTGTATTTAATTCACTGGATAATATACGCTGGTCATCACAGCGGATAATTCTTGTTAATATTTATTTCAAAGTAAAGCACTTTCCATGTAAAGACCATCCCGATCGCGGTGTTAAAATTTTTCTGATTTTTGTTGCTTAACCTCGCACAAGTTTTCGTACTCTTTTTTTGCAAATTTTGCAGGTTTTTCGCGTTAAGCGATTTTACATCGGTGGTCCTCGAATCAACACACATTTTGGTATAGGAGTCATAAAGTTTGCAATTAAGTTGTATCGCCGTATGCTTCCTTAACATTATACAGACTAAACGGAATAATAATTTTTAATGATGGTTTCGATCAAATAATAATGCAACTATAGGATGAGATAGCCCCGCTTCTAAGACAAAATCACCCTACTACTAAGACGAGTTTGCCTACGCGCCAGAACGAATTTTATTCATCTGCTCAACTACTACTCCGTCTTTGTTCAACCCATTCTCACACCTTCTAAACAATTAATCGATAAACAGGAAACTGCGTGCGGAAATGAAGTAATTTACCATATTCTGAACGTATTATATTTAAGGTAATTATATTTATATTTAAAACAGTGTTTAGTTTTGCATAAAAAGAGGGTTTAGAACGATATAATAAAAGCAATTGGGTTATAATACTGTAACGACTTAAACTCATATAGCTATTTATTGGGCTATACCCAACCGTTGTGGGCCATTATCGCGTGGACTATTTTGGGCTATGGTAGGCCATTGTGGGCCACTTCGGGTCATTGCGGGCCATTTCGGACTATTTCGGGCCATACTAGGCCACTAATACCATGTTTTATAACTAAACTAGATATAAATGTAGTTTACATTCGAGCACCCGGGCAATCGATAAGAATCTACAATTTGATATCCTATCTGTTCGCTATTGGCTGGACTGCGTGTTCGGTATATAATTGACCGCAAACTTAACAAATTACATTTTAAAATTTATGTTTAATTAAAACGGGTTATAGTACTTTAATGGCTTAAACTCGTACTAATACTAAACCTACACATTTTTTAAAAAATCCATATTTAGTACAATAAAAGTATGAAAGGGTAGTACTTGCTTACTAAGTCGATCATCCCATTTCGGTATTGGCTTCATCAGATGTCGGGGTTCGCCGCGTTAGATGTCGGTGTTGACTACGTAACATGTCGGGGTTGGCTGCGTCACATGTCGCGATAAAACAGCTAAGAAATTGCTTATATATCTATTACTAAAACATATTTGTATACAACTATATTAGAAAAACACGATACACATAAAATCAATTGTGAATAGATTTATTAACAACTTGCGTAAACGGATCGAGCTATGTCCTCACTGCTTCTTAGAACATATTAACGCATTTCGAAAGCATTTCTACACCTGCCAACAAAAGCAAGTAAGTGTATCAGAAATTAAGCGCATAGGTCCGCGTTTTGAGATCGTTTTGAGTAATTTAGGATGCATTTTTGTACTCATTTTGTATAGTGATACCTTTAAAATTAATTTTTTAAGGAAAACCCTCTAACAAATATTATGCATTTTTATTTCCATTCTCCGCTCCAACGAGTCAAAACATAGCAACACACGCCCGCAAATTCCCTATGTTTACTGCCGGTTGTTGTAACTTAACCACTTCTACTTCTTTTTCCAGCCAGTAATTGGTCATGTGCAGCGGTATCCAGATTTTCGAACAGTAAATATAACCGACTTTGTTTCCATGTAGACGTTTCTAGTTCTGCCAATAATAGGTTGTGTTACTCCATCTATTTCCTCCACCCGAAGATAGGGCGTCGCATTTATGTGTTAGATTATTTTTTGCATAACGATGTTCTTATTGCAGAGGAATTCCAATTATGTAATAAAATTAATCGGGTTATAATACTTTGACGGCTTAAACTAGTACCGCTACTAAAGTCAAATTACCTTATTATTTTTAAATCCATACGTAATTCAAGAGAAAATATGTTAAAACTGCTATGGCATTTTATAGCATCTCGCATTGTATTTTCCAGAGTTACGGATGTGATGTCAGAGGGTAGACGACATCTTTCTAACTTAGGTTAGGTTAGACGACATATCTGTTAGGTTAGACGACATTTCTCTAAGTTACGATAGATCAGCCCCAGCCGCTCCCGGTTAGGTTAAGTTCGACATTTTTAATAAAATTTTATGTTAGGTCGGCGCCGTAGTGACGTAAGGAAAAAAAAGCGGATTGTCAAAGTAGAAGCTGCCAAAAAGGCGGATTGTCAAAATAAAAGCTGTCAAAATATCAGCTGTCAATATGACAGATGCCAACGGGACATCTGCCAAAGTGACAGCTGTGACGTCAGTAGTGGTGCAGAGTGCAGAGGAGGCGGCACCAGATTGTTTGTATTGCATCTCGTGTCAAATATTTCATATGAACTTTGTCCTTGTTTCAAGAACTTCACAATTACATGAAGTCCTAAAAATATAGGATTGCAATATAAGATTTCCATTACACTCAATCAATATATACTACCTTTGGAATAATGCATTTAATAAAATTTTCATTTACTAAAATCCTTGACAAAATCGTCCACATCGAATGACTTTGGCTTGGTAGGTTTTCTGGTATTACAAGGGGGCTGTGGTAGTTTGTTCTCTTTTCAGCTTTCAATACACGTTTCCTAATAGCAGAGACCGTCTTTACCGCTACACTACACGCCTCAGCAGTACGCTAAAACAAATAATTTGTGATTGATTTCGAAGGAGTAATTTATATTCGTACTCGCACAACTGATCCGAAAGGTTCAAAAGTGCCTTGATCACCACATTCTCGTTCAAAGTAACGTAAAACGTTCACAATCACCAGCTGTGCTTGAAATTTTAAATGTTCATTTCAAAGCATTGCTATACAAATGCGCAGTCAACGCTTTGTATCATACTTATTTAAAAAAAAAGCGTTTTACTTGAAAGACTTTTTCACAAACGAAGCAAAATAAAAAAGGCGGTACAAATACAACGTAACAAAAATGTACTTAAACTCAGGGTTGAAACACAATAAATTCGTATTCGTATACCGCCAACGACAAAACACTTTCCTTCAGGTTTTAATAGATTCTACTTTGAACTACAGTTTACAGTTAATATGTAATATGTGTATGGAAGAAAATCGAAAAATGTTTGTCACAAAAAAATTTATAATAAGTCTGTCTGCCATTTCGGAGTTTCATGGACCAAAAAATATTAGGACTTACGAGCTTTTCGGGAAGTAATGAATTTCTACAAAAAGCTTGTTCTGTCGTTTTCTAATAAACCTATTTCGATTATTATAGAAAGGGGTTAAAGTGTCGTGGAATGAGATTCATGAAGGCATACTCGAATGTGATTACACAATTTCGTGTTTAATTATTTTGGAACACTCAGATTTTACGAAGGAGCTAATTGCACGTACTGACGCGTTGGATAGTGTTCTGGTTGCAAAACTGTACCAAATTCAGGATGGGATCGAGATACCATTTCCTTTCATTTTGTGAACAATAAGTTCCTGTGTTTAACTACACAATTAGTGAAAAAGGGATGGCTGCTGTTGTATTTGCTGTAACTAACCTGAAATCTTATTTAATAAGCAGGCATTTAATTATTGAAGAGGATCATTCAGTATTATGTTCGTGCCTAATGCAAGATTTCTGAAGAATAGTGTATATAAGGGGGGTCTTCAATTACAACACCATTATTTTGAAATTAAATATACAGGAAAGAAAAATAATTTAGTAGCTGATGCTTTAAGTCGTAATGACCTGAAAGAGAATTTAAAATCAAACGATATTTTTATTACAATGCATAATCTGATGCATGATGGAACTTTCTATTCGCAGGAAAGAATTTTAGAAATGTAAGAAGGTAGTGAGCCTTCGAGTAATAAAAGATAAATTAGAGGAGATTTCTTTTTATAAAGATTTTGATGTTATAGATGGTTTTCTTATAAGTATTTAAATGGTAAAGATGTATATCTGTTAGATGGGCACTTGCCAAATTAATTATTTCAAATTTCTAAATTAATATAGGCACGCTGGAGTTCGTAAATTATGGTTGCTGTTTTGAGAAAATTTTTATGCTTATAAAGATTTGGGAATTAAAAATGAAGTGGTTAGTGTATGTCATTTACGCATTTTAGGAAAATATTAAAATTATACGAGTGAAAACGCGATAAGGAGTATTCAGGTGGGTAATCCGTTAGATTTGGCAGTCATAGATTATCAGGCGGCTCCGTGGCGTAGTGGTGTGTGACTACTACGCCCAAGGTCCCGTGTTCGAATCCCGACGCGGTCCGCTGGAAAAATGTTAGGCGGGCATTTTTCACAAAAATACACCCTCGTTCGGATAAGAGGTAAAATGAAGGTCCCGTGAGTGAGTGTTGTCACGCACGTTAAAGATCCCTACCTTATTTGGAACAGCAAGGGTTCGGTAAAATTCAAAATTTTCCAGGTAAAAAAAATTCGCTTGCGGGCCAATGTAGTACCTTCGGTTGGGGCATTGGAAAATCACATGTAGTCATAGATTATCTAAATAATTTCGTACCCAGTAGAGAGAGGAACAAACACATTTGGGTTATAGTGGATATCTGCTCTAAATACACAGGGTTATTTCTTGCCAAGGATTGTAATTCAGTAGGGACTATTGAGAAATTGGAACAATTTATTCAAGAAGTAGGAAAATTTAAAAGGATTTTGGCAGATAATGCCACGTACTCTACAATGACCGATTCATCTTACACTGAGACGATCAAGATATACGGGTTGTTTTTACAGTATTCGGCATCCACAAGGTAACCCAGTGAAGAAATTTATACAGAAGTTCTATAAATTTTTGAGAATGATGTCGTTTCAGGATCACAGAAGCTGGAAGATTAATTTGGCCCAGATTGAGAGATATATCAACCACATGCCACATATAGTTACAGAGGAATCGTCTGTGGCTTTAATGAAAAACATCCATCCTGATAGGCCGTGGAAGATTATGTCTAAAGATGAGGAGTTTGAGATTAAACTCAATAAAGCGAGAAGAAGGTTACAAGAAAGGGCTTACAAGTGAATGAAAAAGTGAGGAAGATGATGATATATCGGATTGGAGACAAGTTTGTCATCAAAAACCTTAGAGTTGGAAAGAAACATTTGCACACATGTGCTAAATTACATTAGCTGTAACATTATCTTGTAATGTTCACGAATAAACACATTAATTAATTAAAAATTCAGTAACTTGAATAAAGTATAAACAAAAATTTACACCAATAAATCACCTCATTTTATTTAGGATCCCTTAGAATAAAAGACCACATTTACCGATAGCTTCGGGCTAGTAAATTCCAGCGGCAGGTCATCATTTAAAGCTCTAGACCTCCGTAAGTCAAATACAATAAACTTCTTAAAAGTTTAGTACCTTTTTAGCGTAAATAAAGAAAACCAATTTCAGTTTGAAAAGCTTAACCTTTCGTTGATTGACAGCGGGTTATACAAAACGAAACTTTTTATAAATAGCGGAAACTATTTCCAATTGATTTGTTCAAATATTACAAGTAATTTTAAGTAGTCTGGAGACATCCATTGTATTTAAAATCCATTTCGGCTCAAGTAGGTTAGCCGGTCTTTGTTAATGCCAGACTACGGCCGCCATAGGTAGATTCCACATTGCCATAATTAAGAAATTCGTAGAAGAAAAAAAAGATAATTTAAATTTTTGGGAAAATAGTTGCTTCCGCGATTCTCATCTAAAAAGGGGTTGGATTTGGTTTCTGAAATCTTGTTTTGTGGGAGGTTCTGTTCAGTCATTGGATAACAGAAAATGACGCTCGTAATTATTAGGATAGGGAAATAGTCTATATATTTGAAGGCTTAGCCAAAGACGGGGAGTTCTTCCAATGGGGCCGACCGTGGTCAAGATGTAGAGAGAAACGTAGTTTCGCGGGTAGCGTTCTCTGGCATGATATAGAATATTCCACTTCGTATCACGTTAGTAAAAAATTGGAAAGAAGTGTTACTCTTCCAGTTTCGCGAGGGTTATGCCCATATGTTCGCGGATTTATAGTGATGCAAGATAAATATTAAAAACTTGTAAGCGTGTGACGCAAAAGTAAGTGATATTGTCAAAATTCTGCCGAGTTCGTGTGCCAGTCAATTTTCTTAAACATTACAAACAAAAGCAACAAGCGAGATTCTCTTCCCAAATTTAATAACTGCTCTATGTTGGAAAACAAACCCTCAAGCAATGGACAATTATTAGTAAGTAAGTTTTTATAGTTAAGTAACATGACCAATTTTTAGTTAGTTTATTTGTTAAGACGTTTTGGCCAGAAACCGTAGGATTAACTTAGTGTACGATTTATAATGTAAATATCTTTCATATACAAGTGTTTGATAACTACTTATGTACTCAAAATTTTCATAAATTCCATAGTCACCTATTCACTTAAATTTCTAAATCAATGAATGTAAGAGGTTCACGTTTATTGCTCTGTGAATTAAATAGTTTTGTTTGCCGTTGATTAAGTCAATAGTTTTTCTTATTTTTTTATATATAAGTAGTAAAAAAGTGAGGAATTGATTAAAAGAAACAATTGTCCTCCTTGGGATGACAAGTCTCTCAAGGATTTTTACGAACATTTGGACATTCTCGATTTGCCTGGCGCCCTTGGCAATTGTCATTAAACCACAATATTTTATGAAAGGTAAGTGCCACATTTTTGTAGTATATTATAAATTAATTTAACCCTTTTTTTCAAAATTTCAACCCTCTATATGATCCACGACCTCCCGCTAGCTAGTGCCGGTGACCCCCCTTTAAATTATGTTTTACAGGTCGCCCCCATTTTATAATTTGACTGGATAAGATACACTTAGTAGCTTTTCCGCCTGTAACAAAATTCTTAGCGCCCAACGTCTTTGGGAGTACGTATGTAAGAAAATTCTTGACGCCCAACGTCTGTGGGATAACGTATGTAAGAAAATTCTTGACGCCCAACGTCTTTGGGATTACTTATGTAACAAAAGTCTTGACGCCCAACTTCCTTGGGTCTTGTTTTTTGAAGAATTAGAAAGTTTTGTTATTTGCTTATTTCATTATCAATTTTATATAAACTGCAACCTTTCAAAAATATATGTGGCATTTGAAAAAGAAAGAAAGAAAAGTTCAAGTGTGAAATAATTATAAAGAAATTTTTTTGAGATATATTATTTTTTACTTTTTAAAGAGAATTTTATGATAACATTGTACACATTCTTTAATTCAAAGATGGAATTTACATACAGTGTTGACAGGTTACTAAAAGATGAACTGATTTATGAAATAACTGTACGAGGAATAAACACGGAAAATATGACAGTAACTGATTTAAGAAAAACCTTACGAAAAGCGATTAGATTAGAAACTGAACCAGATGAAGATTTTGACTACCCATTTGACTTTACAGAAGATGTGACAGTTGTTAAAAATGTTTTAACGCTTTTACATGACAAATTTTAGATTTAAATGTTTTAAATTATGATAGTAATAAAGCAAGAATAGAAACAAAATTTGCATATTGTTATTCTAGACTTTCCAGGAGTTTAGCAGTTGACGATAATGACGAAAAAATTAGGAATAATTTACAATTTGAGTTAGGACGTTTAATTCAATCTTTTCGTAAAGTAGGAAATGACATTTTAAAGACAAAAACAAAAATTACTTCCAAAGAGGATAAATCGATTTTAGATAAACTAGAACGAGGGGAAACGTCAGAAATATTTGACATAAATAACGTAGACTTGATCGAATTTGACGAAAAACTAGACTTAGCATCATCTACAACAAAACAAGAAAAAATTAGGGCCGTAGACGAGCACACGCAAAATATACATAAATCTTTTCAAAATAATCAACATTTATCTCATAATAGTTCTGTAGTTTATAAGGTTATTCCAGTTGCAAAATGGGGAATAACATTTAATGGCGATACTTCGGTAAACGCATTTTTAGAACGGGTCGAAGAATTAAAATTTGCTAGAAATATGTCAGACCTTCAACTTTTTGCAGAAGCATGTGATCTTTTTGCACATAAAGCACTAATATGGTATCGTGCAAATAAATGTTTAATAAATAATTGGACCGAACTAAAAGAGGCATTAAAAGACAAATTTTTACCACCCGATTATGATGAAAAATTAATGACAGAAATTAAAGCGAGAACGCAAGGAGAAAATGAAAGTATAGGACTCTACGCAGCAATAATGACAAATATGTTTGCTAGATTATCAGAACCACTCACTTTGACAAAACAACTTAAAATATTACGGAAAAATATGTTACCTTTTTACCAGTCACAATTGAGTTTAGTCGAAATAACTTCCATACGAGAACTAATAAAGTTAGGAAAAAAACTGGAAGAACATAAAATATCAATAGAAAACATTATCCCACCAACTCGAAAAACGAATACTTTAGAAACTGACTTAGCGTACACAGACGTTAACGTTTCACAGAGTAGGTCTTCAAATAGAAACCAGATTTCAGTAATGCAGAGTGTTAATTCAAACAATTATGTAAAAAAACGTGCACCCACGTTTTGGAATTGTCACCAGTTAGGACATTTTCAGATCGATTGTAGACAGATAAGACGAACGAACTATTGTTATAAATGTGGCACTGACAATGTTACGTTGAACCGTTGTCCGCGTTGTCAAAAATATAGAAATAATTTAAACTAAAAGAAGGGGCATTAGATAATCGTATAGTGTCCCGCACATTTTATAATTCGACAAAACATGTTCAAAATATGATTTACGATAAAGAAGAAAAATTTCAAAAAATAAGGTTATGTTAGATTATGTAATAGAACAGTCTAAAAATGACGAACGTCCTTATGTAAGTGTAGATATTTTAGGAACAAAGATTTTAGCATTATTAGATTCAGGAGCAACAAATACAATTTTAGGAGAAAACACTTGGGAATTTTTATCAAAATTAGGTTTAAAATTAAAAAGGAAAGAAGAAGAATGTCAATTGGCGAATGGTAAAATTTTAAAAGTTTTGGGAACAGTTACGTTGCCCATTAGATTAAAACAACGTTTAGTGGTTTTAGACGTTTTGGTAGTACCAGATGTTCAGCATACTTTAGTTTTAGGAATAGATTTTTGGAAAAATATAGGAATAATACCAGACATTTTTAAAGGCAAATACACCTTTGCAAAATTAGATACTATTGAAAAGAAAGAACCGATTTTACATTCGACATTAGATTTAACAGTAGCACAAAGAAAACTGTTAGATACCAGTATTGAAAAATATTTTTTTGATTTACCTGAACTAGGCCGTACCGATTTAGTATACCATAAAATTAAAGTTAATAGCGAACCAATTAAGCAAAGATACTATCCAGTTTCACCTACAATGCAAAAACATATAGATAGCGAATTAGATAAATTGTTACAATTAGGTGTAGTCCAAAAAAGCAACAGTTCATGGTCAAATCCAATTCTTTTAGTGAAGAAAAAAGACAATTCATATCGTTTTGTAGTAGATTTCAGTAAATTAAACAAAGTAACAGAAAAGGACGCGTATCCAATTCCGTACGTCTCCTCCATATTAGATAAATTGCGCGACGCGAAATTTATTACAACTTTAGACATTAAATCCGCTTATTTTCAAATTCCACTAGATAAAGATTCTTATAAATATACAGCTTTCACTATACCTAATCGAGGGTTATTTGAATTTACACGTTTACCTATGGGTCTCTCAAATGCACCCAGTACATGGTCTAGATTAATAGATAAAGTGTTAGGTCCAGAATTAGAACCTTTCGTATTTTGCTACCTAGATGACGTCATAATTTTAACAAACTCTTTTGACAAACACCTAGAAATATTATAGGAAGTTTTTAACAGACTTTCACGTGCAGGACTGACTTTAAGTAAGGAAAAATGTCACTTTTGTAAGAGTGAATTAAAATATTTAGGTTACGTAATAAATGAAAACGGTCTCTTAGTAGACCCAGATAAAGTAAAAGCTATTTTAGAAATACCAACACCAAAAACCGTAAAAGAAGTAAGACGAATAATCGGAATGGTTTCTTGGTATCGTCGATTTATCGAGGGATATAGTACCATTATAGCTCCATTGACCGCATTGTTGAGGAAAATAGAAAATTTGTCTGGGAAGAGTGTTGAGACAGCCTTTTCCACTATAAAAATTGCCTAATTTCAGCACCAATTTTAACTTGTCCAAATTACGAATACGAATTTACAATTCAGTGTGACGCATCAGATTATGGAATTTCCGGTGTGTTGACGCAAAGTATAGATGAAAATGAACAAGTAATATGTTATATTTCAAGATCTCTAACTCAAAATGAAAGGAAATTTACCGTAACAGAAAAGGAGTGTTTAGCAGTTCTATTCAGTATAGAAAAGTTACGTCCATATATAGAAGGAACACATTTTACCGTCATAACAGATCATCATTCTTTAATTTGGTTAAACAATTTACAAAATCCAAATGGTCGACTGTGTAGATGGGCCATCAAATTACAACAATACGACTTTGAAATAATTCATAGAAAAGGCAAAGATAATGTAGTCCCAGATGCATTATCGAGGGCTGTACCAATAATTGAAACTTTATAAATTAAAATGACAACAACAACTCTGAAAATTCTATGCTAATAATACCAGACACAAAAATTGTAAACGAAAATACTAAAAATAATAAAGAAGAAATTCACAAATCAAATACTCAGTATGATAATTTGTGTAAAAAGATGATTGATAATGTTGAAAAATATCCAATAAAATATAATCGTTGGAAAGTAATAGACCACAAACTATTTAAACATGTTAAACCAAAATTTCCAAATTTAACCGAAGAGACAGACAACTGGAAAGAAGTAATTCCAAAATCACAAAGGAAAGACATTTTAAAACGTTTTCATGATGAACCGACGGCTGGTCATTTAGGAATTTTTAAAACTTATGAAAGGATATCTCAGAAATATTTTTGGCTAAAATTACGTGCAGAAGTAGCGAGATATATAAACCAATGTAAATTTATATTTCACACAAACCAGAACAAAAACTTCCAGCAGGGAAAATGTCAAGACATCCAATAATTTCCAAACCTTGGCAAATGATATCCATAGATTTAGTAGGTCCACTACCTAGAACTACTAAAGGACATACATGTATATTATCTGTAGTTGATACATTTACAAAATTTCCCCTATTTTTTCCGTTAAGACAAGCCACTGCATCGTCCGTAGTTCAAAAGATAGAAGAGTTTATAATTTTACTTTTTGGAGCACCACAATATGTTCTAGTAGATAACGGTGTACAATTTCGAAGTCATTTATTTAAAAATTTAATGAACAAATACAAATCAAAAATTATTTTTAATGCATATTATCACCCACAAGCAAATCCTGTTGAACGAGTCAACCGCGTTTTAAAGACAATGTTGGCATTTTATGTGTCAGATAATCAGAGAGTATGGGACAAGATATTACCCATGGTTTCGTGCGCTGTTCGTACCGCAGTTCATGAAGTAATAGGCATGTCACCATATTTCGCAAATTTCGGTAAAGAAATGGTAATAGATGGTTCCTCTTTTGGTGAAATAACTGATTCAGAAAACTTAAGCGATATTCAATTTTCAGAAAGCAAACAACTAATAGAGCGTATTCCAGAATTAAATAAA
This sequence comes from Platerodrilus igneus, assembly GCA_036346225.1. Taxonomy (NCBI): domain Eukaryota; kingdom Metazoa; phylum Arthropoda; class Insecta; order Coleoptera; family Lycidae; genus Platerodrilus; species Platerodrilus igneus. The sequence continues at coordinate 581,391 of JARFIW010000333.1, read as the reverse complement.
GTATACCAAGAAATAACAAAGAAATTAGAAATAGCGTATAATAAATCAAAACATAACTATGATTTACGTAGACGAGAAGTAGTATTTTCAGTGGGAGATACAGTTTGAAAGAAAAACTTTGTACTCTCAGACGCATCAAAATATTTCAATGCCAAATTAGCACCGAAATATGTAGGTCCTTTTACCATAACAGAAAAAGTTTCAACAAATACTTATGAGTTAGCCGACGAAACAGGTCAATCCAGAGGAGGTTGGCATGTTAAAGATTTAAAAGCAAATCCAATAGGATATGACGAATAAAAATAGCTATAAAAACCTAATATTAATAAAAATAACCTAATATTAATAATTAAGAAACTTGAAAACGACGCTTATAAAAAAAAAAAAAATTTTTATACAAAAACTTAGTTTTAAAAATACTAGTTAGGATAAGGATAAGGATAGAAAAGGATAAGTTAGTAAATAGGAATGAAAGAGTGAATCTCTTAACACAAGATTTTTGGAAAAAATCTCCTTTTGTAAGGGGAGTGTAACATTATTTTGTAATGTTAAGGAATAAACACATTAATTAATTAAAAATGCAGTAACTTGAATAAAGTATAAACAAAAATTTACACCAATAAATCACCTCATTTTATTTAGGATCCCTTAGAATAAAAAACCACATTTACCGATAGCTTCGGGCTAGTAAATTCCAGCGGCAGGTCATCATTTAAAGCTCTAGACCTCCGTAAGTCAAATACAATAAACTTCTTAAAAGTTTAGTACCTTTTTAGCGTAAATAAAGAAAACCAATTTCAGTTTGAAAAGCTTAACCTTTCGTTGATTGACAGCGGGTTATACAAAACGAAACCTTTTATAAATAGCGGAAACTATTTCCAATTGATTTGTTCAAATATTACAAGTAATTTTAAGTAGTCTGGAGACATCCATTGTATTTAAAATCCATTTCGGCTCAAGTAGGTTAGCCGGTCTTTGTTAATGCCAGACTACGGCCGCCATAGGTAGATTCCACATTGCCATAATTAAGAAATTCGTAAAAGAAAAAAAAGATAATTTAAATTCTTGGGAAAATAGTTGCTTCCACGATTCTCATCTAAAAAGGGGTTGGATTTGGTTTCTGAAATCTTGTTTTGTGGGAGGTTCTGTTCAGTCATTGGATAACAGAAAATGACGCTCGTAATTATTAGGATAGGGAAATAGTCTATATATTTGAAGGCTTAGCCAAAGACGGGGAGTTCATCCAATGGGGCCGACCGTGGTCAAGAAGTAGAGAGAAACGTAGTTTCGCGGGTAGCGTTCTCCGGCATGACATAGAATATTCCACTTCGTATCACGTTAGTAAAAAATTGGAAAGAAGTGTTACTCTTCCAGTTTCGCGAGGGTTATGCCCATATGTTCGCGGATTTATAGTGATGCAAGATAAATATTAAAAACTTGTAAGCGTGTGACGCACAAGTAAGTGATATTGTCAAAATTCTGCCGAGTTCGTGTGCCAGTCAATTTTCTTAAACATTACAAACAGAAGCAACAAACGAGATTCTCTTCCCAAATTTAATAACTGCTCTATGTTGGAAAACAAACCCTCAAGCAATGGACAATTATTAGTAAGTAAGTTTTTATAGTTAAGTAGCATGACCAATTTTTAGTTAGTTTATTTGTTAGGACGTTTTGGCCAGAAACCGTAGGATTAACTTAGTGTACGATTTATAATGTAAATTTCTTTCATATACAAGTGTTTGATAACTACTTATGTACTCAAAATTTTCATAAATTCCATAGTCACCTATTCACTTAAATTTCTAAATCAATGAATGTAAGAGGTTCACGTTTATTGCTCTGTGAATTAAATAGTTTTGTTTGCCGTTGATTAAGTCAATAGTTTTTCTTATTTTTTTATATATAAGTAGTAAAAAAGTGAGGAATTGATTAAAAGAAACAATTGTCCTCCTTGGGATGACAAGTCTCTCAAGGATTTTTACGAACATTTGGACATTCTCGACTTGTCTGACGCCCTTGGCAATTGTCATTAAACCACAATATTTTATGAAAGGTAAGTGCCACATTTTTGTAGTATATTATAAATTAATTTAACCTTTTTTTTCAAAATTTCAACCCTCTATATGATCCACGACCTCCCGCTAGCTAGTGCCGGTGACCCCCCTTTAAATTTTGTTTTACAGGTCGCCCCCATTTTATAATTTGACTGGAAAAGATACACTTAGTAGCTTTTCCGCCTGTAACATAGCCATATTCGTATGTGGTTGAGAGAATTATAGGAGTACCACCCATGTCTTAAAGTAAGTTGATTCCGATCATATTAGAGGAAATTTTCGTGTAAACATAATTTATCCGTACAAGAAAGGAGATTGAAGAAAAGTTTATTTTAATTTTAAGGAGTAAATGAAAGAACTGAATTTAATTTTGAATTGTTTTGAGAGTAAGGGCATTATAATTAGATAATTTTTCGTCTATATTAAAGGTCTAATGTGAAGGGTTGTATATAGGAACAAAAAAGAACTAAAAGCAAAAAATTCTTCATAAATCTAAATTTGAGGCTTACGTTGAGCACCACAGTGATACTGATTTAAAAATTTTGTATTTTAATTTCTAAGAACATACTGTGATTAGAGCTCATAGCAAGATAATATTATAGCATGTGAGAGAGCTTTCATTTGTATTAACCGAGATAATGAGTAAAAAAAGCAATTTATTTAGTCGTTTGCGTTATAGTACAGTGAAAACATATTTTTGAAATGCACTGCATAAACGTATATTAACTACGTTTAGCGCATAAAGTAATATTAGTAACATTTTAAAAGAAAAATTTTATTTACATGTATTAACAAAAAAATCGTATTTTAAATAACCAAATTAATCCTAATTTTAAAATCAATCTAAACGAAATACTAATAATTTTTAAGAAAAGTATTAATTAACTTCAAAATTTATTATTCTTATTAAAAAGATCAAATTTTTAAGTTGGAAAGTATATCAAATATTAAAATGAAGAACAAGCACACGCTACATAATAAAAGCATTTGAAGTAGCCTAGAACATTTGTGAATCGACGCCAACATTTGAGAAGCGAGTGATGTAAATGGCGGAATCGTATATAAGAGAATGCACGGAACATACCAGTTCAGTAGTTGTTGCAAGGCCTTGAAGGGGAACGTGATTATGTAACTGACTTTAAATGTAAGATAAACAAGTTTAATGCAGTCAATAAAACAATTTTAAGACTGTATATATAATGTGAAATTTTGGACAGTATATTTCAGTCATTAATATAAAATTTTAACTAGAGTTAATAATCAACAAGGGTAATCGTTATATTTGGTTGTTGAAGAGTAAAACGTTGGATTCTTGAAATTTCTGAAAACAAACCACAATTGACGACAAAAGTCTTTCCTATTTTAATCAAGGATAAATATATGAACTATTTATGAATTTGTTTTTATTAGAAATATGTTAGAGTGCTTTACAAGAAAGATCTTTATTGGGTTAAAAATTTATTTTAATAGTAGATATTTGTGTACAAAGTCAACTAAAATAATTTCAATTAAAGTGGCAAATTCACATAAACAACATATTCAGAAGGTTTAATACGGTATTAAAGTTGGGATGTTAAATTAGATGACTTTTGTTAAGACTGGTTATTTACAGGGTGTGTAAATGTAGAGCAAAACATTAACTTTAGGTAGCAATTCTAATAAAAGTATTTAATTAGGAATTTGTTGATGAACAATTCTTAAGTATTTGAAACTTGTTTATTAGGGTAGTGTGTAGAAAGTAAATGTGAAGTGTGTGTACAAAGTGTGGTTCTGAAAAGGATATTTTTCGACACATTATATTTGTACTTAACTATTTGTCTCATTGGTGGTATTTGATTTAGGATATTCTGGTAGTTTGTGAGCTAGCTGCGAGACACGTATAGAACTTTGATTTGTACTTCAGATATAACACAGGAGGTGTTGACCCCCAACATTGGAGGTTTTAGAGCGGAGATCACAGCAATATGTATCTATAAGGTACCGCGCTACAGAATGTTTAGCAACAAGTGAAAAGAGAATCTGATGAATATTTTGGATTGTTGTTTGAATTACAGAGGACATTTTCATATCATAGACTCTCTGTTTCGGTAGCTTATTAGAAGCGAAATATGTGTGTATACAATCTAGGTTTTCATAATTTTCATAATAACAATATCAAGAGCTACGTATGGTATAACACAACAGTTGCTATATATAGTATCTAAAGAAGTGGCATAATGTGTTATAAAGCAAATTAATAAGATAACCACTCAAAACGTGTAATAGCTTAGAGTGATGCTTGTTCCGGCAAAAACCGTAAAATTAAAGTACTGACACGGATGAAAATTGTTCAATCTTGTGATAATAATTTTGAAATAATAAACAACAAATTTTTGATATTAATAGCTATTCATTTCTGACTAACGCTTTTCGCACGATAGAGATAAAAATAAAAAACAAATTACGTTTACATCCCTGAGCATCATTGTGAATTAATATAACAATACAGTAGAAAAAATCCATTTTCGACAGAACAGATGAAGCAGAAAGATTTTTTTTCAACAAGAGAACTGGAGGATGCAACAACAAGAAGAGTAAAAAATACTATGGGAATATCGACTTTTAGATTGAAAATTCAATGGATGTGGTTATTAAAAATGCTCCATGTAAGATGTTGTACAAACATCTTTGAATGATGATGCTGAATTCCATGTTTTGAGATCTATCACTCGAAAAGGGAAAGTCAAAAAAAATATGCGAAAGTATTTGCTTACGTCGGCTACACAAAAAGGCAAGGCAATAACCAGTGAAAAAATAATAGATGTTACGGATTTAATATCTTACATCCCACGAAACAACACCGAATATTTGAAATCGCTTAAAAGTGATACAATACAGAATCGTGAAATGAGAAAACTAATTATAAAATGTAAACTAATGCTATTGTTTCGAACTTTTCAATAAACCTCATTGATGTTCATCGCTACAAGTCCCATTCAAAAAATTTTGTAACATTTGAAAATAGGCTAAGCCATTTCAAGCTCTAAAAATTACATTTTCATATAAGCTACATATATAAAATTTCACGATCATTAAGTAGTTTTACGCTAAAAAGTTAAGTACTTTCAGAAATATTTTATTGTAAAGTATAAATATACTTTTTAATTTGTTACAACGCAAACCTTCAAATATCACGTAGCCAAAATTAAATCACTTAAGACGATTTTTCTAATCACAAACACAATTGCAGTATGAATGGTGTTTTCGGGCTTGAGCAGACTTTTAGGAGTTGTATAAAAACGTATTAGTTACTTTCGATCAAGTTTAGTGTTTAGCTTCCGGGATTGAGGTTAATGGGCTAATGAAGTAATAAACTAAGCCGTTCGGGTATAACAATTGTGCACACTTTTGTTATGTTTATTTACTACTCAAACTGGAACACCTATATACGTTCTATTTCCCAAATACGTATTGGGAATTGAAATATTGATTTCTACTAGAGTAATTGGGTTATATTTACAATTTTAGCGATATGCCACTAACCTACAAAGAATATATGTTGTCTCAACTATTCATTACTATAACTCAATTAAGAGCTGTAAACTACTGAGCGCAATTAAAGGTATAAAAATTATTTTTCAATTAGAACGGCAAATTCAAGTTTTTGTTATAGCTGATAACGTATATCTTCGGCAAAACGCCAAAATTCAATTAATTTGAGAATTTTTGTAGCTGTAAAATAGAAAACGTTTAAATCTTGAATTTTCTATGCTGAAAATTATTAGCTCAGGATTTTTAGTTCAAAATTAGGCAAAGTATGTTCGTTAGAAGTAACAAAGAAACGACGATGGTTTACGGAAGTCTTACAATATATCGGAACTCACAGTAAAATCTTGAAAATCACTTGCTATTGGGGAACAACCAGTTTTGCATACAATTGAAGAGGGTTAAGAAGTGTTATACACAAACCTGCATATGATATAATCAAAAAAACTAGTTTGCGCAACAACACAGTACAAAGACGAGGAGGGTGTTTTGGGGGTTTTAAAATCGTGAAAAATAACAATGCCAATATTATTTCCCAGTTGCATCCGTTAATTTAGCACTCATGTATTAGAGGACACAAGTATTACACTCCTACTTCCACCTCCTCCATCTGAACCTGCACCTCCAGTTCCATCTCCACCTCCACCTCCACCTCCACCCCCACCTCCACCCCAACCTCCACCTTCACCTCCACCTTCACCTCCACCTCCACCTCCACCTCCACCTCCACCTCCACCTCCACCTCCACCTCCACCTCCACCTCCACCTCCACCTCCACCTCCACCTCCACCTCCACCTCCACCTCCACCTCCACCTCCACCTCCACCTCCACCTCCACCTCCACCTCCACCTCCACCCCACCTCCACCTCCACCTCCACCTCGATCTCCACCTCCACCTCCACCTCCACCTCCACCTCCACCTCCACCTCCACCTCCACCTCCACCTCCACCTCCACCTCCACCTCCACCTGAACCTGCACCTTCAACTTCACCTCCACCGCCACCTATATCTCCACCCCCGCCTCCGCCGCCACCTGAACCTGCACCTTCAACTTCACCTCCACCTCTACCTCCACCTCCACCACCACCTCCACCTCCACCTCCACCTCCACCTCCACCTCCACCTCCACCTCCACCTCCACCTCCACCTCCACCTCCACCTCCACTCCACCTCCACCTCCACCTCCACCTCCACCTCCACCTCCACCTCCACCTCCACCTCCACCTCCACCTCCACCTCCACCTCCACCTCCACCTCCACCTCCACCTCCACCTCCACCTCCACCTCCACCTCCACCTCCACCTCCACCTCCACCTCCACCTCCACCTCCACCTCCACCTCCACCTCCACCTCCACCTCCACCTCCACCTCCACCACCACCCCCACCTCCACCTCCACCTCCACCTCCACCTCCACCTCCACCTCCACCTCCACCTCCACCTCCACCTCCACATCCACCTACACCTCCACATCCACCTCCACCTCCACTTCTGCTTCCACCTCCACCTCCACTTCCACCTCCACCTCCACCTTCACCTCCACCTCTACCTCTACCTCCATTTCCAACTCTACCTCCACCACCACCACCACCACATCCACCACCACCACCTCCACCGCCACCTCCAACTCTATTTCCACCACCACTCACGTCTGTCTTATACATACAACTTGTAAGCTGTATGTTTAAAACAGGCGAGATACCCACAGATTTTAAACGTAACATCATAATCAATATACCAAAGAAAAGAGCGCGGATAGATGTCAAAATTTTCGACCAATAAGTTTGACAGCACACGTGTCAAAAATATTAACTAGAATTGTACATAGACGGATGGAAAAACCGGCTGAAGATATACTAGGAGAAGGCAATTTGGATTTAGGCGAAACAGAGAAAACAATAGCAGAAGGAGCAAGTGTGTATATAAGGTTTATGGATCTGGAAAAAATGTTCGAAATACTCTAAATGATTGAAATGAGTTTTAGGAATAGACGGATGGTACATTGCTTATACAAATAGCAAACTAGGCCAATAGCATTAAAGCAGGAACGTTTAGAAGTAAATATGAGAAAAGTGGTAAGACAGGTATGTACCCTATCCCCGTTAATTTTTAACTTGTTAATCAAAGATGCAATGAATACTGTCAAGTTCAGGAAGAAAATTGGAATTATTATGGAAGATCAAAGGATCGATATGTTTAGATTTGCAGAAGGTATAGCGCTATTAGCATGTAGCAAGGAGCAGTTAAAAGCAGCTCTTAATCAAATGGAAACAGTTCTAACAAAGAGATACCGTATGAAAATTAACAAAAATAAAACTAAGGAACTAGTAACTAAAAAAAGAGAACATAAATAAGAAAGTACAATTTAAACAGGAAACGAGAACTTACAAGAGGTTAACGCTTTCTGCTACATAGGAATACAAATAACGCAAGATGGAAGAAGTGCAAAAGATATAAAACAAGGATGAGCACAATGCCGTTTTGCATTTAACAACGAAAGGCTACAATTATGTTCAAAGACAACAAACATAGAAATAACGAAAATATTGATGAAAACAGGTGTGGAGCACAGTACTCTACAGCTGTGAAACTTGGACAGTAGGAGAATCGGATAGGAAAAAAGCCTTAGAAATGTTGTGCTTCAGACGTATGATGAAGATATCATGTACAGAGGAACATCTTCTAGAAATGGTAGAGGAAGAAAGAAATATGTAGAAAACACTAAAAAGTAGGAGAGATATGATGATAAGTCACATGCTATGGCATGAGGGAATAGTACGGAATATATCAGAAGTAGAGCCAGAAAAAAAGTAGGTAGAGGTAAACCTGTACTAGATTATTGCTCACACATAGTCAAAGATGTAGGCTGTGAATTTCATAGAAATGTGTAGGTTAGCTCAGAATAGAAAACTATGGAGGTACGTGTCCAACGACTTTCAAGACTGAAAACGTAATGCCGAAAAACATAATTGTACTTAAACCTGATGATTATTATAAACAACTACAGGTGTTGGTATTGCAATATTTTCAGTAAATGTTGATTGTGGAAAAGCATTTATTGGAAAACTATTAATTTGGTAAACGTCTAAGTGTTGGGAGATCTTGGTAGCAGTCAGGTTGCTTAACCCCTTTAAATACCGCTGAAGATCGGTGAAATATAGTATATATTTAGAAAATAATAGAAGTGGAACTGAGTTATATCTAACAAGAACGAGCAGCTGCTATGTTCAAAGACAATAAACATAGAAAAAAGGGAAAAATTGATGAAAGCATATGTTAGAAGCACAGCACTGTACGGTTATGAAATGAGGACAGTAAGAGAAACAGATGGGGAAAAAGGTAGTAGCCTTTTGGAATGTGGTGCTTCAGATGTATGATGGGGATAGCGTGGGCAGACAAAGTTAATAATAATGAGGTTCTAGAAATAGTAGGTAAAGAAAAATATTTGTGAACAACAAAAGAATATGAGAACTACAAGGATGGGACACGTTTGGAGAATAGTGAGGGATATATTACAAGCAAAGATAGAAAAAAGTAGAGGTAGACCTAATTTAGATTATTGCACGCAGACGGTGAAAGATGTAGAGTACAGGAATTGCAGGGAAATGTGTAGGTTAGCTCATAAAAAAACAATGAAAGTACGCTTTTAATCAGTTCCAGAACTGAAGACCTAATGATGATGATGATTTAATTATTAAAAATCCAAAAGTCTGTCTCTGGTTACTTCTAAAAAACGTTAAAGTTTTTAATTCTATCATTTTTTTACTTTGCTAAGTTTTTACAATAGTGTTATACCTTGAATATTTAGTTTAATTATTGTTTAAGGAGACGTTTAAGTGTCTACGCAGACAAAATAGTACTTACTGTAGCCGACAAAGTAGCACCTGTCTTAATAATTGGTGAATGTAGAAGGTATTTCCATGCAGCGGAACGTCTTTTTAATGAGAGGTACCCCGATTTCCCTTAATCTAGAACTTGTTCAGAAGTTTAAAGCAACAGGTAGTGATCAAGATGCCAAAGGATCTGGTTGACCAGAAATTGACATAGATGTAGAAACGGTAGTAAACCCTGTAGCGCGCCCATTCTGTTGTTTACATGTATTATTTCTTTAAAATGTGTTGCTGTAAGAATATCGTATTTCCGTTAGGTTAAGTAGAACGTCGGCTACTAGTTATTTGCACGTAAATTATATTGTTTACTGCCTTCCTTAGAGAAGGGTATGTTTTCACCAAAGTTGTCGGATAGAAGGGGGTCAGTCGGGTGCTGGCTACACAAGCGGGAGTATATCGGCCCTTAGCATGGGCATTCTACGTGTGTAGTTAGTTTTGAAAGCGATTTATGTACCAATTGTTAATTTGTAATATCATTAAATTACTAAAGTAGTGTGAATGTGCGGGCGAGATTATACTAATTTTAGTTACGCCATAATTCTGAGCGTGTAGTAATTGTATCTGTTGTGCATAGTACGTATGCGCATCGTCATGTTTTGAGATTGGGGTTCGAGGAATTTCATTGCTGTTAGTTAAGTTGTAATTTGCCCAGGGTGGATTCTAGCGCTTTGAAAAGACTCTGTAAGTACTTTTACATTGTTTAATTGCCCTTTATGTTGCGCCTTGCTGTTTAATCGACGCCCTGTAATTAGTTAAATAATAGCACGTTATGTATACTGCTATGTGAACATTTAATTTATCCATTTTATGAATACAGTAATTTTTGAATGTTTGACCGTTATTTCGAATTTACTCTCTACTCATTACCTTTAACGAGACAATAGAAGAACGTTGCAACTCTACTAATTCTACAACCCAATGTTGCGTCTATCTGTGAAGTCAATCAAAGGACATTATGTAGGGTGTTGGCTAAAAACAAATCCATCGTACAAATTAAAAGCGATACACCGACCGAAGACTACAATTCTGTGAAAATGATTATATCCAATCAAATTGACCAACACCGGGACTATATAAAAACGCTTTGTTTTAGTGACGAAAGTACTTTCTTCGTTATTGTAAATGCTAACACACAAAATGTGAGGTACAGGACCGACACAAATCCTCATATCTTTCGTGAAAAACATACTCAATTTCCAGGAAAAGTAAATGCTTTGGCAGGTATTTTGAGAAACCACATAGTTGGGCATGCATTTCTCAATGTTAACTTAACTGGTAAAGTGTATCTGGAGATGCTTCAAAACACAATTCAGTCGTTAATTCTTGAAATTCTGGAAGTAATAAGATGAATTCCGCAACTTGGAAATAATGTTCTAACAAAATGTTGCTCCTGCACACTATTATGTTGAAGCAAGACGTTATTTGGATGAGGAATATCGTGAAACCACTTTTTTTTCTGTGGGGGTACTTGAAATCTAAGGTTGACGCTACAGCCCCTAACAGTATTGACATTTTGAAACAACAAATTATCGATGAAAGTAAAGTTAATTTCCGCTGACACATTTGAATGAGTAGGATAAGAGTTCAACAATGGGATGCATTACTCTCAGAAATTAGGTGGAGCACATTTTGAATGCTTACTATACGAATTGGATTTTGAATCTTTATTAATTAAATGCCAAACTATAATTTTAGTATTTACTTAATGTTCCGTTTGTATTTATAGTTAATTTACTGTTGGTTATAACATAATTATAGCATATGAATAATTGATAAAAATGCACAATGTGCTTTGCAATTACCTTATCTAACCTATAATAATTGATTTTGTTACGTGTTTCAATAATCCCAATTTGCACATCAGTGCAATGTTAGCTTACGGGTAAACTCGCATCCGCCTTGTGGACATTTAATGTCATTAGATTTGTCGCGATTCGGCCTTCAAGCTACTCTGTGTTATTGATGTACCGCTAAAACTTAGTTAAAAGTGTGCTGTGCGTCGCAATGGTTTGTTGTTAGACAGATACGACCTCATGTCAAAAGTCGACGTTTTTTACTACTAGTTCCGCTATTCTTATTGTTTTCGTATACATGTCCACTTATCTCACCATCTGTGGTTATCGAAGTTATCCGCCGTATTGACACTTAATTTATCCATTAAAATCAGCCTAAAGCCGAACAAAATTAGTATGACTGATTAGGTATTCTTAATACTTTTCAAACGAGATATCACTTACCATAAAGTTCTATTAAAAATTATTGGTCACAGTGGCCCTGTAATGTCATCTATGACTTATACGTCACCTATTACGACTAGTTAAATAGCCTACATCCGTTTAGTTTCACTCTCCGAATTTCATTAGTATAAGTATAACCGTTCAAAAGATACGCAGGGACAAGAACTTTTGACTAGCACGGTATACTGTGTAAAAGTGTACATACAAGTTTAAAAATTTAAAAGCCGCATCTACGAAAGCTTAACATCATTATTTTGTGTTAATTTTTATTTACAACTTCGCATCGTTTGTGAAATTATTACAGTAATTATTTGTCGCACTATAAATTCTTTATAGGTTAGTAGCATAAGACTACAATAACACAAGCTAATTACTACCTCTAAAATCAATATTCCAATTCCCAACACGTATGTTGGAAATAGAACGCATATAGGTGTTTCAGTTCGAGTAATAAATAAACATAGTAAACGTGTAGAGAACTATTATACTGAACGACCTATTTTATTACAACGCTAACTCATTTTAACTTCGATCCTTGAACTTAAACTCTAAACTTAAATTTACTAGAATTCGGAAGTAAATAACGCGACTTTTATGCAACACTTACAAAAGCCTACTTCAAGTCATGTAAAAAAATTACTAATACTGCAATTTGTAGAAATATTTCAGCTTCAATTAGATTTATTTAGGATTTTCCAGCTTTCTAATCCCATATATCTTTAACTTCTATAATTCTTTTCTTGTTTGTGAGAAGCTACTGGAATACTTCTTAGGACTATTACATGTCAGGGTTGGCCTGGAGCATAAAAAGTTATCGGAAAAAGAGAACTTAACGGCCCACCACAATCCAATAAGCAAGTTCATAAATATTACACAGGGTGCTTCAAAATTGCACCAACTAAATACTTTAGGAATGTATAAGTTAGCATAAAATAAACATAAAACTTCTAATAAACATATGATCTAAAATGAATCTCTACAGAGTTATAACTCATTCGGGGGAGGAGCACGTTTAACCCTATAATTTTGTTTGTGTAGGTTTTTATAAATTCTGATTTACCATTATCATTAGGTTTTCAGTTCTGGAACTGGTTAGACGCGTACTCTCATTGTTTCCTATTTTGAACTAGCTTACATATTCTCTGAAATTTGCACAGTCTGCGTGCGATAGTCTGATCTAAGTCTACTTCCACTTCTTTTTTTCTTATTTCTGCTTGTAATATATTCCCAAAAATGCCTTAGAACATATCCTGCCTTCCCTTTTCTCCTATTTTTTCTGTTTTCCACAGATATATTTATTTCTCTACTGTATCTATAACCTAAATGTTATTAACTTTGCCTATCCATGCTATCATCCTCATACATCTGAAGCACAACATTCCATAAGGCTTCTATCTCTTTCTGTTTGCTTTTCCTACTGTCCCTATCTCATAGACGTTCTGTGCTGCGTTCCACACATGTGCTTTGAACAACTTTCTTCTTGTTTCTATTTTTGTTGTCTTGGAACAAAGCCACTATTCTTTCTTGCTGGATGCAGTTCGGTCACCTTCTATGGTTTTACAATTAAATACTCTAACTCTGTAACGGCTACTTCGTAACCGTACAAAATTGTACATATTTTTGTTTGTTAGTGTAAACTTGAGCCCGCATGTTGTTATTTTGAAATTCAACAGTCTTGATAATTTTCCAGAACATTGTTTAATTCTGATCTATTTTTGGTACCAGACCGTGTCAGGCTAGGGTATTATTGTATTTAATGCATGGCATTTTCACCTTTAAATTCGTTCGCAATTAATAGCGAAATAGAATATCGTAAATATATACTTTCGGTTGTGATAATAATAAATTTATGAACCTTGTACACAGATGTGATATCTTGTTAATTCATTTTTGAGTATGACGTTGTAGAAAGCGGTTGGGTCTGCAGAAAACTACGAAAATTTCTTGTTGAGGTAAAAAGTTGGCTGGTGCCTATATACAATTTTGCAAGTTTGCAAGGTTTAGTTATCCATAGTGCACTTAGTGGAAACTTACGATAAAGTATTTTATTTCGTTATTTTTTTTTCTCTTAGATAAACTGGAAAAACGGGAAGTCAAAGCATCTTGTCTTCAGCCTTGATAACCAGGTAATAATAATAAAATAATTGTTCTCTTACAATAATTTCATTGATATATATATATATATATATATATATATATATATATATATATATAAATAAAAGAATTGCTTATAGCAAATTTAATAAATAAAACAGTATATACGATGTATAAATAAACACTAACTTTACGAAAAATCGAACGAAAGTTATTAATTATACAAAGCAAGCTAGTAATTTGCATAGCCATAAATGAAAGAATTTGTTTGTTTCATAAAGGGAATAAACATTCATCAACTAGTTTCGATCTCACTGGATCTCATCAGGATGAAGTGGTTTATAACCCTTATGAAACAACCAAAAACAATAAGCAGAAATAACTTGGAAAGAACTTCTATAAGATGGCAAGAGTAAAGCAAGAACGCCATCAGGTAAGTAATCACTAGTATTAAACTAGTCGAATACAGAAGTAAATTCAAAATTAAGTCGATATTTCATAGATGGCCATAACAAACTAGTTTAATACTAGTGATTACTTACCTGATGGCGTTCTTGCTTTACTTTAGCCATCTTATAGAAGTTCTTTCGAAGTTATTTCTGCTTATTGTTTTTGGTTGTTTCATAAGGGTTATAAACCACTTCATCCTGATGAGATCCAGTGAGATCGAAACTAGTTGATGAATGTTTATTCCCTTTATGAAACAAACAAATTCTTTCATTTATGGCAATGCAAATTACTAGCTTGCTTTGTATAATTAATAACTTTCTTTCGATTTTTCGTAAAGTTAGTGTTTATTTATACATCGTATATACTACTATATATATATATATATATGTATATATATATATATGTTGAGCTAGGCCACAGTTTGGGGTCTCGTATTTATTATATATGTATATAGTTATTCAAGTATGTGTTATATATAAATATCTGGTAAGAGTAGCGTGTGCTTTTAATAATTTATTTTGAGATAGTGTAGTAGGTTAGGTTTTAAACAGTCAAATATTACTGGACGGTGGTTGGTTTAATTGGGTGATTAATAGCCAACGGTTTAGTTGCGTTTCAGGGGTAATCATCCTGGCGCCCATTGAAATTTTACATTTGCACTCTCTGCCCCGAGAGACCCACGACCATCGGCTCTTGACTAGCTTGGGGACACATGAAATGCAACTGTTTTCTGTATGTCCAGTGTAAAATAAAAACAGGAGTATTATATACGGTCCCTGTCCCTGCCAAACTCTGGTTAGGGTGACAAGAAAAATTGGCGCCGCAAACGTTTGGGCCTCGAAAACTGGGGTGCTGCTAGAATAAATTGATTAGCTATTTTAGTAGTTGGGAAAAACAGTACCGCATTTGTTAGATTAGATATTAACGTGTTGTACCGGGAGGAAATTGTCACTTAATATTGATAAAACGGTTGTAGCTAATAATTACGGCGAACAAAATAAAATAAAATATGGACCCATATAGGCTCTCAAAAGACGAAATCGAATATGAACTTTTAGTTCGAGGAATTAAACTCTCCGGTACCGAAACGTGTCGCAAACTGAGGCGCAAGCTTAAAAATGAACTACCAAAAGAAACTTTTGGGGAAATAAAAACTTCTAAAACGTTTAAATCTAAGTTTGTAGCATGTATAAAAATTAAACGTTTCCCTTTAACCAATGGTGCTTTTGAACATTGATTTGAACCATCGTCCCACGACTTCGATGTGCAGTATGTGAACTGTGCAGGTAAGTTTCATCACAGTATATAATATTTCTTCCTTCTGATCGATATTGTTGTACTTTTCGTAAAAAATCGACTCGTTTTGCTCGAATTTCTGGTTTTTCAATTAAGACTTTGCGATTGTCTTGGCATTTCTTCCAACGAAACCCTATTTTATGCATCAATCGTCTAAACGAATTGATTTTTCCACAGAAATTAATTGCTTCAGATTTGAAAGCTTCAAATACAGCCTGCATTGTAGGTTGTTTATGGTGTGTATTTGGAAATCGATAAATAATTGTGCGCACAATTTCTTTTTCAAATTCATCTAACGTAGACTTTGGACTACCTTTCTTGATGGTTTTCCTTGGTTAGGTAAATTGTAACTTAGCACCAACTGGCTGCAATATGCCTTCTTTAATAATTTTCTTAACAGTTGTTAACCCAACACCAATTGCTTCAGACACTATTTTGCTCAAATTGTTCAGCAAAATCATATCTTGACCAGCATCCTTCTGCTCTTTCATATAATTGTAAAGATTATATATAAGCTTACAGCCTTGGCTATGAACAATTTTTTTAGAATTGCTCATAATGAAGTCGAATCTAACCTAAAATAAAAAAATATGTACTCAAGAAATATTAAATTTAAAAACGTTTACTTACAATTTCAAAATAAACAACAAAGTGTAGTCTTGAAAAAGACTGGTATAAATATTATTAACAAAAGTAAATTAAACAAAATACAGAAAAAAACAATAGACAAGAATCGCAAATGTCAAAATTACGTGTCTAGAATATGCAGTATCGACTTGGCGGTAAGTTAAGAACATAGATTAGATAAGGTTAATATAGATAAGCCACTTTCATAATAGAAGCACGTGACTTTTTGTTACATTAATAAACATAGATTTAATCAAAATAATAAATATGATTTGGAACAGAGTAATCTAATAAATATTAATATAACCCGTAACGTGGTGTAGTACAGAACAAATATTTTTTAGTATGAAAAATGTATAAAAAATATTCATATGGTAACATCGATTTTAAAATTATATTGCAGTAACGTTAACGTTGGTGGAGCCATGAGTATCATTCCACAATAATATATTTTCATTTTGGTCTTTAGTTTTGTCAGTAGCATTTGGGATTTCTGCGCAGGTCGCTGAGATTTTGAAAGAACTATACTTACGTGTTTTTAGACGAAAAGATTTTGCTTGAACATAGCACAGTATGCTAAATTTATCTCCTATGTATTTTTATACTCGGTTGAAATACTTTTATTCAAACTAACACAATAAATAATATGAAGTAACGCTTGACGACATATTGACGTGTGGCAGTTGAAAAGTAGCAGTATATTAAAGATATAATGTGCGCGCGCAGTACAACCAATACGCAGTATCGGACACTTACTAAAAACGGTTGGGTTCAACGAATAACCGCGACGTTTGATTTCGCTATCGTAATTTATTTAATTCAATAAGCTATAGTACGTTTGTTTGAATGTTAAATTTGTTACAAAACGTGTTCATTTGACACTTATTTCACCATTCATTTAACCAAAATAGATTTTTTCAACATTAAAGTAGTATTAGACTAAAATATGAAATTTGTTGGCAATATTAGTTTGTATTAAATACGACTGATGTTCAATGAAATTCACTTTTGCGTTTTTTTATTAACCAACTGTTATTATGCATTCAAACAAACAAATTTAAGTCGACTAATTTTTGTAGTTAGTTTAACCATCTACAAGCGGTTCAGTAAATATAGTTTCGTTTAGAACGACTAAAAAATACTTGACCAAATGCTTTACTCTTGAAAACAACAGAGTTGGTCGTATCAACCAAATCACTTTTCTCAGTGTCGGGGTATAGGATTTCCCAAGTCATCATTTTCAATGTCTGATTTCTGTTCTAATGCTGTTAGTTCCTCATATAGTTCCTCCTGCATATAAATTCTTTATATATTCTTGCCATCTAACCACTTTCTCTGCTTTTTCTATAATGACGTTACCTCCCGTGTTCCTTATATTTTTGCTATATGGTTTTATATCCCTAAATTTCATTTTAATTAGTTTGTATGATTCCTCTGTCTTTTCTATTTCTATCCAAGCTTGTACCTCTTTGCACTTTTTATCAATCCATTTTATTTAGCTTTCCTGCATTTGCGAAAAATTTCCCATTTTATGGCTTTGTATCTTTATTTTCCTGTTCCATCTGATCTATTTTTGTATTTTTGTCTTTCTGCTATTAAATTCAGGATATCCTTTGTTATCCATTGTTTCTTATTTTCTTTTTGTGAAATTCTGATTGTAAAATTAGAAATCTTAAACAAATGTCGTGATTTGATAATATTAATTCAATTAAACATTTAAAGTGCTTATCATTTTGTTGTATGCAACAGTGGCGGCTCGTTGCATTAGTAGCCGGAGGTGCGCATCGGTAAACATAAGGTGGTCTATCTACTTGATGAAATTTATGAAAATGAACTTGATGTTTGCATTTGCTTTTACAGTATTATTTTCCAAATTATGATGTATACTAAAAATATGGTGCGACATGTGGATGTATTCCTGGCTGTTGTACCCAGAATGCGCTACGATTTAGTGCGTAATGTGAAGGATTTTTAATTAATAGCAAAACATCCATAAATAATGGTTACCGGCAGTATGAATATTTTAGGTTTTGATAAACAGCATAGTATTCATACAAAACGATAAACAAATTACATAAATACAATAAAAGCGAACATCCCTTCTACAGCTTCTGAACAGGTATTTTTTCTTAAGCAAATTGTTGCCATTTGAAAACACTTTCAACCATATTGCACCGGACCGGCACTAGGAACGACTTCTTCAGATGAAGGTTCAAAAACGACTCTTGCGCCAAATCCCCTTCTTGTCTCCATATTCAAAATATTCTTGAATATTTGGCAGATAACGATAAATGGCGAGTATAAAGCGCCAGTCACAAAACTGTCTATATTAACAACTGGAATTAATTTACCACAAACAATGACTTAAAAAATTTAAATGCGAATACCATCCAATATGCGTGTAAAGTCCCTTTAAAACGTCTGGTTTAAAAGCTATACACTGGTATTATAATATACTATAATTGTTAGAAGGCATGTAGTATAAATTCCGTTCTGCTTTTCTTAGCAGCAAATTTATCGGTAACTTTATTATTAAAATTGTCTATTTCCAAAACAAAATGTCGGTCATATGACATCATTCCAAAGCATTCAATCGATCTCCGCTCATTGTGTTGCGCAAAAAAGTTTTAACGCGCTTCATAATAGAGAAACATCTTTTGGCTTCAGAAGTTAATATAGGTATCGTTACCAGTATTGTCAAAAGTTTTACGGTTTCTATAAATACTGCATTGAGTCCTTGTTCCAACAGCAGACGAAGCTGAGACACAGTACCAGGGACTCTATTCTAGAAAGACGGTGATATTTATCGCATGCGCCTTTTTACGATTTTCGCACGAAACGTCGAAGTTGGTATTCCTCAATTTTCGCAAGAGTTATTTATTGCACGAACGGCAAAGAGCGGTGTACTACCAAGTGATATATTTTATCGCATGAAAACACACGTATTGCGCATGGTTACTATATTAAAATTGACTGACATAACACAACACTTAACCAAAAAAAATGCTACTGTTTTTAGTCTATTTCGCGGCTGTTTGACAAATAAGTGTAATCAATAACAATTATGGCAAACTTCGATGAGGCGGCATTATTGGGCGTTTTGGAGGTGCTGGAAAAAGTTGAAGTCGCCGCCGAAAACTCTAAAAAACAATTTTATACGCGTATACCAGCCTTTAATTTAAGTAAAAAAATGTTTGTGTGTTCCGCTTAACAAAAGAGTTGACTAGCAGAGTTATAGACGTCATATTTGAATATATTCCAGAAGCAAGAAGAACAACAGCACTTGATGTTGAAACAAAGGTAGAGTTTATTTTGTATTGTGTCTGTATTCTTACTGTAGTAGCTTGTGTAATTTTTAGCTTCTTACGGCGCTAAGGGTTTTAGCTACCGGAAGCTATCAGTTAGATTCTGGATCGAATGTGCATACAGCTATAAGCCAACCATCGGTTTCACGATCGATACAGGATGTGATTAATGCATTGAATCAACCAACTGTGTTTAATTCATTTGTGAAGTTTACACAAAGTTTAGATGAAATGCGTTTGAAGCGACACGGGTATGAAAGTCTACATATTTAATTGATTCTATTTAGTAAATGTATTTGTTCTGTTTGTAGGTTTTATCAAGAATTTGGGTTTTCGGGTATTGTCGGCTGTATTGATTGCACTCATACAGCAATAAATGCACCGAGAAGTAATGACCCTGCTTATCCTGAACATGTGTATGTTAATAGAAAAAGCTACCACTTAATAAATGTAAAATTGGTAAAAACAACACTTGTTAGTTTGCCACTACAATAACATTACATAATTTGTAGATTTGTGACAGTAGATTAAAAATAATGAATGTAAATGCTCTTTATCTTGGAAGCACTAACGAATCCTTTATATGGAATAATTCCAATGTTAAAGGTGTAATGGAAAACCTTTATCGTAATGAACACACAACAGGATTCTATCTATTAGGTAGGTGAAAACTATGCAATGTTGTGCACCCTTTCAGTTGGTTTTTGTCTAAACGATAAAAAACCCCTATAATAATGTTAGTGATTATAAAACCCATTCATTTATTTGGTTGCATGTCATTAACGTATTGTAATCACAATAGTAATCGTTTTAGGACAGCATTCATAGTTAATACATTTTCAGTCTTTAAACAAACCATTAACAGTAAGCTTGTTTTGCAGGGGACTCTGGATATCCTCTTTGCCCCTGGTTGTTGACACCAATACAAGAAGAACCTATGGAGGGCACCGCTGAAGCCAAACACAACAAATGCCATGAACGAACCCGATGCACCATTGTGAAGTGTAATGGTTTATTAAAATCTCGTTTTCGGTGTCTTTTAATCGTATTCTGAATTATCATCCAGAAATAACATCGAAAATAATAAACGGCTGTATAGTGCTTCACAATTTGTGCATTGACAATAATGTACCAGAATCTGAAGAAGATGAAGATGATGTAGATTTTGGAATATTGAACGAACCCGATTTTCCAGAAGATGTTGCTAGAAGAACAGATTCTGATTTATCAACTGCTCGACAATTGCGAAGAAGGCTGATATTAAATCATTTTTTAAATTGATGCTAGATTTATTTATTGAATAATGGAATGTTGTATATATGACTTATTATGTAATATAATCTAAATGTATAATAATAACCAAACTTATTTTAACTGGAACTTATAAAATGTTACTCTATAAAATAAATTATACATATTGTAAATGAACTTATATTAATATCACTTATTGCAAATATTGGAAACACACATACAATGGCTTTTTAAGCTATTAATCGCTTCAACTTCTCTCTCCTCTACTTCTAAACGTTTTTGTTTCAACTCGACTAAAGTTGTCATCATCTGAAATTTCCTTAACGAATCAGTTTCTAATATATCCAGTTTCTGTTGCTGGTATAGACGTTTGTCTTTTAAGGGCGCGATCGGATGTATGGTTGGCTGCCTAAAATCCATCAAAAAACAGGTTATTCTGTTTGGTAAATAACTTTTGTTGGATTGAAAATATGCAAAATGTAACTTCACCATTAGACTCACAAAACTTTGTACTTTCTAACGAAGGTTTGCTTTTTTTTCTAAAGTGGAGTAATAAGCAGGAAATAGCTGTTAAAAGTAATGTTAAAATTCACTTACTTTATTTTAGTTACTACATCTAACATAATCAATTTGTATATAAAAAAAAAGCATTCGTTGGATAGCAGAATACATATATAATCGTTCTGTTAAAAAAAATTACAAAAATATTGATCATGATAGTCGTAGTGTACTGAATGGGTTTTATTGAATTATTACATTAATTGTACGCCATTTTAATAGAAATCGTTCACGACTTTCTCCGAAGATGGCACTGTTAATGATGTGTAGAATAACGTTTAAAACCAGAATATTTCAAATTGAATTATTTTGGACTTTGTTTTTGTCGCATTGAAATGAAGTAAACTAATAATATATGGTGAATTACCTTTTGATAAGTGTAATATAATAATGATTGGATTAATTGCGAATATTTATGAAGCCAAAAATGACATATCCTCAACATCCATGGTTGTTTGTAAACTTCCATGTTTATGTTTACAAGCGATAAGTAAATTATTACAGCAGTGTTACTTTGTGAAGCTTATACCATGTTATAATAGTTTTTAAAAAAAGGGTAGTGTGCCGTATCCCAAAACGTAACTAGATACTCTACAATATTAAATATAAGCAAAATATTGCATCATGTTAGCAAGAGTAATGTTTATTGAAATATCTTAGTGGAACCATCGCAGGGAAATAGGATACATTTTGTTACAAATTAGGTTGCGAGTTTGGTACTCGGCAAAATGATTTACAAATTTGAACGATCTGGGGGAGGACGTTCTCAAAAAACGATAATTTTTCCTACATCATTTTACACTTCATTTTGGGGACGTTCATTGTCTTGTGTATCTTCACCAGGGGTCTGCAATGGTAATTATATTTTCAATTTGAAAAGTGTCAAAATCAGCTTTAAATATATAGGCAACTTATTAGTGTTCCCATTCTTTACCTCCACGTAGCAGACTTCCGTCATTTTTTGGTCATACAAAGTTCACATGTAACATTTGATAATGACATTTTCTCAAATTGTGCTGCCGGCAAAAAATGATTATAATAAACAATAAACTTCAAAACTCCCACTAATTATGAAATATATTTTAGGCTAAATTAAAAATAAAAGTGTAAAAGTTTATTTAGGATTAAACAATTTACGAAACTAGACCTAACTTTAGGCATTAGAAAAAACCATAAAAAAATTCCTTTTTGGTTTATTCTGTCAAAAAATAGCTATTTTGTTACATTAAATAGACTCTAACAAAAAACGACTAAACGTTTATTTCAATAAATAATTCAAACTAATAGAATATTTGGGGTCTTCGGTTTAATATTTTTCATCAAATGCTAATATCGAAAAAGGTATTTCCAATTCAAAAAAACTTTGAGTTGTTACCTGTAAAGTGTGCTTTATTAAAACAAAATTATTACAAATGTTTTATTTTTAATGAATAACTAAGAAATTAAAAATAGGTTCAATTGTTGTAACATTTACAATAATGTGTATATTGGTATTTTTGAACAGTAAGTCATTACCAACCAAAAACTTAAAAGGAACACTGTTTTACACAATACGTAGCAGTGTAAATGATATAAAACTATTGGTGAAAAGAAGTGAATAACAAGCATTTGTAAATAATATTTTTTTAAACCCCACATTTTAAGGTCAATAGATAAACGTTTAGTAATAAATATACGAACATTTTCCGAATTGAAATTGACTTTATTGTTGTTACTATTACATTAAATATTAGTATATAAGGCATATTTGTAGGTCCATACAGGCAAAGTTTAGTCATAGACTACTCTTATACTTAACCTGCATAAACCACTACATATCTCTACAAGGAAAATTAGTGAAGCAAATGAATAATTACACAATAATTGAAAAATATACAATTAGGCTATGTTACTACTTATCCAAAATATGCGCCCTGATTTGAACCTTGAATGCAGTAAAAGTAAAAAAGATTTTTACATCCATCTGGAATTGCATTATAAGTAGAAACAGCATTATAGATGAATCTTCTCTGAAACATAGCAGTCAGTTGCTTGGGAATTGTTAAAGTTTTAGTGTGTCTAATATTTATGCAATGCACTTTGGAGCGTGTCATTACTATTTTAGCAATATCCTCTGAAGTCATTTATAATTATTTTATGAACAAAACATAACAAATGATGTTTCCTGCAGTTATCTATATTTAACCAGTGCAACTCTTTTATCTTATGCGATACATGATCAAATTTTTTTAGGCCAAAAACTAAACGACAACAAGTATTTTGAATCCTTTGTATTTGTGTCATAGAAGTGCTATCAAGGTTTGGACCATATATAAAATCACAATAGTTAAATAATGACAAAACTTGCTTCCGACAACAGCTTTTGCAATTGTAAGGTTAGTATAAACCAACAAGCATATAGTTGTTTAAGTGCTATATACGACCTTTTTATTAACCTTGCAACATGTGACTTAAAGCGTAGATCATCGTCAAGTATTAAACAGAAATTTCTTGAAGAACTAACTGATGGAATAGAGGTATTGTTAATTATGACTTTTATCTTATCCTTAACACAATCTCTAATTTTCTCTGTGATCCGAAACAATATCAGCATTAATAGTACCTGCACGAACAAATAATTCATCACTTGATAAATATATGGAATCAATAAAGAGTACTGCTGTTATTTACTTTGCGCGCAGGTTCGTTTATTACTTGGATGAATCCATAAGAATCAATGCAGTGTGTGATAATATTACTTAAATTGAAAAGATTCACATTGACATCACCTAAACATATTATATTATTCATCATTGGTGCTAAATAAGATAATATATTATCTAGTTCATCAACACAACTAAGCAGATTAGAGTTTGAGGATCTGTATACTGTGCCTACAGTAAAAGTTTTGCGATTTAATTTAAACATTATCCAAAATATGTTCAAGTATACGAGTCAATTGCAAACCAAACAAAATAACCTGACATTTAAGTTCCATCCTTACGTACACACCAACCCCACCCCCTGGACCCACTCTCTCATTATGAAAAAAATTATACCCATTTATATTGACAGAGGTATTGGGGACGTATGAAGTAAGCCATGTTTCAGAGACACCAATCAAATCAAAACGGTTTTCATCTATTAAATTGATGAAATCATTGAAACTAGGCAACAAAGAATGCACATCTAAATGAGCAATTTTCAATTATAAATAACTATACTAGCCTAATAGAACTATTTAATTTACTTTAATTTAATTTAAACAAAACCAATACAAAAAATTAAAGCACTCGTAGGTAAATAAAAATTAAGCAAAAAAGAAAAAATGCAAAAGAGGCTATCTCCAACGTAACAAATTATCGTATTCTAACAATCAGCAACTTAAGTATAATGTGCTGCATGATTAGTAAACTATAACTACTATATACCTGTTACTTATTACCAACTATGCTACAGGAATTTAAATTACTAGAGGTTTCAATGCTGTACGAATGTAAATTAAATTTTTTTCAGTAAATAAAGACAGTGTGGCATTTACATTTGCACTAACTGTATGGTATCGTTGTTGATGATGTTCTACAAGTTGTATTAATATTCAGCATCTGTCTCGTACATACATCGTTTCACAGGATGTAGTATCCAAGTGGATCCATTATATTCCTTATCGTCTTTCAACGTTTGATTATATTTGGTTTGCTTCTTGTAAAGGGGCCAATATACCTTCTTTTTCATAGGCGTGATCCAATTTCGAAGTACAATAGACACCCCACCTGTTCGCTACTCCACAAGTACCAATTTTCCCAATCTAGAGATATATCATGAAAAAATTATGTTCAGATAGAAAATTGTACCAAACCTACTTTGTGAATGAAGTTTCTCTGTATTTAGCACTAATAAGTAACCCAGCGACTTTCTCATCAACAAAAGTCGCCAACCGCAATGAATAATTAAAGTCATATGTCCGTTTAACATCCATCTATCTATCGCTAACAGGATTTGACAGGATTTCCATTTGCATCGACATCAAAGTTTTGTCTCAACTCTAACACTACTTTTCCATTTTCTTCCAAATCTTTCATAAGATTGTTCTTTCATACATAAACAAACTGTCAAGTAAGATATTAAACAACTAGATTTTCTTACAGCGCCTAATTCAGCTTCAATTTTTTTAAATTGGTAGAGTGTCATGGGAGGTATATCCATAACTGAAAATAGTTCCTGAGAATGGCCATGTCTACTGCCAGTTGCCAGAGTACCCCAAACAAATCCATAATTAATTTTTGATTTTTGCGAAATATCTTCAGTGTAATGCTTGTATATCTTATCACACATTGTACATGCAAACATAAGGCAGCTTACTAGACCTAATCCTCTGTTACATTCCTCTTTCAGATATAGTTTTCCACCAGTATAAATTTGGGAATGTCGGTATTGCAGATCTATGGACCAACTTAATACATATTGCAAATTCACAATGCGGTTTC
This sequence comes from Platerodrilus igneus, assembly GCA_036346225.1. NCBI lineage: Eukaryota > Metazoa > Arthropoda > Insecta > Coleoptera > Lycidae > Platerodrilus > Platerodrilus igneus. Next base: position 555,637 of record JARFIW010000333.1, on the reverse strand, counting down.
CACTAACAGTTGGTTCTTTATAAGAGTGATTTTTCTCGAAATATAATTCACGAGCCTCTATTCTGAAAAACAAAACAAAATATTAGATTTTTTAGGAACCCACAATTTAGCATATATACAGGACAACACATTAGTGTGATAAAGTTTAATATATCGATTATTTATTGTAGAAATTATAAAAAAAAGCAATTTACACAAATTTTAGGCTGTATTATTTTAAAAATTGTTTCATATCTACAGGGTGTTTATAATTATATATATATATATATATATATATATATATATCTTTGTTTTTATTCTTGGATGTTGGTCACTTTAAATGAATCCAATTGAAAACGTTTTTGAATTCCAATTTTTATTATATAAATTGTTATGACATGTTTCGGTCTTGTGGACCGTTTTTTAATAGCTATAATATTACTACAATAATAAATTGATGTAAATGACATTTAACTTACCATTAGTTCTATATAATAAATTAGAATTTTACATTAATTTAATTTTCAATGCTTCAAAACCAGAGTATAAATTCAAATGTCGGTTAGACAGTTGTGTCTAAACACCCGCCATACCGATGCTTTACATTTAATATAGAAATTTGAAGCATTGAAAATAAAAATTATCTAGTAAAGGAGGTATAAGATTGTTTTTATTAAGATGCTAAGAAACTTTTATACTCTTTTAATTATTTAATTAGATTTCGGTAAATGTTTGCAAAATTTTCTTGATCTGATTTAGAGTTTATGCAGTTAAAATTTCGTTAAATTTCAATGGTTTCAAGTATATTTCTTTTATTATCATTAGTTTCAGTATTTAAAATATTTATATTTGTAAAATCAAATTTGTGTAATTTTTCTAAAGCGTGAGTGGCAAGTGCGGTGCATTTTTTGTTGTTGGTTTTGATCGAATATTTATGCTCGTATGTTCTTTTATGGAGATATTGTTTGGTGTTTCCAATATAAATTCCAGGGCAGTCCATACAATTGATTTGATAAATAATGTGTTTTGTTTTTAATTTCGATTTTAGGTTTGAGATTCGTAAAAAAAATTTCTATTGGCATTGTTTGGTTTATGAGCGACATGTATATTGTGATTTTTTAAGCATTTTTTAATTTTTTCCGATAATCCAGGTGTGTATTCTATTCCGATTATTATTTCTTTTTGTTTAATATCATTAATATTTTTTTTGTTATTATTAAATATTTTATGAATTTTGTTTTTTATTATACGATTATAAAATTGTTTGGGATAAGAATTATTGTTAAGAATGTTTTTTATTTTTTTAATGTTTTGGAAACACCAAACAATATCTCCATAAAATAACATACGAGCATAAATATTCGATCAAAACCAACAACAAAAAATGCACCGCACTTGCCACCCACGCTGTAGAAAAATTACACAAATTTGATTTTACAAACATAAATATTTTGAATACTGAAACTAATGATAATAAAAGAAATATACTTAAAACCATTGAAATTCAACGAAATTTTAACTGCATAAACTCTAAATCAAATCAAGAAAATTTTGCAAACATCTTGCCGTACATCTATTGGAGGGCCACCTCCAGTACCACGAGCGTACCTAGCTATTGCAGCTTTTTTGGTTTTGCTTTGCTTCGCATATCTTGCCAAGTCTGAAGTATTACACAAATCAATATTTATGTCTGACATTTTCACATTTATAATATATAGTCATGTTTGGAATTTCTTAGCATACTTAGCTTCATTATAATATTAACACAACACAATGCCCTGATAGTGTTATCGGATAAGGAAATGAAATTTTAGGGAATACAACATACCTAATTTAATAATCAAAAACAATTAGGAAAAAATTTTATATCGATAGCTAACGATACTAAATAATATAATTGAAAAACCGAAATTAATATTTCATTTCAAAAAGGCATTCTAATTGTTGATTGATATAATATTAAGTACGCAATTGTTACTAAACTTCAAATGTTCACATACCTTTCTACATTGCCTCCAATTTTTTTTCCTCCAGGTATTTCATTCATTGGATTGCTATTCTTTTTTATTCTTCACAAGCAATTTTTTTCGTAAAGGTAGCGGAAAATTTACCGCTACATAATTGTCCTCTATTTAAAAGTAACTGTATTAATTGTGACTTTTGCTCATTAGAAACGTATCCTATTCTTTTACTTGTCATCGTTTAAACATCAAGATTTTTCTCTTTCCTTAGGATATGTTGAAAAACGTAATGGTAAATAATAAAAAAGTAAACATTACTTTTGTCCAATCTTCGATCTTGTCCGACAAAATGCGATCTAGCAGCTTCTTGAACCACGTGATCTCGCTCCGGTTGACTAATGGCTGCTAGTAACCTTCTATTTACGACATGCTTCACTTCGTTCGATATTTAAAATATCATATCACATCTTGCCGAGAATACCAAGCGTCATAAAATCCATTTTGCATGCAATACTTTTAGGTGATAAATATCACTGATGATATATATCGAACGAAGTCGAGAATAGACCCCAGGGGGTGTATTCTCGAAAGACGGTGATATTTATCGCATGCGATATTTTACGATTTTAGCACGAAACATCGAAGTTGGTATTCTTCAAATTTCGCAAGAGATATTTATCGCACGAACTGCAAAGAGCGGTGTACTACCAAGCGATATATTTTATCGCATGAAAATACACGTATTGCGCTTGATTACTATATTAAAATTGACTGACATAACACATAACCAGAGACTTTTCTCTATGCACATAACCAAAAAAATGGTTACTCTTTTCAGTCTATTTCGCGGGTGTTTGACAAATAATTATAATTAATAACAATTATGGCTTTGATGAGGCAGCATTATTTGTTGTTTTGGAGGTACTGGCGGAAACTGAAACAACTGCCGAAGTGACTAAAAGACAATTTTATAAACGTATACTATCTTTTGATTTAAGTGAAAAGATGTTTGTGCATATGTTCCGCTTAATAAAAAGTTGAATTCCAGGAATTTCAATCGGTTGCATTGCTATTTTTTCCCATTCTCCGCAAGCTTTTCTTTTGAAAAATTAGAGAAAAAATTACGGCTGCATAATTGCCCTTTATTTATAAGTAACTTTGTTAGTTGGGCGTAATTAATGCAACTAAACATTAGGTTCATCCAATTTTCGATCTTCCACGACAAAATACGATCTAGCAGCTTCCTGAACCACGTGATTTCGTTCCGGCTGACTATTGGCTTTTATTATTATTCTATTTACGACATGACTCACTTCATTCGATATTTAAAATATCATAGCACATCTTGTCGAGAATACCAAGCGTCATAAAATCCATTCCGCACACGATACTTTTGGGTGATAAATATCACTGATTATATATATCGAACAAAGTCGAGAGTAGATCCCCAGAGGCGTAACGCAATTCTTCTCGCACATAAATAACTTGCCACTCAATTTTAATTGATTTGAGTTAAGAACAAATAGGATTCAACTATATTTTGCAAAAATTTATCGGGAAAAGATTTCTTCTGGAAATTTATTAATACAAACAAATTTGCAGCAACCAAGTGGCCAACAAAATTAAATCTGTCCTTTATTGGCGAAATAATCACATCACAAACTTCTATTGCTTCTCTTCTTTTCAACTTTTTGTCGTTACCGTCGCACTTTCTTCGTATAGCTGGTAGTTCAGATACAGTTTGCTCCTCAAGATTTTCATTTATTTTAAATATTTCCACGCGAATATTAACAATTCTTTTTTCCAAATTTTCAATGTCCTTTTTAAAGTTTATTGAATCGGGAACTATTTGCTGCAGTTGGTTAAAAAGGATGTCAACGTGTGTCATAATCTTCCGGAAAATGGAAAGACAAAATATAAACCTTTTATCTAAAAGTAAACGTTCATAAACACCTCTTGCTGAGTAGTGTTTGGCAGCGTAATTTCATCACTATTTTGTATAACTTCCATAACTTTGACGAATTTATCCCGATTTTCATAAACGGTATGAATAGAGCGTGACTGAAAGTTCCAGCGTGTTGGGCATGCTTGAGGTAACTTCTTTTGAACAATATTTTCTAAAACCCTTGTTTTCTGAGGGATGTTGAAACAAGCCCACAAGGGCCAGTTTAAATTGAAAAAAAAGATTTTGACGTTCCTATAGAGGTTAATTTAGTCATAATAAGATTATCTTGGCGTGCGTAGTAGTGCACAAAATTTGCCAACGAATATTTATTTTTAATTATTTTCTGAACTCCATTAAGCGATTTGCTCATAACAGCACCGTCATTATAGCTATAAGCCATTAACTTATTAGAACTGTTTAGAAGAATACTTAATACGCTTAAAAACATCTAGACAAAGATGAAGAATCCTGCCCATCTGGAAGCCAGAATGTCTAGAATCCTTACTCAAGAAAACCATACTTTAGATATCTCAAAATGCAAACTAATTGGAACGAAGGCAGCTGCCTCAACTTCCTTCTTTTCTTCTACATGATATATTTCAAACATACACTCCAAAATTCCATTTTGAATATTTTTGACGTCCTTTTAAAAATTTGTGATTTTTCTAATTGATTCCTTTATACAAAACCTAAATCCGCAAAAACATTAACAACAAGAAACCCATAAAATAGCCATAAATAAGAGACGCTTTGACCTACCCATTAACGCAGATGTCAATATTAAATAGTATCCGTGGGAGTTCATAATATTCGCATGCACTGAAAAACCGTTGACCTCAACCACAAGTTTAGTTCAAATCGTTCAAACCATGTGAAAAGATGAAATTGAGAATTTCTTAAAATAATATAGCTTATAAATACCGCCATCGTATAATAAAAGGGATTCATTTATTCAGATTTAGTCAAACCTATGCACAAAAGCGTTCTAGCTTGAATCAAGTGGTAAGCGCAGGCGGATGAACCGGTTTACAGTGATTTGAGTAACTGTAAATTAAAATCGTGGTTGTAAAAACAAGCGGGAAACGCGAAAGTATTCATGAATTCAAATGCCGTTACATTACGAAACTTTCTGTAGCGAATACACTCCACCAACTGAAGTTGGTAAGTGAATTATTAACATTCAAGTTCCTCCTGCACCAAAGAGTTGGTTAAACCTTGTACTCGAACAAAAAGCTGTAAATGATAGAATTTTAACTTTCAATCTGGTTTATATTGAGTTGACGTATATCCCATTATATACATATAATTTATTAAAAGCAAACTTTTACGTTCGTGCAAGCCTAGTAAAAGTGTAATGCAATAGAAGTAAGCACCACAATTGTTCTCGTAGAAATTTAAATATACCGGGCAAATCTCTGGATAATTATACTTGAATAAATTTAAGATGTTCCTTCTTCTTTAGTTGGCCAATTATGGTAATGTTTAGTTTATTGTGTTTGTTCAGTATTGAGATACTCATATTTTAACACAGGTTAAGTGAATAGCGTGGAGTTTTATTATTATTTGTGCATAGTTTAAATCAGTAGCTAGAAAAACAAGGTGACAGGGTTCCATCAACTTGCGTGCAGAAATAAACATTTAGTCAGCTCGTAGACCTCTCACCGCCTATCTAAACCAAATTCCAGGTAGGTTAGTGTCCAGCATTTTTACTGGGCCGAAGGTTCCGAGACCTTTTCAGGTAGGTAAAAATGTCAAAGTTTATAATCCATAATTCAAAGTTTGTATACCCCTAAAAGCTTTGCAGTTGTTTTCATAAAATTCACCTCTCGCCACTATGAACTAGCTGGTACATTATTACCCGTTACGTCTCTGCAGTAAGGTAAATTTCTAAGGTCATTACCGACAAATTCACATTTAACATCACCTTGATATAAATGTTGACTAGTCAGATTTTCCGGTAATTTTTCCGTTTTTATATTTAACATTTCTTTTCTCAAGGTAAATGCTGCTGTTTGTAAAGTATGTTCATTTTTTTTAATGAGCAAACAATGATTTATCAGTAATAGTAACTCTTTTAGGTGATATTTTTTTATGGTTTGATGATTTTTAATATAGTTGCAAAATTTTAATATAATTTTTTGCTTCTAAATGTCGTACACAATTTTATCATTCAACATTTTTTGACTATCTTCATCTAATTTCTGGAATATGTCAATATATATTATATACTCTATATATGCGTGAAAGAAAATAACAAGATCCTCCTTTAATTACATTGCCGTCAATTAAAGCACTTATTTCCTCAAATACAATTATATGATTATTTCGGTGAATATACCAGGTAGTTTGTGTAGGTTTTTTAGTTGAAATTGAATTTTATTATATAATTCAGTCTCGTAAATACCGTGGTAATTTGTTATTGTTTGTCCTTATATTCGTTGACATTCAAGTTCTGCATTGTACTAGACTCGAACGTCTCCTTTTTCGTACTATGTACAGTTTATTGCTTGGACCTGTTTTTCTTAATGGTGTTGCAAAATAAATATAAATTTTCAGTGTTTACAGTAAATATATTATTCAGAGTAGAAATATTTAATGACTAACTGATTAATCTTGAATTTTTACTTATAGTTGCCTTTACAACTGAATCTGGAACAACTACGTTACCAAATCACTTACCCTGAAAGGTTTTTCTCTTGTCATAGTCGTTGGGCGTCAGATTGTCTCACAGTAATTCCTTGGATATTATTCTTACACGTAACACGGTTATTCCAAATAAGCTTTTCTTGCTTTGATTTCTTCATTTTATCACTTTATACGTTTCCTTTCTCTAAAATATCCTAACACATTTTTAAAATTTTTGTTCAAATTAAATAAAATTGAAGAATAAAATGCATTCTAAATGTAAAACTATTCATAAGGTGACTGGATATCCTTCTACAATGACCTAATTTTTATCTTAATTTATGAATAAATAAAAAAAACCCTATACTTAACCTCTACTGACGTTAAATCATTTCAATAAACTACAAATCTACTTTCATAAAACAAAAATTCAAATTTCTTAACTTTATTCTGGCCAGTGATTTTTAACAAAATTTCTAAAAATTATTATTAAATCAAACCCATCAATAATACATTCTCTCTAATATTTTATAGTTGCCCATATTTAATTACATGACATAAATTCCAATTTCTTGGAAATGCACTTAAAAGCACCATAGAAAACCGTTAAATACAGACTTTTCCTTATATTTTTTATTGTTTATTAAAAATACTAAAGTTTAATGCTTCAAAAAACACTAAATTTTACAAATAAGGTTTACATTTAATATTTGAAGCATACATATTTCTTAATACTTTAAATGTTCCAAACTCCTTGCAGGATAACATAAAACTTAACCTTAACCGGCACTAGTTTTGTCACTAATTTATCATTTAACAAAATAAGTAAACTTACGCGTTCTCTTCATTTCCTACTACATAGCTACCAACCAATTTACATTAAAAAATCACATATACATTATCACATAAAAGCTCATATCATTACTTGCTTCAAATTCCATAATTTTAAAATGGGTTAAAGATTCCTGGAACCATTAATAATTTTTTACTTTGGATCCTTTCTAATGACACTGCTTTCTTTCTAACATAGCTAGTTTAACACCACACAACACAAAATTTTAAGTTAAAGAATGTGCGAACTTTCCAGATCTTAACCCCTTTTCACCATCGGTTCTCGTGACATTATATTCACGCTCTCCGCATGTGTAAGCTATCCTACATCTGTAGACGTTTTTCACTTTTACATCACTTGCCGAATATTTTTCCTCCGGAAATTTAATCTAATTTTTGTTCTTAAAGCTGTTCCGTTTACTTTTAATATCCCGCCCTCCCTTGCTGGTTGCACATATTTTCACATTTTGATGTTTTCCAATTAACTGTTTGCGGGAATTAATTCATTTATTTTTCTTCGGATGTAACTACTGTACTTCTCCTATTATAGAACCCGATCACACGAAAAATTCATGACTTCCTATGGTTTATTTATGTTAGCAATTATGGTTTATTTATGTTAGCAATACGTGTTAATGCCTTCAGCAATATAAATGACTACTTTGTAACATCTTACGTCGTATTATATAACATGATTAAACCCATGCAACTTGATATTTGTAAATTTTATTAATGAACTTTTGTATTTTTAAGTAGTCGCCGCATTGTAAACTATAGCTGTAATTGTCTCTGTATATTATCAAATTGAATTATTTCTAATGAACGATGTACAAAAGCGTCCTTATTTTTTTATGGAAAACATATAACATTGTAATCTGCTATCCCTGTTTGTAGATTTAAAATAATTTATTAATCTGCGTTCCGTTTTAATATATATATTTTGATGTAAATAACTTTCTGATTTCGTGGTTTGAGTTTATTGCATAAAGGTCTGCATTCTATACCCATTTAACATTCTTGTTTTTACATGTCTATTACATTGTATGATTTATAAAATCTTTAATTTCAAAGATTGTGATTGTCCTAACGTGTATTCTATTTAATGACTAATGTGATACCTTAATATTGTATTAAATAGTACCAACTTATTTTAAGAAAATCTATCAGACAAGGTGCGTCCATATTTAATCTGTCAAATTAAAAATTTTCTTTTTACATCTAATTTGTAGTTAGAGTAACGCCATGCGTTATGCTTTTTACTGCATTCATACTCAAAACGTACAACTTAATTTAGTTTTCATTGGTTTAGCCTCACACTAAAACATAATATTACAGCAAAACACATAAGAACACACGTTTCTCTGACAGAGTTCTAAACTATACTGAATCTGAAATAATAAGGGAAAGCTGGCACTTACTGCCGGATGTGCTTTTGTTATTATAATACTATGAGAATCGGGTATATGTGTCTTCAAAATTCTTAGAATATATCTAATAAACGCCCTGTTTGTTACTCACAGGTATGCATGACACTAGTGTCTATTCCCTGCAAGCATATGGTCGAACGAGGCAATTATGCATATCCGTGATTGCGACAGGCAGGGCAATATGTGGTATGTCAGAGTGTTACAACTACATTATGTGTCTGCCTCATTAAACATATCCGCAAAAGGTAGTTTTGACAACATATGCAAATTTCAGCCTTACTCAAATAACGTAAATTTATACATGTTTTCAAATTTTTAAAATTACCTGCTATGAGGTTAGAACCACCATAAGTATCTGCCAAGAACGTTCTTAACTTAAAAAAATATAAATTGTAATATCAAAACGGCAGACTTTTTGTTTTCACTTGTTAGTCATGCACTACTTTCACCTTTCACCTCGCGTACGCTCTCAAAGGAACTACCGTCGAAAATTATAAATCACCATTATATATACGAAAGGTCCACCAGAAAGATTCTATTCAATATACATTTACTAAAATACCGTAAATCTACCTGCCAGAGGCTCTTATTATATAACTTGCAAAGAGAACTAGAACATAGGTGTATTTTAAGTTCGATACTGCTTTGTTACCTTAACTTAACCACCTGTACCACCCCCTATCAATTTATGTAACATATTCCGTTCTAAGCGAATGAAGAGTTAATTTATTAATTTTAGAACTGCCCAGAAGGGGCGGGAATCCCGTAATAAATTAAGGGTGCACCGGCTAACTACAATGGTGCGAGAGTGGGTGCCTATAGAAACAACGAATGAAATTGAATAAAAATTGAAAAATGTAACAATTAACTGTGTAATTTCAAGCTACGTTACCAATACACTCAAATTTATACGCGTCCACTCGTCTAGTTACAATCTTCTGGACAATGAGTGGTCCTTGGGGATTTTAATTACGTTAACCTCCTGGTGGAATGGAGTTCCTTTTACAATCAATTGATATATTCAATCAAGAAAAATACTGTCTCACTGCACTTAAACCTATTTTTAATTGAGTATCATATTATTATTCCTTTAAACAGGTACATGCCAAATTTATAAGATTATCTACATAAATTTTAACACAAGTTGCATAACAATATTCCTGAAATCAGGTACATACGAAATTTACAAGTTTCCTAAATAAACTTCAACACGTCGCATAACAATATTCTTGAAAATACGTACGTACAAGTTTTAAAGTTACCAAAATGCAGTTCCACCCAAGTAAGATAACAATCTTTTTGTAAACCGCTACGCATACAGCATTATAAATTACATAAATTAAAATAATTAATAACCCTTAACCACAAAAAATATTGTTAAAATCTAAATACGTATTTCGAACACTAAGTGGTCATCATCAGTAGTAAACTTAAAAAATTAAACGAATTAAAAATTGTTCAGAAAACCCTTCTGAGGATATTCTCCGCACTTCGTAGGCTGAAGTGATCCTTCCCAACAAACAATTTATTAAAATTGTTTTGAACGCCTGAGGATATTGTCCTCACCAAGTGGCCTTAATAAACAAAACCGCTTAATTTATACTAAAATTAAAACTGTTTTAGCAGAACCAAAGTTAAATCATTCGTTCCCATTGATAATTCAGATGACGTTTTTGAACACTTGTCAGTATTTAAGCGTTATCCGGATTGCTCTCTCTATTAGCTTAACAATCAATGGGAACGCATGATTAACTTTGGTTCTGCTAAAACAGTTTTAAGTTTAGTATAAATTAAGTGGTTTTGTTTATTAAGGCCACGATTTACTTTATTTTGTAGAGATCACCAAGTAGGCTTGGTGAGGAGAATATCCTCAGGTGTTCAAAACAATTTTAGCAAATTGTATGTTGGGAAGGATCACTTCAGCCTACGTGGTGAGGAGAATATCCTCCGAAAGGTTTCTTAAACAAATTTTAATGCGTTTTATTTTTTAAGTTTACTACTGATGATGAACACTTAGTGGTCGAAATACGTATTTAGTTTTTAACAATATTTTTTGTGGTTAAGGGTTATTAATTTTTTTAATTAGTATCCTGCCACAATGTTCTAATTTATCATTGTTACATAAATTAGTTACTTTTGATTGGTCACACCTCTGTTTATTTACCTAAAACCATTTAACCACATCCTCCACTTTGTTAACTTTAATACCAATGTCCAGGCTTCATAAATCTAATAAAGTAAACAGTATAACCTATAATACGTGTTGACGATTTGCACTGTTTATGTCCAGCCAAACGGATTTCATACGGTAGGCCATCACAAAATATCAGAATAAATTAAAATATATACTAAATTTACAACTGAGTGCCAATTTAATTAAGGCCGCCCATTTCAGCAGCTAGCTGGAATCTACATTGCAAAAAAGTGACTTAATTTCCCACCAAAGTAATATGAAACTAAACTGTACAAATTATATATTGGGTTTTGTTGATTTATCCACAGATAACTACGCTAAACTCCCGAATGCTAATCCATAGCCAATAGGGTTTTTCGACTTTCCTTACCTATAATAATCTTTCACATGTTTATTAGTTACGGGTTCTAGAGTAATTGCTTAATCCTTTTCCGCCGGGTGTTTAGTTTATGTCATTCCTCACACTCTGCATATCTTCGAGATGATTATCTCATGGTACAGTTTTCCTATTAAACGTATAGAATGAAACACTTGAAAGGTAAGTGATGTCATATGGTTTACTTATATTAACGTCACGTGCTCGTGTCTTCAGCAATATAAAGAAATTAATTTTATTGTATGACATTATTAAATTATTTGCAAACCTAATATTTGTCAGTTCCACTAAGCGTTCGTGTTTTTTCAGTAATCAATACATTTTACGAATATATGTATGATATTGTATTGTAACTAACCGTGTTTCTATGTGATGTTAATTTTTCCTAATCCTACTATAAATTGTAAAAAGCTCTTCTGAATTTTTAGGATAATTATAATATCAAGCATTCATATTAATAATTTAACGGTTATTTACTTCTTAACTCTAAAAGCTTTCTTAAAATGATAAGCACGATATGGAATTTTACTCTTACAAATATTCTGTTTACCCCTTTTGAAGTTTTGAAATAATTTATACACCTGAGTTACATTCAAATACGTATTCCATAGATAAAAACTAGGATTTTGTGGTTTTAAGCTTATGACCTGAATTTCGTTTAATAGAAATAAAAATTTATGGAAATGTCATTTTTAATAATCACTACTGTTGTTTATGAAATCAGAATATACAGGGTACATAGATATTGATTTTGAACGTTTTAGATTAATTTTCGAATTTTCCATCTAGTTTCTATTTAACGTAACACCAACGCGTTAAAGCTCTTATAATATAAATAAATACTCTTACACCTGTTTTTAAATTCAACCTTACTTTTTTCCTTTAGTATAAATTAACACGCGATTTGACATAAAAATAGCAAAAACCTAGAAAATAAATAAATATCTTCCGAGAAACAGTAATAACCTTTAACAAACTGGTTTTTGTCATAGATGAAAATATTGACGTGAAATTTTAGGAAAGCCGTACATCCCCACTAGGGTTGACGGTACGGGGACGATAAAATTAGACAAATCGTTTCTTTTGAAATTAAAAATTGACGGGTTCAAGCGTTTTTCAAACTTCTCATCGAAGTCCAAAAATCTAGATATAAAATTTTTCTCGATGTACCCAATATTTCATCAGTTCAGCATGTAAAATTAATAAGAATGGAATTTTATTTTAAACCAAATGACATATAAACCATTAAATTTTAACTAATTACTTGTTAATATCGTCACATTGTTGATGTATGAAGTCGATTTTTCCACAGGGCTTTGTATTTAAAGTTTAATTTTTTGCCCTACATAAGAATAATTAAATTTGGATTATTAATGAAATTTCAGTAAGAAGTTGAGTAGAACAGCTCAAGAAGATAACGAACAATAGCTGGACAAATTCTTGCTTATCGTAGCTTCTTACCTAGTCGCAAATAATAATTAGGGTTTTAGGAATTCTGCTTTGGTGGTCGTTAGTGAAAGCAATTAATTGTTAAGCACGATTTAATTTGGTAATCTAGTACCCAGATTCGGAAAGTTTTAATAGGAATTTGTGACAACTAATGCCACAGACTACACTTTTCAAAGTTGAACATAACTTAAACTTACTTTTTAAATTTTTCAAATGTTGACTTTATGTTAGTGCGGCAGGTTTACAAAAATTCGCCAGACTTAAAATTATTTGAATGTTATAAAAATGGTAAAAAATATATACTGTATGTATATTAAGTTCTTGCCCTAATATCATGACTTTATGACTGCTATTTCTGTAAGTTATATTGAATATGGGGTTATCATAAGGTAAAGGACTGCACTAATTTTAAGAAACTAAACTATTACCAAATAGTAAATGAATTCCAATTTGTAAGGTAAATGAATTTTGCTGCACTTATGGAAATAATCGCTTTGATAACCAGAAGTAACGGGTGATTCAAAATGGCTGCAGGGTTAAAATTAGTGTCGAAAGCTCACTTATTTAAGTTATATTTCTCCTACGTGTCTATTAGCAACACGTACTGAAAGAATAGAGCTTGCAACAGTTGGAAGTGTCATATTACTGTGCTATTCCAATATCTATTCGTCTCTATCGTTACAACTATGTTTAGACGAACGTGTGCTTATTATTAAAACTTATTACTCGTACAAATCCTACGAACCAGCGAAAGCCAAATTTCGGTTAAAATTTCTAAAATAGATGAACAGTGTCGCGTTTGGTTAATAAATTTCGTGAAACTGAGAGTAAATTTGATCTAGAAAGCATATGTAGACCATCACTATTAAATGTCGAAGTTCCGGTGGATGTGAAAGAAAGTTTGTTTCGTTCACGCAAAGAAATACTCAAAAACTTAACTTTAAAGTTGGTTTTTTATTATCACTGCTTTCAGGGCTACAAAAAATTATATTTGCATTCCTCGTTACGGATAAATATGATGTTAAATTACCCATTTCAATTGGCCTTGAAAGGACAAGAATCCCAATTTTGTAGGTGTACGGGGTAACTTTCAATGGTGCGGGAGTGGGTTCCTATGAACAACATGAAAAAAATAATAAAATATAAAATGTAAAATGCCAGAAATATGTAACTGTTTTACAAGTACTACTTACCCTGAAAAGTTTTACTAATTATCAAAATTAAAGCTCGCCAAACCGTAATATATTAGCAATTTCTTCAATATTCTTGCTATCCGGAAAACGGTTATATCGGATAGACCTCTTTACTGTTGGTTTTGCTAAATCTCATTCCTTGATCTTGTATTTTTTATAATAACTCCCTTAAAACAACTAGACCTTCTATCAAATTACAGAAATTTTTAAAACATGGGCCTTTTCCAAATACGACTTCATCATTGGGGTAACGATATAGTCTCACAATGATCACCTAACCTATCTTATAACTAACTTAAAATAAAATTCCTCCTAAGTTTAAACTCTATTAAAAATAATTCTCTGTAATATAATTTCACGTACATTAACCGTAAAAGAAACAAACCTAATATATCTTCTACTAGTCAGGTATTATTAACAGAAATTCTAGAAATATATTAATCTGAAAGTAATATGGCCATTTTGTTACACTAGATTCCTAAATTGCTTTACTCGACACTCTTAAATCCAATTTACTTGTAAATTTCCTTAACAGCCATAATTAGTAACACATAGCACAATATCAAAGTCTGATTTCGCCATTCTAAAGGTCATTAAAATAAGAAACTTGCACAAGAAATTTACTAGCAATGTGTAATACAATTAAAGCTTGCGTTTCATTTAACACGCACACCTTTCTAAGCGTTTTAAAAGTTTTAATTTTTTTTCCAATTATCTTATACTTAAATGTAAACAACTAATTCCGTCGTTTTACAAACCGATAACAATTTTATTTGCAACTTTGCATGTACATATTTATCAAGCATCATTAAAATACAACAAGAAAAGCGCAGAACAGTATTCACAATTAGTAGTTGAGTGAAAGCTCACGTATTGCCCTTTTAATACACCTCGTTCGCGATTTAAATCCACGCAAAGCATTTGTGTTTGAACCTCCCGTCCAACTTATCCAGCCAAGCTTAAAGCAATTTGCCGTTGGCCACTTTTCCCAGAGGCCTTTGGCTTAGAAAAGTCCGTTACCCCTAAACCATAGTTTTGCTCTTCCTGAGTTTACGTCCATACTTAATCGTTATATCACAATTTCCCTCTTTTCTGCTAAAATTCCGAATTCCATTCTCATATATTGTACATCTAAAACTTTCTTAAGGTCAAGTTTAATGTCGTCAAATCGTGTGAATACACTAATTTCTACGACATTTTATTAGTTTGTGGTTGTTGCGATTTCTTAAATCCTCATGTGAATTGATACGAATATTGTCGTGGAAGGTAATACCATTGATTTATATCGGTGTTCTTTTTAATCGAATACGACTAGTGTGAAATACCTGTCGTCATTGCTGTTTATAGAAAAATGTACTAGGTGCTGTTTGGTTTATTTACTTATTCTGATTTAATCTTCTATTAAAATAGCTTTTTTATTGACTGTAAACCACACGAACTTCTATAAAATTGTAAGAGAAGAAACAAATGACCTGTTACCTACCTACTTATTTAATTTTCATCTTGTCTTTTGACTAGCTATTTAAATTTTGTCTGGCAATGCCATCTACACTATCAGGTCGGAGACTGGAAACAGTCTTCGATAGTTAGTTGCTTATTCTGGAGTATAAAGAGCGCATGAGAAATATTTGCACTATAGATACACTTTAATTTGTGTATTATTTTAGAACTTAGTTGGTTGTTTTGCAAAAAGATATGCGTCCGTCTGATGATCTGCAAGAACAGTGAAACCGGTCACGAGCTTGTCTTTTTGCAAAATAACCAACAATTTATATATTGATTTCGATCTTCTATGCTCGAATTACTTTCTCCATACCAGGCAAAATTATTCGTTAATGTTTAATTGGAAACGGATTGGTTTCCGTCGACCAACTTCCTCGATTAGCACTGGGTGTAGTACCTTCTTAGAAGGTCCGCCAGTGCTAGGTAGGTAACAGGTCATTTGTTTATTTAAAGTGAGAAAATTGTTGAAATTTAATCGGAAATATTAAATAAAGTTATTATATATAATGTAAAAGATCGGTTAATGATTGACGTAGAAAAAAAAAACTAAAACTACCCATTTGTTCATAAAAGTCATCCATCCAACGAGGCACTAGGGTGTATATAAATTATTTTGATATTAAAATGCATTAGTACTTAGCCTCCATTTATGAAAAACTAATTTTCTTTTTATTTCTTAAAGAAAAATGCCGTATATAGGTTATTTTCATACTCTAACGTATTACAGAAGTACAACATATTTGCATTTGAAAATCTCTTGTTAGAAATAATGTATTAAAACATTATCAAGCAACTCGACATTCCAACCATTCTAATAATTCACCAACTACACATTTTATGTATTGGTGGTGTTTGTTCTTCCAGGCAAACGGCACAAAAGCAGGTTCAGTAGCTTGCGCTACGACGCAAAGCTAAATGAATTATCCAAATAACACGAATAATGCGTAAGTCCCGGATAAATGCGCACACGCATATCATGCTGTTTTTCGTTACTGGTTTTAGGGCAAGATGTGTGTGGTTAAAAAATCTTAGCACCGGTTATCGTCAAAAAAAAGTTAAAGTATTCATAACTAATCCGTAATGCTTCGAAAACATCTGTATTAGTGATGTTTTCCGGAAATGTCTTAGAGAAATACTTCTCCCGTAGGTATTTAATCGAGCCACCAGAATGTGGAGTACATGGGCCGAAAACAGTGCCAAGGGATGTCGGTACAATTCGAGTAGTTCCGTCTAGTTTGAAGCATTAATATTTAGCGATTGGCTGGAATGTCAGGTCTGAAAAAATTAGAAGGCAAAAAAGTTATATTATGTGACAATCTGTTATCCCATATAACCATGGATGCACTAAAAATATGCAACGAAAATCAAATAATCTAAATTTGTTTGCCTTCAAACAGCACTAACCTGACACAGGCGCTAGATTTGGCATATATCAGGCTACTGAAAATTGCATGGAGGCAAGTGTTTTCGGAGTGGAAGGATACCAACAAAGGCATTCACTATACAAACATCCAGAAGATACACTTTCCCTCACTTTTGTCAAAAATGCTGAATATTACGGAACCAAACATCAAAGATAATTTAAGTGTAGGTTTTCGAAAATGTGTCATAGTTCCCTTAAACGTAGAAGAAATTCTAAACCGCATTCCAAGATCTACTCGCAGTATAGATGATATTTAAAGCGCATTTTAACAAAAACTTCGAAGTCAACGAACAGAATTAAAAAAAATTGTTAAAGCCCGTAGGAAAAACTTAGCATTCTTCCCGGAAAAAACGATTGTAGCAACATTAACCAAACTGATGAAGATATGTTTGAAAGAGAGGTCAGAGCGGAATAGCAAATAATGCAAGAACTTTCTACGTCTGGACAGAAAATTGTATTGGACGATCATTTTGTAGACGACATTGATTTCTATGACATTGTTACCGAGCAACAAAAAGAAAATGGATTCTTGGACTATGTACAGGGTAAATCAAATAAAAGTAATGCTTTTCTGTTTAAACCTGTATTTTGGAATGTAGGAAGTTTTGTAATTTTGAAATTCCAGGTATTGTTGTATTTTGGGACAATTGTGCCTGTGATGAAAATGAAGTCACCATTATCTTCATGGAAAAGTCGCTGAAAATGTGGAAATGGCCGTCTAAAAGAGGCATATTTGCAGTTTCCGAATTAAATGATTTTTTTATATACCACCCACTAAGGACCTAATTTGAGTGTTTGATATTTTTATATGTGGTTTTTCTTAATTTTACTTATTTGTACTTTAGTTTCTTTAAAATTTTCAACCCTAAAATCCAGTTTTTGTCACTTTAAAGTATATATTTACTTTATTTGAAATAAAAAAGTGCTTAAAAAGTTTTTTTAAATTTTATTCTGCCGCAATATATTTTAAAGCAGTCTATCTAATGCGCTGGGCGGCATTACACCTGATAACGTATAGCACACGTTCTAATGCAATTTTTGAGCTTGAGCATAATAATCCCTTGCAGTGGTAGGCTTTACCCCACTTTTTAATAATAAAAAAAATAGATACAGGTAATTTTTTAATTAATTGACCGTGCAAAAAGCTTCAGTAACTTCTTATTTACATCTCGTGTGAATACTGAAACTATATTTGCATTTTCATATTTCTTCAGAACACTCTTCATGTGTGCGCATTAAGATGGAGCGAAGTAATCCCGGTTTACACGTCGATGTAATTAGTCTTTTTCTGATCACCACCGCTCTGTGTATTTTAAACTCTTGAAATTTTTAATCTGCCTCGGCTAGCCCAGTTCAATACACACAGGATGCACAACATTATGATAATCAAATAGTTTACCCCTTTTACTTAAAACTTTATCTGATTTGAATGATAAAACGAAGTCGATTAATATTTGTATAATGAGAAAAGTGTAGAGCACAGCACAGTACATCTATGAAATAGGGGCAGCAGGAAAAGCAGACAGAACGAGATAGAAGCCTTCTGGAATGTTGTGCTTCAGATGTATGAGGATGGTAGCATGGACAGACAAAGTTAATAACAAATAGGTTGTTTAAATAGTAGAGAAGTAAAGATATTTGTGGAAAACGAAAAAAAATAGAAAAAATAGAAGGACAGGATACGTATTAAGGCATTTCTGAAGAATAGTACGGGATATATTACAAGCAGATATAGGAAAAGATAGGTAGAGGTAGACCGAGATAAGACTTTCGCACACAAATAGTGATAGATGCAGACTGTGCAAATTTCAGAGAAATGTGTAGGTTGGTTCAGACTAGGAAACAAGGAGGGTATGCGTCCAACCAGTTCTAGGACTGAAGACTTAATGATGATGAGAAAAGAAAAATGATTTACACTTCACAGCTTAATCTGTTTGACTGAATGATAAAATTAACCCCTGAATCAAATAACAATAAATTTTAAATTATTTCTCTTTTAATTATTGAAACTCCTTTATTTTAAAGCCAGCAAAATGAGGTTTGTACTCTACTAAAAATTTCTCTGAATGTTCAAGAATTTTCCTTGTTTACGAAGTTTTTCATGTATCAAAATAAATTTTTGTTAACTCCATATAAATTATTCAAGTTTAAAATATGTTCAAAAATACTAAATAGAAAATAATGTCTTAATATGATCAATGTTTAAAAATAATAATAAATAGTAAATAATGTTTTATGCAAGATAGTTATGACCTGTAGTTTTCCTTGAGCGTCTTTCAGCTGCGTGCCGTGGATCAGTATCCCAATATTGCTTTTAGTTGAGTCTCCAAGTTCTACCCCGTTGAATGTGATCTGCTTTATCTTTTTATAACGTCGTAATGTCCTTAGATTTATTCTTAGATTTTCGTACTTAGAGTTTCGCACTTAGATTATTGTTCTTAGAGTTTTCTTAGAATTTCTTTAAAGTATCCTTAGCATTTCTTTAGATTTATCCTTAAAATGGTTCTTAGAATTTCCTTACTTAGAGCCCTGAATTATGAATATTTAACCTAAATCAATTAATAAATATTTACTTACGTTTTCTAGCAAACGGCCAAGCATTGTCTCATATATTTCCACTATAATTAATTCAAAATATTTTATAACATCACTTTTTACAAAATTTTCATTGTTTAATTCGAATATTTACTTGACGCGTAAATTCTTAAGTATCAGTGATGCAATTTGTACGTGATTTAAAGTAAGACTGTCCGTTTATCAAAACCTCCCACATTATATAGCCTACACCTCCTTTAAATTCATTGGTTTATCTGAGCTATTGTTCAACGTGTATGACCAACCATCCGTAGTTTTGAATATTCTTGGGCTTTTACAGGTTTATCACTGATATTGTCTTATAGAAACAATTCCTTGGTCACGTAGGTACTCGTATGTTCTGGTTTGTATTTAATTTACAGCGTCTGTTTTGATGTTGTTACAGAAATTTCGAATTTGCTTTGGCACGTAATTTCACTTATGGCGTTGTTTGTCAAGATAATATTTTGGGATCTGCATTAACTCCATGTAGAAAATCACGTAGACAAAGTGACGTAAATTAGCATATTTCTGTTTATCTTTTTGCGTTTCCGAAGCGTATTTATTTTGAAGGATGCGTTTCTTATCAAGACTCTATGCTATCTGCTTTCATTATCACTTGCTGAATGTGATTGCATTATGATTTTTCAACGTTTTTCCTGCATTTAACGCGTATTAATTTATAATTTATGAACATTTTTGGTATAGGACAAGTTTGATTGCGTGTAGAGTTATTTCTTTTGCTGCATGTGTGTGTATTGTTGAATAACATGCTACTCGGCATTAATTAAAGTCAATTGAGATTCTGATACGGGGTGTTAAATGTTTGCTCTTTGTACAATATACAAATTACGTATTTTTAATGCTAAATAAATGTGGTTTTCCAACTCCTAGTACTATTTACATGCATTTGGTAACCAATATGACTTAGTATACCCCTATATAACCCATTATCATAGCAATATATATATATATATATATATATTACAGGGTACAGGTGACTTGACCAATAAAGATGCAATGACTATTAATTGAAATGATAAAAATGATATGATGTGGATTTTTGTCTGAATATGTCCGTATTATCTTACCAGCTCAGCGAGAAATATGCTGTGGACTTTACGAAAATAAAATGAACGATTCTCGAAACATTCAAAAACATTCTTCTTCTACACACATTATCTAAAATATACTTACACACACAGGTATAAAGAAAGCTTATAAATGCAATTTAAAACTTAAGTAAAGAAAGAAATGACACTTGACTATTAGACATTAATATAATCTTCAACTAATCCTTGTTAATAACTAAAAACCCCAAAGCTTTTCATATGCAAGTCACAAAATCTTCATTAAAAGTAATTAATAATAACATAATTGTCTTAATAAGAAATTAAAACAAAGCTATATTTGTGCTTTGAATCGTCAAATTGTTTCTTGTATTCATTTCTTCATTACAACATGTCTTTGATTATAATTGCCATCTAAAGATCGTGGTCATTTAGAAATTACTACATCGAAAAATTCCTGGTTCATTTTTTAGATTTTCATTTTAATTAATTTTTATGTGTGGAAGTTCACTTTCAAAAGTACTTTTATTTTAATAGATTAAAATATCACGGTGACCTTGCGCCAAGTTCAATTGTTGTTTTACTGGAGCAATAAATACTTCGTCGGCGCGTTATATAAAATAGCAATTCGGTAACTATTTATGAATGACCAAATGTTGAATCAAGGCTCATTATTTTTCCTGATTTATATAATAAAAGTCAAAACACGCTATAAATCTCGAATTACGATTACATTCTAAGAGGTCTGACTCATCTCATGATGTAATAATTAAAGGTAATTTTGTGTGTCCTTATCTTTAATTGCCCGCTCGTTTAAAATTTATTGCAAGGTGTACTATCTCTTACTAATGCTCGGCGTTTATCTCTTCCTATGAGCTTCTGTTAGAATTTATGGCAATTTGAAACGTGTTATCTTATCTGGTTGATAGCTTTACCGGTGTTATCGCGTTCCACGAACTTACTTAATTGATGTGTATTCATTCCCGGAAGATAAATTGCTGTCCTTTTCAAATTGATTTATAGCTTGTCGAAGAGTCTGGCAATATTTAAGTTTAATTTAGAGATTGCAAATCAATGCAGTGTATTGCGTTTTGAATTAAATAACTTTAAATAAAGTTTTTAAAGTGGTTAAATCTTTACATATAGGTTTTTCAATGAACGGATGTTCTTCTATTTTAGCACATTAGTCCTTGTTTTAAATGACATTTTTAAAGAGAATAAATAGTTACACTTTAGAACTCGTTGACGGTCTTTTTATCATGCATTAAAATACAATAAAACATGTTTAGCGAATATTTTTAACATGCAGTAGAAACTTGTTTTTAAATTAGATTTATTATAAAGGGATTTACTTACTAGAAAACACTATAATAAGCTTATCTTACTAGAAATATTATACAGCGTAAAAATTAAATATTAGAAAATTTAATTTTATCATGTTGGGGTGGTTTTTCTCACGGAGTATGGTGATTAATGACCTCATATAACTTTGTTATATCTATATATGTGTGTACGTATATGTATATATTATAGTGGTTTTAAAAGATCAAAAATAAATATTAACGAAGCAATTTCAAAACACCTTGTATAAAGGAACAACCAGAAATTACGTGCGAAATTTATATTAGTTAATTCATTTTTAAGTATCAGGTATTAACAAAATTTTATAAATAATTAATGAAATTTAAGTAGGTTTGCAAAGAAATTAAATGGTAGAAGCCAATGCCATTAATTTATTAATTAATTTGAATTTAATTGAACGATTATTGATGTATAATTTGCATAAAAGCGTGTAAAAACCCAATGATACCAAGATGAAACGCGTTGCTATCTGACAAATATATCAGTGGGGTAGAAATACCCCGAACTCCAAATCGTGGAAATGTATTTAAAACGTTACGATTGAACACCTGCGTATTTTCTAAATGTCAAGTTCTATTTAATTTGTAGATAACAAACAAATTATTCTAAGGATTGTACAAGCGGTCGGATGTTTTAGCATGAAATACTAATGAGCGATTATTTAACTTGCGTAGAAAGTCCACGTGTGGTAGACAGCGCACAAACAAGGATATTGATTTTCTACCACTCAAACCAGGTTAGAAAGAGACGTAGAAAACGTATAAGCATGAGGCCACAATAGTATAGGAAGGATTTGAAAAACGTCATTAGGTCTACGATTGGTCGATATGTTTAGTTTGACTTGACATACACACGGGGATAGTGTAGCGTAATCTTCTTAAAATATTATAACGAGGTACTGAAATTCGCGGATTTGAAAATGGAGTTGAGTGCAAAATTGTGGGAATGTGTTATTGTGAGCAGGGGATTTCGGATAAATGTGGCCAGGAGAGGTTACATTGGAAAGATATAATTAGTTTACGAAAATACTATTAAAGCCCTTATTACTTCGATCGTTCCAAAAGCACGTATGAAAGTTAACACGAGTTGTAAGTATTGTAAAATCATTTAAATTGTATTGCTTAGTGGTAGCCTCTTAAATTAAAACGCGGTTTGTGTGCCGAGATTAAAATTTTTTTAATGAGGTATCACCTATAAATTTTAATCAACTCGTGTCGGGACATTAAGTAACGTAGTTTACTGTGAAAGAAGTATAATTGAAATGAAATTTGGAATTTGGTTACACCGAGAAGACGGCGTTGGCGGATCAACTTAGATGGAGTTCGTTTAGTAATAGCGAGAAACGACCTGCCGACCAGATAGAAATATACATGGCATCATTTACAGAGCGGAGATCTAAAAATTTCCAGGTAGCGATTTAAAATTGTGATTCCTATAAACTGTAAATATTGGGGTGGCATATGAGAGTGTTTTTCAAGGTAGTGTGAATTATTTACGTATTGAACAGAATATGTGTAAATAACTTTATTACGGTATTCAACTAGAAATTGAAGGGGTCTAGAAAGCTTTTAAACGTTCCATCAAAACGTGAAATTTCTGTGAAGAGTACATGGCTTTGTTTGTTTTTTTTTAATTTTAAGAGTATGCAAAGTAGAAGGGCATACATTATGCAGAATTAGTTGGGTTATTATGAGCTCACCATACCGCACAGTTTACTTAGATTATTAAAATAAATAAATAAATTATAAAGAAGGAATTTTAGAGAAGGTATTATTCAAGGTCCGTTTACTCCGAGTACATTTTATGTGTTTGGTGATTTTAAAATTAAACACAGGACATTACAAAATAAGAGTTACTGAAGTGTAACGTGAACAATAAAATATGGACAGTGTTGAATTGCATTTGTAAATAGGAATAAATAAAAGATTGTATGTTGGTTGTATTTTCTGGTTTTATTGGGAGTGTGCGTGAATGATAGAATTTGAGAGTGAATATAGATATCCAAAAGGAGGTCCAAATGGGCGCTAGCCGGAAGCAGTTGAAGAAGGCCATTCAACCGAGGAAGAGAGGAAAACGGGTAAGAAATATTTTTTTTGTATTATTTAATATTATTTAATTTATCAGTTATATATAGGGCTGGGTCGGCGTATCGATATATCGATACGTATCGATACGACCCCCGTATCGACCCCACCGATACAGCAAAAAATAAATATCGATATATCGATACTCGATATGTATCGATACGTATCGATATGTATCGATACGTATCGATATGTATCTATACGTATCGATATTCGATATAGAATATGTATCGATATTCGATACGCAAAATCCCGTATCACCCACCCCTATATACATACTTATGTCACAAATATTAAACTTGAAACTTTAATTATTTTGATAACAAATAATCTTAAGTGAAAGATCGAATTGTCAGTAAATACATTATTTTAAAACGATCTTGTGATTTTATTCCCAAAGAAATAGTAGAAAAATTTATAGATGCGTATCGATTCGTACCGATAGGTATCGCTACGTCTCTATATGTATACTTATTCTACACATCTAAACGTTCCGATACGAATCACTATACATATATCTATACGTACCGCTACGTATCTATACGTATCGATATGCATCGATACGAGTCGATACGTATCGATACGCACCGATACGCATCGATACGTATCGATACGCATCGATAAGAATCGATATGTATCGATACGCACCGATACGCATCGATACATATCGATACGCATCGATACGTATCGATACGTATCGATACGTATCGATACGTATCGATATATATCGATATTCGATATATCGATACATATCGATATAGAATATGTATCGATATTCGATACGCAAAATCCCGTATCGCCCACCCCTAGTTATATATAATTTTTAGCTATTAAGTCAACCCTGTTCACATAACTAATTCATTTGTATTTACTTTTAGTACTCTTGAAAATGGAAAAATAAATTTCCGAAAGCTTGAGTTTATAAAAAAGAGAACTCTTCAATTCTGCTGACCTAAAACCAAAACCAATTATATACAACTATATATATATATATATATATATATATATATATATATATAAATACATTGATTGATTAATTGAAAACTATTACAGGTATGTAGAAATTCGTCCAGCCTTGGTATCTTCTTTCTATGGACACTTTTATTCAACTTTTACTTGAAATTTCATGAATAATCTAGACTTAATTTTCCTGCTGGTACGATAGCTGCGAAATATTACCCTTAGCTATCTAAATATTGACTACCTTCTCCAACAACCTTATATTTTAAAAAAATACTGGTTAAGTAAAGACCTATACATCCCTTTTTAGCTTCAAATAAAATTTTGATGATAAAATGTAATACTTTTTCGCATTATACCCTGAAGTGATAATGCTTTAATGGAAATAGCTAATACGAAGTCTTGAGAGTAACAAGCAACTGGATTGAGGTTGGTTTGAAAGCCGAATTCTTAAAGTAAAATAAATAGTACTAGAATTTTTATAATAACGCAATAGGTATACCTATATATTTGTATAATTTTATAATAACTTAATTATTTATTTGCTTTCAGTTTTCGGATGATGTTATACGTTCTGTGCCGGAACGCAAAATTACAAACTTTTTGTGTGTATAACAGATTTGAGAAACATTTTTGTATGATATTCCAACAAAATAGAAAAGTTGTTCAACAGTTGGGCGTAGAATTATTTATTCATTATAAAGCTTTCGAAGTTTAAATTATGGATATAAAAAATTCTGCATTTAACGCTAAAGCGATTGCAATAATTGTGGTAAAGTGAGTCTGCTACTTGAAACTACTTTGTAGCAAGACTATGAATCTTGAAACAAAATAAATTTATCTGTAAAGCTTTGGCGTGTCGGATCAGTAGAGCCATTTAAAAATGTATTGTGTTGTTTCGAATGGCGATATCGATGAGTACCCACCCGCACGTAAATAGCTCCTTCGAATCGGGTTAATGAGTTGGCGAATAATGTAGAAGTAGGTCGTTTAGGTTGTGTAAACATTTAATTTTTTAACTCAAACAACAACACAGTATGTTTTTCATACGTTTTGAGAACGGAGATATTTGCTCAAGAAGTAGAAGGTATGTTTGTAAGTGTGATAATTTCATCCAATAAGCAGTGGCATAGATAATGATTTGATGGTATTTATTGCAAAATTTTAAGTAAAACCGATTCTTTCGTTGTATCTTGACCCTCCCTATAAAAATCAAAAGATTGACAGAATCATTTATCCCAACAAATAGCACCTACTGCATCTGAGCTTCTGGAACCTAAAAAGCTACAATTATCACCAACAAAACCTTCAAGACATTCACCTCAACAAAGTGCTTGCGCCACTTGAACTCTGCCAAGTATGACTTCAAATGATAACGTCCAGTGTCTCTATGTCTTTTGTTATGCAAATTAGCTGATCCCCAAATGCGTTCAGGGGGTCTGAGTGTGAACTTTGATGGTTGAGTCGACAAAGTTGTACCTATCCTTGACTTTGAAATATCTAAAACCTGCTTTCTCGAGTTTTTGAGTTCTGTAAGCTCGCCAACTGTCTGAGTAGATCGTGGTTTCTTTCATGATATATTTCTTTCATCAGTCTTTGTGCTTCGGTCTGGAACTTTAACCATAAACCACTCACCAGGCTCACAGCCAATACCTCCAAAGATTTATTGTTGAGGGAGCACACGATCAACATTGTTCTTGCGGTTGGCAAATATTAGGCGTCTCTGTGGCGTAGTTGGTATGCGTGTGACTACTATGCGCAAGGTCTTGGATTCAAATCCCGAAACGGTCCGCTTGAAAAATGTTAGGCGAGCATTTTTCACAAACATACGCCCTCGTTCGGATGAGAGATAATGGAGGTCCCGTGTGTGAGTGTTGTCATGCACGCTGAAGATCCCTACCTTGCCTGGAACAGCAAGGGTTTGGCAAAATTTTAAATTTTTCAGGTAAAAAAACTCGCTTCCTGGCCAATGTAGTACCTTCGAGTGGAGCATTGAAAAATCGAATGTAGGGTTGGTAAATTTTGACATCAATTTCCACAACCATCTCCTCGTCGTCCAACTTTTGCTGCGAACGCTGGCTCAAGTGTTCCGCAAGGGCTTTTCGCATGTAGTTGTTCTAATTGGCAAATGTGTTTTTGCTCATGCCCAACTCTTTGGTATCCCAATTACATTGACGTCAATTCTTTAGACAGACTTTTTAAGAAGATGCACAACAGATGATAAATAAATAAATTTTATTAAGTAAAGTAACTGGAATATATCCACATTAGACTTCATAGAAGCAGGTTTTTCTAAAAGAAATTTAGTCTCTTGTATATTTTGTGATTTGTAATTTTCAGAGAAAAGACACCAAGAACGCGAGAGAAGTTTTAAATAATACAGCTATAGAGCAACTAGCAAAAGAACTATAAAAAAGGTACAAGTAAAAGTCTTGAAGGGAGTTCTTAATACAGCCAAGTTGGCAGCACCAAATACTTTATCTTTAATCTTGGACATTGATCAACCAAGAGCAACTTAGAGTCATGGTCAATCCTTTTCAGCTTCGC
Organism: Platerodrilus igneus; assembly: GCA_036346225.1. Lineage (NCBI taxonomy): Eukaryota > Metazoa > Arthropoda > Insecta > Coleoptera > Lycidae > Platerodrilus > Platerodrilus igneus. The sequence continues at coordinate 528,134 of JARFIW010000333.1, read as the reverse complement.
CTTTATCTGTTTCTGTGTCCAAAAAAAGTAGTTAGTTACAATGATAATGCGACGATTTTCCTAACTCTTTGTGTATCAAGAGAATTACATTTTTTATTAGGAGTCGATTGAAATCAAAGGTAGAAGGTGATTGGCGGTGCATTTAAGACTTTAGCCTACGCTGATACTTTTAATTTACTGGTCTTAAAGCACCCTTAGTCATCCAAATCTCCATTTTTCCTGAACCTACGGAAAAAGGTTTTCTGAATGTAATTGACAAAGAAATAAGGCAAGTTGTTCTCAGTTTTCCAAATGGTTCATGTTCAGGCGTGGGTGGCCTAAAACCTCAATAGAGACGAAGGGAAATGATTACTTTTTCCTTGACAAAGTTCTGTAACTTCGGGTATTCCGAAAAAATCAACGGAAATGTTCTAGAAATGTTCCATGATTCAATCTCTGTGTATTAAAAAAAAAGAGACGGTAGTATTCAACTCTCAGACGTCTTATTTCACAAATAATAATGTTTCGTCACACCTGAGAAATATTGCAAACCGTTTACCAACAGAGAGGATCCTAGAGGACCTTTGTTATTTTATTTGTTTATTCGCCCTATCGTCCAGGAAATGACATCTGAGCTCGTTAGGTTTTATATTTTGACGACAGAATGATAGCGAAGGACACAGTCATACTTTTAAAGGACGTTTCTGTCCTAATTGAAAAGTGTTCAAAATTTGATTATCTTTAAATTGCACAAAGTGTGAAATATTTCATTGCGAGGAAAGAATAACATCATTTTAAATAAGTTTGAAAACCTGTATCTTGAAATTAAGTACTTTCGGAATAGAGACTACTACGAATACCAGAAACTGATAGTTGCATAATTCTGACCTGAATTAAGAAAATGGAGAAACTGACAGGTTTTTCCAAACGAATTACAAATCCCGACAACTTCCATATTGCATAATACTTTTTCCGCAATTGTTTGCGGTCCCGATAGCTACACACTTAATGAAAACCTCCGCTTTATGCAAGTACCAGAATCTGCTGAACAAATGTGACTGCAAATTATTTTTAATTCTGAATTAAAACCACACAGTTTTTTGGAGCTACTTTACCAGTTTGCTATAGCGGTTTAGGTGTTTGGAAATCTACTCTAGTAGCAATACCTGCTTTAGTTTCCTCAATTCATGAAAACTACAAACATGTCATTCGATGTTTCATCCACTCCGGCAAACCAATGCGATCTATTAGGAGGAAGCTTGGAAGGAATGCTACGCCGTACACGGCCTCACATTGGAAGTGGCGATGGGTGGGGGGTAGGGACTTGTTAAATTCTTTTTCTTACTTAAGTCTTCCCTGAATTCTTCCAATTAAATATCCCTTTTCTTTCCGTTTTTATTCTAAATTGATATTTGACTCTAGTTGGAAACCCTTCTTGTAATTGCCAATTGTATGAGGCGTACCGGATTAATTATTGATATATTTAACAGATTTTATTCGATAGCCATAATTCTTGTACCCACGCTACTAGTTGTCCGCACTCATATAAAAAACGTCGGTTTCTTTTATCTATACAGCTACCCAATACTCGTTCTTGATATTATTATCTGTACAAATTAATTTATAAATCGCTTTTAAAACTGAATCACTTTGGCTTTGGGTGGCATTGGTAAATGTAAAAATTTCTCTTTGAAATATTTCAAGAATGTTCAACACGCAAATTCACGCAGGTTTCTTGTTCTTTAAGTTCGCTTTTAAGGCGTAGGTTTGGTAAAGCTCGTTTCGCACTTTAGCCAAAAAAGATAAATTTTGATACTAACTCTTTGAATACAGTTGATCATCTCATTTGTTACGTTTGCGGTAATCAAGGGCAGATTGGCAATAGTTCAGCGGCACTGGATGCTACTAATTTCAGGCTACTTTATATATATATATATATATATATATATATATATATATATATATATATATATATATGTTGGTAAAAGCCCATCTTGATATAATAATAGATTCTTTGTTTCTGGACGTTATTAATATTAAATTAAGATTCGATTTTGGGTTTTACTTCGTCCAAATGTCATACTTCTTATATGTTGGTAAAAGCCCATCTTGATATAATAATAGATTCTTTGTTTCTGGACGTTATTAATATTAAATTAAGATTCGATTTTGGGTTTTACTTCGTCCAAATGTCATACTTTATATGTTGGTAAAAGCCCATCTTGATATAATAATAGATTCTTTGTTTCTGGACGTTATTAATATTAAATTAAGATTCGATTTTGGGTTTTACTTCGTCCAAATGTCATACTTTTATATGTTGGTATAATACCACTTATATAATAATATGATTCTTGTTTGGACGTTATTAATATTAACCCATAAATCGAATTTGATTTAATATAATCGTCCAAATCATAAGATCTATATGTATTATATATATATATATATATATATATATATATATATATAATATATATATTAATAAGCAGTCCGCAATAAGAAATTGTGTAGAACAATATATCAAATAAGATGTATCTGTAAAAAAGCTTATGAAAATAATAAGAGCTTATTGACGAAATCAAATCGGGCTAATAGTTGTATAGTCATTAGCTTGATTTGTATTCGTCAATAAGCTCCTATTATTTTCATAAGAGTTTGTTTAGAGATACATCATATTATATATATATATATATATATATATATATATTTATGTGATAAAGAAGTCATGAGAGGTCATTAAACACCCAAATTCTACGAAAACACCTACCCAAAAAAGAAGGAAACGGGAAAAATTATTACTTCCCAGTATTTAATTTCTCTACTCTATAAGCGTATTTCCTTGGCACATAAAAAGAAGCAGTAATTAATTATGTAATTAATTTTCCATGTATAAAATATTCGCGAGAACTTGTTTCATTCGCCGTAGAAACAAATCTTATTACATTTATTGCAGAGTGTAAAAAGGGTGAAAAACCAATATAAACATAAAAAGCCCAATTGTTAAATTAATTTATTTCAGCCGTGTGTATGAATTACTTAAAACAAGTCTCATTCTGAAATGTAAATATACAAGCGGTTCGATATAAAAAATTATTTTGTAAATATTAGAAATAACTTATGTGGTAGGTTATCATCTTTATAATATGCGTGTTATTTATTGAAAACGTAATACGCTGCATTACTGACAGGTAAATTGCATTTACAATCATTAGAAATGCAATTGCGAGCTTTATATAATTATGTAATTGTCTTGCGCGTGTAAATTGAACATTTAAAACTAAAAATAAAATGTTCATTTTTCTTAAAAATACCACTTTATGAATTCCAGAACTATCTGGTATTAATAAACGAATACGTCACTTTACTTCCTAAAAGTAAATTATTATTATCAATGAATAAACGCCCCTATTCAAAGAAGCTGTTAAACAGCCCTAAAAAATAAGACAAGAATACGGGTTAATAGCTTACGTACTACAGAGATAAGGAGACGGCAAACATTGACTTTGTTCATTAGGAAAAAATAGATGACCCTTCAGGAGAATGATAAATCATGGTTTTACACTAATTAGATCATTACAACTGTGAAATCGGCGTAAATATTAAAACAGCCAGGATGACTAATCCTTCGAATGGTTCTAGAAACAAATTAAAAAATGACATAAGTAGAATGTTTATAAACAGGAACTGAATTAGAACGGGTCATTGAGATTTCATTCGCGGTCGATCCTGTATTCGACATTTAAAATTAATTCTTTTTACGACATTGAACACGTAAGATTCAAGCAAAGCTGCATACTTTAAATTACGACATGAAACTTACACATTTTGAGTAGTTTGAAACTATTTCATTGGCGTTCCATAAATAACATACAAGTTATCAAGTGTAATTATTTGATGAAGTATATGGAAGATTTATCACAATAATATAAATAATCTTGGCAGAATATTACTACCGAAAATTTTAATTAAGTTACAATAAATGCACGTTTGGGGACTGATGTTCTAACCTCAAAAGGAGATTTAAAATATAACCAGGAAATATTTAATGTTGTTGGAATTTAACTTGGATAATCGTTCTTAGATAATAACTATAGCAAGTATAAAATTTTGTTTTTTTTTGTCTGTAGCTGATAAGAATAATTAAATACTTGTAAGATAAATTAGAATATGTTCTTAATCCTATATAAAAATTATATGCGAAAGGGATAATTTTCAGTTAATTTTGAGTCAGATTTCGAAACATTTTGACCTTTACTAAATTATCTGTGCAGCGTCATTGGCCAATTACACTTACGAACGGGGTAATAAAGAATAGGCAAATTATCTACATATAAATAAAAGAGGATTTTGTACATTTTAACAAACATAGGTAAGGATTATTTTAGTAAATTAGTAACTTTCAGAAAAAATTTTCTCTAGCTGTAAATTATTTTGTTTAAATGTAAGAAATTCTTTTGTATGACTAAAAAATGTTTCTGAATGCATAGATGTATCTTGAAATTTCTGCTTCATTTTATTTTCGTAAATTCCACAACATAGCTTTAGTTGAGCTAGCCAGGCAAAGAAAAGGAAGGTAAACTTAAGATTTTCTACTGCATTCTCATTAATAAAATTTGCTGTACCTAAATCACAGCATTAATTTGGGCTATCCACATCAAATTTAGGGGCCCTGCAACGGGAGACTATTCGCAGTATATATATATATATATATATATATATATATATATATGGCTGTGCTATTCGCCCCACGATTGAACAAATCATAAAATTGCTGTGATATGCCCTATTTTATTGCTGTGCTATTCCCTTTATTATATGAAATATTAATTTTAAGGTTTTTACCCCGACTAGCTTACTGAATAAATCTTATTGAATCAAATAAAGCTATTCTAGAACACACAATATAATAATTGATAATATTATGCTTTTCTAAAAGCCAGCAAAAATATTTTTAAATTATATTTAGGGACCTTCAAACGTTCCAAGATACCTATTCCACTTTTATATTTTTTTAAGTGACCTTTTTGATGACTCTTACAAATATACAGTGTGTGGCAAATATTAAATCAAAAACAGTTTTTCAATAATAAAGTGTATTAAGATTGCTAACCTGGAATGGGTTCTGGAGTTCCATCCTAGTCTATGATCTGCATCCCCTTTCTGTGTCCGCTTTGCTTATTGATATGCTGGCCTCCCATAAATCGCTTCCAATTAAAATCATACCAAATTACAGTACATCCAAAATTAAAACGTCCCTAATCGGAATATGTCCAAATTAGAATATGTCCATTTTTAAAATATCTCCAAAATTAGAATATCTCCATTTTTAAAATATCACCAAAATTAGAATATGTCAAAAGTTAGAAGTCCCAAATTAAAAGTCCCAAATTAAAGCCGTCTCAAATTAAAGGTCCCAAATTAAAGGTCCCAAATTAAAGGTCCCAAATTAAAGGTCCCAAATTAAAGGTCCCAAATTAAAGCCCTGTTTTGTTAATATTAGGAATAAATTTAATTAAGTTGTTTAACTTACGTTTATCTATAGATTAGCTTATATTTCGTTACACAAATTTTTGCACTTTTAAATCTGGTTTGTTTTGATTTTTACTTCACTAGTTACGTGAGTTTTAACACCTTTGAACATAGTTGTTGCTCAATTGAATATAGACTAAAAGGTCGTTCCGTTTCTATCGTATATATATATATATATATATATATATATATATAAACCCTTCCTCCAATTGTTTTTATTGGCGTGTTTACAATCTAGGCTGATACTTTTGCCTTATTTAGCAAAACTCGGAATTTTTACAAATTACTTAGTTTAAATTTTCGAAGAATGCTTTGTTCGTCACGTCCACATTCAGCATATTGCAGTATTATTCGAGGATTTTCAACTTTTGGCTTTTCATTAACTCACGTATTCGATGTTTGTTAATTTATCATATTTATTTATTTGTTTTTCACAGAATATTGGTTTTCTGAACAAATATGTTCTTCTCTAGTCACGTAACGATTTTCTAATAATGAATTATTTAGGATGCTTTTACGTTGATATTTTCGACGCAATTGTTAAACATTTGCAATGCCAAATTATCTATGCTTCCCGGTAATTTAATTTTGATGCAATTTATTGCGTTTTACAATCTTATCTTTACTTGTAAACTATACTTAAACATATGTATGTTCTCATGCATTTAATTCCGTATATTTTATATACAGTGTCCTCTTAATTGACATTATGTAGAATGCTCGATTTACTCTAATAATTTCTAGAATGATTTGCTTTTCTTAAAGTTGAAGTTGTTTATATTTATTCTACGACTCCTATGACTTAAGTCATAGGGGTTGCTATGACTTAATCTACCCTTAAACTATATATATATATATATATATTGCTATGATAATAAGGCAGTTAAAAGGTAGATTAAGTCATAGGGGTCGTAGAATAAATATAAACAACTTCAACTTTAAGAAAAGCAAATAATTCCAGAAATAATAAGAGTAAATCGGTCACTCTACATAATGCCAATTAAGAGGACACTGTATATAAAATATACGGAATTAAATGCATGAGAACGTAAATATTTTTAAGTATAGTTTACAAGTAAAGATAAGATTTTAAAACGCAAAAAAATTGCATAAAAATTAAATTACCGGGAAGCACAGATGAATTGGCATTGCAGATGTTTAACAATTGCGTCGAAAATATCAACGTAAACGCATCCTAAATAATTCATTATTAGAAAATCGTTACGTGACTAGAGAAGAACACTGTAAAACATGGGCAGCGGGAGAAAATAACAGTAAAAATATAGCAGCCTTTGAAATGTGATGCTACAGACGTATTATAAAAATATTATAAACGGACAAAATTAAGAATAAATGGGGTACTAGAAATTGTAAGGGAAGAAGAAATATCTGAAAAACGGTAAAAAATAGGAGAGATAGAATGATAGGACACATACAGGAATAGCGCGGCTTATATTAAGAGTTGGGAAAGAAAATGGAGAAGTGGAGGTTGGCCTAGATTAGACTATTGCACACAGATAGTGAAAGATGTAAGCTGTGGGAATTTCAGAGAAATGTGTAGTTTAGCTCGCAATAGGAAACAATGGAGATGCGCCTCCAACCAGTTTTAGGGCTGAAGACCTAAGAATGATGATGGCATTTATTACTGATAAGGAAATTTTCTTAATTAGTTCGTTATTTACAAATTAGTTAAAGTTGACAATTATTTGTAACCCTAATTTGAGCGACCATTTGGTTTTAAGTACAATTTATTTGTGTTTCGTAAATTTTCTTGTATTTTTATGGTTGTTACATGGGCTAGTGTTTCGTCGGGCTTTGAGTATAGTTCTCTTGCTTATTTACTAATAAAAATTTCTTTATTTCTATTCGGTGCATTATTTTTTTTTCGTTTGAAACTTTTAGTAAATTTTATCCTTGTCGGTTTTTTTTGCTAACCACCTTAATATACGATTGTGTTAGTCGGCATCCCTTTAGTATACCACGGCGAACGTAATGTGACATTCTGTTTAAACAAAAACTATTTTTGTGACAATCTTCTTGCGCTAAAACTAGTTGAATTAATCAAGTCTATTTAACACAAATAGCATTTTAAATGATGGCAGCGAATCTTATTTAAAACCAATATTTGAGATTGACTTCTCCTGAAAATTTCAACATGCTTAATATGTAGCATATATAAACTACCTTACGAAATAATTGTGATAAGACGGGATAATATACCTACAAAATAAGCATGAATTCGTATTTTGGAGGAAATTCTGTAGGTATTTAATAAATCATATGCTCTGTTTCCGCTTTCGGGATTTCAAATATATTTTGCACTGCATATTAAAGTGGACATGCAAGTGGATTAGACTAGATTCCCCATATTTCCTCTACTCCAACATATTCATTATATTTCAACGTAGGTCGTATCAATACCAAGAGCTTGAAAACCATTATTCATGAGAATACGTCCAGTTATTGTTCTTTATTCCCTTAGGTTGTTCTACTCAACTTTTCATTGAAATGTTATTAATTATTCAAATTCAATTTCCTGTGTTCTTGGGGGAGTAAGAAAATTCTACTATAAGTAAATAGCATGCGATCGAGGAATTTACTACATTCACAAAAACATAATGTTCTGAAAAATAATTGGTTAAAGTAAGCAGCTTGAACGCTTGTTCTGCTTAAATTCTAGTTTTACTGATTAGTCAGATTAAACACTTTTGATGTTATGCACCGAAGCGATAACATTATACAATGTGATTTACTGTGTATGGCCTATTAGACCTTTACGAAGTACTATTTAACATACCGATTTGATTCTTTGGTTACTTAAGTAAGTAAACATGCACTTACTACATAAAATATGTTCAGCTCTAGAGTACTGCTAATTCTATTATAGTAATAACTGTAACGCATGGTTTGCGGTAAATAAGAACTGATTTAAAAAAGGAAAATTGGTCCTAAATGGATATATTAATATCTGAGTAGTCTGTATAATTCTGATTTCATGTATTTTAGCGTTAAGTAATGGCGTTGCAATAAATTGATTGTTATATTTAAGTCATAAATTTAAAAACTACAATCGCGCGATTTTATCTGCGTTAAATACAACTTAGGACAAAACTTAGGTTCATAGATTATTTTAAACTACAAAATGGGCAAATAAAATATTTATTTCAGTAAAGTTTCATAGCGAAATGATATCATTTTAAGAAAGCTCTAAAATTATGAAGTATATAGGAGTGAATTTATTAATATGCATCTCAAATGCAGGAGAGCTTTTTTTACAATGTTAGTTAAATAAATTAGAATCAATGTTACATAGTTGCAATACAATGCAAAAACACAGAATTATTGAAAAACATTTAAACCATTCTTAAGCTCAAAACACATACAAATTCAACATATTTGAAGAAAAATAATCGTGAAATAAAATTTCTTTCAATCTAAATGCAGTTGTGTAAAGAAATCAATAACAGGTGTAATTTATACTAACTTGTATAAGCAAACATCTAAAAATAAGCATATTAGATAAAGTATGGGTATTAGAGCCATACTTAATAACACAAGCATATGTAAATAAAGTATGGATATTGAAGCAAAGGAGTACGTGCGATTTATAACGTACATGAAATACCGTTTGTGAATAAAGTCCATGTAGAAAATTGCGGTAGACGTGCAATTCACAACGTACATATTAGAGTCGCTAAATTCAATACCTTGTAGATAAGTAGTTGAAACGCTTTTTCCACGGACGAATAACTGATAGCGTTTGGTTATCCAATGAGAACGCGTAGAGTGTTCGGGAAGGAATTAGATTCTATAAAACGGACAAAACAGTTAAACGAGCATTTTTGGTGTTGACGTTACAAGTGATGTAAGAGTACCATTAGGAATCGACAATCTGGTAGATAAGACCACCTATGCGCCAAGTGAATTTACATCAAATTTTCACCACCATAACGTAGAAGTTGGTTTTGATTTATACGGTGGTCTGCAACCAGTCGCACAAATTATCTGCATAGTAGAATGTGCCAAAATTATGCTATAAAAATGGACTGCTTTAAATGGAGAGAGTTCTGCAATTTTCAATTGGAATTTAGAATCATACAATTTACCCAAGTAGCAGCAAACGCAAGATTAAATTGTTTTTCTGGCGGAGATGTTTTAGAATTACAACTGGATCGTGAATTAAGATTGAAACTGATTGCTGAAACATCTAATAGAAGTGAATGGATGGCGAAAAAATTTCAAGAGGAAAACTTATATAATATGGAAATTACGAAAGATCGGAATGTTATTGTGCTACCTGAGTACGAGTGCATTAAGCTATTAAATTTGCAAGAATTAATCTGTTATGAAATGGAGGCGTTGAGGTGTAGAAACTTTTCAGAATTTTACAAAAATTTATAAGTGATATAAAAAATTTATGTGCAAATACGACGGACGAAGAAAGGGTTCAAACGTTATTAGATGAAGTGTGTTTCTCTGTTTAATGATTGCAACAATTTAAATTACTTAGCAGTGTTGGAAATTATTAAATGTTTCCCCATCCAGTCTTGGAAGATGCGACTGCAAAGCAATACCTTACGCAAATGTTTAGAGATTTGGCTATCCCAGATTCAGCAGACTCTGGTTATTATAGCGGTTTATAGATGTTATTAATACATGTATATCTTTTATTAAAAACTTTATATTTCTTGATAAAGTTTGTTTTACTTATTTGTGTCGCCAACATAAGCAAAAATTATTAATAGACGTATTAAACTATCTTGTTTTTTATTCTTAGATTTATAGTGGTGTAGCCAATAATTGCATTTCTTTTAGTGTCACCAAATATGCGGTTAATAGTTTTGGAAAGTTGTACGGGAATTTTTTTAAAATGAGCAGTAAGGCTGGCGGCAATTTTTAATTCCGGTAAATACAATTAATCATCTAGTAGGAATATTCGGGATTCACTTACAAAGAATTTACAAAACTGACCTCGTATTAGTAATAATAGCTGTGTCATTAGACGACGTTAAAATTGGCTTATAATTGGTTTTCATAGTAAATCGTTAATTCAATAACAGTGAAATGTATGACAGGACCTTTCCAGCGAACCCCAAACGCGGTGGAAATATCTTTAGAAGTTAAGAAACACGATGCTGGATGTGAAGTAATTTGAGTTGGCGGCGCTGTAACGTAATCAAAGAAAGCTGGTGTGACGTAATATAAATGGCTGATGTGGGGGTGTCCGAGCAAAAAGGGGAGCAAGGAAAGAGCAAGGAGGAAATTTCTTTAAAATAAGATTTTATAGTGGGAATTTTCATGTAGAAACCTAGGTTAGATATAGCGTTTAGCGGCGGCGCTGTGCTCTGATCCCCCAATCTTACTACTCTCAATATTTTGCTTATATCAAAATAACCACATCACGTGTCGTATCAGTAAAATCGGAAAAACATAAGCTATTAAACAGGCTAATAGCCAACTACGCCTTCCATTTAAAAAGGACTACAATTTTTTGAGGTACTCGTTCTTATTCAGCATGAAAATATCTACAAGCTTTCTACTTACATTATTTCTCTAATACCAATAATAAAGCTTACACATGAATTTTAAAAAAATGGCAATATTTATTTTTTCAAAATTTCTAGATGTCAATGGATTTTTTTCTGAAGTAGAGTGCACATGTGAGATCAATAGACAAAACTGCATTATTCTTCCCATTTGAGCGTCCTTCTATTTCTAACAGTATTCAAGATCCACATAGTAAAAATGAAAAATTCACCCTGTATATATAATAAGAAAAGCTTTAGAAAAAGTTCAAATTATGTAGATATTCATTTTCATAGCAATCCGTGTTTGTTTAAAAACACTCTGTATATTAAGTATGAATGCATAAACTCGTGAATGAGGTGGTTTCATTCCTATTACGTGACTTAATCGTGTTTCTAGATAAGCATAATGATATTCCGGGAGTAGAAAAACGTTTCTGCTAGAGTTCTTCACCCAAAAATTATAATATGAAAGTACTAGATTATGATTAAATGCGTAATTCTTGTGATCGTGTTTTCAAAAGAATATAAAGTCTAGTCTATGCAAGAGTATAATACTTAATTTCATACGGTTGTATATAATACTCAGTTGCGTGTTCCTCTTAATAGCAAACTGAAAACGCGCTTATGAACTTCTGGAAAGATTCAGTAATAGAATGGAACAGAAAGGAATGTAAACGTTCATCCAATCAAGGACATAACCGTCGTAAAAATGTTGCAATGTAGCAATAAATCTTAAAGATAAGATAACACGTAGATATATAGAACTAATTAACGTAAGTAGAATTTTGAAGTACGTTAGAATGGTTTCAAAAATGGAAAATAAATGAACATTAGTGAACTACTGCAAGATAAAGTTTTGATTTGAATGAAAGCATATATGACACGGGAATGGTATTTAATGGTAGATTGATGATAAGTTTTAAACGATTTAGACAATGATATATGGATGTGGGAAAAAGACCAACATAATGTAGAAATCACATTATTTTAAAGTTTAAGAAAATACATTTGTATTAGTTAGTCCAAAGAAACATAGTTTATAGTTTTTACTGCTAACTAGGCGGTTATCAAAATCATGCAATTGTACTTGTGCCACTAGCAGTTTTGCTGACGTACTTTGAGTCCAAGGTGACGCTGTCTTTAGTCGGCTGACATAAATTGAGTTAAAAGTAACGCTCATTTCTAGTCGATTGACCTACATTGAATCCACAGTTACGTTGGTTTTAGTAGATTAACCTATAAAGCAACGCAGTCGCTCCGTATTCAGTCGTTTGACTTACATTAGTACAAAGTCAATTGATCTACATTGAGCACAAAGTTGCATAGTTTTTTACTGGTTTGTATCTATGTACAGGGAACTTAACTGAACGTGAAAATTATTATTTTGTTGGATTATAGAGTAGCCACCGAAAGTGTTTTGTTTTAAATTTAAGTATAACATTATCAGGAAATGAAGTTTTAACATTTCTAAATATTAGGAGATAGGTGTGTACTAATTTTAAGTATTCTATTTATGGACAATTAAATAATAAAAGCAAAAGTTGTTAGTGGACTGTTTTTATGTATAGTGATTAAGGGCATTTCCAGAAATGGAATTTAGAATGTCATGCGTATCAATATTTGAACTAGAACAATTTGTGTGTTAGTATTACTGACATTTAATTTTCTTAAAGTTTTTTTTTAGTAATACCCGGTCAGTCTAATGTTAGGAAATTAAGTTTTCTTCTTTAAAAAGTATTGGCATTCATATTGCAATTATATAATGGTAATTGAAGTTAAGTTTCGGTTGAATTTTATTTGAATCTCTTTATGAACTAGATAAAAATGGACATTTTCTATAAAAGGATATGCAGCAACACCAGTGATGAAGTCGTATCTGAAAAAAGCTCTTATGTTAAAACTTTCTTTGATATAGCAAGATTTAATGAGTGTTTTTAATTTTTAGAGCAACAGGTTAATTATGATGTGATAAATTTATTATACAAGTTTAGATAATGGTCGATAAGAGTTTATGGTAACAACGATTATATATTAACTAGAGGAGTTCGAGTTTGTCCTTTGTGACTATATGTTAATTACGTTACGTGCTTAGTTTGTTCCTCGTGCCTATAGATTGTTTACGTTGGGAAACTACTGCTTTCTGTTTGCTTTGATAATAGTGAAAAATTAATGCGGTATTAATTTTTCGAATTGTACATGAAAACACGGCACGATTTTAGTTGTACTTTAACTGTAGAATGTGTTTACTCGACCGCACGGGTTTTAAGGTCATTGACGGACGGTTTTATTGCTTACGAGTAGTTTTACTAATTGTTTTTTTTGTTGATACTGTGATACTGTGGTTTCTGAGTTTTCGTACAACAAAGAATTTAAAATGGATCATGGCTTGCGTGAGTTTCGTTATTCAAAAGCATTAGATTTTTCTTTGTTACCATATGTAGCAAATAAAACACCTCACATTACTGTTAGTATAATGCAAGAACTTATCAGATGACATGCATTACATCGTGCCTTGAAAGCACGTGATGCTAAATACTTATTACTATTTTTCTCTACAATTTGTGTTACAAAATATTTCGGAATTATTGTCTCAGGAAATAGAATTAACAAGAAATTTATCAATGCTACCTGGTTCCATCAGCGTGATAATGTCTGCTGCTAACCCCAGTGATTAGTGATTAGTGTAACGTGTGCTAAGTTCCATCAACACCCTCACAGTCAAGGGTGAAGTGCTTCGTTAGTGCAGGACATCGTTGAATCCTACCCTTCCGTTGCAAGGAAGCGTTGCTGAAGGACTTTTTGTAAGTTGAACTATTTCTTACTTGTGATTGCTGTAAATATCTATCCGTTTGTTTTGCAATATTCTTTGTCGTTCTGATACCTTTTACAATAGGCTTGCATGCTATTTTAAAATATACAAAAAAAAAAGAAAGAAAGAAAAAATTCAATACTACTGACTTACTCATACCAATTGTGTTTTATCTATTTATCTTTTGACAACATTTTATCTGATATATGTTAAATTGGTGTGTGAGGAAACGTTTCTGCTACTCCCCAATATTACCACACTTTGTACTAAAAATTTTTGTATTACTTTTACCGTTGTTATATTATATAGATTATCTAAACAGTTTCTTTTTTTCTCATTCTACAGAGTACTGAATAACTTAGACTTTTAATTACTGCTATGCTTTTCTTTATTTCAGGTTTGCAGGACTAATCTTTTTTATTGCAGGTTTACTATTCTAATTTCTTTTATTGCAGGTACTGTTACTAACTCCTTACCGCCGCATCCATCATAGGTCAGTCTGCTTTCTACAACCCCCCCCTACTCTCCGATTGAGCCGGGTCATTGCTTTGACTTTCCTTGTGTTACGTAGCATAAATTTGGCGCCGAACGCGGCTGCCACGAAAAAAAACGTAACACATAGTATGAGGGGAGTAGTATATGTTAGTGTAGAACGATTTTATTTTAATATGCTATGTCCTAATTGCGACTAGCAAGTAGCAGTACAAGCAAAAGTGGGGTAATCACTATCACCTACGGTGTAAAAGAAGTCATGGCATTGAGCATGAACGCAGAAAGAAATCTTAATGTTTAAATTATTGCCCCTGGAGCCTGTATTTAGAACCTTGTAGCACCCTAGCAACGATAAGCTTGGCGTATCAATGCTTGCATTGTAAAGGTTATCCCAGCAACTCAATATAAATTTAGTGACAGGCTCAAGGATGTTGAAGGAATTGTTATTTTACAATATCTAGAAAACAATGTGGATAGAATGCTTATAGGGTGAATAACAAAGGGTTAGTATAATTGGCCACACTTCCCAGTTGATAATATTTTAAATAGAAAGTGACCAAAAATTCAAAATGTTGAGTTAGGTGGTTTTTTGTAAATGTCTAATAGGCCATCTACCTTGAATCATCTTGTACAAGATGAAAACGCTGTCATAATGCTGCAAGTGTAAACTTTGTGAAACAAATGAATTTCTTTACAGGAGAAAAGATACTAAAATACATTGTGTTAAAACTTCAATTTGCAAAATTTTACAACTTAGTTACTTACTCTCAAAGTTATGATAGATTAAAAAACTTCGTCTCTATTGTTGCCGCTCACACTTCAGTAACTGTGAGAATTTAAATTAGAAGTGGGTGTGCGTGTAATAACTTTATGGAATATGATGGTGTCAGCTTTTTCAAATACGGAAATTAGATCGTCAAAGGATTTCTTCAACGATAAAGGTTTGGAGAAATGCGGAAGTTTTAAATTTTAATAAAAAACGGTTCCGCAATTAAAGTTAAAGTTTTTGATTGAATTGCTTTATTAATGATTTTATGGGTTTAAACCAGCTTATAGATAATTGCTCACATTAAATCAAACTTTTGTGCAAGCTTTAGCCCTCCCAATTATTGAAACAATTTAAATTATATATTTCTATACCGAATCGAATGCTCGGTGTGTATCTACTTGCATATATAAGTAGCTTCCGGGTATTCCAGGATATTGAGTATACATTGTAATGAAAAATGCGTTGTTCAGGCACTATAATAGGGTAAACTTTTATAGTGTTGATTAGCAATCAAACTGAAAAGTCCATAACTTTCAGCTTCTATCATACGGTATAGCGAATGCAGTATTGTTCTCTAAGGGATGACAAAGGAGTCGAGTAATTTTCAGGTGAAATAGGCATTAAATCAATTAAATTTTGATTTGCCTTTAAGGGGCAAGGACCCCATAAGGGTGCATCGGGTAATTGCAGAGGTGTGGGAGTGGGTTCCTACAGATAAACGAGAAAAAAAATAAAGAAAAATAAAGAGAGCCAAAATAATGAATAACAAGGTTTAAATTCAAAATTCTACATTACGTCAACACTTACCCCGAAAAGTTTTCCTACTGTCAAAATTGAGGCAATTCTTTTGATGTCATTTCTATATGAAAGATTTATTCCGTTTAAAACTCCCTTGCTTTGGTATCCTAAAGATGGTCATAATTAAAGAAATTTTTTAAAATAAAGTGCTGCTTCCAAATACGACTATCACTTTGGTATTTGGATATCCTTTAAAAATCAATTTTTACTCGCAAATCTGGCCAGGTATTGCTAAAATAAATCCTACAGAAAATCTTAAAAACTTAACTATAAGCCATCAACAAAACTATTCGCCATTTCGACTTTTTTCCCATTTAATTCTAAAACATGAATCCCAAATTATTTGCAATCTCGTTCATAAAAACAAAAACAGTTAAATACCAACTTTGTGCTACATCCTTGTTCTTTCCATAGTACTTAACACCTGCCTATTTCTTAATAAATTAAACTAACAACATTATTCTTAAATTTAATAACCATTTGTTCTGTCGATAAATGCTTAATGAAAAAAATATATTACTGTTATATTTGATTAATGTCCTACGTCGAAAAATGTCAAAAATATTTACGTTCACACTCGCATATAAATTATTCAGAATCATAAACAAGCGTATAATATTACTTACAATGATTCATCTATTATAACGGTTCAGATTGTCCAAACCACACCCGCGTCCATTTTCTTAATAATATACTTCCTAAATTTTTTCATTCCTTCAACAACAGCTACAACACAACCCTGAAATTTAAATTTAATGGCGGGATGAAGAAGTTCAGTTCCACTCTCTATAAACAGCCATAACGATACTAATTCCACCCGTAGGTGTATTAAAAGTACCTTGCCGATCGTAAGCGTGAATTCACATAGTTTATCGAATGTCACGTTTTTCTCCTGCTAAGCTGTGTTTCGTTCAACTTTCTACAACTACCTAACCTTACTACATTTTTAAATTTAAAACTAACTGCATTTGAATTTTGTTTTCAAAACTTAACTTGTCACGGCCTCATACCGATCCGCGATCTTACATTCTCATATGTCTACATACTTGATGTTTTCAGACCAACGTTTCCTATATAACTGACTTTAATTATTCTTCCGTAGCGTCCAAAAGATCTAATCTACTCCCGCAGCAAATCATATTTTATTACAGTCAGCGTCTAGTTAATACAATGTCTTGAAATTACTCTATACTTACTTCACCATTTGCACGCTTATAGTACATTACAATGAATTTATGATTGCAAAATGTCTACGCAAGTGTTTGTCATACTTTGATGTCTGCTTTGTGGTTTTATTAATGTCATCGCCCTTCATTACCATACAATGTAGTTAAAAGAATAAATGTATACCTTCTTATATGAATCGTTGGTATGGGAACAAAAATTGAAACAACCTGATTAATTAAGAATAATTATATACAAAATTTTTTATACAAAGCACGTCCATACATTTTGTTCCTTCAAAATTAAATTTTATTTTTTTCATATCTAATTTATTCCTAACATAACGCATCGCGTTACAAGTAACCGAAAGAAGTTTTACTGGTGTAGATATTTCTACGAATAATTTCTTTTTAATTAATTTCTTGTTAATTAATTTAATGACACCTTCTAGTTTATATCGTTCCATATGTACTTAATTTTTCTTATATACTTTTTGGTGCAAAGCATAAATGATCGTTTCAAATTCAGCTAGTAGTTGAAAAAGTAAGGTAGGATTCGAATCTGTATCTTCTGGTTTTCGCTACCGATGAGCTAACCCAATACGCCACTCGGACGGGTGATTACATTCGGATAGGCATACAAATTATAAATCATGTACGTAACCATACATCAATCTAACTTTTAATAAAAATTTGCTAAGAGATAATGTGATACCTTTCGAATAGGCATACAAATTGTAAATCATGTACGTAACCATACATCAATCTAACTTTTAATAAAAATTTGCTAAGAGATAATGTGATACCTGTAAAAACAAATAATTTGATTGGGTAATTTTGAACCTGAGAATCGGGAATGATGTAGAACAACAGATTTTTAATAGTACCAGGACTTGAATTACGATGCATAATTAAAATGGATCTAATAAATAAATTAAAAAAATGCTTAATGCCGAGGGCAAAACTGTTATAATTGGAGATTGTTGCATTCTTTGGGATGACGAGTTAAGCATCGAGGAAAATACCGATTGCATTAATACTAATTTTATTGAAAATGAAGTGGTGTTAAATGAAATTGGAGCCATACACTGGCCTGGAAAAATTAAGGCGCAAGTTGATATTGTTCTACTGAAGTATCCACAATTAAGAGGTTCAGAACCAAGGATTCCTAGAGACTACGCTCATAAATTGGAGGTAGTAAATACGGAATCTTTCTAATCGAAAGTATATCCGATACCAGAGGCGTATAAAAAACAGGTTAATTTGGAAACATTTTGTTAAAGCAGGGTATCATAATCGACGCATTTTGTAAATCTGCTTGTGGTGGTGAAAAAGAATGATATCAGCATTTGTCTATGCTTAGATGCCAAGAAAATAAATCAATAAACGAAACCACAATATTATAGTGTTCCAGAATGGACCTCATATTAGCTAGATTAAGGAGATGGCAATATTTTTGAAGTAAATTTAGGCATTCGTTTAGGTTGACTATGTTAGGAAGAGACTCTAGGGTATATACGAATTTTTTTGTTAAAGATAAAACCTATCAATTTAAAGTTGTCCCTTATAGCTTGTCTGCGTCTACTGCAGCTCTCATAAAAGTGATAAATAATAAATAAAAAATAAAATTTTTTGCATCCACTATATGTGACCGATATGCTAATATTGCTAAAATCGAATGTTGTAGGACCTAGTCTAAGTTAGGGAAATTGTGAATTTTTCAAACAAAATGTAAAATTTGCAAGATGCAACACTCGTTGTCAAAGACATGGTGACAGATGGAGTACGAAGAAAGTATCACACCAATCTTATTCGTATCAACTAGACGTAAGAGAAGATGAAATTTAAAATGATTATATTGTTTTTATTTATTTCAAAATTTTATATTTTAATTTGGGGGAAATCCTGAGATAAGAACTCTATTTTAGTCCGTAGGGGTACTAACTCTAATTCCGCAAATACAAATGAGTTAACTGTTAATAAATACTCTTGTGGATAATAGGCTTTATGTGATCGAAATTAGAGAAGGTGTTACGCATTTTTTTATTTATTAGGTATGGAAACTACTTGCAAGTGTGAGGAAGCTGCGAAAGCTTAAAGTGAGGATATATATATATATATATATATATATATATATATATATATATATATATATGATAACGCTGCACGCAGATGTAATTAACGTTCAGTTTCCTGCTGCCCGCCGCCGTTCTGTGTCTCTAAATAGCCTAAAATTTAAATATGCCTCGGCTAGCTCAGTCTAATCTATACAGAGTGTACAACGTTACGATAACAAAGAAATTAACCTCCCATTTTTATCTAGTACTTTTCTACTTGAATGAGAAAACCGAAATTGACCAAGATTTGTATAATGACAAAGAAAAATTATATACACTTTACAGCTTAATATGATATACTATTCGACAAAATAAACCCCTCAATAATAATAATAATATCAATTTGTTTATCCCCAAAATTATAGCTTTCTTTAGTTAGTTTAAAGCCAGCAAAAATGACACTGTACTCTATTGGATACACTCTTGAACGTTTGATGACTTTTCCTTTTTTCATGTAAATTTTTACGCACAAAAAGATTTTTGGTAACCCTTTATATAGATATTCTGGTATAATAAAAAATATAGAAATGTTCGATAAAAAAGAGAATAACGCTTTATGCTATTTAGATAAAGTTCTGACCTGTAGCTTTCTTTGCGTGTCTTTTTGTTCTGCTACTGCGTGTTGTGAACCAGTACCCCTGGATTGCTTTCAGTAGAGTTCATTTGTTGATTTTATGATACCGCTTGGTCAAACCCTATTCAATGGTTAAAACATTTCTCGGTTTTGTGCTCCGATGCGTAGATGCAAACCAATTTTAGATTGATTTAAATTCGGATTTATTTCTTAGAGTTTTTCCAGATTTCAGCTTGTTACCTAGATTTCTCAGAGTTCCCAGATTTCTTATTTATTACCTAGAGTTTTCTCAGGGTTCCCAGATTATTTATTTAATATTTAGAGTCCTTAGATTTCTTATTTATTACTTAGATTCCTTATATTTCTTATTTATTACTTAGATTCCTTAGATTTCTTATTTATTAATTAGATTCCTTAGATTTCTTATTTATTACTTAGATTCCTTAGATTTCTTATTTACTACTTAGAGCCCTAAATTATAAATGTTAAAATTATGTTTAATTAATAAGCATTTACTTACGTTTTCCAGTTAACGGCAAAATTTTTTTCGTATATTTTTCACTATTATTTTACTTTCAAATTTTTCTGTCACGACTTTCACTAAATATAATTGTTTAATTTTTTGTGTTCACTTTTACGTAAATTTTTAATTAAAACTGATGTGGATCGTGCTCAGGTTGAAAGAAGATTGCTATTTATCAAGTTTGAGTGGTATATAAAGCAACGTCTCCATCTGACGGGATTGGTTAACAGCATACTACGGTCAACGTTTAAGGCATGATGTAGGATATTTTTAACACTGGGCTTTCTTAGGTATTATATTGATAATAACTTGCCGGAACAATGCTGTGGTTACGTAGTATACCAGTTCTATATAGTGGATTTCTGTAACTCGTGAACCTCTACCCATCTGTCTGGTGTTATTGTAGGATATCTTAACTTAACTTCTCACGTAGACAAACTTATTGCTTTATTTTTGTCCAGATAATGTTTTGGGATTTAAATTTATTTTCATGCTAAAAATCACGTACGTGAATTTCTATAATGACGTAAAATGTAATGCGTTTGTTTACGTTCTGCGTTTCCGAAACGTATTGGTTTTTAAATATGCGTTTATTGCAAGAATGCGTTTCTATTTCTTTGTACCATTGCATGTCCTATTATACCAGAATTCTAAGTATGATTTCTAGCTTTCAATGCTCTTAATTCGCGTTTGTTTAGAATTTATGAATGCTTATCTGATTTAAATAAGATTATAGTAGATATATATATATATATATATATATATATATATATATATATATATATATATTGCCGTGGAACTTAGGTAAAAGCCTTACCAACAAAATTATATTCAAAAATTTCATTAAATTTTCAAAACTCGAAAATTGCACATAATAGAAATTAAATACTCAAAAAAAATTATATTTTCTTATCCGTTCCTTCTTCTCTTTCTAGGTTGAATTGCCTTCTTCAACTGCTTCCGGCTAGCTCAGTTGGATCTCCTCTTGGATATCTAGATTCACTCCCATATTCTATCGTTCACGCACACTCCCAAAAAAAAACACAAAATACAACAAACATACAATCTTTTATTTTTCACTATTTACAAACAAAATTCAGTATTATACACATTTCAGTGATCAAGTTACACCTCAATAAATTCTATTTTGTAATGTCCTGTATTTTAATTTAAATTATTAAACACATAGAATGTACCCGGAGTAAATGGGCCCTGAATAATACCTTATTTTCTCATTCCTTCTTTATACTTTATTTTAAATCTACGTAAACTCTGAAGTATGGTGAGCTCATGATAACCCAGTTAATTCTGAATAATGCATGCCCTTATACGTTGCATACTCTTACAACAAACTAAAAAAACAACCCATGTACTCTTCGCAAATTTAACTTCTTGATAGAACGTTAATAAATTTTAAATACACCTTCAAATTTTTCTTTAAATACCATAATAAAGTTAGTTACATGTATTATGTTCACTACGCCATAAAGGCACAATACCTTCAAAATCACTCTCATACGTCACCCAATATTCATAGTTTATAACAACACAATTTCAAAGCGTTACCTGGAATTTCTAGAAGCCCTCTGCTATGTTGACGATGCTATGTATTTGCTTCTTTTGGGTCTGCAGGCCGCTTCTACCTATTAGTAGAAGAACCCCATGTAAGTTGAGCTGCTAGCGCGGCCTTCACTGTGTATCCAATTTCCAACTCCAAATTAATTATACGTCTTTCATGATTATTTAATTTAATCCGCTTTACATAACGTCACCACACGAATTTGTTAAAAAAAATATAGGTAATAGCTCAATAAATTCTAAACTCGGCACAAGTCGCGTACAAATTATGAGCCTAACACCGTGCAATATAATTTAAAATAATTTTATTATACTTACAAACTCGTGATAACTTTCATACGTCGTCTGAAGCGGTCGAAACATTAAGGGGTTGTATTTGGTTTTCGAAAATTATTTATACAGTTTAGGCTGCCACCTCCTGGCCGCATTTCATCCGAAATCCTTCATCTACAACAACACGTTCTTAAAATTTTAAGCTCAACTGATTTTTAAGTCCGCGAATTTCAGTGCACCGTTCCGATCTTTTCTGAAAATTAATATACACAATGCTCGTATCTGTCTCATATCTAACAATATCGACCAATCGTATATCCACTGCCGTTCCACAAATCCTGCCTATCTAACGTTGTCCCTTGCTTATGCATATTTTACGTCTCTTTCTCACCTTGCTTGAGTGGTATAAAATCGATATTCCTGACCATCTGCTATCTAACCCACGTGGACCAAAAATTTACGTGCTTTAACTAACCGCTCATTAGTGTTTAATGGGAAAACATCCAACCGTTTGTACAGTCCTTAGAATCCTTGTTTGTTATCTACAAAATAAATGGAACTTGACATTTAAAATGCTGCAGGTGTTTAATCTTAACGAGCGTTTTAAATAACACTTCTACGAGTTAGATTTTCTACGTATTTCAACCACATCGATATATTTGTTCGTTAGCAACACGTTTCACCTTGGTATTATTGGATTTTTACACGCTTTTATTATTTTATTATACGATACTAATTCCACCCGTAGGTGTATTAAAAGTACCTTGCCGATCGTAAGCGTGAATTCACATAGTTTATCGAATGTCACGTTTTTCTCCTGCTAAGCTGTGTTTCGTTCAACTTTCTACAACTACCTAACCTTACTACATTTTTAAATTTAAAACTAACTGCATTTGAATTTTGTTTTCAAAACTTAACTTGTCACGGCCTCATACCGATCCGCGATCTTACATTCTCATATGTCTACATACTTGATGTTTTCAGACCAACGTTTCCTATATAACTGACTTTAATTATTCTTCCGTAGCGTCCAAAAGATCTAATCTACTCCCGCAGCAAATCATATTTTATTACAGTCAGCGTCTAGTTAATACAATGTCTTGAAATTACTCTATACTTACTTCACCATTTGCACGCTTATAGTACATTACAATGAATTTATGATTGCAAAATGTCTACGCAAGTGTTTGTCATACTTTGATGTCTGCTTTGTGGTTTTATTAATGTCATCGCCCTTCATTACCATACAATGTAGTTAAAAGAATAAATGTATACCTTCTTATATGAATCGTTGGTATGGGAACAAAAATTGAAACAACCTGATTAATTAAGAATAATTATATACAAAATTTTTTATACAAAGCACGTCCATACATTTTGTTCCTTCAAAATTAAATTTTATTTTTTTCATATCTAATTTATTCCTAACATAACGCATCGCGTTACAAGTAACCGAAAGAAGTTTTACTGGTGTAGATATTTCTACGAATAATTTCTTTTTAATTAATTTCTTGTTAATTAATTTAATGACACCTTCTAGTTTATATCGTTCCATATGTACTTAATTTTTCTTATATACTTTTTGGTGCAAAGCATAAATGATCGTTTCAAATTCAGCTAGTAGTTGAAAAAGTAAGGTAGGATTCGAATCTGTATCTTCTGGTTTTCGCTACCGATGAGCTAACCCAATACGCCACTCGGACGGGTGATTACATTCGGATAGGCATACAAATTATAAATCATGTACGTAACCATACATCAATCTAACTTTTAATAAAAATTTGCTAAGAGATAATGTGATACCTTTCGAATAGGCATACAAATTGTAAATCATGTACGTAACCATACATCAATCTAACTTTTAATAAAAATTTGCTAAGAGATAATGTGATACCTGTAAAAACAAATAATTTGATTGGGTAATTTTGAACCTGAGAATCGGGAATGATGTAGAACAACAGATTTTTAATAGTACCAGGACTTGAATTACGATGCATAATTAAAATGGATCTAATAAATAAATTAAAAAAATGCTTAATGCCGAGGGCAAAACTGTTATAATTGGAGATTGTTGCATTCTTTGGGATGACGAGTTAAGCATCGAGGAAAATACCGATTGCATTAATACTAATTTTATTGAAAATGAAGTGGTGTTAAATGAAATTGGAGCCATACACTGGCCTGGAAAAATTAAGGCGCAAGTTGATATTGTTCTACTGAAGTATCCACAATTAAGAGGTTCAGAACCAAGGATTCCTAGAGACTACGCTCATAAATTGGAGGTAGTAAATACGGAATCTTTCTAATCGAAAGTATATCCGATACCAGAGGCGTATAAAAAACAGGTTAATTTGGAAACATTTTGTTAAAGCAGGGTATCATAATCGACGCATTTTGTAAATCTGCTTGTGGTGGTGAAAAAGAATGATATCAGCATTTGTCTATGCTTAGATGCCAAGAAAATAAATCAATAAACGAAACCACAATATTATAGTGTTCCAGAATGGACCTCATATTAGCTAGATTAAGGAGATGGCAATATTTTTGAAGTAAATTTAGGCATTCGTTTAGGTTGACTATGTTAGGAAGAGACTCTAGGGTATATACGAATTTTTTTGTTAAAGATAAAACCTATCAATTTAAAGTTGTCCCTTATAGCTTGTCTGCGTCTACTGCAGCTCTCATAAAAGTGATAAATAATAAATAAAAAATAAAATTTTTTGCATCCACTATATGTGACCGATATGCTAATATTGCTAAAATCGAATGTTGTAGGACCTAGTCTAAGTTAGGGAAATTGTGAATTTTTCAAACAAAATGTAAAATTTGCAAGATGCAACACTCGTTGTCAAAGACATGGTGACAGATGGAGTACGAAGAAAGTATCACACCAATCTTATTCGTATCAACTAGACGTAAGAGAAGATGAAATTTAAAATGATTATATTGTTTTTATTTATTTCAAAATTTTATATTTTAATTTGGGGGAAATCCTGAGATAAGAACTCTATTTTAGTCCGTAGGGGTACTAACTCTAATTCCGCAAATACAAATGAGTTAACTGTTAATAAATACTCTTGTGGATAATAGGCTTTATGTGATCGAAATTAGAGAAGGTGTTACGCATTTTTTTATTTATTAGGTATGGAAACTACTTGCAAGTGTGAGGAAGCTGCGAAAGCTTAAAGTGAGGATATATATATATATATATATATATATATATATATATATATATATTGCTATGATAACGCTGCACGCAGATGTAATTAACGTTCAGTTTCCTGCTGCCCGCCGCCGTTCTGTGTCTCTAAATAGCCTAAAATTTAAATATGCCTCGGCTAGCTCAGTCTAATCTATACAGAGTGTACAACGTTACGATAACAAAGAAATTAACCTCCCATTTTTATCTAGTACTTTTCTACTTGAATGAGAAAACCGAAATTGACCAAGATTTGTATAATGACAAAGAAAAATTATATACACTTTACAGCTTAATATGATATACTATTCGACAAAATAAACCCCTCAATAATAATAATAATATCAATTTGTTTATCCCCAAAATTATAGCTTTCTTTAGTTAGTTTAAAGCCAGCAAAATGACACTGTACTCTATTGGATACACTCTTGAACGTTTGATGACTTTTCCTTTTTTCATGTAAATTTTTACGCACAAAAAGATTTTTGGTAACCCTTTATATAGATATTCTGGTATAATAAAAAATATAGAAATGTTCGATAAAAAAGAGAATAACGCTTTATGCTATTTAGATAAAGTTCTGACCTGTAGCTTTCTTTGCGTGTCTTTTTGTTCTGCTACTGCGTGTTGTGAACCAGTACCCCTGGATTGCTTTCAGTAGAGTTCATTTGTTGATTTTATGATACCGCTTGGTCAAACCCTATTCAATGGTTAAAACATTTCTCGGTTTTGTGCTCCGATGCGTAGATGCAAACCAATTTTAGATTGATTTAAATTCGGATTTATTTCTTAGAGTTTTTCCAGATTTCAGCTTGTTACCTAGATTTCTCAGAGTTCCCAGATTTCTTATTTATTACCTAGAGTTTTCTCAGGGTTCCCAGATTATTTATTTAATATTTAGAGTCCTTAGATTTCTTATTTATTACTTAGATTCCTTATATTTCTTATTTATTACTTAGATTCCTTAGATTTCTTATTTATTAATTAGATTCCTTAGATTTCTTATTTATTACTTAGATTCCTTAGATTTCTTATTTACTACTTAGAGCCCTAAATTATAAATGTTAAAATTATGTTTAATTAATAAGCATTTACTTACGTTTTCCAGTTAACGGCAAAATTTTTTTCGTATATTTTTCACTATTATTTTACTTTCAAATTTTTCTGTCACGACTTTCACTAAATATAATTGTTTAATTTTTTGTGTTCACTTTTACGTAAATTTTTAATTAAAACTGATGTGGATCGTGCTCAGGTTGAAAGAAGATTGCTATTTATCAAGTTTGAGTGGTATATAAAGCAACGTCTCCATCTGACGGGATTGGTTAACAGCATACTACGGTCAACGTTTAAGGCATGATGTAGGATATTTTTAACACTGGGCTTTCTTAGGTATTATATTGATAATAACTTGCCGGAACAATGCTGTGGTTACGTAGTATACCAGTTCTATATAGTGGATTTCTGTAACTCGTGAACCTCTACCCATCTGTCTGGTGTTATTGTAGGATATCTTAACTTAACTTCTCACGTAGACAAACTTATTGCTTTATTTTTGTCCAGATAATGTTTTGGGATTTAAATTTATTTTCATGCTAAAAATCACGTACGTGAATTTCTATAATGACGTAAAATGTAATGCGTTTGTTTACGTTCTGCGTTTCCGAAACGTATTGGTTTTTAAATATGCGTTTATTGCAAGAATGCGTTTCTATTTCTTTGTACCATTGCATGTCCTATTATACCAGAATTCTAATTATGATTTCTAGCTTTCAATGCTCTTAATTCGCGTTTGTTTAGAATTTATGAATGCTTATCTGATTTAAATAAGATTATAGTAGATATATATATATATATATATATATATATATATATATATATATTGCCGTGGAACTTAGGTAAAAGCCTTACCAACAAAATTATATTCAAAAATTTCATTAAATTTTCAAAACTCGAAAATTGCACATAATAGAAATTAAATACTCAAAAAAAATTATAATTTCTTATCCGTTCCTTCTTCTCTTTCTAGGTTGAATTGCCTTCTTCAACTGCTTCCGGCTAGCTCAGTTGGATCTCCTCTTGGATATCTAGATTCACTCCCATATTCTATCGTTCACGCACACTCCCAAAAAAAAACACAAAATACAACAAACATACAATCTTTTATTTTTCACTATTTACAAACAAAATTCAGTATTATACACATTTCAGTGATCAAGTTACACCTCAATAAATTCTATTTTGTAATGTCCTGTATTTTAATTTAAATTATTAAACACATAGAATGTACCCGGAGTAAATGGGCCCTGAATAATACCTTATTTTCTCATTCCTTCTTTATACTTTATTTTAAATCTACGTAAACTCTGAAGTATGGTGAGCTCATGATAACCCAGTTAATTCTGAATAATGCATGCCCTTATACGTTGCATACTCTTACAACAAACTAAAAACAACCCATGTACTCTTCGCAAATTTAACTTCTTGATAGAACGTTAATAAATTTTAAATACACCTTCAAATTTTTCTTTAAATACCATAATAAAGTTAGTTACATGTATTATGTTCACTACGCCATAAAGGCACAATACCTTCAAAATCACTCTCATACGTCACCCAATATTCATAGTTTATAACAACACAATTTCAAAGCGTTACCTGGAATTTCTAGAAGCCCTCTGCTATGTTGACGATGCTATGTATTTGCTTCTTTTGGGTCTGCAGGCCGCTTCTACCTATTAGTAGAAGAACCCCATGTAAGTTGAGCTGCTAGCGCGGCCTTCACTGTGTATCCAATTTCCAACTCCAAATTAATTATACGTCTTTCATGATTATTTAATTTAATCCGCTTTACATAACGTCACCACACGAATTTGTTAAAAAAAATATAGGTAATAGCTCAATAAATTCTAAACTCGGCACAAGTCGCGTACAAATTATGAGCCTAACACCGTGCAATATAATTTAAAATAATTTTATTATACTTACAAACTCGTGATAACTTTCATACGTCGTCTGAAGCGGTCGAAACATTAAGGGTTGTATTTGGTTTTCGAAAATTATTTATACAGTTTAGGCTGCCACCTCCTGGCCGCATTTCATCCGAAATCCTTCATCTACAACAACACGTTCTTAAAATTTTAAGCTCAACTGATTTTTAAGTCCGCGAATTTCAGTGCACCGTTCCGATCTTTTCTGAAAATTAATATACACAATGCTCGTATCTGTCTCATATCTAACAATATCGACCAATCGTATATCCACTGCCGTTCCACAAATCCTGCCTATCTAACGTTGTCCCTTGCTTATGCATATTTTACGTCTCTTTCTCACCTTGCTTGAGTGGTATAAAATCGATATTCCTGACCATCTGCTATCTAACCCACGTGGACCAAAAATTTACGTGCTTTAACTAACCGCTCATTAGTGTTTAATGGGAAAACATCCAACCGTTTGTACAGTCCTTAGAATCCTTGTTTGTTATCTACAAAATAAATGGAACTTGACATTTAAAATGCTGCAGGTGTTTAATCTTAACGAGCGTTTTAAATAACACTTCTACGAGTTAGATTTTCTACGTATTTCAACCACATCGATATATTTGTTCGTTAGCAACACGTTTCACCTTGGTATTATTGGATTTTTACACGCTTTTATTATTTTATTATACGTAAACAACCGTTTAATTAAACTCAATTAAATTAATAAATTAATTGCATTGGCTTCTAACATTCTTTTCTCTACAAAGCTCACTAAATTTTATTCATTATTTGTAAAATTTTGTTAATACCTGATACTTAAAAATGAACTAACTGAAATAAATTTCGCACGTAATTCTGGTTGTTTCCTTTATACAGGGTGTTTTGAAATTGCTTCGTTACACTATAATATATATATATATATATATATATATATATATATATATATATATATATATATATATATATATATATATATATATATATATATATATATATATATATAGTCAAGCCAACATTTTACTTCAATTTTATATCTACTATACATATATTAATCTGTTTATCTTAAATTTTATAAGGATATTATCTTTCCAAAACATAATTGTAATGAACGCTAATAGTGTTTAACCTCAATGTAAGTAACTAATTTAAGAACTACACCAGCTTATGTAAAAATTATCTATGTTTTAGTTATGCCTGTGATCAAGCTTTAAAAATAAAAGCAAAAATTTAGGCTATAAAAAAGAATTTTCGTCAATACACCAGCTGACCTATAACCTGCAACATAAAGCAAATGTTATATATATATATATATATATATATATATATATATATATATAATTATTATTATTTTATTATAATTATTATTATTTATTTTAGCTCAAGATTATACAATATACAATATTGATGTATATAAAGATCTTGGTATATATAATTAATGAACTATCACTTCAGATTCACTCATTAATTTAGGAATTTTCGCACTATGTGGCATGTTTGTAACACTACTGCTTTAACACATAAATTTTGAAGTCTATACGGTAAACCAATTCTTTCCAAATTTTTCTTCATGTATTTACTTAGAATTCCGTCGACTCCTATTACTAAAGGGATAATTTCTATCGATTTTATATGCCAAATTTTTTTATTTCAATTGCAAGGTCTTCATACTTTTCAATTTTGTGTTTCTCTGCTTTAAATATGTTTGAGCTTAAAGGAACGGTTATATCGATTATGTATGCTTCACTCTTAATTTTATCAAATAAGAAGATATCCGGTTTGTTATGCGCTATGGTATGATCTGTAAGTAATTGTCTATCCCAATATAACAGTATATTGTTGTTTTCCAATACAGCAGCAGGTGTGTATTTGTAGTATGGCATTGGGTTCTTCAACAAATCATATTTTATTGCTAATTGCTGGTGTATTATTTTGGCGAATTGGTTATGTCTTCCCAAATAAGCATTTGGAGCGAGTGCTGAACAACCTGCGGTGATATGCTCTATGGTTTCTCCAATTTCATTGCATTTACGGCATCTGTCAATGGTTTTACATCCTAAAATGTGTTTTCGTAGTTTTAGTACGAATAATTTTATCCTGAATGCCTACGTAGAAACCTTCTGTTTCGGGATACAGATATCCTTTACTTATCCAATTTAGAGAGCCGTTTTGTCTACATCGTGGGTGTCTAGAATTTGAGGGTATTTTCCATGAAGAATTTTATTTTTCCATATGTCAATTTTGTCTTGTACTGTTGCTATTGTTGGTTTTTAAAAGTTCCTAATCTCAAAGGCGTATAGTTTTGTCATATTTTAATATTTTGAGATTTCGTTATTTTCTAAATTATGGAAGTATTCGCAGAGTTTATTTTCCTGGCTTTTACATAGATCATGGATATTAATTAATCCCCTACCTCCGTATTTTCTAGAGATATAGAGTCGTTCAACTGACGAATTTGGGTTGAGGAATCGAAATTTTCTAAGTGTTCGTCTTGTTAATCTATCAAGATCATTTAAGTCTGTTTCCGTCCATTTTAAAATTCCGAAAGAAAAGGTGAGGTAACTTATTGCCCAAGTATTTATGGCCGTAAACAAATTTTTGCAGATAGTTGAGTATTAAGTAGTTTTGTCAATCTTTTTTGTATGTATCTCGGTACATATTTTTCATATTTTTGTGGTTTATAGATTTATTTTGTTCAAAACCTAGGTATTTATACGTTTCCTCACTGGATAAAGATTTAATTCCTTCAAAATTGTTTTCCGTACCGGTAATTTTGCCCTTTATTATACTCAATGTTGCACATTTTTTGATTCCAAAACGCATATTTATTGAATCACTAAATATTTTCATAGTGGCAATCATTGATTGTAGCATGGTTTTGATTCAGCATATATTTTATGTCGTCTATAAAAAGTAAGTGTGTTAATTTAAATTGATCTTTTTTGTATTCCATTCTAAATCCCCCTCCTGTATTTTTCAAAATTGCGGACAAGGGATTTATTGCTAGACAGAACCACAATGGACTTAGAGAATCTCCCTGAAATATTCCCCGTTTAATATTTATATTACCAATATCTTCATTTTGTACATATAATTTAGTGTTCCATTGGTTCATTAAGTGTATCAGTAATTCAATTATATTTGGTGAGATTTTATAGATTTTGAGAATTGATATTAGCCAATCGTGAGGTACAGAATCATAGGCTTTATTGAAATCTATGTATCCCACATTTAAATTTCGCTTTTTCGTTTTCGCGTGATTTATGACTATTGCATCAATTGTAAGTTGTTCTTTACAGCCCATTGCATGTCTAGTACATCCTTTTTGTTCGGTTGCAATGACAGTGTCATTACAATGTTCATATATTTTAGCTCTTATGATTGAGGTTAGCAATTTATATGTTGTGCATAGGCATGTTATTGGTCTATAGCTATTGGGAGACTCAGGGTCGCCATTCTTATAAATCAATGAGGTTCTACCGGTTACGAAAAACTTGGGTACACTTTCGGGGTTTTTTAACAAATTGTTAAAACATATTACTAAATATTTATGTGTAGAGACAAATTTCTTTAACCAAAAATTTTGTATTCCGTCTAAACCAGGGGCTTTCCAGTTTGCCGTATTATGTATTGCATTAGTAATATCAATTATAGTTATATTTGTATTTTCCATTGATTTAATACTCTTAGCCGATTCATTAATTGTTTCTAATAGATCTGGCATAAGTTTTGATTTTGATTTATTTTCCCATAGACTTTTCCAGAAATCTAAAAATCCGATTGTATTAATTTTTTGGTTTGTATTGGTGTTATCATTTTCTAAGGACCTATAAAATTTTGATTGCGAATGCACAAAGCTAGAATTTTGCTGCTTTCTTTTGTAGTTTTATTGTATCTGCGTAAACGTGCTCCTTTTACTTTAACTTTCTGTTTTAAGGTATCACAATATTCTATTAAATATTCCGTTAAGTTCTTTTTTAAATAATTTAGCTTCATGGATTATATGATTAATTTTATAACTTACTTTAGGACTGTTATTTCCTTTAATATACTCGTTTATAATATCAATTTTACCACGCAGCAAATCTATTTCTCTAGTTAAACGTATTTTCCATGAAGGCTCCTTATTATAATTAGGCGATTTTTCGTTTCATTGCATACTTCTTGTCCATTTAACTGTATACATGTCATTATTGCACTGTAAATTATCACGTTAATTGAAGTTAGGTCTTTTCCAAATTTTTGTAGTACTTTTTCCAATGTAGTGTTTACTTGTGTCATTATTTCTTCTGT
The DNA here is from genome assembly GCA_036346225.1 of Platerodrilus igneus. Classification (NCBI taxonomy): domain Eukaryota; kingdom Metazoa; phylum Arthropoda; class Insecta; order Coleoptera; family Lycidae; genus Platerodrilus; species Platerodrilus igneus. The sequence goes on along the minus strand of JARFIW010000333.1, from coordinate 495,529 downwards.
CTGAATCTTAAATTTCAGTTTTGGAATCCTTGGGCGATTAATTAGATCTAAACTTTCATAAAATTTGAAAGTGCTTACAATTGTATCATAAATTGAGTTTTCTTTCAATATCGCACTGTCATTCATGATTTGATTAGCTTCCAGGTCGTTACTATAGCACTCCTCTCTTATTTGATCATTATATAGCATGTTGCCTACTTCACGTTTGATTTCTTGAAGCTCTGTTTCACTTAAATATTTTTTCTTTACAATTACGTTCCTTCTATCTACAATATTTTGTTCTGATAAAGCTAGATTAGGATATTTGTTTGAAAATTCATTATGCAGTAGTGTTCTCCATCCAGGAAGCGGCAAGTCATTACATTTGTTAATATAGTAAAATGAACGCATTACATCTATATTCATATTTCTTGACCATTTAATGCGCTTTCGTCTATTTCCGTTAGCAGCACAAATTGAAATGTTTGGCGAGCTAACAGTATTAATAGGCATTGGATTATTATTATTTATGCCTAGATAATTTACCGTTTCCTGTGTTGTAGTTGTAGTGCATATGCTTTTTTCCATTATAAGGTTATTGCAAGGTCCTGCCTGTCTTCTATCTTCTGATGAAATCGTCCAGTGGTTGGTTCTGATAAAATGCGTTAGGTGATTATCTACAGGATATCTTTTAATATTTCTCCAATTTTGTACGTTGTCATTTTCATTTAGACTACTGTCAAAACTAGAATTTTCACCCATATTTCTCACACAATCCGTTTCGGTGTTTGGATTTTATATACACTAACGAACTGCTTGAATTTTAATGCGTTTTCATTGATAGCAATGCAAATTTAAAGCTTTTAAATATATTAAAATTTGCTTTTGTAAATTGTTGCTGTTGCAGTCACTTTAACAGGCAGAGGTTGCTTTTTTTTTTTTTTTTTTTTTTTTATTATTATTATTATTATTATTATTATTATTATTATTATTATTATTTTATTAAAGAATAAAGTCGAAAGTTGTCAAATGCATTAAGTTTGATCTATGGCAGATTAATATGATAATTTCTTCAAGTTACCATATGGGCTTAAATTAAACTTCAGCTTCTGTACGTTTAAGATTGGAAAGGCATTCTTACTTATTCTATTCAAATAGATTTCAGCGGTTATACAAAGATGATCCTTGATAATTTCAAGCTCAAATATAGAGCGCATTTATTGATAAAGCGGACCTCAACCCACCTACCTATCACATACAGATTTAAAAGGTACAATCGGTATTAGTTTAAAATTAAAATAATAACAAAACTCATCGCCTTCCCTTTTAACATACTACAAATAAGCATATTTCAGGAATAGCAGCAATTAATTCATTTGAAGCAACCTTACAATATCCTTAATTGATTTGACTTCGTGAATAATGGTTGAACATTTTGAATTTTAATATTAGCCTTGATCCATATACGTTTAATACGCATTACATATCTTCGAAAGTTTAACTGAAATAACAAATAAGTAATTACGTTTTCTAACTTTACATCATTAACAAAATACATTTAAAGCTTTTACAATTTATGACTGCTACCTACGTCAACCGACGTTTTACAACACACTCATTAAGGTTTCATTGTTTTCCATATTTTGAGCTATTAATAATTAAATCTCGTTTAATTAAAATTACCACTACAATTAAAACAGGGCTCTGTATACTTACACAACTTCAAATATTGTTTAATTTATACAATTGTATTTAACTGTCGTACGCTATAGCGTACGTATTATTATTACGAAAGAATATAAGGATTTTTTTTAGAGTAAGCTTTAATACTTTGAAATATCGTAGATAGCTATTGATTTAATCAAGTTCTAAACTAATATATCCTATAAGTTGCTACAATTTTCTTTTGTAGATTAAGCTTCACTTGCTTTACCGGATGAATATGTAGAAAGAAAATGCTTGAAAAGCTGCCAGATTAGTCTCTGTTCCTCAAAAGTGGAAATATGAAGCTCGTGTTTCAGATTATTGCGGTGAGCACCACCCGGCTAACTACAGGAAATGCACCCATCAACAACAATACATGCAAACTGGAAAAAGATCAAGCAGAAATACATATTCCACAGTAAATCAACCAACACCGCCAAACAATCAAACACAAGCACCGCGTAAAACTTATGCAGAACAAACGAGACAGCCCATAACCGAAAACCCAAACACATGCACTATTAACAATATTCTTTCAACCATTCTAGATCTTCTTAAACCCTTCATCACTCAAAGCAAAAACTTATAACAAATCTTTTCCCTATCCTCGTCAATGGCCAATAGCTCACAAACCCTTAACAACATTAAAATACTTAATTGAAATGCCAATGGAGTGCAAGCTCAACGCTCACTCTTAATATCCTTCCTAGCCCGACACAATATTGATATAGCCTGCATCAGTAAAACCCACTTAGCTAACCAAGAAACATTTAAAATAGCCGGCTATCAAATATACAGACAGGACAGACAAGCCAGAGGCGCATCAAGTGGAGTAGCTGTCTTAGTCAAAAATCAAATCTCTCATCAACTCTCCGATGTACCTAATACTGAAAATCTAGAAAGAGTAACAATAGAACTAAACCTTACTAGAAACCAAAAAGTTAATCTCAATAGTGTATACAAACAGCATAACAAAAAACTATTGGAAGATGATATCCGAACAATCTTTAATACAAACAAGTCAACTTTACTAATTGGTGATCTTAATAGCAAGAACACCGTATGGGGATGCCGCCAAACCAACCCAAATGGTAACAAACTAAACGAAATTGCTGTCAAACATAACATATAAATTATTGCACCAGACAAATACACATATTTCCCATACCGAAATGACCACAACCCTGACATACTAAATATAATTATGCATAAAAATGTCCCACAGCTAATTTACCAAACAGTCCATATAGAACTGGACTAAGATCACGTGCCGGTTATAATCTCGCTCCAAACCGAGCCTATAAAAAACGTTTACAAAGCAAGATTAATTAAAGGAATAGTCAACTGGAGACGCTTTAAAGATACAAAGCTATCACTCAACCATTAACAACCACTACAGATATAGACCAACAGGTCTCACACATAACTGCAACAATGAGTGACACTATTCAACTCTCAACAATCTCTCGAACCAAATCAAAGCTAAATGATACTCGCATAACTCCTAATTCTATTACTCAATTAATTCATCAAAAGAACAGAGGTAGACGCGAGTGGCAAAGGACTAGAGATCCTACTACAAAAAATTTCATGAACAATCTATCGCATCGAATCAGACGAAAATTAGATGCACATAGAATTAACCAACACCAGAAGCACATACGAGACTTAGAAACACAAGGTCCTGGAATATGGAAAACAACCAAAAAATTACTGCCTAAAACAGAACAAATTCCTTCAATGTTCAATGTTAATAATGCAAAACTCCACACAGATGAAGAAAAATGTACTGCTTTTGCTAAATATCTCGAAACAGCATTTGGACTATAAAAACATCCACAACCTATGTTCTCAAATATAATTCTAAATCATGTACAATTTCACATGTCACAAATAATTTCAGAAATTTCACCGACGGTACCCAAAGGAATAGCCGCTCTAATAAAAATGCTGCCTATAGAGAAGGCACCAGGCCATGACAAAATAACAAATATAATACTGAAAAACTCGAGCAAAAAATTGCACGCCCATCTAGCGACCTTATTCAATACCTGTCTAAGGATGGGGTATTTTCCACAAACTTGGAAGTACTCTCTTGTACTTACGTTTCCAAAGCCTGGCAAAAATCAGTCATTAGTAACTGGATTCATACCTATTAGCCTTCTTCCATGATGGGTAAACTTCTAGAAAAGATTATTTATACCAGACTGTCTGCAGAAATCGTAAGTCAAAATATAATTCCAACCTTCCGGTTTCGTTTCAGACAACAACACTCGACTTGCCACCACCTACAACGACTAACTGAGACCATTAAAGATAGCTTTGAAAAGAAAGAACATGCTGTCATCCTGTTCCTTGATCTAGCCTAGGCCTTTGATAGCTGTGGTATTATGCACTAAAGTACAAAATAACTAATCTTAACATACCTGAATATCTCAAAGCCATATTATTCTCATTTCTCTACAATAGAACCTTTCAGATCACCATAAACAACTCGATCTCAACAATCAGAAAATTGAAACATGAGTTCCTCAAGGGAGTGTTTTGGGACCATTACTTTTTAACATCTTCACTCACGCCATTTCAACCACACAGGCAGATATCTTCATGTTTGCAGACGATACAGCAATCTTAGCAAGGGGACAAGACTTTCACAATGCAATAACTAAACTGCAACATGCAACCGACATAGTAATAAATTATTATAACAAATAGAATCTTACCATAAACAATGATAAATGTGTAGCTAAAATCTTTACTCTACGACGTGTGTACAACCCAACAACCATCAACAAAAACTACAATACGATAAATTGTGAAGCCAACGACGAGTGTGTTAAATACCTAGGAGTATATTAGGACACCAGACTAACCTAGCGAATGCACATTATAAAGAAACTCAATGAAGGTTACACTACATTAACACAACTATATCCAATTATAAACAGGAAGTCATAATTAGAAACTAAATGTACAATACTCCTCTATAAAGCACTAATTCGCCCCTTAGTAACCTACGCCTGTGTTATCCGGGGAAACCCTTCAGCGACTAATATAAATAAATTACAAGTGCTACAAACTAAAATCCTACGTATAGCAGTAAACGCGGAGTGGAACATTACAAAGAAACAACTACACTAAGAACTCGGCCTGTCAACAGTGTCAGAATTCATTGAAAAGCTGACAATTAATGACTACAGGAAACTGGAACAATGTCCCAGCACAGGATTTTTTAACCTAGGCCGTACTAACATCCATACCAGGCTGAAGAGAAAGTTACCACAAGATATTTATCTGTAATACAACGTACTAAATATTATTATTTGCAACAAATAATTCGTACCACTCACAATAAATAGCAATGTAATGTTAGGGAACCTATTGCTCTAGATAGGCCCGCTAGCTACTAAAGTTAAAACTCAGATTACAAATCTGCCTTGTATAACAACTTCTTATTGTTGATTAGGCATAACTAAAATTAAAAAAAAAAATTATTTAAGGCGTTGTTAACCATTCCACCACCGGAACTAAATCCATTATCAATACACTTTCACGATTAACTATTGAACAAAATGCACAACATTATACTAAATGTCGTTTACTAAAAAGTGCATAGAATTTGAACGTGAACTACAGATCCAGAGCAGGATTTACGTCTTCTGAACTATTTGGTTGATGTATTGCTTTGTTACACTCGGGCAATGGTTATACTGCGCAATTGTTATACTCGCGATATAATTTCCGCCAAATGTAACTTATACCGCACATGTTTTAAAAGTGATGCAACCGCTTTTTAAGTCAATTTGCAAACACAATTTAAATCAAAACAGAGTACTTACATTCTCAGGGTCCCACGATGTTTTGCAGAATGAGTTCAATTCACGCCATGTTGAATCAAATTACATCCGTTCTTCCTGTGTCTTCTATGCTCGTAGGGAATGAAGGAACACCAGGTAAAGGGACGACACAAAGCAAGATAAAAAGGAACCTACATGTCTAAAAAGAAAAGATACACCACGCCAAGATAGATGTTGCTTGCTCGAGGGCTCGTAACTTAATGACGTTTTTCTACACCACGGGCGCACTCAGCCATTCACTCTGCGCGGGCGCGACTCGGGGACGATGGAAATTGACATTTTTAATTTAAAAAATACGCGGGAATTACCTTATAAATTATAACTAAAACTAAAACATGCTACATGCCATTTTGGCATGTAACAGCCTTTAGAAACACACGATTGTTTCAAACATCATCATGGAATTGACTTTGCTTGAGTTATAAAACAATTCCTATTTTTAGTTTCCTCACAATGTAAAAAGCTAAGCGCTAATATTTATCTGCCAGTAATTGGAATGTGGACGTTGTTTGTAAGCGACTTGGTCACAGCACTCAAAACATGGTTGTTGTAAAAGTTAATTGAATTTAATACTTCAGTTTTTTAAACTAGAAATGAAACATGAGTTGGTTTAGTTTGTAACTTGGAAGAGCTTTTTAAAATGCTTAAGAACTAGGCAACTACGAGTAAACGTTAGAAGTTTAAACTGGATATCGTAGTTGTTGTTAAATTAATTATCTTTTATTTGAAGAGGTTTAACTACCCTTCTCGTTTGGGTTAACCCTGATTAGGTGAGGTTTCTCTCTTCATCGAGTAGTTTTTCAATTCTCTTACGTCAATGTTCATGCCTACGTAGAATTGACTCCGGCTAGATGTCTTTTTCCAAAGATTTTCCAATCTCTATAGCCATTATTTCACTTCATCTTTTCGTGGTTTTTAAACTGGAAAATCATTTATACATTTTTGTTGCACTTTTAAGTTAAAGCGTCATTGCTAAAAGTCTTGTCCGCATTTGGCCAAAAGTTCGGGCAGTATAGTTAGGAATTTGTAAGTCGGTTGCAAATCTAAAACTCAACTCAAGCATTTTTTGGCTAGAGTTGCGTCCAATCTACTAGACGATATGCCGTAAACTAATATTTTGTAAATTTCTCATTGTACTATATACCTCTCTTAATCGTTTCTTAAAATGATCTCGGTCCTTATCCTATAAAAAAATGTTGTGAAGTTATCGATTCTGATAGAAAAGAGATTGCCCTTTTGCAGTTGAATCTTTATCCCTTATTACTTGTCAATTCGTCACGTAATTCATCGTGTGGTTGTACAAAAGGTTGCAGTAATATTGCACAGATTTTACATTACAAAGTAATCATAATTAGCACCATGAAATAGCTTACCTTTATTAATCTAGATAGCTAAGTTAAGGTGTAATAAATTATGAAATCCCTGTATTTTTGCAAATTCTGTGCGAACTATTGCATATTCTTCCTCTAAATACGTACGCTTGAACGTGGTTCGTATAGGTTACAGCGGCTTTTATTTATCAGATTGCAACGAAGTTTGTCAATCACCTACAATATTAAAACGCAAAACAGACGGATAATAAGAAATGAGGGCTAGGCATTCAAAGGTAACCTCACGGCATTACACGTAATGACTTGTCACCCCAAACCTTATGTACAGTAGCCTAGAAAAGTCTTAAAAATGGAGTTCATTCCCACCAATTTGTAAACAACTCGTCTGTAGTTGCACGTTCATTATCCGATGCAATGACGCACATCACTTTGAATTGGGAGAACATCTCTATGCCACAATTTACAATAATAAGTTATAAATTATTATTCGAGCAATGCTAACAAATTAATACCACATTCACAGTGCATCATAAAACAGTTAATTCTACAAGAAAAATTCCCATAAAGTAATTGTTAAAATAAATTTGTTGTGTAATAAAATGAGGCGTAAAATTGGCGTTAAAGCTTCAAAAAGAAAAATAAAGAAAAAAGAAAAAAACTCTTTGTACAAAAGTTCATAATACATGGAGAACCTACACTTTAAATAGTGTCTTCAGGCGCCATTTTATTTTAAACCGTAGCAAACCTTGCAAAATCCGTAAACGGAAATAATCGGCCACCCAATCGCCAGGTTACATCATCTGAGCGCACCAGCGTCTTGCTTGTCGCTTCTTTGACCGCACTAAATTAGTCTGAGAGTATGAGATTTGAATACCTAAAACTAACACTTAAATTAACTATAGTACTAAAGATAGCTTTATTTTTCTTACATTGCATATAAATGCATTCAAATTTTCAAATACCTTTAATGTATTATTTTAACTCGACCAAATTAAAAACGCGAACTTACTATTGCAGCAATAAAAAATTTTATGTTAACAAAAATTTAGCGGTACTACTGCATTATTAATGTAGTTCCTTCGGGTGGAGCATTGGAAATCTCATGTAGGCGTACTACTGCATTAATCATGTGAAAATTTCTTAATTCGATCCTATCCAAAACAAAGCTAATAGCAGCTTAGCTCGTTTAATTTATACAAAAAACCTTTGGTCACAAATACCAAAGGTTGGGAAAATAAATAGAAAAGCTTTCGAAAATACTTTCAAAGAGAAAGATACATAGATAGTTTCTGCTCCAAGCAGGGTAGGGATCTTTAACATACGTGACAATAGTCACACACGGGACCTACATTTGACCTCTTATTCGAACGAGAGCGTATTTTTGTGAAAACTGCTCGCCTAACATTTTTTAAGCGGACGGTGTCGGGATTCCAACCCGGAACCTTGGGCACAGTAGTCACACGCATACCAACTACGCCACGGAGCCGTCGATGTTCTTATCAGCGATGAAACCTGCTTTCCTTGAAGCAGCGTTTTGATTTTAATCGTAGTCAACAAACTACAGAATCAACGCATAAGTTAGTGTTGATGATGACTGCTTAACCGGGCAATACATTATTCAATCCTTTTCTCAGCGGCAATTTTTATTTGAATTTTGACATTTGACAAGAAGTTTTATCGATGCTGTTAAAAAACTTACCATCAAAGTTTTGTCAACAGACGAGTACACTACATTTTAGATTTTCCTATGCTCCACCTGTACGACATTGGCTGCAAACCGAGTTTTCTTTTACTCGAAAATTTTAATTTAACAGATAGTTACAGCGATATCGTCCAAAAATATGCTTTTTTTATTTGATAACTGAGGTTACATAAAGTAAGAATTCGGCGATAGATGAATTGGGAAGCAAAGGAGGAAAGATGACCGACGTGTACGCTGCACCTTATTCCTTAAGATTTTTATACATGAATCACACGACGTGTCTAGTGTATGATTCGTAAATACTCCCTGTATGTTTGTTGTGGTTTGTTTAGCATTTTTCTTAATCTTCTTTGGGAATTAATTCACTCATAGTTTTTAAAATCATGTTTATTTAAGTTCCGATCCATGACCTAGGCTCGTTGTCAAAATAATAAAAACTTCAAGTTTGACATTTATGACATAAATTGAAGGTGAGTTTGATTAATTGATGTTCGAAATATTTGGTTTGAGACTGCAACATTAGGTACCCAAATGCCTAACTTAGTGACAGATATTTTGATACTACAGTGATATATATTGCTTATATATATATATATATATATATATATATATATATATATGTATATATATATCTTGTAGTGGATTTAAAAGGTTAAATTGTGGGGTCAACAATGCAATTTTCTAACACCCTGTATAGAGAAAGGAACCATTTATATACGCGCAAAATTAATTTCATTTATTTAATTTAAATTAACAAGTATTGACATAATTTTATAATTAGCGATTAAAAGGTAATAGATTCATAAAGAAAATCAATTGTGTAAGCCAATAGAAATTATTAATTCATCATCATTAGGTCTTCAGTCCTAGAACTGGTTAGACGCGTACCATCATTGTTCCCTATTCTGAACTAACCTACAGATTTCCTGAAATATGCACAGTTTGCATCTATAACTGTCTGATCTAGGTCTACATCTACCTCTTTTTTCCTATCTCTGCTTGTAATATATCACATACTATTCCCCAAAAATGCCTTAGAACGTATTCCGCCCTACTATTTCTCTTTTTCCCCAGATATCCTTGTTCCCATACTATTTCTGTAACTTATTTGTTATTATCTTTGTCTGTCCATGCTATCGTCCTCATACATCTGGAGCATTTCAAAAGACTGCTACCGTTTTTGTGTCTGCATTTCAGCCAACATTTTTAACATGTTTCTATTTATACAATTGAGAGGATGGTTATTAAAGAAGTGTGCGATTGCATTCTTGAAAGGCTTAAGTAGTCGTTTTTTATATTTATTTTGAGGGGAAAATTCATTATGATTTAAGTTACCTCTTTGGTAGATTTTAACATGGTTCTGAGGCGACTCTATGGCGGGTTTACACTTGTCAGATACCAATGTTGTTCTATGAAGATTGTATATGGATCTGAGGCGACCCTATGGCGGGTTTACACTTGTCAGATACCAATGTTGTTCTATGAAGATTGTATATGGATCTGAGGCGACCCTATGGCGGGTTTACACTTGTCAGATACCAATGTTGTTCTATGAAGATTGTATATGGATCTGAGGCGACCCTATGGCGGGTTTACACTTGTCAGATACCAATGTTGTTCTATGAAGATTGTATATGGATCTGAGGCGACCCTATGGCGGGTTTACACTTGTCAGATACCAATACTGTTCAACGGAGATTGTATATGGTTTTGAGGTAACCTTATTGTGGATTTATACTTGTCAGATACCAATGCAGTTTTACAAGGATTGTTAATATGCTTATTTTTATGTAATTAGTTATTTTATGTATAAATAGAAATCATGTATGTAGGCTGTATTTCATGTTAATATTGCAAGGAAAACCCAGGAAAAACTTGCAATGCTACCTAGATATTGTGGGCATTTGATTTTCATTTGTTATTTCTTTTAGTAATGGAATCCATTGTTTACTGAAAGTCACGCATTCGTTTGCAACGCAGTTATTTTTATGTAGGGTTATATAGGCAGCTTCTTTGATTTTGCGTTTTGGTGGTTTCTTCTTTTCTTCTTTTCTTCTTTTCAGGGAGTATGTGTATTCAGCTCGTTCCCTTTCTATTGTTTTCTAATTTTATACCCTATTTTACCGAGATTCAGTGAAGGAGGTTAAGCAACCTGTGGCTACCAAGATCCCCCAACACTTAGACATTTGCCGAAATAATGGTTTTCTAGTAAATTCCTTTCACACACTTAACATTATTCGAGAATATTGCCCAACCAATTCTTGTAGTTACTTATAATAATCATCATGTTTACGCCCAGTTATCTTTTCGTCATTAGTTTATCCATCTTGGGATTGGTTGGATGCGTACCTCCATTGATTTCTATTCTGGGCTAGCCTACATCTCCCTGAAACCTCTACAGCCTACATCTTTTACTATCTGTGTGCAGTAGTCTAATCTAGGTCTGCCTCTTCTTCTCTTTTTTCCTATCTCTGCTTCTAAAATATTCCGCACTATTCCCTCATGCCGTAGTATGTGGCCTATCATCCTATCTCTCCTATTTTTACCGTTTTCCACATATTTATTTCTTCCCCTACCATTTTAGTACCTCTTCGTTCTTAACTTTGTCTGTCCATGATATCTTCATCATACGCCTGTAACACCACATTTCAAAGGCTTCTACCTTTTTCTTGTCCGCTTCTCCTACTGTCCAGGCTTCACAGCCGTACAGTGCTGTGCTCCACACATATGTTTTAAGCAATCTTTTCCTTGTTTCTATGTTTGTGGTCTTTGAGCACAATAGTTGCTTTTCTTGTTAAATGTAGCACGACCTTGTGCTAATCTTTGTTTTATATCTTTTGTGCTTTTCCCATCTTGCGTTATTTGGCTTCCTAGGTAGCAGAAATCCTTAACCTCTTGTAAGTTCGTGTTAAATACTTGTATTCTTGTTTTGATTTATTTTCCCCACCTTTGCAAACTAGAACTTTAGTTTTAGTTTTGTTAATTTTCATACCGTATCTCTCTGTTAGAACCGTTTCCATTTCATTAAGAGCCGCTTCTAACTCTTCCTTGCTAGATGCTAATACCGCTATATCATCTGCAAATCTAAGCATATCAATTTTTTGTCCCTGCATAGTAATTCCAAATGTCTTTCTGCATTTGACAGTATTCATTGCCTCTTCTATGTACAAGTTAAAAATCAATGGGGATAGGGCACATCCCTGTCTCACCCCTTTCCTAATGTTTACTTCTCTACGTTCCTGCTCTAATTCTATTACTGCTGTTTGCTCTTTGTATAAGCTATGTACTATTCGTCTATCCCTGTAACTCATTCCAATCTTTTTGAGTATTTCAAACATTTTTTCCAATTTACATTGTCGAATGCTTTTCCAGATCTACAAACCCTATATACATGCTTTCCCCTTTTTCTATTGTTTTCTCCATTATCACTCTCAGAGCTAAAATAGCCTCCCGTGTTCCCCTGTTTCGCCTAAACCCAAATTGGTCTTCTCCTAGTATTTCTTCAGCTCGTTTTTCCATTCGTCTTTGCACAATTCTAGTTAATATTTTTGACACGTGTGCTGTCAAACTTATTGTTCGAAAATTTTCACATCTATCCGTGCCTTTCTTTTTTGGTATAGTTACTATGATGCTACGTTTGAAATCTTTGGGTATCTCGCCTGTCTCATACATATAGCTTACAAGTTGGAAGAGACGTTCTGTTACTGCTTGTCCAGCGGCTTTTAGAGTTTCTGCTTGCACCTTATCTGTACCCGGCGCCTTACCATTTTCAGACTCTTTAATGCTAATTCAAACTCGTCTCGAAGTATAGGATATCCCAAGTCATCATTTTCAATGTCTGATTCCTGTTCTAATGCAGTTAGTTCCTCTCCTGCATATAAATTCCTATATATTCTTGCCATCTACTCACTTTCTCTACGTTTTCTATAATGACGTTTCCTTGTGCGTCCCTTATATTTTTGCTATACGGTTTTATATCCCTAAAATTCATTCTAATTAATTGTATGCTTCGTCTGTCTTTCCTATTTCCATCTTAGTTTGTACTTCTTTGCACTTTTCATCAATCCATTGTTCTTTAGCTTTCCTGCATTTTCGAATAATTTCCCATTTTATGGCTTTGTATCTCTGTTTTCCTGTTTCGTCTGATTTATTTTGTATTTTCGTCTTTCTTCTATTAAATTCAGAATATCCTTTGTTATCCATGGTTTCTTATTTTCTTTTGTGTATACCCCAGAATATCTTTGGCCGCCATGTCTAGGCTGGATTTAATGTTATTCCATTCTGTTTCTACTTCCTTAGTTTTAGATATTTTCGCGATATCATTCAGCAATTCATTTGACTTTTTTCGAATCTTACTTGAATATCTTTGTCTTTAGTTTCTCTAAGTCCAAGTGCCTTTTTCCGTTCCTCTTTTTCAGATTTTTAAATTTAAGTGCGGCCTTCATAATTACGATGTTGTGGTCAGTATCTATATCTGCTTCTGGGTAGCTTCTACAGTCTTTTACTTGATTCCTAAACCGTTGTCTAACAAGAATGTAATCTATTTGATATCGTCCTATATCTCCTGGCATCTTCCACGTATATCGTCTTCTAGCATGATGTTGAAATAATGTGTTTGTGATGATTAAATTGTTCTTGTCGCAAAATTCTACCAGCCTATTTCCCCTGTCGTTTCTCGTGCCTAAACCAAATAAACCTACTACCGCTCCTTCCCTACCCTCACCTACCACAGCATTAAAATCTCCCGTAATTATTAAATTTTCATGTCCTTTACGTATCTTAATATGTCTTCGATATTTTGTAGATGGCTTCTACCTCTTCGTCACTGTAGCTAGAGGTGGGCATGTATACTTGTATTATTACTGTGTTTACCGGTTTAGATTTTAATCTAACCATGAGTACTCTTTCGTTCTTTTGTAAGTAATTTTCCACACAGTGTCCTATCTTTTTCCGCATAACTATCCCCACACCCAAATTTCCGTCCTCTGCTCCTGTATGAATTACCCTGAAGTCTCCACTCCAAAAATCCCCGCCTCTGGCCACCGAACTTCGCTGATCCCTACTAGGTCTAGTGATAACCTATTCATTTCGATTTTTAGGTTCTCTAGCTTACCTACTTGCTTCATACTTCTAACATTCCACGCTCCGACTCGCAGAATGTTCCCGACTCTTATTTTTAACTTTCCGATCGCATCCTCCGAAGTAGTCCCTCCCGGAGATCCGAATGGGGACTATTTTAACTCCGGAATCTTTTACCCCAGAGAATGCCATCATTTTATTATAATTTAGGTACGCTGTGTACTTGGGAGATAATGTGGTGGTTTCCGTTGCCTTCCACATCGCGGTGGTGTGTCTTAGACTGCCATACCGACCCCTATGGTCTCTGCCAATCTAAGTACCGAAAGAGCCGCTGCCCTCTTTCGGGGACCTGTCTTAGTCTGGTTCCTCACTAACGACCCTACTACTTTGGTTGGACCTGTAGTTTGGCTCTTTAGCTCATTAGAACACGCAAGCCATTTCACCTGTTCTAGTAATTTAGAACTTCGGCAAGGTGCAGGTCCATTCGAAATGGAAATTATTAATTAATTTAAATTATTTTAATTTAAGAGGTTATAACGTCAGAAAACGCAGCAGAGTATGAAAAATCAATAATCTCAAGGCGAAAAGCTTTCTTAACAGACAGACAGACGTCGGTTGTATAAAATACGGTGAAGACAAACTCCGAGAAGTGTTATTTTAAACGATCATTAATTTAGCACACCTGCATGTTGGAAAGGTCACCTTCCGGTTATTTGTGAGCATAACAAGACGAGATACAAGTACATGTTGTTCAACTGTCGGTGGCTGCGCATAAGCGCTAACAAAAGCTTTTTAACGAGCAGAAAGGATGCACAATTAATAATATGTTACAGAATGAGACGGGCATAAAAGCATTTGATTGAGAACGCACTTATTCAAGCAGCGATATCGATTTTCCACCACACAAGCAAGGTTAGAATGAGACATCAAATATGCATAAGACGGGAATAGAGATATTACAGGTGAGTTTTAAGACGTTACTGAACTGTGTGATTGGGCGAAAAAGTTAGTTTTAGTACAGAGGAACACGCGACAGGTGGATGGGATAGTTTTGTTTGAGATATCGTGTTGACGAGGAATATTTCTAGGAGTTTAAAACGGTACACAAAATTTGCGTAAATGTTAGTTTGCAATTAGGTATTTCGCGTAAAGTGTGGCCAAAAGGGGCCTAGCTTTATGATATAAATACTCTATGAAAATTAATAGGGCTCTCCTTAATTTTGCATCGCTTTACGACGTACAAAAATCAACTGACGAAGCTTGTAAGTATTAAAATTTTGTAAAGTTCAATAGTACAGTATTAGATTGTTTGTGACCTTATAGTTAGAAACGCGAATAGTGTCGAGTTTATTTAAATTTAACTGAGGTCCAACGAATACTTT
The DNA here is from genome assembly GCA_036346225.1 of Platerodrilus igneus. NCBI lineage: Eukaryota > Metazoa > Arthropoda > Insecta > Coleoptera > Lycidae > Platerodrilus > Platerodrilus igneus. The sequence continues at coordinate 480,495 of JARFIW010000333.1, read as the reverse complement.
AACATGCTCGTAAATTAATAATGCGATAATAAACAAGTGTAATATATATGGATTTGGATATTGAAATGGATATTGAATGGGTAGCACGAAGCAGCTTAGAGAGTGTTCATCTTTAAACATCTGGTGAAGCCGCGCGTTTCCCCACTAGGCCAAGGAATTCAGAAACATAATACATCGTCAACAAAGATGGAATCTTGAAGTTTTTCCAGGTAACGCATTAGAATTTGCTGTTTTTTTATAAACTGTTGAAATTATTTGTGATGTGTGAGCGTGAACTTTGATGGTATTTTTCGTTATTTTACGTATTGAAAGTGATACGTATAGCTGACTATTAATATGGTATTTTGAATATAAAACAAAAGGTGTACGTAAAGCTTATTGAATTACTTGATGAATTTAAATTTAATTGTTAAGAATACTTGGGTTTTTTTTGTTTGTAGTAATAGTACGCAAAGTGGAAAGCATACATTAATAAACTGGGTTATCATGAGCTCACCATACTCCAGAGTGTAGTAATAAACAAAGATAAAGTATTATTTGGGGACCATTTACTCCTGTTGCATTAAATGTGTTAGAAATTTCAATTTTAAAAACAAGAACTTTACAAAGATAGCATTTATTGAGGCGTAACTTGAGCACCGAACTGAAAATAACTGTGAATTATTATTTGTAAATAGTGGTTAATAAATATTGTATGATTCTTGTATTATTTTGTGAATTTATTGAATGGTGTGTGACCGGTAAAGAGAATGAGAGTAAATTTAAGTATACGAAAAGAAGCATAGCTGAGCTAGCCAGGGAAGCTGCAGAAGAAATTAATTTGATAGAGCAGAAAGCGGGTAAGAAAAATTTTGTAAATTTTTATATTTGTGAATATTTTTTTTTTGAACTGGCAAGGTACCAGAGCATGAACTCGAATGTTTTTTTTTTAGAAAGTACCAGTTCATGTGACCAAAAGGCACATTCTACAGCAGTATATATATTTTTTGTTGTGTAATTTGTAGTTAATGGTAGATATATAAGGTCATAAGTCAATCTCAGAGGTACAGTAATCACTTACGAAAAAGTCAATTAGGCATTCTAGATAATTGGGTATTTTAAATAATTAAAATAGAGCGTAGTCAATTTATGATAATTTAAGGTTAGTTTAATTTTAGTTGTATGTATTTAGAAAGGACGTAGCATAATATTTATTGCAGGATTGGACAATAAGGATTAGAAACAACGAGGTAAAAATATAACTTTAAATTTATTTAACGTAGTATACGAAAACATAAAAGCTTTTCATATTCATTAGAGTATGATTATTATTTTGAAGGGTAAAACCAGAAACGTTTCAAAGCATAGTGTACAAACTAAAAAGGGGAAATATTTCATGATAACAGGTTACGATAAACAAGCCTATAAAATTTAATGTGTTACAAGAAGAAATAAGACCGTTGGAAGTTAGTATAGCCAATATACAACAAGGACAGAACAGAGAACATAAGTATGACGAAGACGCAAAATGTTTGTATAAGATATCGATCTTAATCATGAAGGTAGTATAGGAGGGAAGCTAAAACAAACTGTTAAGGAGGAACAAAGACGGAACAAAAACGCATGAATACAAGTGATAAACAGCATATGTTGGGATTTAATTATAGATGCAGTATAGTAGGGAGACGATAAACAAACTTATTTTTGGAGAGGGCAACAAAATCAATAATTTCTAGGAATAGTATAAGCAGACACGGATCGATTGAAAGCAAGAGAGAGGAATTGGGCGAGATGATTGGACGATACAGGCATACGCGCAACAATTTTGTATTAGGTAGGGCAAATATACAACTGGTGGAAGCATATGTATGAAAAGGGACTTTATGAACAAAGGAAATGAAAGGTGTTTGTTTAGTTTAAAGGCGTGAACGTAATGGGAACCGATTTTCGGTTGAGGCTAGTTTTCGCTGAATATCAGGGACGGTTGATCGTCGTAGATGTCTTTTACCAAGTATTTTAACGTGGTTGTTGTCATAATTCAGGGGAAACCAAGAGCCGTTGGAGATTTTCACGATAATATAGAAGTGGTTATGCGAGTGGTTTTAAGAAATGAAAAACGGTTGGTGCTTTTTATAGAATATTGTTGTACGTTAAAAATTTGCGTGCGAACTTGAAAACAGGGGAGGTGTAGCAAGCCTATATAACCCATATTCAACGGGGGTGACGCTCTCTTAATTTTTCTTCATTCTTTCGCATATCATCAAGTTACTTTTAGTGAAATATTTAGGGAATTTATGTATAATTGCACAGAAGTTAGTGTAGTGTGATGACAAGTCAAGTCAGTTAAAAATCAAATAAAGCATTTTAAACGAAGAGTAGTTGAAGGATGTAAGTACAGACGATTACGATTTTGGTTTTGGAATGTTTGAAAATTATGAAAATTTGGGAGTATTTGATGGTGAAGACAGCAATCTTTGATTAATTTATTATAAATGGGAATCCGAAGAGTAAATTTTGGAAGTTGGATGCTTATGGTTTTATTTTAAATGAAAAGATTTTGGGATAACAGCATACACAGAGTGATGGTAATTCAACCGGGGAGCTGTTTCACGGACTAGTGCCATACTGGACGGCATCATCTTCAAGCGCTGGTTGGCGGGTACCTGTTGGAAGATAGTTACCAGGTAACCAATTGTATAAAAACATTTTGTGGTGAGTATTTGCTATGGTTCTTTTGATTTTTTTTTGGTGCTTTGGAGTGTTTCTTATTTTGATGTATGTAATGAACCTATATGTTAAAATTTAGGTAGTCAACGATAATTAATCTACAGATAACCAGGTTATGTGGTAAAAAGGTATAGGGGCTTATTTTATTTTTTAGTGCTAAATTTGTACTCACATTTAAAGAGTTTTACTATGAGCTCATGATAAGACAAAGGGGTTAACATAAGGTATGAGGAACGCCTTCTTATTTTAATAAAATATTTGTATAATAATGTTAACAAATGGAATTATTTTAAAATGAAACTGTTGGCATTATTAATAACACGAGTGTACATAATGAAAACTATTTTAAAAATGTAATATTTATTTCATTTAAAAAATTTTTTTGCGTTATTTTGCGGTGTGTAGGGTGTGAATTTCTTATAGGTTCTAGCATAGAGGCAGTGAGCGGGAGTTTTAGATACAGCGGTACTGGGTAAGCGTCTTTGTTAGTTTTAAGAGGTTTTGTGGATTTAGAAACAAGCGCGGAGCAGCCAAGTAAATACACAAAAAAAAGTTGTGGGGCTTGAGTTAATTTTAGGTTGGACATAACTTAGAGGAAAGGACGCAGTAATTGATTTCTATTCTGGGCTAGCCTACATCTCCTGAAACCTCTACAGCCTACATCTTTTACTATCTGTGTGCAGTAGTCTAATCTAGGTCTGCCTCTTCTTCTCTTTTTTCCTATCTCTGCTTCTAAAATATTCCGCACTATTCCCTCATGCCGTAGTATGTGGCCTATCATCCTATCTCTCCTATTTTTACCGTTTTCCACATATTTATTTCTTCCCCTACCATTTTAGTACCTCTTCGTTCTTAACTTTGTCTGTCCATGATATCTTCATCATACGCCTGTAACACCACATTTCAAAGGCTTCTACCTTTTTCTTGTCCGCTTCTCCTACTGTCCAGGCTTCACAGCCGTACAGTGCTGTGCTCCACACATATGTTTTAAGCAATCTTTTCCTTGTTTCTATGTTTGTGGTCTTTGAGCACAATAGTTGCTTTTCTTGTTAAATGTAGCACGACCTTGTGCTAATCTTTGTTTTATATCTTTTGTGCTTTTCCCATCTTGCGTTATTTGGCTTCCTAGGTAGCAGAAATCCTTAACCTCTTGTAAGTTCGTGTTAAATACTTGTATTCTTGTTTTTGATTTATTTTCCCCACCTTTGCAAACTAGAACTTTAGTTTTAGTTTTGTTAATTTTCATACCGTATCTCTCTGTTAGAACCGTTTCCATTTCATTAAGAGCCGCTTCTAACTCTTCCTTGCTAGATGCTAATACCGCTATATCATCTGCAAATCTAAGCATATCAATTTTTTGTCCCTGCATAGTAATTCCAAATGTCTTTCTGCATTTGACAGTATTCATTGCCTCTTCTATGTACAAGTTAAAAATCAATGGGGATAGGGCACATCCCTGTCTCACCCCTTTCCTAATGTTTACTTCTCTACGTTCCTGCTCTAATTCTATTACTGCTGTTTGCTCTTTGTATAAGCTATGTACTATTCGTCTATCCCTGTAACTTATTCCAATCTTTTTGAGTATTTCAAACATTTTTTCCAATTTACATTGTCGAATGCTTTTCCAGATCTACAAACCCTATATACATGCTTTCCCCTTTTTCTATTGTTTTCTCCATTATCACTCTCAGAGCTAAAATAGCCTCCCGTGTTCCCCTGTTTCGCCTAAACCCAAATTGGTCTTCTCCTAGTATTTCTTCAGCTCGTTTTTCCATTCGTCTTTGCACAATTCTAGTTAATATTTTTGACACGTGTGCTGTCAAACTTATTGTTCGAAAATTTTCACATCTATCCGTGCCTTTCTTTTTTGGTATAGTTACTATGATGCTACGTTTGAAATCTTTGGGTATCTCGCCTGTCTCATACATATAGCTTACAAGTTGGAAGAGACGTTCTGTTACTGCTTGTCCAGCGGCTTTTAGAGTTTCTGCTTGCACCTTATCTGTACCCGGCGCCTTACCATTTTCAGACTCTTTAATGCTAATTCAAACTCGTCTCGAAGTATAGGATATCCCAAGTCATCATTTTCAATGTCTGATTCCTGTTCTAATGCAGTTAGTTCCTCTCCTGCATATAAATTCCTATATATTCTTGCCATCTACTCACTTTCTCTACGTTTTCTATAATGACGTTTCCTTGTGCGTCCCTTATATTTTTGCTATACGGTTTTATATCCCTAAAATTCATTCTAATTAATTGTATGCTTCGTCTGTCTTTCCTATTTCCATCTTAGTTTGTACTTCTTTGCACTTTTCATCAATCCATTGTTCTTTAGCTTTCCTGCATTTTCGAATAATTTCCCATTTTATGGCTTTGTATCTCTGTTTTCCTGTTTCGTCTGATTTATTTTGTATTTTCGTCTTTCTTCTATTAAATTCAGAATATCCTTTGTTATCCATGGTTTCTTATTTTCTTTTTGTGTATACCCCAGAATATCTTTGGCCGCCATGTCTAGGCTGGATTTAATGTTATTCCATTCTGTTTCTACTTCCTTAGTTTTAGATATTTTCGCGATATCATTCAGCAATTCATTTGACTTTTTTTCGAATCTTACTTGAATATCTTTGTCTTTTAGTTTCTCTAAGTCCAAGTGCCTTTTTCCGTTCCTCTTTTTCAGATTTTTAAATTTAAGTGCGGCCTTCATAATTACGATGTTGTGGTCAGTATCTATATCTGCTTCTGGGTAGCTTCTACAGTCTTTTACTTGATTCCTAAACCGTTGTCTAACAAGAATGTAATCTATTTGATATCGTCCTATATCTCCTGGCATCTTCCACGTATATCGTCTTCTAGCATGATGTTGAAATAATGTGTTTGTGATGATTAAATTGTTCTTGTCGCAAAATTCTACCAGCCTATTTCCAGTTTAAAGGCGTGAACGTAATGGGAACCGATTTTCGGTTGAGGCTAGTTTTCGCTGAATATCAGGGACGGTTGATCGTCGTGGATGTCTTTACCAAGTATTTTAACGTGTTTGTTGTCATAATTCAGGGAAACCAAGAGCCGTTGGAGCTTTTCACGATAATATAGAAGTGGTTATGCGAGTGGTTTTAAGAAATGGAGAACGGTTGGTGCTTTTTATAGAATATTGTTGTACGTTAAAAATTTACGTGCGAACTTGAAAACAGGGGAGGTGTAGCAAGCCTATATAACCCATATTCAACGGGGTGACGCTCTCTTAATTTTCTTCATTCTTTCGCATATCATCAAGTTACTTTTAGTGAAATATTTAGGAATTTATGTATAATTGCACATAAGTTAGTGTAGTGTGATGACAAGTCAAGTTAGTTAAAAATCAAATAAAGCATTTTAAACGAAGAGTAGTTGAAGGATGTAAGTACAGACGATTACGATTTTGGTTTTGGAATGTCCGAAAATTATTAAAATTTGGGAGTATTTGATGGTGAAGGCAGCAATCTTTGATTAATTTATTATAAATGGGAATTCGAAGAGTAAATTTTGGAAGTTGGATGCTTATGGTTTTATTTTAAATAAAAAGATTTTGGGATAGCAGCATACACAGAGTGATGGTGATTCAACCGGGGAGCTTTTTTACGGATTAGTGCCATACTGGACGGCATCATCTTCAAGGGCTGGTTGGCGGATACCTGTTGGAAGATAGTTACCAGGTAACCAATTGTATAAAAACATTTTGTGGTAAGTATTTGCTATGGTTCTTTTGATTTTTTTTTGGTGCTTTGGAGTGTTTCTTATTTTGATGTATGTAATGAACTGAAAATTTATGGGACTCTATATGTAAATGAATTTTATTTAGGTAGTCAACGATAATTAATCTACAGATAACCAGGTTATGTTGTAAAAGGTATAGGGGGCTTATTTTATTTTTTTAGTGCGGTAAATTTGTACTCACATTTATAGAGTTTTACTATGAGCTCATGATAAGACAAAGGGTTAACATAAGGTATGAGGAACGCCTTCTTACTTTAATAAAATATTTGTTTAATAAGGTTAACGAATGGAAATATTTTTGGAAAATGAAACTGTTGGCATTACTAACAACACGAGTGTACATAATGAAAACTATTTTAAAAATGTAATATTTATTTCATGTAAATAGAGTGGATGTGTTTTGTGAATTACGTTATTTTGCGTGTGTGTAGGGTGTGAATTTCTTATAGGTTCTAGCATAGAGGCAGCGAGCGGGTGTTTTTAGAAACAGCGGTACCAGGTAAGCGTCTTTGTTAGTTTTAAGAGGTTTTTGTGGATTTAGAAACAAGCGCGGAGCAGCCGAAGTAAATACACAATAAATTATGGCACCCAAGTTGTGGGGCTTGAGTTAATTTTAGGTTGGACATAACCTAGAGGAAACGACGCAGTAATTTATGACGGCCCAACGCTGGGGCTCGATGGTTTCCAGAGAAACCTCCCAATAATATATATATATATATATATATATAGTTTATATATATATATATATATATATATATATATATATATTTATATATATATTGTGTTTAATTTTATGAGCGACTTTATCCCAAGAACCAAAAAAAAATCTTTTCTAATTTAACTACGCTCAAGAATTATCAAGAACCTTATATATATATATATATATATATATATATATATATATATATATTCTAGTACTGCTATTACTCCACCCCTCCGCCCTTATTTTTATTTTTATATATATAATTTAATTTTAACTTTTATTTATTTAAAAAAATTTATGTTGCACGACTTTTGTCGTCGCCCCTATTTTTAGTATTCAATGATTGATTTCTATATGATGTGCTTTAGCAAAGTTTGGTTGGTTATCTATTTAAAACTGTATACTATTTTTATGCCTCGACTATATGAAACCTTTATCTCAGGGTGTTCACCTACTCACCGTGGGTTCAATCATCAGTAGATGTGCACTGCCCAACCAAACTGCACACTCGTTTGTTTCACTACTTTTTAATATGGAATTATTTACTGTATATGCCAAATTTTACTGATCAATGTTGCTTGGTGCCAAACTAATTTATGTATACAGTTTCTGACTTATGTTTGACGTTTTTAAGATATTACACGATACTCACCTGAAATATACTGCGCTGATGCCTTCTTTAAATGTTGCTGGCTCAAGTTCTTATTCGCCGTACGCGCCTTTACAAGGATTCACAATCACTGATGATCTTGCGTATCGCCTCCAGGTGTTTTAATATAATTTTGCTGACCCCAAATCTGAAATAATTTACCCTGATTTTAGAATTTTGAATATACCGTTGTATTTACTTCCCCTGCGTTAATCCTTCCGTGTTCCCTTGATTTCTGCGTTGAATCTTCCCCTGTACTTTGCTGCTCTCCTGTTTTCTCTCTGCGTGCTCCAATTAATCCTTTCGTCTTTCCGTAGTCAATCCCAAACCTATCCTGCCGTCCTGTTCCAATTCAATCTATGCCCTTCTATACTTCAATGTCCACTCTATGTCCTACTGCCTTTAATCTTTATCCAAATCACTCCAAAATTATTAATATCGTCGATGCTTCGCCGTCGCTTTGTATAACCACTCGAATCTCCTACTGCCTTCTAACCAAAATCGTTCCAATTCCAATACCAATCTCGTTCAAATCTAACTAAATATCCGTCGCTTTCCCGTCGCACTATAAACACTCTAAATATTCTTCAATTATCGTCGCTTTTATACCTTCACTTTAATAATCATACTATTTAAACTCAAACATTTATTTTATCCAAATATTATACAACTTTAACGCAGGTTTGCAAAACACGTCTTTTTACTAGAAGTAGTCGAAATAGAATCCTCTTATTTACTTCGCTAGGCAATAAGCACAACAAAACTAGCTTACTTAATCACATTTTAAAATCATAAAACTATCCAATAACAACTTTTCTTTTCTCTAGTGTCACAAATACCTTAACTATAGTCTTTACATACAATCCTAATTTCTACCATTGGTCCTAAACACTTCACAATTCTCCAATTATATCTTTGATTTCTATTCACTTATAATTTTGAATTTACAATTCGTCCAAAAGTTGATTCTACTTAAATGAAAAGCCAAAATAATTCACACAAGACCTGGACGCTTGGTTGATTGTAGATATCCGTAGACGCGTCCGGTTTTCCGACGGCAAATGTACTTTCAATGGCTTATAAAATTTCAACTTAGTATAAAACCTTGAGTACCGTGCATTGTATCAACGTCATCAAGTCATTTTGTTTACCTTTTGGCACATACGTTTCAAACTAAATGGTAAATACTTTAGCATATGTAAAGTACGGCAAAATATAGTTTTTGAATTACTGGATCTGATATATGAATTATGTCGTTTGGCATACACCCTTTTTAACACAAATCTACCCTTAGAAGTCTTGTATCCCCCCCCCCTTACATTACAATATATATATATATATATATATATATATATATATTGCCGTGGAAGTCGGGGATTAATCTCTGGAACTCGCTAAAAATTATTCGAGCCCCAACGTTGGGCCGTCCTAATTATTGCTGTGTTACCCTATAAGAATCGCCCCGACAAATTATCAATTTTATAACAAATCGAAAATTTGCACTAATTTACCAAAATCGAAAATAAATTTCACACAATAGTAAACTTTTCAAAAACATTAATTTCTTACCCTGATTCCAGCTTCCTCGGTTGAATTGCTTTCTTCAACTGCTTCCGGCTAGCTCAGTTAGGCCTCCTCTTGGATACCTAGATTCACTCTGATACTTTCTATCGTTCACGCTCACTCTCAATAAAACCACAAAATAATACAACAAACATACAATATCTATTTTCCACTATTTACAAATAAAACTTCAAAATTATATACATCTCAGTGGTCAAGTTACACCTCAATAAATTCTATTTTGTAAAGTTCAGAATTTTTAACTAGCAATATCGAACACATTGTATGTATCCTGAGTAAATGGGCCCTGAATAATACCTTATCTTTCTTTCTGTATTTATAATTAATTTCAATTAGGAAACTCTGGAGTATGGTCAGCTCATGATAACCCAGTTATTTATGATTAAGGTATGCTCTTTAATTGGCATATTCTTATTACAAACACAACAAAAACCCATGTACTCATAACAAAAAAATATTTAAATTCCTGAGGAATGTTAATCAGCTTTATAAACACCTTTATATTTATATTTAAATACCACAATAAAAGTTAGTTATACGTATTACTTTCAATACGCCAAATAATGTAAAATACCATCATAATTCATTCACACCCATCACACAATTTTCATAGTTTCATAGTTTATAACAACAACAATTTTAAAGCGTTACCGGGAATTTCTTGAAGATCTCTGCTTCGTTGATGATGCCATTAAGTTGTTTCGTGGTACTGCTTTGCTCCCGCCTCCAGATATTAGTAGCTGAACACCCTCCAAGCTGTTGCAATGCTGTTCATACACCATACATCCAACTCCAAATCCAATTATTACTCTTCTTTAATAATTGTTTGATTTAATTCACGTTACATAACGTCACTACACGAGCTTGTTAAAAAAATATAAATTGCACCTCAATAAATTCTTAGACTCGGCACTCATCCGCGTACAAATTATGAGGCTAACTGTACTATTTAATTTAAAATAATTTTCTATACTTACAAGCTCGTGGTAACTTCGGTACGTAGTCTGAAGCGATCAAAATACTAAAGGACTTTTATTCATTTTCAAAAAGTATTTATACAATTTACGATGCCACCTCTCGGCCGCATTTCACGCGAAGTCCTTCATTTACAATAATATTTCTTAAAGTTTTGCTATGTCCTTTTTAATCTCGAATTGCGGTGTTACATATTTTTAAATTAACTGCAATTTCCGGCTCTTATGTAAATGAATTATTTAGATCAAGTCATTCAATTGCGTTAACAGGTTCCGTATTAAAGGATGGGGCTTTCCTCCTATTTAGCGATCTTCCAACTTGTATGGTAATCTATTCTGTTTCGTTAACAAAGGTTAACTAGTAGAGCTTTAATAACTTTTAAAATTTTTAAAAGGTAACGAACCGAAATATTTTTGAAAATGAACTTTGGCTTAGTAACAACAAATGAAAGTTACACTATTTAAATGAGTGTTCATTAATCCGAATTTGATAAGTTTTGAATTACGTTTTTTCAGTTTAGGTTAGTAATCTTAGCTTCATACTTAGAGTTTTCAAGCGCTTTTTAGAATTCTGGACATTATCTTTATTTTAAGAGTTTTTCGATTTTGAATAGCCGAATTGAATTATTTTACACCAATATTTATGCCCAAGTTTGAGTTATGTAATATTGAGGTTTACATAATAGAGGAAACGACGATAATTTTACGTCATTGTTTCGTTCGATGGTGTTTGAAACCTTCTTGTATATTTTAACAACTTGAACTTTACAATATAAAGTATTTCACGTTTATTAAATATTTACTATTATAATATTATTACATAAGTTTTGTCTCTTTACAACATTTTAGAGTTTATAATTAATCTCAAGTACATTTTTCCACAACTTGTGAATATTAATAACTTTATTATTAAAGTTTAACAAATTGATTTACAGTTATAACAAATAAAAGTTTATATAAAGCAAAATAATTAACGTTTGTAACGATAAACTTCCATTGAAATAATTCGTTTTTATAGGTTGAAAATAATTAACTTTCACCTAAACTTGCATCAAATAATTGGTTGACTTTAATTGAAAACGTAACCCATTTTCACTCCACTGAACAAGAAGCTCTAAATATTGAGCATAAGTTGCTATTTTGTAAATATCTTATTTCTTGGTGTATATTTACACCTGTTTAATAACACCATAGCAAGGATTATAATAATCACATAATTTTGGTAACTTTAATATCACAGCATTCAGAGCAATCAGAGCACCATCATCTTCATGGCACAAAATTTTGCAGGTTTGCCACGTGCGGTAGGTGATGCTCCAGCTCTTCGCGTCAATATAAATTACTTGTTCAGAAATAAACATTTCAGCACGTGTTCGCAGAAAAAAGATCATCCTTTTGCAAGGGCTTCGGAAACAACGCAAGCTTCAATATGCTACATTTTTTATGCAAATTGTAGAGATAGTCATCTCTGTCCTTCCTTAACTGATCCAGCCGGGACAGCCTTTTGTATTTCCAATTCACTATTATCTTTGAAGGTCTTCTTTGTGAATCGTCTCGTGAAACCTCGTTCCGCATTTTTTTGTCAGAATGTAGACGTTCGTGTACCCATTCACTAACAAAAAGCTTTAGCCTGTAAGAGTATTAGAGGAAACAATAAACGTTGGCTAAAAGTAAAGAAGTAGTAAAATAATGGGACAATTCTGCAAAGAAAAATATACAAATTTTTGCAATTGTTTTACTAATCGTTTATAGTCTACAAGCATACAGCTTCAAGTCTTTTTCGTGGTGAAACAAAAACAAAATTTTAAATTTAAGCACGACCAATACGTAGAATTGACTGTATTGGAGCAGGGACCTCGCTGATTTCGAACTGTTAACTTTTCTCTTACGGTTTTCTCAAAGATGAGCACAATTGAAAACAAAATGAGAAATACTTTAGAGAAGGTTTTTAAACCATTATAGATACTACAAGTAGTCTTATATTACCAAAGCTCTTAAACCTTTTGAGCAATAAAGCAATGTGTTTGCGCATTTAAAGAAACAGAAATGTTTATTCTTATATAGATATCATAACGAGGCAGTACATGTTCTACACTCGACCAAAACAATACATTCGGCACCACTGTGTGTTAAAGATGATTGACAGTTTACAAGAGAACGCACTTGTAAACTTTAATAAGTTTATAATAGAACCTTTATAGATATCATTTGCATAAATCTGGCACCTTCTTAGACTAATCTAGAACAATTGATATAAGTATATAAATCGCCCGTTCACGGGCGTTAGTCAGTTAGTTTATTCGAGTCGAGAAATAAAGTAGTGTTAACACAGTGCTAAAGTAAATTGCTCTGCGCAATATAAATTATTGTACTGTCGATATAAATTAACAGTTAGTGTTTGGATAGTTATTAAAAAGTAGCTTTAAAGAAATTAGGATTGCACTGTTTATGATTCGCTGGTAATTAATCATCTTGAGTATATTAGAATTCCACTGTAGCTACTAGTAGATAAAAGGTTTGTGTAATCAATTTATAATAAAGAACTGTTGTTATTGCAAAAGACTTTTCAGCACAAGATTATTATTATTGTTGTCTACTTTAAATTTATTCCAAAATCTTAGAAACTTAAATTGCTTCTTACATATTTAATTTTAAGTTTGATCTTGTTGTTTTATATTATTTGTTTGGAATAAAATGTTTTTTGACATATGTAAAAATATAGAAAGTGTTTTATTTAAACATACATTTCATAAAATATTTTGAGAATTCTGCATTCAGTACTGTAAATGGTTTAGTTTTTATCATCAGTTGCTTTAGGATAACAAATTTCTAAAACAGTAGTCCCTTTACTGTTAATGTGTTAACAGATATAAAAGAGAACTGGGAAATTTAAGGATTGAAGCTATTGTAGTTCTAAACTTGCTTTAGCATCAATTTGGGACTTATCTATACCTGTATAAAATTGACAAACTCGTAGTTGGCCGTCCTAGATGCGTTTTAGAATTGATTGCTTTCGATTAAACGTCAATTAGGTTTACTGTGATTTCACAAAAGTTATTTCTAAAGCATCTTAAAAGCACAGTCATTTGAAAATATTTTAAAACTAAAGCAGTTTTTTGTTTCAGAAATAACCAGTAGAGTAGAGAGACTGACTTGGTTTTTACAGGGTATCAATAAGGTAAGTCATGCCATTATAACGTTATATTTTAATGAGACTCTTGTAGCTAATCCATATTTTTCAGTAATTTATTTGTGTGTTTATAAGATTTTGTAACATAGCTGCCATATTAACATGAAAAAAATAAAGACATTTTGGGAGCAATAGCATGTTTGACAGTTACAAGGATGTACTTATAAAATCGATTCATCGAGTATCACCCCTCACTTTCTAGAACAATATTGAAGGTTTATTGTAGGATATAAACATCATTGCTCGTTGTGGTCAGTCAGTCAGTCTGTATATTTATCTATTTACTTATATATATTAATGTGATAATGAAATCACGAGGGGTCATTGAGCACCAAATTCTGTGAATACCCACTCAAATCGGAGACAAATTAAATTTCCCAATATTCAAGTTTTACCCTGCATAGACGTATAAGCGTATTCCCTGGGCAAGTTAAAAGTATTCCCATATAAAATGAAACGCTTTAAAGGACACACCATACCATACCATTTAAGAATGAAGCCCAATCTTAAAATTAGTGAAAATAAAAGCATTCATTAATCGTGTTAATTCGCATCCATGTGTAAATATTAATTTTTGCAAATATCTTTAAAGCAGGTTTTATTTACTGCCCATGAAGTTTTATTACATCGTAAAACGAGTCTCATTCACTTTAAAAATTCCAAATAAATTTCAGTTAGTGAAAACACAAGAGCATTTATTGATTATATAATTAAAATCCGTGTGTAAATATTATTCTCCTAAACAATCAAAGTTTTATTGCGCGTATGCAAAATGAAAAACATCTACTTTCAACAACGTCGATGTCTATCATTTAATGAACGTAATACGCTAATTTACTGAAAGACAAATAGTCAAGATATTTTGAATATCTACATTATTTAAATAAAAGAATACGCCATTTTCTTCGAGAAGTGTTTTCAAAGCTGTACATTATATTTTCCGTCATGAATAAATTTAAATTCGCGGAACATAATGCTACCGGAAGGACCGTAGAATATATGAGATAAAAGAGGTTTCTTTTGTTTATTAACAAAGAATGGAAGACTTTTGTAATCGTCATAAATTTTAAAACTGACAGTCGACTCATGTAGGCGTATCATAATTCGAAAACATAATCTAGTAATGGAAAAAAATGATGTATTTAGAATTTTATTATACAAAAGGAATTTTACGAGGAGCGGTCATTCATTCTTTCAGCACCGAACAAGTAATTTTAAGATTTTTAATTTATTCTATATTATAGAAATTTGAACACAAGTCATGAAGCTTAATTATTTTAAAGAGTACAACAAAGATTCATTTATTACTTTAATATAAGTAATCTTGGCACATTGTTACACGCTAATTTTTAATCTATTAAAAATAAATGTACTTTGCATACTGATACTTGTACGTCTGCAAACGTAAATTTTAAATGAAATCCGGAATTTTTCAAATGCGGTTAATTTCAATCAAAGTGATATTTTTGTAAACGAAAACAGACAGTCGTAAAGAAGAATTTAACGATCCAAACCGCAAGTACAAATTTGTTTCAAACCTAGGAACTTAATTGGTATATTAGTAGGTAGATTAAACTAGAATAAGTTTTGTTTTGTGTATTTGTTAATGGATAACTTATTCCAGTAATTTTGAGGTCAGAGCTCAAAGCGTTTTGACCCCTACAAAATTTTCTGCCCAGCGTTGTTGATCAACTACACTGATAGACTGGGTAATATTAGGTAAATTATCTAGAGAAACATTTTGAGGTTTTCTAATTATTAATAAGGATTAAGTGAAGATTGTATTAGTACGTATGTAGTAAGATGATAGATTATTTTTTATTAAGCCGTAAATTGCATTTATTAATGTTATTTATATCTGTGTATGTAGGAGATTATTTAGATAATGTGTGAAAAAAAAGATGTTTTTGATTGTATATAAGATTGTTCATAGAAGTTTTTAAGACTTCTGTGTTTTATTTCATTTCATAAAATCTACAGAATATTCTTCGCTGAGCTAGCCAAAGAGGAAAAAGGGCACAAAAAGATAAAAATTTAATTTCCTATTAAGCAATCATCCATTGCATCCTAATATTAGAATGGGCGACTGAACCTTATTCACGGCATTATTTGTGGATTTCAAAGTTTAGGAAACCTATTCAAAGCTTCATATATACATATATTGCTAAAACAACGAACTGGGCTTTAAAAAACCCACAGCATTTAATTGGCGCCCAAACGAAGGTGGGCACCTAACATAAGTTAGCCTATTCACAGTTCAGGATCGATTTTTTTGTCAAAATGTGTAAATCAGTTAGATTTGGTTGAACTTTTTTTCTTTATGTAAATCTTTAGGAAAGTTTTTTGGTACAATGGAAGGAGGAAAATATACAAAGGAATTGCTTAGATCAGACGCGGTTGTGATAGGGCGTGATAATAGTTTTCTTATTAAGGATGCAGAAAGGAAAAGAATTAGAGATTTAAATAGTCAAACAGGAAGGTGATGTCCAAGTAAAACAGAACCAATAGTGATTGAATTGATGAACTTGATAATACGTGTAAACAGTGGACCAAAAAAGTATGACAGGAACTAAAACAAAATCAAGAAAAATTCAGCGAGGAATTGAAACAAATAAATGATAAACAATGAGACAAAAGGTCCAAGAAGTAGTTGACGCTAGTATGACTTAGTTGAAAATGGAAATAAATACGAGGTTGGATGATGCTTGTATTATCATTGGCACTTTACAAGAAACGGTCGAAAAATAAGTAGAATACGATAGTTGAATTTGGCAAAGTGAAACAGAGAATGACAGTATTAAACAATGAAGTTATGAAAAGTTTTAATAGACTGGAGGTAGAAGTAGCTAATTTGAAAAAAAAGAGCTAGACGATGTCAAGAAGACAATATTAGGTACATCAGTAATGTTATTTCTTTAGAACAATTTTCGAAATTTTATGGAGTTGGTAAAATAAACCTTAAAGTTTTTTAAATAATTTAATAGTTATCGTAGCAACTATTGGGGATGGGTAACAAAACTTAAATGTGATCGGATCATTACTAAAGGACAAAGCGGAAATCTGGTTTAGTTTGGTGGAGATAGTGGTACGTTTACTTGCAGAATTTGAAGATATTTTTAAAGTATTGCGGGAAGGGAGGGTCAAGATTAAGGACTATTTATTAATAGAACCAATTAATAGTGACTATAGACAGACGAGGGAACAGTATACCATAAAGAAATTTAGTAGCGCAGAACCATAAGATCCAGTGCTAGACGATAAGCAAATAGTGAAGTATTTAACGAATAACTTTGAAGAGAAAGTAAGACAATACATGACACTACAAAACATCACAAATAGGAACATTTTCTTAGAATTCCTCAGGAGATACAATTTGTGACAAGTACGGCGAATAGAAATAGGAACAGGGGTCACCTCGCAAAAAATTTTCGATTACACAAGAACGTTGGGCGACAAAACAATTAGACTAACCCAAGGAACCGGGCACAGGGATATGGTTACAGGAACAACCATTATCATGACAGGGATACGGGACATAGGAACGCACAGGATGGTTACAGAGAACGCAGGACATGGGAACATACAACAGAAAATACGAGAGGGAACACCAACCAGCACACTTACGCAAATTAGTTAATCAGTCAGAACCATCTACCAGGTCAGATTTTTAGTAGGTGTAAGTTATGCAACTCTTTCAACATGAATAAATTGCGAACATCTGCAAGAATTTATTAAACTTGACACAAGAAATGAGACGGAAACTACAATTAAAATTAATTGCCGATTATAAACTTAGTAATTGAAAATAAAGTGTTTAAAGCGTTAATTGGTGCTGGTGCAAAAGCTAGTTTGATTTCAGAAAAATGTATAAAGCAACACACAAGTTTATTAGAAGAAAATATGGTACCATAAGGAAAACTAATTTAAGAGCATCGAACAATAAGAGGTTTGCTACAATTAATAGTAGGATGATTTTAACTATAAGACGTGTGGTAGAGCAACAGGGATTCGTAATTGTACTAGGACTCTAATTAAAGTGTAGTATGGGGATAGATCTAACGAATAAATTAAAGATAGAGTTTAATGTCGATAGCAAAACTATATTATTAGAGATTGTTGTATATTATGGAATGATGAACTGCGCATCAATGAGGACATCGGTTGCATTAATTTTAACCATATTGAATGAGGGGGGGAGGGATAAATAAAGTAGGATCCATTGTCTTGGTGAAGTTAAGTAGCATGTTAGAGGTAAAATAGAGTATATGTTAGAGCAAGGTACAATAGAGAAACCTTCGAAGCATTTTGTTAATCTATGTATGGCAGAGAAAGAAAATTAAAATAGTAAGAATACTTTCTTATTTTCAAAATTTCTTAATTTTAAATTAGGATAAAATCCTAAGGCAAATAGGCGCCATTTTGGTAAATTAGGGCATAATTTTAATTTACAATAATTCATAATAAAAGCTTGCATTTTCTTTTTTTAAAAACATCCGGTACATAAAACCACCGTTGTATATTATTTGAATAGACGAATATTTTACTGGTACTATTCGTTTATTGCCAAGTCAAACTCTTTAAGTAGTAAAGAAGTATCAATTTTACTAAAAGTTACATTCATTATTATTATAAATCGCTACATGCATGTTGGCACGTAATCCTAAGGGTTTATTATTCCATACTATAAAATTAACATATGCTGTGATAAGCTGCAGTATTAAAATCAATATTGTATTTATGCGAAAACATTTGGATTTCAAAGCTGCTTACGTTAAAGATAGTAGTTTAAATTGAGGAATTTTACGTATTGTTAATAAAGTCGATTCTCGCATCATTAAGTGCCCTAAATCATTCAGGTAGTCTATTATAGTCAGAAACCATCATTATTGGACTGTCTACGTGATTTTTAGTAGGATTAATATTCTTGGTGAATATTAAAATTAATGAACTAAGTTAAGCTGTTGTAATCTGGGGTTAAGTTATAAATACGAGGAGTGTAGTATAAAGAGGGATTATTTCAGACGTTCTGTAGATAAATGCCCGTACAAAAGTGATGCAGTAATTAATAAAACTTAGTGCAAAGTTTAAAGTATCTACAATTATTTTAAAGTGCCTTCAATTATTTAATTTTTGTCAATACTAAAAATTTATAAATTGACCTACGTATTTTGAATTAGTTTAAGTAATTGGGGATTGTTTTTAGGGTTCCTATTTGATTCTATTTTATTTTGCTTTTGTCTTTCTCGGTTTAGGGCTAGCGAAAGTATAGTATAATTTAATTAAAGTTAAACAATCATCTCGTAAAGCAAGTTTTAGTGGTAACTTATATGAGGAGCATTAATATTTGTGTTGTTTGTAGTTTAAAGTTTTTGAGGGTTGGCGAGTCAGTAGTCATTTCAAGACACCAGAGAATAAAGGTTTAAATAGCATTTAAGCTTTGTGTGTTATGTACCAAAATCTATAAAGATATTTAAATAATTTTTGATGAAATTGATAATTTGCTTGTTATTTTTGAGTTTAATCATTTCATACGCAAATCTTACGATTTTTATTCTGGAAATTTATTATTTGTACAACAAAGGGCAATTTACACGTACTGAGGAGAAAAAGTACATTTTTTAAAGAATAAAAACGGTCGTATGAGACACTGTAAAAGCAATATAAAATTATTTGGTGTAAGTTGAAACTTTGATTTTTATTTTGATCTAGTACTGTAAGAATTTTTATTTTTCTTTATTTTATTATATTATTTGTGAATATTCGTGCATTAAAATCTTAGTATAAGTATAATACTCTTTCATCAGAACGGGAGAAACTTTTTAATGTTTCTCTAACCGAGCTAGTAAACGAAGAAGTAGATATTTGAATTTAGGTTTGAAATTGTGCGACTTACGTTGAGAAGCGGTATTGTTTGTGACTTTTAAGGAATTAGAGAAGACGAACAAGCTATATAACATCATAGCAGATTTTCGCCCACAAGAACGGCGCTTAAAAACACAACAGTTTATATATTGATGTGATTAGAGGTCATTGAAAGCCATATAACATCATCCCGTAAACATTCAATGCCCTACCCCTGAGAAAATTTAGAAAAATTTAAAGAAGCTTAAATTATACAGATATTCATTTTTATAGAAAGAAGTATTTGCAAAAACACTCGGTATATGGAGTATAAATGCATAGGAACTATGATTAAAATTATATATGAATGGCATTTAATGGTAAATTTTAAACAATTTGGACAATCTTGGTATATTGAGTAGAAAAGGTAATTTCGATGTTTAGTGATATTTAATAGAGAAACTCCAACGATGTGAAAAGGGAGACAAGTATAATTTAAACGGTAAAACGAGAATCATACTGTTTAAAAATTTTTGCAGAGTTATTCTTTGTGTTAGTTAATTAAGTTAAATTACGTAAGATTTTGTTACGTTAAATTTCCAAAATCGATTGGTATCTGTCTGCTGTATATAAATACTAATTTCCAACTACTCTGTTGTACGTTTATTTAGAAACGCCCTATAAAATTTCTAACTTTCTACTCATTAAAGGATTTAACAAGTTCGACTGCCTTCCAATTGAAATGAGTACTTATTTAAACGCCCTATAAAAAACTTCATGAAAATGCTTAGTACATCATTAAATACTTAGAATCTATTCTATGATAATTTCCTTTGTTTTGCAAAGAATAAAAGTAAAGCCTGCGTTATAAATTCCCTGAAATAAGTTCAACACCTGTATCAAATAATTTTATGGTTTTCTTTAAAAGGTTAAGAAAAAACCCGCGTTATAAATTCTCTGATATGAGCGAACACTTGCATATACTTTACAAAGAAATTCTATCCAAGTGATATTCTGTTTTTTCGCAGATGTTCACGTTTACGAGCAATATCAATGGAAGTCGTTATGTCATCATAAATTGGCCCTTGTGCGCAAGTTGTGTTCTACAATTGTTTCGCAGCTGTTGTATTAAAAATACTTGCAACTGCGGTTCTTAGAATACTTTATATTTTATGATGGGAATTGTTTTGAAACAAAAACACGATGTTTTCTATGCCTATAAGACTGAGTTTTGAAAGGTTTTATACAACGCACATTACCGTAAAGGAACTCTGTAACGCTGTGGTGTTAACTAAGAGCTTTTTAAGAGGCATTGTTTTACTTTAGTGCTTTATAGATAGCTTAGTCTAGTTAAATTGTTTCATCGAGTATCCAGTCTGACGGCAAGTGCATACATGCACTTTCAGATCCTCTACGATGGAACAAAAAGCAGGCAGCTACTCTTCTTAATGTACAATTACTGCTTTGTTTTTTCTTGAAGCTGCTATGAAATCTAGCTACTTCTTATGCTGGTTAACAACCACGTGAGTGCTTTAGTTTTCTTACCCGTGATTACAATAAATTACAAACTGCGTGCTAAAAATTTACTTTCGCATGTCAGTGCACCAGTAATTACGTGATTGTTTTTGAGTCACAATTAATATAAACTAAAGCACACGTTAGAACAATTTTTATTTATTTTAAATTAATATTAGAAAATGCTGACGTCAACAACTTGTTTACTAAATTCTATGGTTAGGCTACTTAAATTTACCATTACGTTTAACTTCTAGGAAGTGCATTTCAAGTAGCAGATAAACAACTGTATATATTATGTCTAATATTCTTTTTGTATATATTTAGGGCTGGAAACATTATGTAAGTATCCTCATTTGTATTCTTTAGTTTTAAGATTTTATGTGACTGGGAAATAATTCATAATCTATGTTGTTTACTTAAATGTATAGTTCTATGTTGACGTTTCTGTTTACATTATGTTGCAACAGTACGATTACGTAAATGTTCGTTTTGGTTTTTGTAAATATTCCTTTTGATACTATGTTTGTTAACTAACGGATTCTAAATAAATCTACTTACTGAGGTTTCCAATTTTTGTTTCTGTGTGACCCATGCACTCTGCGACGTTTTTAGCACAAAATTCAATCCTTTTGAATTCCTATTCTACCCTTCTGTTTTGGGTTGGTTTCCGGTGTGGGCGATTTCTTTAATTAATTTACTACTTTCTTGCTTGTCTGCACGGAATACCGTAACCATTTTGTGTGTAAATATTTGTGTGAGAGTGGATAAATTGAATTGAGGGTGATTGATTTCGGTAGGTTTGACAATTATTCAATGAAAATTATTAAACATAACTGATCAAATACGTTTAAATCAGATTTTAAGGGAGCTGGTTAAAATTATTCAACTTATTTTCTAAAATTTTGTACATAAGATTTAAATAGGGAATGATCGGTGAATGGAAATCCAATAGAGGTTTTGGACTCTATTTATCATAAGCGAGTGGTTATTCAGTAGTTACAATTTTTTGATCCTAGACTTAAAGTATTGTGTAAAAAAAAAGTCCTTGTGGCTCTACTCTTAGATTTTAATATTTGTATAAAAATATTTTTTTTGAGATTACATGTAAGATATTGTTTGTTAATAAAAGGCTGTTGTGGATGTAGCAACTGTTACCTAAAAGATTGTTTATTAAAGAATATTTTATTTCATTATACATTTTATGTCTGATTCTAGCGGTTCCATTTAAAATAAGCTAGGAAAATAGTTAGGGCAATACTTTTACTAAAACTAACTACGGTCTACTGTACTTTTTATTTGGCTCCTAACGTACCGTATCAGCTACAGAACATAATATATATATATATATATATATATATATATATATATAAAATTATAAAACTCTATTTTATTGACCAATGATTATTTGACAGTTGTTTTATTTATGACCAAAAACATCCCAACACATTAATTTCATCTTCATATTAAATATATATATATATATATATATATATATATATATTGCCGTGGAACTCCGCTCTAGCTCAGTTCTTTCTTAAAACACATTCGAGGATTTTATTTATTTTCCAAAAATCTTCATAAATTTCACACAATAGAAAATTCTTTCAAAAAAAATAATTTCTTACCCAGATTCCTCTTCATCACCTTAATTCTTCAACCGCTTCCCTGGCTAGCTCAGTTGAATCTCCTCTTGGATACCTAGATTCACTATCATACTCTTTATCGTATTTTATATTAAACACATTGAATGTAACCGGAGTAAATGGGCCCTGAATAATACCTTATTTTGCGTTTTTTATTTATAATTAATTTTAATTAGGACACTCTGGAGTATGGTGAGCTCATGACAACCCAGTTTTTTTTGTATGATTACTGTATGCTTTTTACTTAGCATACGCTTACTGCAAACAAAAAAACCAATATACTCGTAACAATAAAAATTTAAATTCCTGATGGAACGTTAATAAGGTTTCTATACACCTTTAGATTTATATTTAAATACCATAATAAAAGTTAGTTATGCGTATTATTTTCAATACGCAAAATAATGCAAAATACTTTTATAGTTTGCTCTCACACATCCCAACAATCTTTATAGTTTATAAAAACAACAAATTCTAAAGCGTTACCTGGAATTTCTTGAAGATCCCTACTCCGTTGACGAAGCGGTTAAGTTGTTTTCGCTCTCGGTTTCGTGGTTCTGCTCTGCTGGCCGTCTCTAGCTATTTGTAGATTAACACCATCTAAGTTGTACCGCATGCTCTGCCTTCACGATGCATCCAAATCCAAAACCAAATCCAAATTTATTACACTTCTTTCATAATTGCGTACTTTAGTTTAATTTAATTTAATTTACGTTACTTCACGAGCTTGTTTAAAATAAATGTTGCACCTCAATAAAATCTAGACGCGACAATATCCGCATATCAAATTATGAGGCCGATACAGTACTATTTAAATTAAAATTTTTTGTATACATACAAGCTTGTGGTAAATTTCTGTTCGTAGTCTGAAGCGATGAAAGTACTAAGAGAACGAAGTTAAAAGAAAGCGATGCTAATTCTTTTAGAGTATTTATACACTTCGAATGTAACCTCTCTAGACCCTCCTAACGCGAAACATTTAATTAAACTAATACTTCTTAAAATTTTGGTTCAACCGTTTTCAAAATTTTCGAAATTTAACTCGTCGTTATTATATTTTCCGAAAAGCCCGCATTCAAATTTTCACGTGTTTGTCTGTTATACTACTAACTATATAGACCAATAAGTTATTCAATGACGTTTTGAAACCCCGCCTGTATTAACGCTATTCCTCTCTTATGCATATTTTATGTTTCCTTCTAACCTTGTTTGAGTGATAGAAATCGATATTACTGTCCGCGTTTCAAACTAACCCATGTGGACTGAATACGTGCGTTTTGAAATGCACTGTTATTATGCCTGTCTCATTCCGACGTATTTCATTGATCGTCTATCCCTTCTGCGCTTTAGGGAAACTTTTAGTTAACATTTACGCGAACCGTCCGACCGTTTACCAGATATACTTTGAATACTGTCTTTTATCTACACAAATACGGGGAACCTGACATTTCCAAAACCTGCAGGTGTTCAATTAACAAACGTTTTAACACAACATTTCTAGGAGTTGGCTTTTCAAGGTATTTTATATTCAACGGCTGTTTATGTGTTAGCAAAGCGTTTCACCTTGGTATTACCGATATTTCATGCTTTTATGCGTATTAGACGTAATTACCCGTTCAATTAAACTCAATTAAATTAATTAATAATTTGCATTGGCTTCTACAATTTATTTTCTTTACGAACCAAACTAAATTTTAATCACTACTTGTAAAATCATGGTAATATTTGTTACTTTAAAATGAACTAAATGAAATAAATTTTGCACGTAAATTCTGGTTGTTTCCTCTATACACGGTGTTTGAAATTGCCTTGTTTATACTTAAATTTAGCCCTTTAAAACCACTACAAATATATATATATATATATATATATATATATATATATAGTATATATATATATATATTAAGATATAAATTTTCTTGACCATATATAAATAGTAATGAATGTTCCTGAAAAATGGTCAGGTATAAGCAAAACAGCTCAATTTGTTTTCATTGGTTTTCATGTATTTTCATGCTCTACGCGTTTCGGTTTCTAATAACCATTTTCAAAATAGCAGCTAAAAATTACATTGTTATAAATACTATAAAATTATACACTATAAACATATACTTGCACTAAAACATTTTTAAATAGATAACAAATACATTATGACTAGATTAAGTTAACTGGTTAGAACAAATAATCTGTTATTGTTGATAATTTAAAACATGTATACTATTGGAGCAAATTGTAGTATGAGAAATGTGAATTACTTAAAAGCGTATTCTTATTGAGCTGCCACAGGTTACTATTTATTTTGTATTAGTCTGTAGTAGATGTTAGTGAATTGTTCATGGTCCGACTTGGAATTTACGGAGTGTCTGTCGCGTTGTATGTGAATGGTTTCTAAAATATTTCTTTTATTATCGTTTGTTTCAGTACCTAAAACCTTAACATTCTTAAAATCGAAATTGTGTGATGTTTCTATTGCATGGTTAGCAAGTGCTGTGCATTTTTATTATTTGTTTGGATAGAGTATTTGTGTTCGTATATTCTTTTATGAAGATATTGTTTTGAATTTCCTATATAACATCCCCTACAAACTATATATATATATATATATATATATATATATATATATATATATATTGCTGTAATACCCCTTTAGTGGGTCGACCTATTCTTTCTGTAATATCACGTGTCCTTACGTTGAGCGACCTATTTATTTTAATTGCTATAATACTAAATTAAATTATTGAACCACCATTTTAATCTTTCCTACAGCTTGTGATTATTTCCTCCTCCAGCTGTTTCTTAATGTTGCTATCAACTGGAATTTATCATAAACAACTTTATCGACCAATGACAAAATTCAACAAGTTACCGCCTTTGCGGGTTATCTCTGCCCTACTTAATTTGTGGCTCCTCCTCAATCTTATGACCTCGGCTAGCATATATTTGTAATTATAAATTCAGTGAGTTTGGATCACATTTAATGAAACTAATGCTTTATGTACAGCTTTGACGTTATTTACAATACATTTTCAAATTAATTCACCTTTATAAATTTCATTTATCAACAACCATTTAATTTGTACTAAAACCCAAAGTCACCAAAGAAAACTCATTACCTTTACCAACAAATGTAGAATATTCTAAATCCGTTTTCTTATTATTATTTCAATACGTATTCAACCCTTTGTTGACTTGTTTACAAGCATATAATATTTAGCCAATTTGATATTAAAAATAAAATAAAATTCTTGTAGAAAAACAGATGCCTTATAACTAACAATCTGACCTGGTTTTATCTTTTTGCGACGACGCTTCCATTAAAATTAATCTTCCCAATTTTCGATTCCATTTAACTTATTACCATTATGGACCAACACCATTAAATTATAATTTTAAAACTGACAGTCAACTCATGTAGGCGTATCATAATTCGAAAACATAATTTAGTAATGTAGTAATTTAGTAATTTAGTAAAAAATGATGTATTTAGAATTTTATTATACAAAAGGAATTTTACGAGGAGCGGTCATTCATTCTTTCGGTACCGAACAAGTAATTTTAAGATTTTTAATTTATTCTATATCATAGAAATTTGAACACAAGTCATGAAGCTTAATTATTCTAAAGAGTACAACAAAGATTCATTTATTACTTTAATATAAGTAATCTTGGTACATTGTTACACGCTAATTTTTAATCTATTAAAAATAAATGTACTTTGCATACTGATACTTCTACGTCTGAAAACGTAAATTTTAAATGAAATCCGGAATTTTTCAAATGCGGTTAATTTCAATCAAAGTGATATTTTTGTAAACGAAAACAGACAGTCGTAAAAAAGAATTTAACGATCCAAACCGCAAGTACAAATTTGTTTCAAACCTAGGAACTTAATTGGTATTCTAGTAGGTAGATTAAACTAGAATAAGTTTTGTTATGTGTATTTGTTAATGGATAACTTATTCCAGTAATTTTGAGGTCAGAGCTCGAAGCGTTTTGACCCCTATAAAATTTTCTGCCCAGCGTCGTCGATCAACTACACTGATAGACTGGGTAATATTAGGTAAATTATCTAGAGAAACATTTTGAGGTTTTCTAATTATTAATAAGGATTAAGTGAAGATTGTATTAATACGTATGTAGTAAGATGATAGATTATTTTTCATTAAGCCGTAAATTGCATTTATTAATGTTATTTATATCTGTGTATGTAAGTGATTATTTAGATAATGTGTGAAAAAAAAGATGTTTTGATTGTATATAAGATTGTTCATAGAAGTTTTTAAGACTTCATTTCATTAAAAATCTACAGAATATTCTTCGCTGAGCTAGCCAAAGAGGAAAAAGGGCACAAAAAGATAAAAATTTAATTTCCTATTAAGCAATCATCCATTGCATCCTAATATTAGAATGGGCGACTGTACCTTATTCACGGCATTATTTGTGGTTTTCAAAGTTTAGTAAATCTATTCAAAGCTTTATATATACATATATTGCTAAGACAACGAACTGGGCTTTAAAAAGCCCACAGCATTTAATTGGCGCCCAAACGAAAGTGGACCGATTTAGGCAGCTAACATAAGTTACCCTATTCACAGTTCAGGATCGATTTTTTTGTCAAAATGTGTAAAAGTTAGATTTGGTTGAACTTTTTTTCTTTATGTAAATTTTTAGGAAAGTTTTTTGGTACAATGGAAGGAGGAAAATATACAAAGGAATTGCTTAGATCAGACGTGGTTGTGATAGGGCGTGATAATAGTTTTCTTATTAAGGATGCAGAAAGGAAAAGAATTAGAGATTTAAATAGTCAAACAGGAAGGTGATGTCCAAGTAAAACAGAACCAATAGTGATTGAATTGATGAACTTGATAATAAGTGTAAACAGTGGACCAAAAAAGTATGACAGGAACTAAAACAAAATCAAGAAAAATTCAGCGAGGAATTGAAACAAATAAATGATAAACAATGAGACAAAAGGTCTAAGGTAGTTGACGCTAGTATGACTGAGTTGAAAATGGAAATAAATACGAGGTTGGATGATGCTTGTATTATCATTGGCACTTTACAAGAAACGGTCGAAAAAATAAGTAGAATACGATAGTTGAATTTGGCAAAGTGAAACAGAGAATGACAGTATTAAACAATGAAGTTATGAAAAGTTTTAATAGACTGGAGGTAGAAGTAGCTAATTTGAAAAAAAAAGAGCTAGACGATGTCAAGAAGACAATATTAGGTACATCAGTAATGTTATTCCTTTAGAACAATTTTCGAAATTTTATGGAGATGGTAAAATAAACCTTAAAGTTTTTTAAATAATTTAATAGTTATCGTAGCAACTATTGGGGATGGGTAACAAAACTTAAATGTGATCGGATCATTACTAAAGGGCAAAGCGGAAATCTGGTTTAGTTTGGTGGAGATAGTGGTACGTTTACTTGCAGAATTTGAAGATATTTTTAAACTATTGAGGGAAGGGGGGGGGGGGGCTCAAGATTAAGGACTATTTATTAATAAAACCAATTAATAGTGACCATAGACAGACGAGGGAACAGTATACCATAAAGAAATTTAGTAGCGCAGAACCATAAAATCCAGTGCTAGACGATAAGCAAATAGTGAAGTATTTAACGAATAACTTTGAAGAGAAAGTAAGACAATACATGACACTACAAAACATCACAAATAGGAACATTTTCTTAGAATTCCTCAGGAGATACAATTTGTGACAAGTACGGAGAATAGAAATAGGAACAGGGGTCACCTCGCAAAAATTTTTCGATTACACAAGAACGTTGGGCGACCAAACAATTAGACTAACCCAAGGAACCGGGCAAAGGGATATGGTCACAGGAACAACCATTATCATGACAGGGATACGGGACATAGGAACGCACAGGATGGTTACAGAGAACGCAGGACATGGGAACATACAACAGAAAATACGAGAGGGAACACCAACCAGCACACTTACGCAAATTAGTTAATCAGTCAGGACCATCTACGAGGTCAGATTTTTAGTAGGTGTAAGTTATGCAACTCTTTCAACATGAATAAATTGCGAGCATCTGCAAGAATTTATTAAACTTGACACAAGAAATGAGACGGAAACTACAATTAAAATTAATTGCCGATTATAAACTTAGTAATTGAAAATAAAGTGTTTAAAGCGGTAATTGGTGCTGATGCAAAAGCTAGTTTGATTTCAGAAAAATGTATAACGCAACACACAAGTTTATTAGAAGAAAATATGGTACCATAAAGAAAACTAATTTAAGAGCATCGAACAATAAGAGGTTTGCTACAATTAATAGTAGGATGATTTTAACTATAGGACGTGTGGTAGAGCAACAGGGATTCCTAATTGTACTAGGACTCTAATTAAAGTGTAGTATGGGGATAGATCTAACGAATAAATTAAAGATAAAGTTTAATGTCGATAGCAAAACTATTATTATTAAAGATTGTTGTATATTATGAAATGATGAACTGCGCATCAATGAGGACATCGGTTGCATTAATATTAACCATATTGATAATGAGGGGGGAGGGATAAATAAAGTAGGATCCATGGCCTTGGTGAAGTTAAGTAGCATGATAGAGGTAAAATAGAGTATATGTTAGAGCAAGGTATAATAGAGAAACCTTCGAAGCATTTTGTTAATCTATGTATGGCAGAGAAAGAAAATTAAAATAGTAAGAATACTTTCTTTATTTTCAAAATTTCTTAATTTTAATTTAGGATAAAATCTTAAAGCAAATAGGCGCCATTTTGGTAAATTAGGGTATAATTTTAATTTATACCAAATCATAATAAAAGCTTGCATTTCCTTTTTTTTTAAAACTCCCGGTACATAGAACCATCGTTGTATATTATTTAAATAGATGAACATTTTACAGGTATTATTCGTTAATTGCTAAGTCAAACTCTTTAAGTAGTAAAGAAGTATCAATTTTACTAAAAGTTACATTCATTATTATTATAAATCGCTACATGCATGTTGGCACGTAATCCTAAAGGTTTATTATTCCATACTATGAAATTAACATATGCTGTGATAAGCTGCAGTATTAAAATCAATATTGTATTTATGCGAAAACATTTGGATTTCAAAGCTGCTTACGTTAAAGATAGTAGTTTAAATTGAGGAATTTTACGTATTGTTAATAAAGTCGATTCTCGCATCATTAAGTGCCCTAAACAATTCAGGTAGTCTATTATAGTCAGAAACCATCATTATTGGACTGTCTACGTGATTTTTAGTAGGATTAATATTCTTGGTGAATATTAAAATTAATGAATTAAGTTAAGCTGTTGTAATCTGGGTTTAAGTTATAAATACGAGGAGTGTAGTATAAAGAGGGATTATTTCAGATGTTCTGCAGATAAATGCCCGTACAAAAGTGATGCAGTAATTAATAAAACTTAGTGCAAAGTTTAAAGTATCTACGATTATTATAAAGTGCTTTCAATTATTTAATTTTTGTCAATTCTGAAAATTTGTAAATTGACCTACGTATTTTGAATTAGTTTAAGTAATTGGGATTGTTTTTAGGACTCCTGTTTGATTGCATTCTATTTTGCTCTTGTCTTTCTCGGTTTAGGGCTAGCGAAAGTATAGTATAATTTAATTAAAGTTAAACAATCATCTCGTAAAGGAAGTTTTAGTGCTAACTTATATGAGGAGCATTAATATTTGTGTTGTTTGAAGTTTAAAGTATTTGAGGGTTGGCGAGTCAGTAGTCATTTCAAGACACCAGAGAATAAAGGTTTAAGTAGCATTTAAGCTTTGTGTGTTATGTACCAAAATCTATAAAGATATTTAAATATTTTTTTATGGAATTGATAATTTGCTTGTTATTGTAAAGTGCTTTGGAATTTCATAATTTTTTTTGTGCGAATTAGTAATTTGAGTTTAATCAATTTATACGCAAATCTTACGATTTTTATTCTGGAAATTTATTATTTGTACAACAAATGGCAATTTACACGTACTGAGGAGAAAAAGTACATTTTTAGACACTGTAAAAGCAATATAAAATTATTTGGTGTAAGTTGAAACTTTGATTTTTATTTTGATCTAGTACTGTAAGAATTTTCATTTTTCTTTATTTTATTATATTATTTGTGAATATTCGTACATTAAAATCTTAGTAAAAGTATAATACACTCTTTCATCAGAACGGGAGAAACTTTTTAATGTTTCTCTAACTGAGCTAGTAGACAAAGAAGTAGATATTTGAATTTAGGTTTGAGATTGTGCGACTTACGTTGAGAAGCGGTATTGTTTGGACTTTTAGGGAATTAGAGAAGACGAACAAGCTATATAACATCATAGCAAATTTTCGCCCACAAGAACGGAGCTTAAAAAACACAACAGTTTATATATTGATGTGATTAGAGGTCATCGAAAGCCATATAACATCATCCCGTAAACATCCAATGACCTACCCCTGAGAAAATTTAGAAAAATTTAAAGAAGCTCAAATTATACAGATATTCATTTTTATAGAAAGAAGTATTTGCAAAAACACTCGGTATATGAAGTATAAATGCATAGGAACCATGATTAAAATCATATCATGGCATTTAATGGTAAATTTTAAACAATTTGGACAATCCTGGTATATTGAGTAGAAAAGGCAATTTAGATATTTAGTGATATTTAATAGGGAAACTTCAACGATGTGAAAAAGGAGACAAGTATAATTTAAACGGTAAAACGAGAATCATACTGTTTTAAAATTTTTGCAGGAATATTCTTTTTCTTAGTTAATTAAGTTAAATTACGTAAGATTTTGTTACGTTAAATTTCCAAAATCGATTGGTACCTGTCTGCTGTATATAAATACTAATTTCCAACTACTCCGTTGTACGTTTATTTAGAAACACCCTATAAAATTTCTGCCTACTCATTCCTACTCATTGAAGGATTTAACAAGTTCGACTGCCTTCCAATTGAAATGAGTACTTATTTAAACGCCCTATAAAAAACTTCATTAAAATGCTTAGTACATCATTACATACTTAGAATCAATTCTCTGATAATTTCTTTTGTTTTGCAAAGAATAAAAGAAAAGCTTGCGTTATAAATTCCCTGAAATAAGTTCAACACCTGCATCAAATAATTTTATGCTTTTCTTTAAAAGGTTAAGAAAAAGCCCGCGTTATAAATTCTCTGATATAAGCGAACACCTGCATATACTTTACAAAGACATTCTATCAAAGTGATATTCTGTTTTTTTCGCAGATGTTCACGTTTACGAGCAATATCTATGAAAGTCGTTATGTCATCATAAATTGGCCTTTGTGCGCAAGTTGTGTTCTACAAATGCTTTGCAGCTGTTGCATTAAAAATACTTGCAACTGCGGTTCTTAGAATACTTTATATTTTATGATGGGAATTGTTTTGAAACGAAAACATGGTGTTTTCTATGCCTATAAGACTGAGTTTTGAAAGGCTTTATACAGCGTACATTACCGTAAAGGAACTCTGTAACGCTGTGGTGTTAATTAAAAGCTTTTTAAGAGGCATTGTTTTACTTTAGTGCTTTATAAATAGCTTAGTCTAGTTAAATTGTTTTATCGAGTATCCAGTCTGCCGGCAAGTACATATATGCACTTTCAGATCCTCTACGACGGAACAAAGGGCAGGCAGGTACTCTTTCTAATGTACAATTACTGCTTTGTTTTTTCTTGAAGCTGCTATGAAATCTAGCTACTTCTTATACTGGTTAACAACTAGGTGAGTGCTTTAGTTTTCTTACCCGTAATTACAATAAATTACAAACTACGTGCTAAAAATTTACTTTCGCATGCCAGTATGTGATTGTTTTCGAGTCACAATTAAAATAAAATGAAGCACACGTTAGAGCAATTTTTACTTATTTTAAATTAATATTAGAAAATGCTGACGTCAACAACTTGTTTACTAAATTCTAACCTAGACTAAGTTCAATACTTGGTTCATTTCAGTTTAAGGTTAGGCTACTTAAATTTACCATTACGTTTAACTTCAAGGAAGTGCATTTCAAGTAGCAGGTAAACAGCGTTCTAATACCGTATTGTAATGTATTTTATTAATTAGTAGAATCAAGTACCCAGTGAATGGATAGTCGGTTTGAAAATCAAAACTTCTTTGGAATAAACATAGACATTAGGATTAAGAAATTTTAATTGTAAATAGAGTAGGTAGGTTACATTTTCTGTCAAATTAAAAATAAAAAAGGATAGAGATCGGTATGTAACCAAGGAAATGAAGTCAGTCGATAAATAGAATTTGAATAGTGAAGTACATATAAGAACAAGTCCGGTCAATTAATTATATAAAAGACAAGTTTAAGAAATGAATTGTATTAGTATGTAGCAGGAGTATAATGATAGAAGAATATGTGTTACCCATAAGTAAAATAATAAGATTTATAAACCAGGACCATTTTGTAAGAGAACTATCAAACGTGATTGTGAAATATGAAAACAAGTTATAATACTACCGAGTTATGTTGTTACCAGTGTGTCGTTTCTGTATTTAAGAAGAAATAGAGGAGTTACATAAAGAAAGTTATTTTATTCATAAAATAGATTTGGATGGTAACAAATATAGGTACGCCCAAGAAATGAACAAAATAAATTCAGAAGAAACACCACTATCAAACCCATAACACAAAACGATCGAGGAAAAGGAAATTCAAGAACAAATTTACCAGACTGTCATCAAGGAAAGTAAAATGTCATTTATTATAGCGCTTGTAAAGATTAGAGTAGTAGCAGATTTATTAATTTTGACACTTATAATATCTTATATGATCGAGTATCTATTTACAGGTTTTTCTACAAAATTAAGCAAAGTAATAGTTGAAATATCAGGAAACTTAATCTTCACAATTAATGCCTTTTGAATATTTCAGAGAGAACTGCTGACATCGGGCGGGTGTTACGGCAGTATATGAAATTTAAGACCGAAAGAAAAAGAAACAACGGAGAGAAATTTAAATAAGACTCAGAGGGTACAGGACCACAAGTAGTGAGTACGTTAATAAGATAGTATTAGCTGCTATATCACTAATGATATTTAAAATCAAAATCATAATTAATAACCTAAATTTGACAAGTGTCATTTTGACATTAGAAATTATAAATAGAAATTTGATTCTGATCGCCTTTAATTAGAACATTTTACCATACTAAATTTGTATAATAAATATAAAATTGCAAACCCAACCGGAGATAAGAGTAGAGCTAGCCGAGATAGATTAAGGATTTTGAAAGGAATAAAGATTGACATATAATATTTGGTTGATACAAAGTGTACGGGTAGAGATACACCATAAAATAAAAGTATCAGCACATAAAAGTATATATTATGTCTAATATTCTTCTTGTATATATTTAGGGCTGGAAACATTGTGTAAGTATCCTCATATGTATTCTTTGGTTTAAGATTTTATGTGACTGGGAAATAATTCCTAATCTATGTTGTTTACTTAAATGTGTTCTATGTTGAGGTTTCTGTTTACATCATGTTGTAACAGGACGATTACGTAAATGTTCGTTTTGGTTTTTGCAAATATTCCTTTTGATACTGTTTGTTGATTAACGGATTTTAAATAAATCTACTTACTGAGGCTTCCAATTTTTGTTTCTGTGTGACTCATGCACTCTTCGACGTTTTTGGCACAAAATCCAATCCTTTTGAATTTCTATTCTACCCTTCTGTTTTGGGTTGGTTTCCGGTGTGGGCGATTTCTTTAATTAATTTACTACTTTTTTGCTTGTATGCACGGAATACCGTAACCATTTTGTGTGTAAATATTTGTGTGAGAGTAGATAAATTGAATTGAGGGTGATTGATTTCGGTAGGTTTGACAATTATACAATGAAAATTATTGAGCATAACTGATCAAATACGTTTAAATCAGATTTTAAGGGAGCTGGTTAAAATTATTCAACTTATTTTCTAAAATTTTGTACATAATAAGATTTAAATAGGGAATGATCGGTGAATGGAAATCCAATAGAGGTTTTGGACTATTTATCATAAGCGAGTGGTTATTCAGTAGTTATAATTTGTTGATCCTAGACTTAAAGTATTGTGTAAAAGAAAAGTCCTTGTGGCTCTACTCTTAGATTTTAATATTTGTATAAAAATATTTTTTTTTTGAGATTACATGTAAGATATTGTTTTTTAATAAAAGGCTGTTGTGGATGTAGCAAGTGTTACCTAAAAGATTGTTTATTAAAGAATATTTTATTTCATTATACATTTGATGTCTAATTCTAGCGGTTCCATTTAAAATAAGCTAGGAAAATAGTTAGGGCAATACTTTTACTAAAACTAACTACGGTCTACTGTACTTTTTATTTGGCTCCTAACGTACCGTATCAGCTACAGAACATAATATATATATATATATATATATATATATATATATATATATATATATTGCCGTGGAACTCCGCTCTAGCTCAGTTCTTTCTTAAAACACATTCGAGGATTTTATTTATTTTCCAAAAATCGTCATAAATTTCACACAATAGAAAAATCTTTCAAAAAAAATAATTTCTTACCCAGATTCCTCTCTTCATCACCTTAATTCTTCAACCGCTTCCCTGGCTAGCTCAGTTGAACCTCCTCTTGGATACCTAGATTCACTATCATACTCTTTATCGTTTACGCACACTCCCAATAATACCACAAAATAATACAACAATCATACAATATTTATTTACCACTATTTACAAATAAAACTTCAAGATTATTTACATTTCGGTTCTCAAGTTACACCTCAATTAATTCTATTTTGTAAAGTCCAGTATTTTAACTAGAAATATTAAACACATTGAATGTAACCGGAGTAAATGGGCCCTGAATAATACCTTATTTTGCGTTCTTTATTTATAATTAATTTTAATTAGGACACTCTGGAGTATGGTGAGCTCATGACAACCCAGTTTTTTTTTTGTATGATTAATGTATGCTTTTTACTTAGCATACTGCAAACAAAAAAACCCATTTACTCGTAACAATAAAAATTTAAATTCCTGATGGAACGTTAATAAGCTTTCTATACACCTTTAGATTTATATTTAAATACCATAATAAAAGTTAGTTATGCGTATTATTTTAAATACGCAAAATAATGCAAAATATCTTCATAGTTCACTTTCACACATTCCAACAATCTTCATAGTTTATAAAAACAACAAATTCTAAAGCGTTACCTGGAATTTCTTGAAGATCCCTACTCCGTTGACAAAGCGGTAAAGTTGTTTTCGCTCTCGGTTTCGTGGTTATGCTCTGCTGGCCGTCTCTAGCTATTTGTAGATGAACACCATCTAAGTTCTACCGCATGCTCTGCCTTCACGATGCATCCAAATCCAAATCCAAATTTATTACACTTCTTTCATAATTGCGTACTTTAGTTTAATTTAATTTAATTTACGTTACTTCACGAGCTTGTTTAAAATAAATGTTGCACCTCAATAAAATCTAGACGCGGCACTATCCGCGTATCAAATTATGAGGCCGATACAGTACTATTTAAATTAAAATTTTTTATATACATACAAGCTCGTGGTAAATTTCTATTCGTAGTCTGAAGCGATGAAAGTACTAAGAGAACGAAGTTAAAAGAAAGCGATGCTAATGCTTTTAGAGTATTTATACACTTCGAATGTAACCCCTCCAGACCCTCCTAACGCGAAACATTTAATTAAACTAATACTTCTTAAAATTTTGGTTTACCCGTTTTCAAAATTTTCGAAATTTAACTCGTCGTTATTATATTTTCCGAAAAGCCCGCATTCAAATTTTCCCATGTTTGTCTGTTATACTACTAACTATATAGACCAATAAGATATTCAATGACGTCTTGAAACCCCGCCTGTATTAACGCTATTCCTCTCTTATGCATATTTTATGTTTCCTTCTAACCTTGTTTGAGTGGTAGAAATCGATATTACTGTCCGCGTTTCAAACTAACCCATGTGGACTGAATACGTGCGTTTTGAAATGCACTGCTATTATGCCTGTCTCATTCCGACGTATTTCATTGATCGTCTATCCCTTTTGCGCTTTAGGGAAACTTTTAGTTAACATTTACGCGAATCCGTCCGACCGTTTACCCGATATACTTTGAATACTGTCTTTTATCTACACAAATACGGGGAACCTGACATTTCCAAAACCTGCAGGTGTTCAATTAACAAATGTTTTAACACAACATTTCTAGGAGTTGGCTTTTCAAGGTATTTTATATTCAACGGCTGTTTATGTATTAGCAAAGCGTTTCACCTTGGTATTACCGATTTTTCATGCTTTTATGCGTATTAGACGTAATTACCCGTTCAATTAAACTCAATTAAATTAATTAATAATTTGCATTGGCTTCTATAATTTATTTTCTTTACGAACCTAACTAAATTTTAATCACTACTTGTAAAATCATGGTAATATTTGTTACTTTAAAATGAACTAAATGAAATAAATTTCGCACGTAAATTCTGGTTGTTTCCTCTATACACGGTGTTTGTAATTGCCTTGTTTATACTTAAATTTAGCCCTTTAAAACCACTACAATATATATATATATATATATATATATATATAGCTATAATAAAAGGTAATTTAAAGGTATATTAAGTCATAGGGTTCGTAAGATACATGTATATATTAATAACGTTTAAAAAAACCAAACAATTCCATCATTAAATGGGAGTAAATAGACAATTTTGCTTAAAGTCAATAGTGAGCACACTGTATATAAATCATAACTAATTTTAATGCATAAAAGGAAGCTCAATCTTCATTAACCAGATTCTATTTAGCAAGAATAGTAACGTGTACATCGTATAATACGTTTCAAATTAAATATGCAAGTCTAAGATTGAAAAGAAATACGCAAAAATGACGTTTTAAATACAATTGATGAAAGTAAACAACCTGGCATACTAGCTACAATATAATCTCATTTAAAGTATTAACGCATAAACCCATTCAATTATGTCATAATGGAACTCCAAGTAACTTAAAGTAAATTCAAGTCATACAAGTAACTTCAAGTGGCTTTAAGTCATTCAAGTAATTCTAATAACTATAATAAAACTAAACAAAGTTGAAGATAAATCCAAAGGGGAAAACTTCAAGGAAATTTAATTAATCATTCTGGTCAACGAGTTGCGGCAACTACGCTAAGAATCAAATTGACAGGAAGGAGCTGTACCAGAGAATCAAGTTAGAAACAATCCAGGGATGCTGACAATCCACATGCAAACACAGTTCTAAGAAACAAACAGGAAAAACACAG
Organism: Platerodrilus igneus; assembly: GCA_036346225.1. Lineage (NCBI taxonomy): Eukaryota > Metazoa > Arthropoda > Insecta > Coleoptera > Lycidae > Platerodrilus > Platerodrilus igneus. Next base: position 442,637 of record JARFIW010000333.1, on the reverse strand, counting down.
GTCAGAGATATATTATTCTTTATTAACATGAGACTGTATTTCAATTTTTTAACATATGCTATTGTTTATATCGAAGTACTTGTAAGGGTCATCAAAAATCTTTTGAGAATTTATGCAAACAGAAAGAAGGTCATTTGAACGTTCAAAAGTGCTTCAAGTAAATTACAGTGGCATTTTTCCTGGCTTTAGGGGATTAGAATTTTGAATGTAATCAGATACATATCAATATTTCATTCAGGGGTTAATTTTTGTGTACAAAAGTTACAGTAAAAAGTTACTAAAATACAAAGTGTACATATTCTCGATTATTCGTTTACATTATTTTAACAGATAGAAGCTAGATATAAAGGGGGTTAAACATTCTTTATTGTCGTGTCGTCGGGCACTCTGTGTTGACTAGACTGAGCTAGCCGAGGTACATATAAAAAGAGCTATAGGATTTAGATACGGAGAGTAGAACCGGTAACGAACATAGCAATATATATATATATATATATATATATATATATATATATATATATATATATATATATATATATATTTATTGTTGTAAAATTAAAAGCTAGTTGGGGGTTAACAAGACATACAGAAGGTCATGGGTCAAGCTAGATGGTTTTTGATAAATTTAGTAGTAAGGTAATTAGGTATTTTAAATAGAAATTAGAGCTTAGTTAATGTAGGATAGTTTAGGGTTAATGTAATTGTAGGTGAATTTATTTAATTGAGATAATAAGGGTTTAGAAGCAACACGAAATAAATACCGCTTTTATTTATTAAAAGCTTTTCGTATTCATTAACATAGGCTAAAGCCAGAAACATTTCAAACCATACAAACAGGTGGGACGTTATCTTAACGAACGAGACTAAAAAAGCAATATACAGCAAAGGCAGGTGGTCGTTAAAAAATACGAATCGATATTTTCCGAAGAAAGATAGCGATTTCGTATGTGTTAGAACAGGAGCGTAGATAACAGGTGTTGGTTAGTTGGTTGACTTTTAAATGAGCAGATAAACATAGATGAATCAAAGCATACAAGTATGACAGAGAAACAGCATAAGATATCAAGGTAATCATAAAGGCAGTACAGTAGGGAACCACAATCAAGCGGTTATAGAGGAAAATGGACGATGCAAAACGTATGAATGTGAGAGAGAAGCGCTAGATTTTTAGGATTTAATTAGGGAGGTAGTAAGGCTGAGAGACAGTATACAAATTTGTTTGGAGAGGGTAGAAAAATCAATAATTTCTAAGAAGTTTAACAGCAGACACGGATCGGTTAAAGCAAGGGAGAGAGTGTGAGTGATTTGATTAGACGTTAAAGGTAGACGCGCAACAAACTGGTCTTAGGAAGGGTGAATATCGATCGGAGAGAAGCATAAATGTGAAAGGACGCTATATGTACGAAAGAGATGAAAGATATTAGTTTTAAGCGAAAGGCGTGGACGAAGCCGGAATTGAAAGTTTGTTGAGACTAGTTTTCGCGGAAGGATTGAGTCGGTTGACGGTTTTGTGAGATTTTCCGAGTAATTTGGGTTGTCGAACCATATTCAAAGAAAACGAAAACGGTTGGAGCTTTTCACCGGAATTGAGAGTCCGTTACAGTTTTACCGGGAATTGTTGTTGTCCGTTGGAGGTTTACGTGCTAAATTTCAAAGGCGAGGAAGGCGACCGAGACTACATAATCACTCGAATGGAAGGGTGGCGCTCTCTTTAATTTTTCGTCGTTCCTACGTTCTACAAAGTTACTTACAGTGAAAGATTTAGTGAAGTTGTATTTTGTTTATTAAGATAAGTACACACGTGTGTGTAATGTATAGTGTCCAGTTATATAAAAGGTTGAAGTTAAATAAAGAACTAGAAACGGAACGTAGATGGTATACGTAAGTACTACAATCTCTATTTTGGTTTTGGAATGTATTAGAATTTGAAAATGAATGGCGAAGGCAGCAATCAATAATTAACTTGTTATAAATTGGAAATATTGGAAGTTGGATGTGGATAATTATTTTTAATAAAGAGAAATTTTGGGGTAGCAGCATGCAGAGAGCGACATTGATGCAAGCGGATAGCGGTTCTTTGGAGTAGAGCCATACTCGACGGCATCATCTGAAAGTGTTAGTTGGAAAATAGCTGTTGAAGATAGTTACCAGGGGACGACTTTTATTCAAACATTGTGTGGTGACTGTTTGCAATGACAACTTTTGTGCATTGGTAAATTTTTTTAATTATTGTATTTATTGAACTATAAATTTATGAGACTTTCGAGGTGAATGAAAATTATTTAGGTTTGTCAAGGAGTAGTGATTTACAGATAACCGGGTTATATTGTAAAAAAGTATAGAATGCTTATTTAATTTTGTTTGGTAGTGCAGTAAATTTGCACTCATGGTTAAAACGTTTTACGATGAGCTCATGTTAAGACAAAAAGATAAAGTCAGGTATGAGGAATGCCCTCTTACTTTAAGAGGATAATTGTTTAATAAGGTTATCCAAGTGAAATATTTCCTTGAAAATAAAATTGTTGTTAGTAAGAAGTATCCAAGTGTACATAATGGAAAATATTATAAAAATGTAATATTTATTGACTGTAAATAGAGTGTGTCTTATTTGTGAATTGCGTTATTTTGAGTGTGTGTGGATTTTATTTTAGGTTATAGCATGGTAGCAGTGAGGCGAAGTTTTGGATTCAGCAATCCAGGTAAGCGTCTGTTAGTATAAGAGTTTTTAGAAAATTAAAGAGGAGTAAGAGCGGAGAGCCGAGGTGACTACACAATAAATATTTACGACGCAACGCGGGGGCACGATTTTCAGAGGGAAACTACATAACAATATATATATATATAATATATATATATATATATAAAAGAGAAAAGTAGGTTTAATGAGTCTTAAATTAAACAAAGTAAAAAGGAATTATTGGCAGTGACTCAAATTCAGCCACGAGGGCATCCTGTCGACGCGTTTCGCCCTAATTGGGGCTCATCAAGACAGGAGTAGCAAAGTTGTAAAATTTAACACAGACACCTTATGGGAAGTACAGCATCACCTAGCTCACAATTTGTGTCTTCGTGTCGTTTCACCTGACATCGCAAGTTTTAACAACAGTCGACACGGAGGAGATCCGGCTCAACTGCCTTTTTCCATAGCCAATAGTTATATTTAAGAAAAGTAGGTTTAATGAGTCTTAAATTAAACAAAGTAAAGAAATTATTGGCAAGTGACTCAAATTCAGCCACGAGGACATCCTGTCGACGCGTTTCGCCCTAATTGGGGCTCATAAGGACAGGAGTAGCAAAGTTGTAAAATTTAACACAGACACCTTATGGGAAGTACAGCATCACCTAGCTCACAATTTGTGTCTTCGTGTCGTTTCAACTGACATCGCAGGTTTTAACAACAGTCAACACGGAGGAGATCCGGCTCAACTGCCTTTTTCCCATAAGGTGTCTGTGTTAAATTTTACAACTTTGCTACTCCTGTCCTGATGAGCCTCAATTAGGGCGAAACACGTCGACAGGATGCCCTTGTGGCTGAATTTAAGTCACTTGCCAATAATTCCTTTTTACTTTGTTTAATTTAAGACTCATTAAACCTACTTTTCTTAAATATAACTTTGGCTATGGAAAAGGCAGTTGAGCCGGATCTCCTCCGTGTCGACTGTTGTTAAAACTTGCGATGTCAGGTGAAACGACAGGAAGACACAAATTGTGAGCTAGGTGATGCTGTACTTCCCATAAGGTGTCCGTGTTAAATTTTACAACTTTGTTACTCCTGTCCTGATGAGCCCCAATTAGGGCGAAACGCGTCGACAGGATGCCCTCGTGGCTGAATTTGAGTCACTTGCCAATAATTCCTTTTTACTTTGTTTAATTTGAGACTCATTAAACCTACTTTTCTCTTAAATATAACTTTTGGCTATGGAAAAAGGCAGTTGAACCGGATCTCCTCCGTGTCGACTGTTGTTAAAACTTGCGATGTCAGGTGAAACGACACGAAGACACAAATTGTGAGCTAGGTGATGCTGTACTTCCCATAAGGTGTCTGTGTTAAATTTTACAACTTTGCTACTCCTGTCTTGATGAGCCCCAATTAGGGCGAAACGCGTCGACAGGATGCCCTCGTGGCTGAATTTGAGTCACTTGCCAATAATTCCTTTTTACTTTATATATATATATATATATATATATATATATATATATACAGTGCTTCCCAAAAGTAACGGATAAATTCGATTAAATGATTATTGACAATTTCTGAGTAAAAAGCTCTGACACGTCGATTTTTATTTTTAAATTTTCATTTAATTATATAATTTTTAACCCCCCACCCTTTAACCCCTAAGCGCTAGCATCCCCTACTTAAAAATTTTAAATGGCAATGTACCCCTTGTGATACCTCAATTAATAGCATTTTTCATTCAGAAGTAAAATTTAAAAAAAAATTCTAAATCGGTTGATAAATAACTGTTTTATTCAATAAAAACTTCTTCGCTTAAAGTGCCAATTATCGGGTATGCCTTTACAAACAAAATGTTTGTAAAGTGTCAAATAAGTTTAGTGAAAGTACGTTAGTTAAGTACGTGTTGCTTGTTTAATAATAAGTCAGAAAAACGAGACTTAACAAAGCCGAAAGGATTGAAATTTTAATGATGATTGGCTTTGGAGATAGAATTCGAACGCACAAAGAAGTTCGAATTTTATTCAATGTAATTCATCCAGACCTCTCCCCAATCTCGCAATCAACGATAATCCGAATTGAAAATAAATTTCGGAAAATTGGACACGTACGAGATAAATCTAAAGAAGGACGTCCATCAGCTTTAGATAAAGATTCAGAATTGGATGACTTGCTATTTGTGCAGGAAAATTCACATTCAAGCATTGCGGGAGTCGCTTCACAGTTAAATTCATCAAAAAGTGCAGTTCATAGAATTCTCCGTAAGCAAAGGTTTCACCCTTACAAAGTGCAAGAGTTATCAGATGATGATTTTGATAGGCGAGCGCAATTTGGTGAGACAATGATGGAACTTTGCAATGAAAATCCTGGTTTGGAAGGAAATATTATGTTTTCGGATGAGGCAACATTTTATTTCAATGGTACCGTTAATAAGCAGAATTGCCGTTAGTGGGCTGATGAAAATCCGCATTGGATGATGGAAGCAAATACACAATTTCCACAAAAGATGAATGTTTGGGTGGGGATAGTGGATAGTAGGGTAAATATAGCAATCCTCCCGCCACATTTCCACCAGCATCCACATTTCCACACACATCTGGACCAAATTTACATGTAAATTGCCATAAGGAGGAAATGAGGAGATTCATCTCCACATTTCCACAAGCATCCACATTTCCACACACGAGATAAACCTATTTTTAAGATTTTTTTTACCGCTAACATTCTGGACCAAATAGTTCTCTTCGACTAACCATTTTTCATCTTTCGAGATAAACCTACCTTGTTTGGTATCAATTAATATTAGAATTTTCTCAGCTACCCGAATCTCTAGGAATTTTTTAGATATCATCACCCCCGAGGGAGCTAACCCCAATTTTAAGATTTCTTACCTGTAGCGACTTTTGAGCGTTCTTATAAATTTTTAGTCATGCGATACATCTTGTTAGTTTAGAATTTTACGCAGAATTCGAATCTGCAAACAGATTTGAAATCGGACCACGCCCTGCAAATTACACACATACCCTCTGCGAGATAAATCTTTCTCCACACTTCCACCCACGAGATAAATGTACTTTGTTTGGTATCAATTAATATTAGATTTTTCTCAGCTACACAAATTTCTTTAAACTTTTTAGATAGCGCCATCCCCCAGAGAGCTACCCCAATTTTAAGATTTTCTTACCTGTAGCGACTTTTGAGCGTTCTTATAAATTTTTTTATACATGTAGCACATCTTGTTAGTCTAGAATTTTATGCACAATCCAAATCTCTAAATAGATTTAAAATCGAACCACCCCTTACCATTTTACACACACCCTCTAAATTATAAATTTCCTGCAGCTTATACCTAAAAGAAAATCTAAAAACAATTCTTAAAACTTTTTATTACAAACAATTTTTACTAATACAGTTTAAATTAGTAAACCACATTTCTAAATACATATTCACAATTTTTTATTTTCAACCTAGAACTTTTCATATCGGCTTATACTTATTAATATTTATTTCTAAATAGAGCACCTTTTCCAAAGACCAACCGGACCCACATGGTTTCGCTTAAGACCTCGTACATATTTTCCAGATTACTAAAAGACGTTAAATCCACATTTTTTTGTGTTAAAGGATTTCACATCGGTAGTCTCTTCCCCCATTTTGGTGTAAACGCCGTAGAGTTCGCAATAGACTTTAATTGCTGTATGTTGTATTCTTTTTTCATTTATTAATCGAATAAATCGCTCTTTTTGCTTCCAAAGAAACTCGGACACTTCATCGTCGACACTGGCGTTCTTTATGCGATAGCTAGCCATACGGTTGTTAAACGCTGTACTAACCATTTCTACACCATCGTCGTTAGTAGCGGTAACTGATGCATTTTTATATCTGTTGCTTCTCAAGTGTGCGGCATAGGTAGTCTTTTCCATTTCGAAATCGCATACTTTACACATAATTCGTGGTTGTTTCGTACAAGGCCCTTTAACAGCTAGCGGGGCTGAACGTTTACGGCTTAATAACATACCGTGCTGTTTTTCCTTGTGTCGCTGTAAGTTGCCCATTCTCGTAAAAGCGATACCGCAAGACCCACAGTTTAAGTACTTTGCTGCGGACGGATGTATAAGCTTAACCGTAGACGATGCTACACCACGACATTTGTTCTGGTGCCGTTTGAGAGCATTTTTCCAGGTATAGGAAGCACCGCAAGAGTTGCACTTAAAAACGTTTGCAGATACCATTTTAGTACAAAACAAAATCCGCACTATAGCACTTTGGTTAAACTTGTAAACGAACTAACTTATAACTAAAGAGTTTACTCTTGCGCACCTGCTTTATGTACCCAATAGAATGCAAACCGAAGGTTTCCGAAGACACCCGAACGAAGTTGAGAATTCAGCGGATAACTAAATGACGTCATAATCCTTGCTGCTCGTCCAATACATTTAGCGCCAATGCATGCACCCGGGTCGCATCGTCGTGCGAATGCCGTTAGTAGAAACATCGGAAACGTCTTCCATGTTATACGGATCGCGTGCATATTAAAAATCCAAAAGGGTGATAGCACACGCACACAAATTGTGTGCAAGTCGTGCTGTAGAAGATGCAGTGCTACTATAACCAAAAACTTAATAAAAACACTTTAAACCATTACTACGGAAATACCAACTTGTTGTCTACAGGATACTTACTAATAAAGTAATTTAATTTTAAATAACTTCTACGTCATATTTTAGGAAATGGTGGGCTTGGATATTTTCTAAATGAATCACCGAGCGAAATTACATGCTTAGCAGTATTAAAATTAACTATTGATTCCCCATTTTTACGACCGTGGTTAATTATAGATTAAAATTTAATTTGTGCACGTTCGAGCTTCTCGTAAACTAACATATTTTACAGCAACAATGCGCTGTATAATACATGCATACCCTTTCGCCGCGCTACTGCTATTCTTGTAATTGCTAGAAAAAGTCACTCTCCTTTTTACTGTTAGGACCGATGCAAGCACCATTTTTTTTATACTTTCTATAGCACATCGCGCACTTTTCCGTCTGATGATTAAATTTTGCTTCTGTAGGCTTTTGCACTTTCGCATAGCGGTCGGCCGCACGTAATGATTTCTAGAACCGGTAAGTACTTGATATCGTCCAAATAGAGAATTAGATGCTCGATGTCTGTCAACTTCCCATTCCCTCGTAAAAGGTAGAAAAAACTCAGTCAATCATCCATCTAACTTAAACTTCGACCCGCTCCTGTTCTGATAATTTACAAACATTTTTCAAACGACAATAGGCCGAGAATTTTTAAACCTCCAAGGGATCTTTAAGTCGTGATCAATTACACATCCGAGCTACGCGTAAACTAACATATCTTGTAGCAACTGTATAATACATGCATACCCCTTCTCTGCGCTACTGCTATTCTTGTAGTTGCTTGAAAAAGTCAGTCGCCCTTTTTACGGGTAGGACCGCTAAAAAGCACCATTCCATACTTTCTTTATAAGTGAAGTACATCGCGCACTTTTTGTCGGGTAATTAAATTTTTGTTTATGTAGGCCTTTACACTTTCGCTTATTTAAACATCTAATACGATTGATTAACCACTTTCGATTATTCTAACGGAGACCACCATACATCCCGCCGCACCGTTCTTTTTGAATCCAACGATCCTATGGGCTTCCACGCACTAACACCTGACGTATCTTTACTACTATTTGTTAAACAAAAACTACCGGCATCGCCATGTTCGTATACGAACGTAAGCAGATGTTTGTGGATATGTACGAGAGTATGTAACCATATACATTAACCAGTCTAAGCTATTTTATTTAGTCCACGAAAACTACTATTTTTCTAAACCATAATTAATAATCGTCTTTATAGGTTCCACATTTCGACCATTTCCCAATGACTGGTGCTACGTACATGGAAACTTTAATTTCTTATTGGAGAGAATTCTTATTCTCCTGCGCACTGCTGCGTAGTTGCATGCCTACCCCTTTTGGAGGTATATGCTCGTTATAGGTTGTAAGACCCTCGGTTTTACTTAACTACAATTCGTGAGACCCCTTTAATCTTTTTAATCGTATCTTTCTCGCCTACAATACAGTAGGACTTAACATTACTACCAACAAATTCTAATACTGGACCCCCATTAAATACGTCTTTAATTTTCCCTACAACTTTTTTTGTTGACAAGTGTTATATTGTATTTATTATACGCAGGGTAGTCACTCTTTTAAGATAAATATATTTTGCTAGGTATCAACTAATATTAAATTTTTCTAGGGACCCCAAATCTGTAAATAGATTTTAAATAGGACCACCCCATACAAAGTTATGCGTTTTAAAGACTCAAATCACTAATTTTTGCTCATCTTTATTTAACACCATTTTTAAATAAAATTAAATAAAAACCCTTAACCACAAAAAATATTTAAATTACTAGATACGTATTTCGACCACTATGTGGTCATCATCAGTAGGAAACCTCTTAAAAAAAAATTAGCTGTTGTTCTGGAACACTTCAGAGGATATTCTCCTCACCACTTAGGCTGAAGTGAACCTTCCCAACCTATAATTTACTATATTGTTGCTTTAAACACTATCGAGGATATTCTCCTCACCCGCAGGCTAGTGTTCTCAACAACAAACAAGTGAATTGTGACATTATAACTTAAATCTACTTAATTTATACTAATTCTAAATCTACTGAAGCGGAACCAGTTTAATCTTGCTTTCTCATTAGTTGTTGACCAATAGGGAAAGCAAAGCAGATGGCGTTATTGACCCTTTATCGGTGTTTAAGAGGGGTCCTTTATGTTTAACAATTTTAATTGATTCATAGTCATTTAAGGAAGAAAACGTTGGTACCGCTTTTAACAATTTAACATTTTCTAGTTTAACGGGGTGGCTGGTTTCAAATATATGTTTGGCGACCTGAGACCTTTCATATTTACCATATTTGAAGTGAGCAATGTGTTCTTTAAATCTTGTTGTTATATTCCTCTTGGTCTGATCAATATATTTTTGAAAACACCCTGGCCCTGCACAACTAATTTCATAAATCCCCGACTTTTGCAATTTTTCCACCTTGTCTTTTGGATTACCTAGCAAATCTTTAATTTTATTAGTATTAGTGAAAGCAATTTTGAAATTACACTGCTTGAATATTTTATCAAGACCCTTTGTGGTTTTGTGAAACGGAAGTTTAACATATTTAACATTATCGTTAGAGGTGGTTGATTGCAAAGTCGTTGATTTACGGATGTTGATCCTATTTTTACACTTTCTAAAAATATTATCTATAATATCAGAAGAGAAACCATTGTAATTCGCTATTTGTTTAATTAGAGCAAATTCCTGATTAAATCTGTTTTTATTTAAAGGGAAATTCAATAATCTATTAATTAAAAAGTTAAATGATGCCAACTTAGGTTGTATGCTATGATTAGAGGAAGACAAAATAAAGCGATTTACATTGGTTTCTTTTCTATAAATGTCAAATTCTAGTTTATTACCATTTCTAATTATTAATGTATCTAAAAAGGGTAATTGTCCTTTATTCTCTAGTTCATACGTAAATTTTATGCTTTGAAATTTTGAATTCATTTCTTTAAGAAAATCATCGACATTTGATTTAGAAGTGTCAAAAACTGCAAAAATATCATCCACGTACCTTAACCATATTCTTGGGAAGTATTTGGAGTTTTCTTTTAACTCGGTTTCAAAACGAGACATAAATAAATTTGCTATGAAAGGTGATAAGCTATTTCCCATTGCTGTGCCTTCATGTTGTTCGTACAACTTGTTGTTGAATTGAAAACAGTTCTGGGACATGTAATGCGAAACAAGCTTGATAAAGTCCTCAACTTTATCATCATCAATATCACTATCTATAAGAACATCCTTTAAATATGTTAAAGTACGTGGTATTGGAACACTAGGGAATAATGAACTGACATCAAATGAAATTAAGATTTCGTTCTCTTCTAATGTGATATTTTTAATTTTATTAATGAACTCTAAAGAGTTTTGTACAGATAAACTATTAAACTTTAAAATCTTAAATTCATTTGACAGCCACCGTGATAAATAGTAAGTCGGTGAGTTGATACCTGAAACTATTGATCTCATCGATTTATTATTTTTGTGAATCTTTGGTAAACAGTAAAGTTTTGGCATTTCGGGATTTGAAATTGTTAATTTTAATTTTAGTGTGGGCGAAATTAGGTTTGGACATTCTTTCAAAACAGACTCTGTTGATTTAATCATTTTATTTAAAGGAACTTCATTTTTACGTTTTTTGACTATTGGTCTGTAAGGACCCTCAGACAGCAAAGTCTCTACTCTATCAACATAGTCTTGTTTATCCAGAATAACCAACCTATTCCTCTTATCAGCCTTTAAATAATAACAATTCTTTTGTTGTAAATCTTTAATAATCAGATGATCTTTCCTTGTTTGTTCTGAGGCATGTCTTGCGCAAGTGCGTAAGTTGTTCGAAAGTTGAATTTTGCACGCGTTTCTAATAAAGGTTTTTGAATTGTCGTCTAATTTTGAAATAGATTTTTCAATGCCAGCAATAATGTCTTCCAAAGGAGTTTTCAAATGATCTACTCCAAATTTTAGGCCTCGATCAAGGAAAGTCAACTCTTCATTATTAAAGATTTTCGACGATTCGTTAACAACTATTGACTCTAATGGAGGTGAAGTAATTTCCAGTTTTTTAGGAGGTACATTGACATTGTGTTTCTTTAAAAGAAACTTCAACTTAGTGTTTTGACTATTAATTTTGTCTAACAATTTATGATTGTTGACTTCAAAAACAATTCTCTGGAAATTACTCCATTCCTGAAAACCGGACTCGGATAAATTGCACGTTAGTGCTAGGTGCGATTTATACGTTTCCAGTTCCAATCTACTAAGCTTACTATACAGATATTTGATTTCCAAATTAAGCCAGTTATCTTTTGCAAAATTTTTAAAACCTTTTTCGCTACCCAAGACATATGCCTTAGCCAACCATCTCCCGAGAAATCTAAAACCGCCGTGTCCCGCGAATACCACGTGAAGATAACACGTATACTCTGTCAACCAGGATAGAAGCCGGAAGGATTTGGAAGGTAGGAGAAGAACTTAAAAATTATGGAATCTTAAAACTAATATATACAATAGATTTACAAAATCCATACAAATATAAACAACTATCTTATATCTTTACACCCCCCATGCGTAGATTGTTGTACTATTAGGAATGATGCACCTTTTGTCATCTTCCCTCGATAAACTAATTTTATTAATAAACTGCGTATGCAAATCGTATTCTTTTACTCCGGGTACATACGCAGGCAAGTACTCGATACCATCCAAATAAAGAATTGGATGCTTGGTGACTGTTAACATCCGCTTCCCTCGTGTACGCCCAGACACATCCCAGCCCATGAGCACCCCTGCGCATGCACACCCCTGCCCATGCGCACCCCTGCGCGTACGCACCCGTGCCCATGCTCGCTGCCCATGCGCACCCCTCTCTGTGCGAGTGCTATTTCGGGGTAACGTCACAGCCTTTTATAAATAAAGAACAATGTTATATACTATTATAAAATGTTTATTCTGACATTATACATAACAAATTTAAAAATATTTAATGCCAAGCATGGAGTCATTTAAACTTAATTTTAATACAAAGTAATACACAGAAGACAGTCCTTTCTTTATGTTTGTTTGCAGTGGTTTTAATTTTATCTAATTTTATTCGCAGCTTAAAATTTAAATCGACACCCAAGTCTTCTATCTCCTTTTCTAACCAATAGTTTGATACATAAAGACCGTCTACGTTTTCGAATTGTAAAATGTACCGAAGTTTGCCTCTATATTTAAAGTCTTTGATTCCATCGACAACCAGATCCATTCCTTCGTGTAATTCTTGCAGCTTGTGACAATCTTTTAATCGCAGCTTTCCCACTATATCCTGCATACGTATCTTGTTAGCTTGATCGACTTTTTCTTGTCGGTATTGGAGGAAATCCTTATTCTCCCACAGACTGTTGCGTAGTTGCATGTTCACCACTTTTGGGAATATATGGTTGTTATAGGTTGTAAGACCCTCGGTTTTAAATGATCCAAAAGGTTCTTTACTAGGCAAATATACAATGTTTAACGGACCCCCTTTGCGTGTGGTGTACGCAAAGATTACGAAACCCGCATTCCTTAGTTCGTCTTTGTTGTCTGCCATTTTGATAAATACGTTTTTAGAATAACCTTTTAAAAAATATACGGATTTAGTACCATCCTTTTCCACAAGGACGCCTACATAACTAAAAGAGTCTTTTTTACTAACCACAAATGCATACAACTTGTAGAAACCAGATGCATCTAAGTCAGTCCATCGACACATAAAATAATCTTTTAATTCTTCCTCATTTTCTCTAATAAGATGTTCTTTGTCTAACACATCTTTGTATTGATCGCGTATTGTCGCAGTGTTTTCCATCTAGTCCAATTTACGCCTTTTTGCATCTATTTCCTCTAATTCCAGTTGTCTTTTCCTTCCACTTACAGCGTATGACATACATAATGGAGCAATTTTCTTTAGTGTAAACGGATAGAGTTTACTACCAATATTTACGCGTTGTCGTACAACCTCTGGGCGAATGTTAGGTGTATTTATCAATCCCAATTCCTAAATGACTATTTCTTTTGGAATTGTAGAATATGGTGTTGCAGATCGTGTAAAATATGTACTACCTGCTTTAATGTAGCACTTGTGTAAGATTTTTATTTTATCTTGGCTATCTTCCTCTACTATCTCCAAATAATTTGCAGGTAAATAGTTAAAACTAAAAGCCGAAAGCACATACTTTATCAATTTTTCCTTTTTCTCTGGTTTTTTGGACAACTTAATTTGCAAGTCCGTCAATTTCTTTGCATTGCCATTCACCCAATACACCTACTGTAGCAGGTTATTATAAACTAAACAGCAGCTATTTTGTAGCTTGTCCGATAGCTTACTCCACATTTTGGCAAGTGGTACCGAGTACATTGGCGCTTTTAGGAAGTATAACTTACTATCTTCCAATAACGTTAAACAGTCTTTTAAGGGATTATACACCCGTTCCGCACTGACATAGCTTCCAATTGCACAATTGTATATTGTCGCTTCCAATCGCGTAATACCATGTTCTTTAGCCAAAGTAGACGCAAATGTTTCCCTTAAATGTACATCTGGACAACGTAAAAAAATCTAGTATATGATTGCCAAGTTGTTTATTAACACCAGGACTTGTTATCTGACACACAAATTTGTTGTATATCTTAATTCTTGCATTGGTTGTTAGCCATGTTAAACAATCAATCCCCGCAGTTTTATTGTTGTCAACTATAATATTACACTTTTCTTCGTATTCTCCCTTATAGCAAAAGTTATGCTTTGTAGTTAAATAATTACACATCTCCATCTTGCTAAATATGCCCACAAAATCTTGGGTTACAGCCATGTCAAAAAGATAGAAATAATCTTTTTCGACTTCGTCTAATATATCTGGTAGTTCCTCCAATAAAATTTCCAACTTAACATCTGCTAGTTCCACTTTGTATGGAACACATATAGGATTTTGGAATTTTTTATTAATGCATTCGAGGTCTTCTTTTCCGATAATTTCTTTTACTCTCTGGCCCATCTTGTTAGTGCTTTCCAGAGAAAACGGAAGCTTAGCTTTAACACCATGCCTAGCGGAAACAAATCGGTTCAACTTTCTTCGTAGATAGCTGTTAAATGCACCACAAATTTCTTTTTTAGGATAAACATCCTTTTGTTTGCAGATGCTTGTTCGGTGTCAGAAAGGTCGCAAATTTTAACCAACATTATATTGTTACAAAAATGGTTCTGTAATTGGTGTGTGTAGTCCTCCAGTCAGCATCTTTCCGCCTTCGACATAACAAATATTACCAATATCTGTCACCAGATTATTGTTGCACATATTTTCTGCCAACAGCCGTAATCCAAATCGCTCATTTGTCGGTTTTACTTTATTCCCAAGAAGTTGAGAAACGTTAATCACCTTGGAGACGCTCATGTTTACCGTTTTAGCTACCGTCAAATACTAAATTGAATACGAAAATTTGTTCTCTTATGTATCCTACAGAGTGGGGCGTATATTACCGAAAATAGTCGAATATGTCGGACACCGCCATATCGCTTACATTCTCTGGTTTAGGAACTGTTTTGTTATCCGACCTAGGTCGGCAGGGTTGCCAAGCCCACCATTTCCTAAAATATGATGTAGAAGTTATTTAAAATTAAATTACTTTATTAGTAAGTATCCTGTAGACAACAAGTTGGTATTTCCTTAGTAATGGTTTAAAGTGTTTTTATTAAGTTTTTGGTTATAGTAGCACTGCATCTTCTACAGCACGACTTGCACACAATTTGTGTGCGTGTGCTATCACCCTTTTGGATGTTTAATATGCACGTGATCCGTATAACATGGAAGACGTTTCCGATGTTTCTAATAACGGCATTCGCACCATCGACGATGCGAACCGGGTGCATGCATTGGCGCTAAATTTATTGGACGAGCAGCAATGATTATGACGTCATTTAGTTCCCCGCTGAATCCTCAACTTCGTTCGGGTGTCTTCGGAAACCTTCGGTTTGCATTCTATAGGGTACATAAAGCAGGTGCGCAAGAGTAAACTCTTTAGTTATAAGTTAGTGCGCTTACAAGTTTAACCAAAGTGCTATAGTGCGGATTTTGTTTTGTACTAAAATGGTATCTGCAAACGTTTTTAAGTGCAACTCTTGCGGTGCTTCCTATACCTGGAAAAATGCTCTCAAACGGCACCAGAACAAATGTCGTGGTGTAACATCGTCTACGGTTAAGCTGATACATCTGTCCGCAGCAAAGTACTTAAACTGTGGGTCTTGCGGTATCGCTTTTACGAGAATGGGCAACTTACAGCGACACAAGGAAAAACAGCACGGTATGTCATTAAGCCGTAAACGTTTAGCCCCGCCAGCTGTTAAAGGGCCTTGTACGAAACAACCACGAATTATGTGTAAAGTATGCGATTTCGAAATGGAAAAGACTACCTATGCCGCACACTTGAGAAGCAACAGACATAAAAATGCATCAGTTACCGCTACTAACGACGATGGTGTAGAAATGTTTAGTACAGCGTTTAACAACCGTATGGCTAGCTATCGCATAAAGAACGCCAGTGTCGACGATGGAGTGTCCGAGTTTCTTTGGAAGCAGAAAGAGCGATTTATTCGATTAATAAATGAAAAAAGAATACAACATACAGCAATTAAAGTCTATTGCGAACTCTACGGCGTTTACACCAAAATGGGGGAAGAGACTACCGATGTGAAATCCTTTAACACAAAAAAATGTGGATATAACGTCTTTTAGTAATCTGGAAAATATGTACGAGGTCTTAAGCGAAACCATGCGAACAAAATCAGAGGAATTTGAAACATGTGGGTCCGGTTGGTCTTTGGAAAAGGTGCTCTATTTAGAAATAAATATTAATAAATATAAGCCGATATGAGAAGTTCTAGGTTGAAAATAAAAAATTGTGAATATGTATTTAGAAATGTGGTTTACTAATTTAAACTGTATTAGTAAAAATTGTTTGTAATAAAAAGTTTTAAGAATTGTTTTTAGATTTTCTTTTAGATATAAGCTGCAGGAAATTTATAATTTAGAGGGTGTGTGTAAAATGCTAAGGGGTGGTTCGATTTTAAATCTATTTAGAGATTCGGATTGTGCATAAAATTCTAGACTAACAAGATGTGCTACACGTATAAAAAAATTTATAAGAACGCTCAAAAGTCGCTACAGGTAAGAAAATCTTAAAATTGGGGTAGCTCTCTGGGGGATGGCGCTATCTAAAAAATTTAAAGAGATTTGTGTAGCTGAGAAAAATCTAATATTAATTGATACCAAACAAAGTACATTTATCTCGTGGGTGGAAGTGTGGAGAAAGATTTATCTCGCAGAGGGTATGTGTGTAATTTGCAGGGCGTGGTCCGATTTCAAATCTGTTTGCAGATTCGAATTCTGCGTAAAATTCTAAACTAACAAGATGTATCGCATGACTAAAAAAATTTATAAGAACGCTCAAAAGTCGCTACAGGTAAGAAATCTTAAAATTGGGGTAGCTCCCTCGGGGGTGATGATATCTAAAAAATTCCTAGAGATCCGGGTAGCCGAGAAAATTCTAATATTAACTGATACCAAACAAGATAGGTTTATCTCGAAAGATGAAAAATGGTTAGTCGAAGAAAACTATTTGGTCCAGAATGTTAGCGGTAAAAAAAATCTTAAAAATAGGTTTATCTCGTGTGTGGAAATGTGGATGCTTGTGGAAATGTGGAGATGAATCTCCTCATTTCCTCCTTATGGGAATTTACATGTAAATTTGGTCCAGATGTGTGTAGAAATGTGGATGCTGGTGGAAATGTGGCGGGAGGATTGCTATATTTACCCTACTGTGGATAATACAGTTATTGGACCGTACTTTTTTGAGAGAACATTCAATGAGAACAGTATCTAAATTTTCTCCAATTTGAATTAATTCGGGCTTTAGCGGTACTACATCTGAATGCAGAAAATCCTGATTCACCTCATCCTAGTATTTGGGTACAGCATGATGGTGCGCCTCCCCACTATGCACGCCCAGTACGGGAATATTTCGACCAAATATTTCCTATGAGGTGGATTGGTAGACGAGGACAAATTGAATGGACCGCTAGGTCTCCCGACTTAACCCCTTTTGGATTATTTCTTCTGTGGTTATTTAAAATCTAAAGTGTATCTGAATAGGCCTCAAAACGTAAACGAGTTAAAGCAGAGAATTCGGAATGAAATTCGCTTAATTTCCCCTCGGATAGTAAACAAAGTTCAACAAGAGTTTGTCTCTAGATTAGGATACTGCCTAGCGACTAACGGACAGCAGTTTGAACATTTAATTTAAATTGGGTTTGTTTTTGTTTTTTATTCAAGTTTTGTTTATTGAATAAAACTGACTTATTATTAAACAAGCAACACGCACTTAACTAACGTACTTTCACTAATTTTATTTGACACTTTACAAACATTTTGTTTGTCAAGGCATCCCCGATAATTGGCACTTTAAGCGAATAAGTTTTTTTTGAATAAAACAGTTATTTATCAACCGATTTAGCATTTTCTGTAAAATTTTATTTCTGCATGAAAAATGCTATTAATTGGGGTATCACAAGGGGTACATTGCTATTTAAAATTTTTAAGTAGGGGATGCTAGCGCTTAGTGGTTGAAGGGTGGGGGGTTAAAAATTATATAATTAAATGACAATTTAAAAATAAAAATCGACGTGTCAGAGCTTTTTATTCAGAAATTGTCAATAATCATTTAATCGAATTTATCCGTTACTTTTGGGAAGCACTGTATATATATATATATTAATACAGAAGAATAATCCACATTTGGAATGCAAATGAATGCTTGATATATATTAATAGTTATTAAGATGAAATGAAAACCCAACTTTGTATTTAAAGTTGAATTACCATTTCAAATCGAACTAGTAATTGAAAACCACTAAAAGAACGGCTACAGCAAGATTTGAACCTGCAACCTCTGATTCTCCGGATCAGTGCTCTAACCAATTGAGCTATCTAGCCTAATTGTTTAGATGATGTTATACTTAATACTACTGAAGCTTGGCCCTTGTTAATGATTTTCAATTACGTCTTGCATTTGAAATTGAATCTAGTTATATACATAATTCATGTACTAATAACTTGATCATCCCATTTTAGCATACATTACGATACAGAATAATCCACATTTGAATCATGAATTTGAATATTAATAGTTATAAGAATGAATAAACCCAACTTTGTATTTTGAATTACATTTCAAATCGAACTAGCTTGATAAACACTAATAGTAGGCTTACAGATGAATTTGAATAACCTCTAGATCTTTGTAGCCTTTTAAGTAGGTTCAATTACGTCATTTCAAATGAACTGTAATTAAAACACTAAGAGGCTTTATCATCGATTTAACTGCAACTCATTAGATATTCCATCTGTAGCCGTTCTTATGTGGTTTTCAATTACTGTTCGATATTGAAATGGTAATTCAACGTATACAAATGGATGATCAAGTTATTATACATAATTATTTAATAACTATTCATATTTCAAATTCGAGTTTGACATTGGCCAATTCAGTGTATTATATAACATATCTAAAATAGGTAATATCAATTAGTTTGAGATATCCGAGAATCGTTGCAAAATTGGTGTACAAGTTTTAGTTGAATTATTCAATACTAGATTCATTAAATGCAAGATGTAATTAACAAATACAAAGTGGTCCAACTTCATTTAAGTATAACTATTAATATAATATATATATTATAAATGAATAATTATCAGTGTGTCCAAATTTCGAGTCTCTACATTGTGATTTCAGTTATTATAAGATAGAAATTGGGTTAAATGGGGAAAGATTTGGAGGAATCCAGGCCAGTTTTGTATCCGTTTACAAAATTGGTGTAAGTTGTCTGGTTTTGGAGATATTCGAAGAAAACTAAAAATGGCGGATTTTGTTTTTGATAATAAAACATGAATCATAAGTCGCACCATCACAAGACTTGCACATTATTAAGACACTTTTCTAAAAGGAGTATTTTAGCATGAACAGAATCATTCGACTGTCTTTTGTTTTCGAGGCAACGCCCACAACTTTTGTTTTTCTTATGGCCGCCATTTTGAATATTAAGTGAATATTATGCGTCTTAAAATTACCTTTATAAAGATATGCCACATGTCTATAAATGTCAAACAAATTCTAAAATTTAGATAAACTTGTGTGTGTTGTAAGTTTTGGTGCCGGTGGTGCTGCATTTTTAATTTAAAAAATGGCACATGTCTACAAGTTTTCGAATGAGGAAAAGTTTGATATGCTAAATACTTATTTACAATCGTTTCGGAACGCTGATACGGCATCCGCCAGATATTTGGAATTGTATCCAGAAAGACGACAACCGCATAAAACATACTTGAGAAAAATTGTAATGAATTTACTGAATTATGGTGCTTTTGAACAGACTAGGGAACAATACGACTTAAACAATAGGGAACGTGTTCTAAGCATTACTGAGGCGGTAACACGAAATCCATCCACATCCGTAAGATCTGTAAGCCGTGAACTTAATATTCTAAAATCAACTGTTCATAATATTTTAAAAAAGGAAAAGTTTCATCCTTATAAACCTACTATTGTCCAAGGCCTCAAAAGAGAAGATTTCGCCAGACGAATGCGTTTTTGTAATTGGTACATCCAAAAATGCGAGGAAGAACCACACTTTCCAGAATTGATAATATGGACAGACGAAACGCGGTTTACCAATTGCGGGGTGTTCAATAAACATAACACGCATCACTGGAGCACTGAAAATCATCATCTGACGGCGTAACGCAAATTTCAAACGAGATATGGATGGATTTAACGTTTGGTGTGGTATCTTAGGTAGTTAATTATGATATAAATATTTTAGTAAATTAACCAATGTAATTAATACTTTTATAGGTAATAATTTGATTGGACCCTTTTATTTTGTCAATAACCTCAATGGCGTCAGATATACGGAATTGTTAAGAGACCAAATAATTCCGGCTATTAGAGGACTTGTACCAAATGATGATGATTTTCGAAAACTATGGTTTCAGCAAGATGGTTGTCCAGCTCACAATTCCCGAGAAGTTAGCGCCCTTTAGCTGAACATTTTGGCCAAAATATTATATGCAATAGTGGACCAATTATGTGGCCGACAAGATCACCAGATCTTACACCACTTGATTTTTATTTATGGGGTTTGCAAAAATGAGGTATATGAGTTTGAACCGCCTCATAATATAAACGAACTGCAGGAAAGAGTCCGTGACATTCTTAACTCAATAAATAGGCGCACGTTAAGCAGAGTTGTACGGAAAGTTTTAATTAATTGTCGAATGTGCCGTGATGCAAACGGACAGCATTTTCAGCATCTACGGGAAGGAATTTAGATGATAGTTTGCTGTTTCGGTCACATTTAATTTTGTTCCCTAAATTAGATAAGATAGGCTACGTTTTATGTTTAAGTTAATTTTAAGATTTATATCCAATACTTTACGAGTTCTACTTAACAAAATGTATGTGGTACTACTACTACTACTACTGTTTGGAAAGTAGAAACCAAACGTTATAGAACATACAAATTTAGTTATTTTTAAAATTTAGGATAATTTTTGCATTTTTTATAGACATGTGGCATATCGTTGAAAAGGTAATTTTAAGGCGCATAACATTCACCTAATATTCAAAATGGCGGCCATAAGAAAAACAAAAGTTGTGGGCGTTTCCTCGAAAACAAAAGACAGTTGAATGATTCTGTTAATGCTAAATACTCCTTTTAGAAAAGTGTCTTAATAATGTGCAAGTCTTGTGATGGTGCGACTTATGATTCATGTTTTATTATCAAAAAACAAAATCCGCCATTTTTAGTTTTCTTCGAATATCTCCAAAACCAGACAACTTACACCAATTTTGTAAACGGATACAAAACTGGCCTGGATTCCTCCAAATATTTCCCCATTTAACCCAATTTCTATCTCTTATAATAACTGAAATCACAATGTAGAGACTCGAAATTTAGACACACTGTATAGTTGATAAGATGAAATAATAACTTAGACTTTTATCAAAGCCCAAATGACCATTTTAAATCGGGCTAGTAATTGAAAAATGGAAAAAAATATAAGGTCTTTGGACAGGACACGAACCTGTATCTTAGTCTTTCTAGGACCATGCGTTACGCCACTGAGACCGATAACGACAATTGGAAAGTTTACAATTCTAAATCGTGTACACAACCATACATCAACCCAACAGTAATGATGAAACTGAAATTAACCTTAAAATGAAAATATAGGAGTACACTCGGCTCATATGCACACAGACAGGTGGATGCGTAAAATCCAGCAACAAAAGCTGAATACTAAAATAACAATTTATCTTGATACGTTATGGCTTTTTCTGTTTAAATCCCAACAAACTACCGCTGCATGACTATTCATAAATTTAATAATATTAGAATAATTATAGACGAGTCTGCAACACACTAGGTCTATCGTGCATGACGTATTAATTCAAAAAGAAACACGGATCTCGTTAACAAAATTTGACAGTTAGGAATTAACCTTTTCCCTAACAAAATTTAAACACAGCCCAAACATCATAACATTTGCACTTTGACATTACGAGTAAATCTAACGAGTATGAAAATCTCTTTTGATATAAATTAGCTTGTACCCTTAAATGAATAATTTATCAGTAACAAAAATGAATGAATTGGCCATCAACAAACTAACACAAAACGAATAAATCGCAAGTAAAATACACTTCTATGAGAAAACAACACGGCACTGCTGGTTATAGCTAAAGATGAATTGCGCGTGATTTAACAATTGTCGATATGACAACAACATCTATTTACAAATGAATGTATTAACCTTTTAGTTTGAACAAAAACAAATAATTATTAATTTAGAAACTAAAAATATTCTTTTACTATTAGATACTTTTGTTAACCACAATCTTAAATGCTTGATAATAAATGATATGTAAGTAATTTTGTATTGATATATACACGTATAAATATAAACATGAATATGGTAGGCGACCAAACTACCTTTTGTGTACATTACTAAAGCCTATTTTAATACAACAAACAGATACAAATATACGAAAATTAGTGATAATAAAACCCTCAAAAACTTATTGTCCGAATTTAATAAGTAGAAATCAACCGGAAGTTATTTTTAAATAAAAGAGCATGTTTGTGTGTTACATCAGTGAAGTCGCGTTGAGCATGAGAGATACCACTGTACAAACCATTGATTTTGACATTTAGTTGACATAGGTAAATGTGCATCACGATGCCGTATAACATTATCCTGCTTACTAAAGTAAGGTTAGTTGCCATCATTCTTTAAAATTACAAACGGTACGAAATAGTAGCATTTGTATTTGACTCATTCCTATCATCATCATCATCATTAGATTTTCAGTCTTGAAACTGGTTAGACGGATACCTTTATTGTTTCGTATTCAGACCTAACCTACACATTTCCCTGAAATTTGCACAGTCTGCTTCTATCACTATCTGATCTAGGTCTACAGCTACCTCCTTTTTCCTATCTCTGCTTGTCATATATCCCATACTATTCCCCAAAAATGCCTTAGAACGTATTCTGCCCGTCTATTTTTTTTCAAAGATATCTTTATTTCCATAGTTCTACAACCTATTTGTTATTAACTTTGTCTGTCCATGCTATCATCCTCATACATCTGAAGCACTACATTTCAAAAGTCTGCTACCATTTTTCTGTCTGCTTTTCCTACTGCCCATATTTCATAGGCATACTGTGCTGTGCTCCACACATATGTTTTCAACAATTTTCTTCTTGTTTCTATGTTTGTTGTCTTTGTTCATAGGCACTGTTCTTTCTTGTTAGGTGCAGTTCGGTCCCCTTCTATTGTTTTACAATTATATACCCTATTTCTCCGATATTCAGTTGTTGGGAAGGGCGGCGGCTCCGTGGCGTAGTTGGTTTGTGTGTGACTACTACGCACAAGGTTCCAGGTTCGAATCCCGACACGGTCCGCTTGAAAAATGTTAGGCAAGCATTTTTACAAAAATACACCCTCATTCCGATGAAAGGTAAAATGGAGGTCCAGTGTGTGAACGTTGTCACGCACGTTAAAGATCTTTACCTTGCTTGGAATAGCAAGGGTTCGGCAAAATTCTAAATGTTCCAAGTAAAAAAAACTCGCTTCCTGGCCAATGTAGTACCTTCGGGTAGAGCATTGGAAAATCACATGAGGTTGCGAAGGGGGGGTAAGCAGCTTGTGACTGCCAAGTTTCCCCAGCACTATTGCCGATTTAATATTTTTCCCAGATATCATTTTGGACAGTCAAAATTAGTTGCAGATATTTCACAACCAATACATGTAGTTGTTTATAGTAATCATCAGATTTATCTGCGCTTATTTTTTCGTCATTAGGTATTCGGTCTCAAAACTGCTTGGACACGTATCTCCACTTATTTATATTCTGAGCTAGCTTACACAGTTCCTGAAATTCCCACACAGCCTATATACAGTTCGGTTCCCTTCTATTGTTTTCTAATTAAATGCCCTATTTCACCGAGATTTAGTAGTATGTGCAGGGGATTAAGCAGCCTGTGGCTGCCAAGGTCCCCAACACTTAAACAATTGCCGAATTAATAGTTTTCCAGTAAATCCTTTCACGCAATTAATATTATTCGAGAATATTGCACACCTAATACCTGTAGTTTCTTATAATAATGATCATGTTTAAGTACAGTTACTTTTTTCGTCATTAGTTTATCCATCTGGGTACCGGTTGGATGCGTACCTTCATTGATATCTATTCTGAGCTAGCCTACACATTTTCCTGAAATTCTTACAACCTACATCTTTTACTATCTGTGTGCAGTAGGCTAACCTGGGTATACCTCTATTTCTCTCTTTTCCCTATCTCTGCTTCTAATATATTCCACACTATTCCCTCATGCCGTAGTATGTGGCCTATCATTCTATCTCTCCTATTTTTTACTGTTTTCAACATATTTCTTTCTTCCTCTACCATTTTTAGTACCTCTTCGTTCTTAACTTTGTATGTGCATAATATCTTCATCATTCGTCTGTAGCACGACATTTCAAAAGCTTCTTCTACCTTTTTCTTGTCCGCTTCCCCTACTGTCCAGGTTTCACAGCCGTACAGTGCTGTGCTCCACACATATGTTTTAAGTAATTTTTTTTTGTTTCTATGTTTATTGTCTTTGAACATAGTAGTTGCTTTTTCTTGTTAAATGTAGCACGACCTTGTGCTAATCTTTGTTTTATATCTTTTGCGCTTTTCCCTTTTCGCGTTATTTAGCTTTCTAGGTAGCAGAAATCCTTAACCTCTTGTAAGCTATCGCTATCTACTTGTATTCTTGCTGTTGGTTTATCTTCATCTCCCTTGCATACTAGAACTTTAGTTTTATTTTTGTTAATTTTCATACCGGATCTCTCTGTTGAAACTGTTTCCATTTCATTAAGAGCAGCTTCTAACTTTTCTTTGCAAGCTGCTAATACCGCTACATCATCTGCAAATTTAATCATATCAATTTTTTGTCCTTGCATAGTAATTTCAAATGCCTTCCTGCATTTGACAGTATTCATTCTTTCTTTAATGTACAAGTTAAAAATTTATGGGGATAGGGTACATCCCTGTCTCACCCCTTTCCTAATGTTTACTTCTCTACGTTCCTGCTCTAATTCTAATACTGCTGTTTGCTCTTTGTATAAGCTATGTACTATTCGTCTATCCCTATAACTCATTCCAATCTTTTTTAGTATTTCGAATATTTTTCCCCATTTTGCATTGTCGAATGCTTCTTCCAGATCTACAAACGCTATATACACGCTTTCCCCTTTTACTATTGTTTTCTCTGTCATTAGTCTCAGAGCTAAAATAGCCTCCCGTGTTCCCCTGTTTTGTCTCAACCCAAATTGATCTTCTCTTTGTATTTGTTCAGCTCATTTTTCCATTCGTCTTTGTACAATTCTAGTTAATATTTTTGACAAGTGTGCTGTCAAACTTATTGTTCGAAAATTTTCACGTTTCTCAGCGCCTTTTTTTTTGGTATAGTTACTATGATGTTATGTTTGAAATCTTTGGGTTTCTCGCCAGTATCATACATATAGCTTACTAGTTGGAAGAGACGTTCTGTTACTGCTTGTCCACCGGCTTTTAGAGTTTCTGCTTGCATCCTATCTGTACCCGGCGCCCTACCATTTTTCAGACCCTTAAATGCTAATTCAAACTCATCTCTAAGTATAGGATATCCCAAGTCATCACTTTCAATGTCTGATTCACGTTCTAATGCTGTTAGTTCCTCTCCTGCATATAAATTCCCTATATATTCTTGCCTATCTATCCACTTTCTCTACATTTTCTATAATGACGTTTCCTCCCGCGTCCTTTATATTTTTGCTATACGGTTTTATATTCCTAAAATTGATTCTAATTAATTTGTATGCTTCATCTGTCGTTCCTATTTCCATCTTAGTTTGTACCTCTTTGCACTATTCATCAATCCATCGTTCTTTAGTTTTCCTGCGTTTGCGAATAATTTCCCATTTTATGGTTTTGTATCTCTGTTTTCCTGATTCATCTGATTTATTTATGTATTTTCGTCTGTTTTCTATTAAATTCAGGTTATCCTTTGTTATCCATGGTTTCTTATTTTCTGCTTGTGTATACCCTCAGAATATCTCTGGCTGCCATGTCTAAGCTGGATTTAATGTCATTCCATTGTTTCTACTTTTCTAGTATCAAATATTTTTTCGATTTCTTTCAACAATTCATTTGACTTTTTTCGAAAAATTTTTTGAATATGTTTATCTTTTAGTTCAAGTGCCTTTTTCCGTTTCTTTTTTTCACATTCTTAAATTTAAGTACGGCCTTTATAATTACGATGTTGTGGTCAGTCACTATATCTGTATCTGGGTAGCTTCTACAGTCTTTTACTTGATTCCTAAACCGTTGTCTAACAAGAATGTAATCTATTTGATTCTTCTTGTCGCAAAATTCT
Source organism: Platerodrilus igneus (assembly GCA_036346225.1). Taxonomy (NCBI): domain Eukaryota; kingdom Metazoa; phylum Arthropoda; class Insecta; order Coleoptera; family Lycidae; genus Platerodrilus; species Platerodrilus igneus. The sequence goes on along the minus strand of JARFIW010000333.1, from coordinate 416,262 downwards.
ATCAACATATTTCTCCTGTCGTTTCTCGTGCCTAAATCAAATAAACCTACTACCGCTCCTTCCGTACCCTCACCTACCACTGTATTAAAATCCCCCTATATCCTTATAATATTAAGATAACTAATATAGAAATGACAAATCATCCTAAAATCCTTTCATTTTACAGTATCACTTTTAATTACTTTAATTTTGCTTCACTTCTAACAATAATAAATAATGGTAAATTACAGCAAACCAATATTTCTTCCAAATAAAATTTAAAATAAGCGTATAAATCTAAGAAACGGCGTTGGTGCTCGTAATCCCACAAATTTCATTAAAGTGGCAATACTCTAAGTGGTAGAATTCTGGTTTGTATGTAATCAGTCTAGAAGGACAATTTAATGCCGACAATTCCGAGAAAATTAGACATTAAAGCGTCTAGACGACCCATATACTGATCATCCAGCAAGTATAAATACTCGATTTTGTGAAATAAAGTTAATGTACGTTAATGTACATGAGTAGCTCAAAAGGTATATAAAATGAGTTTAATGACTTTCATTGCAAAAAGAAATTCTTAGAATTTCTGAATTCTCGTGCAAATACTCTATTAAAAAATTAAATTGCTTAATTTACTATAGCAAAATGCCGAATTTACCGCAAAGTACTTCAGTTTCTAAAGCAAACGATACAATTGATTGTACAATTTGTAATTTCTGCAGATGTTCTATATTGCTATGTTTCACACACAGAACTGGAAGCAGCATTTGACTGCTTGGGTAGCAATTAATAAGCCCGAATCCTAAGCGTTGTCTATTATATTGAAATCGGGAGCACCAATTACGCTGTGGGTAATTGCTTGTAATAGGACTTTGTTTCGTTGTACTTTGTTTCGTACTATAAACTCAATCCTTCTAAATTATGTACTGAATTCTTATATATATATATATATATATATATATATATATATATATATTGCTGTGAATCCTATAAAAAGCCTCGCCAGTTATCTTAACTGTGTTGGTCCATTGACTTTCTTCTGTTAATCGCCTCGGCTGCTCCTCTAGATAACTTACATCCTCAATCATAAAAGAAAAACATTCCTACCACAAACATCAACGTTAACTCTATTTACATCAATATTCACAATACATTAAAATTTCAAAATTAAAACTCAGCATAAATTTCAGTTTTAAAAGAATTTCAAGATTAATTTTTTATCATTTTAATGTGCATCCAGAATTAAAGTCCTTGTAGGATGCCTAATAATTAATATAACAATATATGCAGACCGAGTCTGAGTACAAAGGAGCATCTACCACCCCTTTACGTTAATTAACCAGGTTCGTCTAATTGAGCTCAAAGACATACCCAAATTTTCATCATAATCCCGAACATCAATACTAAATACCCCTTTCTACTTAAACAAGCGAATTTCACGTTAAAATTAAAATTTTATGGTTAGTACAATTTCACTAATGTCCATTTAAAGTAAATCAATTATAAAGTTATTCAACACACACAAAAATATCAAAGTTCAAACAAAATAGTATAATTTACCTGAAGTTTACTGCACTCGTAGCTTCAATGTACATCGTCCCTATTGTTAATTAATTACACCATTCCAACTGGGTTATATTTACAGCTTCTGATTCTCAACGCTTTAAAATTTTCTCCATCACCATTTATTTAAAGTTGTTTCTGGGCTTTTCCAGAACTCATCTGTGTATATCTGACCCTTGTTTTGTGGATCCAGACACATTTATGAACCATTTAATCATTAACACCCCGAAAAATAGCAAAGAAATTCATACTTCTTTCACCAATATACGCCAAAACTGCCTACTTTTGGTGTATTCATTTGTCGTTGTAAATTTTACTAATTGGTACAGTGATACTAAATTTTATTACCTTGTATCTAAGTGCACTCAAGTACATTCATGTTAGCACGTAAATAACAAACTGTTTTAAATCACCAAAATATACGAGCAAACTTTAAATTATTCTATCAAACTAAAATGCACTGTTTAACGTATTGAATCAAGTCGCGGATGTAAGAGAGCTTGTTCATATTCACCTGGGTATATATAGAAGTTAGCCTGTCTGTCGGTCGAGTCCCCAAAATGGACAATTCTAAAGAATTTTGCTTGCTATGTTCCCATTCCGTAGCTAGCGCGTCGGTTTTTACGAATTTTGTACTCGCCCCAGTTAAATCTCAGAAATTTCAACACGGCACGCAACGTCTGGAAATTACTAATTAAATTTTATACAGAAATCGTTGTTTCTACCTCTGATATTTGCATCCTACTTTCAACCAATCGTGACTCTCGTGACGTTGCTTAAATCACGCCTTTTACTATATGTGTCTCGGTCTTGTGCATATTATCTGTCTCTGTCTACTCTGTTCTTATTGATGCAAATTGATATTCTTTATTATCGATTATTTTAGTCCATGTGGACTTGAAATAACCCACCTTTAGCATTTCTCGTAACTATTATGCGACGGTTTCTCCAAGATTCTCTGAACCATTAATTATCTGCAAAATTTACGCCGAATGAGCTTTTTAAACTACGCAGGTGTTCAAACATACTATTAATTCTCAGAGCTTTATTTTCTGGTATTTTAATCTTGGATTTTTACAGGCTTTTATGCTTATTATTAATAATGGTTTAATTAACTCCAATTAAAATTGACTTCTATCCTTTCATTTTTAGCGAATACAAATTAAATATTAATTATTATGTGTACACTTTGTTTAATACCGGTTACTTAAAATAGGGTTAATTAATATAAATTTTGCACGTAATTTCCATTTGTTTCTTTATTAGGAATAATTAAATTACACGTAGAGCTTTTAATACTGTTTCTTTTGATATAAAGCGTCTTGTACATGATTTAAATCTCTTATTTTTACTGAAACTAATAAATTTTTATGCTTCACGGTTTTAATAACGCGTATTATCTAATAATATTCATTATACACGGTGATTAGAATTATTTGATGTGATTATTTAATTTTCTACCCTGGTCTAAATATGAGTAATATATATATATATATATATATATATATATATATATATTATATATTGCTGTGATCCGTTCCCAGCGCCTACGATGGTCTATCATAAAATGCTGTGTTAACCTCTTTTTATTAATCAAGCACTTGTAAAATGTTAAGTTATAGATCTCGTTGCCTCAACTAGCTGATTCAATTAAATAAAGCAATTCTACAATACACAACATAATGATTAAATATTTACAACCTTTTTAAAACCTTCCCCTTTTTCAGAATATTTACATATGCCAGATTTAAGAAATTGAAGCCATCAAAACGAGCCTTTTGTTATATTTAGAGACCTTTTGAAACGTTTCAAGATGCCTATTGCCTTTCATAAGTTTATCAAAGAAAACCCCGGTTTTGTTGACTCTTACATTATTTAAAAATTACTGAATTAAACAGTTTACAGAAATAAATTATAACAAAATATCTAACCTGGTGTGGTTTAGAAGTTTCTCTGCATCCTTAAGAGTTTTCGTGTCCAGTCTGAATGTTTAAAGTCGACATCAAAACCAAAATACTATCCCAATCGTTATTTAAAATCCCATAAGTTAATCCAATAAAAGGTTTTCCATCTCCGTAATTAACAAAAACAGTAATAGAACATTATCTCAGTGATTATTAAAATTAATTTAACAGGAGGTAATCTCCAGAGTCATTTCCAGAACAGTCTCCAGAGCCCTGTTTTATTTATTTTAGAAGTTGTATAATTAATTCTGGTTTACTTACGTCTATAATAGATCGGCACAATTTACACAATTTTTACACTTTTATAAAATGCTTTTCACTTTACATTCGTTTAACCGGTTACGTGAATAATTTAGCACTTTAAAGTATCGTGACAGCCCAGTTTAAAATGTATACTCACTCCTTGCTCAATTGTTATCGTATTTATAGGCCTCGCCCCTCTGTTTGCTATCTGTCGTGTTTACGTGTTGGGCGACACCATTTGTCTTATTTCTTGCGTACTTCGGAAATTTTACCAATTGAATAGTTTAAATACTTGGAAGAACGCTCAAGTTGTCACGTATTTATTTACATAACATTACATTTAATTTAGAAATTCCAGGAATCTTCATTCACTAAATCACGTATCATCGTTATTTGCTTATTCTAATCTAAACAGAAATAAATTTGGCGTTTGTTTATTTCCTAGTTAACTTGGATTTTTCAACAAATGTATTACTTTCTGTCACGTACGATTTATTCAAATAATGCATAATTTTGCCTGCGTATATGATGATATATTCAACGCACTTGCTGAATATTTATCTAGCCAATTCATATAGGTTTTCCGTTGATTTAATTTTGATGTATTTCGTTACATTTTTAAATCTTATCTTTGCTCGTAGCTACTCTTGGATATGCGTTTAAACTTTTGTACTGTTATATACAGTGTGCGCTCAACTAACAATATGTATAGTAACCTATTTACTCCTATAATATCTGTAATTATGTGCTTTTGGTATTTGGAAGTTTCTTTTGTTTACTCTACGACCTCTATGACTTCACCTATCCCTAAACTACCCTATAATTATAGCAATATATATTATCTTTCTCTGAAGTCATTTTTTCATAGATGGTGCAATAAATGACACCTGCATTTTTAAAAGGTTACATTCTTTGAACTTATCAGCATAATAAAGCAGGGCTTCATAGAAAATAGTTTTCAACCGTCAGTTGATTCGAATAACAGGCCAACAAAGTTCTTAAAGAGCAGGGGAGATGCACGATTGGTAATATGCTACAGATAGAGACGGATATAAAAGCATTGGTATTCGAAGCGCACGTACTGATTCACGTGGGCTGATGAGAAGCTGTCAGCAATATCGATTTTCTACAACTCAAGTGGGGTTTGGAACGCGACAGCAAATATGCATAAAACAGAGATAAAAATAGCACAAGCGGGGTTTTATGTTGATACAGAATAGTATCATTGGTAGGGAACGGATAGTTTTTCAAACGTACTAACATGCGACAGGTGGGAGCGATTTTTGGATCATACGGCGCGTCCACGAGGTGAATTTCTGGAATCTTGAAGTCGGTTATATCAAAATTTGCAGAATTGTTATTAGAAAATAAGTTTTTCGCGTGAAGCGTGGCCTAGAGGTGGCATTTTGAAAAATATAAATACTCTAGGAAAAGTAGGAAGGCTCTCTTTGCATTCTCATCGTTTTATACTACGTTACAACGATAGACCGACGTTTTAGTAGAGTCCTTGTAAGTATAAAAAATATTCATAATACAGTAAATGTAGTACTAGCACTTATAACTTGGTAGTTGGTGCCTTATAGTTATTAACGTGAGTAGTGTCGAGTGAATTAAATTAACCGAGGTCCAACTAATACCATACCAAGCTAGTAAATCAATAAACAAAAGTATAATATACGTGAGTTTGTATGCTGTTATGGAATGGTATTTAGAAGCAAGGCGCTTGGCGAATACTGGGGTTATCATCTATCAATATGTGGAGTATTAGAGCGCTTAGTCACGAAGTCAAGGTATTTTGGTGAGCATCGTCGAAGGGATGGAGGCCTGAAGCATTCTCCAGATAACTTATTTGAAATTTCTGTTATCTAATAAACTTTTGGTATTATTTGGTGATATGTGAGTGAATATTGGGGTTATTTATGGTTATATAACGTATCGGAAAAGATACGTGTGCTGCACAATTATTGGGGTTATTTAAAATATTGAAAAAGGGTGTATGTAAAACATACTAAATTTCATTATGAATATAAATTGGATTACTAAGGGTACACGGGTCTAGTAGTTTTGTATTAATTTGATGCAAAGTAAAAGGCATACATTAATAAACTGGGTTATTATGAGCTCACCATACTCCAGTGTGCAATAAATTTAGGGTATAATTTGGGGCCCAGCTACACATATTGTATTAAACGTGTTTGCAAATAATAATTTAAAACAAGGACTTTAAAACATATCACTTATTGAGTTGTAATTAGTGTACCAAATTGTTTATACCTGTGAATAATTTGGCTGTATATAGCGGTAAATAAAAGATTGTATGATTGTTGTATTATTTGGTGATTTTATTGAATGGTGTGCGAGTGGGAAGGAAGAATGATTGTAAATTTATATCCGAGAAGAGGCACAGCTGAGCTAGCCAGGGAAGCTGCTGAAGATTCTTGAAGCAGAAAGTAACGGGTAAGAAATTTTTTGTTTGAATTTTTTTATTAGTGAAAAGTATTTGATGACACTCGCGATTCTAAAACTTTAATCCACGGATCCACGGCACTCTTATGACGGCCCAACGTTGGGGCTAGAATGGTTTTTTGGGAGATCCAGAGACTGTCCCCACGATCCACAGCAATATATATATATATATATATATATATATATATATATATCTGTGAAACCTACCAAATCCGTAAACTACGTTTTATAATCGAGCCTCACTTTTGGGCGTCAAGAATGCTGTGAAACCACCAAAAAGCTATTCATTACCTTAACTGTGTTGGTCCATTGACTTTCTTCTGTTAATCGCCTCGGCTGCTCCTCTAGATAACTTTCATCCTCAATCATAAAAAAAAAACAAACACATTCCTATCACAAACATCAACGTTAACTCTATTTACATCAATATTCGCAATACACTAAAATTTCAAAATTAAAATTCAGCATAAATTTCAGTATCAGAAAATTTCAAGATTAGATTTGTTATCATTTTAAAGTGCATCCAGAATTAAAATCCTTGTAGGATGCCTACTAATTACTATAACAATATATGCAGACCGGAGTCTGAGTACAAAGGGAGCATCTACCACCCCTTTACGTTAATTAACCAGGTTCGTCTAATTGAGCTCAAAGACATACCCATATTTTCATCATAATCCAGAACATCAATACTAAATACCCCTTTCTACTTAAACAAGCAAATTTCACCTTAAAATTAAAATATTATTGTTAGTACAATTTCACTACTGTCCATTTTAAGTAAATCAATTATAAAGTTATTCAACACACACCAAAATATCAAAGTTCGAACAAAATAGTATAATTTACCTGAAGGTTACTGCACTCGTAGCTTCAATGTACATCGTCCCTTTGTTAATCACACCATTCCAACTGGGTTATATTTACGGCTTCTGATTCTCAACGCTTTTAAAATTTTCTCCATCCCCATTTATTTAAAGTTGTTTCAGGGCTTTTCCGGAACTCATCTGTGTATATCTGAACCTAGTTTTGTGGATCCAGTCATGTTTATGAACCATTTAATTATTAACACCCCCGAAAAATAGCAAACAAATGCATGCTTCTTTCACCAATATACGCCAAAACTGCCTACTTTTGTGTATTCATTCGTCGGTGCAAATTTTGACTAATTAGTACAGTGATACTAACTTTATTACCTTGTATCTTCTTTTCTAAGTGCACTAAAGTACATTCATTGTAGCACGTAAAGAACAAGCTGTTTTACATCACAAAAATATTCGAGCAAACTGTTTAAAATTATTTAATCAAAACCGGAAAACTAAAAAGCACTGTTTAACGCGTTGAATCAAGTCGAAGATCTAAGAGAGCTTGTTCATATTCCCCTGGGTATATATAGAGGTTAGCCTGTCTGTCGGTCGAATCCCCAAAACGGACAATTCTAAAGAATTTCGCCTGCTCTGTTCCCATTCCGCAGCCCGGCATGCGATTTTTACGAATTTTGCACTCGCACCAGTTAAATCTCAGAAATTCTCACACGGCACGCAAACATGTCCGAGAATAACTAATTAAATTTTATACAGAAATTGTTGTTTCTACCTCTCATATGTGCATCTTATTTTCAACCAATCATGACCCTCGTGACGTTGCTCATATCACGTTTTTAATTATTAGTGTCTTTGTCTTACGCACATTGTCCGTCTCTATCTAACCTGTTCTTATTGGTGCAAATTGATATTCTTTATTATTGATTATTTCAGTTCACATGGACTGTTATCTGGGTTAAATAACCCCGTATCTAGTCTTCCCGTTAATATAAGCGACGGTTTCTCCGACATTCTCTGAAACCATTTATTATCTACAAATTTTACGCGGAACAAGCTTTTTTTAAAAATACGCAGGTGTTCAAACATAATACTTCTAAATAACACCTCTACGATTTGCATTTTATTGGGTTTTACAAGTTTTATGCTTATTATTAATAATGGTTCAATTAACTCCAACTAAAATTGACTTCTACCCTTTTATTTTTAGTGACTCTAATCAAATATTAATTATTATCTGTACATTTTGTTTAATACCGGTTACTTGAAATAGAGTTAATTAATATAAATTTTGCACGTAATTTCTCTTTGTTTCTTTACTAGGAATAATTAAATTACACGCAGAGCTTTTTAATACTGCTTCTTTTGATCTAAAGCGTCTTGTACATGATTTAAATCTCTTATGTTTAATGAAACGACTGACTTTTTATGCTTCACGGTTTTAATAAAGCGTACCTCTTCCCAAAGCTTCTACACGGTGATTAAAATTATTTGATGTGATTATTTAATTTTCTACCCTGGTCTAAATATGAGTATTTCCCCCCTATTTGAATACAAATAATCCCACTTATTTGAATTCAAATATAAATTATTTAAACCGCAACCAAAATTTACAAAAAAATTGCCTATCTCTCTCTGCCCTTATCTATCTAACTTACCTACCTTATCCAATCCCAAAAAAAATATTTACACCTATCCTATATCCCTATCCTATTCCTAACTCTCACCTAATTCTCTAAACTGAAATTATCCCTAACTTCATCCTACTTATTTATCTAATCCTATATACATCCTATATACCTATCCTATTCCTAACTTTTAACTAATCTTCCCTATACTTCACTTCCCCCTACCTAATCCTATATACCTATCCTATTCTTATTCTATTCTTAACTCTCCACTAATCTTATATGAAATATCTATACTTAACCTATCTTATTTTCTTCCTACATTTCCTCTTTATTCTCATCCTATATACCTAGCTTTATTTTCTATACACACCTACTTCTACTCTTCTATATACACCTATTCTATCCCTATCCTATTTAAATTTTACTCTATTATACACCTATTTCTCCTGTGGTGCTGGTTCTCCGGTATAAGGGAATAGTAGGTTGACGTGAAACCGTCCCCTCTCATTTCCCGTACCTACTTCCCTTAATAAATACGTGCATTCCCCTACTACTTCACCTATCTCAAAAGGTCCCTCATATGGCAAGTGTAGTTTAGCACATGTCATCCTATCTCTCTTCCCTACTCTCAAGCTTTTTACTACTACTTGGTCTCCCACTTTAAATTTTACTCTCTTTCTAATTCTCGCGTTCATCTTCCTTGTATATTTTTCAGCTCTCTTCCTTAACCTCTCCCTCACATCTACCAAAAGTTGTTGAAATTCATCGTCCCTAGGCACAATTTGCCATGGTCTTTCGGGATACAGCATAATGGGACTGGTTTCTGTCACGGTACTAGGGGTTTCATTGATAAAAGATTCAACCTTGGACAAATTGTCCTCCCATAAACGATGATTCCTATGTGAAGCCAAACGCAAGAACTTAACCGTGTCTTGAATATATCGCTCAGCTGGATTAGCTTGAGGATGCCTTATGCTACAAAACACCACTTTAATGTTTTGCCTCTCCCAATAATCCCTAAATCTTTGATTATTAAAATAAGTAGCATTGTCTGCTAATACTCGTTTAAAAGTTCCTACTTCCCTACAAAATTGTTCCAATTTCTTGTTTGTTCCGACTGTATTACAATCCCGAGTGGGATATAATTTGGTAAATTTTGAAAACACATCCGTCACAATCAGCACATGTTTGTGTCCTTTGTACTTCGGACTAGATTACTCAAATAATCAATAGCAACTAAGTCCAGGGGATTTTGTACGTGTATACTTTGTACCACATCTTGACTCGTACTATTTTTGTACTTTCCTAAAGTACATAAGTGACAAGTGTTGATGACTGACTTTACTAACCCTAAGTCTTTAGTTGAAAAAACGTTTCCTTAAAAATTAACCATGTCTTTCGGATCTCTATGTGACCATATCTTAAATGCAGATCTTTGATAATTAATTTTGCTTGTACCCTATCCACTACATACACTTCCAGGTCTTGAATTTTTTTACACAAAAATCCGTTTATTATATGGAAGTTTTTAAATCCCGGTTCGTTTTCTAACTTCGTTCTAATAATCTGTAACTCCTCACTCTGCCTCTGGTTCCTCAAGATCTCCTCTTCTCCATATACTGAATCGTTTTGTAGTAGACTGTTCATGGCAATCATGATGTCACACGGTCTTTTGTTATCTTTGTCTCGGTTTCTACTAAACGCGTCTGCTATAAAATTGTTTTCTCCCTTAATATATTTAATCTCAAAGTCAAACTCCTGTAGTAACAACCCCCATCGATATACTCGATTGTTAGAAAATCTTGTATTCATCAACGCACACAACGCCGAATGATCCGTTTCGATTACAAAATGTCTTCCAATCAAAAAAATTTTTAACTTTGTAACCCCAAACACTACTGCAGCCATCTCCTTTTCACTAATCGTGTAATTTACTTCATGCGGCTTCAGTGTGCGTGAAACAAAAGATATGGGCACCTCTTCCCCCTCTTGTACTTGGTACAACTCTGCTGCTAAAGCACTATCCGATGCATCCGTCCTCAGTACGAAACCTACATTAAACCTGGGATGCCTCAAAATTAGTTGGTCGTGAAATTGTTCCAACAGTGTTAGATATGCTGCCTCTTGACTTTCCGTCCAACTCCATCTTACTCCCTTCTTCAGAAGTTTAAACAATGGACCCGCTTTTTCAGCAAATCCCGGTACAAACTTTTTATAAAAGTTAAGGACCCCCAAAAAAGCTCTTAATTTCCTAATGTTATTAGGTCTCGGATATGTCAAAAGTTCGGACAATCTTTCTTTATCGATACACATACCTTGAGTGTTCACCACATACCCCAGAAATTTAACAGTCTTTGAAAAAAATTCACATTTTTCTATATTCAGCCTCAATCCTGCTAATTTAAGTTCTAATAATATCCGTTCTAAATGAAAGTAATGTTGTTCCTCAGTTTCACTAAAAATTAAAATATCATCTACATAGTGTATGCAGAATTGCTCATATGCTCCTAAAATTGCTTGCATTGCCTTAATTAATGCTGCACTTGACGTTGACAAACCATACGGTACTACCTTAAAATTATAGATTTTTCCCTCTACGGAAAATCCTGTGTACCTTCTAGAATCTTTGTGTAATGGAATCAGCCAGAATGAATTCCTTAAATCTAATTTACTAAAAATAAACTTGCCACTTAATCTCGTCAAAAGTGTGTCCATGGATGGTGGACAATGGAATTGCGGTTTGGTCCGTTGATTAATTTTTCGTGCATCTAAACATAAACGAATGCTATCATCCTTTTCTTAACTACCACCAACGGATTTATGAAATGAGTGTTTGATACCTCTATTATGCCATCTTCCAACATTTTATTTAATTCTGCCTTCACCTGCTCCCGATATGCTGCTGGAATAAGATAAACCTTTGCGTTGAACGGTTCTGAATTATCCACTTCAATATGTGCTCATAGCCTAACGCTGTGCTTGCTTCTACCCCACTAATTCTGCATGTTTTGTAATAAAGCTTGAACCTCTACTCTCCTATCCTCTGGACATCTTATCGTGTTGATCTGTTTACCTTCATCATCTTCTACCTCTACTACATTAATACTCAACCCTGTGTCATCCTCTGTGACTTCATAACTGCCCTTCCATGGCACTACCCTATCCTTAATCCTTACTACCTTCCTTTCCATATCTATCAAAACCCCTAACTGCATCATACAGTCAACACCTAAAATGCTCTGAAACTTCAGTCCAGGTACAATTACAAACTCCTGTTCACAGCTTAAATCTCCTATATCTATCTTAAGCACCACAACACTATTTACTACAGCAAACTTCTTTTTATTTGGAGCTACTAAATGGCTACGCTTTATAGGCATAATTCTATCACAAACCTTATCCCTAATTTTGCTGACGAATTCCTCCGATATTAAACTCGCCTCTGCCCCTGTATCAAGTAATACTTCTACATTATTCTCAAAAATTCCTATATTAATAATTGGCAAACATAATTTTTCCTTAGTTTCTGGCCCTACCTCCTCCTCAATTTTGAAAAATTCACGTGGATGTTCATATACATTTACACTGAAATCTAGTGGTCTGTCGCGTTCTAAAAATCCTGTCCAGGTCTGTTTTCCCTACTTGGTCCTGGTCTAGCCGTCACCTCAGCGTATGTCCTAGGCGTTTCCACTCGTTCCGTGTCTGTATTAGCAGTCCCCCTCATGTCCGGTGAACTATTCCTTCTGGTAGGTTCCGGTCTCGGTGCAGGTCCCCTTCCTAAACTATTACTTCTAACGTATGGTCGTCTCTGTTCCCAATTCTGTCGCTGGTATCCGTAACCATTCCCCCTTCTAGCATAGTTGTCCTGTCTATTGTCAAACCTAACTGTGTTGATCTGTCTTTCCCTATTATCCCGAGGTCGTCCACTACTTACGTCGTCGTACCTCTGCAAGTATTCTAAAAATATTTCTCTGTCCACTATGTTCTGTAGTGCTACGTGTTGTCTTACTTCTACCTCGAAGTGTCGTGATAAATACTTAATAATTTGTCGGTCCGTCAGTAGTGGGTTCAGTTGCTTTGCTATGCTATACTTGCGTATAGCATATTGCTCCTACTTCCTGAAAATTCTCCTTAAATTTCCTGTGATTAAGTCGTCTCGTACCTGGTCTTGTCTGTGGTCACTCCAGTAGTGCTTTAAAAACCTGTCTTCAAAGTCCGTGTAGGTGTCTATGTCCTGTCCTACTAAATTGTACCATGCTTCCGCGTTGTCTTTTAATAAAGCCTTTATCGTATTCAGTTTCGTCTGTTCGTCAAATAAATTTCCCACTAGATTTCTTACACTATTAATAAAAATTTGTGGATTTACACTGTTATCGCCATAAAACTTCATGTGTTGGTCCAATGATACGCCACCTGTATAAAATCTGGGACCATCCCCCGTTAAACTTGACATGTTGTATTTAATACTACTAACTTCGCGTTCTACCCTGCCTAACTGATCCCTACATGAGTCCGTTACTTCAGTCATTTTTACATTAATCTCTTCTTCACAAAAAATGCGTACTTCGGACCTTAAATGTCCCATTTCCTGTCGAAGACCTGTAATATCACGCTCATTTTTTTCAACACTATTTTCTACTTCCCCCAGTTTCACGGTAAGACTATTTTTAAACTCTGTAAATTCTTGAGTCGATTGCTCAATTTTCCCGCTTATCTGCTCTAATTTTCTATTGGATTCTACGTTCATCCTCTCTAGCATTCTCATTATCATCTCGTTTCCTTGATCCCCTGATTCCGTCCTCGACTGATCTCTACTGCCTCCAGCTTCTTCCATTTTCGAATTTTTCCCACACAATGCACTATCGTCACTTCCAATTTCCACTCCTTGACTCCTTAACCACTCTTTTCTCTGCATACGTTCTAATCACTCACACACTCTAAAATACTCTTAAATTTATACACAAACAGAAACTCTCTCTCTCAGATCGCCAGTTTCCTGGAATAAAATCACAAAAATTTTATTTGGAACTCGAGCCTCACTTTTGGGTCGCCAAAGAATGCTGTGAAACCTACAAAATCCGTGAACTACGCTTTATAATCGAGCCTCACTTTTGGGCGTCAAGAATGCTGTGAAACCACCAAAAAGCTATTCATTACCTTAACTGTGTTGGTCCATTGACTTTCTTCTGTTAATCGCCTCGGCTGCTCCTCTAGATAACTTTCATCCTCAATCATAAAAAAAAACAAACACATTCCTATCACAAACATCAACGTTAACTCTATTTACATCAATATTTACAATACATTAAAATTTCAAAATTAAAATTCAGCATAAATTTCAGTATCAGAAAATTTCAAGATTAGATTTGTTATCATTTTAAAGTGCATCCAGAATTAAAGTCCTTGTAGGATGCCTACTAATTACTATAACAATATATGCAGACCTGAGTCTGAGTACAAAGGGAGCATCTACCACCCCTTTACGTTAATTAACCAGGTTCGTCTAATTGAGCTCAAAGACATACCCATATTTTCATCATAATCCAGAACATCAATACTAAATACCCCTTTCTACTTAAACAAGCAGTTTTCACCTTAAAATTAAAATATTATTGTTAGTACAATTTCACGACTGTCCATTTTAAGTAAATCAATTATAAAGTTATTCAACACACACCAAAATATCAAAGTTCGAACAAAATAGTATAATTTACCTGCAGGTTACTGCACTCGTAGCTTCAATGTACATCGTCCCTTTGTTAATCACACCATTCCAACGGGGTTATATTTACGGCTTCTGATTCTCAACGCTTTTAAAATTTTCTCCATCCCCATTTATTTAAAGTTGTTTCAGGGCTTTTCCGGAACTCATCTGTGTATATCTAAACCTAGTTTTGTGGATCCAGTCATGTTTATGAACCATTTAATTATTAACACCATCGAAAAATAGCAAAGAAATTCATGCTTCTTTCACCAATATACGCCAAAACTGCCTACTTTTGTGTATTCATTCGTCGGTGCAAATTTTGACTAATTAGTACAGTGATACTAACTTTATTACCTTGTATCTTCTTTTCTAAGTGCACTAAAGTACATTCATTGTAGCACGTAAAGAACAAGCTGTTTTACATCACAAAAATATTCGAGCAAACTGTTTAAAATTATTTAATCAAAACCGGAAAACTAAAAAGCACTGTTTAACGCGTTGAATCAAGTCGAAGATCTAAGAGAGCTTGTTCATATTCCCCTGGGTATATATAGAGGTTAGCCTGTCTGTCGGTCGAGTCCCCAAAACGGACAATTCTAAAGAATTTCGCCTGCTCTGTTCCCATTCCGCAGCCCGGCATGCGATTTTTACGAATTTTGCACTCGCACCAGTTAAATCTCAGAAATTCTCACACGACACGCAAACATGTCCGAGAATAACTAATTAAATTTTATACAGAAATTGTTGTTTCTACCTCTCATATGTGCATCTTATTTTCAACCAATCATGACCCTCGTGACGTTGCTCATATCACGCCTTTAATTATTAGTGTCTTTGTCTTACGCACATTGTCCGTCTCTATCTAACCTGTTCTTATTGGTGCAAATTGATATTCTTTATTATTGATTATTTCAGTCCACATGGACTGTTATCTGGGTTAAATAACCCCGTATCTAGTCTTCCCGTTAATATAAGCGACGGTTTCTTCGACATTCTCTGAAACCATTTATTATCTACAAATTTTACGCGGAACAAGCTTTTTTTTTAAAAATACGCAGGTGTTCAAACATAATACTTCTAAATAACACCTCTACGATTTGCATTTTATTGGGTTTTTACAAGTTTTTATGCTTATTATTAATAATGGTTCAATTAACTCCAACTAAAATTGACTTCTACCTTTTTATTTTTTAGTGACTCCTAATCAAATATTAATTATTATCTGTACATTTTGTTTAATACCGGTTACTTGAAATAGAGTTAATTAATATAAATTTTGCACGTAATTTCTCTTTGTTTCTTTACTAGGAATAATTAAATTACACGCAGAGCTTTTTAATACTGCTTCTTTTGATCTAAAGCGTCTTGTACATGATTTAAATCTCTTATGTTTAATGAAACGACTGACTTTTTATGCTTCACGGTTTTAATAAAGCGTACCTCTTCCCAAAGCTTCTACACGGTGATTAAAATTATTTGATGTGATTATTTAATTTTCTACCCTGGTCTAAATATGAGTAATATATATATAGCCGTGGAATCGGGGATTAAGCTTTGAACCAATGAGCCCCAGCGTTGGGACGTCATAAAATTGCCGTGGAACTTTCTTCTAAAATCTCGCCCCGCTTGGGCCATATGAAATTTAAAAAAAAATAGATAACAAATTTTTTACCCTGCCTTTTCGACGCCTTTGTATTTCTCTGCTTACCCTGGCTAGCTCAGCAATCGGCTCCTTCTGAAATACCTACCATTTTAACTACATTCCTCTCTTACACACACACACCGTCGAATGAAATTACCAAAATAATACAACAACCATACAACCTTTTATTTACACATATTAACAGGTAAAATATTTACACCTTAGTACAGACGGTTTGTTACAATTGTTACCAGCTCAATTATTAAACACTTTAAAGTCCTTGGTTTTTAATATCTTTTAACAACTTCTATATGATACGAGTAGATGGGCCCCACATGCAGCCCTAGTTTTTAAGAATCAAAATTAATTGTCCTGCACATGTACTTTTTTAAACAAGTTATATGGTACTAAATACGCCACCAATAAGTCAAAACACACAAACACACAAAAAATATCAACACAAATGTTTATACAGAAACAGAAATTTAAGTTTCGTTACCTGGAGTCGCCTTCGTTCTTCGTCACCACTGAAGATGGTTACCAGAAACCCTCGTCGATGTGTCCAATTACTAAGATGATGCCTGGATTCACAGATCCCCACTATCCAAATCTCCGCTACCACTACTGTTCTTCTGCCTAGATATTAGCTTTGTTTCAAACGTAACATTCCATACCAAATATATGACATGATGCATACAAATTACAATTAAGGCTTTGCTTAACCCAAATATCATCCGTGCATTTAATCGAATAGTAGTACTAACGGCATCTTTTATCTAAACAAAAGCACCAACTCGTGCAATATTACTTTTACAACCTTTTGCGGTCCGTTACAGCTTTTATAATTTCTAAACAGGATGTAATATGCAACTTTACAGAACACACAATAATTAATAACCGTAAGAGCATTTACTACTATTACGGTGTAGATCTAAGCCCGGTCTCAGATCTAAATGGAAAAAGCTTTAATATTTTTCTCCGTGAATTTATATCATTTTCAAAACCCCCCGGTGGAACCTATTTCACTTGAAAAGCTTATTTTCGAAACTGCTTCTTAAAATTTTGAACGTAACAAACACCGACTTTTCCAAAGTCCCACTTTCGTCGTGCTGTTACATAGAATTTTGTTTACCACCTTAACGAACGTTCTCTTCTTGAAAATTGCTGGCCATCGACCAATGATGGAATTTTCCCTTGTCACAGCGCTCCACCTATTTGCTATCTATCTCCGTTCCACGCATGTTTGTTGTCTGCTTTAGAACCCCTCTTAAGTTAGAGAAAATCGATATCGTAGTCGTCCTACACAGTTGTCCGTGTATTTCGTACGTGACTTGTACCCAACGCTTTCTTTACCTGCTTCTCTGTCTGTCTTACATTATCGATCGTTTATTCCACTCACTCTTCAAGGCATTTGTTATTTAAAACAGTTGGTCAAACCAACCGTTGCAAACAATTTCATAGGTATTCTGTCTTAACGTTTATTTAAGTTCTTTGAACGTGACATTTAATCAACAGGTGTTTCTTGAAACAACCGACCGTTTAAAATAACAATTCTCGTTTTTTTCCCTTCTTAGTACTTGTATAAACAAACGTTGGTTTTTAAAATGGAAACATTTACGTTTAAAATTATTGATTTTCTATGCATGTAAGCTCCCCTTTTGCTTCCATGCGTTTTGATTAAAAATTATTATAATTACTTATGCGTATCCTTGAGTTTTTATGTACTCAAAAGCTTCCTTCCTTTATGCAATTTTAACATTCCAATTTAAATATAGAAAAATACCTTAATAACCGTCCGTTTTTACTATATAAATTAATTAATTTGGCGCGTAAATAATTTGCTCCCATTTCTATATACACAGTTGCTAAAATTTTATTGACTGGACCTATTTAACTTCTAATTCCACAACAATATTTATATATAAAATACACAATATATATATATAATATGTATATATATATATATATATATATATATATTGCTATGATAATATGATTGTTTAGGGCTATATAGAGTCAGAAGGGTTGTATAGTCTAGGTAAACGACACCAAGGTCTAGCAAATTAAACATTTTTATCATAAAAAATAAGTAATTTGTCAATTATACAAAAAGAAAATATAAAACACATTATATAAAATTCAAAACCAACCTTAATCAATGAAAGGAAGCTCATTCTTCAAGAATTCAATTACATTTAGTAAAAAAAAATAACTTTGTACGCAATCTAATTCATTTTTATAGCAATGCATTTATAAACTTTTAATAAACATGCATCAGGAACATCGAAAGTTAAACAAACATGAAACGATTATTTTTAAACTCGACATATTAATAGTCAGGCGTGTCCATAATAAACGGGTCTTGCAAAACAAGCAAATTACAGAACGTAAAAGGTCAATAAAAACGCATCTAATTTACGCCATTTGTAAAAGAATCCCATTATAAATTTGACTATGTAATCTTTTAATTGGAAACTTGACAGAATTCGAATAAAATCCAGCACATTGGTAAACAAAAATAAATAATCATACGCTTGACTACGTGCAGAATTAAGTGGAATATTTGAGTAAATTCCTATACAAATAAGAGTACGTGACTTGAGAATGTAGAAGGTTTCAGGGTAAAAGGAATCCAAAATGTAAAATTCTTACGTCTACGTGATGTGCTAAAGCATTACGACGAAAAATTAGGATGGTAACCTCATGAAAATCCGAAGGCTAGCGCGATAAGACAAGTGCAACGCCTCAATCAACAAGACATGCTTGGTAAACCAACTATAACAGGTGATAGGCGGTTCTTTAAATACTGCACGAGAGGATAAACAACTTCTCTGAATCAAGATAATACGCAAAGTTAAACCATCAAATTAAATAATAATAATATAAGTAAAAGTTGGTGATTGAAAAATATCAAATTATAGTACAAGTGCAAATATATAACAGAAATTCGCTTTTAACATTTACAAAAACGTAGGTCCAAAATTCTAATTAAATATAATTTCTAATATTTTACTAACCTAGGGCACAAGGTATTAGACTAGGGTTGAACTAAATTCAACTAAGCAAATGATTAAATGTTAAACTGGGCGTTTAACCAAACAATACTATCAAACAAAATCAATAAGAAAAACTAACTGAAAATAATCTACACCTTATTCAGGTGACGAGCAGCAAGCAACTGAATGTAAAATACGTGGGAGTACGGCGATATCATAGCAATATATATATATATATATATATATATATGGTGTGTGTGTGTGTGTGCGTGTGCGTGTGCATGTGTGTGTACGCGCGCGCGTTCGTGTGTGTGTGTGTGTCAAACTCAAGGAAATTTCTATTATGAAATCTATAGCTACATTACGGTTATATTTCGTGAACCTATTATAAAAGTACTTATTTAAAAAGTCGCTAATTAAAGCCAAGAAGATTAAAAATAGAAAATTGATAAAATCCATTGACATAAACCTACGAGTTTCCTTCACTGCATGTTTTAGCGATTCTTTCCAAATCATCCAAACTTAATCCCCGAATTGTATTATGGAAGTCTCTCATACATTCAGTTACAATCGGTCCTGTCTGTGTCTCCATATAATACTTTAGCAAAAATTGCCTCAGAATTTCTTCAAATAGAGAGTTCTTTAATACCATCTTAATTTTGGTAACTTCTTTAATTGTTAAATAATAACAAACTGTCTGATCGTCCAATAACGTTGTACCAAATAAAATTAAGGTTTGTTCTGACGGCAGGAACTTGCAATTCTGCTTCAATGTGCTTTTTTAGTTCTGAAATTTTCGTATGTTCGCTTACATTGATTGTGCATTATTCTCCTTCTACCTTTGTAGGATTATTTTCATGATGCACAACTATTTTCAGTAAATGATGATTCTTATTGTAGATTATAACTTGCCACTATAGAACGGAATAGGCTGCAAGTCCCTACCATAGAACAAACCTTAATTTTATTTGGTACAACGTTATAGAACGATCAGACAGTTGGTTATTATTGAACAACTAAAGAAGGTATCAAAATTAAGATGGTATTAAAGAACTCTCCATTTAAAGAAGTTCTGAGGCCATTTTTTTTCTAAAGTATTATACGGAGGCACAAACAAAACTGACTGTAACTGAATGTATAAGAGACTTCCATAATACAATTCGTGGATTAAGTTTGGATGGTTTGGAAACAATCGCTAAAATATACAGAGAAGGAAACTCGTAGGTTTATGTCAATGTATTTTATAATTTTACTATTTTTAATATGCTTGACTTTAATTAGCGACTTTTAAAATAACTACTTTTATAATAGGTTCACGAAATATAACGTAATGTAGCTGTATATTTCATAATAGAAATTTATATATATATATATATATATATATATATATATATAGTCTTCACGTTTTATTTGCTGAATATTAATTTAAAATAATTTAATTTATTGGGGTTTGCAGCAATCCCCAATAAATTGAATTATTTTATATATATATATATATATATATATATCGCCTGTATTTATGCAATAGAGAAAGTATAAGTATAATTTGTCCTGACATTCACCTAATTTAATTCAAATTATTAGAATGCGTATTCCTATATATTAACTAGAATTGTAGGAAAGTACCTCTCACAGTTAATAGTCAGACGTCATTAACAAAGCAATGCAAGGCTGGGGATCATACATTTCACTAAATTAATTTCAAAAATAAGTTTTATTTTAAACTACATTTAAAATAGATTATTGAACTACTTTCTAGCCCACCGTGCAGAATTAGTATATATTTAACTTTTGGTTTAATTATTTAAATGTGGGTGCACTAATTGAAAATTTTAACAATTCTAGATATTAATAAATATTTTTCAAGTTTTACTCTATTATTGAGTTAAATCTAAATAAAAATGCAGATATGTTTTGCTGTTAGGTTTTTGAATATTAAAACATTATGCGGACCTTTGTTGGAGATAATTTTAAAATATGTGATAATTGATTTCAATTCCCTAGGAAATTCTATTCTAATTTAATAGGTTTCTCGATGGATTTATCACAAAAGACAAAGCAATACTGTTTAGAAATAGATTAAAGATGAACACCGTATGATTTGTAATAGGTTGATCTGTAAATCAGTAAGGGTCGTTCGATCTGAAAAAAATTCCCAACGATTTTAGAACACAATAATAATTGATATTTTACACGACTGAGCTGTATTAAAAATACCGCTGAGTAATTTTTATAATAAATTTAAAAATGGTGTTGGTGGTTATATACAAACAGGCAAAACCCACTGTAAAACAATTATAAGCGTCACTTTTCTAGTCAAGACTTGCATATAACACCGATTAACATAATAAGGAGGTCCGCACGTTCGACCGTCAGCATAAAAAGCGAGGGAGCCATGTTCCAGAGCATTATTTGTGAAAGTATCGTCGAGTTGATCAAAATTACAAGTTAAACATGGATTTTTCTGGTGTTGACGTTACAAGTGATGTATGAGTACCATTAAGTATCGACAAACTAGTAGGTAAGACCACCTATACGCTAGGTAAATTTACATCAAATTTTCACCACCATAACGTGGAATTTGGTTTTGATTTATACGGTGGTCTGCAACCAGTTGTACAAGTTATTTGCAATAGTAGAACACGCCAAAATTATGCTATAAAAATGGGCTACTTTAAATAGAGAGAGTTTTGTAATTTTCAACTGGAATTTAGAATCATACAATTTACCCAAGAAGCAGCAAACGTAAGATTGAATGGTTTTTCTGGTGGAGATATTTTAGAATTACAATTGGATCGTGAATTCAAATTGAAACTGATTGCCGAAACATCTAATAGAAGTGTATCGGTGGCGAAAAAATCTCAAGAAGAAAATTTATATAATATGGAAATTACAAAAGATCGGAATGTTATTGTGTTACCTGAGTATGAGTGCATCAAGCTATTAAATTTGCGAGTATCAATCTGTTATAAAATGGAAGAATTGGGGTGTAGAAACGTTCCAGAATTTTACGAAAAATTTGTAGGTGATATAAAAAATGTATGTGGAAATACGACGAACAAAGAAAGGGTTCAAACGTTATTAGAGAAAGAAAGCCGTGCGTGTATTTTTCTGTTTATTGATTGCAACAATTTAAGTTACTTGACAGTGTTGGAAATTATTAAATGTCACCCCATCCAGTACTTAGAGGATTGGACTGCGAGGCAATCGCTTACGCAAATGTTTTGAAATTTTATCCTAGATTCATCAGACTCTAGTTATCACAGCGGTTTGTAGATGTTATCAATACATGTATATATTTTATTAAAAACAATATTACTTGATAAAGTTTGTTTTACTTATTTGTATCGCCAACATCAGCAAAAATTATTAATAGACGTATTAAACTATCTTGTTTTTTATTCTTAGGTTTAAAGTGGAAGCATTTCTAAGTTTTTTTATTGTCTAGATTAAAGTAAATGTCCGAAGGAGGTTTTAAAGATAGAGTTAAATATAGGTGAGCAGAAATTATAGCTACAACATGCGTTTTTCTTTGACTGGTCATTGTCTTATGCATATGGATAACCATTTAGCATGCGCCAAACAAAATGTTTTAATAATTTAGAATGCATTATAATACATTTAAGTTTAATAAATTTTTGACTACATGGTTTTATTATTTAAAATTGTACAAAAACATGAGTATTGGTAATAAACAAGCAGGTAGGAAATGCAGTTAAACATATAAAAGTAGTTAAAAAACTTACCCTTATTAAAAATAAAAAACGGCTGGAAATTAAGTCACTAACACAAGCACTTACACAAGCACTTACCGCACAAACTACAAAGAAAAACACTATAGGCATACAACGCGTTTTTTTTGAATATATACTGGAAACGTTAACAATAATTGCTGCCTGGAGCAAATACGCGGTTAATAGTATCTAGGAAAAGTCGTACGAGAATTTTTTCTAAATGAGCAGTAAGGCCGATGGTAATTTTTAATTCCGGTATATACTATTAAACATTACTTGTATTAAAAAAAACAAAATTTCACTTTCAAAGAAATCGACCGACCTGACCTTGTATGGATAATTATAGCGAGGACAGTCGGCAAGGTTAATAAGCCTATAAGCGGTTTGCATTAGTAAATCGTTACTTTAACAACAATGAAATGCATTCTCCTCGGTGATTCATTTAGAAACTGTCAAGTATTCGATTGCTTTATTTAAAACAAATTAGACTTTAAATAATAATTAACCGCGCTCGTAAAATGAGAAACTAATGGTTAAATTTAATAACACTAAGCATGTACTTTCGCTAGGTGATTTATTTAGAAAATATACAAGTCCATCATTTCCAAAATATGACGTAGAAGTTATTTAAAATTAAATTGTTTTATTAGTGACTATCCTGTAGATAATAGTATGATCTACCCTTAGTAAAAGTTTAAAGTGTTTTATTGAGTTACCCTTCAAAAGATTTAAATTGAGTTGCAAAACCTAAATTGATTTTTAAGGTATAAGAGGTATCTATGTATAATTGGTTGTCTATAGAGCTTTTTAGAGTTGATTTTATTTTGAAAATTTATTAGGTTTCTGAAAATTATCCTGTAAAAAAGAATTAAAAATGTTTTAAGTTGGTTTCGAAGTTTTGGTGTTATTCTTAAAATAAGCGAATTGTTTGTATATTTCGGTAAATTTTAGACCGCGTTATAACATTTCTATAAATACATTAGCAAAAAATTTGGATCGAGAGTTTGTGTTAAGGTAGGAGGTAGTCGGAAAATTCCTGGTTAAAGCGTATATCTCGGGTGACCAAAAAGGATTTAAAGATCGAGTGAAAATTAAATAAACAAAAACGAGTTAAAATTAAATAAACAAAAAAATTTATAGATACGAGGTTTTAACAGGGTGTAACTCTGTAAGAGACAGTCCGATTTTAAAAATTCAAACGGGGTTAGATTGCCCGAGAAATTAGGGCTGAGGTCTAATTAACGGATGACCCAGGGTAACTGTGATTCCGATGGCGCTTGGGACGTAGTGAGTGTGTATGTTGGGTGGCAAACATTTAGGTGTTGAAAGGCTCTGTCTGTGCCCTGTGAGTTGTCCTACCTAAGTTACATGTGTATTGTGGGTTGTCTAACCTAGATTAGATGGCGGTGGCGATAATGATAGATGTGACGTAAGGAATAATGATAACATCGTTAATGAGTTTTCTCATTAAAAAACTTCTAGTGCTAATGGGTTTTTAATGAGAAAACCCATTAATAAGCGATTAGTGCTAATGGGTTTTTAATAATAAAACCCATTAAGAAACGGTGAAGGCTAATGGATTTTTAATAAGAAACCCCATTAAAAACGAATAGTGCTAATGGATTTTTAATGAGAAAACCCATTAAAACAAATAGTGCTAATGGGTTTTTAATAAGAAAACCCATTAGGAAACGATTGGTGCTAATAGGTTTTTAATGAGAAAATGGGTATATAATGAGAAAACTCATTACAAACGATTAGTGCTAATGGTTTTTAATGAGAAAACCCATTAAAAACGATTAGTGCGAATGGGGTTTTAATGAGAAAACCCATTAAAAAAGATTAGTGCTAATGGATTTTAATGGGAAACCCCATTATAAACGATTAATGCTAATGGGTTTTTAATGAGAAAACCCATTAAAAACGATTAGTGCTAAAATGTTTAGCGGCAGCAGAGGAGGCGCCTGTTTTCGGATGCACCAATCCTACTACTTGCTGCTTATCGAAACTATGTCACTTAATTTTCTGGAACCACCACTTAATGAATGTAAACATTATATCTTATTACATAAAGCTTTAAAATGTATAATAGAATGATTCCAATGGCAAACTTTATTTCAGATATAATTACACTCATGAACTTCATTAAAATATGAGAAATGGATAATAGTGATAATAATAAAATACGGACTTTTATTTTCTGAATTTAATTACAGTAACGATGCGTTTACTTAGGAAATTATTTTTAACACTAATCAAATGTTGATAATATTTCTGAAACCATCATCGTACAGCATTGTTGTAATAAGGATTTCTAGGGTTCTGTCGTGAACATAGTTCTTGTCACAATAATAGAGGCATAATAAAATTTGAGATTATAGCCAGACTAGCAAGTGATTGATTTAATAAAGCATAGATAGTATCTCTACTCCATCAAAATTTCAATTTTGTAGCTCAATTTAAAGCAACTGTAGTTATATAGAACTTATATTTCTCATAGTTGTTTAAACACCGTAAGGAGAAAAAGTTTCCACATGGCGCAAATTATCCCGTAGCATAAGTAAACCTCTGAGGACAAAATACAGTAAGTAACTTCAATTTGATTGAGTAAAACACTTTTAGCAGATACAAAATTTAAATGAGTACAGCCATGTATATATTTTTGTCTCGGCAACTTAAGTTATTATTATATAGAGTTTATAACTACAGATTGATGTTACTCATGCTGAAATTGCAAACTTATGCAGTATTTTAAAGCCAAGAATTTAAAAGCTATTATTTCACGTTAAATATAGAACTTAGTTGTAACTTTGTCCAACTTTATAAAACTTGGTAATTCAAGAAAGTTAAGAAAGTTCATTGTTCATAAATTCAGAGTTAACAGAAGATTGCTGGTTTATTTGCTCAGCAATACAAGCAATTTTCCGACCTACTTTTGGTGCGTTAAGTTGAGGCAATTTTACCCAGATTTGATTTCATAAACTCACGTGTATGTTATACAAGCACGTTATTTTAATAGCCATTATATCACCTAAAGGCGTCAGTTATAATATCGAGCAAACAAAAATTTTTAATGTTATATAAATCGTTTTGTTGTGCTGTGGAGTCATAAACGAATTAATGATCGGAATTAATTCTCATCAAGCTTCGAACTGTATTTACAATTTCTAACCTTGTTCTAACCGTTGGCTTAATATCGATGTAATAGACAAAATGACTATTACGTATAAATTTAAAATAAAGTGGGTAAAAGGGAGCATGTGAACAAAATTGCATAAAGGTTAATATAGCCCAGTAAAATGACTCGAAATTTGTCGATTTGGAGGAAATAATACTAACTGGGCTGAAACTTTGTAAACTGGCTCGTTTTAAGGTACTATTCAACATATTAAAACTCCACACGTGTAGACGCTACGTCGCGGGCAGGGGAAGGTCCAAAAGATCCAAAAAATTAGTTTTTTGCAAATAACTCGGAAAATATCAACTTTACGGAAATTTATGTAGATATCAAAATTGTAACTTACAAAATCCCCCACAATTTGATTTTTTATTCAAGTCTGTACGACCATAGCAAGCAGAGATATAATTTTTTTAAACACCGGTAGTTTTGCGACGCAACGAAATCGCGTACACGCGCCGCGCATTTTTCGCTAATATCTCGAAAATGGACTCTCAAATCGAGAATGTTTTAAATAAAAGTTGTAGAGAAATCTAATTACGAACAATTTCGTGTTTTATTCATTTTTATACGGTCCGAATTCACCGATAAAGCATTGTTTGTCGTTGTTCATTGTCTCGCAAAATAAACAGGAGCAAGTATTATGGAGTAGCAATGTCAATGTATACCGATCTGTGAAAACAATTACTTATTAAAATATGTTTAAATAATACATTTCAATTTACTACAATAGATGCCACGCAATTTATATGTATCTTGATTCAACATTCTATGACGTTTAATGACGAAATTTATTTATACAAATTAATAGACAACATTATTAACAATTAATATTTAATATTTAATTCATATTTAATATTTGTTAACAGTAAAGATATTTTAATAGTAAATATACCTTATTTAATTCAAAGAAACTTTTTCTCAGTGTCATTTTTACAACATAGCCTACATGAACAATAATAAAAATAAGATACTCACATTTTATTAACAAATTGCTATTTTATTGCTTCGTACCCTTCTCAATCTTTAGTGCCTACGTACAGTACTATGAGTCCTAAAACTATCGGCCTAGTACCAAACGATTCAGCAAGACCCCAAGAATAACTTCTGACACTTCCAAAAGGACAGAAAAATGGTTAAGTACACGTTTTTTCATCATTTCAGGCAACTCATAGTGATGATCTGTCATATACGTAAACTTACCTGTCTTTTGAAACGCCAGTTTCCCATCACAATGCATTCAAAATTACATGCCACTTTATTTTATAGGAAATTTTATAAGCTTTAATTTCGGTTTCTTGAAGTTTTTTCGCAAAGTTAATAGAAACGAAGATATTTACAAAAAAACAAATGCTAATGCATTTTTTCCATAATTTATCAAAAATACAGCAATATTCATAAACTTTTTTAAATAAAACATACTTTGCGAAGGACTTATACTACTCCCACCACGTTCATATATATATATATATATATATATATATATATATATATATATATATATATATATATATATATATATATTATAGTGGTTTTAAAGGGTTAAAAATAAATACAAATGAAGCAATTTCAAAACACCCTGTATAAAGGAACAAACAGAAATTACGTGCGAAATTTATATTAATTCATTTATTTTTAAGTAACGGGTATTAATCAAATTGTACAAATAATAATTGAAATTTAATAGCTTTGCAAAGAATTAAATGATAGGAGTCAATGCCATGCATTTATTAATTTAATTGGATTTAATTGAACGATTATTGAGATATAATAAGCATAAAAGCCTGTAAAAACCCAAGGTGAAGACGCGTTGCTAACAAGCGAATATATCAGGAGGGTTGAAATACCATGAAAGCTCGGAAAATTGTATTTAAAACGTTCGTTACGATCGAACACCTGCAGACTTTTAAATGTCAAGTTCTAATAAATTTGAGTAGATAAACATGCAGATTCTGTGTATATTGGAAACGGTTGAATGTTTTAGCCAGAAATACTAAACAGGGGCAATTTAAAGTCACGTCGCAAGTCCACGTGTGTTTAGACAGCAGATAGTCAAGAATATCGATTTTGTACCACTCAGACCAGGGTAGAAAGGGACAGAGAAAACGCATAAATAAAAGATACTAATAGGATAGGAAGGATTTGTGAAGCGTCACTAGGTCTACGATTGGTCGATATATTAGTTTGATTTGAAACAGACACGAGGATAGTGTAGAGTGGTTTTCATGAAATGTTATAACGAGGGACGGGAATTTGCGGATTTGAAAATGGGGTTGAGTGCAAAATTGCAAGAATGTGTGTTGTTAACAGGGGATTTCGCGTTAGGCAGGTATGGAGAGGTTACATTCGGAGTGTATAAATGCTTTTGGAGAACATGGTGAGGGCCCTTAAGTTTTCGATCGCTCCAAACAACGTATTTAAGTATCAGGAGTTGTAAGTATTACTAAACCAGTTAAATTATATTACATGGTGGTAGTCTCTTAATTAAATACGCGGTTAAGTGTGCCGAAATTACATTTTAATAGAGGTATCACCTATAATTATAATCAACTCGTGTCGGGACATTAAGTAACGTGGTTTGAAGCAACTAATTCATGAAGAAGTATTTTTAAATGGAATTTGGAAGTTGGTTACACCGGGGAGGCTGCGTTAGCAGTTCAATTTAGATGGAGTTTTTCTAGTAACAGCTAGAAACGACCTGCAGAACAGATAGGAGAAATACATGGCATCATCCTCAGAGCAGAGATCCACTATAAATTTCCAGGTAACGATTTGAATTGTGACTTTATAAACTGTGAATATTGGGAGAACGTATGAGAGTGAAATTTCAAGGTAGTGTGTAGTTTTTTCGTATTGAACTTAATACGTGTAAATAACTTTATTATGGTATTTAACTAGAAAGTTGAAGGTGTCTATAAAGCTTTTAAACGTTCCATCAGAACGTGAAAATTTTGTGAAGAGTACATGGCTTTGCTTTGTTATTTGTTTTAAAAGTATGCAAATGCATAATTAGCTGGGTTATTCTGAGCTCACCCTACCCCAGAGTTTAGTTAGAGTAAAATGAATAAATAAATTATAAAGAAAAAATTTTAGAGAAGGTATTATTCAAGGCTCATTTACTCCGGGTACAATTTATGTGTTTGATGATTCTAAAATAAAATACTGGACATTATAAAATAAGGTTTTCTGAAGTGTAACGTGATCAATGGAACATGGACATTATTGCATTTCATTTGTAAATAGTAATAAATAAAAGCTTGTATGTTGGTTGTATTTGAGGTTTTATTGCTGATGTGTGTGTACGATTAAGAATATGCGAGTGAATCTAGATACCCAAGAGGAGATCCAAATGAGCTAGCCGGAAGCAGTTGAAGAAGGCCGTTCAACCGAGGAAGAGAGGAAAACGGGTAAGGATAATTTTTTTTTAAATTAGTTAGTTTTTGAAAATTTGTTTATTGTCGAATTTGAAAATTTTATAAAATTTTCGAATATATTTTTGTATCGAGATGTTTACCCGATTTCCACGGCATATATATATATATATATATATATATATATATATATATATATATATGAAGTAATGAAAACAAGATAAAATAAATTTTGGAAAGATTATTATCCACATATTTTTAGACTAAAATGTTAATTTAACAAAAATTGACTTTTTTTCTTAAATATTTAAACGCCTGTAGCTTGTCAACGTTTCAATAAAAAAAAGCTCTACGACATCTCATTTTAAAGATAATTAAAATATCTTTAAGAAAAATATATAACATTACTGTCTTCAACCAATCAGAAAAAGTTATTTTCTAAAATGCACTCAATAATGACATTTTTTCATGTTTTTTGCTCTTAACTTCAAGCTATCTTTCCCAAAATGGATTCAAGCACACAACATGTTCAAAATTTTAATCTCTTTTACCTTCATTATACATACTATATGTGTACGACCTATACTTTCAGAGTTAAAATTGATTTTTACATGCAAAAAAACATTCACTATCAACATAAATTTTAATTAATAACTCGGCGAATTTGGGCCGTACAGAAATGAATAAATAACGAAATTGTTCGTAAATGGATCCAACTTTTATTTAAAACATTTTTCGATTCGAGAGTCCATTTTTGAGATATTAGTGAAAAATACGCGACACGGTACGCGTCTTCGTTGCGTCGTAAAACTACCGATGTTTAAAAAAATTGTATCTTTACCCCTGTTGGTCGTACAGACTTGAATAAAAAATAAAATTGTGCAGAATTTTATAAATTATAATTTTGATTTTAATATAAATTTCCGTAAAGTTGATATTTTCCGAGTTATTTGTCAAAAACTGATTTTTTGGACCTTTTGGATTCTCTCCTGCCCGCAACATAGCGTCTAGACGTGGGGACTTTTAATATGTTAAATAGTACCCTAAAACAAGCCTTTTTACAAAGTTTCAGCCCAGTCAGTATTATTTATTCCAAATTTTGTCATTTTCCTGGGCTAAATAAATAAATAAATGAATTTATGGTTTATAAAGAAACGAAAAATTTAGAAAGCCCAAGCTATAATTGTTTTACCCTCTCGTTGCGTTGCTTAACCGAAAAACAGTGCCTGAGACGCAAAATTTTTACTTATATGCGGTCGACTAAGGTGACTGTCGTTCCAAAACGGACACTGTAGACCTTTACACTTATAAATATAAATATAAATACAAATATAAGGTAGTTGCACAAGACAAGTTGTTATTACCACTAAGATTTCAGTTACTAAGATGACATTATAACTTGCTTTTATGCAAAGCGCAACTAATTGTTTTAAATCGTACTAGTAACTGGAAGAAGGAAAACATAAGGTCGCCGATGAGACTATATCTTCCAATTTGTACTTGGATGTTCTATCCGATTGAGCCGCCGAGACCGCTAGTTTAATTAGAAACAAACATAACTCAACTGTATATCAACCTGAATTTAAATTCGTTTGCCATTTTTCTTTGTCATATCTGATAGTGTAAAGTTTCTGCCATTATGTCAGATACAGACAGAAAACTACCCTTAAATTCACGGTAAAAGGCAAATATTAAATTCAGATGTAAAGTAATTTTATTTGGAGATTTGTGACAATGAAATGCTACCTTTTTTAGGATTTAATTGCATAAAACTATACTAAAAATGAGAATTGACAAGATAATAGATTACAATTACCTAGGTGACTACTGGCTACTAATATGGTAAATTGATAAGAACATTTTCACCACATTTATCCCCATTAAAATAAAACGAGAAAGGTTTAGTTTAAAATATATGACCCTTTAAGAACTCGGGTTTCTTCTTAAAACATTTTGACAGTCGGATTTGTTTGGTCAGCGTCGATTGAATTCTAGTAGTCTCCAACGGAGACGACCTTTCTTTGTGTTTCCTCGCTGGGTTCACCATAACCAATTTCCAATCTATTCTTGTCTATGCGAGTTGGTGTCAAACTTAAACGTGAAATGTCACTGTCAGGTTCGCGTACTACAGTACTTCTATTTAAAACGTCATGACGCTTTACATCTATACCTTCAGTGTTTTCAGTGTCTCTAGGAGCTAAATGTCTTAAAGGCACGACAGCGTCTCGTCCATCGCAGCGTGTAATAGTGCGTATTTAAAACGCGCGTCTATATAGTTAACCTCTTCCACAAAAGGTTGTTATCCGGCTGGCTTTTTTGCGACTAAAATATTGTGCAACAATTTTTTATATAACAATTAGGGTTGATTTTTATTCGTCAGTTTCGAATGCATTAGAACATATATACAGCAATTACAATCTAAGGAATAACATATATACAAGGGTGAAATATATACAAAGGTCTACAAGGTGTTGTTCGTTTAGCGTCGGTGCGCGGCGTCTCGGTACGCCTTCCTCACCGCGAACCTCCTGGGGGACGTCCGGGTGGACGAGTGTTGGTTCTATGCCGTTGTACTGGATCCTGTCGATGTCCAAAGGGATGGCTTGTTACTCCACGGATGAAGGCGGTAGCGGTGACACTGGTTATGGTGGGAAAGGCGGTCGCTGTAGGAACTGGTGGAGTAGTTGTCGGTCTCGTAATCGCTGTCGTCTTATAAAGATGTACATTGTCACGAGACAAGGTCAGTGACAAGGTTTACACTTGATATTTCTGTTAAACCGTTTTAATAGAACATAACTAGGAGACAAAAGTCAAGACGGTTGAATTTTCTAGGATGATTAAACATCTTTCATGCGGAGTTTCATTTCTAGATGTGCAAACAATAATCTTCTAGAATGGACTGCATACTCCAGAACCAGTTTCCACTGCGATATGTACAAATTCTTCAACTTATGAACGAGTACAACTGTTTTCTCTATTATACCGTTATTCCTCTCCACTAAATCATTGCTTTGTGGATTGTAAGATGAAGATCAACTCATACCAGTTCCATGGAAGGTTAAGTGTTATGTCAATTTATTTAAAATAAATGCAGCTCCTAGGTCTGAGTGAATGTATGACGCCAAATCAAATATTGAGAATGGATTATAAAGTAATTCAATTAATGTGCAATACTTCGGGTATTATTGGAATGAATTTATTGCGAGGCGAACTTTTAATAGGTCCTTTATAATCATTTATATTTTAAATGGTGCAGTCGCTTTAACGATATTTACGTAATTCTTCCTAATAAGCTTCGACTTCGGTTCAGCACATACGTCCCATAAAAAAATCATATTTCGTATTTCTTTTATTGAGAAGGGTATTTCTTTAGATCTCAACCAGTGAGACTCGTCCTAGTGACACATGAGTGACAACGTGCTATATAATTTTAGAAGATTCTGTTTGCCATTTGAAGAGCAGCATACCTTGCTAAATGCATCACCTATTGCGTTATACTTCCCTTGTAATACATAATATCAAAATTGTAGCAAGCTAACTCTAGCCTCCATATTGCAATTTATTTCGTTCTTGATTCTGCTGCTATGTTTCTGGTTAAATATAAACGAAATCGACTTTTAATCAATGATTAGTGCAAAGTATCTCCCTATTAAGAAACGTTTCCATTTTTTAAAGCTTCTAAAATGGCATAAGCTGTTTCACGATTAACGAGTGTTATAGTTTACTTCTAGATAAGGTTGTTACGTTCCATTTGTAATTTGAATACTTTCTGCATTTTACACTCTACATATAATATTCTAATAAATGTTTGCTCTCTCGTTTGAGAAATTGCTCGATTACTCGAGCTGTCTATGAACGTGGTATCCATTTACTGTAGTTGAATAACCTAGCTTAATTACCATTAGATAAAGTCAACGTGTTATTTTTGAATACTAAAAACATGCTCAAAACTGATATTATTCTATAAAGGCCTTTCCGTGAAGTACTCTTCAGAAAACAATGTTCGTGGAACGTATTCACTATATTTCAAGTAATATATATATAATATATAATAATATATAATAATTCGGGTGTTTTTTTTGCGATAAATATCAATTGCTTCAATTATCAGTTACAAAATGTTTATGGTAAAAACTTGCTTTACTTTTATGTAACTGGTAGGTAATTAAAGAATGATTCTGCCTTATTAAAAATCTTAATATTTTCAGTACGGATTGTAACTCATATTCTTAGTATTTTGCCTTACATTCTTATGTTCTTAGGCTCAACGCTTACTTGACCTTAACACAGAAGCTTCGTTTTGTCGGTACAACACATTTCGTTATTTTTTCATCTTTGTCGACAGATAACAGCCTTATTTATTTGTGGTATATGGATTTTTACTTGTATTATGTAGATATTAAGACGAGTGAATCAATTTTGCTTATTAAACAATGATGTCTATTGGAATATGAATATTGGTGTAAATTTTGTGTGATATTGTTCTTTATAATAATGGATTTAGAGATTTATACAAGCTTAATACTTATCCATCAGCTGTGATATATGATTAGTTATTGGTTTGTTGATTGTACCTAAATGTACTATTGTGATATGTATTTCTCGCCTTTCGATTTAGTAGATTTTATTTAGGGAGAGCTCGCAATCGCCAACATAGTAATTAAATAGGTAAAATTCTACCCCTATTTATATTTACAGTCATATGGGAAGTTTATACGAGGCTTGTTCAATTTAAACTCATTTTGGTTCAGGAAAAATTTATTGACAACTAAATTTACAAATAATTACCACTACGATTAAGGCACATATTTCATTGTTTCGTCAACCTATGTATAGTCCAAATCATAAAAGAATGAATTCACGTCATAGGTTGCTGAATTAAAAAACGACATACTTTCAAATCTTATGCATTAAGTATATTCCGATAGATCCTTTAAAAGTATGTCGTTTTTACTTCAGAAACCTATGAC
Organism: Platerodrilus igneus; assembly: GCA_036346225.1. NCBI lineage: Eukaryota > Metazoa > Arthropoda > Insecta > Coleoptera > Lycidae > Platerodrilus > Platerodrilus igneus. The sequence goes on along the minus strand of JARFIW010000333.1, from coordinate 381,994 downwards.
GTGAATTCATTCTTCCATGATTTAGACTATATACTCTGCCTAAAGAAATCTTGTGGCTGCTGCTAGAAGAATTCTTTCAAGGCGTTTTGTGCTTCTTCATCCTACTGAAAACGGTTACCTTTTAACTCTTTTTTCAGTAGGCCCAAAGATGTGAAAATCGCAAGGCGATAAATCGGAACTATAGGGTGGATGCTCTAATATTCTCCATTTATTTCGCTGTAGATTTTCTTTCACTACGTTAGCAACATGAGGTCGAGCATTGTCGTGAAGCAGAATGACACCACGTGAAAGTTTCCCTGGACGTTTTTGTCTTGTTGCTTGATGGAGCTTGTTTAAAGTTTCATTATACTTCCTGGACGTTTTCGTATTATTGCTTGATGGAGCTTGTGCAAAGTTTCATTATTCTCGTATAATGAAACTTTGAACAAGCTACATCACGCAACAAGACGAAAACGTCCAGGTAAGCTTTCACGTTGTGTCATTCTGCTTCACGACAATGCTCGACTTCATGTTGCTAACGTAGTGAAAAAAAATCTACATCGAAAGAAATGGAGGATATTAGAGCATTCACTCTATACTCCCGATTTATCGCCTTGCGATTTTCACATTTTGGGCCATTAAGAGCGTTAAAAGAGAACCGTTTTCAGTCGGACGAAGAAGTACAAAATGCCGTGAAAAAGTTCTTCGAACAGCAGTTTAGACACCCCAAATCTTCGACTTTGTTAGCCTGATTTTTTCTTTCTCTATCTTTCTCTGATATCGTAATTCGACTTACTGAATTTTTGTTTTTTCTTACCGACCCGCTCGTTTTATGTGTAACAAATCTGACGTACCCAACCTGAAACACCAATTTCCTCAATAAGATTTCACGCTCTTGCGTTATACCCGTTCTAATTTTTGTCGATTCTTTTTCCTTCTCTAGTATTTTTAATTTTGCGCACCTATCCCTTATGCGTTGTTTAACAATTCTCCAAGATTATGTTTTACTTTAAGCTACTAAGCTTGTGTTTGCTCTGAAAATTTTAGCTTCTCAACTAGGGGAAATTGAAAACACTGGCGTATTACTTCTAACCCTATCCTTATTCTTACTTCTTGGCCACTTCACTAGGGAGATACTTTGTTTCTTTTTTTTTTTATACGTCAGGTATACTGCACTTTATTTCGTTAACCTCTGTGGCTTACTGAATTTGATTTTGGTTTTTGGTGTTTTAGTTTCCAGTGGGTCCGAATCAGAACAACCGCACGGCTTGTTGAAAAGGAGATTAAAGCGAGCCAATACGTTCTCAGCAAATACACAACATACACACACACACACACACACACACACACACACACACGCACACATGCTCAACCATAGCTACACTCTGTATCGTTGTTTTCCCGGATTTTGGACCGTTTAATAATATTTCTTTTTGGGTTTTGGATTTTGCTTTTTCGTTCTTTTTGTGTCACATTTCTCTTCTTTCCCTTTAGTTGGTTTTGTTTACTGTTAGTTTACGCGTTCCAAATTCATATGATGATTCCGGCTAACTTTAATATCTGTTACTTCGATTTGTGCTTGTTTCTAAAAAAATTTGTCTCTCTTTCCTTCTAGACCATATCCCTCTATTTTTCTTTGGCTGGTTTTGCTTACTGTCAGTCCTTACGTTAACTTAGTTTAGTTTTCGATCTTCTTCCTGTGGTATGTGCTTCCCAGACGTTTCTTCTTTGCTTTGGAAATTACGACTTGTCGGTTTATTTTACTATCCCTTTCTTTGATTATTCGCTTAAAGTATAAAATTCTTTCTTTTCAGTTTTCTTGTCGTTACCTATCATATTTTGAAGTTTGATAATTAGGTCTCGTTTTGGCTTTTATTGCGGTTAATTCTATTCCAAGGTTAAGTTACATGCTTTTACTGTAATAACAAATTGTATCCGTCAGGTGCATTGCACTAATTCAAAATCTTGTCAAAACTTGAATAGAATTATTCTTATTCTGGTAATTTTCTTTGTGTTAAAAAAGTCTGCTCAATCTTGCTAGAATTTAAATCGAAAATTTTAAACTTATCTACTCCGAATAGGTCTCTGTATCTACCCTACAATTATAATTTTTGATTAATACTTGCTAGATACAGTGGAGCCAACCTAAGATTACATTGTTTTCTATTTAACTAAGTAAATTTAGTCACGACCCATCTGTATCTCTCTTTTGGGGTAATATCCAACTTAGCCGCCGGCATAGCAGCTTTTAGTCGTTCCATCTTATACGCGTTTTATAAAATAAAACTGGTACAAAGTCTATTCTGCTAAATTATATACTTACTAAAAATTAATTTCCTTCGAAAGGGTTCTCAGAATGCTTTGTTTTATTTGAGACATCTAACTGTGTTCAGAAGTGGCCTATGAAACTATTTAGCGTAGGTGAATCGTTATTTTCAAAAAAGGATTGTACCATACGTCTAAGATAATTCATAATTTCATCGTAAATATTATCTAAAATTTTTAAATATCAGCTTTTTGCCCAGAACCCATTGGAAACGCCATACAGAACTGCAACTTTTATTGCGTTAAATAACAGAAACCTTCGAGCACAGTTCTTGGTATTCATTTGCATACAGTTGCCAACACTTAATCACTACATTTGACGTCATCTTAAAGTTATCGCGAATGCAGAATATTTGTTTCCAGCTTTGTTTTGCAGATAATTTATGGATATCCTGGCTTTACTTCTCTACTAGTGCAAATGCAAGGAATTTCCCATCGAACAAAGTGCTACTTTTATTAATGCCACCCCAGATGTCTACACTAATTTGCCACAAAGTTGAGGTTTTGGTTTGTATAATTTGTAGGAGGAAATGAGTTTTGTGTACAATCTACAACTCCCCTGCCACTTCTGAACAACAGATTTTTAACTGAAATTCCGGGAAATTGTACAGACATTTAATATAATTTAACGAAGTAAATCTTTGAATGACGACATTTCTTTGTACAGCACATGCTAAAAATTTTCATTTACATGCTGTAGGATTTAGATGAAAACGTGCGAGTAATCAACCATAATTCATTCAAAACAGCACGTGCACATAATTTGTAGATATTATCGAGTATAAATTTACCCTTCAGTTTGTCTCGTGCTAATTGTATATTTATCTCAAGACGGTGAAAAGTGGAAATTTTGGCATTGTAAACGTTTTCTGAAAGCAATTCATTTGAATACATAACTATTGTTTATTCAGCATTTACATATTTTGCACCAGTTGGGTTTAAGACTTTTGGCAATTGTATAATGTAGTTTTACAAAACAAAAAAGGAAAATATGGTTACATTTAACCTTCTAAGGTTAAAGAGTGCCCCAGGTATAGGCAGTATAGGATACCTGGTGAGGTGCAGCGGATACCTTAAAAACTGAGATGAGGCTTTGTACTTGGGCAGTGTGGAAGGACAGCTTTGAAAGTAACGGAGTCGCTGACTGAACATCTGGACTAACTTGACTTTTATGTCACGTGGGAGCATAATAGTGATAGTGAGATGAGACTGTCAAAGCAATGATAGAGGACGGGCGCCACTGCATCAAAGAATACTTACAAAATAAACCTTAATGATATGCAGAAACCTTTAGATTGTTATGAACTTCAACAGCAATAACTAATCTTAGTTAAATTTGGAAATTATAAATATATGCAAGAAAATTTTATAGAAGCATTAATAACATGGCCCTTTCATTATAACATCAAATTAGGTTGAAAGACTTGAAATAGTAAAGCACCTAATTTATATTAAATACAACCATTTATAAATATCATAACTTTAGGTTCTTCGTATCACATTCACAAAAATTACAGGTTAAACACTCGGGAAATAACCGTGTATATTCCGTTTAGTCGTAAAAATTCTCAGGAATTCAAAGAAACTGCAACAACCATAGACTCATGAAACAGTATTAAATTCAATGCATTACGAACAACGAATGACCAGCTTCCAAAATTAATTGTAAAGCGTTGGAGCAATGATCGGTCACACGAATGAATGACATTGAACACGACCATAAGACAGGTTTAAAGGCACAAAGTGTGAGAACGAAATTTTTAAGGCAGGGTGATTACAATATAGGACTAAGTTTGAAAAACTGGAAAGTAAGTTACGAAAGCAACGATAGTGAAGTAATCAGAAGTGTAGACCGTAAGCCTTTGACCCCTAGATAGATGGCCGACAACGAATTGTGTTGAAGTTTGTTGGATAATCACGCCATCATGCTCAGGTACTCGTGTTAAGTGTGCAGTTTAAATCGCGTCGGTCCTGGATCCATTAAAGAAATTATGTAATAGAAAGTTAATAAGTGGGTTTTCACTATGAAACTAAATGTTGGAATTTAAATAGCTAAATTGAGAGAACTGATGCGTCAAGATAGTAAAAGGTGAAAGAGTGTAGTTACACGAAAACTCTTAGATTTTTAAGTTGTGAATACTGTCTGAGTTTTCCTTGTTTTAATTTTTTTGCTTCCGCTTTATTAATATGTGCGCATGAACTTGTAAATATAAGTTGTAGGTGGTTCGTAAAGTGAAGGAATTAGTTATGTCTACATCTGAGCCCAATATTATTAGAAAGAAAGCTTGAAACTTTTGAAAAGTAAACTTAAAACTTGTCGTCCTCTGATGTACGGTGCTGCACGGTTGTAACGTGAATTTTTATAGCTTAACATTTTACGCTTTTTCCCAAATAGTAAATACATTTCTGCAACTATTATTTCTATATTTTATATTTATTAACTCCTCAGGCGAATGCATCGTATTATAATGAGTGGATATACAAGTCTAGATAATAGACGATAAGAGGTTGTAATGGAACGAGTTGAATAAACAGATGAGTAGTTGTAGTTTGTTCTTGGTTCCTATATGTTAATTACGTTAAAAATACTGCTTCTTCTTTGCTTTGACAATAGTGAGAATTAATGCGGTAACAATTTTCGAATTGTTCAGGAACAAGCACGGCACGTTTTTAGTTGTTTTTCTTGTGAAATAAAAGTTGTATATTAACCGTGTTTGGTCGACGCACGTGTGTTTTTAAGGACATTTGACGGACGGGTTTATTGCTTACGCGTGCCTTACTAATTGTTGTTTTTGTTGAGTTTCTGTTGGAAATAAAAGTGGTAGAACTTGTTAAACTCAACCTGCACGCACGTACTTTAGTGATACACGTGCTTTACTCATTGTGGTTTTTTGTCGGTGCTTCGGCTTTTGATACTTAAACTGTGTGTGCGATCTAGTTTCGCGGTCCTTTTTTTTATCAGAGTAGTGCATACTTTGGAATATCCAAATACAGTTGATACTGTAGTTTCTGAATTTTCTAATCCCAAAGAATCTAAAACAGATTATTGTTTGCGCAAATTTTGTTATTTGCGAAATATAACAGATTACCGGTTTACAAAGGTATTGGTTGAAGTTTTTTACTGCTTTTTGGATGTTTATGAAAATAATATACATTTGGTCCCAGTTGAAATTAAACTAGTGCTACAGAATATTTCGAAATTATTGTCTCAGGAAATAGAATTAACAAGAAATTTATCAATGCTACATAGTTCCGTCGCGTGATAATGTCTGCTGTTAACTCCAGTGAAATACGTAGGTGTGATTAGGGTTACGTGTGATAAGTTCCATCAACGCCCTCACAGCCAAGGGTAAAGTGCTTCGTTAGTGCTGGACATCGTGAATCCCACACTTCAATTGCAGGGAAGCGTTACTGAAGGACCTTTTTGTAAGTTGAACTATTTCCTACTTGTTATTACTTTAAATATCTATCCGTTTGTTTTGCCATATCTTTGTCGTTCTGATACCTTTTACCATAGACTTGCATTCTATTTGAAAAAAAAAGAAGAATCAACAATACTGGATGACTCATATCAATTGTGCTTACCGATTTATTTTTTTGTTAAAATTTTGTCTGATTTATGTTTAATTGGTGTGTGAAGAAACGTTTCTGCTACTCCCCAATATTACCTCACTTTGTACTAAAAATTTTTGTATTGCTTTTACCGTTGTTATATTAGATAGATTATCCAAACAGTTTTTTTTACATTCTACAAAGTACTGAACAATCTATGCTCGATCAGCATGCTATGCTTCTTCTTTATTTCAGGTTTGCAGGACTAATGTTTTTTTATTGCAGGTTTGCTATTCTAATTTTTTTATTGCAGGTATTGTTACTAACTCCTTACAGCCGCGTACATTATATGTTGGTCTGCTCTCTACAACCCCCCCTAATCTCCGATTGAGTTTGGTCATTTCTTTGATTTTCTTCGTGTTACGCACGGCTACGAGCCAACGTAGCATAGATTTGGCGCCCAACGTGGCTGCCACGATACACGTAACACGGTAATGCTCGTGAGAAACGTCGCATGAGATTAATTTCATGTATTTATGTGAACTAGCGCTCACTTAAGCCAATCGGAAGCCGACATGGCATTACAGAGCTAGAATCCCACCCAAGAGAAAAAAATTCTCTTCCGTGTGCATCGTTTCTGTTTCGATTGAATATGATCATCTTGGACGGTTTCGCACAGTTTTAGCAGCCACTATACAGTGTATACAGTTTGAGATGTAGTACATGGAATCTTGAAACTGTAGAAGATACGATCTTGGTTAAATAGGACGAAAGAAGTACAATAATAAAGATGTCTTAGATCGGTTTTCAAATTACACAATTTTTTTTATAGATAACTAGATATAGTGAAAAAATATCAAATTACCGATTTCTCTATTTGCTCGTAGCTAGGCTGCTAGTTAAATTAGAATGCGTAAATTTTGTACAGCATGGTAATTAATTATTGTGCTTCACATTGTGAATTTAGATTTTATCTAGGGTACATAAATTTGGCGTGACGATGTTCAACCTTTTATTTTCTAATGGCACCCATATTAAATTTTTACATTTTTGAAATGTTGACGAAAATCCTTTCCACAAAAGTAAACAGGGCTGTGTTTGGTTGAACCAAGGCATTAAAAATCACGAAATTATGTTTTGATCGTAGTAGGCTTTAACACCATTGTCAATGACCACTATAGTGGTCGTCGCAATTTCCATTTGTGAACCACGGCCACAATTCTGGCCACACATTCAAACCAATTTCTATACAATGTGATGCATGAATGGTGCTCGTGTTAGTTTCTATGGTTGATGGGTAACACTCAACCCCCATTCACGACCGGTATAGTGATCAGTGGTTCTTCACACTACCTCTGATTAGTAGTCAGTATCATTTGCATGTGAAGGTTGCGTTGGGTGTTTTGTGGGGTAAAATATTGTATTCAACTGTTAGTGATAATTTTATTGATACACTATAGATTGGATAACCTAAAACGGATTCTCCTCTTAAAACAAGGTAAAAATAAGCTGTATTTAATTGTGTATTTTTTGAGGATATGCTTTTTAGCGGTTTCAAATAAAAGAAAACGCGATCATGACAGGTACAAGTCTTTAACAAATACTGAACTTGAAGAATTGGCGAATCGATCTTGTTATTCTGAATATGAACCGTGTTCTAGCGATGACTCCACTGCAGACGAAAATTATGATTTTACAAAAGATCATAACAGTACTGATCCTGATGATGCATATACAAATAGTTGTGAAAGTGAAACAATATCAAATAATGTTGATGTGGCTCAGGTACCGGTAACGACAAAAACAGCCTAAAGTTCCAAGAAGTTTGATGATGGATGGAGTCAATATGAGGCGGAGCTGCAGATTTACCTTTTACTTCGGCAAAATCTTTCAAAGTAAATATTACTGTGGATACTTCTGAACTTGAATATTTTGAAATGCTTTTTGACTATTATTTGCTTGAAATATTTGCGAAGAAACTAACAGAAGAGCTAACCTAATGGCAGTAAATCAGCCACTTTCTACTAGGGGTGACAAACGGTTTAAGTGGTGTAACAACTAATGAAGAAATTGGGAAATTTCTTAGTTTGTGCTGTTTGACAGTAATATTAAATTTCTTGTTGTTGGTAAACAGTGGAGTAGAGATTCATTACATTATCATCCTATTTTTGGACAAACAATGTCACATTTAAGCATTGACGAAGCTACGACATTATGGTGTTGACGCTTAAACTTCCGTAAATATATACTCAACAAGCTCCATAAATATGGTATTAAACTGGTATTGACGGCAGATAGTTGGTATAATATAAATATTATTATTTATGTAGGAAAATGTAAATTGCAGAACAAAATGGAGTCACATACTACATCTGTCGTGAAGAAACTAATAAAGGAATATTTGGGGAAAGGCCACATACACTTGGATAACTTTTATACCAGTGTTTTCTTACCTAAATTCTTGTTGTCTAAAGATACTGAATTCGTAAGCACTATGCGCCTGAATAGAAAGAGAAATTCCAAAAAAATGTTGAACACTATACTAAAAAAACCAGAAGCAGTATGGAAACGGAAGAGAAAGGTATTCGTAACAAAATCGAAGGATCCGAGTGATGTGAGAAAAATAAGCACGTGCCATAAACATGAAATGAAGAAAACTGTTTCAAAAGGAGACCAAGAAAATTTAAATCTCCAATGGATTTTGAACTGTAATGCTCATACATCTGGAATAGATAGGGCAGACCAAATAATATACTATTCCACCCTAAGGAAAACAATTCACTAGTACTGTAAAGTGTTTTTCCACCTAGTCAATATTTGTTTATGGAATGCTTATTACCTTCACCAGAAAAACAACAAGTCCAAAATAGTGCATTTATAATTTCGTAAAAATGTTCTAAAACAACTTTAAATGTACCCGGACCAGCAAAACCAACCTTCGCTGCGATAAATTTAGCAACACTCTGCTACCCTGCAGCAAACGTTGGAGAAAAAATACCATAACGAGATGCCGCTGGTGTTCCAAAATAAACGTCCGAAAGCGTTTAAAGTATCATTGTCCACAATGCGAAGGTTGTCCTGGACTTTACAGACGATGGTTTAGAGTGACACCTGAACATGTAACGCCATGGATATAGGTATATCTGATCTTTTTTGTATTTGTTTATTGTATTGTGTTATAATTTAGTTGAAGTACTCATTTGTACCTATGTATTTCCTTACTTTTTGGTACCATTAAAATGACCTTTGATCTGCTTCAATGGCTGACACAACTCAAAGACTAATGTCCATTTTAATGGTATCAAAACAAAATGGCAAAAGTACGTTTATAAAATAGAACTGATTGTGGGTGTATAAGAATCATTTAAATATTCACATTATTTTCCAAAATATGTAGTTGGACGCAAAAACAAACCCCTTAACGAACCATGGTAGTCAACGAGTTAATTTTCATTATGACAAACACAAACAATTGCTCTAAAAATTTTAAACTCAATTTGCTGTAGTAATGAGAGTAGATACAAATTAACAACAATGAAAAAACAGCGTACTTAAATTGTTATTAAAGATGATTGCAACCTCTGGGGTAAAAAATTCCTGAGTTAGAATAGTCCCCATTGAGATATCGGGGCGGGAGGGTTCGGGGGTGATTAGGAAGTATAAAAAAAGAGTCGTGAACATTCTGCGAGTTGGAGCGTGGAATGTCAGAAGTATGAAGCTAGTAGGTAAACTAGAAAACTTAAAAATTGAAGTGGTTAACACTACACATAGTGTGGATCAACGAAGTTTCGTTGACCAGAGGCGGGGTTTTGGAATGGAGAAAATCGAAATTGATAGGTTAGCACTAGACATAGTAGGGATTAGCCAAAATCGCTGGCCAGAGGCGGGGGATTTTTGGGGTGGAGACTTCAGGGTAATTCATACAGGATCAGAGGAAAGAAATTAGGGTGTGGGAATAGTTATGCGAAAAAAGATAGGACGACGTGTAGAAAACTACTTCCAAAAAAACGAAAAATTACTCATGGTTAGATTAGAATCTAAACCGGTAACTACAGTAATAATACAAGTATACATGCCCACCTCTAGCTACAGTGAAAAAAGGCAGCGCCGATCTACAAAGATATCGAAAACACACTAAGATACGTAAAAGGACATGAAAATTTAATTATAACAGGGGATTTTATTGAAGTGATAGGTGAGGGTAGGGAAGGTGCGGCAGTAGGTTTATTTAGTTTAGGCACCAGAAATGCCAGGGTAAATAGGCTGGTAGAATTTTGCGACAAAAACAATTTAACCATCACAAGCACATTATTTCAACATTATGTTAGACGACGATACACATGGAAGATGCCAGGAGATACAGGAAGATATCAAATAGCTTACACTCTTGTTAGACAACGGTTTAGGAATCAAGTAAAAGACTGTAGAAACTACCCAGAAGCAAATATAGACACTGACCACAACATCGTAATTATGAAGGCCGCTCTTAAATTTAAAAATTTGAAAAAAAGAAACTGAAAAGGCACTTTGACTTTGAAAAACTAAAAGTTAAAGATATCCACGAAAGACTTGAAAAAAGTCAAATGGATTGCTGAAAGATATCGGGAAAATTTCTGATACTAAGGAAGTAGAAACAGAATGGAATAACATTAAATCCAGCTAAGATATGGCGGCCAGAGATATTCTGGGGTATACACAAAAAGAAAATAAGAAACCATGGATAACAAATGATATCCTGAATTTAATAGAAGATAGTCTAAAATACAAAAATAGATCAGACAAAAGAAGAGAGCAGAGATACAAAGCCATAAAATGGGAAATTATTCGCAAATGCAGGAAAGCTAAAAGGCAACGGATTGATAAAAAGTGCAAAAAGATACAAACTAAGATGGAAATAGGAAAGCCGGCAAAGCATACAAATTAATTAGAATAATTTTTTTGGGATATAAATCCATATAGCAGAAATATAATGGACGCGGGAGAAACGTCATTATAGGAAATGTAGAAAAAGTGGGCGCCAAATTTCATTGTTCGAATTTAATCTTCAATACGCAATTCCTGACATGGACCTTTATTGGTATGGACGGCACTTGGAACGTTTTAACATAGTTTTTGTTGTAGAGAGAGCAACACTTGCTGCGGTCTGTATTTGTCTGAGAGAAGTGCGAGGATTTTCGACAACTGCTTGTAACACGTTACTTTCAATATTTTCTTTAGTTCACCTATTTCTCTTAGACAAGATAAAACTTCCGTAACTTATTAAATTATTCTGTAATCGCCGAGACATGCATCTGTTTGGTTGGTGTCTCTCTGTATATTTATTTAATCACAGTTCAGCTTCCAGGAAAAGTAAAATAATATAATATTCGATATTTATCACTGTTAGAAAAGCACCCATTTCTAACGCAAATGCCTTGTTTAAATTTCTAAGTAAATTTTACATTACAAACATACAACATACAAACATACGATAAAGCACAAATTTCGACGTCTCTAACGCGTAGAGCAATTGTTTTTTTTGTCATAGTGGAAGTTAGAGCCTATTACGACCAAAACAGTTTTGAGATTTTCAAACGTTTTGATTCAATCAAACATAGTCACGTTACACTTCCTTGGAGAGCATTTCAAAATGTAAAAATCCAACACGGCGGCTACTAAAAATAAAAAGTTGAACATCGTCACACAAAATCTATGTTCCTTAGACAAAAATCGGAATTCATAATATGAAGCGCAATGAAGAATTATCGTGATGTACAAAATTTAGCATTTTACTTTAATTAGCAATTTAGCTACGAGCATACAGGGTGACATTAGTTTTATGCCATTAAATTTAGGAGGTGATAGCGATTGATTAGCTAAACGAAAAACCTATAAAGCATTTTACTCTTGACCCGCTTTTTAAATGCCCGACCAGGTCAACTTAAGTAAAAGTTTTAAGACTGCTGTTTTTTATATGTTTATAAGAAATGACCTACCTATGCTAGTGTTATCCTGAATCATTCCCCATACAATAAATGCATATCTGCATGTTCGTGGTTCGTATAACTCCCGGCCATCGTAATTTCAAATCACAATTCACAAAACTTTTACCCGACAAAATATCAAATTATGTAGAATCAATTACAATTAAATAATAACACAATGTTTAAGTGTTTTACATAAGCAAATAGTGGAACACAAGTGACAAAATTCAACAGGAGAAATACTTACGGTTTATGTAACTCCGTTTGCGAACTATTTCAATGAAAAACAAGGTCAACTTAAAGTAGGTTATCGTACAAAAGCTTCATAAAGCTAAATTGCAAGAAAATCAAGATTACAGGACCAGAAACCCAATACAGTCGACCAAATCAGCTTAATGAAATTATTTTTGATGTGATAACCATTACATCCTCCAAATGTTTAAAAAAATTAAAACTTACTTTAGTAACAGCTAAAGTGCATTGTGTTATTTCGTTAATGCACTATATTTCACTAGAAAGTCACAACTTGACTGGTCAACTCTAAATGATGATATTATTGAGTATTTTATTCGAGACCTATCTAACAGTGCAGTGGTTTAAAAACATTTATGATAAGTTTTTGTGTGCCCGTTTGTAGCTCAACTTTTCGTTTTAGAATACAGGTTTATTTACAGTTTTTGTTTGTACTATCAGTCTCCACGCCAGCTACATATCCCTCAAATCAATATATATATATATATATATATATATATATATATATATGTATATTTAAATGCAATTATTAAAATTTAAGAACTATTGCTACGTTGTATAATTGAAGGACACAATAAAAAGCTATTGAAAGTTCACAAACCAGACATGAGAGCGGAAACAGTTACATTGTATTCCAGACGTATATGACACTGTAGGTGCAGGTCACAATAGGTTACAAGACAGCAATTATTAGAATTAAGATTATTAAAATGTAATACTTTGTATTGTATCAAGAAATAGCAGACATGAGATCTGCATTTCCCACAAAGTGATGTAAAAGCAGAAATAGCATAAATACCCTGAAAACCCCAGGAGGGTCAGTCACTCTCGAGCATCACAACTTTAACATTGTTGGTTGCTTCAAGCTATGCATTTTAGTTCTAATTAATTTATTAGTGAAAATAACTTTGATTATTTTTAATTGTAAACGTTAATGAACATAACGTAACTATTTGTCAAAATCACTTATAATTTCTGTATAAATTAAAATACATTTGATAGGAGTGTAAATTTGGAAATAAAGTATTTTAAAAAAGAAGCTCCTAAAGGCCCAAAACCTATCTCAGCGGGAGTATTCCAAAAGGGCAGTAGCAAGTCCAATATCGAGGAACTAGTTGTCTTGAATTTTTATTTTTCATCTGGAACAGAAAACCAATTGGACGAAGTACGAAAATAAACCAAGTCCAATAACAAAGAGGAAAAGATAATAGAGCTGGCAAACAAACTCTTGTAAATACCAAAGTTCATTTTTTTAACCATTATCAACTGAATATTAATATTATGTAGTAAGAAACAAAATTTTTATTATTACTATTTCTGAAAGAATTTACTCAGGAAACTTATGTTAACAAAGGAATTTTATAGACGCATTTATATGCACTATTTATTACAATTATTACAATTTATTGATGAAGCAATTTATTCGGCAAAGTCTGAAGCTTTAGTGTATAATTAAAACGCATTTTTTGTACCATTTTATTACAGCGATTATTACTGAAACGATTCATTCAAAACTCGGTTCTCATCACATTTTATAAAGGTCTATAATTAAACACTTTCAGTGCAAACAAATTAGCAAAGGTGTATAATTATAAAAAAGCGTTTTATGTATTTTTCATTGCAACACTTAATGAAATAATTATTCAGCGGAAGTCTGAAACCGATACAATTATAACCAAGGTTATACTATAATTACATACAAAATACGTAAAGATAAGTGATTCTTTAAATAACTTAATACAAACTAGACTGAAAAACGACCATTAATTTATAGAAACAATGAACGGTGACAATATGAAACTTTATCTCGATTCAGTCCCGCTATATGACGGAAAGCAAGTACTATAAAAATCTTCATCACTGCTTGCCAGATTTTTTAAAAATCTTTTTATAAACACAGCAACAGCAACGTTTTATTTTTACGCTTAATAATTAGCAAACTAACCGGCAGAGCAATAACACTGATTGCGAGCCGCGATGACCTCGAACAGTGAGGAGACTTTAAACGGATATTGATAGCATAATTCGGCGACCAAAGAAATATCAAATGTTTTGTCCGAGATTTAAAAAATTTACGGATGGAAACTAACCAATCACCCTATCAATTCGGTATGAAATGTCAAGACGTACAAAGTTTAATTTTGACTAAACTAAAAATTGAAGAACCCGATCAAAAAATACGTTTACTAAAGATGAAGATGTACGACAAAATGGCTTTAGACACATACATTAATGCATTACCCAAACGTCTATCAGACAAAATAAGATTCCAACATCTCCAAAATTTAGAAGAAGCAATGAACATGATTATAAAAGAAGAAATCGTTACGTATTACAGAAACAGACTATGTAATCCTAACGCAAGTAAAAATTACTCACCTATGAAAACAATACAAGCCGCGAGACAAATGCCAACACAACCGAAATTTACATCACCATTTAATGTACTAACGAATCAATTTTGAATAAACAATTCAAACTTCAATAACGCAAATTTCCAGAACCAATTTAAACAATTTCCAAAACAAACATTTAACTCAAACTTTACAAATCCACATTTACACCAAGGTTTGATCAAAACGTAAATTAACCAAGGCAAACATTCGGCGCAAATCCCAACAAAAACACACCGATGACGAATAACAATAACAACCCCAACAGTTACCACAAGCCAACTCCTATGGACACTTCATCTGGTAACACCAGACTGAAAACTAAAATATCTCAAATTAGACCCGATTACACCCATAAACGAAAATTCACTTCCGAGAAACTATTCCACCAAGAAGTGGAAGATTTTAATAATCATGACACGGATAATTATGCAAATTCCAGTAGAGACGATGAAACAAATCATTCCGAAAACTACAAACGTAAGGATCCTTATGAAAACTACCAAGAGGACGACGAGAAAACGCGTGCTCAAATCTTCAGTTAGACCGATTCAAATACGACTAAACGTAATTGAGTTAAATAGCATCAATCAACACACTTTACCCTACATAGAAATACCTCATGCAGAACTCAAATTACTAATCGATACAGGAACTTCAGAAACTTTAATTAGCCCCAGAACGGTACAAAAACATCATTTAGATCTTGTAGAAAGAGATCCCTTCCAAATCAAGACAGCCTACAAAACGACATTACACCAATTTATAGCGAACATACCTTGCATTTTGCATTTTTGAATTTAACGACAAGTACGACGGATGAATAGGCATGGATCTTCTAAGAAAATTAGGAGCAAACATTGATATAAAAAACCGATTATTAAGAACGAAACACGGACAAATTTCGATTAAATTCCAAAACAGTAACATTCAAACCAATCAAAAATACACGATCGAACCCAGGACGGAAAACAACTAAAAGCTTTAGTAAATTAAACAACGACGTAGGAATTATAAATCACATGTCATTTTAACCCGGAGTAGAAACACCCACAGCGTTAGTATAAATACAAAACAGTCACGCCATTACAACAATTTTAAACTTAAACGATTGCCCCCATAAAACTATCATTGACACATCCAATAGACATAGAAGAAGTAAATTTTAGCGAGATGGAAATCGACGAAGAAAATAAAAGCGATTTCAACCCTACAAGACACGATAGACTGTTAAAAGAAAACTTAACTAACATTCGTTTTAATAACGATATTAATGACGAAGAGGAGAGAGCAATTAAAAACATGTTTCGAATACCGAAATATATTCCATTGCGAAAGAATACCTTTAACTTTCACCAACGCAGTGAAACATAACATTGAACTAACAGATAATAAACCAATTTTCACCAAAGCATATAGACTACCTCAGGCAAGTCAAGAAGAAGTAGATAGACAGATAGCAGACCAATTGAAGTAAGATATAATCCAACACTCAAATTCACCATAGAGCATGGATACACGACGAAAAATGTCTTGTGTACCTGGACGATATAATAGTAGTTCGACATCACTTGTAGAACACATCGAAAGATTAAGAGAGGTTTTTGAACGATTAAGAAAAGCTCATTTTAAGGTTCAATTAGATAAAAGTGAATTTTTATAAAAGGAAGTATCATTTTTAGGACACATAATAACCCCATAAGGTGTTATGCCAAACCCAGACAAAACAAATGCAGTATTAAAATACCCCTTACCCAAAACTAATAAAGAAATTAATGGATTTTTAGGACTCAGTGGTTATTATCGGAAATTCATCAAAGATTACACATAAATAACCAAACAATTGCCGTCAACCTCCACCCAGGTAGAACGGACGACAATGACATAGTAGTCGAAGCCATTAAAAACAACCCTGGTATACTACCCGTAAAATTGGGAAGATGCAAAACATTATGGACATTCGCACATAAATTTGATTTAACTGAATTAAAACAAGAATTTTTTATAATTAGAGATAATTACTACAGACTGAAACAATCAATGGATACAACCAAATTCGAAAAAGAATACGCTATACAAATGCTTAACTACAATAGTATAATGAAAAACATCTTAAAGAGCACAGAAGACAAACTTAATAGATTAATATCAACAGATCAAATCACAAGACGAAAAAGAGACTTATTAACAGATTAGGTAATATTATAAAAGCAATCACAAGTAATTTAGACAACCAAAATGCAGAACGATACGACAACGCAACACAACACTTAAATGAAAATCAAAATGGCATAAAAACTATTGTTAGAAATCAAATATCTTTAACTCAATCAACCATAATAAAATTTAATGATACACTAAGAAAGCTAGTAAAGAACCAAGACAGTACAACAAACAAAATATTAACTCTTAAAAGTAACATGCAAACCACAATGCTAGGAATGCGAGATTTAATAAGATTCACACCATATTTAATCAAATGATATCAACCCTTACTGTAATTCAACAAATTTTAGCCACATTAGAAAACGCTGTAACATTTGCTAAACTAAACATATTACACGCCAGTATTATAAAACCAATTGATTTATTAAATGAATGATTAAGGATTAAATCACTTATAACTAACAGTAAACTACCCTTTGAAGTAACAGGATCTAATATACTTATATTTGAAAAAATAGCCATAGTAAAAGGTTATGTAAAAAATCATGCAATTACGTTTTTAACAAAAATTCCCATCATTTATTTGCTTTCACCATGAATGTTACTAGCAAGTATCGAGTTATTATTCCTAAAACCAAGTTCCTTTCCCTGAATGAACTTAGGTGTAGCTTCACGAATGAAAACTGTAAAGAAGTAGCACTGAGTCAATATTTATGTCAATCATTAACGACAACAGCAACAGATAGCTCTTTTGAAGTACAATTGTTAAGATTCTCTAATCACTATGAGATTTGTGATCCAAAACCAGTACAAATTACGAATATGAAAATTCAAAAAGTTACGGACAACAAATGGATTGCTGTACTTCCGCAAGAAGTAATAGCAACCGCCCATTGCAACCAAGAAGCACAATTTAGCATTAATTGGAAGTAAAGTAATCACCATAAAAAAGATTGCTATTTAAAATTAAACAACGAAATTATTCGAGTATACCAAGTATATCAAGTATATTAAGACCCAACAGTAACGAAGAAACTCGCGAATTTACCCGAACTACAGTTCAAGATTACACAACCCGAAGACGACGAAATCAGCAAGAAACCAATAGACGACCTCAACCAAGCCCTAAAGTTAATGGACAGTTATAAAGGACACTTCAGAGAATTATAAGCGCCAAAACTGCCTTATGCATAAGTGTTTGGACAATTTTATCAATTATTGTAATTATTTTATTAACTATATATTTATTGTACAAAATGTATCGTAGATATAGAAGAAAAGAAACAAATTTTAGTCATAAGAAACAAGAAACAAAGATAAATAAAGAAATAATGAATGCACCCTTAGGGACAATGAATTTTAAAAATTAAGTATAACTCTAAATTTTCATCTACGTCGGGAGGAGTTACATATCCCCAAAATCAATATAAATATATATATTGCTGTGATCCACCTATTAGAATCGAGCCTCACGAATTGGGCGTCAAGAATGCTGTGATCCATGTATTAGAATCGAACCTCACGAATTGGGCGTCAAGAATGCTGTAAAACGTAAAAAAAAAGCTATTAACTTAACTGGTCCGTTGACTTTCTTCTGTTAATCGCCTCTTTACTCTTTTCCGCCTCGGCTGCTCACCTAGTTAAACCTTCGTCCTCATTCATAAAAAAAAACAAACACATTCCTACCACAAACATCAACGTTAACTCTATTTACATCAATATTCACAATACATTAAAATTTCAAAATTAAAATTCAGCATAAATTTCAGTATCAGAAAATTTCAAGATTAAATTTTGTTATCATTTTAATGTGCATCCAGAATTAAAGTCCTTGTAGGATGCCTACTAATTAATATAACAATATATGAAGACCTGAGTCTAAGTACAAAGGGAGCATCTACCACCCCTTTACGTTAATTAACCAGGTTCGTCTAATTGAGCTCAAAGACGTACCCAAATTTTCATCAAGAACATAAATACTAAATACTCCTTTCGACTTAAACAAGAAAATTTCACCTTACAATTAAAATTTTGTGGTTTGTACAAGTTCACTACTGTCCATTTTAAATAAACAAACTATAAAGTTATTCAACACACACCAAAACATCAAACTTCGAACAAAATAGTATAATTTACCTGAAGGTTACTGCACTCGTAGCTTCAATGTACATCGTCCCTTTGTTAATCACACCATTCCAACTGGGTTATATTTACGGCTTCTGATTCTCAACGCTTTTAAAATTTTCTCCACCACCATTCATTTAAAGTTGTTTCAGGGCTTTTCCGGAACTCATCTGTGTATATCTGTATCTTGGTTTGTGGATCTAGTCACGTTTACGAATCATTTAATTATTAACACCCCCGAAAAATAGCAAAGAAATTCATACTTCTTTCAGAAATATACGCCAAAACTGCCTACTTTTGTGTATTCATTTGTCGTTGCAGATTTGACTAATTGGTACAGTGATACTAAACTTTATTACCTTGTATCTTCTTTTCTAAGTGCACTAAATTACATTCATTGTAGCGCGTAAAGAGGTTAGCCCGTCTGTCGGTCTTGTCCCCAAAACGGCCAGTTTCTAGAATTTCGTGTACTATGTTCCCATCTCGCCCGCCTGTGCGTCGGTTCTTATTAAATTTTGCACTCGCACCAGTTAAATCTCAGAAATTTCGATACGGCTCGCAACGTCTGGAAATAACTAATTAATTTTTATACAGAAATGTTATTTTTCCTTCTCAAGTTTGCCTTTTATTTTCAACCAATCGCAACCCAGTGACGTTGCTCCACTCACGCCTTTTACTATATGTGTCTCTGTCTTGCGCATATTATCTGTCTCTATCTACCCTGTTCCGAGTGGTACAAATTGATATTCTTCATTATCGATTATTTCAGTCCATGTGGACTTGTGAAATAACCGACCTTATTAGCATTTCCCGTAACTATTAAGCTACGGTTTCTCCAACATTCTCTGTAACCATTTGTTATCTGCAAATTTTACGCAGAATGAGCCTTTTAAAAATACGCAGGTGTTCAAACATAATACTTCTACGATTTGAATATTATTGGGTTTTTACAAGCTTTTATAAATATTATATGTTACTAATGGTTCAATTAACTTCAATTAAAATAATACCCTTTAATTTTTAGTGACTCCTAATCAAATATTAATTATTATCTGTACATTTTGTTTAATACCGGTTACTTAAAATTGAGTTAATTAATATAAATTTTGCACGTAATTTCCATTTGTTTCTTTACTCGGAATAATTTAAATTACACGTAGAGCATTTTAATACTGCTTCCTTTTTTTATAGCAAGCGTCTTGTAAATGATTTAAATCTCTTATTTTTAATGAAACGAATGAATTTTTATTCTCCACGGTTTTTTTAATAACGCATACCTTTTTCCAAAGCTTCTACCCGGTGATTAAAATTATTTGATGTGATTATTTAATTTTCTACCCTGGTCTAAATATGAGTAATATATATATATATATATATATATATATATATACATATATATATAATGACTAGTTATTTGCAGTCCGCAATAAAAATAGTATATAAAATAAGATTATCTGTAAACAAACTCTTATGAAAATAATAAGAGCTATTGACAAATACAAATCGGGCTAGTAGTTATATAGCCATTACCAAAACATTAGCTTTGTTACTTTACAGGGGAGGAAACATCCACTGACCGACGGTTACGGCTTGCTAAGCCTCATCAGAGCAGATTAATTTCCAACACTATGAAGTAATCGAAGCTATTATACTGATATAATTTTGAAACAATCTCTGTACTATGGCAAAAGTAAATAAAACCGACATCAGGTGATAAAACACCAACACTACTAAGTGTGGAAATACAGAATTGAATCGAAACTATGTATTATATTCTATAGATGGCTATAAAAGAACATCTGGCCTTTGAGATTTGCGGAATGTTACATCAAAATTTATTAGCAAACGTAACAAACATTCTCGTGGCGGCACCCGGGTTCATGCCTCAAAGGCAATTCAAATGAAAAAAAATACTAGTTATTTGCAGTCC
Organism: Platerodrilus igneus; assembly: GCA_036346225.1. NCBI lineage: Eukaryota > Metazoa > Arthropoda > Insecta > Coleoptera > Lycidae > Platerodrilus > Platerodrilus igneus. Next base: position 361,310 of record JARFIW010000333.1, on the reverse strand, counting down.
GCAATAAGAAATAGTATATAAAATAAGATGTATCTGTAAACAAATTCTTATGAAAATAATAAGAGTTATTGACAAATACAAATCGGGCTAGTAGTTATATAGCCACTAACAAAACATTATCTTTAATACTACACAGGGGAGGAAACATCTACTGACCAACGGTTTCGGCTTGTTAAATCTCATCAGAGCAGATTAGTTTCCAGATACATTTTATTTTATATACTATTTCTTATTGCGGACTGCAAATAACTAGTCTTTTTTTCATTTGAATTGCGTTTGGGGCATGAACCCTGGTGTCGCCACGAGAAGGTTTGTTACGTTTACAAATAAATTTTTCTGTAACATTCCGGAAATCTCAAAGGCCAGACGTACTTTTATAGCCATCTATAGAATATATTATATAGTTTCGATTCAATTCTGTATTTCCACACTTAGTAGTGTTTTGGTTTTTTATCACTGATGGCGGTTTTATTTACTTTTGCCATAGTACAGAGATTGTTTCGAAATTATATCAGTATAATAGCTTCGATTACTTCATAGGGTTGGAAACTAATCTGCTATGATGAGGCTTAACAAGCCGAAACCGTGGGTCAGTGGATGTTTCTTCCCATGTGAAGTAACAAATCTAATGTTTTGTTAATGGCTATATAACTACTAGCCCGATTTGTATTTCTCAATAGCTCTTATTATTTTCATAAGAGTTTGTTTACAGATACATCTTATTTTATATACTATTTCTTATTGCGGACTGCAAATAACTTGTCTTTTATTATTCGAATTGCCTTTAGGGCATAAACTCGGGTGTCGCCACGAGAAGGTTTGTTAAGTTGGCAAATAAATTTTGCTGTAACATTCTGCAAATATCAAATGCCAGACGTACTTTTATAGCCATCTATAGAATATATTATGTAGTTTCGATTCAATTCTGTATTTCCACACTTAGTAGTGTTGGTGTTTTATCACCTGATGGCGCTTTTATTTACTTTTGCCATAGTGCAGAGACTGTTTCGAAATCATATCAGTATAATAGCTTCGATTACCGTTGGTCAGTGGATGTTTCCTCCCCTGTGAAGTAAAAAATCTAATGTTTTGTTAATGGCTATATAACTACTAGCTCGATTTGTATTTATCAATAGCTCTTATCATTTTTATAAGAGTTTGTTTACACATACATCTTATTATATATATATATTATTATATATTATATATTATATATTATATATATTATTATATATATTATATATATATATATATATATATATATATATATATATATATATATATATCAAATAATTTTAATCACCGTGTATAAGGAATTTTATTAGATAATACGCTTTATTAAAACCGTGAAGCATAAAATTTATTAGTTTCATTAAACATAAGAGATTTAAATCATGTACAAGACGCTTTATATCAAAAGAAGCAGTATTAAAAAGCTCTGCGTGTAATGTAATTATTCCTAAACAAATGGAAATTACGTGCAAAATTTATATTAATTAACCCTATTTTAAGTAACCGGTAGTAAAACAAAGTGTACACATAATAATTAATATTTAACTTGTATTCGCTAAAAATGAAAGGATAGAAGTCAATTTTAATTGAAGTTAATTGAATCGTTGGTAACAGATAATATCTATAGAAACTTGTAAAAACCCAATAAAAGGCAAATCCTAGAAGTGTTAGTTAGAAGTAGGATGTTTGAACACACCTGCGTATGTTAAAAGGCAATTTCAGTTTAATTTGTTTAGATAAACATGTCGATTCTAAGGATATTGAAAACGGTCAGATGCTTTAGCACGAAATACAAAACAGGGTTTATTTAAAAGCTCTGAGAATTAATATTATTTTGAACACTTGCGTAGTTTAAATATCACGTACGGCGAAAATTGTGTAGATAACAAATGGTTTCAAAGAATCTTGGAGAAACCGGGGCTTAATATTCACGAGAATGTGCGATACGGGGTTATTTAACCCAGATGGTCCACATGGACTAAAATATAATCGATAATAAAGAATATCAATTTGCACCAATACGAACAGGTTAGAAAAGGAAAGAGAAAATGCGTCAAGCAAAGACACATATAGTAAAAGGCGTGATTTAAAGCAACGTCACGAGGGTCACAATTGGTTGAAAATAGGATGCAAATATCAGAGGTAGAAACAACAATTTCTGTACAAAATTAATTAGTTTTTCTCGGACATGTTTGCGTACCGTGTGAGAATTTCTGAGATTTAAATGGGGCGAGTGAAAATTCGTAAAACCGACGCGCGAGCGACGGACTGGGAACATAGAATGAGAAATTCTTTAGAATTACCCGTTTTGGGGAACAGACCGACAGACAGGCTTTTTGCTATGTATACCGGTGGTAATATGAATTTCGGCCTCTTAGACTTTTGACTATTCGATGCGTTAAAAGCTCTTACATCCGCGACTTGATTCAAGATGTTAAACAGTGCATTTTAGTTTGATATAATAATTTAAAATTTTGCTCGTATATTTTAGTGATTCAAAATAGTTTGTTATTTACGTGCTAACATGAATGTACTTCAGTGCACTTAGATACAAGGTAATGAAATTTAGTATCACTGTACCAATTAGCAAAATTTACAACGACAAATGTATACACAAAAGTAGGCAGTTTTGGCGTATATTGGTGAAAGACGCATGAATTTCTTGGCTATTTTTCGGGGGTGTTAATAATTAAATGGTTCAAATACGTGTCTGGATCCACGAAACAAGGGTCAGATATACACAGATAAGTTCCGGAAAAGCCCAGAAACAACTTTAAATAAATGGTGATGGAGAAAACTTTAAAAGCGTTGAGAATTAGAAGCCGTAAATATAATCCTGTTGGAATGGTGTGATTAACTAAAGGGACGATGTACATTGAAACTACGAGGACAGTGACCTTCAGGTAAATTATACTATTTTGTTTGACATTTTTGTGTGTGTTGAATTACTTTATAATTGATTTACTTTAAATGGACATTAGTGAAATTGTACTAACCATAAAATTTTAATGTTAAGATGAAATTTGCTTGTTTAAGTAGAAAGGGTATTTAGTATTGATGTTCTGGATTATGATGAAATTTTAGGTATGTCTTTGAGCTCAATTAGACGAACCTGGTTAATTAACGTAAAGGGGTGGTAGATGCTCCCTTTTTACTCAGCATATATTGTTATATTAATTAGTAGGCATCCAACAAGGACTTTAATTCTGGATGCACATTAAAATGATAATAAAATTAATCTTGAAATTCTTTTAAAACTGAATTTTATGCTGAAATTTAATTTGAAAATTTAATGTATTCTGAATATTGATGTAAATAGAGTTAACGTTGATGTTTGTGGTAGGAATGTGTTGTTTAATTTTATGAATGAGGAGGTTTATAAAATTAGGTGAGCAGCCGAGGCGAAAAGAGGATCACAGCAGTTTATGACGCCCAATCGGTGGGACTAGAATTTTTTTTGTTGAAAGGAGCCAGTTCCCGCATTCAAAGGAGCATTTCACAGCATATTTGGCGACCCAAAAGTGAGGCTCGAGTTCCAAATAAAATTTTTGTTATTTTATTCCAGGAAACTGGCGATCTGAGAGAGAGAGTTTTTGTGTGTGTATAAATTTAAGAGTATTTTAGAGTGTGTGAGTGATTTGAACGTATGCAGAGAAAGGAGTGGTTAAGGAGTCAAGGAGTGGAAATTGGAAGTGACGATAGTGCATTGTGTGAGAAAATTTCGAAAATGGAAGAAGCTGGAGGCAGTAGAGATCAGTCGAGGACGGAATCAGGGGATCAAGGAAACGAGATGATAATGAGGATGCTTGAAAGAATGAATGAGACGTTAAGTGGGGTTAGAGAGACGAATCAAGAAGTTTCAGAATTTAAAAATAGTCTTACCGTAAAGATGGGTGAAGTTGAAAATAGGGTTGAAAAAAATGAGCGGGATATTACAGGTATTCGACAGGAAATGGGACATTTAAGGTCCGAAGTACGCATTTTTTGTGAAGAAGAGATTAATATAAAAATGACTGAAGTGACGGACTCATGTAGGGATCAGTTAGGCAGGGTAGAACGCGAAGTTAGTGGTATCAAATACAACATGTCAAATTTAACGGGGGATGGTCCCAGATTTTCTACAGGTGGAGTATCATTGGACCAACACATGAAGTTTTATGGCGATAACAGGGTAAATCCACAAATTTTTATTAATAGCGTAAGAAATCTAGTGGGAAATTTATTTGACGAACAGACTAAACTAAATACGATAAAGGCTTTATTAAAGGACAACGCGGAAGCATGGTACAATTTAGTAGGACAGGACATAGACACTTACACGGACTTTGAGGACAGATTTTTAAAGCACTACTGGAGTGACCACAGACAAGATCAGGTACGAGACGACTTAATCACAGGGAAATTTAAGGGAGAATTTTCAGGAAGTAGGGAGCAATATGCTATACGCAAGTATAGCATAGCAAAGCAACTGAACCCACCACTGACGGACCGACAAATTATTAAGTATTTATCACGACACTTCGAGGCAGAAATAAGACAGCACGTAGCACTACAGAACATAGTGGACAGAGAAATGTTTTTAGAATACCTGCAGAGGTACGACGACGTAAGTAGTGGACGACCTCGGGAAAATAGGGAAAGACAGATCAACACAGTTAGGTTTGACAATAGACGGGACAACTATGTTAGACGGGGGAATAGTTACGGATACCAGCGACAGAATTGGGAACAGAGACGACCATACGTTAGGAGTAATAGTTTAGGAAGGGACCTGCACCGAGACCTGGACCTACCAGAATGAATAGTTCACCAGACATGAGCGGGACTGCTAATACAGACACGGAACGAGTGGAAACGCCTAGGACATACGCTGAGGTGACGGCTAGACCAGGACCGAGTAGGGAAAACAGACCTGGACAGGATTTTAGAACGCGACAGACCACTAGATTTCAGTGTAAATGTATATGAACATCCACGTGAATTTTTCAAAATTGAGGAGGAAGTAGAGCCAGAAACTAAGGAAAATTATGTTTGCCAATTATTAATTTAGAAATTTTGAGAATAATGTAGAAGTATTACTTGAACAGGGCAGAGGCGAGTTTAATATCGGAGGAATTCGTCAGCAAAATTAGGATAAGGTTTGTGATAGAATTATGCCTATAAAGCGTAGCCATTTAGTAGCTCAAATAAAAGAAGTTTGCTGTAGTAAATAGTGTTGTGGTGCTTAGGATAGATATAGGAGGTTTAAGCTGTGAACAGGAGTTTGTAATTGTACCTGGACTGAAGTTTCAGAGCATTTTAGGTGTTGACTGTATGATGAAGTTAGGGTTTTGATAGATATGGAAAGGAAGGTTGATTAAGGATAGGTAGTGCCATGGAAGGGCAGTTATGAAGTCACAGAGGATGACACGGGGTTTAGTATTAATGTAGTAGAGGTAGAGGATGATGAAGGTAAACAGATCAACACGATAAGATGTCCAGAGGATAGGAGAGTAGAGGTTCAAGCTTTATAACAAAAACATGCAGATGTAGAAGCAGATAGGTGGAGGAGCCAAAAATAACGGAATTAGACATATGACGAGGTTAAGGAATTGTTTTTAATAAAGTAGATTTACATTCAAGAATTCTAGAAGGTACATAGGATTTTCCTAGAGGAAAAATCGATAATTGTAAAGTAGTATCGTTTGGTTTGTCAGAAAAGGAAAATAATAATAAGAAACAGACAAGTGTAGGGACTGAAGAAGAAGAATATTTAAGAGTCAGGATAATGGGATAAGTTTATTGTATGTGAGATAAAGGGATGTTAAGTATAGATATAGAAGGGGGAGAAATAGGGAAGAAGAGTTTAGGATGGTAAAGAAAGCTTGAGGGTCAAGAAGAGATTAGGGATTTAAATAATTAAGAAAAAGGAAGAAATAGGTGATAAAATAGGATAAGAAAAAGGAGTAAATAGAGTTAGGTGTATATAGAAAGTAGAATAAGTGTTTATAGAAAATAAAGCTAGGTATAGGATAAATATGGGAGATAATTAGAATAGGTTTAGGATGAGAATAAAGAGTAAATGTAGGAAAAATAAGATAGGTTAAGTATAGATATTTCATAAAGATTAGTGGAGAGTTAGGAATAGAGTAAGAGTAGGATAGGTATATAGGATTAGGTAGGGAGAAGTAAAGTATAGTGAAGATTAGTTAAAAGTTAGGAATAGGATAGGTATATAGGATGTATATAGGATTAGATGGATAAGTAGGATGAAGTTAGGATAATTTCAGTTTATAAAATTAGATGAGAGTTAGGAATAGGATAGGGATATAGGTAGGTGTAAATATTTTTTTTTGATTGGAGACAAAGTAGGTAAGTTAGATAGATAAGGGTAGAGAGAGATAGGCAATTTTTTTTGTAATTTTTTGTCTAAATGCTTTATATTTGCATTCAAATAAGTGGGATTATTTGTATTCAAATAGGGGGAAAATACTCATATTTAGACCAGGGTAGAAAATTAAATAATCACATCAAATAATTTTAATCACCGTGTATAAGGAATTTTATTAGATAATACGCTTTATTAAAACCGTGAAGCATAAAAATTTATTAGTTTCATTAAACATAAGAGATTTAAATCATGTACAAGACGCTTTATATCAAAAGAAGCAGTATTAAAAAGCTCTGCGTGTAATGTAATTATTCCTAAACAAATGGAAATTACGTGCAAAATTTATATTAATTAACCCTATTTTAAGTAACCGGTAGTAAAACAAAGTGTACACATAATAATTAATATTTAACTTGTATTCGCTAAAATGAAAGGATAGAAGTCAATTTTAATTGAAGTTAATTGAATCGTTGGTAACGGATAATATCTATAGAAACTTGTAAAACCCAATAAAAGCAAATCCTAGAAGTGTTAGTTAGAAGTAGGATGTTTGAACACACCTGCGTATGTTAAAAGGCAATTTCAGTTTAATTTGTTTAGATAAACATGTCGATTCTAAAGATATTGAAACGGTCAGATGCTTTAGCACGAAATACAAAACAGGGTTTATTTAAAAGCTCTGAGAATTAATATTATTTTGAACACCTGCGTAGTTTAAATATCACGTACGGCGAAAATTGTGTAGATAACAAATGGTTTCAAAGAATCTTGGAGAAACCGGGGCTTAATATTCACGAGAATGTGCGATACGGGGTTATTTAACCCAGATGGTCCACATGGACTAAAATATAATCGATAATAAAGAATATCAATTTGCACCAATACGAACAGGTTAGAAAAGGAAAGAAAATGCGTCAAGCAAAGACACATATAGTAAAAGGCGTGATTTAAGCAACGTCACGAGGGTCACAATTGGTTGAAAATAGGATGCAAATATCAGAGGTAGAAACAACAATTTCTGTACAAAATTAATTAGTTTTTCTCGGACATGTTTGCGTGCCGTGTGAGAATTTCTGAGATTTAAATGGGGCAGTGAAAATTGTAAAACCGACGCGCGAGCGACGGACTGGGAACATAGAATGAGAAATTCTTTAGAATTACCCGTTTTGGGAACAGACCGACAGACAGGCTTTTTGCTATTATACCGGTGGTAATATGAATTTCGGCCTCTTAGACTTTTGACTATTCGATGCGTTAAAAGCTCTTACATCCGCGACTTGATTCAAGATGTTAAACAGTGCATTTTAGTTTGATAAAATAATTTAAAATTTTGCTCGTATATTTTAGTGATTCAAAATAGTTTGTTATTTACGTGCTAACATGAATGTACTTCAGTGCACTTAGATACAAGGTAAAAAATTTAGTATCACTGTACCAATTAGCAAAATTTACAACGACAAATGTATACACAAAAGTAGGCAGTTTTGGCGTATATTGGTGAAAGAGATGAATTTCTTTGGCTATTTTTCGGGGTGTTAATAATTAAATGGTTCAAATACGTGTCTGGATCCACGAAACAAGGGTCAGATATACACAGATGAGTTCCGGAAAAGCCCAGAAACAACTTTAAATAAATGGTGATGGAGAAAATTTTAAAAGCGTTGAGAATTAGAAGCCGTAAATATAATCCTGTTGGAATGGTGTGATTAACTAAAGGGACGATGTACATTGAAACTACGAGGACAGTAACCTTCAGGTAAATTATACTATTTTGTTTGACATTTTTGTGTGTTGAATTACTTTATAATTGATTTACTTTAAATGGACATTAGTGAAATTGTACTAACCATAAAATTTTAATGTTAAGATGAAATTTGCTTGTTTAAGTAGAAAGGGTATTTAGTATTGATGTTCTGGATTATGATGAAATTTTGGTATGTCTTTGAGCTCAATTAGACGAACCTGGTTAATTAACGTAAAGGGTGGTAGATGCTCCCTTTTACTCAGCATATATTTGTTATATTAATTAGTAGGCATCCAACAAGGACTTTAATTCTGGATGCACATTAAAATGATAATAAAATTAATCTTGAAATTCTTTTAAAACTGAATTTTATGCTGAAATTTAATTTGAAAATTTAATGTATTCTGAATATTGATGTAAATAGAGTTAACGTTGATGTTTGTGGTAGGAATGTGTTGTTTAATTTTATGAATGAGGAGGTTTATAAAATTAGGTGAGCAGCCGAGGCGAAAACAGGATCACAGCAGTTTATGACGCCCAATCGGTGGGACTAGAATTTTTTTTGTTGAAAGGAGCCAGTTCCCGCATTCAAAGGAGCATTTCACATCATATTTGGCGACCCAAAAGTGAGGCTCGAGTTCCAAATAAAATTTTGTTATTTTATTCCAGGAAACTGGCGATCTGAGAGAGAGAGTTTTTGTGTGTGTATAAATTTAAGAGTATTTTAGAGTGTGTGAGTGATTTGAACGTATGCAGAGAAAGGAGTGGTTAAGGAGTCAAGGAGTGGAAATTGGAAGTGACGATAGTGCATTGTGTGAGAAAATTTCGAAAATGGAAGAAGCTGTAGGCAGTAGAGATCAGTCGAGGACGGAATCAGGGATCAAGGAAACGAGATGATAATGAGATGTTGAAAGAATGAATGAGACGTAAGGGGGTTAGAGAGACGAATCAGAAGTTTCAGAATTTAAAAATAGTCTTACCGTAAAGATGGGTGAAGTTGAAAATAGGGTTGATAAAAATGAGCGTGATATTACAGGTCTTCGACAGGAAATGGGACATTTAAGGTCCGAAGTACGCATTTTTTGTGAAGAAGAGATTAATATAAAAATGACTGAAGTGACGGACTCATGTAGGGATCAGTTAGGCAGGGTAGAACGCGAAGTTAGTAGTATCAAATACAACATGTCAAATTTAACGGGGGATGGTCCCAGATTTTCTTCAGGTGGAGTATCATTGGACCAACACATGAAGTTTTATGGCGATAACAGGGTAAATCCACAAATTTTTATTAATAGTGTAAGAAATCTAGTGGGAAATTTATTTGTCGAACAGACTAAACTAAATACGATAAAGGCTTTATTAAAGGACAAGCGGAAGCTGGTACAATTTAGTAGGACAGGACATAGACACTTACAGGACTTTGAAAACAAATTTTTAAAGCACTACTGGGTGACCACAGACAAGATCAGGTACGAGACGACTTAATCACAGGAAATTTAAGGGAGAATTTTCAGGAAGTAGGGAGCAATATGCTATACGCAAGTAAGATAGCAAACAACTGAACCCACCACTGACGGACCGACAAATTATTAAGTATTTATCACGACACTTGAGGCAGAAATAAGACAGCACGTAGCACTACAGAACATAGTGGACAGAGAAATGTTTTAGAATACCTGCAGAGGTACGACGACGTAAGTAGTGGACGACCTCGGAAAATAGGGAAAGACAGATCAACACAGTTAGGTTTGACAATAGACGGGACAACTATGTTAGACGGGGGAATAGTTACGGATACCAGCGACAGAATTGGGAACAGAGACGACCATACGTTAGGAGTAATAGTTTAGGAAGGGGACCTGCACCGAGACTTGGACCTACCAGAATGAATAGTTCACCAGACATGAGCGGGACTGCTAATACAGACACGGAACGAGTGGAAACGCCTAGGACATACGCTGAGGTGACGGCTAGACCAGGACCGAGTAGGGAAAACAGACCTGGACAGGATTTTTAGAACGCGACAGACCACTAGATTTCAGTGTAAATGTATATGAACATCCACGTGAATTTTTCAAAATTGAGGAGGAAGTAGAGCCAGAAACTAAGGAAAAATTATGTTTGCCAATTATTAATTTAGAAATTTTGAGAATAATGTAGAAGTATTACTTGATACAGGGGCAGAGGCGAGTTTAATATCGGAGGAATTCGTCAGCAAAATTAGGGATAAGGTTTGTGATAGAATTATGCCTATAAAGCGTAGCCATTTAGTAGCTCCAAATAAAAAGAAGTTTGCTGTAGTGAATAGTGTTGTGGTGCTTAGGATAGATATAGGAGGTTTAAGCTGTGAACAGGAGTTTGTAATTGTACCTGGACTGAAGTTTCAGAGCATTTTAGGTGTTGACTGTATGATGAAGTTAGGGTTTTGATAGATATGGAAAGGAAGGTAGTAAGGATTAAGGATAGGGTAGTGCCATGGAAGGGCAGTTATGAAGTCACAGAGGATGACACGGGGTTTAGTATTAATGTAGTAGAGGTGAGGATGATGAAGGTAAACAGATCAACACGATAAGATGTCCAGAGGATAGGAGAGTAGAGGTTGCAAAAAAGGGTGGGGAAAGGCAAAGGAAATTTAATTAAAGATGCACGAAAAATTAATCAACGGACCAAACCGCAATTCCATTGTCCACCAACCATGGACACACTTTTGACGAGGTTAATTGGCAAAGTTGTTTTTAATAAAAAATTTGGGATTCATTCTGGATTCCATTACATAAGAATTCTAGAAGGTACATAGGATTTTCCGTAGAGGAAAAATCGATAATTGTAAAAAGTAGTATCGTTTGGTTTGTCGGCAGAAAAGGAAAAATGATAAATGAGAAACAGACAAGTGTAGGGACTGAAGAAGAAGCAATATTTAAGAGTCAATTGGTATGTTTTGAGGAATTTTAAGGGAAAATGGGAAAGAGTATTAGGATGGTGAAAGAAAGACTTGGAGGGTCAAGAAGAGGTTAGATTTAAATAACAATGAACAAAGGATAGAGATAGGTGAATTTTAGTATAGATATAGAATAGACAGGAGAAATAGGTTATAATAGGTAAAATTTAAATAGGATAAGAATAGAATAGGTTATATAGAAAAGAAGTAAGTGTTTATAGAAAATAAAGCTAGGTATAGGATAAATATGGGAGATAATTAGGAATAGGTTTAGGATGAGAATAAAGAGTAAATGTAGGAAAAAAATAAGATAGGTTAAGTATAGATATTTCATATAAGATTAGTGGAGAGTTAGGAATAGAGTAAGAGTAGGATAGGTATATAGGATTAGGTAGGGAGAAGTAAAGTATAGTGAAGATTAGTTAAAAGTTAGGAATAGGATAGGTATATAGGATGTATATAGGATAAGATGGATAAGTAGGATGAAGTTAGGGATAATTTCAGTTTATAAAATTAGATGAGAGTTAGGAATAGGATAGGGATATAGGTAGGTGTAAATATTTTTTTTTGATTGGAGACAAAGTAGGTAAGTTAGATAGATAAGGGTAGAGAGAATAGGCAATTTTTTTGTAATTTTTTGTCTAAATGTTTATATTTGCATTCAAATAAGTGGGATTATTTGTATTCAAATAGGGGAAAATACTCATATTTAGACCAGGGTGAAAATTAAATAATCACATCAAATAATTTTAATCACCGTGTATAAGGAATTTTATTAGATAATACGCTTTATTAAAACCGTGAAGCATAAAAATTTATTAGTTTCATTAAACATAAGAGATTTAAATCATGTACAAGACGCTTTATATCAAAAGAAGCAGTATTAAAAAGCTCTGCGTGTAATGTAATTATTCCTAAACAAATGGAAATTACGTGCAAAATTTATATTAATTAACCCTATTTTAAGTAACCGGTAGTAAAACAAAGTGTACACATAATAATTAATATTTAACTTGTATTCGCTAAAAATGAAAGGATAGAAGTCAATTTTAATTGAAGTTAATTGAATCGTTGGTAACGGATAATATCTATAGAAACTTGTAAAAACCCAATAAAAAGCAAATCCTAGAAGTGTTAGTTAGAAGTAGGATGTTTGAACACACCTGCGTATGTTAAAAGGCAATTTCAGTTTAATTTGTTTAGATAAACATGTCGATTCTAAAGATATTAGAAACGGTCAGATGCTTTAGCACGAAATACAAAACAGGGTTTATTTAAAAAGCTCTGAGAATTAATATTATTTTGAACACCTACGTAATTTAAATATTACGTACGGCGAAAATTGTGTAGATAACAAATGGTTTCAAAGAATCTTGGAGAAACCGGGGCTTAATATTCACGAGAATGTGCGATACGGGGTTATTTAACCCAGATGGTCCACATGGACTAAAATATAATCGATAATAAAGAATATCAATTTGCACCAATACGAACAGGTTAGAAAAGGAAAGAAAATGCGTCAAGCAAAGACACATATAGTAAAAGGCGTGATTTAAGCAACGTCACGAGGGTCACAATTGGTTGAAAATAGGATGCAAATATCAGAGGTAGAAACAACAATTTCTGTACAAAATTAATTAATTTTTCTCGGACATGTTTGCGTACCGTGTGAGAATTTCTGAGATTTAAATGGGGCGAGTAAAAAATTCGTAAAAACCGATGCGCGAGCGACGGACTGGGAACATAGAATGAGAAATTCTTTAGAATTACCCGTTTTGGGGAACAGACCGACAGACAGGCTTTTTGCTATGTATACCGGTGGTAATATGAATTTCGGCCTCTTAGACTTTTGACTATTCGATGCGTTAAAAGCTCTTACATCCGCGACTTGATTCAAGATGTTAAACAGTGCATTTTAGTTTGATAAAATAATTTAAAATTTTGCTCGTATATTTTAGTGATTCAAAATAGTTTGTTATTTACGTGCTAACATGAATGTACTTTAGTGCACTTAGATACAAGGTAATAAATTTAGTATCACTGTACCAATTAAAAATTTACAACGACAAATGTATACACAAAAGTAGGCAGTTTTGGCGTATATTGGTGAAAGACGCATGAATTTCTTTGGCTATTTTTCGGGGGTGTTAATAATTAAATGGTTCAAATACGTGTCTGGATCCACGAAACAAGGGTCAGATATACACAGATAAGTTCCGGAAAAGCCCAGAAACAACTTTAAATAAATGGTGATGGAGAAAATTTTAAAAGCGTTGAGAATTAGAAGCCGTAAATATAATCCTGTTGGAATGGTGTGATTAACTAAAGGGACGATGTACATTGAAGCTACGAGGACAGTAACCTTCAGGTAAATTATACTATTTTGTTTGACATTTTGTGTGTGTTGAATAACTTTATAATTGATTTACTTTAAATGGACATTAGTGAAATTGTACTAACCATAAAATTTTAATTTTAAGATGAAATTTGCTTGTTTAAGTAGAAAGGGTATTTAGTATTGATGTTCTGGATTATGATGAAATTTTAGGTATGTCTTTGAGCTCAATTAGACGAACCTGGTTAATTAACGTAAAGGGTTAGATGCTCCCTTTTTACTCTGCATATATTGTTATATTAATTAGTAGGCATCCAACAAGGACTTTAATTCTGGATGCACATTAAAATGATAATAAAATTAATCTTGAAATTCTTTTTAAAACTGAATTTTATGCCGAAATTTAATTTGAAAATTTAATGTATTCTGAATATTGATGTAAATAGAGTTAACGTTGATGTTTGTGGTAGGAATGTGTTGTTTAATTTTATGAATGAGGAGGTTTATAAAATTAGGTGAGCAGCCGAGGCGAAAAGAGGATCACAGCAGTTTATGACGCCCAATCGGTGGGACTAGAATTTTGTTGTTGAAAGGAGCCAGTTCCCGCATTCAAAGGAGCATTTCACAGCAATATATATAAATATATATCTTAGGTAGTTTTATATATATATATATACATATATTTAAAGGGAATTATTAAGATTTAAGAATTATTGTTACATTGTATAATTGAAAGACATAAAACAAAGTTAATGAAGGTTCACAAACCAGACATGAGAACGGAAACACTTACATTGTATTCCAGACGTAATATGACACCACAGGTGCAGGTCATAGTAGGTTACAAGACAGCAATTATTAGAATTAAGAATATTAAAATGCAATACTTTGTATTTATCAAGAAATAGCAGACGTGAAATAATCATTTCGCACAAAGTGATGTAAGAGCAGGGATAGCATCAATACTCTAAGAACCTCAAAAGGGTCAGTCAGTCTCGAGCTTCACAACTTTAACTTTGTTGGTTGCTTTAAGCTACTCGTTTTAGTTTTATAATTAATTTATTAGTGAAAGTAACTTTGATTATTTTTAATTGTAAACGTTAATGAACATAACGTAACCATTTGTTAAAATCACTTGTAATTTCTGTATAAATTAAAATACTCTTGATAGAAGTGTAAATTTGGAAATAAAGTCTTTTTAAAAAGAAGCTTCCAAAGGCCCAAAACCTATCTCTTCCCCTTTAAATTAATGACATGAAGCTAATGCCACCCTGTATAAAAAATCGGCAATTTTGTATTTTTTGCTTATGTGTATTTTTGAAATTTGAAAATCGGTCTGAGACATGCTTATTATTGTGCTACTTTCGTCCCGTTTAACTAACATCGCATCTTCTACAGATTTCACCTTAAACTGTTCACACCGTATAATGTTATTTAACTCTTAATGGCTGTTGTAGTAGTTACACACCATGGACGACGAAATATTTATTTTAACTGTGCAAGGATGTAACGAATTGTACGACACCGTAGAGTCTAATTATCATAATCAAGTGCTACGTGGTATCAAATTTTTGATTTCAAACTCGACAGAAGCTCAGTAGATTTATCACGGGTCATTCGCTAATACAGAAAACACATCATCTTTCAACAAATCTTAATGAAAATGATGAAATTCCTATATTTACACATTTCTAAATTTATGTTTTGAATCCATTTTTGTCGCTTTTTTTTAAGTTAGCTTCGACTTCAGCTACAACACACGCAATAAATATAGTATCGTCATTCGAACTAACTTCAAAACATTCTTTTCAAGTACTAAAAACTCATGCAACTTGACAAACTGCACTAAAACAACTTGAAGTATCGACGGCGGGGTGCGCGACCACAACCGCGAAAACTGTGCATGAGTTAGCGGACATTCGAAAACTTCTCTGTGCTGCACCGAGCATCAGTGGGCGACAACCTTTAATAGTTGAAGTTAGATATTTAAATAAAGAAATAAGGAAGTGTAGAAATTCGAATAACCGTTTACTTCCGTGTAACTGAGCTTGTGATTTGAAGAAGCATCCAAAAACTAATTTAAACTTTTTCTTGAGAAAATGTAATACAAAGGCTAAAGCAACAAACTTCTGTTGTAAAATACCGGAAGGTATAATATGTTATAGTCAAAATGTAGTACAGACAAGCTTAAGAAAATTATCCTTTAAGAGTTTGGTGACTTATAATAAATATAAACACAAGTAATATAATATACGATGAGTTTTTTTTTGGAGTGCTATTAAACTACTGTCAACGCAATGTAGTTGTTATTAAGCATCATCGTACGTATGGGCTAAGTTGAACATTTTTGTGTCCACCCAGCACCCATATAGGCCACAAAATTTGATTTTGATGGTTTGTCAGATTCATAGACTATTAAAATCTCTTGCAATGTAATCACTTTTAATGTTCACACATCACTTAATGAATGTTACTATGAAACCTCTGACTCACAATGGAGTTGTTGCAATTTCATTTTTTTCTAACTCAAAACCTTTCCCATCATTATCATTAGGTTTTCAGTCCTGGAACTGGCTGGACTCGTACCTCTATTGTTACCTATTCTGAGCTTACTGGCACAATACCATGAAAGTCCCAGCCTACATATTTCACTATTCGTGCGCGGTAGTCTAATTCAGGTCTACCTCTAGCTCTCTTTTTCCTTTTCTCTGCTAGTAAGATATTTCACACTATTTCCTCATGCCGAATATGTCCTATGTCATTTCTCCAATTTTTTACTGTTTTCTATAAATTTCTTTCGTCCACTAGTATTACTAGTACCTCTTCCTTCTTAACTTTGTCTAACATGATATCTTCATCATATGTTTATAGCATCACATTTCAAAGGCTTTTTTCCTGTTTACTTCTCCTACTGTTCACGTTTAACCACCATACAGTGCTGTACTCCATACATATGCTTTCAGCAACCTATTACTTGTTTCCATGTTGGTTGTATTCGAACATAGTAATTAGTTTTTCTTGTTAACTTCATTACGAGTTTGTGCTAATCTGTTTTATAACTTTTGCACTTTTCGCGTTCTGTGCTATTTGCTTCCAATGTAGCAGAATATCTTAATGTTTTGTAAATTGTCGTTATTTGATTGCAGTCTGGTTTTTGACTTATTCTCACTTCTTTTACATATTAGTAACTTATATTTAGTTTTGTTGATGTTCATCCCATACTCTCGGTTTGTACTGTTTCATTTCTCTACGAGCTGCTTCTAACTTTTCTTTTCCAGATTCTAATATCACTATATCGTCTGTAAATTTGAGCATTTTAATCGTTTGTCCATGCATAATAAAGACAAATAACATCTTTCTGCATTTGACATTACACATTGTTACGAGTTAAAAATAATGGGATAGCGCACATCTCTGTCACACCCTTCGCCCAATATTTACTACATTCCTGCAATAATTCTATTACCGCTGTTTGCTCTTTTTACAAGTTATGCACTATCCGTCCATTCTTAGAACTCTCTCGTATCTTTTTCAGTATTTCAAACAATTTTTTTCATCTTACATTGACGAATGCTATTTGCAGATCTTCTAGTATTTATTCAACCCGTTTTTGCATTCATCTTTGTAAAATTCTAGTAATATTTGTGACACGTGTGCTTATTTTTCAAAAATTTTAACATTTATCTGCACCTTTCTTTTTAGGCATATTGACTATGGAACTACGTTTGAAATCTTTATGTATTTCGCTTGTTTCATACATATAGCTGACAAGTTTGAAGAGGCGTTCTGTTACTGCTTGTCCAGCGGCTTATAGAATTTCTGCTTGCACTTTAACTATGCCCGGCACCTATTTATTTTTTAGACTCTTCAATGCTAGTTCAAACTTGTATTGGATATCTCAAGTCATCCTTTTGAATACTTGTTTCTGATTCCAGTGCTTCTAGTTCCTGTACCGCATATAAATTCTCTGTATATTCCTGCCATCTATGCACTTTATTTCTATTTTTTATAATGATGTTTCCTCCCCCACTTCTTCTTCATTTTCTGTTTTATTTCAAATTTTTAAATTTAAGCGCGGTTTCCATAATTACTACGTTGTGATCAGTGTCCATGCCTGCTACCGGCTAGCCTCTAAAGTTTTCTACTAAATAGTTACCTAACAAGAATGTAATCTCCCTATGCCTGCTAGAATCTTCCATGTGTATCGTCTTCTAGTATGATGTTAAATGAGGTTTTCTGTTGGTTAAATTGTTTTTGTCGCAAAATTCTACCAACCTATTACCCCTGCTGCTTCTTGTTCCTAACCTAAATAAACCTACTCCCTACCCTCACTTTCTGCACTAAAAGATTTCGTAATTATTCAATTTTTATGCCTTTTTACGAATCTTAGTATGTCTTCGATATCTTTATAGACTGCTTCTACCTCTTCATCACGGTAACAAGAGGAGGGCATATAAGCTTGTATTATTACCGTGTTTACCAGTGTTAATTATAATCTAACCACGTTTTCGTTCCTTGTTAGTAGTTTTCTGCACAATAGTGCTACAAATGTATTATGTCTTATGCACTATGTCTCGTGCTGAAGAGATAATGGCAATGCCAAAAGAAAAAGACGCAACCATAGATGAAGACCATAGCAGCACAAATCCTGTTTTAACTGAACAACTTTTAGATGAGTGTCATTGGGAAATTTTAAGCGATAAAGCAGAAAACACCACAAAGCATCACGGACATGGCACTGGAGACCTTAAAACCTTGATAAATACCTCAAAAGCATCAGTCAGTTAGGAAGTATGTGGCTCCAGCCAGATGGATATCGAGTCTCGTCCAAAAACCATTTCCACTTATACACAATTTAAGACCGACAGTCCCTTCATACTGAACAAGAATAAGTATTGAAACCACTGTCGCCTATTACCTACCATCAGTAATTTTACAAACTTTAACAAATAATATTGTATTTGACAATGATCAAGAAGATTACTGTATTGAAGAGGAACTCGATAAAACAGATGACCCGGATTATGATGTAACTCAAGGAGAGCCAGATATGAGTAATGAATTGGAGACCAAAGTCCTTAATGCTGTTGTTTTGTCATAAGAAGCCGAAGTTGAGCTACAAGGAAGCATCGAGCAAGAAGTTCAAGAAGAGCAGGATAATGATAAAGAAAACTCTGACAAACTAGGTAAAGTCGCGAAAGAAGAAAGAAAATTGCAGGACTTGACGATTGGTTTGACAATAAGAATAAACAACTTCGTGAACAAGGGAAGAGCTACATTGGATGCACGAGAAATGGAAATAGAGGAAAAGAGTAGGTAAAAGTAAAGAAACATTAAACCTATTTTTGGTGACAAAATGAGTTGTCCTTATCGGGAATACGTGCAACAGTGTGGAAGTAATGACCTACTAAAACTGTCGCGTTTTACATTCGAGAAAATACTTCATGAAAAAAACATTGGGTTCCAACAACCTAAGAAAGACAAGTGTGACACATATATAATGTATTAAACCAAGAATATTGATGAATTAACATACAACAAACACCAAGCACTTAAAGAAGCAGCACGGTCAGAAAAGGAAACAGACCTACAACCGATAGGGGGGTGTGTGTTGTACTAACACAAGACGTTCAAGCTGTGAAGGTGTGCCCTAGTTTAAATGCATCCATCTTGTATTTCAAGACCAAATTTTGTGTACATAATTTCAACTTTTATATGCAAGATCCTACTGGTTTACAGAAGTTGATGCAGATTTAACAGCTAACACCTTTGCATCCTGCATTGTTGACTACTTATGTGATAAATTTAACACACGAATAAGCCTAGCATCATCTGGAGTGATGGATGCAAATACCAAAACAAAAACCCTTCTTAATTTTACTGGTTTTAAAAACGTGACAGTCTATTAAAAATACCTAGAAGTGGGTCACACTCAAATGGAAGTCGAGTCAGTCCACTCGTGCATCGAAAATAAAATTAAAAATAAGGCTATCCATCTTCCAAGTGATTATGGTAGATACACAAGGGAAGGGAGTGTAAGAGGAGTTGCACCTTATGAAGTAAAGGAAATATCATTGAGTTTTGTGAAAGATTACGGTCTGATGTCTATGGTGAAGTATCCATCTATTTGACCAGGAAATAAGACAAATGATCCAACTGTTAATGAAATAAAGGTGATAAAGTACACTCCAGAAGGTAGTATTCAAGTAAAGCTCAGCTTTGATGGGAAGTTTCTTGACCTACCTGGCAGAATAGCAAATTCCACAGTAGCAAGTCTCTGTGATTTTCCACAATAAAGACAGACACCAATTAAAATAAAGTACACAAAATGGCAACACTTATAACAGCTAAAAGATGTGATTCCTTCAGATCGTGGACCATATTACGACAACCTACCCATGAAGACAATCGTGCCAAAACAAAATAAGGAAACCAGTGTTCCATAAAATGGGAAAAAGAAGAAAAATTTTCAACAAATTCCCAAGGAGGGAAAAAGTATACCTAAACATCTTCAAGAATCTGCGCTTTCTAATAAGAAAATAAAGAAGTCAGAGTACAGAGGAGGGAGAAACAAAAAATCTAATTAGACTGGCCATTTTTTGTATTAGTGAAATGTGGCATTTTTTTTTCTAGAATTTATTTGTTTTTCTCTTAAAATAAAAGAATATTTTTTGCTTTTTACACTTATTGCATTTTCTAATTATTTTAACTTTAATTAGTCACTTAATACTGAAATCTTAGTGGTATCGTGCTAATAATTTAAAGTTTTATTAAACTGAAGACTATATCTATAGCAACAGAATATCAATTTAGATAAAAAAATTAATATTTTAACAATAATTGGAATTAATACGACTATTCCAATGTATTAGCCGAAACAACAACTCCATTGTAATGATTATCAATTTTTAATACGTTCTTTGTCTCTACTGTAACGTCAGTTAATTAGCACATACAAGGTGTCACTTCTTCAACGACGATGTGCTTTAGTAGTTGCGTCGTTAACCGCTTTGCAGACTGTAAGGTGTATTATTAAACTTTTTTAAAAAGACGTTTTCAAGAGCGGCCCACGTAATTTGGAAAACCCATACAAGTTTTTCTGCGTTTTCCATAGGAGTTAAGTACTGTATCCCATGTTCTTTATCAACGTTTGTATAAATTTTTAAAAAGCATTTTAAAACCTAAACTATTTAAGGGAAGATCATTATGTCAGCATACATCTATTTTGTTTTCAACGTCCTAATTTTATTAAACACCACCATGTCCAAACATTTTTTCTCAATGGTTTCAAACAAAATCATGAAAAAAGCGCAATGTTCATTTTCCTCTATTCAAAGGGTTAATTGTGAGTCGAAACAGAATTGTTTCCACAGGGGAAATTCACGCTAACCGTTTTTATTCGTTTTATTTGCTCAAGTTCTCCAGTTTCACTTTGAATTAAGTTCTTTCTGTCAACATTAATCAATGTGGTTGTTATGTAACTGTTGTTCAGTAATTAGAATTTGCGTTTTTAATAGTGTTATGATTTGAACATTATTACTATAGTTTAGACAAGACGTTCCGTATTTATTGAACAAATGTATTAATTTTATTTATTAGGATGAGATAGTAATCGAGTATAACAAAATTAGGAGGATTTGTATCGTTACTTTCTAAATGTTAAGACGCAGTGCAATTTTAATTAATAAATCATGTATGACTGGAATTCCAAAATATTAGGTTAAAATTAGGTATTTTGTAGAAAATATTTACTTAAGCTAGTATCTAACCAAGAAGAGGCTTCAGAATTATGATTTTGACAAAACACAGGACTTTAAACTAAGTTTATCTAATTTCATCTAGTGGTTTCTGTGTTAGAAGAATTTCGTTAATTGGTTCAGTATTCATTTGGGAGAATATCCTATTTTTGAAGGTACTATTTAAAATACAGAAACTGTGCAATATGACATCCTGAATGAAGTTTAAGTAAACGTTGAAAGTGCACACCTTTTTTTTTTCATTCATCCTACTATAAGATTTGATACCTGGTATTTGCTCCGATAGTTGAGAGCTCCGACGAGACACTAATCGCGGATTTTCTCCTAATGGATGGGGTTGAGGGGTAGGAAGTAGCGGGGTTAGACGGTAACTTAAGTTCTACACACGATCGGCTAGTCTCGTAACAGAAAAAGAAATATTTTAAATTGTTTTGAATTATCATCGAGAACGGACGTAATAGCTTGAGCTCCGTGTTTTTAGCTTTTTTTCGAGTATATTTACAGTTTTCAATTATCTATTATAGTAAAAGTGTTTACATCTTGGAGTGCTACACGATTTCATCTAGAAACGTGCAGGTGATAAGTGCAAAGTACTGTTAAAACATTTAATCTGCCCAGATGATGCAATTAATTCACCCAGTCACAAAAGATTAGAAGAATCAGCCCAATTATTAACATCAAATTCAATATCAATAAGAACTTCAACACAATACATACATTTACGAACCACAGGTGTTGTTACATCGCAAACAAGAATTTATATCTTTAAATTACGACAGGAAGTAGAAATCCACAACACAAGTATCGACATTAAAGTCACCAAATATTTGTAAAAAACCACTATGACATATCAACCACCTCCGTCGGTGGTTGCTCTAACCCCTTTCATAAAATCTGGAGCTACCCCACGTACACCAGCTCAAGATTCACAATCGAGATCGTTTTCAGTAAATTCAAACCCTACAGCACGACTAAGAGATGAAGAAAAAGAAGATATGGATGATACAGTAACACCGTCGTTACTTAACATCAGTCTAATGAATCGAGAGCTAACTGAAAACGTATACAAAAGCACAAAATAAATAGAGCGAGCGCCAACTTCATATTACAGAAGATGGAACAACTATCACATACTGCAAACGAGGCTGTCCAATCTACACACATATCTGAAACAAAGCCACAGACGTACAAAAATCTTTAGATGATACCCTTCAAATAGTCTCAAAGGTAAATATAACACCTATAAATTACGTTCACAAACATTTATTTACGCCGCTGCAACATCTCTAAATTCACCCAGATTTATTCTCACCACCAATTCCTATGTGTTTATAGGCTACAAATCCTGTAGAATAAGAGACCTAGTCGCAGTTACCCTCTGCTACAACTGCCAGCGTTTTGGCCATTCAGCCAAATCTTGGCGCTCCCCTACTTCCTGCGACCGCTGTTCCAAATCCCACCTTACCAAAAACTGTCCAAATCCTTCTACAGCCGCTCCTACCTGCTCCAACTATTCCTGAATCAACCGCCCCCATGACCACTCTGATACCAGTCCTGAGTGGCCCGTCTACAAACAGTCCTTATATATGACCAAACTAGGAACGTACTATGGACTATAGACAACTCGCACGAATACAGACACGAGAACCACCTTTTTCCCTTACTACTTTTAACTTCATACAAATTAACCTCCAACCCTCCCGCGTTGCCTCCCTTGAATTACTAAACGTCCTTCAATAGCACCGCATACATATAGCCCTTGTCCAAGAACCGTACCTAATCCACAACCGAATACCCAACCTCCCACTAAACTCACGCGCATACATTCACCCGAATCCAACGAACCGAAGCT
Organism: Platerodrilus igneus; assembly: GCA_036346225.1. NCBI lineage: Eukaryota > Metazoa > Arthropoda > Insecta > Coleoptera > Lycidae > Platerodrilus > Platerodrilus igneus. Next base: position 338,302 of record JARFIW010000333.1, on the reverse strand, counting down.
TTACCTGAACCAACATAATTACAGATCCCAATCTAGATGCTTTCTATTTCGCTTCCCTCTCCACTCCTCAAATAACTGTCATAGAAATCTATTGGAGGGCGGTTTCTGCCTTCCTAATTTCCGCATATTTCTTATTTAGCATAGACATCCATGCATACTTACACCAATTGACACACACCCACTCCGTAATTGGAAACAAGCCGAAATATTATCAATGGACGCAAACGCTAAATCCGCTATCTCGTATAGTGATCACACGGACGACAATGGCAACGCACTAGAGGACTTCATTCCCTAACACCACTTACAATCACAACTCTCCTTCCATAATTCCTACGTGGGAGTACGTAAACAGTAAGTCGAATATAGACATTACTCTTTCCATGCCAGCAGCCTCTAACCTGCTAAATTCCTGGTCAGTCTCCCGTATCCTCCAATCCAGCGACCACAACCCTTTCATCTTTGAAATCACGCCTAACCTACCGCACAGGACGCACCGAAAAACCCCATTCTACAAAGCAGACTGGACCCTATACCTTGATTCCTTGGCAAAAAATCCTACATTTTCTTCAATAAGCTTCGCTGGTACTAGCCCACACACCCTTGCTAGTCTAATAACCGCCTCAAATAGCATCCCCAGGAAACTACACTCCCTGCGTCTCTTTCCATGGTCGACACGATCTGACAATCACCAGACACGCTCTCAACAATACACGCCCCACACTCCAGAGAGCAAGACGAAGCAACTTAGATCAAGCACTTATAAACACTCTATCGCTTATCTACACCACAGGCAGAGGACATTATAAACATTTAATTATTACCCCCAGGAAACGTCACTATAACGCTATCATCCACGAACAACAGACTTACCCCTGGACAACCTACCGAAAGTTAGTTAAACCCACAATATCACAAATTCTTACAGCTCCCAACCACCTAACCTTCTTCACTTTTGACAACATAATAAAAACACCTTCAGATATTGCAAACCATCCGCCACCATTGACGTCCCAACAGAATCCCAACAATCCCTAATCACAAATTCACAAATCCTTCCAGAATCTTCCAGACATCGACCTTGACATCACCTTCCTAGACTTCTTAGTGTCTAAACTAAATCCCATAAAGCTGCAGGTCCCGATCATATAACTAATTTTATCATACAAAATTCATGGCTCCTTATCAGAGAAACCATTCATCTCCTCTTCCCTTAGTAAGCTATTAGAACAAGTCATCCTTCATTAACTAAATTCCCACATTGACCAACAATCCCCACTATCCCCTAATCAACTTGGTTTCCGCCCAGGACTTAACACACAATTCACTCCCTCATTGCTACTGCCCGATCTTCCCCATACATATGTTATAGCTTTATTCCTAGATTTCCACTCAGCATTCGACGTCCTGTGGTGGCTTAACCTCCTAAACCAACTCCAACCTTCAAAATTCTCTATTAACTTCTACCACATAATAAAGTCTTACCTCACGTCCAGAACAGCCACACTATCTTCCACTTTTATTCTATCTCTAAATTTTTAACCCAAGAATGTCCCAAGGATCTCGCCTATCATCCACCCTCTGGAACCTGTCAATCAATCCACTCCTAGACCTAAACATCCCTACTACATCCACCTTTGCATACGCCGATAACATTGCTTTCCTAATCCATGGTAACTCTCGCACATCCTTAGAATCCACTGCTGCTCACTTAATAAACTCTGTAGAACCCTAGTCTACCCTAAATAAACAACCCTTTCCCCAACCAATTCCAAAGATGTTCCTCCTCGAAGGATTCCTAGATCTTCGACGTAGCCCCAAAATCTACAGGCTGAACACTTCCATCACCTTTACTCCGTCAGTACCATACCTAAGCCTCCATATTGACACCCGTCTTAAAACCAACACACACCAAACTATACTCCGTACCAAAACATAGCTCATCCTACAAAATCTCCATCACTTGCCCCCTAAATCAGTTTATCTGACGAATTCCACAGATAGACTTATCCTCAATCAAATTATAATCCCCATATTCTCATACGCAGTACACTCCTGGTTCCTTCTAACTCCTCCCTCTACAAGACAAGATCTTTGCTTCTCTACTACTACTCATGAGCCTAGAGAACCGTTTCTACCTCTGCACTTTACACTCTAACACAAAAACCTTCAATTTTTACATTCAAATCCGTAACCTTAAGAAGAATCAGCCCATCTCCCTGCACGACAGAACTTTACTTTCAGACGAATACCATACCTTCCCCAAGACTGAAATTAAATCTCTGATACATCATTCCTTGCTCCACTCCTGGAAAGAGTTATGGTCCCTCTCCCAAATTGGTAGACATACCTACGATATCTTCCCAAATATCACAGATATTCCTCTACACATTCCGCTCTCCAACCTATCTACCATTCAATTCCTTACCGGGCACGGTTCCTTCCGCAACAAACTCTATGAATTGCGCTTAACCCCATCACCACTCTGTGTCTGCTATATTCATTCCTTGGAAACTCCTATGCATCTTATATCCTCCTGTTCCCTCATCACCACTATCGAATCCAACTTTAAAATTACATTCAACCACGATCCGTACACTCCGCTACCAAATTTAAACTTCCTAACTTGTCATCATCCACTAAACCAATTTCTTACTGAAATCTTGTCCAACAAACCTCCTATGCCAAACCCGCAGCATTAACTCAGAAATACACAACTCTCAAGTACTTACTGAAAATATCACACACACACACACACACACACACACACACACTAAATTTAAATTTCACCCATACTTGCACATAGTATATGAACTCACAACACCCTACACACACACACACACACACACACACACACACACACACACACACACACACACACACACTAAATTTAAATTTCACCCATACTTGCACATAGTATATGAACTCACAACACCCTACATACACAACAACATAATGGAGCGACGACCAGAGCAAGGCACGAAGCCCCAACTCCAGCAACCGCATTCCACACAAAGATTTTATAAAATTTATTAATTTTGTAAGTATATTTTATTAATTTTGAATGTACAACTAGGTTGGGCCTCGGGCCTGTGAATAGTTATAATAATAAAGATTATTGATTGATTGATTGATTAATTTAGAAGAAAATGTGTATTTTTTGAAATTTTCGGTTTTGCGATTACGTCCTGGGTTATGCGTAAAAAGTCACGTTTTTTATGAACGAAGAAGCCGAACGCGTCGTGCGAAAGAGCCGGTGAGGTTTCCTTATCTACGAGTGCGAGAAAGAAAGAAGACCGAGTTGGTTTCAAGAATTCGCTACAGCGCATTATAAAATACTTAATATATATGGGAAAACTCTATAATGGAATTAAAACCTATTTTCGGTGTCGCTACCGCATAGGAAGTCCATCTTTTTTACAATTTGTAGGAAAGTTGCTAGAATTTATTAGACTTCTCACAAAATTGGGCCGCGCAGGATGTCGGACGTAAACAAAGGGTTACCATTACAATATAAGAAAACAATTAATTTCTAAATTGGAAAATAAGTCACTATAAAATACCTATTGTATATTACAAGTCTTAAAAATCGATCATGAATCAAAAACATATAGATTTTTAACACAGAGGGTGTATTTGTAAAGGAGAACTAAATTTATTCAACAAAGCGAACGAACGCAACCGAATAGTTACAATCGGTCATACATTATTTAGAAAATCCATGCATTTTCACGTGGCGTTTGAAAACACATACGTGAAACATTTGACATATCGATAAACGTTCGACACGGTAACTCAGTGCTAATGCTTTCGTATAGCAGGCAACGAGTCTCGAGTTCGATGCCGAGGTCTTTAATTTATTTTAATCTTTTAAGAACAACTAATGCAATCTATCTTACGAAAGTGGTAACGATCGATTCTTTTTAAACTTTATATATAAAACTAGTGCACGCGTTCAAGTTATTGAATACAAATTTATAGCGTTCATAAATATTTGGTACATACTAGAGGGCTTAAAATCCATTTTATATACGATTTCTGTACTGTTTCAAGTATGGAGGGTCGAAATTTTTGAAAAGATGAAAAAAACTCTTGAAAGTCGACGAACGACAAGCACGAAAATGCATAAAACTTGCTTCTGTTTCCTGAAAATTTGATTTCCAATTTTTGGCAGATGATAACGCGGCTAATGTAAAGCGTGAGGCCTAAAAATATTTTACATCCCATTCCATAGTAATTTACAATATATGAAGCCTAATTAGTAGGAAAAATTAATAAAACTACATCGCATTTGGCATACGCCTTTTTCACGCGATTCTAAATATTTATTCTTTGAAAAGGACACCATACGCCAGTAAAGATTACAATCATTTTCCGAAAGAATAGACACGGAGTCGTGAGGAAAAATATATTTTAGAACATTTGAATATGGAACATAGATTTTTTATTATCACAAGTGGGAGTAATACTTTTTCTAATTTAAATCAGTTCTCAAACGTAAAATAATTACCTGCGGTAATACAATAAACAAAATCGATGACGTTAGTGTGACTTTTTCGCTACTTATTTGATAAAAAGTTAAAGCGCCTTTTAAATAATTGGTCGAGCGCGTGAACACTATAGCGAACCAAGACTCAAAGTAGTTGCAAATGTGTACTGCTATTCTAGCAGCCACGAGCGTAAACACATAAACTGCCTCCAAAGCAAGACTAAGCGAAAGGGGTTGCCTGGAAATGGTTTTTGAGGTGAAAGGTGTTCAAAGGCAAAAGCGGTTCCTGTACGAAAATGCTCCCGCGGTGAGAACCTCCACGCGCGAAAGGAAGTAAGTCCAACAGGGATTGAAGACCAATTCTAGTATTAAGTATAAATTCCGCAGATTAAATTTTTCTGGCGCTCTGTCATCTCGTCTGATGGTGTACGTTTAGTTATAAAATAGCCTCAAATTTAGCTTTTACCTGCATTCTATTGCTTCTCTCAGGACTGACATCATACCATCAACGATTGCTGCCTACAGGAACATCTAATCTAGATTGCCATCACAACGACTGCTAACTGCAACCATATCAGCAAAGGGTTATTTCATTTTCCACCTCCATATTGCATTCTAACTCTCAAATCTCTTCTATATTGCGTAGGTAGTCAACCAGTACGACAAACACTATCTCTTATTCCATTCGCAATGGTACACAAAGCACACCTCGTGCAAAATGAAAAATGTAACAATTTTACTTACAGAACTTTAATACTTGGCGCCGTTATCTGGTTGTAACTACTAGTGTAAGACGCATACTTTCTGAAAACAACGAGAAAGCGAGAGAGAGAGAGAGAGAGAGAGAGAGCGAGAGAGAGAGAGAGTCTCACCACCATTTGTTAGGGCTTATATATCCATCGTTTTCCCCTTTAAAGCTCGTCAAGACAAACATTCAATTACTGAAACTCTCAACGGTTAGATTTCTCTACAAATTCTAGTATCAACAACTCTAATGGCCAACGAAATCTTAGAATTTTTCCTCACCGCACAAACTAAAGTATACATTTCTGTGAATTTCACTCCCAACCAACACCGACTTTCTCCGAAAACTTAAGTTTACACTCTTAACAACGAACTATAAACATTTCCTTGAAAATTGAATCCTAGTTGCATAAGTTAACGTTCAAAACCCGCCTCGAATAATACTCTTTATCTCTATCTTACTTCAATACATACGCTCTAAATCACCTGTCTACCTTGTGTGTTATTTCCGTTGTTCCTGACCGTTAAAGTTGCCTCTCTGATTATCTCGCTCATACCCATTTTATAACACAATCGCTCTTTGTTTACCGGTTTGCAAGTTCTATTGTAACGGACAAAATCGCCCTCTCTTCTTAAGTTTAAACTGTGTCAATGTTAACGCTTGATATTTCTATCTTACTTCTACGCGTTCAAACAACTAACTCCTCTTTGTTTGTCTATTGGTAAAGCAATATTTGTAACCGCCTAGATCCCCGAAACTATAACTTATTTTTAATTAACAGCCACCTTACTACCCTACTAAGAATTCGCTTGTTATTTGTGTCGTCTTATCTTTCAATGCTCATTAACTATACCGGAAAGACTTCGACAAATAGCTTCAAACTAAAACAGTTTCAAATGCTAAAGCCTTTCTATAATTTAACCTTTAAAGGTTACCTTGGTTTATAATATGAAATTTACAATGCTTTATACTTCTTAAATACAACAGTAAAAATATGCTTAGGATATAACACACGCTATTCTTAATTAATGTTTATAATTAAAGGATGATGCTAATTGACTTTTAGCTTACTAAAATTACTTAGTACAATTATTGATTTTTACTCTACAGAAAACCGTTTCACCTTGTCATTTGTATTTTATATACAGAATCCTGAAACAATTACCAAATTGAATACATATGCTGTTTTAAAACTCCAAATATCACAGAAATATATATAAATATTTACATATTTACATATTAATTACACAAGGTAAGTTGATAAATACTATCGTATTAAAGTGAATAAGATGAAATAATAACTTAGACCTTAAATTTTCCATCTTACAATTACTAGCTCGATTTGAAATGATCATTTGGGCTTTGCATAAAAGTCTACGTTAATATTTCATCTTATTCACTATATATATATATATATATATATATATATATATATATATATATATATATATATATATATATATATATATATATATATATATATATATATATATATATATATATGTAGTGTATAAGGAGATACCAAGAGTTCTAAGGGTTGTTTAGTACAAGGTAGTATATGCCAAGCAAAATTATACACATATTTGATCACATAAACTTAAAAATGTATGTTTGCCCTATTTTTCATATACTAAAATACCATTCAAAATGGTAGTTGAAATTAAGTGCCAAAAGATAATATTAAAATGACTAAATGACGTAGTAAGATGTACAGTGCTCAAGGGTTTATGCCGAGTTTGAGTTTTAAAGGCCATTGAAAGTACATTTGCCGTCCAAAAACCGGATGCGTCTATGGACGTTTACTATCAACCACGCATCCAGGTTCAAGTGTAATTTATTTTGGTTTTGCATTTTAAATAGAATCAACTTTTGGACAATATTTGTAAACTCAAAATTATTAGTTATAACAATGTCAAATATGATTGGTGAACTGTAAATATTTAGGACAAATACTAGAATTTTATGTAAATAAGGAAAGTGTAAAAGGACATGAACTATGGTATGTGCGACACAAACGAAATATTAGGATGTTATTGGACGATTTAGTTATGTATTTTAAAGTGTAGTAGGAAAAAAAGTTAAAATGGTCGCCTTGGAAAGCAAACAAAGGGAGATTATTTCGAAATTAATTTGTAAAAAGACGTGTTTTTCATACTGTGCTAATTTGTATACGATTTAAAAAGAAGTTAATAAAAGTATTTGTTTTTAAAGAGTTTTGATTTAGTAAAGAAGCGTAAAGAATCAACAGCGACGAGAGTAATAAGTGTAAAGAGTAGTGATAGTGCAACGGCGAAACGACGGAAAAGTATACAGATTTGGAAAGATATTGGGAAAGGTAGCAGGCAATTGAGTGGTTATACATAGGAAAGAAGTGAGATTTGGATAGCGATTTATAGAAAGGTAGCAGGCATTCGAGTGGTAATACAAGGGAAAGAAGTTGGATTTGGATAGCGATAATTAGGTAGCAGGACATCGAGAGGAATTATACAAGGGAAAGAAGTTGGATTTGGATAGCAATAATTAGGTAGATTTGGATTAGATACGAAGAAGCGGACAAATTATTTGAGAACACGAGGAGCGGAATTTTGGAGAGCAGCAATTGGTAGTGGAGAATTAAAGCAGAAATTAGCACAGGGGAAGTTACAGCACAGGGTATTCAAAATTCTAAATTCGGGTTAATTATTTCAGGTATTGGGGAGCAGCTAAATTTCAGAACAACACCTGGAGGCGGTACCAATCATTCAACTAGATAGGACATCAGTGTAAAGACGCATACGGCGATAAGGATTTTGAGCCAGCAGTTAGAGCGGCCACATACGAAGTATAAGCCAGGTGAGTGCTGAGATATCTTAAAACGTCAGAAATAGTCATATAATTTTGGTAGTAATTTAATTTGGCACAAAGCGACGTTGATCGCAGTAAAATTTTGGCATACACAAAAGTAGAGTAAAATTTTGTACTAAAACAAAAGAGTGTGCACGTTGGTTGGACTTTGCACATCTACTTATAACAGAACTCACTATAAGTAGTTTGAACACCCTGAGATTTAAGAGCTTAAATAGTCGAGGCATTGAAATAAATAGTTAATTAAAGAACCAACCATACGTTGCAAGTACGGGGCGTGCATTAGGTGTGCACATTGCATAAAAGGCGCGACAAAAGGGGCAAAATAAAATAAAATTTATAGAATAAAGAGTGACTGAATACATAGTAAGTAAGTAAAAGAGATTTAATAGGTGGCAAACCCAACGTGGGGCTGAAAAAAAAGCTAGATCGAGTGAAATTAGACAGAAATAGTAGTAGGATACGGGATCCTGAGATTAGGTGGGGCCCGTAGTTTAGATATTTTCAGGCAAAGGAATTCAAAATAGGCTGCAGAGATGACGGACCCAGAAATGAAACGGATTACGAGATCGGGACGGATATACGGAATTGAAGCAGAAATCACGACACTAAACGATGAAATTAGGACGCAAGACATAGAGTTAGACGCAGGCGGAGACATCCAGGAGATGGAGGTGAGGCAGACAGATCCGGAGGCGAAAGATATGGACACGGACCAGGCGACGGACACCGGAGGCAAGAGTAGCAGAAACTGCGGAAACCAGGACATAATGCGGTTCCTAATGAATATGCAAGATAAAATGGTAACTTCACACACGGAACTACAAACGAACTTAACTAACAAAATTACCGATTCACACACTGAGTTAACTAACAAAATCACCGATTCACACACCGAACTGAGGAACGAGTTTAGGACGGCACACGCGGAACTGACGGCCAAACTGAATTATACACAGGACTATCTACTCACGCAAATGCAAAACGTAAAGGACGACATAAGGACTGAGGTACACGAAAAGATAGACAGAATAGATGACAAATTAGAAAATACCGGGTACAGATTCAGGAGACTTGAACGCGACAAAACGGACTTACGAACGGAAATTAAGACACGCGTAGGGACAGTAGAGGAGACGATGGTCAGCGCTTTTACGACATTAACTTCAGAAATACAAACATGCGACAAAAGACATATGACAAACTACAAAATTTAGGACAAACTTTAGAGACGATACAGACCGAAAATGTGCACGGTAGAACGCAACTAGACGAAAAATTTGACGACAAAGTCACGATATTAGAAAACCGGGTAGGACACTACGTAAGACAGATACAGGAAAAATTGGACGACCTAGAACGAAGGCGCATTGGACTGGACTACGGACAGCACATTAAATTCAACCGGGACGCGTTACCTAAATTTGAAGGACGCAGGACGGAACAGCCAATGGGGTTTTTAGACAGACTGGACGAAATCGTCGAAACGGAAAACGAAAGGACTAAATTACAGATAGTAGGGGCGACGTTGACAGGGAACGCGGAAAAGTGGCACAACATCATACGCCGACAGTACAACACATACGCGGAATTTCGACGATTATTTGTGGAACAGTTCTGGAGCAACACGCACCAGACGGACATACGGACAAATTTAATTACGGGACACTACAGTAGGACACACGGGACTCGCGAAGAATACGCAATCGACAAATTCAACCAGGCACAGCACTTGACACCAAAGTTGGGCGAGGACGACATAGTTTTACTACTTGCGGGCCACATGGAACCGGAAGTGACAAAGATGGTCGTGGTACACAATGTAAAAACACCGAGGGAATTTTTAGGCGTCATGAGAAACTTCGATTTGGCAACGGCACTAGAAGCAAAAACACGGACAAGTTATTGGGATCAAAACCGGGGTTATAGGGAAGACAACCGACGACATACGTGCCACGAACAGCGACCAAACCACAGACAGGACAATTTCAATCACGAACATCGACCCAACTACCGACAGGACTATTTTAACCAAGGACACCGAAATCACTGGGGACACGACGGAAACATACGACCATACTACAATAGGGAACACCGGGGGAACGACGTACAAGGACAAAACAGGTACCAGCACGACGACAACGCGGATGACGGCCGGACGACGGGAGGCGGAACACAGCACGGATATAGCCGGACGGACAGGGACGCTAACGTCCACCACATGACAACTAGCGCAAGGACTCAGGACACGGATAAAATTGAAGTGGTGCAGATACACGAGGCACCCTCAGGAGAAAAAAAAACGCCAATTTTTGGAAGAATGAATGTTTAGGATTAAAGATCGACGTAGGTTATAGTTTAAAAGACTTATTGTTAAATAATTATAATTTGAATAAAAAGAACCCTTTGTTTATTAATATTAGTTTAAGGGATTGTTTATATGTTGCTTTAGTTGATAGTGGTTCACAGTTGTCGCTGGTAGATGAGAAGGTGGTGATAAAACATGCTGATTTTTTAAAAGGAAGAATAGAAGAGATTGATGGGGTTAATTTATGGTCGGCACTGAATAAAAAGCTAACGACGATTTACAGGGTCATCCGTGTACCAATATTTGTAGGGGATAAAAAGGCAGGAGAGGCAGAGTTTTTAATTACAAAGGGGTTGCAGCTAGATTTCATATTAGGAATGGATTTTATAGAGGATTTTGGATTGAATATAGATGGTAAGGAAAGGTCGATTCGAATATTTGATAAAGATAAGTTAAGGATGGTGTCTACGGTTAGTTCAGAATATAGGAATGGAAATAATATAGATAAGTCGGGATTAGGAATGGATAGGACAAGTGATTATAGACAGGTTAAAGTACGATTATGTAATATGTTTGCGAGATTAATTAATGATGAACAGATTGGAAAAGTGAGTATTGAGATAAAGGCGAAGCTAGGAGAATTATTTAATAAATATATAGGGTTATTTAATGAAGAGCCAAGATTAGCGAGGCGATATGTGCATAAGTTAGAAGTCACGGAAGACAACGGTTTTAATACAAAGGTGTATCCAATTCCGTTTGCTATTAGAAATAGGGTTAAAGCCGAGATTAACAAGATGTTACGAGAAGGAATCATAGAACCAGCGAAAACTCCATATGTGAACCCGGTAGTTATTGTACCTAAACCCAACAAAAGGGATATTAGGATTTGTTTGGATGCGAGGAAGTTAAATTCGATTACGAAGCCGCAGTATGAACAACCACAAGGGTTGGATAATTTGTTGTACAAAGTGTACGAGATGAAGATTTTCAGTAAATTAGATGTAAAAAATTCATTTTGGTTAATTCCGTTGCATGAAGACAGTAAGAAGTTTACAGGGTTTAGCATTGAAGGGGAGATTTACATGTTTTCTGTAGTTCCGTTTGGGTTAAGTAGTTCTTCAGCAGCACTTGTAAGGGCCATGCAGAAGCTGTTTAACGAGTATGAATGTTTTTGTTCGCACTATGTAGATGATTTGTTGATTTTTTCAAGGAACGAGCAAGAACACCTGGAGCATTTAGAAAAGGTGATCCAGAGGCTGAACGAAGGGGGTTTGAAGTTGAACGTGGAGAAATGCGAGTTGTTTAAGAACAAAGTTACGTATTTAGGGTTTGAAATCAGTGAACATGGGATGAAAATTTGCAATAAAAGGTTGGACGAGTTGAAAAATATTGCTCAACCAAAGAACGTGAGAGGATTGCGAGGATTTTTAGGAGTTCTAAATTATTATAAACGGTTTATACCGCGATATTCCGAGTTGTGTGTGCCGTTGGTGAGTTTATTGAAGAAAAATGAAAGATGGAAATGGACTGCTGATCGAGAGAAGGCGTTCCAGGATTTAAAAAGTGCGTTTTATAAAGAATTGTCGTTAAAATATCCCAATTTCAGAGACGAATTTATTTTAAGAACGGATGCGTCGAAATATGCGATAGGGGCTGAGTTGGTGCAGATACAGGATGGAGCTGAGGTACCAATTGTATTCATTTCGAGGGTATTAAAAGACTGCGAAACCAGATATGCGACGGCAGAGAAGGAAATGTTGGCGATAGTATATGCAGTGAAAAAGTTGCGTTTTTATCTGCTAGGTAACAAATTTTAATAGAATCCGACAACACGGTGGTAACATTTATGAAGAAAAGGAGTTTCTAAACAGCAGGTTGTACAGATGGGCGTTAGTATTACAGGAATACGATTTCGAAATCAAGCACAAACCAGGAAAAGAAAATTTGACGGCGGATTTTCTAAGCAGACCGCAGGTGGAAGCGAATAAAGACATGAAGGATCGTTTAGTAGCTGTGCAGGAGTTCAGGGATGTTGGTCGGTGGACAAATGCCAAGCTTATGGAGACGCAGAGGCATAGTGAGGTGAGCTCGATCCGCGAGAGATTAACAAGCGAAAAGGTGGAGGAGTACCGTGGATTTACCATCGTAGGGCAGTTCGTAGTAAAAAGGATAGGTGAGGCAGAGCTGGTAGTGGTATCCAGAGACGCGGCTGTGGAAATTATAGATGAAATTCATTTAAATTTTGGACATATAGGAATAAGAAAAACATTTTTGGTATTCAGGGAGGCGTTTTATGCACGTAACGATATCACGGTAGTTAAAGAAAGGATTAATCGTTGTAAAATTTGTATCTTAGGGAAAGACAAGAACGTGGTGTTGCAGAACGTACCGATGAGTGTGAAGCGTGAACGGACCGTTAGAATTGGTAGCGATTGATTACTTAAGCTACCTGATTACGAGTGAACAGGGGTATCGGCACATATTAGTAATGGTGGACGTTTTTTCAAAATTTGTTAAATTATTTCCAGCAAGGCGAAGTAATACAGTGCATGCTTTGCAGTCGATTAAAGAATTTGGAAGCCAGGTAGGGAGAATGGATAGGATTTTGGTAGACAACGCAACTTATTTTAACAACCAAAGATTTAGGAACGGGTTAAATCGAGCGCACATTAAGGTGTCATTTAGCAGTATACGGCATCCGAAAGCAAATCCATGCGAACGATATATACGGGAGGTAATAAAATATCTACGGTTAGCGACGCCAGAGCACCATAATAGATGGGTTAGATATCTGCCGCAGATAGAAAATTTCATGAATGGTGTACCGAGTTCAGTTACGAAAACGTGTCCGGTAACATTGATTCGAAGGATTATACCAGCTAGGCCATGGAGGGAAGAAGTTGAAGTACAAGACATCACAGAGTTGTTGGGTAGTGTTAGACATAGGATCGAAAGGATGCAGCGTAGGGATATCGAGCGAAGATGTAGCAGGATCAAAAAAAGGACGACTTTTGAAATAGGGATTTGGTGGTTGTAAAAGGTTGAGAGTTTCGAACCGCGACAGGAACATTTGCGCGAAGTTGTTATTTCCTTATGAAGGGCCGTACAAGATCACGCGTATTTTGCGGAAGGAAATACATTTGAATTAGCTAATATGACAGGGGAATATCGTGGGCGTTTTCATTTGGAAAATCTATACCCATATAAAGTTGTACAGGAAGAGGGTTTAGTAGAATAGTTGTTATATAGTTCATGCGACGGAAAGTTTAGTTTTGTTTTGTTTTGATTTAGTTTATAGTGTAGGTTAGTATATAGCGTAGTTAGACAGGCATGTTGAGAAAGACAAATAGGGGTTGAATAATTACAATATGTAGAAATACGAGAGGGAGTTTTTGTAGAAATACGAGAGGGGGTTTGATTTTAAATAAAATTAGAAATTATGCACACCAGGAAAGAGTAAAACCGACGAAATTTCGAATTTTATTCAAACTCAGTGGGGCCAATGTAGTGTATAAGGGAGATACCAAGAGTTCTAAGGGTTGTTTAGTACAAGGTAGTATATGCCAAGCAAAATTATACACATATTTGATCACATAAACTTAAAAATGTATGTTTGCCATATTTTTCATATACTAAAATACCATTCAAAATGGTAGTTGAAATTAAGTGCCAAAAGGTAATATTAAAATGACTAAATGACGTAGTAAGATGTACAGTGCTCAAGGGTTTATGCCGAGTTTGAGTTTTAAAGGCCATTGAAAGTACATTTGCCGTCCAAAAACCGGATGCGTCTATGGACGTTTACTATCAACCACGCATCCAGGTTCAAGTGTAATTTATTTTGCTTTTGCATTTTAAATAGAATCAACTTTTGGACAATATTTGTAAACTCAAAATTATTAGTTATAACAATGTCAAATATGATTGGTGAACTGTAAATATTTAGGACAAATACTAGAATTTTATGTAAATAAGGAAGAATGAATTAATTATTTGCGGGAGGGGGGGGGGTAACTAGTAAAATCGAAATGAAGTAATACAAGCAGGTAATAAGACGGGGAGACCACGCTACTAGGCCAGTATATAGACAGGTTAAAAGTTAGTAAACGAAACACAGCTTTAAGAGGTAACGTAGATTTTTCCAAAGAAAAAAGTTAGGTGTCAACTTTTGCATAACTTTATTTTATCGGTGCGCGATATTATGAAATCTCGTGTGTATCGTAATAAAAAAGGGACTGTTGTTTGGAGGTACGATAACTGAAAAGCTGTTGTTTGTGGACCTGCTTATACTTTTAAAAAAAGAACAAAAATATGCGTAAAAGATGATCTTTTATGTTTATATTTTGTTTATTATGTACAGGTAAATCGTAAGGGTTAATGTTTGTATTTATGTACTAAGAAATTAATCGAAGGCGAATGTATTTTGTTGGACGATAAAAACGAATCGTTTAAGCTAACTCATGATATAAACGTGAAAGGAGGTTGGAACGTTTGACAAAATCACAAAATATGCACGCTTTGAATTTAAGTCTAAGTTGTACTCATAGAATTTGTTGTTATTTAAAATATGAAAACTTAGTATTATTGATAGATTTGATTTAATGTTTTTTTCTTTAAGATTTCTTTTAGTTTGATGATAGTAAAGTAGGTTTTCTTAAGTAATGTACATTTGAAAATATATTACACTTATTTAATGTCAAAAGAAGTTAGGGATATGTTAAATTGTATTTGCATTTATTTAGGAACTAGGAAGAGATGGATAATTGTGAAAGGATATCCAGTCACCCCAGTGATGGAGTTGTATTTGGTTGAGGCATTTTATTTCGCAAACTTTTTTGATATAACATAATTTAATTAGTGTTTATATGGTATTTTAGAGAATCGTAAAGTATAAAATGAATAATTCAGGAAACCAGATACAAAGTAGACTTATTCGAAATCTCGTTCTTTCTAGTAGAGAAAATATCTAAGGAGATTGCTTGGACAAGACGGTCTGGCACCCCTTAATTATGATAGTAGAGAAGTCCTTTAGAGTAGTAAATAATGTAACGTGGTTTGTTTATATGTTAATCCTTTCAGATATTTATTTTTTACGCCTCTAAAAATTCTGTTTCGGTGAAGTAGCGGGTACTTTGACTGTAGGAACAGAGTGATTGCCGACTAACTCAGTGCGAAGGGTAGTGTAAGTATTTTAAGAGAGTTCCAAAATGTTATCGTGTGTGAAATACATTTTAACCGGGAATTACCTTGTACGCCATCTAATCTCAAAATACCTTAATTTCTAGGAAAAAGCTAAAGAAAAGATAATAAGAAGTGATTCTGGCCTAAAATTTACACGAGGATAATCGATTACGCTATTGCTAAAGCCAACCTAAAACAAACGTTAACAATAAGGACACTAATATAGTTTTTAAAACCTGCTAGTTAAAAAAAAGTTTTCCAATATAAAATGTTAAATTGTGCGTCTAAAGCTGTCCGATTGTCATCTAAATGTCCACGGTCATCTTGTTCTCACACTTTTGAAAGTAGTGCGTTTGTCATGTTTGTAACATATTCCTTATGACTATAAATTTATGAGTTTATTGCTATTGGACATAATTTACAATGATTAGGTTTTTTTGAATTGATGTGAGCTCTTTCTCCAACGGTTTACATGTAACGTATTAGGTTTTTGTGACGGGTTTTATGAATATAGGTGTTGTAGCGTGTCGGTCTAATTCCATGATTCAATGATTTGTTTTTTGAAACTCTTGTGAATGTATACGCTTTCTTAGGCTGGTTAGTTACCAAAATCTGTTTGTATTTTTCTAATTTAATATAAAGAGCGCAAAGTACTAGTCTTTATTACTGGTTGTATTTATTATATATTAGGTGATTTCCTGTTTGTTTATGTGTTCTAATTTAGTACCATTATAAAATAACCACGTTATTATTGTTTTTCAGAGTCCTTTCGTACTAAAGCTCATTTATGTATCTGAAATTAATAAACTGTTTTCTATTACCTAATGTATGCTTAAATAACGCACTAGCGTTACATTCTTTAAAATATCTCAACTAAAGTATATTCAAAAACTCAATTGTACTAAATTAATTTGCCGGAGTCGGGCTGTAGAAGGTATAGTTTGTTTGAGCGTTTTTCTGTTATTATTAATATAGTTACTTTAATGTTCCA
This sequence comes from Platerodrilus igneus, assembly GCA_036346225.1. Classification (NCBI taxonomy): domain Eukaryota; kingdom Metazoa; phylum Arthropoda; class Insecta; order Coleoptera; family Lycidae; genus Platerodrilus; species Platerodrilus igneus. The sequence continues at coordinate 321,741 of JARFIW010000333.1, read as the reverse complement.
GTCACAATCAAATGTGTGGTATTATCTGATATCTGAAGATTTTATTATTTTTAATATATGAGAATATAAGCACATAATTAAATTTCTAGTAAAACCAGGTTATAGGTTATCACCTATAAACCAATTAAGAATCAGTACGTTTATTTCATTGGATGTTTCACTTTATGAATTTTCAGAGAGAAGAAGAATATTTGTAGTTTAATATAAGGTTATATATCAAACATTTCCTATACTTAAACCTAACGCCTTTACTAGACTTTATCATGTTTACGAGCAAATATAAGATAGACAAAGCGTTCGCAATATTTATAAGAAGAATATTACGCAACCAATTTCCTAATAAAAAGCCCACTTTTGACGCCACACACTTGCGGGCCTATAACAAATTGTTTGCAAAAGGATCATATAAGTACTTCTAAAAGTGATCACGCTTGTTGTATATATACAAAAAACAGTTTCTGTTATGAAACAGGAGTTTAAAAGGCCTGAGGGAACTTCATCTTGAAAAAAGTAAACAGGAGACAAAATATAGTAATAAAATTGGGGGAAAAAACTGAACCATCGTTGTCTTGGCATTAAATCGGGAAACAACTCTTGATAAAATTGCTTTTTACAGTTGCTGCGTGCGTATGTCAATAGTAATAGGTATGATTTATAAGCACAGCACACTAGATATAATTTAGAATTATATATTCTAAATTTTTTGGTGTTTAATTTAAAATCACTTGGAATTTGTGCATATTATATGAGCGATTGCGTAGTTAACTGAAGTGATTGTATTGTCTTAACATCGATATTTAGTAGATCAGATGGTAGAACTAGTATTGATTAAGTCCTGAAAATAATCAGATGTGTTTTAGTAAAAATTCACATCTACTTATGTAAAGCTGGTATGTAGCTTTAAAATATTCAGGAGGTTTCTTAAAAGCTTCTCTAGACTGTCTCGCAATACTGATATCACTAATAGTTTATCATAAGTTGAAAGAGATAATCAATTGGCCTTAAAGTAGTGGTAAACTATCAATCACCGTATTAAATTTTATAAACAGTAATCTATCTCCTCTATATAAATAAAAGTGATAGACATATTAAATAAATGCTAAAAGATTAAGATATTGCATGTACATTGCGTTACGTACAAGAACACAGGCGCGCGCACACACATACGCGCGTACCCACACATACGCGCGCACACATACACATGCACGCACGCGCATATATTATAGTTAATAAGATAAAATAATAAAGTAGACTTCTATGCAAAGCCCAAATGATCATTTCAAATCGAGCTAGTAATTGAAAGATGGAAAACATAAGGTCCCGGACGAGATTCTAACCTCTAACTTAAGCTTTCGTGGTCCATGCGTTTCTTACGTGCCGTCGCCAAAGGCGTAGTCGTTTGTACAGTACTTTATTCAAGTATCTATTTGTATAGATTTCGCTCTTTATATTCAAATACGACCTCGTATATGATACGTTACTATAGATATTGTGTACTTCAACAAGTTATTCAAACCAGCTTTTCCGTGAATTTGAAAGTTTGTTAAAATTAATTGTAGTCCGTATCTCGTTTAATAAAAGGCCATATTAATATACTTTGTGTTGGTTTACTTACGTTATGTGATTACATTCAGCTCTTCGAAATCTTGATTGGCTTTATCAATTGATAAAGACTTGATAACCATTCCACACACACTCGTTTTGATAACGTGTTGAATTAGACTTTTTGTGATGAAAAACACTGTCATTCTTTTGCTAACGCTATATAACAAACAATATTCATATTTCTACAAAAGCAAATTTCTTGTTTGTCATGGTCTGAGAGTGTCTTTGGAGCAATAATCTTCTCATGAGGTAAGCTAATTTGCAGTTTACAAATTGTAAATTTACTTGTACATTCCTTAATTCCTTCACATTTGCTTTTCAGCTTCTTTCGTGGGCGAAATGCCTGAATTACCGTGAGGATGTTTTACCACCGTATAGATGGTTGATATTCACTGGGTCCAGGTGTCCGTCCATTCGGTGCGTGCAGGAAGCCACCCTATAAGTCCATCTGGTGAGTTCTACCAATACTACCGCTTTTATTTAACCTTGTGGTCTACGTGACAGGCTGCTGCCTATTTATAGTCACTGCGGGGAAAATTTATTTATCTTGCTGCCTCATTAATTAAGAGATATATATAATTACACCTACTTCAAGGGAATCGTCTTATTGCAGGACATCACGAAACGAGTAGTGTATAGAAGATTGGTCCACAAAATTTAGTGTGTTGTTTTTGTATTTGAACAAATTTTATACCGTTTATTTTAGTGATACTTGCCAAGTCTGCGGTTATTTTCTTGCTTCAACTTTCTTTTAGTATTGGTAAAATATTACCAATAGCGACATTATGTTCTAAATTAATATTTCATATGTTTATTCCACAAATGCGTACTCCTATATGTACATAGTTAGTATTAGTTTTAACTTTGAATTACGGCCCCTTGGCGCATGGGGAGAACGTTTTCCTTTGGTGACCAAAAGTTACCATATATTTTGATTAGCGTAATTGTACTATTCTCCTGTGACTTATTATATATATATATATATATATATATATATATATAAATTAAGACCAAATAATATTTTTTGGTTTTAAAGGGTTAAAGGTAAATATAAATGAAGCAATTTCAAAACACCCTGTATAAAGGAAACAACCAGAAATTACGTGCAAAATTTATTCCAGTTAGTTCATTTTTAAGTAACATGTATTAACAAAAGTTTACAAATAATGATTAAAAGTTAGTAGGTTTGCAAAGAAAATAAATGGTAGAAGCCAATGCAATTAATTTAATAATTTAATTGAGTTTAATTGAACGGTTATTTACGTATAATATGCATAAAAGCGTGTAAAAATCAATAAATCCAAGGCGAATAGCGTTCGTTATAACAAATAAATATATCGGTTGGGTTGAAATACCATGAAAAGAAGCTCCTAGAAATGTTGTGTTAAAACGTCGGTTGATTAAGCACCTGCGTGTTTTCTAAATGTCAAGTTCCACTTATTTTTATAGATAACAAACAAGTTTCAAAGAATATCGGGTAAACGGTTGAATGTGTTCGCAGTAAACACTAATGAAGGGTTATTTAAAGCACGTATTTTGGGGTCCACATGGGGTTGTAGAACGCGGCACGAATATCGATTTTCTACCACTCAAACAAGGTTAGAAGGAGACGTAGAAAATGTATAAGCAAGGGACAGCGTTAGATAGGCGGGATTTGGGAGACGTCAATGGATAGACGATTGGTCGATATTGTTAGTTAAACATCAGACAAACACGAGAATAGTGTAGATTAGTTTTCAGAGAAGATCGTAACGATGCGCTGAATTTCCTGGACTTAGAAATCGGTTGAGCTCAAAATTTTAAGAACGTGTTGTTGTAGATGAAGGACTTCGGATGAAATGTGGCCAGGAGGTGGCAGCGTAAATTGTATAAATACTTTTCGAAAATATAATGAAAGCCGTTAATATTTCGATCGCTTCATACTACGTATGAAAGTTACCACGAGTTTGTAAGTATAATAAAATTATTGTAAATTATATTGCACGGTGTTAGTTTCATAATTTGTACGCGGGTTGTGTCGAGTTTAGATTTTATTGAGATATCACCTATATTTTTTTAACAAACTCGTGTAGTGACGTTATGTAACGTGGATTAAATTAAATAATTATGAAGGAAGTATAATTAATTTGGATTTGGAAATTGGATACACCGTGAAAGCAGCGCTAGCAGTTCAGCTTAAATGGGGTTCTTCTTCTAATAGCTAGAAACGGCCTGCAGAGCAGAAAGACGCAAATACACGGCATCGTCAACGGAGCAGAGATTTTCTAAAAATTCCAGATAACTCTTTGAAATTGTGTTGTTATAAACTATGAAGCGATAAATATTGGGTGACGTATGAGAGTGAATTTTGAAGGAATTGTGCATTTTTGCGTATTGAACATAATACGTATAACTAACTTTATTATGGTATTTAAATAGAAATCTGAAGGTGTATATAAAGCTTATTAACGTTCCATCAGGAAGTTAAATTTTGTGAAGAGTACATGGGTTGTTTTTTTAGTTTGTTGTAGGAGTATGCAAAGTATAAGGGCATATATTATTCATAATTAACTGGGTTATCATGAGCTCACCATACTCCAGAGTTTGCGTAGATTTAAAATAAATTATAAAGAAGGAATGAGAAATAAGGTATTATTCAGGGCCCATTTACTCCGGGTACAGTCTATGTGTTTGATAATTTAAATTAAAAATACAGGACATTACAAAATAGGATTTATTGAGGTGTAACTTGATCACTGAAATGTGGATAATATTGAATTTTATTTGTAAATAGTGATAAATAAAAGATTGTATGTTTGTAGTATTTTGTGGTTTTATTGGAAGTGTGCGTGAACGATAGAGAATATGAGAGTGAATCTAGATATCCAAGAGGAGGTCCAACTGAGCTAGCCGGAAGCAGTTGAAGAAACCAATTCAACCGAGCTAGGAGAGGAAACGGGTAAGAAATTATATTGTTTTGAATTATTTAATTTTTGAAAAATTTTCTATTATGTGCAATTTTCGAGTTTTAAAAATTTAAAAAAATTTTCGAATATATTTTTGTTGGTGAGGTTTTTACCCGAGTTCCACGGCAAATTATGACGGCCCAACGTTAGGGGCTTGAATGTTTTTTGAGAAAGTACTAAATTAGAGCGGAGTACCACGGCAATATATATATATATATATATATGTGTATATATATATATATATATATATGTATTATATATATATATATATATATATATATATTGCTGTGTATCGCCCTAAAGAAATTCTCGGCCCTCGGATTGGGCGTCATAAGATTGCTGTGTATCGTGGGAACAGTCGCTGGATCTCCCTAAAACCTATTCGAATTCTAACGAGTTACCTGGAAACTGCTTCAAGATTCCATCTCCTTCGATGATGCTATCCAGAACCCCTTTTCTTCGTGATTATGCGCTCTGATCCTCCAGATTTTTATAGATGATAACCAAACGCCTTGCTACCAATTACCATACCATCACAGTATCCAAATTCACGTACATTATACTTATGTTTATTAATTTATCAGCTTGTTATGGTGTTAGTTGGACCTTGGTTATTTTAATTCACTCGACACTATACACGTTAATAACTACAAGGCCTCAACTTACCACGTTATAAGTGCTAATACTATTTTTACTGAATTATACAATTTTTCAATACTCACAAGCGTCGGTTGATTATTATACGTAGTCTAAAGCGATGAGAATGACAAGAGAATCAAAGAGAATCAAAAGAGAACGAGCCCCATTCTCTCCAGGTATTTATATCCTTAAAATGCCACCACTCGGCCCCACTTCACACGAAATACTTAATTTAAAATAATATTTCTGCAATGTTTAATCTAACTGACTTAAACTTCCCAGAAATTTACCTCAGACACACAATTTAATCCGAAAAATCGCTTTCACATGCCGCGTGTTTGTCCGTTGTAAATCTATTTCAACCAATGATGCAGTCCTGTGTCGTCATAAAATTTCGCCTGTAAATTTTTATATGTTTTATATATATTAGATGTCGCGTTCTAATCCCACTTGAGTTATAGAAAATCGATATTGCTGACCGCGTCTTAGGACTCCACGTGGATACGAACGTGCGTTTTGAAACCAATGCTTTTATATCCGTCTTTATCTGACGGTTGGAAATATTTTCTTTGAAGTCCGCGTTATTATGCATATAAATTCGACGAAGGTAACATTTTCAAACATGCAGGTGTTCCTAATTATCGACCGTTTAAACAACAATTCTAAGAGCTTATATTTCACGGTATTCGTTACAATTGACGTCTTTGTCTGCTACTACAAACCCTTTTGCCTTGGGATTATCGATTTTCTCTACCGCGGTGCGTTTTCTAATGCTATTACCCGTTGAATTAAAATAAATTAAATTAATTTCGCGTTTTTATTTGTTTTAAAACTGATTTTCTTTATGAACCCATTACTTTTCAATCTTTAATTATAAAAATACGTCAATACTTGTTCGTTTAAATTAAATAAATGAAATAAATTTTGCGCGTAAATAAATTAGTTTGTTTCTCTATACAGGGTGTTTGAAATTGCATTGCTTACCCCAAATTTAACCCTTTAGATCTATAACAATATATATATATATATATATATATATATATTAATAGAGAAGAATAATCCACATTTGGAATGCAAATGAATGCTTAATATATATTAATAGTTATTAAGATGAAATAAAACCCAACTTTGTATTTAAAGTTGAATTACCATTTCAAATCGAACTAGTAATTGAAAACCACTAAAAGAACGGCTACAGCAGGACTTGAACCTGCAACCTCTGATTTTCCGGATCAGCGCTCTAACCAATTGAGCTATCTAGCCTATTTGTTTAGATGATGTTATACTTAATACTACTGAAGCTTGGCTCTTGTTAACGATTTTCAATTATGTCTTGCATTTAAGGAAATTGAATCTAGTTATATACATAATTCATGTACTAATAACTTGATCATCCCATTTTTGCAACGTTCGGAATAATACAAACATGTAATTATATTATTATTAATAGAGAAGAATAATCCACATCCAAATTGTTACGCAGATGATATTCAGCTTTATTACCACTTTTGTTTGACTAATTTTGTCGATGCCTTTAATAATGTGAATAAAGATCTGCAAAAGATCAATGAATGGAGTATAAGTAATCGTCTTTCAATTAATCCCTTAAAATGCCAGGCTATTCTTTTAGGCACTCCAAAAATGTTAAACAAAGCATCCCCATTCAGTCTTCCTTCATTAACTTTAGGTAACTCTACTATTGCCCTAGCAACATCAGTGAAAAACCTCGGCGTTATGATAGATTCTACTTTACCATGGAAAAAACAAGTATCAAATATTTGCAGAAAAACGATTATTGCTCTTCATGCGCTTAAGCGCCTAAAATGATTGTTGCCTGTAAAACTAAAACAAACATTGATTACATCTTTAATCTTTCCACATTTTGACTATTGTGATTCAATTTATACTAACCTACCAATGAATCTCAAGGTACGATTACAACGAGCTTAAAACAGCTGTATCCGTTTTATTTTTGGTTTGAAGTATCGGGACAGGGTAACTCCGTGGTACGCTAAACTAGCATGGCTTAAGCTGGACAAAAGACGTAATCTACATCTGGTAATTCTTACTTATAAAATATTTCTTAATCAGTCCCCATTTTATCTACTACGTCTATACTTACATCTTTCTAACCGCCATTACAGTGCAAGGCGTGACGACTTATTAGCTATTCCTACGCATCACTCCCAAACATATCACTTCTCCTTCTTGGTTACAAGCTCGATTATCTGGAATGCGATTCCCTTGGATATTCGAAAAGCAACGTCTCTAGTCAGATTCCGTAAACTCTATCATGAATATCTATTAACTAGTCAAATATTCCTACATGCTCCAGTCGGTATGCGGTGCGTGTGTACTGTGTGTGCGTGCGTACGTGTGTGTTAACGTAGGTAGTTAGGTTTGCTTTTAGGCCCATCAGGCTTAAAAGCAAACCTAACTACATATAATTTAATAAACGTCACCATGACATAACTCACAATTAGGTAGCGATCTGGCATATTGGCAGCGATTCGTTGCTTAAGCCTTACTATAACATATAATTTAACACTTTTCCTTTCTGAAGCAGATAACCAAGTTATATTTCATTTTCTTATAAATGGTAATCATGTAAACATGTTAAAGTTTTTTAACAACCATCAGGTTGCTAATATCTATGTAGAGTCAGGTGGATAGGAAAAAGATAGAAGGATATAGAAAGACTTAGACCAAGCTATATTAGTCAAATTATTAGAAATGTAGGTTGTGAAGGGTATGTAGAGCTTTTTAGATTAGCACAGAATAGAAAAGAAATTAGAGCTGCGTCAAACCGACCTTAAATAAGGTCGAAAACAAAATGATGATGATGATGATAATTGTTCATTAGGAATATTTATTGTTTATACCTAATTTTTTACTTTTATTTTTGTTTTTATCTATTTATTTTTTTTTCTCTTTTGTTTGTATGTTATATATCTACATTGGCAAGTTAGATGTAAGAAAGAGCCATATGGCCCTAATCTCGCTTATGTAAATAAAGACGTTACAATACAATACAATACAATACGATTAAAAATTACGGATAAATATTAATTTTCAATTTCATAAATGTACTCTTGGAAATGTACCACAAATATAATATAAGTGTATAATATAGAATTTGAAAACGATAGGGATAATTAAATATCATGTGTATTTGTAATACCAAACTCAAATAAATCAAGCTATATCAAGAACCAGTCATACTAAACAAAAGCTTATAATTTGGATGACTATGTATATAATTGACAAAAACTAATAAATTTTCAATATTTCACAATAGTAAATAACTACAAGTTTTACTATTCAACAATTTTCCATAGATTTAAGCCACTTAAATTAGTTATCAAGACATCATTATTTCGGTCACTAAAAATTGTTTACAATTTATTTTTAATATCATCAAATTCAGGCCTGACAAAGATCACACAAGTATCAAGTTATATCACAGCCTCTAATAAAATTATGTTAAAAATGGTATCTTTAGCGTAATTTCAATTCTAGCTTGTTTCAGTACTCAAATAATGCAAATGTTAAATTACGAAGTATGTTGTCTATATAAATTTTATAAAATTCTTATCAGCACGGACACAGATGTCGTATTTATGAACAAACAACTTGAGATGTTCAAATATAAGTGAAAAATATCGAACAAATGTTAATAATGTACACAAAATTTTCACTTAGACCAATTGGTAAAGAAAAGCAAGTTTAGACTTACCAGTTCCGAAGCACAAAACAAAAATTTAATTTTATCGTACAAATCTAACTACTTGAAAATTATTCTGTAGAACTGTAATAAAGTTCAACTTCGGTTTCCAAAACTTTACTTCAGTATTTTAATTAAATTATAGTAGAAAGCGATCATATCTTGTCTTTGATCTCTAAATGATTAAAGTTGAAACTTTTGTGTCTAGACTTGAATGCGCTAGGGTTAAAAATACGCTTGTACAAATGATTTTTGAATAAAAACTATTGAAAAATTGTTTTTGCATTGTTCTGATTTCTTAACTTCCAGGCACTAATGCCATTCAGAAATTTGATCTGAGTACCTTGGAGTACATCTTACGCTTGGCGGTAACAGATGCGAATAAGTCTAGAAACGTTCAAATTAACAAGGTTGCTAAGCAACGAATCCTTGATGTAAGCGGGTGCGTTCTGAAATACGATTGCAGGTAACAATTACTCTTTTATCAAAAAGTTATACAGATACATAAATGCGTAATGATACTACAAATGATAATAAGGAGTAGCGAGGAATATTATAATTAATATTTGAACATCTTACAAAACTTCCTGGTCGATTCATCCAGAGAAGATCAAAACAATTCGCGATCGGCCAACTGTCCAAGGGCCTTGGCCTCTATACTCGCCCGTTATCCTTAAATCATCTTTTCGTTTTTTTCTGGTCACTTCTGTGTATTCATTTCGTCCGAACTTAATCCTGTTAATTTCCCACACTTTTATTAAAATTCCGCATTCTATTCTCACGTAATATACGTCTAAAGCTTTTTTAGTGTTAAATTTGATATCTTTAATTCCCGTGAACAATCCTTAATTTTGTGACATTTTATAAGTTTGTGGATATTTCGGTATTTTGAACTCCATCCGAATTGAGACAAGTACTATTGTGGACAGTACTGGCCTTGATTTTATTGGTAGCTTTTCTAACTGATTACGAAAGGTGTAATATTCTCATTGCTATTGCTGTTTATATAAAAATGTACTAAAAACTTTTTGGTGTATTTACTTGCCCTAATTTAAATATCATGACGAAATAGCCATGTTAGTAAATTGTAAACGATCCAACCTCTATAAAATTCTACGGGCATTCTTACTAAAGCTTATGAACTATCTGAAATTTATATATATTTGTCCATTGACGAGTGTATACTTAATTAACGCGAGAGCGTTACAACAGTGATAAATGTAGACATTGACTAATATCAATATTTATATCATTTTGAAGTTGCCATCGTTGAGCAATAAATAGCGTACAGCTATAAAGAGCTACCTTTGACAAAAAACAAATGTAAGACGTCGGTATTGACTAAATGCCAAATTATCTAAACCTTAACCGTTTAAGTGAATAGATACGAAATTAAAGTGTGTTTTATTTGAATCACGCTTGTAAACCTTTTTATCTGTATCTACATTCGATTTGCATTTTCTGAATTTTGCTAATGGAAGCTGTGGTAATCTTTAATCTTTCTCAACTATTGAATTCATATTTATTAAATTTTGTTATTAGTACAATTTATATCACCGAATAAAGACTACATTTTGCTACTGGTTCTTATAACTTTTTAGTTAAGTGCATACTGTTAATAGAAGCTTCCCAGAGCTTGTTTCAATATTCGTATAATACATCTACTTCGTTATTTTCAGTTTAACTTGATCAAATATTTATAACTCTCATTTCAACTGATGTTTGGGGTAGCTACTGTAGATATGGATTTCAATAAATTATTCAAGATGCATTAAGAGATTTAGTATTAAAATATCGTTTAATCCTAAATGGCTAGCTACTACCTCTTTTCAGTAATTGTTGCCTTTTTATAATTATTTTATGTTTAGCGATTTATAAATTCGGAACTCCTATAAACTGTTCTTTGTAAAAGACTGTTACGTGTTTATTTGTGTAGGAGATATGGGTTATATATATATATATATATATATATATATATATATATTTATATATATATATATTGTTACGTTTTTCCTGGTGGGCGAAAAATACAAACACGCATAATGTGGAACACACTCTGGCTCTGCTAACATCGTCCCTCATGGGTTGCGGAGAATAACCTAAAACTTAAAATCATCAGGGTTGTTAAATAGACTATTTGAAAACACGGCTGAAAGGAAAGATAATGATACACTGTAAATGAAATAAAACACTAGAAAGAAACAAGGTACCAACGTATAATGATTAAACGAGATTTTAGTTCAAATACAGTACAATTGCTACAATAAAAAAAATGTACAAAACTGTAAATAAATTCTGGATTCCATTTTGTAACGTAAAACAAATTCATAACTCGCTATATAATGCCAATTTTTAACATTTAATAATTATTAAAAATATTGCAAAAAAGATTTAAAGTATAAGCTGTCACTACAACAATTAATAATTTTGAAATAAAATGTTATAACACTCTAAAGGTAGATGAAACAACAATTAACAAAATATTTGTATGCATCAATTAATTGTTTAAATAAAACATCCAATAGATAAGATAATTTACGACAACAAATTTCATGAAATTCTTGCATGACAAAGATTAACCTTGTATTTTAAATTTTACTAACATTTAAGAGATTCAATAAATGTAGCTTAGATAATGGCGTTATAATAATTTTACATTTCTCATTATTTAATAAAGCTATCTACAATTTAAAGAGAATATTTTAACTTTTTTGACCAAGTGTGTCAAATTAGAACAGAAATAGAACATACCTGTGTGTGTGTAAGATAACGATTTAGTAACATATTGTAGCGAGCTACTAGTAGGCAACCCATCAAACACACATATCCCCGCAAGCACTGTTTATTCTCAAGGATTCCAGAATTCTTCTAGAACTTACTGGAGCATGAGTCATCCTTTTTAATCCAGAGTATATATAAGACCGCTAATAAATGCAAGAGTCAGTCTATACTCGAATGTCTAATATAAATTATATCGTGTACAGTAAACGTAGTTGAGCTTTTGGAAGTTTAAGAATATACATAAATGTTATATGCTGTGTCTAATGTACATGCAGCTTGTAGTATACATAAATAGATAGAAGTGTATAATAAATAAATAGTTGTGTTAGTGTTGTTAATAAACTTATGGTTAAGAACTTAGCTTAAGAAGATATTAGTGCTTGAAATTCATTAGTGTAATAGTGCTTCATTGTTAAGTGGACTGAAAACATCTACAAATAAGGCATATACTGTTAATTAATCTTGCGAACAGTGAGTAATAAAGACGTTTGTTATTACTTGTTTTAAATTAGAGAAACGCGGTAGTAGTGGCACGTTCCACTGGTGTCAGGTGTGGGGTATATAGTGATTAATTTAAAAGGAAAGCACACAAGTCTAAAGACATTGCAATAGTTTGTATATGCCAGTTACAAGAAGTCAAAGTAAGATGGAGGCAGAAACTTTAATGAATTTCCTCAAGGATTTTAAATCCGGTATGGAGGAGAGGTCGGCTAAACTAGAATTGACATTTATTGAAAATGCTGAGAAAATAGAAGAAAAGTTAAGTGAAAATGATAAGAAAATGGAAAAAAGGTTTAGTGAAAATGCAGTGAAAATGAAAGAGTTGAATGAAAAGACAGCCACGTTAGAACAAAGATTAATGGAAAGCTCCATTGCATTGAAAGAAGATGTCACCGAACAGGTAAAAACAGTTGAGCAGAAGTTAGACAGTAAATTGGTAAAAATGGAAGAAGATGTGATGAGGCTGCAAGAACAAGTGATTTCACTAAAAACGCGGCCACTAGAATTAGCAAACCAAGTTGTAAATCAGAACATTCCAGAAATAAGATCCATGGAAAGAAGCGAGTCAATATCGTTTAAATTTAAAGTGAAACCAGCCACATTCGATGGCAAAACACCTTGGCCCACATATTTGAAACAATTTGAAGCTGCTGCAATAGCCAACGGTTGGTGCAACAAAGAGAAGGCTATATCCCTAATAGTGGCGCTACGGGGAAGCTCTTAACATCTTACAAACAATTCCCGATCACCAGCAGAATGATTACGGCCACTTAACATCGAAGCTAGAGATGAGATATGGAGATGCTCACCTTCAACAGGATTACTACGCACAAGCTAAGAACCGCTCGCAAAAGACAAGTGAAAGCCTGCAAGAATTCGAAGCTGATATCGCCAGATTAGTTAGGTTGGCATACCCAACGGCACCAGATAGCTTCCTCGAACAACTGGCTGTTCAAACATTTGTGGATGGCGTTAAAGATGGCGAAATACAGCAAGCGCTAAGATTAGCATGGCCAAAAATGTTAGATGAAGCACTTGCTCATGCGCTTGAATTTGAAGCAGCTAAACAGACGTCACACAGGATGAGTCACAAAGTTCGGTCTGCATTAGAAGAACCTGAGCAATCGCAGAAGAGCGTAGAAGACATAATCAACCGTGTATTTGAAAAGCAAAAAGCGGAAAGGCTTGAAAGACAACGACCGTGTATTTATATTTCCAATGCTCCACTAGAAGGTACTACATTGGCCAGGAGGCGAGTTTTTTGTTGCCTGGAAATTTAGAATTATGCCGAAGGGATCTTTAACGTGCGTGACAACACTCATACACGGGACCTCTATTTAACCTCTCATCCGAACGAGGGCGTAATTTTTGTGAAAAATGCTCACCTGTCATTTTTCAAGCAGTCAGCCGTGTCGGAATTTGAACCCAGGACCTTGGGATCTGTAGTCTTACGCTTACTACATTGATCCACGGCGACGCCGAAAGACAACGACTGCGGAGATGGGGTCTGCGATGCTGGTACTGCGATGAAGTTGGTCACATACAGAGACGCTGTACTCAACCAAAAAAAAACAACCGGTTGGCAGGAAAACTAAAGCAAGTCGACGTAAAGGGGCGAACGTCGACAGCACATCGTAGTGCCCCGGAGATTATCATCCGTGCTGCATCGTCGATGGGGAGTCTGGACAGCATTTATATCGATGATAGAATTAATGGTAGGATTGTCTGATTACTTGTGGATACAGGAGCGACAAAAACTATTGTGAGACCAGATTTGGTTGGTCGTGGAAAAGTGCTACCTGTATCGGTGTGCCTCCATACGGCAAGTGGTGAGAAGATTTGTACTCACGGAGAGACTGCCGTTATGTTGACAATTGGGGACAAATTAATTAATCATCTAGTGTTGGTAGCCGAAATTACAGAAGAAGTGATCTTGGGAATGGATCTCATGAGAGAATATGGGTTTCATGTAAACATGAAAGAAAATGTGCTTCGGATAGATGATGATGAGATTCCACTTCAAGGTAGGAGTAACCATACGATGCAAGTTCGAATGATTTGCGATATGAAAATACCCGAGAAGGCGGAAATGGAATCAGGAAGACTAGAACCACGCCACTTCATCCCCAATCGGATGGAATGGTTGAAAGAATGAACAGGACATTAGGGAAGTACCTGGCCAAAGTTGTCTCTGAACATCAACGAGACTAGGACCAATATTTACATTTGTTCCTATTGGCGTACCGATCTTCGGTACATGACAGCACAGGGTACTCGTCCGCTTGCGTAATGCTAGGACGTGAATTGCGGCTACCATGTGATCTTCAGTTTGGATTTAAATCTAGAGAAGATATCGCAGGTGAAGATTACGTTAGTAAGCTTCGTGAAAGATCAAATAGCATTCACGAAAACGTCCGAAAGAATATCCAGTCAGCAAGCGATCGAATGAAATCACAATATGACACGAGAGCACAAGAAGGTGGTTATCAAGCTGGAGATTTGGTGTGGTTGTATAATCCACAAAGGAAACGTGGGTTGTCGCCAAAATTACAAGGACAATGGGAAGACCCATACGAAGTGATGAAAAGGATTAATGATGTAGTGTACCGGATCAGAAGATCTCCCCGTGGTAAACCGAAAGTGGTACACTTTGACCGTTTAACATCCTACGCTGGCAACAACCAAGAAATCTCGAATGATGAGAATGGTGTTCGACAAGTTATTAATCCTGAGCCAAATGTAGATTTTGAGAGTTTTATGGCGTCGTATAGTGGTTCCGCTAAGGCGAGATTTGGCGTTGTTTTTGAAAAACAGCAAGATCTGTTTAGAGCACCGGAAGAGTTATGCATGTGGTAACTTAACCGCTAATGAACAAAAGTAACACTTTATAAATACGTATTTATATGCGTTTTTGTGTGTTTTAAAAAGAATGGAAATTATTCAAAATTGTTGAATAAAACAGAAATTGTTTCAGAATAATATAACCTATTTATTTTAAAACATTACTAATGTATGTAATAAAATAAACTCAAATCAGAGGTAAATAACCGTCGTGAAACTGAAGGTTATTTTGCTGGAACATGGCAATATGCCTAAGGCAAAGTGACATGTTACAATATATATATATATATATATATATATATATATATATATATATATATATTGTTGACTGTAGTAGTGTAGGTTACCCACTTTTGATTTAATTTAAGTATTAAAATTTTGTAAGTTATTGCTGAATTCTTTCACTATTACCTACAATAAAGGTTTTTTAATTCCGAGTTGGATGTGGTAATTAGACATCGAAAAGATACTTGCTAGTATTGAAATTCATACTTGCTTGTTTTGGATTTGGTTTGTTGGAGACGACGTTCCGTTCACGGCAAAACTAATTCAACTTTCTGGAGTTCTTGTTTGCAGCTAGATTTCTTTGTAGAGGTATTTAGTATTTAGTAAATCGGACATCAAAACCCCAGAAGCGCAATTCCTGAACGAATTCAAGTTCGACTATTCTTTATAGGACATTGTGTACAAATAAATTAATATAGCGGAAATCTTTGTAATATTCTCTTACATCTTTTTGTTAAGAAGGCAACAGTGTAACGTTCTTTTCTTCAACGCGTGAATCTAATAAGTTTGTGATGTTCTTGTTAGAAATAAGGGTTTGACTATCCCTCATTAGGACAAAAGACACAGAAAACAGCAGGTGATCTTATTATACGTAACGGGAGCACGCTAATAAACATGTCTAGTGGATTTTGAAAATACTAGAGAAAATACATGGTAGGAATTTAGCTAAATTTGACTTATATAAAATTGGCTTGGTAAGCTTTACGAATATCCACTATTATTTATATGAAATTCAGCAGTTTATGAAAACAGAGTTACGGCGTTCTGTCTTTTATAATGTATACAATAAACCCATTCCAAAACACCACAAGGTAACTTTATACAAGCACTTTGATATAGAAAGTTGCTCCAGTTTCTACCTTACATTTCATACACAATTGCGTAAACTTTAGAACATATTTAACTTTGATAAATGGTTCAACGTTAAAGCGCATTTATATCCGTAAACAAAACTTTTACACAAGCAGGTCAATAATTTAGAGCAAATATTAAAAGTATTATAATCAGAAAATACAAATGACAAGAATATAATAGTATCCGCCGGATTGGTAGGTAATAAATGACAAGAAGTGTGGTGTACAGAGCATTCAACTCCAAATAAGTTTTAAGCGTTAATTGATATTAGTAAATGAACCACTGGCAAGGTAGAGCATGAGAAAATTAAAGGGGAGGTATTTTGGAAGAGCTTAAGATTAATGCATGAAATGAACTACAAAAAATGCATACATTAAGTTTACCTATATGGAAGTATACATATAAAATAAATTAATTATAATCAAAGGGCAAGGCGCCAGAACATAGAACGTAAATATATAGTCGTGATGCTGGTTTGCCGTAATATAGGTAGTAAATGATAACAGAAAGTCTAATTCTGCTTGCGCAGACATGTAAATATAGGTACCAACTTACCCGCCTAAACTAAGATAGAACCTGTATATTTAGATCCGAAAATATTTAGTAACAGTAGTAAAACATGTCAGTGGTAAAACAGAACAGCAATCAAACGAAACTCTTTTAGTCCAATTGCAAAATTAAATGTAGCGGTTGAGTTCGGAAAGTAGAAATGCTGGTACAGGAGTGCTGGAGCGACAATGCCGAGGACAAGAATGCCGGGAACGAAGATGTTCAGAGCCAAGGTATCCTACTGTTACCCTATATCAAAGTACAAGTGTTGAACATAGAACAAAGACCTGGAAAATCAAAATTTCCAACTCATTTTTTGTGCTACCCTAAAAGTAGCAAATCTATTAGTTGCCCATTCCACTAACCTTTTTCAACAAACCCTGCATAGGGGAAGAAAGCATATAAATACGATTGCAAATGAACCAGAATTCAGTACCTTGAAATCCAAATCGAAACAAGACTTAAAATGCACGTTCATCTATCATATCTCCGCTCCAAAACCAAAGCAATCCTTAATAATATACACCATTCACTACCAAAATCCATTGAACTGACTCGCCCCACTCGTAAACTAATCCTACAACAAATAATAATTCCCATCCTAAGCTACGCAATAGACTCCCGATATCCCCTTATAACACCTCTTTCCCGCAGAAACCTGAATCCAATCATAAGACCTTTCTTACTATTTTCCACAAGAGCCTTCAGAGCATCCCCATCTGAGCATTATACACAATTTTGAAACAATCACCTTTAAACATCCTGCTCCACTCCAAAGTACAACTTTGAAACCTAAAGAAAAGAATTCCAATACAATTATATGACCGCACCCTACAACTCGCAGAATATGAAACAATGACAATGACAAACATAAACAGCTGGCAAGATCAATGACACAATGAAGTCACAGGTAGACACACACACGACATTTTCTCCAACCGATCCACTATTCAATTTCTGACCGGACACGGCAAACTCCGAGAAAAATTACACTCCTTCCAACTAATTCCCTCTCCTTACTGTCCCTACTCGAACCAAAATATTACTGAAACCTCCCACCACTTAATGTATTATGTCCCAACTCTATTCCTCACCAAACCCACATAAAACACGCGATCCAACTTGATCCCTTTACCCCACTACCTAGCATCAACTTCCTCACAACTAACTATCCCCTCCAATTTGACCATTTCGTAAGTGAAATCCTTATCACAAAACCCCTTGTCCAATAATAGTATCCCCACCACACCAATATCCCTACCTCCACAACACACACTACACTACACAACAACTTCTCTGTCAACAGCCCAAGATTAACTTGGCGATAAGGGAAAGAAACTCAAGATTATCAACGTACTACATCGGAAAATGGTATATATTGCAAATTTATTATAATTTATGATACTTGTAAAATTTTTGTTCATATTTACTAGGTTAGGCCTTTGGCCCAGGAATAGTGTACAATAATAAATATGCAAACAAACAAAACCAGTCATACGATATGGACCAATCAACACACACCATTCCGATTGCCACCTTAACGATACTTTCCCCAAAAGAAGCTCATCATCGCCATCGAAGTAGAAGAAATGTTGGATAACCAAATCATTGAGCCCAGCACCTCAACCTACAACTCTCCTATAGTAATGGTAAAGAATAAGGATGGGAGGCCAAGATTCTGCGTCGACTATCGGCGACTCAACCCCATCACCAACGATCAGAGCTCAAACCTGCCGATAATCCATGAAACACTACGGGACCGCGGCACAGCATCTGCATTCGCCACTCACAGCATTCAACACGCCCGATGGAGCTAGCTATCAGTTCCGCGTCATCCCTTTTGGTCTAAAAAATGCTCCAACCAGTTTTCAGAAGCTGACGACACAAAAAGTATCAGCAGGTTATCTCCACAAATTTGTGTTCGTTTAACTGGACGACTTGATAATTTATTCCAACACCTGGAGAGGCTCGAGCAACACAGGCTCCACCTAGCACTAGAAAAATGCAGCTTTGGGGTACAAAATATCGAATACGTGGGCCACGTCATAACCGTCTAAGGAAATCAACCAAAGTACGTGGAACAAATCCAAAAAGCAAACCAGCCCACGAACTGACGACAACTAAGATCCTTCTTCGGCCTCGCCAATTGGCTAAGGGACTATAACCCGCGGTGTGCAGATTTCCAGTCACCACTAACTAATTTACTCCAAACCAACCGACACTTTCAATGGACTCCGGAGACTGAACAAGCCTTCCACGCCATCCAGCAAGCCATTAGCCAACCCCTGAAGCTTCACCGATCAGATTTTAATCAACCTTTCACTTTACAAACCGACGTCAGAGATACAGGCATTGCAGCAGTCCTCTACCAAGAAGTTGAAGGGTCACGAAACATCATCAGCTATGCCAGTGCCAAACTCAACCAAGCCGAAAAAAGTTACCATGTAAACGAGTAGGAATGTTTGGAAATAATCTGGGCCGTCAAGAAGTACCGACCATACTTAGAACGCAAACGTTTTACACTTCGCACAGACAGTCGTGCATTGCTATGGTTAAAGAAGACCAAAGACGCCCGTTCCAAACTCACCCGCTGCGCCCTGCTATTATAAGAATTCTCCTTCGACATATAACACTGTCCCGAAACTCTATGAACTTCCGGACCATCTTTCACGCCACCCCGTCAACAATGACATTTCCAAAAAGGCCACGAGCGAGAACCGCCTGTTATCACCAAAAACACCACAGACAAACTACATCGCCCTAGTGGACCTGCCCGAACGGGTATAGATCGCACAACGAGACAACGAAGTTATATGACGGATGCCTCGAGAATGACTCCTCGTACAGCAAAGAGGCCCCCAAAACCCTCGAGGAGAAAATCCTACACGACTTTGTAGTCGAAGACGGATACCTCTGACGGTGCAACCTGAATTGGAACTTGCTCGTCATGCCTCCCCGCCTTCCACGACCTGGCTATATATCCAGGCACCGACGAAACTTACCGTGTTCTCGGCCAAAGATAGTTCTGGCCGAAGGTCGGTGACGCGGTAAGGCAATATATAAGCCAATGTTGGACTTGTGCCGCTACGAAAAAAGGACCGTATCAACAAAAAGCACCCCACCGACTATATCTACCCATCTGACCATTGGAGGTCATATCCGTCGACACCACGGAACCACACATCAATTCACCTCAAAACAATTGGTTCATACAGGTCGTAACCGACTTGTTTAGCACATGGGTCGAAGCTTTCCCTACTCCTGACATTATAATTTGAATAAGGGTCGCAATGTTTGCGACCACGTCCCCAATGCTCCACCTGAAGGTACTACATTAGGTTTAAACGCGAAGTAAACGTTCTTCAAATTAAATCTAACTTCAAATTAATCGATCCAAATAAAAATCTACAAACTGAAACTAACACTAAAAATAGGGTTTAAATTATGGCATCCCTAGCGTTGATTTTGGAGTGTGTCCGGTCAACAAGACACAAGCAAAAATGAAAAGTGGGACGGATCCGTAATACCGGATAGCAGCTGTCAGCTCTGCTCACCGGAGTGACCTGAAGGGTCGTTTTAAAACTATCTAAATCTAGCTAACTAATTTAAAAAATGGATTCAAATTTCTAAGCATTCGCCAAATATTTTAATAGTAAATCCAGCTATTTTGCCTGCTCTATAAATTTACAAAGTCGTGCTCTCTGGTCTAAGTATTTTATCCTAAGCCAATCCTATATTCGTGCCTAACGTTCACTAACTGATTTGTATTATATTAACTATCTTCCTTCCTATAGATACTGCAACCAAAAATAGGCGGCAGAACTTCAGACTAAACAAATCAAGCGACAAAATATTAAAGTACATGCAAAAATATAAATACAAAATAAGTATAAATATATAAATAAATAAATATCTAAATAAGCATAAGCATGTAACAGTGCATAAATTAGCAAAACATCACCTAAATTATCAGTTGCACTCGCATAACCAATATGACGGCTAGCGCCATTACACACAAAACATGCTCTTTAAATTATTACAAAATATTCTTATTAATGCAGATTAATGCTTATGCGAGTACGGCCGCCACAATTTTATTCTTACCTCGTGTATAAATTTCTCCATCTGAAGATCTGGTCGTCTGCGTACATCAATTTGTATCTTACTTGTAAGGGGAAAAGAATATGCACTGTTAAAGTCCTGGTGGGTATGCACTAAACGCGCCGTAGGAGTTACAATCACTATCACTTTTTAAGTCCTGAGATATGAACTAACCCGTCTAGGGGACCTCCACCACCCGCCAGTAGACAATCAAGGAGAAACCCGACGTCGCCGCAACCAACAAATTCAGGATCGCGAGCGCCGCTTCAGAGCCGAATATGGTAACAGACTCGACGAGGCCTAGGGCATCACGACTCCCGAAGCCCTCCAAATAGTTCCGAAGACCGTCCAAAACGTCTGGACTTCTTCAAACTGCACATACTTTTTAAGTATCGTTATTCAAGCTCTTACTCAACCTCACAAGTAAATCTCGAGGCCTTCCGAAGAGTTCCGAAGATTACCGAAAACTTCTGAACCTCTTAATATTGTATATATATATTGAATTTATAGTTCTTATATTCATATTATAATTCTTTAAAACTCCACGTTGTCCACAAGTAAAACACGAAGCCGTCCGAAGAGTCCCAAAGACGTCTGGACCTCTTCAAACTATAAATACTTTCTAACTATCGTTATTCAAGTTCTTACTTAGCCTCACAAGTAAATCCCGAGGCCTTCCGAAGATTTCCAAAACCTATCGAAGACTTCTGAACCCCCATAATATTGTATATATGTTCATGTATAGTGTTTATGTTCAGATCATGATTCTTAATAATTCCACGTTGTTCGACAAGTAGAACACGAAGCCTTCCGAAGACCGCCAAAGACGTCTGGATCTCTACAAAATGTAAATACTCTCTAACTATAGTTATTCAAGCTCTCACTCAGCCTCACCAAGAAATTCCGAGGCCTTCCAAAGAGTTCCGAAAACTACCGAAGACTTCTGGACCTCTCCGAATTGTGTAAATATTCGTTTACTTAGTATTTAGGTTTCTGCTTGGTTCCACGAGCAACCACAAAGCTTTCCGAAGATTACCGAAAACTTTCGAACTGCTTCAAACTGCATAAACTGTTCATTTTAACTATTTAACTTATATATCTGTGTACTTATGAACTTTCTTTTATTAGTTTGTTTGTGCATATTAAACATAACAGTGCTAAGTCTACATACTTTCAGACGCCGCCCACTCATACGAAAACCTTACCTAACAAATAACTGCGTTAGAGTATCATGGGCGCTGACTTAATAATATTTATGGAATCGTGACACAATTGTGCTACACTTTATTATATTGTATACCTACTCAAATTACATAAAACTTTGTTTGAAATTATAATGTGAAAATAAAGCTACCTTTACAAAGAGATCCAGCTCCAAACAGGAACTACAGAAGGTTGAATTAGTTCTGTCGTTAACGGAACGTCTTCCCAAGGAACCAAATTCAAAAAATGCAGATTTCATCGAAAAGATACTTACAAGTATTGGATTTATTCCAATACTAGTAAGTATCTGGTCGATGCCAAACCAACATATCCAACTCGAAATTATAAAACCTTTGTTGTAGGTAATAGTGGAAGAAGCTCATAAGGTGCAGCCGAACCTAAAATATACGGCTAAAATGTTCAACCAAGACTATGTTCCTTCACGACATCCAGACGAACCAAATCAGACTCTTCTCAAGACAAAAGGAAAAACTCGGTCGATAATACAATCGACTAATTTTTTAAAAGGTAACCAGATCAACAATCATAGGCGTCCTCCAAATTACATTTTAGTTGCACATATGTACTTGTTCGATGAACGACTGCGAGTACATAGTTAATATCTTATAATTTAAATCTTGAGATGAAACTGCAAATACCTTCTTATACTTGATAGCAATCTATCTATATGCCGCATTCTTAAGTTAAAGCGCTACAGAAAAGGACGACGCTTCTAAACTTTCAAATAATAGCCACTATGATAACCTACAAAGAATAGGTAATAGAAATATTCTACTACAATAACCGATACTATATTATCCAGCAATAATTTTCAAACTATTAATACTTCAATTAATCCATAAGTAGGCAACCTACATTACTTCAATCAGCAATATACGAGCGCGAGGGCCATCCGGACAGTAGTACTCGTTCATTAATAAAAAACAAATTAGTACATCTTAACAAATTTTAATGTTTTATTTGAAGAGAATTAACCTTACACTACTTCTCCACATAGTCACCTCGCAAATTTAAGCATTTATCATAACGTGAGACGAGTTTTTGTATGCCAGCTTCGTACTCCTCTGCCGCCAATGTATTGACATATGTAGTCACAGCAGCTTTCAGTTCATCATAATTTTCAAATTTCTGTCCTGCCAAAAAGTCCTCGAGTTTTGTAAGCAGATGAAAATCTGAGGGTGCCAAGTCTGGACTGCAGGGTGGATGGTTAAAAGCTTCCCATTTGAATTGTTACAAGTTGCTCTGTTATTCGAGCAGTATGAGGCCTGGCATTGTCGTGGAGGAGAAGGACGCCACTAGACAACAGACCTCGCCGTCGATTTTGAATTGCTCTGCGTAATTTCTTTAATGTCACACAGTATGCTTCGGCATTTATAGTGTCCCCACGGGGCATGAAATCAATGAGCAAGCAGTACACTTTGCCGATCCCAGAAAATGGTTGCCATGGGTGTTCGAGTAGACATGACGGTTTTGAATTTTTTCGGCTTAGTTGGGGAATGATCGATTGTCTTTTACTTGTAAGTGTTGTATAACAAACCCTTATCTCGTCACCAGTGACTATGCGAGTCAAGAAAGAGTCTCCTTCACGAGAATAACGGTCCAAAAGCGTCAGTGCTGCAGCCATACGGTGGTTTTGTGTTCGTCAGTAAGCTCACCTTGCACACATCTTCGCAGAGTGAAGGTGTTCCTTAACAATTTCATGAATAACTGTTTGTGAAACATTGCCCAAATTTTCACTGATCTCATCAACTGTTACGCGTCAATCGGCTTTCACGAATTCGTTAATTAAACTTAGCAGTTCGTCCGTAATTAGTGACGGTCGTTCGTGGGTATTGTCTTTGCTTAAACTGAAATTACGATACCAACGCCAAACTAATGACTCATCCATAACATTGTCTCCATACACTTCCTTTAGTTGACGATGAATATCGCAGGGTTTCACATTTCTTGCGTTGAGAAATTTAATCACAGCCCTAATTTCACAACTGCTGGCGTTCTCTATTTTTTTGAACATTAGTAACTTAGGCAAATATAAATACAAATTAACATTTCAAGTACATCTGCTAAGCATTAATTTTTCCCAGATGCCTGGACTTCCGGCTGCCGATGTTTTTAGTACTAGGGGGAGGGGATACAAGGCGGATAGAAATAATACACAAACACTGTACAAACACAAACACCTATTCACACACTTACATTGCCTTTTAAGCATTTGGATTTCCGGCTGCCGATGGTCCGGACTTATAAAGCAATATCCCTTGAGCGTTCTTATTTGAAGACTAGGATTTCCGACTGCCGATGGTCCTGGTCCTAGAAGGGGAACGAAACACGGATATTAACACTACACATACAACACACATACACACACTCCCTCACTCTCGCATATACACAAACAACACACACACACACATAACGCATGCCTTCACGCGCGCGCACACACACACACACACACACACACACACGCACACGCACACACATACACACAAATGCGCACACACACTTTATTCGCGGTTACTGTCTGAAGGAAGCCAGGAGTACTTAAGTTTCAGGTAGCAGACTTCTGAAACGTTGGAACAAATAAATAATTAAAAAAATAAATGTTTACTTGCACGACTTCAAAAGAACTGACGGCGTTTGTTACTCATCCTAGCAAGGATGTGTCTGACACTATATATCTTGCAATCTAATACTGTCAATATAGTTTATTGTTATCAGTGAAATGAGTAGCTGCTGGTATTGTATAAAATTCAGAAAGCAAGAAGCACAAACGCTGCTGCAGTTTACAGTTTATGATTAATTTATTTATTCAGATTAATGCGATTCTAGCGTTTAGAGTGATGGCGTCGAACTGGTCCGACACCGAACTGGCTGCGCCAAATCGCACAGGCACCGAAAAGACCAGGTGCTGAATTAACTGGCACCGAAGCTGTGATGCCGAAACGTCGGCGCCGAAATACCGGCCCCAAACTCCTAGACAGATAACTATAGTTCTAAAATCAAAACATAGTAAGAATATTTTTTTTATGGTTGGAAAGCAATGACTTAGGTTCCTTTCTTTCCGCTAGTGCGTTTCCGTAGGTCTGTTAATGGATAAATCCGAAACAAATTGTTATAACTATTGGTTGAATATATAGATCTGGCAAATAAATCAAAAGTAAATAAATACGAATGTATCATTTTTCCAAACCATTGCAACGATGCATGAAAATGTTTCAGAGTACGACGCTAATAGACTACTATTCCAAGCAATAGCGAAGAAGAATTCTAGTTGCTTTGTTAATACTTGTATCGTGGTCTTTATACTCATACACAATAAACTGACAGTTTTACAAAGTCAACGGAAGAGCGGATGAAAATTGTCCAACTTTAACCAACAATCGCTGAAATACAGAATGTGACTATATCAACTTCTCCTGCATTCTGATTGGTCAACGGACAAACGGGAACGTACAACCTGAGAGCAAGAGAACTACCTATATTATTTTATTTATCACTGTTGACAATATGGAATTTTTAGCAGTCATTCAAGGGCTATTCGCAAGCATTTATCGCGACTTCGTTTTGTGCTTATTATAATCCGCGTATGTGAAAAATGGGCGTTGAGGCAAAAGTAGTGTTGCGAAAATAAGGTTGAGGTTTAAATTTAGGTTACTAGTCGATACGTTTTACAACTAAGATAAAATAATCGAACAGGTGCATGTATAAATATAGTGTTGAGGTGAAAATAGTGTTTAAGTTTCAACTTAGGTTAGTAGTAGAAACGTTTTACTACTATACAACAAGATTATCAAGCGGATACGTGTGCGAAAAAAGTGTTGAAACTAAAATAGTGTTGAGGTATCTATATAGATTAGTAGTCGAAATGTTTTGCTACTAATACAAAATAATCAATGAGGTACAGGTGCGATATTTGTGTTCAAGTTTCAACTTAAGTTAGTAGTGGAGACTGGGCACCGGTAAAAATGTCCAAGTTAGGGTCTTTCACCAACAGCATTGAGGCTCGGCATCTTACGTTGCTGCGAAAAGCGTTGCTCAAGTAAACAGCACGCCAGTTTTCAAATACCTGAGCGCTGTTCTTATCAAAATAGTACATAACAATAGTAATGTTCTCGCAGTTCATTTTTAACTTACTGATAAAAATTTACCAGAGACTAGCTTGGCGAGGAATGCCTTTGATGACTATAGCACAGTAGAAAACTAAAACAATAGATAATGCAAAGTTCGTACTAAGTGGCGAGTTGATCTATTACGCACGTTTCCTATCTACGCTATACCGTCACCTTTGAAGTTGCATTAATTGCTTGAGATTGCTAATAAGACATTTAAAAAATTTTTGGGTTAAAAATGCAAACATTTTGTATTAAGAAATTGACGCATTGCCTAATCGTTGCCAACAAACTATTGATGCTAATGTTAATTATTCTAATGAATAATTGAGTTTGAATTATTGTCTAGCGTTTTAGTTTTATCCAAAAGCACAGACTAACACGATTTTTGTTTCCTAATGCTTGATGGGTGTTTCTTATATATTTTTGATCTCTGAAACCGAATCTACACTCAAAATTATTGTAGTATTACCCTCAGGGATTAAGATATTCGTTAAAGATAACTGATTTGTCATTCGAACGTAAACAAAGTCATAATGTCTGGTCAATGTTCTAGGGAAAGAACGGCTTGAAATATTTAAGCGCTACGGACAAGATGAGCAGCAGTTGATATCCTAAAAGCGCCTATAAATAGATATAAAATATAAATAAAGAAATAATATAAATAATATAATATAAATAAATAAAGAAATGTTTAACTGTACAGTATATGTTGCTGATAGACTTTATAGAATGTCGCGAAGGTGTATAAATCATACGCATACTTTTCTTCCGTACGTGGCGAGTTTAAAATTAAATCTCCGATAAAAACCATAACTACGTTAATCAAAAAAGTTTTTGAGCTTTACTTTGGATGCAAATTAGGATATCAGGATAAACCGTGGGCGCCGCATGTCATTTGCGCAAGTCAATACCTTTTACAGCGCCTATGGTGTAAAGAACCTAAGGATCGTGCTTTCGTGCTGGATATTGCTATCTTTGTTTGACGAATTTATTTGGAATTTCAGTGAAGTCGAAGCATACTGTACAATACCCAAGCCTGCATTTAGTTCTTACACCAATTTTCACAACCAGAATGTACGTCCAGAGTCATATACACTTGACACTGATACGAATGCTGCTGAAGATGATATTATCGAACCTACAAAGGAAGACGCGGACCTTGACTTTCAATCATTTAATACAGATACTTCATACTTACTTTTACTAATGAGCTTAACGACTCAGTGCGCGATTTAAATTTTATTAAACGCTTAAGCCGAACTGTCGGCGTCCAGGTTGCAAGGTTGGTATTTATTACAAAGTCGTCCGCATGTTTCCACATATCGGAGACGTGAACAAAATTTTCTTCATTTATACATTGTGTGATCAGTTGGTATACTTTGTAGATGCCTTCAAAACCAACGAATGTATATAAATACAAAACTAGTGAGTGGATACTATTTATTGATTCATCTACTCTTAACGTAATGGGAGTTCTCCTCCACAATGGAAACTCGTACCCCTCTGTTTCTATTGCCGCGCAGTATTATTTAATTTAGTTTTCTTTTGTAGTTAAATTTTGTAACTGGAACTTGACAATAAATAGAGGTTAGTCTAGATGACACCTTATGACTTTATTTTTCTCTTTGCTCGATCCGCTTAGCAAAAAGAGAAATCGACAGTTTTCCGACAAAGCTAGGGGTATATTCCTTGAGGAATGGCCATGGGAATGACTATTTGTCACTGACACTTAACCACAATAGATAGAGGGATGCAGGGGGGGGGCGTCACCAAGTCTTAGACTTAATGAAAGCAAGTGGTACCCTACGGGAGAACTTGGAAATCCTCAGAGGAAAAAAACATCGCTTTAACTGCGGCAACACAGGATCTGAAAAAAATAGTATAGTTAGACCAAGCGAAGGATACAAGAGATGCACTCTTGTTACCTCATATTGTAAAGAAAAAAAAGGTTATTATTAATATCTGAACTTTGAATATAAGCATTAACAAGAGGCTTAAATGTCAAGCTTCTTGGAAGCGCTGTTCAAGTAGTTCATTACTGAATCACGGCAAATAGTCTTACTCTTTGTGATAAAATAGATTTGTAAACCTTAATTTAGCTTCCCTATATTTGGACGCACTTGCCCAAAATAAAGAAGTTACTTTTTTAACTCCAATGATTGTCCTTTAATTAAATTATTCTGTTGTGTTCAAAAATTCATTTACAAAAATGTATAAAACAGTTAATTTTTTAACTCCAATGATTGCGTTTAATTAAATTATTTTCTTTTGCTCTAAAATTCATTTACAAAAATGTACAATAAAGGATAGCCTAATCTTTTAGACCTCAATATTTGAATATAGAAATCTTAAATGAAAGTACGAAAATTATCTAAACATAACCTCAAATTTGCCCATTTGATACTCAGATCTGTTTATGTTGGTTCACAGTTACTAATTATAATTCCAATCCAAAACAAAAGGTGTTTAAATTTTTAGAACTAACTTGATTTGAATAAATATGAATTCGTAAGTTTGTTTAATAAAATTTATAATTCTAGATAATAACGTAAACGACAATTGACGTAGGCAGTAATTTAGATAATATAATTATTTCCGGACGGTAAGTTTATGTAATCTTCCTGCAAAACAAAACGTTAAGTCCAATTCAACCATTTGATTTTGAGAATTTGTTTCATTAACAAGTTATTCAATAACAGTTGTTCTCAGGGCATGTCCTTAGGCTAATCGCTTACCTTGTTAGTCGATCGTACCATGAAGTGTCATACAAAAAGTACCTTGGCGCCGCCATGTGTCCCAGCTTACAATTTATGGACAAACAACATTTTGGCAAGACTTTCCGTATCTGCTACCAATGAATGTGTAAATAACCTTACTCTTAATTCCTTCACCTCTGCATCATTCTTCAATAAAAACTGTTTTCGTATTGCTCAAATTCCTAAAGCAAGAGCATCTTTCTTAAGGACACCATGTTTTTGTTCCTAACCAAATGAGGCTACATAAAATCTTCCAAATTTAAAGATGATATTAGATGAATTATAGATGAGTTTCTGATGGATATTACATGAGATTTACAGGACCTTTACAGGAATATCAAACGAATTATAGTTGACCTTTAAACCTTAGAAAACGTGTTTAGAGAACCTTTTTAGAGAGCGCTACAATTAAATTAGTTAGTTTTAATTAATAACTAATTTTACCTGATTACCGCTAATGGGAATCAATGGGGTTTAAGTGCTTTTAGCACTTGAAAGCACAACCACATTTTGCAATTCGCATATCATTGGCTCGGTTTGTTTGAAAATCCATGTTGTTGTTATCCCAGCGGAAACCGGAGAGCGAATGCCATCGAGTCGACAAAATTAACACGACGAACAAATATTGTCTCTCATCCGAAGCATAGTTCAAATAACCTTCATTTAAAGAATGAGTTTATATTATTAGTTTTAAGTAGTATACGACTCATGATTGGGCAATACGGTACATATCTGAATAATTATTAATATTAGGAAATTGATTACTTACTTGAATAAGTATTGCAGTGTATAAAATAAATAATGGATATACGCATTTATAAGCGTCAAAAAAAATTGTTTAACCTAACACTTTAAAAAGTAAAAGTAATAGTATTGGGCTCCTCTGACGTCGGAGTCCTACTACATCGAAAAAATAAAGATATGATAAGAGTAATGTCTAGATTTTCATATGGAATAATACATGTAAAATCGAACGATTATACTGCTGTCCAAAAATATTGTGGCGCCGCTGGGTTTACCTGTGACTAGAATAATTACATTACAACATGAACAGAAGATTTGCACATAATTGGTGATTGACTGGTATGCGGCGCAAGATCTATTAATTGACAGAGACAAGACTTTGCATTTGAAAGATTACAATAGGCATATTCAAGATGTTAATTACATAATTTCTGGTACGTTTTAGAATAATCTAGAGGTTTTGACTATGTATATAAATTATCGTAATGAGCGTTGGTAAGTCAGCATTGTTTGAAGCGTTGATTACAATAGGTTCTAGTTTAAAGCTTTGAAAGATGTGATAGAAATTACAGTTTATATAAATTAATGTTGATATAAAATACTGTAATGATTATATATAATATACATATAGATATACATATATATATATATATATATATATATATATATATATTTTATATAAATTATCGTGTAAATTATATGTAAAGAGGCATAGTTAAGTCAAGAGAGTAATTTCGTAAAAACTGTGTATATAGAAAACAGGGATACATTATTTGCGCTCCAAATTAATTAGTTTTGACCTTAAACCGAACAGATAATAGCATACATGTGTATTAATAAATCGTCGAGTCAAATTTGCATAGTTTGATAGCTTTGTAGTATATAAAAAGTCAAAGATAATACGAGTATAATCAGCATTAATATTTTAAAGGTTGTAAATCAAGTACATCAAATAATAAGGAAGAGCTTTTGAATATAAAATCGATAATGTAAACGCATATTTTTCATTTAACTAAACAAAGCGTTTGTTAAAAACAAATCCTAATAAATTCTACGGGTTGAACAACATGGAAAGTACAATTTCAAACTGGCAAACAGTTTATAGAAAGACGGACAGACAAATAAACAAATTCCAGAAACCTAAATGTACGTTAGAACACAATTCTTTAGAAATTTTAGTTAACGGTTAACGCGAAGGCTGCAAAAATAGCAGGTGGTTTGAATGCAATTAGAAACTGGATACCAATAGCATAGGGTAAACAAGGATGGCAAAAACAGATGTTGGATAAAACAATCGTCTAAAGTGCGCGATAAGGCGTAGAGGCTAACTACAATATCGATTTTAAGTTGCTGTAGTGGGATATTAATAAAGACGTAAATATGAGTTAGACGAGGAGAAGATAGTTGGATACTAGACCTAAAAGAGGAAAAATCTTTCTGATTGGCTGATTGCAAGTAGAATGAGAAAAATATCTAGAAACTTTGTAACCGTTGTATTATAATCATTATTTTCGGACTAAAAGCGGAGTGGAACGAGAAATTCCTAGTTTTGAAAGATCGTTATAGTGTAGATTTTTAGAATCGTTTACGGTGGTGGTGAATTTCGACGAAAGTAGCGTACAGGAGGTAGGCGGAAATGTGTATAAATACACTAGGAGACATAACGAGGTTCTCTTACTCTCTTACTTCTTCGGTTCGCTTCAGACATGCATGGCAACATCTACGTTAATTATTTTAAATCGGTGATAAGTGCAGTCCGTTATAATTTAAATTAAAAGTGTTTTGAAAGCACGAGTAGGTGCTAAGTTTTAAACGGTGCTGTAATGTAAATACATTTGAATAACGAAAAAAATGTTACTGAGGTAAACGAGACTAGTTATTTTCTGACGAAGGTGCTGATTGTATGGAAGATTTGGAAGTTGAATAACATATTTGGACAATTATATGGGTAAATATATTGAAAGCGTCTGCAGAGAATTGGATAACGTCTGGATGAGTTTGATGTACATGTAGCAGAGGGAATTTTAATGGAATACAACGACAAAGATTGGTTGGACAACATCTTCAGAGGTGACGGTGCAAAACGCGTACTCCAGGTAACGAAATTTGTTCCTTTTGTTATTGCTTGAACATTTTGTGCTGTTATTTTGTGCTAGACATATTAGGTGCATATTTTATAAACATAAAAGCTAATTTGAAGGTTATATGAAAAAGACAATTTGAGTTTATTATTTAAAGGTATAAATATATAACGTATAATTTTGAGGTATAGAGTAAACGGGTCTTTAGAGTTGCTGAAAACAAAGCTGCGATTTATTTATGCATTTAGGGTAACAAGGTTTATACTGAGCTTACCATAGACCAGAGTAAATTTCAATTTAGGGTTTCAAGGTAGGTCCATCTACTTGAACTATATAAAAAAATGTTAAAAAAATTAAATTCATTAAATCAAAAGGAGTTAATGGTTGTTATTGCAAAATTTTGTGAAGATGTTTATATCCTATTTTGTAAATATTGAACTAGTGACGTAAATTTTTGATTTGTATGAATAAAAGGTTGTATGTTTCGTTGAATTATTTGTGAAGTAAGTTTATTTGGTAGTATTAGTGAGAAAGAGTAAACATAGGATAGGTAAGTATCGCTGAAGAAGTTGAAAGCACAGCTAGCCGTGGTAATGTTGATTAGGGGAGCGTTCCAGAGATATTGGGACTATTTTTTCCAGGAGAAAAAGTGTATGACGGCCTATTGGTAGGGCTCGATTTTAGAGCTTAATCCAGAATAATCACTGCAAATTTTATGACTGCCCGATTTGTGGAGCGAGAATAAAAAGGGTTTCTTTAGGGAAGACCACTGCAATATATATATTACTACGAAGCTGCTCCCTTAAAAGTTAAACATTCTATTACTCGTGCCGCACGATTTGGGTACCAAAAATACTGCGAAGCTTAAAAATTTCTGTCTCTCTAT
This sequence comes from Platerodrilus igneus, assembly GCA_036346225.1. Lineage (NCBI taxonomy): Eukaryota > Metazoa > Arthropoda > Insecta > Coleoptera > Lycidae > Platerodrilus > Platerodrilus igneus. The sequence continues at coordinate 289,115 of JARFIW010000333.1, read as the reverse complement.
GAAGTTTGCCACGGCTGCTCAGCAGCATTCTGCAATTCAACGAACTATTAAAAAAAATAGCTGCTACGGTAAATCACATACATTTACAACGTACTCAGAAAAAAAACACGCCAACTCACAAGTAAACTCCTCGTCCACACATTATTTATACATTATATACATCCCCTTTTAAAATAATACATTTCCAGATCACTTTATTTTATTTATTTATTTATTTATTGTATAAACGTTACAATTACAATGTACAATTACAATTATAGCTTATAGATAATTCCTCATATTAATTATTTCCAATTGATTATCCAAAAAAGTAACAGGGCTTTACCACATGTTTTACTTTAACCTTGGTTTAATAAGAGCTCCTAGTAAAACCTTAACCACTCGTGCTAGTTTTCGCACATCCAACAGCAACAAGTCCCTTTTACTTTGTACAAAAAAATAACAAATATTACTAATAGCATAAACCCCTTTTTAACATAAATTCTCATATAAAAATACAGTAAAATAATACAACAGAAAAAGTTCAATCTGTAACTCTTTCCAAGTTTGTCCCTTTGGTTCATAAATAATACCCACAATGAACAAAAGTCTATAAGTCTTTAAACACCAGTTTATACACATGGTCAATAAAAACCCAGTTACCTGGAAACTATCCCTGCATATGGCCTGCATATTCCTCAGAAACTGCGGCATACAAGAACAGGCGTCGCCGTAGATCAATGTAGTAAGCGTAAGACTACGGATCCCAAGGTCCTGGGTTCAAATCCCGACACGGCCAACTGCTTGAAAAATGACAGGCGAGCATTTTTCACAAAAATTACGCCCTCGTTCGGATGAGAGGTTAAATTGAGGTCCCGTGTGTGAGTGTTGTCACGCACGTTAAAGATCCCTACCTTGCCTGGAACTGCAAGGGTTCGGCAAAATTATAAAATTGCAGACAACAAAAAACTCGCCTCCTGGTCCAATGTAGTACCTTCTGGTGGAGCATTGGAAATATAAATGCACGGCATTCAGGAACACTCCAACCTGAATAGCAATATGCATAACTGCCAGCTGCAACCATTTGACCACTAAACCAACTCATCTGCCACATTGAAAGTGCATCCAAATTCCCCAAGCTCTGCTACTAATACCATTGACTGCTAGTACGCAACCAAATTGTCCAACCACTGACATCTACTCCATTTCCATTTGTATACTTTTACACACTTAGTGCAAATTAAATTTAAAACAATCTTTACTTACGTAGAGTACTTTTTTAATCAACTTGTTAAAGTATTTTATTCTTGGAGCCATCAGCTGTTTGTACACTAAGAGAAAACCTTACGCTATTTGACCTCGAAGACTAAGAGACTAAGAGAGCACCACAACCATTTCTTGGTGTTTATATATCCTTCTTCACCCTTCGCAGAATGTTAGAATACTTCAAACTTTCTACATTCAATTCTACGTAGACTTGCAACGGTTACCCAATTCGTAAAACACTCTAACTAACGTACACAAACAACTCCAACTGCCACCAAAATTTTAGCAATTGCCTCCACACCAACAAGCTTACGTAAACCTTTCTCCGTATTTCCTTTCTAACTGACACTTGCTTCTTTGAAGATCACTTGAACATCGCAAACACGCAAGCCAAACTAACCAAGTTTCATCAAATTTCAATAATCCCACTTTTGTACATTGAACCCAACTGACAAAGTAAACGTTTAAAGTACGCCCATAATGCAACATATGTAGTATTTATGTTATTACAACCTACCCCCTAAAATCACTTCTCTCTTGCTTTGTACTCACTCTACTTTGTATAACCACCAATTTGTACTCACTCCACTACCTTATATTTATAACACGTGTTATCCTCATTTCGTTCTAACATACACGCTAAAGCAACTATTCTCTACTTCGTCTGTTTTTTCCGTTGTCAACGAACGTTAACGTTCCATCTACACCTATCTCACTTGTACATATTCAATCTAATAATCTGTCCCTGTTTTTTGTTTGCAAGTTTTGTTGTAACTGATGAAATCACCCTCTCTAACTCAAGCTTCATATCTTTTTAACGATGCTATAAAGCTATCCTTAATTGACCAAGATAACCAATAACTCCTGTAATTTGCTTGTTAATTGTGAAACGTTTTCTCCCCCAATTAAAACTACACAGAAATTGCGACGGTTCCACTTGTTTATTCAATTTAACACTAAGAAGGCTGTTTCAAAACACTTTCACAACTTCTCGTAAATAATCTAACGGCCAACTTTGCTTGTAAACTAAACGGTTTAAAATCTTGGAAACACTTTTGAAAATATGCCTCCACCTTGCTATAATGTAACTGTGAAAGTTAAATTGGTTTATAATATGAAATTTAGATGCTCGCTTCTGACCTTTTACGTTCTAAAAGTTTTTGGAAAATAATTTTACATTTAAATACGACTGTTAAAATATGTTTATAACTATCAAATTTGAAATGCCATCTTATGTACACTATACCTTATGAATATTTACATCTGCAAGAGTATGAAAATTAACTTTTAGCTTCCTAAAATATTACAGTAGAATTATGAATTTCTACACTAATGATTTGAAAAGCATCTCAAATTGTAATTTGTTGTTTTTACATGCTGAATCACAATATAACTTACCAAATGAATTATTAATGCCCTTTTAATACTCAAAAATCACAGTAATACATACAAATTATATATATTAATAAATAGTACTTGGATAGTTAATTATAATGCTTCAATAGTAATTTAGAAGATAACATCGTAGCCTTAAGAATATTATACTTGTACTGTTAGCGAGTATCTAAGAATAAATTGTTAGGAGAGCTTTCGACAAATTCTATTGTAACTACGAATTGTTGAAAGGGCTTGTATAATGAGTTTGAAAAGAAAGAACCGGTGTTGTTGTAACAGAGTTTTCATTACAGTATTTTATCTACTCATATTTCTTTCTTAAATGTAAACTACTTAAAACTTCCCGGAATATTTAAGTATCTTAAGCGAATAAAGGTATTTTGTGTGTCTGTACAAAATATTTACCCTGAAGCATAGTGTGAGAATGGCGACTCCTTCCCTGGCGCTCTCCAGCCTCTCCATATATGCAAACTACCAAGATAACAAACCTATCTATACATTACTAGCAAATTTCAGAATTGAAAACTACATTTTGTATGTAGGTTTACGATGTTTGATTTAACAAGAAAACTCCATTTGAAATTGATTATACCGTGTTTTGCGGAAAGCATTCTCCAGGGAACTTTAAAAAAACATTTATCGAAGTAATATTTATATTATTCAAGGTCGTGTTCTATCTTTTAGAGTTCTATAAATTATTAATCATGAGCTAAGAGCCAAGGTAATACAGTTATATTATATCTCTTGTCATCTTTAATTGCTTTTATTTTATAAGTACACATTTAGAACAAAAATACCAGTAAGCTAAGGCAGTTATTACTTAGAAGATGGATACCTTTTGCAGCTTCTTTGCCCATTTAAATTAAATTCAAAATTAAATTAAAACTTGTTTCAGTTACATATAGCTTATAACGTTGATGTCTTTGAAAACATTTTAATAAAGCATTGCCTGCGATAAATACGGGCGTAACAAGCTTGATAAAAAGTAATCGATTTAAATATCATGGTAAAGTTGTATGGGTTTGTGGAATGTTTGTTCAGTACATGAAAGCAAAAGTTCGTCTGCATGGTCGTTTGGCAGTTTGGCTTCTCTAATTAACGGTTAAAATTAGATTGGTTGAGACTAAATTAGATTATCGTTGCTCATGAGCGGGGATTATCAAGAACCAATTGTTTTGAAAGCGACAGATTTTCTAAATCCACGGTTGAATAATTTCAATAAATACAAGAATATTTAAACAAAAACACGTTTGATCAGCGTGGCAATGATTTCGTTTCTATGACAACGAAATTTATTTGTGCATACGTAAGTAGTACTGACGCATCTGTGAAAAATATTTGCAGCTTACCTCTTTTTTTCTAAGTGTTGTGACTGCATTAAAAATGGTATTTACGATAGAAAATCCGTTCAAAGATAATCTGCGTATCGCTATTCAGTTTTCGGTCACTGAAGAGTGTTTTCTACACCAAATTGTTGCTGGTGATGAGTATTGGCGTTATCACTACGAAACTAAATTCAAACGTCGGAGTATGCAGTGGACGCGTACATAATTTCCGACAGCGAAAAAATTTCGGTTTCAACCTTTGACAGGAAAAGTAATCTTGACCGTATTTTTGATTACCAAGGTGTGTTGTTCCTGAATTTTAAAGAAACCGGTGTCTACTTTAACGCTAAGTGTTAAACATTAATCCCAAAAGAGTTACCTGCCAGCATCAAGAATAAATGTCCGCGTATGCTCAGAAATGGAGTGATTCTTCTGCATGATGCTCGACCTAATGTAGAGCAGACGATTTAAAGTCTACTTGATCATATGAAATGGAAAGATTAATTTACAACATCCAGTTTACACCCCTGACATGCCTACATGCGATTTTAATGTGTTTCGGCCATTAAAATAATCATTAAGAGAATGGCGTTTCAATTCGGATACTTAGGTAGAGATGATGTAGAATGGTTCCGCAAACAGTCGCAAAAATGTTACTAAAATGAGATCCATAGATTAGTCCACCAGTGGAACTCGTGTCTCAATGTTATTGGAGACTTCTTTTAAATTCGTTAAATAAACACTAATTTTCAGTCTCTAAACGTGCTTCCATAGAACTATCGTCGTGCATTGATTTTAATTTTATGTTAAGTTTTGGGCCTTTGGGAGCTTCCTTTTAAAAAGACATTTATTTCCAAAGACACTTCTATCAAATTTATTTATACAGTAATTACAAAACTAGTTTAACAACTTGTACGTTATGTTCATTAACGTCTTCTTATTAAAATAATCAAACTTAATAATTACTAATTGCGGTGAGTAGCTTGAACAACCAACAATGCTAAAGTTATGAAGTTCGAGACTGACTGGCCATCAAGGGCTGCTCAGGGTATTTATGTAATCCCTGCTCTCGCATTATCTCGTGGGGAGTGCAGATCTCATGTCTCCTATACTTCTTGATAACATATAATGTCTTACTTCTTAGTAATCTTAATTATAAAAATTGTTTTCTTATAGTTCATTGTGTCCTGCACCTGCAGTATCATGTTGCCTTTGGAATACAAAGATGTTGCTTTCGTTCTCACGTCCGATATGAAGTTTCATTAACTTTTATAATGTCTCCTTCAATTATACAATGTAACATTCTATTTCTTAAGACATAATTATATTTATATTTGTATACATATTAATTGGGGGATATGTAACTCAGGTAGCAGAAAAATATATTTAGACAGCATACATTAAATCGAATCTACGTCTCAAATTTCCATAAATCATAATAAAATTATAAATAAAAAATCAAATAAAACTTGAAAATCGCGGGGTTTATGCATTTATAGTGTAATACACCGAGTATTTTTTAATACGTTACTGTAAACATGAGTATTTACAAAAAATTTTTATTTTGCTCAGATTCGGAGTGTTGTATAATTACGTAATTGTGCTAAATGACTTTTAAATAACTATACAAGGTGTTCCCAAATATCATGTATATACAAAAGGGTGTGATTGTTTGGCAAATTTTATGATTAACAATTTATATAGATATAGGTCCGCAAACGCGTTGTCTCCTATCTACAGGGTGTTGAAATATCGAAATTTTGTTGTTTTCTCTTTATAGCTCCTGCAGGTTTTAAGATATACGATCAAATTTGGAAAATAGGTTATGTTATAGGTCTTACATCATTGGGCATGTCGAATGGTTGTGAGAATCTACAAAGTAGTAGTTTTTCGGGGGTCATGCGGCTTTTTCATTTCCTCGACTTTTTTGAGGTACGCCGCTGGTAGATTTTAAAACACAAAATGAATTTTGTTTTGTTTAGAGACTATTTAGTCTCTTGCAGCTTTTTCGTATCTGTGACCGTTATTTTGGAAAATAATAAGAAACTATTTTCTGCGATGTAGCAAGTATTTACAACACAAAAATTTACAATTCAAAAATCTAAATACTAATATAACAAGGAAATTATGTTAAAACAAATGTTAAAAGTGACCTCCTCTAGCTCTTATACATGCGTCCACTATTTTTCTCATTGATGTCTGTACTCTTTCGAACATCCACGGAGTATTTCTTACGGTTTCAAATCCAGCTATAATTCGATTTCGTAAATCATCTACGTCATTCACTAGAGATTTGAGACGCTCGGATACGAAAAAATCTAGACTATTTAAATCAGGCGATCTAGGAGGCCATGACTGCGGTCCACCCCGTCCTATCCACTTCTCATACACTTCATTTAAATATTCCCTCGCTAAAATAGAAATGAGCGCCATCATTCATATTCCACATTTTATTTCTCAGCAAAAGAGGTAAGCTTTCGAGTAATAAAAGCAATTCGTGTTGCAACAAATACCTATATGAATGACCAGTAAGTCGACCAGAAAAAAACAAAGGACCAATTAAATGTTCCCCAATTATACCAACCCATACATTTAATGAGAACTGCACTTGAAAATGCGTGTCTATAATTCCATGTATTGTCTTCTGCCCATATTATGAAAAATTATAATAGTATTCCTTAAAAAATTGGCTTCGTCGGTAAAAAGAATTTTACAATCAAAATTGGGGTTTACTGCTAGTCTATTTAGGTACTACTAGCAGAAATTAATCCTTAAAGGGAAATCTTGAGGAAGGAGCGCCTGCATCCTTTGAATGTGGTAAGGATATAATAGAGAATCACCCAGGATCCGCCAAACAACTAAATCATTAACATTTAAATGTTTGCCGATTTTTCTGGTGTTAGTGTCTAATTATTCTTCTATTTCATTTAGAACAGCTCCTTCAATTTGTGTTCTGACAGTACGTGGTCTACCTGCATCATTGGCATATATACTAAGAGTTTCAGTTTCTACAAGCAGCCTATGAATATCCGAAAATACTTGTTGATCAAGTATTATTCTATTGAGATAGCGTTCCATGTACAGACGTTCGGCTTCTCGTGCATTTCCATTCGCAAGGCCATAGATGAAACGCATCTCAGCTATTTCAGAATTCGTAAAATTGGAATTTTTATGAGAGTATAACAGATATCTAAAATACTTTCACACCGTACAGTTTACGACTTTCTTTACTTTAATAAACATTTGCGGTAACTTTCTGAAATAGAGAGATCCTGCATTAAATTGCAACTACCTTAATTAAAACGCTAACCTAAACCATTTTTTTTATATTATTCTCAATTAAAAACAAATTCAATAAATACACATTCAAATCGTCCTGTATAAATTTCCCTCAGTATGTGAAATATATTTTATAACCGTTTAAAATTTTGTTAAAACAAACAAGCATTTGCCACTTGTAGACACTTTAAGAACGATCTTAAATAATGTCTCGTTCCTTAAAATACGCGATTGTTATTTCCAATAGTTATTCGTTGAATGAAACAAACATTTTGCTTATGAAAATTCCTCATTCGTTAAGTACTTAAATGTGTTGTTAACAGCGCGCTTACTGTAAAATTCTATTGCATTACATCTACACGTGTTCGGTCGCTCAAATTTTACAGGTAATAACGTTCCTCCTAATTAAGTTATTTTAGGTATATTTGCAGTGTGGATCGATAATCATACAAACCTCTAGTCCTTTCTAAAAAGTCAGGCAACGTTATTTGCTTGACAGGAATATTTTAAAATGTATTTTGCTTTCCCACTCCAACAACGAAATTCAATGGAATTAGATATCGTATTTTGCTTTTCGTCATTGCTTGCATTATACGAATGGTTTTGCCGTTGTCGTCTGGAATATATATTTTTGCTTTCTTTTGTAGAATATGTAAAATTGTGCAGGGAATGGTTCTATGTGTTCTTTCAAGGTTTCAAAGCTGTATAAATACAAGTAAAACTATGGAAATGCGCTCTTACTTACTGCCTCGTTCTTCTGTGATACAAAACGTTCTTCGAGTGTTGTAAATTCGAGTTTTTAAAATGCGTTTGTGCTAGTACAGTTAAATTGAGTTGTTATAACACCTAACTGTAGACTAATACAGCCACATTTCTTAAGATGGTATCAAAAAGAAGATAGCTTCATGTACAATATATATTTCTGTTCGCCTTTTTTTGCGTAAAAAAAGTGAATGATTCTGAAAAAAATTATCTCTTAGCATTAGGAACTCGACCCCTGGTAAATATTATGGGTTACCAAAAATACACAACCAGTCCTCTCCTTAAGACCTATCATATCTACGGTGAACACACCTACTTATGGTATTCCTGGCCAATACCCTTCAACAGCTTTTCCCTCTTCAGAAATATAATGTAAAAGATAGCTTCTCGTTTGTACGACAATTGAAGGATTTTCACCTTCCTAACGATCACATTCCCATTTCATTGGATGTAGCATCTCTGTTTACAAATATTCCTTAACACATGGTTATCAATATTATTAAAGATAATTGGAATAAAATTAAACCGTACTGTAAGATGTCTGAAGATTTGCTTTTGGCCACTGTCAATTTGATTTTTAACAACACTTATTTTGTTTTCCAAGATAATTTCTATGTACAATTATTTGGAACACCAATGGGGTCACCTCTGTCACCCATAATCGCTCAAATGATTATGGACAACTTATTGTCTATTGTTCTACTTAAACTACCTTATGAGATGTCTTTTTTGGTTAAGTACGTCGATGGCATCATCTGCTCATTGCCAGCTCAATATGTTGACAAAACTTTAACAACTTTTAATGACTTTAACGAACACCTTCAGTTCACGTATGAAATTGAGGTAGACAGCAAATTACTTTTTTTGGATGTTTTGGTCATCAGAGATACACATAATCAACTACTATTTGATCGGTACGCCAAACCAACTAACTCTGGCAGATACTTGAATTTCTATTCTAACCATTCTACTCGACATAAAGTGAACACGGTGAAAGCCTACGGTACCGCATTGAACATATATCAGATCCTCAGTTCGTAGCAAAGAATAAGAAAATATTGCTGGACACTTTAGTGAACAACGGTTACACAAAATGAATGTTATATAAGTTGATGTATAGTAACTTCCTAAATCTCAACACCACCACAAAAGATGTTACTTATAAAACGCTTCCTTATATACAGAAGTTATTTCCTCTTCTAGTACGACTACTGAAACAGCCTAAGGTTGCCATCGTCTATGAGTACAATCACTCCATCTAGAGTTTATTTACTAAATTAAAGGATCGTACTCCTAAATTGTTAACTAGTAACGTGCAGTTGTAACAATAGTTACATTGGACAGACTAGTCAGTGGACAAAAAGTCGCTTAACCCAGCACAGGAGTGACTGCAGAGACAACTCGGCAAAATGTGCATTGTCTTCTCACGTTTCTGCAAAACATACACCACGGTTCAATGACACCATCATTTTGGACAATGAACCCAATTATAAAACTGTGTGTGTGTGTGTGTGTGTGTGTTTGTGTGTGTGTGTGTGTGTGTGTGTGTGTGTGTGTGTGTGTGTGTGTGTGCGCGCGCGTGTGTGTGTGTGCGTGCGTGTGTGTGTGTGTGTGTGTTGGCGTGTGTGTGTGTGTGTGTGTGTGTGTGTGCGTGCGCGTGTGTGTGTTTGTGTGTGTGTGTGTGTGCGCGTGTGTGTTGTGTGTGTGTGTGTGTGTGTGTGTGTGTGTGTGCTGTGTGTGTGTGTGTGTGTGTGTGTGTGTGTGTGTGTGTGTGTGGTGTGTGTGTGTGTGCGCGTGTGTGTGTGTGTGTGTGTGTGTGTGTGTGTGTGTGTGTGTGTGTGTGTGTGTTTGTGTGTGTGTGTGTGTATGTGTGTGTGTGTGTGTGTGTGTGTGTGTTGTGTGTGTGTGTGTGTGTGTGTGTGTGTGTGTGTGTGTGTGTGTGTGTGTGTGTGTGCGTGCGCGTGTGTGTGTGTGTGTGTGTGTGTGTGTGTGTGTGTGTGTGTGTGTGTGTGTGTATGTTTATTTTAGACTGCTTTAATCAGTTTAAATGGTGTTTATTACTTTTTATTTAAGGAGAATAAAAATGCATAACTTTTGTGTAGGTTATCTATGTCATTTTTAAAATTAATTGTATTGATTTGTTTTTGGATATGGTAACTTTCTAGAAATAATCTGTTTTGTATATACTTTCTGTATCTAATATTTTTATGTTTTTATGTTTTATGTGTGTGTGTGTGTGTGTGTGTGTGTGTGGTGTGGGTGTGGGTGTGCGTGTGCGTGTGCGTGTGCGTGTGCGTGTGCGTGTGCGTGTGTGTGTGGGGGCGTGTTTTAATATGTCTGTGTTCCCAAGTAATGTAAAGGTTACCATATATAAGAGTATTTGTTTATATAATTCTTGAGGATCCAAAGTTTTGTAGAAGTTTATTCATTGGAATTGAATTTCAGGTTTAAGAGATGTGCGTATATAGAACTAAGATCACCAATATCACTTTTTTTGTTCATAGATTTTGTATTTTTATAAATATGACATATTTCCATAAAAGTTCTTTTGAAAGTATTGTTTTCTATTTGAACGATATTTGGGTTGTTGAAATCCAATTTATGTCCGTCATTAAGTGCATGTGTAGCTAATGCACATGCTTTAGGTTTAGTATGAATATCACTTTTATGTTGTGTAATTCTTTGTTTCAAATTTTGAGACGTTTGACCAATGTATGAAAGATCACAATCTAAACACTTTATTTTGTAAATAACGTTTCTTTGTAATACCTGAGAATTTTGTCTTTAATTTTGAAAATAGATTACCAACACTAGTCACATTCTTTTTTGCAATTTTGATGTTATGGTTTCTAAATATTTTTGTTAATTTTGGTGTTAAATTTTTTAAATAAGGCAAAGAAGCGTGAATTTGATTTATATCACCGTTTATATATTTTTTATTTTGTATATCTACAGTTAAATTATTTTCAGATCTTTGTTTATATAATAATTTGTTAACTAAAGTCTTAGGATAATTATTATTTTTTAGGATACTGCTCAGTCTTAATAAATTTTTATTATATAGAGAAGAATGTGAAATCTTTTTTATTTTGTTTTTCATTCCTAAGATAAAGTTGACTTTTATATCGAAAGAATGATATGAGTTATAATTCAAATATCGGCCAGAGCTTGTCGGTTTCATGTACCAATCAGTAATAATTTTATTATTTTTTCTTATTAACAGAGTGTCTAAAAATGGAACAGAGTTGTTGTTTTCTACTTCTATTGTAAACTGTATGTCTGGGTTGTAATTATTAAAGTTTGTTAGAATCTCGTCTGCTTTATTGTATGGTATAGCCGTTACAATGTCATCTACATACTTTTTTATGAAAGGTAGGTGAAAACCAAGTGTAGGTATAACATAATCTAGTAACGCATTCATAACTATTTCAGCCATAATTGGACTTAAATTGGATCCTATTGGACAACCTTTTATTTGACTGTAATATTTGTAATTAAAAGAAAAATAACTATTACTATAAATAAAATCAATTATATTAAGGAACGTGTTTTGTGGAATACTACAATTTTGTTCAATTTTGGGCCAAATGTTTTTGATATTATCTATAGCTAATTCCTTTGGGATACTTGTAAATAAAGAAATCGCATCTAAACTAATTAGTATATAATTATCCAGCAATTCCACATGATTTATAAATTCAACAAATTCAAACGTATCTTTTACTTGATATATATTAGTTCCTATCGATATTTTTAAAATATCAGATATGTATTTTGAAAGTTTTTCAGTAGGACTGTATTTGAAGCAACTATTGGACGTAATGGAGTATCTGGTTTATGAATTTTTGGCAAAGCATATAATTTTGGTGCTGTACTACTATAATTGTTTAAATCAGCTGCATGTTGATTTGATATGTAGTTTTTAGTTTTTAAATTTTTTATAATATCAAGAGTTTTCTTTTGAATACTGGAAGTTTGATCATTTTTTTGTAGTATATATGTTGAGTTGTCGTTTAACATGTTGATAAGTTTTGAATTATATTCTAATTTTGACATACATATAAAAAATCCAAGATAGTATTAATCAAATTTTTGAAATTCTGCCAAACCAATATTTTACCTTTTCTATATTACAAAAATTTTTTACCATTTTTAAAAAAGCTGTTTTAAATATTTATTGTACACGTAATAATTTCATGTTTCAATGATATTTGTAACCAACCTCATTGTGAGTAGCTGAAAGTTTTCATACTTATAATCAGTGTTTATATATTTTTAGTTAAACCTGTGATCAAGCATAAAATATATGCGAAAATTTAGGTATTAAAGAAGAGTAGTTATTTCCAGTGACCTATAACCAGCAAACAATCATTAAATTAAATATATATATATATATATATATATATATATATATATATATTTTTGTACTCCACCCCCCCTTTTTTTTATTACTTTATTTTCTCGTCGTCGCGCGCCCCTTCTTATAAATTTCAATGCTTTTTTTTTTTTGTATAATGTGCAAACACCTATTGCACGCCCCGTACTTTTGCAACGTTTGGTTGGTTATTTAATCAAAATTGTTATTAAGATGCCTCGACTATTTGAACTCTTTATTCTCAGGGTGTCCACCTACTTACCGTGGGTTCAGTGGTAAGTAGATGTGCAATGCCCAACCAAACTGCACTCTCTTTTGTTTTAGTACTAATTTTTGAATCTAGTTTTGTATATGCCAAATTTTTATGATCAACGTTGCCTTGTGCCAAATTAATTTAATACCACAAATTTATGACTTTTGACGTTATAAGATATTTCACAGCACTCACCTGGATTATACTTTGTTTCCGGCCTCTCTTACTGCTGGCTCAAAATCCTCGTCGCCGTATGCGCCTTTACACGGTTGCACTATCCTTTTGAATTGCCGTTTCGCCTCCAGGTATCTGTCTTTAAATTTTAGTTGCTCCCAATATCTGAAATAAATGACCCGAATTTTAGAATTTAGAATACCCGTTTATTTTACTTCCCCTGCGCTAATTCTTCCGTCGTAGTTTCTGCGTTGACTCTTCCACTTCCAATTACTGCTCTTACGTGTTCTCCTAATTTCGCTCCTCTTGTTCCAAATTAATCCGTCCGCCTTTAATCCGTACTCAATCCAAATCTATCGTCGTCCTGTTCAAAATCACTCAATGCCCAGCTACATATACATCCATATCAAAATCAATCTTCGTCCCTGTTTATAACCACTCAATGCCCTGCTACCTATAAATCTGTATCCAAATCGATCCCAAATATTCTTTCTTCTTACAATTCCAATCCGATGCCTTCTGCCTTTATCAATATCGTTCCAAATCTATCTTACTATTCGTTGCTTCGCCGTCGCACTAATACAAATCTTTACTCTTCCTTGTCGTCGCTATATCTTATTAAGTATCGATGCTGCTCTTTACCCTTCTTTAATAATCAAACTATTTCAAAATCAAACACGTTTATTAATCTTCAAAATCTTTACACAAATTAGCGCAGTTCTTTAAAGTACGTCTTTATACCAAAAACATTCAAAATAAACCCTTGAGCACTGTATATTTTATCACGTCATCAAGTCATTTTAATTTACCTCTTGGCACTTACATTTCAACTACCCTTTTGAATATTTTAGCATTTGTAAAGTACGGCAAACATACATTTTTAAATTATGTGATCAGATATATGTATCATTTTACTTGGCATACACTACCTTCTACTAAACAACCCTTAGAACCCTTGGTAGCTCCCTCTGACACTACACTGGCCCCACTGATTTTTAATAAAAGTGGAAATTTCGTCTGTTTTTACTCTTTTCTTGGTGTGCATAATTTCTATTTTTTATTTAAAATCACCCCCCCGCGTTTCTGCATCTTAATTATTCAACGTCTGTTTTCCTTTCTCAACCCGTCTGTCCAACTACGCTATATACTAACCTACACTATAAACTAAAACAAAACTAAACTTTCCGTCGCATGAACTATATAACAAACTATCCTACTAAACCCTCTTCTTGCACTATTTTGTATGGATTTCAACTTCCTCGCATCTAAACAAATTCTTATATCTCTTTTATTTGGTTTCGGTACAATAACTACCGGGTTCACATATGAAGTTTTTGCTGGTTCGATGATACCTTCTTTTAACATTTTGCTTATCTCGGCTTTAACCCTATTTCTAATTGCAAATGGGATTGGATACACTTTGGTATTAAACCCACTATCTTCCGTGACCTCTAACTTATGCGTATATCGCTTCGCAAATCTCGGCTCTTCATTAAACAATCCTATAAATCTATTAAATAACTCTTCTAGCTTCGCTTTAATATCAATACTCACTTTCCTATCTGTTCATCATTAATTATTCTCGCAAACATATTACATAATCTCACTTCAACCCGTCTATAATTATTCTCTAATCATTCCTAATCCTGAATTATCTATATCATTTCCATTCCTATATTCCGAACTAACCGTAGGCACCACCCATAACTTATCTTTATCAAATATCCGAATCGACCTATCCTTTCCATCTATATTCAATCCAAATTCCTCTATAAAATCCATTCCTAATATAAAATCAAGCTGCAACCCCTTTGTAATCAAAAACTCTGCATTTCCTGCCTTTTTATTCCCTATAAATATCGGTACACGGATAACCCTATAAATCGTCGTTAGCTTTTTGTTCATTGCCGACCATAAATTAACCCCAGCAATTGTTCCTATTCGTCCCTTTAAAAATTCTTCATGTTTTATCACCACATTTTCATCTACCAGCGACAACTGCGAACCACTATCAACTAAAGCAACATATAAACAATCTCTTAAACTAATATTAATAAACAACAGGTTCTTTTTATTAAAGGTATAACTATTTAACAATAAATCTCTTAAACTATAACATACGTCTATATTCAACCCTAAACATTCGGTCTTCCAAAAATTGTCGTTTTTTTTTGTCCCGACGGCGCCTCGTGTATCTGCACCACCTCAATCTTATCTGTGTCCTGTGTCATCGCGCTGGTCGTCATGTGGTGGACGTTTGCGTCCCTGTCCGTCCGGCTGTATCCGTTCTGTGTTCCGCCTCCCGTCGTACGGCCGACATCCTCGTTGTTGCCGTGCTGGTACCTGTTTTGTCCTTGGAAGTCGTTCACCCGGTGTTCCCTATTGAAATATGGTCGTCTGTTTCCGTCGTGTCCCCAACGATTTCGCTGTCCGTGGTTGAAAATGTCCTGTCGGTAGTTAGGTCGGTGTTCGTGGTACGCATGTCGTCGGTTGTCTTCCCTATAACCCCGGTTTTGCTTCCAATAATTTGTCCGCGTTTTTGACTCCAGTGCCGTCGCTAAATCGAAATTTCGCATCACTCCTAAAAATTCCCGAAGTGTCTTTACATTCTGTACCACGACCATCTTTGTCACTTCCGGTTCCATGTGTCCCGCAAGTAGTAACACTATGTCGTCCTCGCCCAATTTTGGTGTCAAGTGTTGTGCCTGGTTATATTTGTCGATCGCGTATTCTTCTCGCGATCCGTGTGTCCTACTGTAGTGTCCCGTGATTAAATTTGTCCGTATGTCTGTCTGGTGTGTGTTACTCCAGAACTGTTCTATAAATAGTCGTCGAAATTCAGCGTATGTGTCGTTCTGTCTGCGTATAATGTTGTGCCACTTTTCTGCGTTCCCTGTCAACGTCGCCCCTACTATCTGTAATTTTGTCCTTTCATTTTCGGTCTCCACGATTTCGTCCAGTCTGTCTAAAAATCCCATCGGTTGTTCCGTCCTCCGTCCTTCAAATTTTGGTAACGCGTCCCGGTTCAATTTCATATGTTGTCCGTAGTCCAGTCCAACGCGCCTCCTTTCCAGGTCGTCTAACTTGTCCTGTATTTGTCGTACTTCGCTGCCAACCCTGTTTTCTAGTGTCGTCACGTTATCTTTAAATTTTGTGTCCAGTTGGGTCCTCGCGTTCACATTTTCGTTCTGTATTGTCTCTAAAGTTTGTCCTAAATTTCTATAATTTGTCATATGTCTTTTGTCACATGTCTGAATCTCCGTGTTTAACGTCGTGAATCCGCTGATCATCGTTTCCTCGACTGTCTCCACGCGTGTCTTTATCTCCGAGCGTAGGTCCGTCCTTGTCGCGTTCAAGTCTCCCTGAAACTGTACCCGTGTATTTTCTAGTTTGTCGTCAACTCTGTCTGCCTTTTCTTGTACTTCTGTCCTTATGTCGTCCGTTACATTTTGCATTTGCGTGAGTAGATAGTCCTGTGTGTAGTTTAATTTTGCCGTCAATTCGGCGTGCGCTGTCCTAAACTCATTCATCAGTTCGGTGTGTGAATCTACAATTTTGTCCGTCAGTTCCGTATGTGATTCTACAATTTTTTTAGTTAGTTCCGTTTTTAGTTCGGCCTGTGATTCTGTAATTTTATTCGTTAAATCTGTCTTTAGTTCTGTGTGTGATTCTTTTTGTTCTGTCCGTGATTCTTTTTGTTCCGTACGTAAAGTATTGAGATCGTCTTTTAAACTCATCAGGAGTCGTATAAGATCTTGGTTTCCGGCGGATTCTGCTACCTTCACCTCCTGTACCGTCGCTTGGTCCGTTTCCATGTCTATCACCTCCGGAATTACCTGCCTCGCCTCCGTCTCCTGGATATCTCCCCCTGCGTCCATCTCTTCGTCTCTTGTCATAAATTCCGCTTCCACTCCGTATATTTTTCCTGATCTCGTAATCCTTTTCATGTCCGCGTTCGTCATCTCTGCTGCTTATCTTTGAACTCTTTTTTACCTGAAAGAATATAAAAAAAAACTACGGGCCCCACCTAATCTCGGGATCCCGAATCCTGCTTTTTCTTTGTCTAACTTTCAATCTATCTAGTATCTATCTAGCCTTTTTTCCAGCCCCACGTTGGGCGCCACCTTTTTGTACTCCACCCCCTTTTTCTTTATTACTTTATTTTCTCGTCGTCGCGCGCCCCTTCTTATAAATTTCAATGCTTTTTTTTTTGTATAATGTGCAAACACCTATTGCACGCCCCGTACTTTTGCAACGTTTGGTTGGTTATTTAATCAAAATTGTTATTAAGATGCCTCGACTATTTGAACTCTTTATTCTCAGGGTGTCCACCTACTTACCGTGGGTTCAGTGGTAAGTAGATGTGCAATGCCCAACCAAACTGCACTTTCTTTTGTTTTAGTACTAATTTTTGAATCTAGTTTTGTATATGCCAAATTTTTATGATCATCGTTGCCTTGTGCCAAATTAATTTAATACCACAAATTTATGACTTTTGACGTTATAAGATATTTCACAGCACTCACCTGGATTATACTTTGTTTCCGGCCTCTCTTACTGCTGGCTCAAAATCCTCGTCGCCGTATGCGCCTTTACACGGTTGCACTATTCTTTTGAATTGCCGTTTCGCCTCCAGGCGAACTTTAAATTTTAGTTGCTCCCAATATCTGAAATAAATGACCCGAATTTTAGAATTTAGAATACCCGTTTATTTTACTTCCCCTGCGCTAATTCTTCCGTCATAGTTTCTGCGTTGACTCTTCCACTTCCAATTACTGCTCTTACGTGTTCTCCTAATTTCGCTCCTCTTGTTCCAAATTAATTCGTCCGCCTTTAATCCGTACTCAATCCAAATCTATCGTCGTCCTGTTCAAAATCACTCAATGCCCCGCTACATATACATCCATATCAAAATCAATCTTCGTCCCTGTTTATAACCACTCAATGCCCTGCTACCTATAAATCTGTATCCAAATCGATCCCAAATATTCTTCCTTCTTACAATTCCAATCCGATGCCTTCTGCCTTTATCAATATCGTTCCAAATCTATCTTACTATTCGTCGCTTCGCCGTCGCACTAATACAAATCTTTACTCTTCCTTGTCGTCGCTATATCTTATTAAGTATCGATGCTGCTCTTTACCCTTCTTTAATAATCAAACTATTTCAAAATCATACACGTTTATTAATCTTCAAAATCTTTACACAAATTAGCGCAGTTCTTTAAAATACGTCTTTATACCAAAAATATTCAAAATAAACCCTTGAGCACTGTATATTTTATCACGTCATCAAGTCATTTTAATTTACCTTTTGGCACTTACATTTCAACTACCCTTTTGAATACTTTAGCATTTGTAAAGTACGGCAAACATACATTTTTAAATTATATGATCAGATATATGTATCATTTTACTTGGCATACACTACCTTCTACTAAACAACCCTTAGAACCCTTGGTAGCTCCCTCTGACACTACAATATATATATATATATATATATATATATATATATATATATGCGCGCGGTGTGCACACAGACGTTTCTGCCATTTTCCTGAAAAAGGCTATAAAATAATTCGAAATTCCTTTTTGCAGTAATGTGAATATATTGCTTCAAAAGGAAGTTTGGAGTTAATTAATGTGACAGTAAACCCTTTAACTAATAAAGAAAAAGATGCGGTACTTTTTATTTTATACACAATTTCATTGGAGTGTAGCGATTTTTAATAGTATCTAATACCATAATGCTAGTTTATTTCTCAAATAAAGAATAAACTATAATGTATTGCTCCTCTAAAAGCGTCTTCAACACTTGGATGATAAATAAATCCATTTGTATTCAAGTGCTAAAGCGAATGAAAAGTCTATGTAACAATGCGCTACAATGCAAGGAATTGTATGAAATGAAATCATAGCTTCGCATTTTAAATATGAATACAAATAGATTTTTTTGTTGGGACATAACTTAATGTTTCATTGCATGTATAAATTATCGTATAAAAGAGAATGTGGATTTATTTTTGCAGCTTTATAGCAATCATCCAATTAAAATGCATTTTGTTAGCTAAATGGTTTAAACATTTAGCGGTAAATGAAATAAGTTAGTAATGGGGTTAATTCGTCAAAATCCTTATTAAAACTTCATCTCATTTGTGTTGGAGCATGCACTTTAGCTTTAAAAGCAAATTCCTGTTTCGCAGTGTATGTCCTATCGAAAAAAATTGTTAGACTTCTTCCGTTTTAACATAAAAAGAAACTAAACTTTGTTAATTGTATTGACTGCATTCTAGAAACTGATACGCAAATGTAACTGATTTGCGACCTAACTCAGAGAGTTGATAAAAAACAACGATAAGAGTTTTCATAAAGTTTAAGAAAGCATAACGTGGAACATCTAAACCTCTACTTAACCTATATTTTAGTTACACTTAAAACAGTCACGGTTTTCCCTGAACAAAATTTTCAGACCATGTAAAATTTTAGTATAACCGTTGGGAGGTAGTAAAACACGAAAGTGTTATATCCGACCTCAATAGAACGCTCAAACGCATCTCACATCTAGGTCACTACGGTTCATATTTCAATCCCAGTAGCATTTGCTGTTGACTTTGAAATATTTATGTCTTAGGGAGAATGCAATTGAGTCTTCTCACGAAGACATTTGTGTACGTGTGTCTAGTGTTTTACGATGCATATGCACGTAGTAGTTGACAGTAAAGCACAACATAAATGGCTAGACGATTTCTATACCTGCTCTATAAGATAAGAGTAAAAGACAACTGAACGTTAGATCGCATACAATGTGCATCTTGAGTGCATTGAAAGTCACGTTAGCAATCATGACACGCATGTTCCTGACAATACGATCAAATATAGGTTCCTAGTCTGGAAACAAAATGTAAAACAAGGTTCGATATTAAATACACAATGCTTTTTACAATTCGGAAACTTATTTGATGTAAATGCAACTTATTAGGTTATTGCTTTATTATTTACCAAGAGTCAATTGACAGTAATCCATTCTTACGTAGTTATACATAAAAAGTCTAAGTTATTATTTCATCTTATTAAATGTAATACGTTAGTATTTATCAACTTACCTTGTGTAAAAAATACTTATAATATTTAAATATTAATACTTGGCTTATAGCCGTGATTTTGAGCGTTGCTTACTGTCTATATCTGACAAAAATTCTAAACATAATTGAAAGTTAGGTTTATGTATGGTTCTGTACACGATTTAGATTTGTAAATTTGGCAGTTATAGTCATCGGTCTCGGTGGTGTAATTGGTAAACGCATAGTCCCGGAAAGACTAAGATTCAGGATCAAATCCTGTCCAAGACCTTATATTTCCCTTCTTTCAATTACTAGCTCGATTTAAAATGATCATTTGGGCATTGCTTAAAAAGTCTAAGTTATTATTTCATCTATATATATATATTATATAAATTATGCTGTGAAACCTCCTCATTCATGTGAACTACGCTTTTCGCCTCGGCTGCTCACCTAATTTTATAAACCTCCTCATTCATAAAAATTAAACAACACATTCCTACCACAAACATCAACGTTAACTCTATTTACATCAATATTCAGAATACATTAAATTTTCAAATTAAATTTCAGCATAAATTTTTAATATCGGAAAATTTCAAAATTAAATTTATTCTCATTTTAATGTGCATCCAGAATTAAAGTCCTTGTTGGATGCCTACTAATTAATATAACAATATAAGCAGACCGGAGTCTGAGTATAAAGGAGCATCTACCACCCTTTACGTTAATTAACCAGGTTCGTCTAATTGAGCTCAAAGACATACCCAAATTTTCATCATATTCCCGAACATCAAAACAAAATACCCTTTTACTTAAACAAGCAAATTTCATCTTAAAATTAAACTTTTATGGTTAGAACAATTTCACTAATGTCCATTTAAAGTAAATCAATTATAAAGTCATTCAATACACACAAAAATGTCAAACAAAATAGTATAATTTACCTGAAGGTTACTGTCCTCGTAGCTTCAAAGTATCGTTTCTTTTGTTAATCACACCATTCAACAGGACTATATTTACGGCTTCTGATTCTCTACGCTTTTAAATTTTCTCCATCACCATCCATTCAAAGTCGTTTCTGGGCCTTTCCGGAACTCATCTGTGTTTATCTGACCCTTGTTTCATGGATCCAGACACGTATTTGAACCATTTAATTATTAACACCCCAAAATAGCAAAGAAATTCATGCTTTGAGCTTCTGTCACCAATATACACCAAAACTGCCTACTTTTGTGTATACATTCGTCGTTGTAAATTTTGCTAATTGGTACAGTGAAACTAAATTTTATTACCTTGTATCTAAGTGCACTGAAGTACATTCATGTTTAGCACGTAAATAACAAGCTATGTTGAATCACTAAATTATACTAGCAAACTTTAAATTATTTAATCAAACTAAAATGCACGGTTTAATATCTTCAATCAAGTCGCGTATGTACGAGCTTTTAACGCATCGAATCGTCAAAAGTCTAAGAGTCTAAGAGAGAGAAACACATATTCCCGCCTGTATATATAGCGAATAGCCGACACGTCGCTTTGTTCCCTAAAACGGGTAATTCCAACGAATTCCTCATTCTACGTTCCCAGTCTGTAGCCTGCACGTCGATTTTATGAATTTAGTCCTCACCCCATTGAGATCTCAGAAAATTTCAACACGGCCCGCAAAGTTGTCCGAGAAAACTAATTACTTTTATACAGAAATTGTTGTTCTACCTCTGATATATGCATCCTATTTTTAACCAATCGCAACCCCTTGACGTTGCTTAAATCCCGCCCTTTACAATATGTGTCTTTGCTTGACGCATTTCTCTTTCCTTCTCTAACCTGTTCGTATTGGTGCTACTTGACACTCTTCATTATCGATTATATTTTAGTCCACGCGGACTGTTATCTTGGTTTAATAACCCCGTATCGCACATTCTCGTGAATATTAAGCCCCGGTTTCTCCAAGATTCTTTGAAACATTAATTATTTGCCAAATTTACGCAGAATGAGCTTTTTTAAAAATACGCAGGTGTTCTGTATTTCCTGCTAAAGCATCTGATCGTTTCCAATATCCTTAGAATCAACATGTTTATCCAAACAAATTAACTTGAAATTGCCTTTTAAAAACACGCAGGGGTGTTCAAACGTAACATTTTAAATAACCTTCCTACGATTTGACTATTATTGGGTTTTCACAAGCCTTTTATGCTTATTATATGTTATTAACGGTTTAATTAACTCCAATTAAAATTGATTTCCATCCTTTTCATTTTTTTAGCGAATACACCTTAAATATTAATTATTATATGTACCCTTTGTTTTACTACCGGTTACTTAAACTAGGGTTAATTAATATAAACTTTGCACGTAATTTCCATTTGTTTAGAATAATTAAATTATCCACTGCGCTTTTCAATACTGCTTCTTTTGATGTAAAGCGTCTTATAGATAATTTAAATTTCTTATTTTTACTGAAACGACCGAGTTTATTTATGCTTCAAGGTTTTAATAAAGCGTATTATTTAATGAAATTCCTTATACACGGTAATTAAAATTATTTGATTTGATTATTTAATTTTCTACCCTGGTCTAAATATGAGTATTTTCCCCCTATTTGAATACAAATAATCCCACTTATTTGAATGCAAATATCAAATATTTAGACTGCCAAAAATCTTTACAAAATTTTGCCTATCTCTCTATCCTTATCTATCTAACTTACCTACTTTGTCTCCAATCCAAAAAATATTTACACCTATCCTATATCCCTATCCTATTCCTAACTCTCACCTAATTCTATAAACTGAAATTATCCCTAACTTCATCCTACTTATCCATCTAATCCTATATACATCCTACATACCTATCCTATTCCTAACTTTTAACTAATCTTCACTATACTTTACTTCCCCCTACCTAATCCTATATGCCTATCCTACTCTTACTCTATTCCTAACTCTCCACTAATCTTATATAAAATATCTATACTTAACCTATCTTATTTTCTTCCTACATTTACTCTTTATCCTCATCCTAAACCTATTCCTAATTATCTCCCATATGTGTCCTATATCTAGCTTTATTTTCTATAACCACTTACTTCTACTCTTTTATATACTCCTATGCTATCCCTATCCTATTTAAATCTAACTCTCTTCTTGACCCTCCAAGTCTTCCTTCTAACCATCCTAATACTCTTCATCCCTATCTCTCCCCCTTCTATATCTATACTTATCATCCCTATTATCTCACATACAATAAACTTATCCTCCCTATTATCCTGACTCTTAAATATTACTTCTTCTTCAATCCCTACACTAGTCTGTTTCTCATTTATTCTTATTTCCTTTCTGCCGACAAACCAAACGATACTACTTTACAATTATCGATTTTTCCTCTATGGAAAACCCTACGTACCTTCTAGAATTTTGTGTAATGGAATCCGCCAGAATGAATCCCTTAAATCTACTTGATTAAAAACAAACTTGCCATCTTTACTTAATTTCGTCTTCACCTGCTCCTGATATGCTGCTTCTACCCCCACTACTTCTGCATGTTTTTGTATTAAAGCTTGAACCTCTACTTTCCTATCCTCTGGACATCTTATCGTGTTGATCTGTTTACCTTCATCATCCTCTACCTCTACTACATTAATACTAAACCCAGTGTCATCCTCTGTGACTTCATAACTGCCCTTCCATGGCACTACCCTATCCTTAATCCTTACTACCTTCCTTTCCATATCTATCAAAACCCTAACTTCATCATACAATCAACACCTAAAATGCTCTGAAACTTCAGTCCAGGTACAATTACAAACTCCTGTTCACAGCTTAAATCTCCTATATCTATCCTAAGCACCACAACACTATTTACTACAGCAAACTTCTTTTTATTTGAGCTACTAAATGGCTACGTTTTATAGGCATAATTCTATCACAAACCTTATCCCTAATTTTGCTGACGAATTCCTCCGATATTAAACTCGCCTCTGCCCCTGTATCAAGTAATACTTCTACATTATTCTCAAAAATTTCTAAATTAATAATTGGCAAACATAATTTTTCCTCAGTTTCTGGCTCTACTTCCTCCTCAATTTTGAAAAATTCACGTGGATGTTCGTATACATTTACACAGAAATCTAGTGGTCTGTCGCGTTCTAAAAATCCTGTCTCATCCTGTTTTCCGTGCTTGGTCCTGGTTGTCCTTCTACAACCTGTGCGTACGTCCTCCTCGTGTTAATATCCGTGTCCCTATCTCTATTCGGCGTGCTGGTCACAGTCCTGTTTACTTCCGGTAAACTGTTCTGTCGCGTGTAACTAGGTCTTGGCGTCGGTCCCCTAGTCGCACTATTGCTCCTGTATTCCTGTCCTCGTCGTTCCCAATTCGGTCGAAAATTTCTGTTGTAGTCAGGCCGTCTCGGATAATTCGGTGTCCTGTTGTCAAACCTAACTGTGTTAACGTTTCGTTCTCGTATCTCTCTTGTCCGTCCAACACATACATCGTCATATCTCTGTAAATACTCTAAAATGTCTCCCGTTCTGTGATGTTTTGTAAGGCCACGTGTTGTCTAATTTCCAGTTCAAAATGTCGTGATAGGTACTTGATTATCTGTCTGTCCGTCAATGGTGGATTCAGTTGTTTGGCCACACTGTACTTGCGGATGGCATATTGCTCCTAGAACCTGCAAACTCTCCTTAAATTTTCCTGTAATCAAGTCGTCCCTAATCTGATCCTGTTTGTGATCACTCCAGTAATGTTGTAAAATTTGTCTTCAAAGTCCTGATACGTGTCTATGTCCTGTCCTACTAAATTGTACCATGCTTCCGCGTTGTCCTTTAATAAAGCCTTTATCGTATTTAGTTTAGTCTGTTCGTCAAATAAATTTCCCACTAGATTTCTTACACTATTAATAAAAATTTGTGGATTTACCCTGTTATCACCATAAAACTTCATGTGTTGGTCCAATGATACTCCACCTGTATAAAATCTGGGACCTTCCCCCGTTAAATTTGATATGTTGTATTTAATACTACTAACTTCGCGTTCTACCCTGCCTAACTGATCCCTACATGAGTCCGTTACTTCAGTCATTTTAGGTTTATTTCTTCTTCACAGAAAATGCGTACTTCGGACCTTAAATGTCCCATTTCCTGTCGAAGACCTGTAATGTCACGCTCATTTTTATCAACCCTATTTTCAACTTCCCCCATTTTCACGGTAAGACTATTTTTAAATTCTGAAACTTCTTTATTCGTCTTATCTATTTTCTCACTTAGGGTTTCCCTAACTCCTGTTAATGTCTCATTCATTCGGTCAAATTTCTTATTCGCTTCTTCCCTAGCTCTATTAGATTCATCGCTTAACTGTTCTAATTTTCTATTGGATTCTTCACTCATCCTCTCTAACATTCTCAATATCATCTCGTTTCCTTGATCCCCTGATTCCGTCCTCGACTGATCTCTACTGCCTCCAGCTTCTTCCATTTTAGAAATTTTCTCACACAATGCACTATCGTCACTTCCAATTTCCACTCCTTGACTCCTTAACCACTCCTTTCTCTGCATACGTTCCAATCACTCACACACACTCTAAAATACTCTTAAATTTATACCCACACAAAAACTCTCTCTCTCAGATCGCCAGTTTCCTGGAATAAAATAACAAAAATTTTATTTGGAATTCGAGCCTCACTTTTGGGTCGCCAAATTATGCTGTGAAACCTCCTCATTCATGTGAACTACGCTTTTCGCCTCGGCTGCTCACCTAATTTTATAAACCTCCTCATTCATAAAAATTAAACAACACATTCCTACCACAAACATCAACGTTAACTCTATTTACATCAATATTCAGAATACATTAAATTTTCAAATTAAATTTCAGCATAAATTTTTAATATCGGAAAATTTCAAAATTAAATTTATTCTCATTTTAATGTGCATCCAGAATTAAAGTCCTTGTTGGATGCCTACTAATTAATATAACAATATAAGCAGACCGGAGTCTGAGTATAAAGGGAGCATCTACCACCCCTTTACGTTAATTAACCAGGTTCGTCTAATTGAGCTCAAAGACATACCCAAATTTTCATCATATTCCCGAACATCAAAACAAAATACCCCTTTTACTTAAACAAGCAAATTTCATCTTAAAATTAAACTTTTATGGTTAGAACAATTTCACTAATGTCCATTTAAAGTAAATCAATTATAAAGTCATTCAATACACACAAAAATGTCAAACAAAATAGTATAATTTACCTGAAGGTTACTGTCCTCGTAGCTTCAAAGTATCGTTTCTTTTGTTAATCACACCATTCAACAGGACTATATTTACGGCTTCTGATTCTCTACGCTTTTAAATTTTCTCCATCACCATCCATTCAAAGTCGTTTCTGGGCCTTTCCGGAACTCATCTGTGTTTATCTGACCCTTGTTTCATGGATCCAGACACGTATTTGAACCATTTAATTATTAACACCCCAAAATAGCAAAGAAATTCATGCTTTGAGCTTCTGTCACCAATATACACCAAAACTGCCTACTTTTGTGTATACATTCGTCGTTGTAAATTTTGCTAATTGGTACAGTGAAACTAAATTTTATTACCTTGTATCTAAGTGCACTGAAGTACATTCATGTTTAGCACGTAAATAACAAGCTATGTTGAATCACTAAATTATACTAGCAAACTTTAAATTATTTAATCAAACTAAAATGCACGGTTTAATATCTTCAATCAAGTCGCGTATGTACGAGCTTTTAACGCATCGAATCGTCAAAAGTCTAAGAGTCTAAGAGAGAGAAACACATATTCCCGCCTGTATATATAGCGAATAGCCGACACGTCGCTTTGTTCCTAAAACGGGTAATTCCAACAAATTCCTCATTCTACGTTCCCAGTCTGTAGCCTGCACGTCGATTTTTATAAATTTAGTCCTCACCCCATTGAGATCTCAGAAAATTTCAACACGGCCCGCAAAGTTGTCCGAGAAAAACTAATTACTTTTATACAGAAATTGTTGTTCTACCTCTGATATATGCATCCTATTTTTAACCAATCGCAACCCCTTGACGTTGCTTAAATCCCGCCCTTTACAATATGTGTCTTTGTTTGACGCATTTTCTTTCCTTCTCTAACCTGTTCGTATTGGTGCTACTTGACACTCTTCATTATCGATTATATTTTAGTCCACGCGGACTGTTATCTTGGTTTAATAACCCCGTATCGCACATTCTCGTGAATATTAAGCCCCGGTTTCTCCAAGATTCTTTGAAACATTAATTATTTGCCAAATTTACGCAGAATGAGCTTTTTTAAAAATACGCAGGTGTTCTGTATTTCCTGCTAAAGCATCTGATCGTTTCCAATATCCTTAGAATCAACATGTTTATCCAAACAAATTAACTTGAAATTGCCTTTTAAAACACGCAGGGTGTTCAAACGTAACATTTTAAATAACCTTCCTACGATTTGACTATTATTGGGTTTTCACAAGCCTTTTATGCTTATTATATGTTATTAACGGTTTAATTAACTCCAATTAAAATTGATTTCCATCCTTTTCATTTTTTTAGCGAATACACCTTAAATATTAATTATTATATGTACCCTTTGTTTTACTACCGGTTACTTAAACTAGGGTTAATTAATATAAACTTTGCACGTAATTTCCATTTGTTTAGGAATAATTAAATTATCCACTGCGCTTTTCAATACTGCTTCTTTTGATGTAAAGCGTCTTATAGATAATTTAAATTTCTTATTTTACTGAAACGACCGAGTTTATTTATGCTTCAAGGTTTTAATAAAGCGTATTATTTAATGAAATTCCTTATACACGGTAATTAAAATTATTTGATTTGATTATTTAATTTTCTACCCTGGTCTAAATATGAGTAATATATATATATATATATATATATATATATATATATATATATATATTGTTCTACACAATTTCTTATTGCGGACTGCAAATAACCTGTCTTTTATATATATATATATATATATATATATATATATTGAAGTGTGCGTAATAGCTAAAAGAGTATAAAGAGTATTTTGGTGTTTTAAAATTGTGTATATGCCAAATGAAGCGAATGATCAGATCTCGTAACTGTAAAATTTGTGTTTGCCGTACTTTACAAATGGTAAAGTATTTGAAGTATATTAATCAGGGTAGAAGTGCCAATACGTAAAACAATGACTTGATGACGTGAGAAAGCGCAGTATTCAAGGATTTATACTAAGTTGTACGTTGCTAAGCCATAGAGGGAAAATTTGCTGATCTAAAAGCCGGTTGCGTCTGTGGAAGTTCCACTATTCACAACACAGAGCCAGGATTATATGTGAAACATTTCGGCACTTATTTATTAGAATCAACCTTTGGACAAACTTGTGGTATCAAAATTATATGTGAAAATAATGTATCAAAACTGATTGAAGTGCAACGCGGTCATATGAACCAATGATTGAACATTTAATTATATAATTGTAAAGTGTAAAAGATGAATAATATGTATTAGTGACACAAAATAGTTGGGACGATTTAATTGGATGTTGGGTTTGTAGAATTGTATAAAGAATAGGCAGACGGTTTTTAAGACATCACACACTGAGTTAACGAACAAACTTGACGAGTCACAAGTAAAATGACAGCAAAGATAGATAACGCTCATGCGTATTTACTGGCATCGATACAAGAGGTAAGGGACGAACTCAAGGCTGAGTTACAAGAAAAGGTAGACCGCGTAGACGACAAAATTGAAAATACACGGGTACAATTTAAGGAAGAGTTGAACGCAGCAAGGACGGACATACGAGTAGAAGTTAAAACACGTATGGAATCAGTTGAGGAGACCATGATCAGCGGATTTACAAATTTGAGCGGTGAGATACAAACATGTGACAAGAAGCACGTGACAAACTACAGGAATTTAGGACAGACGCTTGAAACGCTACAACACGAGAATGTTAGTGCTAGGACAGAACTTGACAAAAGACTTACATGCAAGGCAACGACATTAGAGAACAGGGTTGGCGACGAAGTTCGACAGATACAAGACAAGTTAGACGACCTAGAAAGGAGATGCGGAGGACTGGACTACGGACATCAAATTAGACTAAACCGAGACGCGCTACCGAAATTTGAAGGACGACGGACAGAACAACCGATGGGGTTTTTGGACAGATTAGATGAAATTGTAGAGACAGAAAACGAACGGACGAAGTTACAAATAGTTGGGGCGACTTTAACAGGAAACGCGGAAAAATGGCACAACATCATACGAAGACAGTACAACACTTACGCGGAATTCAGACGACTGTTCATTGAACAATTTTGGAGTAACACGCACCAGACTAACATAAGGACTAACTTAATCACAGGACACTACAGCAAAATAAACGGGTCACGCGAAGAATACGCTATAGACAAGTATAACCAGGCACAACATCTGACACCGAAATTGGGAGAGGACGACATCGTACTACTACTTGCGGGACATATGGAACCGGAGGTGACAAAGGTGGTTGTGGTACAAAATATAAAGACCCTACGAGAATTTCTAGGGGTAATGAGGAATTTTGACTTGGCGACGGCACTAGAGACAAAGACGCGTGAAACTTACTGGGAACAGAATCGGGGGTATAATGACGAACACCGACGAAATGCATACCACAACGAGCACAGACAAAGCTACAGACAGGAAGGTTTCAACAACGGACATCGTAATCATTGGGGACACGACGGCAATTGACGGCAGCATTTCAATAGAGAATACCGGGGAAACGAGTACAAGGAACAAAATAGGTACCAGCACGGCGACAACGCAGATGACGGCCGTACTACTGGACGAGGAACGCGTGACGGATACAGCCGGACTGACAGGGATATAAACGTCCAACATATAACGACCAGCGCTGCGATAAAGGACACTGACAAGATAGAGGTGGTTCAAGTGCACGAAGCACCACCGAGCCAAAAAAAAACGCCAATTTTCTGAAGACAGAGTTGTTAGGTTTAGATATAGATTTAGGTTATAGTTTAAGTGATTTATTGTTGAATAATTATACAGTTAATAAAAGGAATTTCTTGTTTATTAATATTACAGTAAGAGATTGTTTATATGTTGCTTTAGTTGATAGTGGTTTACAGTTGTCGCTGGTTAATGAAAACATTGTAATTAAACATGCAGAATTTTTAAAAGGACGAATGGAAACTATTGATGGGGTCAATTTATGGTCGGCGATGAATAAGAAGTTAACGACGATTTATAAGGTAGTCCGTGTACCGATATTTGTAGGGAATAAAAATGCAGGGGAAGCTGAGTTCTTGATAACAAAGAAGTTGCAGTTAGATTTTATACTAGGGATGGATTTTATAGAGGGTTTTGGATTGAAAATAGATGGAAATGATAGATCGATTCGTATATTAGATAAAGATAAGTTATGGGTGGTGCCTACGGTTAGTTCGGAATATAGGGATGGAAATGATATTGATAAGTTAGGATTAGGAGTGAAAAAAGCAAGTAATTATAGACAGGTTGAAGTGAGATTATGTAATATGTTTGCGAGAATAATCGATGATAGACAGATAGGAAAAGTGAGTAATGAGATTAAAGAGAAGCTGGGTGAATTATTTAATAGATTTATAGGGTTATTTAATGAAGAACCGAGATTTGCGAAGCGATATACGCACAAGTTAGAGGTCACGGAAGACAGCGGATTTTGTACCGAGGTGTATCCAATTCCGTTTGCAATTAGAAATAGGGTTAAAGCCGAGATTAGTAAAATGTTAAAGGAAGGAATCATCAAACCAGCAAAGACTCCATATGTGAACCCGGTAGTTATTGTACCTAAACCTAACAAAATAGATATAAGAATTTGTATGGACGCGAGGAAAGTAAGACGGGGGGCCGTACATAATCACGCGTATTTTTGCTGAAGGAAATACGTTCGAATTAGAATATATATGTATATATATATATATATATATATATATATATATATTACTGTGATATTTGAGGGTTAAAAGAGCTTATTTAGTCATGTTTTAATTTATCTAGTGATTCATCATGTGAAAAAACAACAAACATTTTTGATACGCTTTTCAAAAACATTTGATTTAGAAACTAATAATTTTACTGAAAAATTTCAAGAAGCTCAAATTTAATGTTTAGTATCCTGCTGCTGTTATATTAGAAACTGGTCATATAATAAACATATTTTAACCCTTGTATTTAATAAGTGTAGTTTCTGAGAAGCTTTTAGCTCGATTTTTAAGATTAAAAACCGTTTAATTTACAGCAAAGCTCATTTTCTAAGATTTTCCAGCTAGTGTAAACTAAAAGCCAAGTTGTTCGTTGTAGTTGTTAAAAACGTTTGAAAGTGTTTTCAAGAAGCCTTCCTGGATTCATTAAGTTATAAGGAGACGTAACTATCGCATGTTTTCGAGCGGTAACCTTGCACAAACAACAGAAATTCCAGGTAGTTGTTGGCTCCTACGTCAATTAGAATAAATTTGTAGCCTTTTAAGAAGATGTAAAACTCAAGTTGTTAGGGTAACTTTGACCGTTACGAATGAGGCTTGCGAACAAAGAAACAAAGAGGGGTTGTTTGATAGCATGTGTATAAATGAGATAGGTGTAGTTTGAACGTTAGCGGTTGTTGGTTTAGGCGATGGAATACAATTCTAGTGGAGTGAGTAGCAGGGGTTAGTTATACCACAGATATAAAAACACGGTATAAGAGAGAGAGTTGATTTAGTGTGTATGTTAAAGCGCAATAAAGATAACACGTGTAAACATAGGCATAGTTTGAACGTTAATTGGAGTGGGTAAACAGTGGCTCGGTTACAACAAAACTTTAAAACACGGTATAAGAGAGATAGTTGATTTAGCGTGTATGTTACAGCGAAATGAGGATAACATGTGTTGAATTAGGGGCATATTTTAAACGTTAGCTATCGCCAGCAGGGATGAATATACACAACGTAATGGGGGAAAATATTGAAATACAAGGAAAGGATTTTAGTGAAGCGCGCATGGTGGTTAAAGTCAAGTGATTTTCAGAGAAACGAGTTTCGTTTAGAAAAATACGAGGAATTGCTGGGTACGTTAGTTAAAGTTTTGTAGAGAAGAGTGGCCGTTGAAGTTTTACAAAGAATTGTAGTGCAGAAGTGTTTATATAGTTGAAATTTTTCGAATTAACAGGCTATGAGGGGATGGGAAGCATGATATAAACTGCGAAACATCGATGGAAGGTTCTCTTAGTCTTCGACAGGCTCTTAGTCCTCTTAATTTTCGACAAGCTCTTAGCTGTTCGTCTTCAAACAGCCAATCGTACGTTACTATTAGTGTTCATGAAGCTGACGGCTCCATAGAAAAATGCTTTTACGTTTTGCATGAAAGTTTAAGTTACTTAAGTTGCAATGAGTATGTAATTGGAAAATGGAGTGGATGTCAGTGTTTGATCTATGTGGTAATTACCAACAATTAATGGTATCAGTAGAAGAGTCTGAAGAGTTTAGACGCACTATCGAATTGGTAGACAAGGTGAATTCGTGGTAATATGGTTGTAGCTTGCCGTCGAGGTTATTGCAGTCCAGATTGGAGTGTTCCTGAATGCCGTTGTCTTTGATTGCATGATAGCAGATCCGTGTGCAGTTATAGAATCCAGGTAACTCATATTTTTTCATTGTATCTGTATATAAACTGATGCTTAACGACTTAGTGCATTGATGTGTATAATTTTTATGTATAAAAAGGTGAAACATGGAAAAGTTTCTAATTGAACAATTTAAGTTGACATAGGTTTATTGTATTTATGTTGGAATTTATGAGTGATGCATGGCATCTGTAATATTTAATTTATGTACAAGGTAGGAGGGTCTTTTTAATTATTGATATACAGAAATTAGCACAAAAGGTAAGGTTTTACTATGAGCTCGTACTAAACCAGAGTTAAAATTAGAACGTGGTAAAGTCCTATTGCTTTTTATTTTATTTCATTAACTGCAAATATTTATTTGAGGTAATTATGGATATCGAAACGTACTGTTAAGGGAATAATTTGGGGGGATGTATATAGCTTTTATCAGAGATTTGATAGAGTAAATTAATTAAGGATTGTCTCTATTATATAAGTAATTGGATATATTACCTGGTATAAATGTTAAATTTGAAATGTGTGTATAATATGTAAATAATAAGAGATCAAGGGGTCTAATTGTTATATTGGCGTGTACTTTATGTCTGGCGTATTAATAAACGTAGGCGATGTACCGTTGCAGCGTTTTTTTGTTTTGAGTAGTTAGTTTTATTTTCAGGAAGCAGCTGAGCAGCCATGGCAAAGTTTTGTTTTAAGACCCTGAGCTCATAGCAATTAATGACACCCAAAAAGTGGGGCTTTTTGTATTATTGAGTGACGCCCAGGAACGGACGTCGTAGCAATAAATGGCGACCCGAACGCGAGGCTCGAATTCTGATAACTAAATTTAATTCAGGAAACTGATAACCAAGGGATTAAGGGTTGATTGTGTTGATTTTTTTTGTTTGTTGCGTATATGTAAATTTGGGGTTTTGAACTTATGTTGAGAAAAGAGTGGCTGGAGAGTCGAGTTGAGATTGGAAGTAGTGATAGTGCTTTGTTTGATAAACCGGAACCGGAAATGGAAGCAGAGGCAGGAAAAAGTATGGATCAATGTTAGAGAGAATGAATGAAACGTTGATTGAGAAAATAGATAAATCAGCAAAGGAATTTAGTGATTTTAAAAATAGTTTGACGGTAAAATTGGAGGAAGTTGATGCGGGTAGAACGGAATGAAAGGGATATAATAGGGATCAGACAGGAAAGGACAGCTGATAACGGAAGTGAAAGTTTTTTTGCAAGGAAGAAATTAATAGTAAAATGACGGAAATCAGTGATTCGTGCAAGGACCAGTTAGGTAGATTTGAAAGGGAAATAAGTAGAATCAAACAAAATGTGACCGCTTTAACGGGGGATGGACCGAGGTTTTATACAAATAATTTATCGTTAGATCGGCACATGAATTTTTTTGGGGCCAATCGGGTAAACCCGCAAATTTTTATTAACAGTGTTAGGACATTGGTGGATAATCTATATGATCAGCCGACAAAATTAGATATAGTAAAGGCTTTACTAAAGGATAATGCAAAAGCATGGTATAATCTTGTGGGACAAGACATAGAGTCATATTTAGATTTTAAAGCGAAATTTTTGAAACATTATTGGGGAGATCATAAACAAGATCAAGCGAGGGATGATTTGATTACGGGAATATTTAAGGGGAAATTTCCAGGATCTCGTGAGCAATATGAAATTAGAAAGTTTAGTATAGCAAAACAATTAAGTCCGCCGTTAACGGATAGACAAATTATTAAATACTTATAAAAGCACATTGAGGTAGAGGTTAGAGAGCACATGGCACTTCAAAACATTACAGAACGAGAGACATTATTGAAGTATTTACAGAGATACGATGATGTAAGTAACAGGAGACCAAGGGAATACAGAGATAGAAATGTGAATCAGGTGAGATTTGAAAATAGGGGAGATAATTTTTACAATAGAGGGGGAACAAATTTCAACAGACTGCAACACAGAAATAACTGCGAGTCTAGGGGAAATTATTATCGAAGTAGCAGTGGCACACGAAATACAACTCATGGAGCAAGTGTGCAACATCAAAATAGTTCACCGAAAATTTTAGAGCGCAACCTAGTGCAGATAGTAGCAGTAAGGAGGTTAGGGGTAGACCGGAAGTTAGCAGAACGTATGCTGAAGTAGTAGAGAGTCAAGGAGGACCGAATAGTGAGGCGCGTGTGAGACAGGATTTGTAATAGGAGACAAACCACTACAGTTAACAATAGATAAATATGAACATTCGCAGGAATTTATGACTATTTAGAAGGAAGTTGAACCAGAAAAAGTTGAGAAAGTTTGTTTGCCAATAGTAGAGATGAAAATTTTAAATTATTAGGTAGAATCGGTGCTCGATTCAGGAGCAGAGGCGAGTTTAGTATTAGAAGAATTTGTGAAGGAAATTACGGAGCAAATTTGTGATAGGATTATGCCAATTAAGAAGAGTCATTTATTACCTCCGAACAAAAAGAGGTTTCCTGTAGTAAATAACGTTGTGGTGTTAAAGGTAGAGATAGGTTTGTTAAGCTGTGAACAGGAATTTGTGATTGTTCCTGGACTAAAATTTAAAAGTATCTTGGGGATGGATTGTATGATGGAGTTAGTTAGGTCTGGTTGTAGCCATGGAGAAACGATTAATAAAGGTTAAGAATATTATATTGCGCTAGAAGGATAGGTATGATATTACAGAATATGACGTGGTGTTAAGTGTGAATTTGATGGAAATTGATGATCATCATCATTTTGTTTTCGACCTTACTTAAGGTCGGTTTGACGCAGCTCTAACTTCTTTTCTATTCTGTGCTAATCTAAAAAGCTCTACATACCCTTCACAACCTAAAAAACTAATAATTTGACTAATATAGTTTGGTCTAGGTCTTCTTATATCCTTCTATCTTTTTTCTATCTAGCTGGCTCTACATAGATATTAGCAACCTGATGGTTGTTAAAGAACTCTAACATGTTTACATGATTATCATTTATAAGGAAATGAAATATAACCTGGTTCTCCGCTTCAAAAAGGAAAAGTCTTAAATTATATGTTATGGTAAGGCTTAAGCAACGAATCGCTGCCAACATGCCAGACCGCTACCTAATTGTAAGTTATGTCATGGTGACGTTTATTAAATTATATGTTATGGTAAGGCCTAAGCAACGAAACGCTACCAACATGCCAGACCGCTACCTAATTGTGAGTTAGGTCATGCTGACGTTTATTAAATTATATGTTATGGTTTAAGCAACGAAACGCTACTAACATGCCAGACCGCTAACTAATTGTGAGTTAGTCCTGGTGACATTTAGTTAACTGATTTTTTGTTTGTTTTGTTTTTGAACTTACTTAAAGTCGGTTTGACGCAGCTCTAAATTCTTTTCTATTCTGAGCTAGTCTAAAAAGGTCTACATACCCTTCACAACCTAAATCTCTAATAATTTGACTAATATAGCTTTGTCTAGGCCTTCCTACTCTATTTTTATTTGGTAGTCTATAATCTAAGACTTTACTAAATATTCCCTAATGTCTTAACTGGTGCCCTATCATTCTATCTCTCCTGACCTTCAATTGTTTCCACATACAGGGATCCTCACCTATACTTCTATAAACTTCCTCGTTTGTTACTCTATCTGTCCAACTAATCTTTAACATTCTCCTATAACACCAAGTTTCAAAAGTTTCTATCTTTTTCTTATCTACTTCTTTAATTGTCCAAGTTTCACTACCGTATAGTAGAACGCCCCATACGTACGACTTTAAGAAACTTTTTCTATTATCTAAACTAATACTATTAGCTATTAGTAAGTTTTCTTTTTTAAAAACATTTTTCTAGCTTAAGCTATTCTAGCTACTATATCCCTTCTGCTATGTCCATCCTTTGTAATTATACTACCTAAATAGCAAAACTCATCTACCTCCTCTAACTCGGTATTACCTATTTTTAATTTTGGTTTAGAACTAGGCTGTAACTCACTTGTCATTATCTTTGTCTTTACTGAGTTAATTCTCATACTATAGTTACTCCGTAGTATCTCATCTAAAATATTTAAAAACTCTCCTAACTCTTTTCTAGACTCTGCTATAATGACTATATCATCTGCAAAACGTAACATGTATATTTTCTGTCGCTGTACACTAATACCTATTTCTTTTCTCTCTCTAGCTAAGTTTAAAGCTTCCTCAATATAAACATTAAAAATCAAGGGGGATAGTATACAACCCTGTCTAACACCATTTCTAATTTTAGCTTTCTTTTCTATTTCATCAAATCTAATTACTACGCTTTGGTTTTTATATAGACTGTAAATAATTTTTCTATTCTTATGAGAGATTCCTATTTTTTGCAAAACCCTGAACATAACAATCCAATTAACCCTATCAAATGCTTTTTCTAAATCTACAAACGCAAAATGAGTCTTTTTATTTTTTTGTAACCTTTTTTTCGATAATTACCCTAATCATTAGTATCGGTTCTCTAGTCCCTCTGTCTTTACGAAAACCATATTGGTCTTCGCCTAAATAATTCTCAGTCAAAGCTTCTACTCTATTTTTAATTATTATTGCTAGTATTTTGGAAGCATGAAAAGTTAAACTAACCGTTCTAAAATTCTCACACCTATCAGCTCCTGACTTTTTTGGGATTGGGATAATAATATTTTTTTCGAAATCTATTAGAACCTCGCCTGTGTCATATATTAATGATAGGGGAGTAGAAAAGTTAGATACTATTAAATGTCCGTAGGAGAAATTAGAGGAAGTTCAGGCACTTTTGAAGAAGAAACATTCAAAATAAGTAGGGGTAGAGGCGAATACAGCGCTAGGTAATGAACATGTTTTAGAGGTTGACAATTTCGAACCGTTTAATTTTAAAACATATCCGATACCTGTAGCATATAGGGAGCAAGTAAACTGTGAGTTACCAAAAATGTGGAGTGATGGTATAATTGAATATTCAAATACACATTTTCTGAACCCGTTGGTAGTTGTCAAGAAGAAAGATAATAGCATTCGTTTGTGTTTAGATGCAAGAAAAATTAATCAACGGACTAAACCGTAATTTCATTGTCCACCACCCACGAACACACTTTTGACTAGGTTAAGTGATAAACTAATTTCGCTGACGGTCGTAACCAATGAACGTCAAAACGCGTTTAAAAACTAGCTTCACTAATGTTCCTTATTACTTTGAATTGCTTAATAGGGAGTATTATAAATGTACTGTTTATCTTAAAAAGTTTGTCTAAAAGAAATTTTAGGCTTTACTTTTTGTTCATTATCAATCCTTTGTTATGTTACTATACGAAATGCGCACTGTATATCTCTATTATTAAATTGTCCGTAATTTATAATTTTTTTTCGTTTTAATAGAAATTTATGTGTTAATTGGCAATAAAAATTGGATGGCGATAAACTTTTTCTTGTCAATCTGATCCACCCCACTCTCCACATTTGTTGTTAGCCCGGTATTTCTAAATTTCCGTTATCTTTTCATATGTGATCTTGATTCGTGCGGGCCCTTACTTCAATTTTCTTTCTGTTTCTGTCTGATCCGTGCGTTTTATCGCTACAAACGAAACAGGAATATTTTAAAGGATTTTTAGTGAAAAAAGGCAACAATAATGGAACAGGCAAATAATGAAAACGAATACGTCGATTATCAAACTAAGGCTCTTAGCAGCACAATATAATAATGTAAGTTTAACAAATATCAGTGCTTTTGGTAACAATTTTTATACAGCAGCTATATTTTGTTGATGTTTGTATGTATAAACATGTTACATATTATATAGAATAATGTTGGCATTATTTTATTACCAATTTTGCATTTAACCCATATTACGAACAATAAAATATTACATTAAAAATTGAAAATATCCATATTTTGCTCAGTAATTAGGTTTGGAAAATACCAAAAAGGACTCTAATGCTGTTGAAATATTGGTTGGAAAATTCAGAGTTATGTATAAATTTGGTTCTCCCTTTTAGTAGCTACCCTGATTTTGTATACTTAAGGCAGCGCACCGAAAAAGATTTTAACAACTAATACCGGTAGTAGCTTATACTGCAATTGCGCACGTCTTTATTCGGGTTATTTGGTGTCACTAAACTTTTAAAAATGCGTTGTATAATAGCTGAGTTTAATTTCTAAAATAGCAAGACGACAGTTTTAAATTAGTAAAAGCAACTACTGTGAAAATAAAATGCTATCGGACACCCGGCTTGATTATAATTTGTTTATCCGAAGATTGTTGGAAACTATGTAATCGAAATATTTATTTCATTATTTAAGGGTAAGATTCTACAATGACTTGCAATTTTCAGGTTAATATATATGGTTAAAGTGATGACGTAGATGTCTGTTTTCGGTATTTCTACTATATAGCGGTGTAGTGTATATAACACTGAAGTGTATGAAATTCATATACTTGTCAATGCAATGCCATTAAAGAGCATTATTTATTAAAAAAGGAGAAGAGCGCACTTGCTTCTTTCTGATGGTGATGTATGTTCACTATTCAAAGAACTCCTTTGTCTTTAAATATTTACCTCTATCAATTCGAAAAGAAAGATTTCTTATATACCAGAGAAGTTCGATATTTGTGAAAACATTTACCCGTCTTTATTCTAAACGTCTTTAAACCTAGAAGTCCAAACTAAATAGCTAAAATCGAAATTAGATTATTGTTCTGAATTTCAACTTTCACGCAACAAACCGTTTAAATAATTTTGTAAATGTGAGAAATTCTGTAACTTTATAAACCTATCGACGCTATATGAAGCAGTCGAAGTTTTAGGAAACAACAAAGAAAGGTTTTTATCCGTTTGCTCAAACTTTCAGTATACAAGGTAATGTATCGTAGAGTGCACAGAATACATACACAAGCTTTCAAATTTGATTTATGTTTAAAGGGGTTCCAGAAAGTCTGATATTGCTACATCTTGGTTAAATTTTAAGCTGAAGGGATTTTCCTACTAGAATTTCTTACAATAAAACCAATATATTTTTCTATTTCTGTTTCGACAGAAGCAATAAATTTTACACGTGCTCGTGTTGTGATAATAGTAGCAATGTAATACAATTTAATTGAATGTATCGCAGTGAGCAAAATTTTATGTTCTCGTGTTCAGCAAACCTGCGTAAATCATTAATTTAATTTGCTTGTTTTATGTTCAATTGCCTATCAACCACCTCTCGGGTCCACTTGAAAAATGACCGATACTGGCTAATCAATTTTTCAATAAACATTTTTCGGCCGTTGAAAATTTTCTAAATGTTTTTTATTTTTTATTTTTAACTTTCCCCTTATAAGGTAATAAATACAGGGTTTGTCTATTAAATTCGGTGAATGGTCTAATATATCGGTAGTCAGCGCTTGGAACAAGGTAGCTCGCAGGCATAGACATGCATTGGGCATGTTTGGACCATTTCTTTGTCGGAGAATGCACGAAGCTGCTAAAGCAGTACTATCGTATTCATTTCAGGGAAATCCGAGCAGTGTGCGTCGAGAAACTATGGGGCAGCGACACA
The DNA here is from genome assembly GCA_036346225.1 of Platerodrilus igneus. Taxonomy (NCBI): domain Eukaryota; kingdom Metazoa; phylum Arthropoda; class Insecta; order Coleoptera; family Lycidae; genus Platerodrilus; species Platerodrilus igneus. Next base: position 249,069 of record JARFIW010000333.1, on the reverse strand, counting down.
GCATTAAGTTTTGTTTGAAATTGGTTAAAGTAGCGACAGAAACCTATAAATTGTTGGTGTTAGAGTACCGGTACGATGCTGTGGGTAGAAAATGTATATACAATTGGTCTGTACGCTTTCGCGCAGGCAAGGCAGGGAAGGAACCGTTCGGGTCAGCCATCCACAAGCAAATCACCGAAAAACTTTGAACGTATGCAAGTGTTGCTAGCAAAAGATCGAAATTTGACTCTGTGATTAATAGCAGTAGAGACGAGTAAAAGCAAATACACAGCGGGAGCCATCATCCATGAAGATTTGGTTAAACATAAAATTTGTTCACGATTTGTGCCACACATCCTGACAGACGAGCAAAAAGCATGACGTTTCGAAACCAGAGGACGAGTTTTAACGTTTCAAGTACGACCACGAAACAAAAGGACAATCAATGGAATGCCGCTTACCTTCTTTCCAGCGACAAATTGAGAGCAGCGTGCAAAAATTTCAAGGTGAAAGCCGTGCTGATCACATTTTTCAACATGAAGGAATCATCCATAAACAATTCGTTCATGCTGGTCAAACGGCGAATGCCGCAACTTAACTGGAAATTGTCAAACGTTTATTGCAGTGCAGACCGGAAATTGGATGTTATTGTACGATCATGTTCCATCGCATACAAGCATCCTTCCATGCCAATTAATATCTCAGCGTGGCGTGGTTGTTTGGAGAACCCCTACTCTACTCTCCAGATCTTGCTTCTGCTGACTTTTTTGTTCCCTCGTCTTAAGCAGGCCTTGAAAAGATCAGGGTTTGCAAACGTAAAGGAGAGGCAGCTTCATGGTTTAGTTGATTTGCATGTGCCTACTAAGCACAATGTCGCGGGTTGAATTTCCGACAGAAACCACTTGAAAAATGTTAGGCGAACATTTTTCACAAAAATATGCTTTTGTTCGGATGAGCGGTAAAATGTAGGTTCTGTTTATGAGTCTAATCACGTACGTTAAAGATCCTTACCTTGTTTCGAATACCAAGGGTTCGGCAAAATTCAAAATTTTCAGGTAAAAAATTTCCCTTTTTGCCCGTTACAAGGCATTCGGGTGAAGCATTGGTAGATCAACTGTAAGGACGTAAATCAGATTCACAACCGTGTGCATTCGGGTGAAGCATTGGTAGATCAACTGTAAGGACGTAAATCAGATTCACAACCGTATGACAGCTATTCTGACAACAGTTACAAAGAAAGTATATTCCGACAGTTTTTAGAAGCTATATGAAGGTTGTCAAAAGTGTGTTGCCCGGTGGTAACTCCTTCGAAAGCCAATAGTGGTATTTCCAATGTGCATTCAGTATTGTTTTTTTTTATTACACCATTTACCGAAGATAATCCACACACCTCGTATATCTACTGTCCATCGGCAAGAAATTCACTTATTTGTTTATTAAATAAATTTTAGATTACGTAAATTGCGATAGAATTGAGAATAAACAGTGTCCTTAATTATATTACCAACAAATAAAGAAAGATATATATTCATTGTTATAGAATAATATGTTTAAAAGGATGAAATCAACTGCAATTCGTTGTTATTATTTTACACCTCAACAATTATATTTTCTAATTAATAGTAAGCTAAATATAGCGGATAATCAGTAATGGTGAAATAAACAACAACCCAAGAGACGAAAGAGGAAAGAAACACGAAAAAGGAATTAGGAATATCAATGGATGAATAGTACACCCATTTGATATCTCTTCAGGTTATACTGACTTGGTGCATGTTTGGAAAAATTTTCTACTGGAATATGATTAGTATTATCTACTTTTGAAACTCTAAATTCTGTATGCATATACATGTTCATATTCATATGAAAATATATATTAATTAGGAAATAGCATACGCTGAAATTATTGAAGATGTTGAATATGCCATATCATACTTTGCCGAAGAGAAAAAAGACGAAATCCGGACATCGCAATATATCATCACCACTATTTATAAAAAGAAAATTTCATGAACAAAAAGAGCAAAAAGAATAAATTGAAATTATTTGACGGTGATTATTTTAAAGGATGATACAAGTTAATACTTTGAGGAGGAGAGAAAAAGAAGGTGATGGGGGAAAGGAGGGAGAGGGAGAGGGAAGCAAGAGAGGATGGGAGAGAGAGGGGATAAAGAGAAGCGAGAGAAAGAGGGAGACAGAGAGAACGGGAAGAGGTAAAAGGAGAAGAAAATGGAGGGTGAGGGAGAGCAAGAGGGAGAGAGAAAGGAAAAGGATAAGCAGATGAGAGGGAGAGGCATAGACAGAAAGAAGCAGAAGGAGAGGGATAGGGAGAGAAAGAGGAAGAGGGATGGAATGACACCGTCATATAAATAACGATAAGCGACTAGCAGGTGGTAGTTGCTTGCCTGTATTTCAAAGTTAAAAACCAAGGTTAAAGTGATTCCTAACGACACTGTTGTATTTGAAAATATTAATGAGTTTTATTTGTAATAATTATTTATTATTAAAACTATGCATGTACCAATCAACCAAGAGATTACACGTGCAATTTTAAATTGTGCACTGCCACAATTTAAACCAATAATGTTTGTAATTGGTTACGGTTTTACCAAGCACCAAAGTTATTAATTAAGGAAGGGTCAAAGGTTAATAACATCCAGCAACGAAGGACCAATTATGAACGGGTCAATGTGTTTCATATAAAAATCACTTACATTTTCACTAAAAAAAAAACTGCATTATTTGTCTGAGCGACCTGTATTCCAATACCACTACACATAGGGCTGCCCATTCACTTCCTTAAATTGTTCACAAAACAAATGACACTACCGCATCAAACCACTATTAATGTTAGGATACTGCCTTGTCGACCATACGAGCAAGTCGGCAGACACGTGCGATCAGTTCCAAAGTTTGTTTACAACTGCCTATTTTACAAGGAAAACAGGCGAAGGGAGAAATTAGGATGAATATTAATAAGGCACTTGTGATTGCGCTTAAGACGGTTGTTCTATGAATCTTTGCGTTATATTATTTTAAATGTAGAGCACCGATTTAAGGATAAGTTGTTAATACAACCCCGATATCGGACGAAATGTATCTTTTTCCTTCGGATAGCGCAGCGTACCACCGATAACGGAGCGATATTGAACTACGTAAATTTAATAAAGTCACAGGTAAAAAGTCACTTACCAAGCTGATACAACACAGGTGCAGGTGATCCGATCTTCTGGATTGTTGTGGGAAATGGGAAAGAAAGGACAGGAAGATTTACATTTACACTTACACATAATTTAACAGCGAAACGTAAACAGATTTGTGATAACTGAACGTAATAAATGTCGAACACAAAACACGACTTGACTTCACGGAAACGCAAAGGTGATTTCGCTTTAACATATGCCCACAGATAAATTGTTTATCGATATCAGCTGGAAAGCGACGTGATCAAGTATTAAATACACGATCGCGACTTAAACGTAATTAAAATATTCTTTTTAATATTTCTCGCGCGAACATATGTTATAATTTAAATTTTTATATCTTTTCGACCAGAGCTAGTAAGACATATCTAGCAGTCATGTAGATATGAAGAAAAGATCTACATGCATAAATACATTCGTTGAAATTTTGTTCAAATTTTTAGAATTAACTAAGCTTGAGTTGTTTTGAACCTTCCCATTTACAAGTTCTTTTGATGAAAGATCCTTCTTCGATATAAAACAAATAAAAAATTATTTAAGGTATACGGGTAACCAAGTTAGGTTTGCAGCATGGGCGTTACTGAATATAGAAAGTGCTTTAGATAATTTATTATCTTCACCGCACTCTGATATAGATGTTATTGACGTTTTCTGTGAAAGAACAGACGAATTCAGTTCACATCAAAAAAATAATAGCCAAGCTTCCCCTGTACAAACTTTCTATTGTGTGTATTGTGTGTTAACTTTATCCTTTTATATTGCTGGACTGTTTAATTGGTGTGTGTGAAGCCACTTTAAATTCTACACTTTCACCTTTGCTTTTGGAGATTGCATCCCTCAATGAAAAAGTCTCGCTGCGCCAGTGTTACCGCCCAAAATATATCACAAGTTAGTATAAACAACACATAAGGCATAATTTAAATTTACCGCTAATAATTTAAATATGTATCTTTTATTGTAACTCCGCTTTTGAATTCACTAGTTCTGTTTAAACAAATTAAGCACATAAGTTTCTGAGTGGTGAAAATTATTGAGAAATTCAAAAAAGCGAAAATTTATTTAGAAATATGATCTGAATATTAATCTAATAAATAAATCATGTTTTAATGTATACGTATAATTTAACATATTTAGTTAGAAAAATTGCATTTACTGAAGTGTGGTGGGTTCATAAGATTTTTATGTTTATTACTATCCTCAGTTATACCTTATGCTATATTCAAGACAGTAAGCCTAACACATTATACACATTCATGGCGAACGGTTCACTGTCAGAACGTACTGTACGCTCGTTTTAACAAGTTATTAATAAATAAATCAAAATACACATTTGAAATATCAAAAGTGTTGGGCAACCATCACGGATGGGAAAGGAATAATTTTCTTATACAAAATATCGTCCGTAAAACTTTAATGTAACATTAAAATTAAATGAACCGGCATAAATCTTGATATATGGACTTCAAACAGCATGTTTTATTAATAGATGAGTTGAAAAGTTGTTTTTTTGTGGAGAATCCAAAGTTTTTACTACTTATAGACTAAGAGAGGATGGATCTTCTAACTTCAGGAAATTCTTTATTCATTGATAGAAATGCGAATTTCGAGTTTGAAAATTCACACTTGCACATTTTTGAAAGAACATACATTAATGAAAATCCTGCCTACGCAATTACCTAACACGTACTAAATTTTTGGGTCTATGCGCTTACTTTATGACCATAAAATTTAGCAAAAAATCTAAAAGTTCGCTAAACACAAACGCTTTAGAAAATCCGTGAAAATGCATCCAGCAAACCCGCTTAAAGCTTGAGCAAATCCTACAACACGTCTGAAATTCAATGTACGAGTTATTAAGCAAAAAGCTTTTAAGAGAACGACAGAAAAAGGTTTTTAGGGTATCCATCAAATATTCTCTAGCAAGGGACAAAATATTTTACGAATTTCAGGTAACAAAGATTCGAAATCACGAGAATGTGATGGATAAAAAAATCGCACAAAATAGTTTGATTTATTCCTGGCAGCGTTCCACAAAATCTCATTTTGCAAAGGTTTAGTTGAATTGTATCTCGAACGAATCCAACACCGGTGGTTCAATAAATATAGATGTTATTTTTTATCGGATTTGTTCTTGTCGGAAGCAATGCATTAATCACGTGTTTGAACTTTACTAATCATATCAATGTAAAAGATTAATCTTGTAGGAAACCAATAAGATAAATATATTTAGAAAATTTTTTTTGCTACAATTTCATTTGAAATTAAACTTGTAGTAATATTCATGGGCAACAATGATCTATACTTGTTGTTTAACATCTTATTTTTTGTTAAATAGTAGAAGTCGCTTACCAGCTATGGCCAGAACGTGAATAACGTTGGATAATTATAAGAGCAAAACAAAACTGTTTTAAGTAATACAGAAGTGCCCATATTGTTACAAAGGTTTTATAATACATAATGCTGTACTATAGGTATTTACTTTGAAAAATCAGCAAAATTTACTAGCGTTCTTCTTCAAACATACAGTTTCCGTATCAAACAAATTGCTATTATCGATAGTTGTTTTCAAATTGGGGAAGCCAACCGCCATATTGATTCTTGAGGTGATCCACTTATCTTGAACTACTTGTTAGGGAGTGCATATAGACCATGTAGTGAAGTATTTACTGTAAGATTCCTATACCTATCTATTTTCGTACCTTATATTATCTGTGTTCTGTGTGTATGTTGTGGAATTAGCAACGAACTCGACTACCTAAATATAGACTAGAGCACATCCGCACCCACGCGGTAAATAGATAAACAATAACTAATTGGTAAATCGTCCACAATATAAATTGAATTAGAAGATAAATGAGCTACAAGGTGCGATATATTGCACAGAATTTACAAATGAGAACAGAATTTATGTTTAAGATTAACAATATAAATTAATTAATAGCTTGTATACTTTCTAGTTTCATGCATATTCGCAGGCGATGTACCAAACAGATGATATGAGTCATGTGTCAAGTGAGTCACTGCATCCAGGTGGGTCACTTTTTTGTTTAGGTGACTAAGTGAGTAGGTCACGTGTATCGACCCAAATTGACCCAGTGATCCAAATTGACCCGGTGACCCAAATTGATAGTAACAAATTAAGCGATTTGAAAACGCATTTTTACACTTTTTTTCAAGAAACGTGAGATAGGTTTTGGGCCTCTTGGAGCGACTTTTTAAAAAGCTTCTTCCAAAAAACTCTTCTATCAAATTTATTTTATACTGAATTACAATGTTAATTTTAATTACAAGTTCGTTATATGCAGTAACGTATGAGATCGAAATAATTCTAAGTTGATTTTTACTAATTGAATAAATTAAGATTACGGTGAGTAGCTGAACTACCAACAATGTTAAAGTTGGGAAGCTCTAGACTGACTGGCCATATTGGGCTCTCGATGGAATTTATGCTGTCCCTGCCCCTCACATTGCTTATGGAAACTGCAGAGTTCATGTCTGGTTCCGTTCTCAAGTCTGGCTTGTGAACTTTCATTAACCTTTTATTTATGTCCTTCAATTATACATTGTTGCATCTAACTTAAGTTTTTAATAGTTTTATTTAATTACATATATATCCTAATTTGAGGGATATGTCAACTCGTACTGTGACACAAAATGCACTGATATGAAATTATAGAATTTTATGTGGTATAATAATATATAATAAATTTACACAAATTTTAAAACTTCTGTCTCAAAATTTTCACTATTTTAAACTTTGTATTATTGTAGATTGTAGTTGGACAATACTTAAAAAGTAAAGCAATGACAATTAAAAACTATAGAAGTAACCGTCACAGTATCAAGCAAACACCTAAAGCAGTATGCAAATAAGATTTTCTTTCACTTCAAACTGAAATAGTTTGCGGCAAAAAATCTAAATATTATGCTTCGTTACGTTTGTAGATCATTAAACAGTAAACATCACTTTAATTGCTATATATACCGTAGACATAACATAAGCGCCGAATCTTGTAAATTTCCGAGAAGTGGGGTTATGTCATAATATAAATATAATGGTTAGAATTATATGCAATGGGTATTACGATTTTTTTACGTTTGCTTGGAGGTCCACCCCTTCCTCTCTCATAGATGACCTGTAAAGGTTATAAAACAATTGCAATTTGTTTAAAATTTTGGGAATTGCGGGGACCGCAGTTTTGCCCGAAAAATGATGTGCTGAGCTGTTTTAATGATTATAGGTATTTTGTATACTTATTTGCTTAGCTATATTACAATTATAAATAATATATCAACTAACCTACTATTAAGGACATTCGGCGTTTTTCAAATTTATGTATTGTAACAAATATATTCTGTGGTACTAACTTTTGTAGCCACTTCTATTTATTACAGCTCTGTGGTATCTGGTCCTTTTTATTTCGCATGATAATATCAGAGGAAGCAATTTCATATTAGAACAGAACGTTATTATCATTTAATTAGCTTTAGATTTATCATAAGAAAACATTCAATATTGACAAATACCTTTAAATTGTCTTAAGAACAAAACTCTTTTAACAACAAGTCATTTATGTTGCCTAATCCGTAGGCAGATTGCACCTACTTTTAAAATTATTAATATAGCGCTTGCGCCGAATGTCACAAGGTAACGCGTAAAACAAATTACCTGTTCTTAACGTGGAAGATATCAAGGAATACAGCGTTAGCGGAGCGGGTAGATGAGAGGATTTTAGCACTTGTGCGTGCTGCCTGCTGGAGCATCAGGATTGCAATTTAGGTCGGAAGAAGGATGATAGTCGTTTTGGAGGGAGCCCGAGATGTAAAGTTTCCCCGAGCTACGGCCAGGCGACCGGAACACTGTGTGTAGTGACAACGTGGTTTCCTGTCCTCGACATCCGTTAAAGGTGAGATTATAATCGGTAGGTAATTCATAAGAATTAAAGGCCCTTTATAGCATAAGCTAAAAAAGATCTTTAACTTTCTTGGCGCTTCGGTGAAATTATAATTGGAAGACACCTTTGCTATGAAAGAATTTGGGGTCGTTTGTAGAGCTTTTTTTTTTAGAAAAGCGCGATGAGAAGATGTCGGTCGTTTATTGTGGAATTTCCGTCGGCGAGGTTTTATTAACCAGATGAAGCCTTAAAACCCTCGTTGATATAGGAGTCAATTCCTGGTGAGTGTTTGATTATTTTCTGTTAGTTATGATGGAAGCTTTGTTACCACGTCTTCTAGTCTTTTGAAAATGCTCATAGAATCGTTAAATGATATCAAATTTTAGGAGAGGATTAAGTTAATGATACTAAATTTTATGAATGGACTAATTTTGCATTTAGGTTTTAACATAAAAGGCCGTAGAAGTAATAATGTTCTAATAATTTTATATCGGATTCATTTTGTTATTTAATGTTAAAAATATAAAAGAAAAGGGAAACTTTGCTCTTTCTAAGTAATTCAAAGTTGTTCTGTAGAACATGTAAAGTTCACCTTCACTTATAAATGTCTAATTACAGTATGCTCGATAACTAGTAGATTAACAGTGTCATTCCTGTATTATGTGAATATAAAATTTTCTTAAATTATGTAATTCTCATGCTATTTAAATTTTGTTGTGGTCAAATACTACAAGCGAAGCTTATTTGAAACATGTAAACTAATCTCGATCTGTTAATTGGGTTATAAAGATTTTGTTTTTTAAAAATAGTACCAAATGCTAAGATTTCATTATGTAAAGAAAAAATTTACGTATCTTAAGAAATCAGTTTTACTTCTGAATATTTTACCTGTGGTTTTATATATATATATATATATATATATATATATATATATATATATAAAATTACTTTAAATTACATTTTTGGTTCAAAACTCTAAGTTTTTTATTTTATGAGTAGTTAAATCTAATGGCAACACAATCGAGAAAACAAATTTTGAGTAATAAAATTAAAGGAATACTGAAGCAGTATAAGGTTATAGAAATGACGTACATGATTTATCTTTGATATCCACTTTTAGATAAGACACCTTTAGTGTGGTAATTTCATGCTGATTAGTTTATAAGTATCGCTGTACTCTTTTGTTGTAAGACACAAACTGCGTCTTTTAATTAAAATTTATTGTGTGACATTTTCTTTCAGGATCATAGTAGTAGGAGTTCAAGTAAATACTTTCGCGAGGTTTCCAGACATGTTGTTTTGTATAACTTGTATGTTTTGGGTAATCATTAAAACCTGTGGGTTTCTGCGTCTTCTCATAGGACACTTTCGTTATTTACGGTCCAAATAGATGCAGTGGCGCTCAATCCCTCTTTCCCTTTTCATGCCTTTTCACGTCTCTTCCAACTTGTAAGTTATATGTATCGAACAGGCGAGATACTCAAGTCACTATACCAAAAATAAAAGTGCGAATAGATGTAAAATCCTTCAAACAATAATTTTGATAGCACATGTGTCAAAAATATTAACTAGAATTTTACGAAGACGGATGGAAAGACGGGCTGAAGAGATACTAGGAGAAGATCAATTTGGGCTTAGACGAACAGAGGAACACGGGAGGTTATTTTAGTTTTAAGATGTAAATGGAAAAAACAATAGAAAATGGAGAAGCCGTGTATATAAGGTTTGTAAATATGGAAAAAGCATTCGACAATGTAAATCGGAGAAAATGTTCGCAATACTCGATAAAATTGGAACGAATTATAGGAATAGACAAATAGTACATAGCTTACATAAAGAGCAAACGGTAATAAAATTAGAGCAGGAACGCAGAAAAGTAAATATTAGGAAAGGGGTAAGACAGGGATGCGCCCTTTCCTCGCTAATTTCTAAATAGTACATCGAAGAGGCAATGAATACTGTCAAATACAGAAAGATATTTAGAATTATAATGCAAGGACAAACGATTGATATACTATACTATCAAAAAAGAGTTAGAAGCAGCTCTTAATGAAATGGAAACTGTACTAACGGAAGGATACGGTATGAAAACTAGCAAAAATAAAACTAAGGTATTAGCATGTAAACCAGAATGCAAATAGAAATCGAGAACTTACAAGAGGCTAGTGATTTCTGTTACTTAAGAAGTCAAATAGCTCAAGATAGGAAGAGTGCAAAAAATATAAAACAACGATTAGCACAAGGCCGCGCTGCATTTAACTAGAAAACGCAACTTGTATGTTCAAAGACAACAAACATAGAGACAAGGAATGAATTGCTGAAAATATATGTGTGAAGTACAGCACTGTACGGCTGTGAAATGTGACAATGGGAGAAGCTTATAGGGAAAAAGTAAGAAGCCTTTGAAATGTGGTGCTACAGGTGTATGATGATGATATCATGGACAGACAAGGTTAAGAACAAAGAGGTTCTATAAATGACTGGGGAAGAAACAAACATGTAAAAACAGTAAACAATAGGGGAGACAGGGTGATAGAACATATACTAAGACATGAAGGAATAGTGCGTATTATATTAGCTGAGAAAGGAAAAAAGAGAGGTAGAAATAGACCTTGATTAGACTATTGCACTCACATAGAGAAAGATGTAGGCTGTGTGAATTTCCGGGAAATGTGTAGATTAGCTCAGAATAGAAAACAAAGGAGTTACGCGTCCAACCAGTTCTAGGACTGAAGACCTAATGATGATGTTGAATTTAAATCAAAAATAAGAAGTGTCCTTCAATTTTTGCCTGTTTTAAATTTAGTTTTCAAGACATTCTTCAGAAGAGCATATTTACAATACTACTGTTTAGTTAAAAGGAAGTTATAGTGGACGGAGCTGTCGTTAACTAGAACCACTAAATTTACTTCTCAATTCTGACATTCCCACAATTCTCACATTTCTTAAAAAAGAGTACAACACATTTTTGGCTAAATTTTTTGCCAAAGTTAGAAAAAGTGCTCGCTACGCAGGGCAGTAACAAGGTTTTAATTGAACATGCCGTGGATTTACGTAAACACCACATTTGGTTGTTATTCTGCTTGGTCAAATACAGAGTGTTTCTAAAGTAATGATTAATCATAGATTCCCAAACGTTTTTATTTTTTCAAGCATATATAATTTTATTGCAATATATATTTTATGCTTTCGTAAAAATAATTAACTAAAATAATGCTCAGAATGAAATAAAGAAATATACCAATATGAACTCAGGTGTCGGAAAACTGCAATTATTGAATTTACAGTTGTCTGTCAGTGAAAGGTATTTGTTAAAAATTAATAAACAATTTTTGCTGTGATCGGTATCTTTAGTTTGTCAGATTATTAATATTTGAAAATTAGTTATTCGATAAAACTGGCCCACTGATTGAATGTTTCACCAAAGGCCAAATTGGTTTGGTGAAGTAAGAAAATTTTTGTTACTGGGTTAATTTGTGTCATTGAGTCAATTTGGGTTATTGGGTCAATTTGAGTCGGCAGGTCAGATTTGATCGTCTGCTCGATTTGTGGTTCACTGGGTGGTGGGTCACAACCAATTTTTGTCATTGGGTCATGGGTTACTTTTAGGGACCCATTTCATCTCTAGATGATAGAGTTACTTTAAATTGAACGCTTTCGCTTTTTCTCTTGGAGATCGCATCCCTCAATGAAAAAGTCATCCTCCATATTAGCGCCCAAAATATACCACAAGTATAAACGGCACTTAAGGCATCATTTAAATTTACCGCTAATACTTTAAATATACCGGATGTAACAAAATAAGTGTAAACCACTTTAGGGGGCGGGGGAATTCCTCATCGTAAAAGAGATAGGGACTTTCATATAAAGAAACTTCATTGTAGCATCCCTTGTTAAGATACAGCCCCTTAAAGGGGGTACATAAAATTTGTTTTTCATTTTTTTTACAAACACTAAAAAAGTTACAAAATTAAAATTACGGTGACATTTTTTACTATCAAAAATACACTTACTCAGTAATTTATTTGGTTTACCCCATGGTTGTAAGAGGTGGAAAACGCAACCCCTAAAATTTATTTCTAATATAACTTTTTGTCTTATTATTTATTTGCCATTTAAAAATTTATTTCCAATAGCTTATTTCACTCTAAACAAAAAATGTCTCTTGAATTTTTTGCCCAAAATTAACCAGTTCGCAGAAAAAAATTATTTTACAAGCAACTACAGAGATACATAGTCATAAATGCGAACTGGATTATTATTGTTATTTTGTAGTTACTACCTGCCTCAAAGTATGATTAAAGATGAATAAACAAAAATAATTTATTAATAACAAAATATACAACATATAGAAATCATAGTAAATGTCATTACACATGCGTCTAGACGTAGGCGCATTGAGCCACGTATTTGCTCAAATATTCCTGGAGTCTCTCTAATTACCCTGGACGCATCGATGATGCGGTTTCTTAAGTCTTCTAGATCGCGAGATAAACCAAACTCTGTAGATGGCCCCAAAGTAGAGAAATCGAGAGCATTCTAATCCGGAAATCGAGCGGGCCAATTCTGTGGTCCTCCTCGACCTATCCAATGATTTGAATATGTTTGAGTTAAATGCTGACCTGCTGCTTGACTAAAATGGGCGGGAGCCCCATCGTGCATAAAAAACATAACCCTTCTGATACCACAAGGAACTTCCTCCAGCAGTACTGGATGCACTTCTCTTAAAAATTGAGCGTATGCCTCACCATTTAATTGAGGAGGTAGAAAATGAGAGCCAATTAAATAATCCCCAATAACTCCGACCCACACGTTAGGACAAAAATGTTCTTGATGGTTAGCTTGGACAATAGCGTGAGGGTTTTCATCAGCCCATATGTGGTTATTATGAAAATTAATAATCTTGTCCCGAGAAAAAGTACATTCGTCTGTGAATTCGATCGTCTTCAGAAAGTCAGGATTTCTTCTAATCATTTCCGGCATCCAATTAGAAAATTCAAGACGGTTCGGAAAATCTCGCGATAACAGTGCCTGCACTTGTTGTAGATGGTAGGGGTATAAGAGTTGTTCTTTTAAAATTCGAAAACCGTCAAATGATCAACATTTAACTCGAAAGCAATCTTTTCTAGTACTGCTAGTGGGTTATTCTTCGACCAAATTAAGTACTGCTTCTTCAAGCTGTGGTGTTCTAACTTCTCGATGGCGACCACAATCCTGCGTTCTTTTTTCGAATGAACCATATTCTCGTAATCGTTGATGAAGTTGGGAAAATATTTTATGCTAAGGAAGCTGCCGTTGAGGATACATTTCAGCATACCTTCTACAAGCTTCTTACTCATTACCCTGCGACAGACCGTAAAAGTAGTGCATATCAGCCATTTCCGCATTTGTGTATGCCATTTTAATAACAAGTGAATTATTAAACTAACAAATTAAGAACAGAACAACGAGACACAATTATTAATTCAATTTCAAAAATTTACAAACTGACAGCGTCATAACAATTTAATTGTCACTATCACTAATAGCGACCTACTAGATAAATTAGTTTCGCATTTTCGTCTTATGACGATGTATCTCTGTAGTTGTTTGTAAAATATTTTTTTTCTGCGAACTGGTTAATTTTAGGCAAAAAAATTCAAGAAACATTTTTGTTTAGAATGAAATAAGCTATTGGAAATAAATTTTTAAATGGCAAACAAATAACAAGACAAAAGTTACATTGGAAATAAATTTTAGGTGTTGCGTTTTCCACCCCTTACAACCATGGGGTAAACCAAATAAATTACTGAGTAAGTGTATTTTTGATAGTAAAAAATGTCACCTTAATTTCAATGTTGTAACTTTTTAGTGTTTGCAAAAAAAATGAAAAACAAATTTTATCTACCCCCTTTAAGGCTGTATCTTAACAAGGGATGCTCCAATGAAGTTTCTTTATATGAAAGACCCTATCTCTTTTACGACGAGGAATCACCCCCTGAAATCTTTTACACTTATTTTGTTACACCCGGTATATCTTATATTGTAAATCTATACTTTGAATTCACTGGTTTGTTTAAAAAAAGTTGAGCACATAACTTTCTGAATAGCAAAAAATATTGAGAAATTCAAAAGAGTGAATACGATCTGAGTATTAACCTAATAGATTAATCATGCTTTAATGTTCATATGTATAATTTAGCACATTTAGTTGAAAAAATTACATTTACTGAAATATGGCGCGTTCAAAAGATTTCTATGTTAATTACTGTCGTTAGTCATACCTTATGTTATTCAGAAAAAAAAGCTTAACACATTATTATAAGCATCTATTATCGAGCGGTTCATTGTCAGAGCGTGCTGCATACTCGTTTTAATAAACTATAAAAAATAAACCATTACAATACACATATGAAATATAAAAGGTGTGGTCAACCATCACGGACAGGAAAGGAAAAATTTACTTATACAAAATATGGTGCTTAAAACAATAAAGTAACATTAAAATTGAATGAACTGGGATAAATTTTGTTATATAGGTTTCAAACAATATGTTTTATTAATAAATAACCTGCGAAGTTGTTTTTTTAAAGAATCTAAAGGTTTTACTACCCATAGACTAAGAGAGAATAGTTTTCTTAACTCCAGCAAGTTCTTTTATTCATCATAGAGATCCGGATATTTGTGTTTGAAAACTTACACTTAACATGTAAAGAACATAGATCGATCCAAACCCAGCTTACGAAATTGCTTTATAATACATTACATGTGATTTTCCAATGCTCCACCCGAAGGTACTACATTGGCCAGGAAGCGAGTTTTTGTTACCTGGAAAATTTTGAATTTTGCCGAACCCTTGCTGTTCCAAGCAAGGTAGGGATCTTTAACGTGCGTGACAACACTCACACACGGGACCTCCATTTTACCTCTCATCCGAACGAGGGTGTATTTTTGTGAAAAATGCTCGCCTAACATTTTTCAAGCGGACCGTGTCGGGATTCGAACCCGGGACCTTGGGCGTAGCTTTATAATACAACAAATATTACCGAAAATTTAAAAATACCCTAAACCATAAGTGCTCTAAAAAATAAAATGCATCGAGCAAAACCGCGAGAGTTTGAGCAAATTCTACTACACACACGCAATTGAATGTTCAAGATACTAAGCAAAAAGCTTTTAAAAGAACCACACGGAAAGGTTGCTAGGATATCCATCAAATATTCTAGCAAGGGACAAAATATTTTACGAATTTCAGGTAACAAAGGTTCGAAATAACGAAAGCGTAGCGTATAAGATAAACCCCACAAAAATATGTTTGATTTATTCCTTGCAGCGTTCCACAAAGTCTAATTTTGCCACAGTTCAGTTGAATTGTATCTCGAACGAATCCTACACTGGAAGTTCGATAAATATAGATGCTACTATTTTATCTGGTTTATTCTTCCGGAATGAATGCATTATTCACGACTTTGAGTTTTACTAATCATATCAATGTAAAGGTTTAATCTTATAAGAAATCTATAACAAACTGTACGGCAAATTTGTTACTTGAAGCAAACATTAGGTAATAGGAAAAAGTTTATTAATTTCAGATAGTTAAACGAGCTTTCAGCACGAAAGCAACCTGAAATATTTATAAGAGATTTGGTACTTTACATTTATAATGTGGCTGTTCCAATATGATATTTTGTAGCCGGTACATGAAAGTTTATTTCTATATATTCACACGTGATCAAAACAAACCACTGAATCATAGACTCGGATCGACACACTCTACAGCACCAATTGTTATAAAACCCGTCATAAAAATAATGCCTGACAAGAAAACGGTGGGAAGAAATAAGTGCTCACAGAAATTCAAAAAAATCGTCACTATAGTAGATTATCTCCCAATATTCATGTACCCATAAATTTAGAGTAATGAAAGATACATTGTAAACGCAATTAAACGCGGCGCAATCAGCTTGAGAACGAAATATGACATGCGTTGGCCCTGGGACAAAAAACTTATAAAACCGACGCATCATAATGGAGGGAATCAATCAGTTTCTCATTTTCAGCTGTAGAACTTTGAATTCGACTGATGCATAACCATCTCCCTACAGGAAGCTTAATTTTGGATAATTGTAAAACGATATTAAACTCTGCGATTGTGAGTAAACAAGTTCCTAAGCCCGAATAAAGACACGGAATTAAAAATACCGTTGCCTGTGTTGAAAGCTTTCATTTAACGCTAGGTTGGAGAATTTGATTTTTAGCAACGAAGCTTTCTGAAAGAACCAACAAAACCTCTAAGTTATTGAATTTATGCTTTACATCAGTTAAACATTACATGTTGTAAATTTAATAATTGTGATTGACTGCAATAACAAAAGTAAGTAAAACATTACCAAAAGAACTTTTTACGTTGGTAAACGCTTATATAAAGTGTATTATAAACACCAAAGTTCCTATATGAAGAGGCCCATCAATTGTATTCTATATGTACAATATAATTTGGATGCATGTGTATACTTGATAAATTTAAGTTGTTCTTTTTTTAAATACATGCATTTTTGGACAATTAGGAGTAGACTTAGTTTTTGTTTAGAATTTCTTGTGACAATCATGCTTGATAATATAGATGAAGTAAACAATATTTGGATTTTTGTTATTATTTGTATTTATATTAAACTGCTAAGAGATGAAAAACGTGTGCACAAAGCTCCATCAACTCTACTGGAGTAACAACAGTTATAGCGTCTGACGTAACACCCATCTTCGAATCCCGGCAGGTTCGCTTGAAAAATGTTTGGCAAGCATTCTCTCGATCGGACAGTAGTTTAGTTTGTTACGTACAGCTTTGGCTCAAAAAATCTAGCCGAAATCCACAGAGGAAGTCGGTGAAGTACCCATTAGAAATTCTCTTTCAGGATAGTACCGTCGAATGCACTAACAAGAATGGTTTCCGACTAACTCAGCAGGATGGGTAGTGCAAGTACTTGAACAGAGCCCCGCAATGCTATCGCATGTGAAATATGACTTAATCTGGAATACTCTTGGGCGCCACATAATCCCAAACTACTACGATTTTTAGGGAATTGCCAAAACCCAAGATTAGGAAGGTGATTCTTATCTAAAATTCACTCTAGAAATAATCCAGCACACTAACGCTAAAACCAACCTAAAATAAGCATTAACAGAAAAACCACATTAACCCACTTAAAAACTGCTAACTGAAAAGGAAGGTTTCTAAAAATACATGTTAAATTACCTGAATATCAATCAGGCCTTTAGGTAATTGCAATATAATTTATTACAACAAAACTGGAACTATTACCCTTACAATAGTTGTAAAAAAACACCAATATAGGACTACTATACAATTATGTTTTCACTACAAGTATATATAGACATGCTTAAATAAAAGGTAAAAACTAAATATATCCCAAAACTACTTAACTTAATGGAAAACACTTTCGGTAAACAAAATTACTCTCTAAATTCTTAACCTAAAAGCATGAACGTACTGTGGGTACGTTTATAAATTCCATACATTAGTGCAGTAAATGCCAGATGAGTGATTTTGACTGTAGATAACTCGGACTACGAAGATACATCTTCAGAATTTAATCTGCTTTAACCAGATCCTACTGGGACTTTAAAAAGCTAGCTGTTCTGAATCAACATGCTTTTGTCCAATATGAAATTGTCGATTAAATGGGAATTAAGGTGTTTCCAAAATTTAAAGCAACCAACCCGGTAGGGTTTTATTCAAACTTTAATGAGTAACTGCCTTAATCAGTTCGATACCTTTTCTTCAAGGTTAACTAACTTACTCAAGTTACATGTTATTATTTGGATTGCAAAGACGAAGTGCCTTGAATAAAAAAAAAATTCTGCATAAAACTATTCAAGATATTTTGGCAAAATTGGGATATATGAATTAAGACTGTTAATTTAAATTACTTTGTGTCGTTTTTCTCTATTTAATATGTGTAATGTTATTTTACTTGAAACCTTTTTCTGGCGTCAGAGGGACATTTTACTTTTAATGCCCAAACGATGTGGTTATAAGTGCCAGCGTGATACATTATTAATCATAACAAGTGAATTATAAATATATAATAACTTTAGAATGCAAAATTACGTTGCTAATATCATTTCTAACCTTTAAAACCGCCATAATGAACTGACACCCTTTGAGTATGAACAATACAAGATACAAAAATAATCTTCCCTTAGATCAAACATGTAACCTAAAAAGTTTATTTTTTAAAGAAAATAACTTAACCCTATTGGTGGAATTTGCTAATACAGAAACTACTAAATTAAAATATGACTATAAACATTTCAAAGGAACATTACAAGTTGTCAATGTCATCTGACAGTTGCGCATTCTAGCAAGAAAGTTGTGTAAGATAGATTCAATATCTACCATATCTAATACTAGATTTGAGTTTTGTACGTTTCCCGAATTAAAGCAACCTGTAGAAACTAATTGCCAAATAGAACCAAACCGAGATATGAGAAAGCTTATAAATTATATCAAAATTGGATCTTCTCTAAACAAGTGAAACGTATATGTTTAATCATTACACAGAATTTTGACTTGAGCTTTGACACCACAAAAATCGTTAACTAAAATACATAAGTAATGATTGTGAATAAAATAGTATACAAAGCTAATTGGAAATTTCATTGGCGCCTCAAGCTTGTACCGATACGAGTGTTTAGTTGTAGGATTAAACCCTCCAATAGAAATGCAGAAACTAAGGAGCTCTAATCTTAAGTATTATTTAGTACCTGTACACTATAATCTGATAAAACTTATTTTTTAATTACACCTTTAAATTTTAACCTACTAACTTTTGTTTACATTGATTTGAATTGCCATATTTATATAATTGATAATTGACAATTAGTTAAATTGTTAAAAAAATTAAATAGTATGTTCGCGCGAGAAACATTAAAAGAATATTTCAATTACGTTTAAGTCGCGATCGTGTATTTAATACTTAATCACGTCGTTTTCCAGCTGATACCGATAAACAATTTATCTGTGAGCATATATCAAAGGAAAGTCGCTTTTGGGATTCCGTGAAGTCAAGTCGTGTTTTGTGTTCGACATTTATTACGTTAAGTTATCACAAATCTATGTTTACGTTTCACTGTTAAATTATGTGTTAGTGTAAATGTAAATTTTCCTGTCCTTTCTTTCTCATTTCCCACAACAATCCAGAAGTCGGATCGCCTGTGCCTGTGTTGTATCAGCTTGGTAAGTGACTTTCTATCTATAAATTTGTTAAATTTACTTAGTTTAATATCGCTCCTATATCGGTGGTCCGCTGCGTTGTCCAAAGAAAAAACATTACATTTTGCCCGATATCGGGGATGTATTAACAGATTGGTTCTTGGAGCCGGATTTTATTCAGCAAAGCATACCTATAATTATACTATAAACATTCAAAACAGTGATAAATTTAATTTTATTCAGTAAAGTTCGGGTATTAAAACGTCGAGAGCAGACATGTTTTAGCTCATCATCATTTTGTTTTCGACCTTACTTAAGGTCGGTTTGACGCAGCTCTAACTTCTTTTCCATTCTGTGCTAATTTAAAAAGCTCTACATACCCTTCACAACCTAAATTTCTAATAATTTGACTAATATAGTTTGGTCTAGGTCTTCCTATATCCTTCTATCTTTTTCCTATCCACCTGGCTCTACATAGATATTAGCAACCTGATGGTTGTTAAAGAAGTCTAACATGTTTACATGATTACCATTTATAAGGAAATGAAATATAACCTGGTTATCCGCTTCAAAAGGAAAAGTGTTAAATTATATGTTAAGGTAAGGCTTAAGCAACGAATCGCTGCCAACATGCCAGACCGCTACCTAATTGTGAGTTATGTCATGGTGAGGTTTATTAAATTATATGTTATGGTAAGGCTTAAGCAACGAAACGCTACCAACATGCCAGACCGCTAACTAATTGTGAGTTATGTCATGGTGACATTTAGTTACCTGATTTTAATTTTTTGTTTTGTTTTCGAACTTACTTAAAGTCGGTTTGACGCAGCTCTAAATTCTTGTCTATTCTGAGCTAGTCTAAAAAGTCTGCATACCCTTCACAACCTAAATCTCTAATAATTTGACTAATATAGCTTTGTCTAGGCTTCCCTGCTCTATTTTTATTTGGTAGTCTATAATCTAAGACTTTACTAAATAGTCCCTCATGTCTTAACTGGTGCCCTATCATTCTATCTCTCCTGACCTTCAATTGTTTCCACATACAGGGTTCCTCACCTATCCTTCTATAAACTTCCTCGTTTGTTACTCTATCTGTCCAACTAATCTTTAACATTCTCCTATAACACCAAGTTTCAAAAGCTTCTATCTTTTTCTTATCTACTTCTTTAATTGTCCAAGTCTCACTACCATATAGTAGAACGCTCCATACGTACGACTTTAAAAAACTTTTTCTATTGTTTTAGCTATCGCATCGTAATCACTTTGTAATTGCATTTTTATTGTAAACTAGTTCTTTGTTTAACTTCAAATTTCGGCCGGCTTCAAGGTGCTTGTTGTTTAAGTTTCGAACATTTGTTTAAGTTTTTCCCATTTCTGCGATTTTGTATAGGGGTTACATTTTCTTACGTTACAATTGCGACACACTTTAAATAATTTCGAATTAGAGGGTGAGCGATTAGTTTCAATTTGCATATTTCGTTTACGTTACATTTCTATAGAAGATTTTTAGAGTTGTTTACATTACATTTTTTTGTAGATTTTTGTAATACAGATTATAGTGATTTTTCTATAAGATAACTGACTTCAAGAAACTTGAAAGGCAAAGGAGAACGTATTACAGATTTGTATCAAATTTCTATTAAAGCGACTACCGATTTCACTTTCGTAGCCGAATTTAAAGTGAAAAATGCTGATTTACAAATTTCTTTCGATCATTTCTATGAGCTACACAACGAAATAATAGGTATAGTTGACGATGAAGAATTTTCCGCTCAGGATAAATTTCGTGAACAGAAAAGTTCTATTACGCAATTAAAGTTACATTTTCGAAATTGTGTGCGGCAACACCGGAAGTAGCTGCCACGAGTTCTGCAACAGTTGAATCTTGTGTGTAAAATTACCTCCTTTAAATATTCCTATTTTCAAAGGTCAAAGGTTTCTGTGGCCAACTTTCTATGATCTTTTCGAAAATATAGTTAATACTAATCAATCGCTTTCAAAAGTCCAAAAACTACAATATCTTTTGAGGTTTATTGAGGATGAGCCTTTAGAATTACTTTCAGTCATTCCCATTACAAATGATAGTTTTGAGATCGCTTATCACAAGCTCATTAAATTATATAAAAACAAACGCCTTTTGGCCTCCAACGCTGTTAGTAGCCTGATGAAAGTTTGTTTAAAAGGCGAAACAGCTAAAGATTTTCGTCTACTATTGAATACTTATTCTGAATCAATTTGCAATTTAATACTGATAGATGGATTTTTTTATTATTTCATATTCTAATTGAAAAAATAGATGTTGTTTCACGTACAGATTTTAAATTGGAATATAACCAAGTGAAGATTCCAACGTTTGATCATTTATTTTCATTCACAGAAAAAAAATGCAAAGCTCAGGAGTCCGTTCAACATCTGAATACACCCAACGGTAAAAATAATCAGTTTACCCATACTAATAATCCATTAAAGGTTAACACGAAATTTTATGCCCCCTTTTCAGCGCTCTGTAGTAAAACTAACATACAGAAGCAATTTTCTGCAATTACATGTTACATGTGTGGTCAAAGCCATGTTCTTTCGAAATGTCCTAAATTTCTGGGCAAAAATTCTAATGAGAGAATGACTCTCGTCAAACAAAAAAAATTGTGTCTAAATTGCTTACACCCCTCACATATCGCGAGCAATTGTACTTCAGCTTACATTGCCGCACCTGCCAGGTCCGCCATCACACTCTTTTACATCCTGTTTCACCTACCAAAGTTACAGGTGAGCATCAAATTTCATTATCTACGGCTACTCCCAGTAGTCAACATACTTCTACTGCCAATGAGATTCCTAGTAATTTTTCAAATCCCATGTGTGGAATTGCTAATTTTTAGCGAAGCACCATTCTACTAGCTTCTGTTGTCGTAGATATATGTGACGGTTATGGTCTCTTTGAGCCAGTTCGGCTTTTAATTGATTCAGGCAGTCAATGTAATTTTGTTACTGAATGTTGTGTGCGTCGTTTATGGTTACCGCGACGTCCGTGTTCTACTTCCACTTTGGTCTTAACCAAATGATTTCCGCCTCTACTAGTGGGTTAGTTCCTTGCCTGATTATACCGTATAATAGAGATAATCCTACATTTTCCTTCGACCCGATTGTCGTTTCTAAACTTTGTTCCGATAAGCCTGCCTATTCAGTTGAAAACAATAAGTGGACCCATTTAAAAGGTTTAATTCTTGCGGATAAGTCGTATTCCAATTCCGGACCTATAAATTTATTATTAAGGGCAGAGATGTTTCCGCAAATTATAAAGGAAGGCAAAATTATTGGTGACTCCGACCAGCCTACCGCTCTGAACACAGCGTTCAGTTGGGTAATTTTAGGAAAGATTAAGAATCAAATTACTAATGCACAAGTTTACTCATTTTTTACGAATGTTCAGGTTCCTTTCGAAATTTCAAGTCCCACATTTTGGGAAGTGGAGCAAATTCCTTCGAAAATAATTCACACACACGAAGAAGTCAAGTGTGAAGAAATATTTTAAAAAACAATTACGCGCGACGAAACAGATCGTTTTCAAGTCTCTCTCCCATTTCGGGATGGTGTACCAGATTTAGGCGATACATATTCACAAGCAGTTCGCCGCTTTCTTGTATTAGAAGCTAGATTACTTAAACTTCCACATACGTATAAAGCGTATTCCAATTTTATGACGGATTATCTGGATTATAATCATATGTCGTTTGTTACGTTCAATTTGAATTTGTTACGTTCAATTTAAAGCATGTTACTAAATCCACGCAAATATAATTAAATATAACGTTGTTTCTATTTCGCCGATTCCAAATTCATAATGCCTTTAAACTAAGCAACCTATACTACTCCTGTCTTCTGTATATCTAGATAGCGGTTCTAAAAAGTTTCAAAATCTCCTAGACGCTACCCATCCTGGTCCGTTGTGAACGATATCCTCTTTCGTCGTCATAAGACTTCTATCGCTGCCGATTCTCAGGACGATTGGAAAATAATCGTACCTTCTGAACAGCGTAGACATCTGATTTTTCTTCACCACGATCCGCCTACTTCTGGTCACTGTGGAGTGACCAAAACTTCCGCTCGTCTCCTCCAAAAATATCATTGGCCTTGTCTCCGAGCTGACGTCGCTCGCTACATCCGACGTTGTCCGATCTGTGCTGCTCATAAGGTTGAACAGTTACCTCCTCCTGGTTTCTTTGCTCCTAGAGCTAAACCCTCCTACCCTTGGCAAGTCATGTCTTGTGATCTTGTAGGTCCTCTTATGCTTTAAATTGAACGTAACACGTTGAGTTCAGATTCCGATAAGGATGCTTCCCTATCATGCTATCTTTCGCATCATTGTGTGCTAAAGCCCGAGAGTATTAGTACCAAACTTAGGGTGGTTTGAGACGCCTCTGCCAAGGGGACTAAAGGGCTAAGCCTCAACGATACATTACTTTCAGGACCCAAATTACAAAGGGACATAATTTCTTTATTATTAGTTTTTCGTATTTTTCCGGTTGTTTTTGTTGCTGACATTAAACAAATGTTTCGGCAGGTACTAGTAGTACCTACACATGGAAACTTTCAGAAAATTCTATGGCGATTTTCACCCGAAGATTCTGTTTCAGAATATAAATTAAATACAGTTGCGTTCGGCTTAACTTGTTTGCCTTATCTAGTTATGCGGACGTTACATGAACTTGCTGTGCAAGAGCAAAAACAATTTCCTCACGCTTGCCATATTTTAGAAACACAAATGTACGTAGACGATGTGATGGGAATTAGTACATCTGTTTCAGACGCACTCGACCTTCAGCAAGAATTGGTAAGCTTGCTAAAATCAGGAGGTTGAATTACGGAAGTGGGTAAGCAATGTCCCCAAATTATTGTGTTCAGTTGCTAGTTCGGACCCACAAACTTCTGTTTCTTTCGATAAAGAGGAACCCCAGTTTGTAAAAGTCTTGGGGTTTCAGTGGTGTCTTCATGATGATTCCTATTCTTACAAAGGGGATATTAGTATTCGCCCTTGTACGAAACGAAGTATACTTTCAGATATAGGCAAGATTTTCGATCGCATTGGATTAATTTGTCCTATATTACTTTCCGCTAAATATTTAATGCAGTGTCTATGGAAATTGAAAATAGGTTGGGATGAACCACCCCCTTAAAATATTATAGACACGTGGGCTCGACTAAAGGCTGAATTCTTTCTACTGTTGGAATTTAAAATTCCGCGCCATATTAATTTCAATAATGACTTCCGATGTGAATTACACGGGTTTTCTGATGCATCTAATGTGGGTTGTGCTGCTGTAGTTTATACCCGCATTGAAGTGTCAAATAATATTATGGTTCCTTTGGTGTGTGCAAAGAGTAAAGTTGAGCCACTGAAAGTTTTAAGTTTACCTCGCTTGGAATTATTGGGAGCTGATATATTAGTAGATTTAATTTCTTTCGTTAAAGACACATTTTCGAACAAAATCTCTTTCTTTCTCAGATAGTCCTCGCCTGGTTGAATGTTTCCCCGAACCGTTAGAAGACGTTTGTCGAAAATAGAGTGAACCATATTCAAGATCGTGTTCCTGGGTGTTCTTGACATTATATTCCGTCAGAACTGAACGACGCGGACGCTGTTTCAAGAGGTATGTTTCCTCGTGATTTACTTTCACACGACATATGGTGGAATGGTCCTGAATTTTTGTATATGCCAAACAAAATGTGAATTGAATTTTTTTCTACTACACATATTACACTTAGACAGATATGGATTTGGAAGAAAAATCTAACGCTTTTACGGTTACAACGGAATGTCACATTTTAATTTTATTAATTGAAGCATTTTCTTCTTTAACGAAAATTCTTAGGTCTAGCTTATTGTCTACGATTCTCTACTAACTTCCGCAAAAATTCTCGGAGGATACAAGGAACAATTACCACCAACGAGTTACAGCATGCTTTAATGTGTCTAATTAAGCATGTACGATTTTGGCAACAACTGATTGCTATTAATTTTCGTAATAATTTCTGAAAAGACGAGAGATTCCCCCGGACTCTTAAGAGTAGGAGGTCGACTGCAAAATTCTGACTTGCCTTATGAAGCAAAACATCCGTTACTTTTTACCTCACATAGGCTTACAACTTTGATTATAGAATTTACGCATTTTAAATATTTACATCCAGGATTCAAAACTTTACATTATTTACTAAGACTACGTTTGGATATTATCAGCTACCGGTACTTTTAAAAAGCTAGTCATTAAATTGTGCCCTCTACCTAATTCTTAATCCGTTCTGCTTTCCTCTTTTTTATTTAGCGCTATATTATTTTTCATTTTTCGTTTTCAATTGATATTTGCTATAAAGAAAACACTGTTTTCGGCGGTCGGCATGTTCGCGCGAGAAATATTAAAAAGAATATTTGAATTACGTTTAAGTCGCGATCGTGTATTTAATACTTAATCACGTCGCTTTCCAGCTCATACCGATAAACAATTTATCTATGGGTATATGTCGAAAGAGAGTCGCTTTTGGGTATCCGTGAAGTCAAGTCGAGTTTTGTGTTCGGCATTTATTATGTTCAGTTATCACAAATCTATGTTTACGTTTAGCTGTTAAATTATGTATTAGTGTAAATGTAAATCTTCCTGTCCTTTCTTTCCCATTTCCCACAACAATCCAGAAGATCGGATCACCTGTACCTGTGTTGTTTCAGCTTGGTAAGTGACTTTTTTACCTGTGAATTTCTTAGAATTTACGTAGTTTAATATCGCTCGGTTATCGGGGGCCGGTGCGCTATCCGAAGGAAAAAACATTACATTCCGTCCGATATCGGGGTTGTATTAACATAGTAGGTGAAATGCGCCGATTTGCTATTTCAGAATTTAGCCCTGCAGTTAGACATTCGTTGTACTGACTGCCGCACTTCGCGTTTTGGTCACAATGTTGCTCTCGGCAGCAATAACTGATTTTCCAGCTTGCTTGTAATATACTAACTACAGCAACGGATTCTATAAAATACTTGTATGTTGCTTTGAGGGCATGGTATAAAACAAGAAAACAAAAGAAGGTGTTAAATGTAAAATCCATGGCCAATGGTTCACGAAGGACATCGTGCTTTTATATTTAAGTTTTGAATAAGTAGCAATTGCATGTATAAACATAATGTCATTTAACAGCTTTTTTAAATTGACTATATGGATTAACAATCTACTGTAATAGCAGTGCACTTGACTTTATTTTTAGCAGCGTACCAGTAAAGTCGATTAGTACAATTCCTAAACTACGGAAACATTACAGAGCAAGTATCCGCATGACATGCATATTGCAAACTTTAAAGCTATAGAATGATTCCAGTTAAATAGAGCAATATAATACAAATGCATCGACCGTAATAGCTTGAAAGGACGACTTATTTATAGAAGGTTGCAACCGTGATCTATTTTCAAGTTTGCCTGCCTTCTTCACATGTCCAAGTACACGTCTATAATGTGACCGGATGACTGATACTAGAACAATACTTTTTGCCTTGAGAAACAGTTATTCAATAACTTATTTAGAAATACAGGCGTATGCATTTTGCTGTTTGTTAGACTTGAAAGAAAGCTTGGTATAATCAGCGGGTTTATAGTTATATTTTCTTATATAGTTATATAGTAGGGAAACAAAGAGCAGCGGCCATTTTCACTGAAGGAAAAGCGTTCATGATTAGAATTTATTAATCTAAATACTGTCATTGACAGTGCTCCACGCTCATTTGAGTGTGTTCGCACTCTATTTAAAAAACGTTCTAGCCATTAGAAAAGTTAGTGGATATAAAATAAAAATAAAGCCTTTAGGAGAGCTACGCGAGAAGCTTTTAACATCTGTAAATCAGTCTATAGTAGAATGGATCTTATTTATACTTGGTGAAAATTACTTTTCAAGTTTTTCTTCGGAATGTTCCCTGAAATTGTTCCATTTGGAGAAAAAAAAATTGAGCAAACTTTCAGCTTAATCGGATAAAGGGAAGACGTACCTCAATTCGGTTAAAGTTAAAAAAAGATGATTTTTTATGAAAAGTGGGGAAATTCGATAGAAAAATTTCTAAATGATGATTAAATGCGTTTTTATTTATAAATATTAAGTATTATATTTACTAGTAAGTACATGAATAATAAATGAATAATAAATGAAAAAGCTATATATAAATTAGTGATGGATTCGAACCGAACCGGTTCGGTTTTTCGTTTTTTTCGAACCGAACCGAACCGAACCGGAATATATTTTTTCGAACCGAACCGGACTAAAAAGTTTTCGAACCGAATCTTGTCCTAGGTTCGGTTCGGTTCGAAAACTTTTTAGTCCGGTTCGGTTCGAAAAAATATATTCCGGTTTGGTTCGGTTCGGTTCGAAAAAAACGAACCGAACCGAACCAGTTTGACATTTTAATATTTTAAACAACCGCGTTCAACTACAACAATTTAAATGTTTAATGTAGTTTTTATATTTAGTAGTTGCTACTTTCAAATAAACCCAACATTAATTTGCTTTAGATTTTAGTAGCATAAATCATATTAATACTATTTGTCCAGGTTTGATTTTTCAATACGTACTATTTTTCACGAAGCGTAATTACAATTAGGTTAATAGTGAAAGTCACCTCTAAAATTTAGAATGTATTAATAATTGATGATTTTTACTAATGTCATTGTACCGTGAAAAAACGATATCACACGATCTTTGCGATTACTTTTATTGTAGTTTTAGTTGGTATAAAAAGAGTATCAAGACAATAAGGTGTTGCTGATTTCCTATACAGTACAAACAAAAAGCTGTTTGTCAGTTTATCTTTATTTTTATTATTATTTCTATTAAAAGACAATGTCAGATGGTTCTCGGAAAGAATCGTAAATCTACCTCAAACAGCGTTTACATTTTTAATAATAAAATATAACAGTATTTATGGCACGGGCATTATGTCTGCTTATTATTTGCATTATACTGTGTTATTTTATGTCGGCATTGATTGATAAGTTTATGCCGCCATGAGTCATAAACTTCAACACTTGGTTTTGAGAGAAAGTTCGGGGTCGTTCTTCTGGAGTATCGGCTACTTCTAAAGACGTTGGTGGTAATGACCACACTAAATAAACAGTAAATATTATGGTACCATGCGTTTTGTAACACCATTTGTTGAGCGATTATGTACAAAAGAAAAGGAGATTAGTTTTTGTTACAAGGTCACATTTTTTAATATTAATAGAGAGCTTGTTTTCATACAAAAGTAAAAACTTCAAAATGATGGATTAGTAATACATTAGTAATACAGTTTCGTTTATTCTGAAAACTTCTGTAGTCTCTAGACCGTGATCTCGGTTTGTATAAGTCTAAGATCGTTTTATACACGA
Organism: Platerodrilus igneus; assembly: GCA_036346225.1. Classification (NCBI taxonomy): domain Eukaryota; kingdom Metazoa; phylum Arthropoda; class Insecta; order Coleoptera; family Lycidae; genus Platerodrilus; species Platerodrilus igneus. The sequence goes on along the minus strand of JARFIW010000333.1, from coordinate 220,388 downwards.
CTTCTGTTCATTAAATAAAATATGCTTGCTTTTAAAACCAAATTTTTAAAATCATTTCGCGTTTCTTTAATATCTAATACTAGTTATAAACAAACAACAATTACAAATAAGAAGCATTAAACAAATCGAACTAATCTAGAATTTTTTGATCTACAAACATGCCTCGATGACAAAATTTATTAGATATGTAACACTAATTAATACCTATTACATTTTTACCTATTGGCTTAAAACTCGAGACCATGTACATTAGAAAATCGTTGTATGTCTTATATACTTGCGACTAGAAATTTTTAAAATGTGCATTTGGGAGAAATAACATGTTTTTAGTGAAAATTAAATTTTTAAACTAAATTTTTATTTAAAAAATCAAACCTTTCGAACCGAACCTTGAGCTAGGTTCGGTTCTGTTCAAAAAATTTGCCGGTCCGGTCCGAGGTTCGGTTCGAAAAATCGAACCAAACCTCGAACCAAACCTCGAACCTGTTCGGTTCGTGTCCATCCCTAATATAAATATATTTTACAAATTCTCCTTGATAGTGGATATTTTGACGTCAGGATATTGAGTTTTATATTGTGATACGATTTGCAGAATAAGTTGTTTTTCTTCCTCATTTTTCGAAAAAATTTGATTATAATCATGCATAAGCTTAATTCCTCGTTATGCCGTATCATTTACGACTTTAAAGTTTTTTGACCATTTCCATCCTAGTTTTAAAAATATCTTAGTTTGTCCACGTAGTAGAATCTTTTCCAGTAAAATGCATCGGTATTAAAAAATCTTTCGAAGAAACGTTTCGATTGTTTTGATATAAATTATTGAATTCCATAGTTCAAATAATTTGGAATATTTTTTCATTTATTATCAGTTTTTTATCGACCCGTCGATGCTATCGTTGAATTCCAATGACTCTACTATTAGTTTCTTTGTTTCAATTGTAATGACAAGCATTACGTCATCCCCGGAGGCATATCAACCTGCGCATGGGGGCATAAAGATATAGGGAAGTTACTTATATTTGTATATATTTTATTGTGTATGTATATAGTAGCATGCAAGTTAGTTATAAGACATACGCACCATCCCCATCCTTAATAATCCCTTCGCTCCCGGCGACATGTGTTTACCTCCACGCGGTGTCGCTGGACGGTAAAGCATATTGGTTGATTAACGACAATATGTCTTATTGACCGAAAACATGTTTCCTCTCTTTTTAAACAACACATTAATCTCTTTTTTGTTACAGGTTACCTTCAGCTGCTTGGATTCGGCTACACTAAGAAAATAAAATAATGTTATACTTTGCAATGTAAAAATTGTATTCTATTAGTTTATTAAACTGTAAATCGGATAAAATAAATTATTAAACTTTTGTGTGCTTAATTTCTTTGTGTTAATGCCTCTAAGTGTTTGGTTAAAGAACCCTAGATGTTAAAAACGAGAGGTGATTAGAAATCGACGTTGCTAAAAAAATTTTAAAATTGGGGTCCGCCTTAGGAAGTTATGCCATCTAAAAAAACTCCTAGAAATTCAGGTAGCTGAGAAAAATCTAATATTAATTGCTACCAAACAAGATATTTTTATCGCGAAAGAAACAAAAATAATCTTTATATGTTCGCTAGAGGGTATGTGTGTAAAATGGTAAGGGGTGCTCGGATTTTAAATCTGTTTACAGATTCAGATTCTGCGTAAAATTTAAAATTCTAGACTAAGTTGAGGCATCGCATTGAAACAAATAAATATCTTTCGCAAATATCGCAAATTGGACCACCATATATCATAAACCCTTACCTGATATCACAAGGTCGAGAATTTCTTATTAATGATGGAAGTCCAAGGTAAAGTTGGATGGAAAACGGCTTGAGGAAAAGAAAAACTCTTTAGAGATAAACGGTTAGTAGAGTGTTAGCTTTGGGTAGATCATGAGCTTGGGTCATGGGATGTCTGTTGACCAAAAATGTAGATAATGAGCGCCATCGTATTTTTCAATACAACAACCTACAAAAATTATCTGTACTTGTATTAGGGGAATGCAGAAACCTTAAATCTACACCGCTTATATAGCCACAAAACCTGTATATCAACCTTGCAAAGCACTTACCAAAATATCAATTACCAGATGTGTTACAGATGTCTCGACTTAACCTGCGAACAAACAAATGCACAACATGGACACCGTTTGTGTCCTTAAAAAAATATTCACAAAAAATAATATAACTTATTTTGAGTTCTAGGAATATATACAACCAGGGTATTTGTTATCATTAGATACAATGTTTGCTCATTAATGGCCTATAAATTTTACTTGAATTTTTAATAATAAAAGAGTTTTGCAAAAACGGATTCTATTCAATTAAATTCACTTGGATTGTTTTAACATAATCTTTTTCAACTAAAATGTTTATAGAAAAGAAAATTAGTATGGTTCTGTCTTTGAAAAAAACATAAAGATCTTTAAATTGAATATTTCTACATAAATTTACTATAAAGTTTGAGCTCTCTTAATAATTCATATTGCATATTTTAATTTTAGTCATCTGTAGTACTACGTCGACTTCACAAAAAAATTTAATTATTTAACGTCTTATAAAATTGCATCTTTCAACAAAGAGTTAGTTTTACTTAATATCTTATATAAAAAAATTCATCATGTTGTTTAAGAATCAAATTACATGACCTCAAAATTACTAAAGATAGTTTTAAAGTAACGCAAAATAACATGTGATATTTATATTGGATAGCTAGATATTTTTGACATCATATGTCAATAACAACTTTTTCAGTGTAGTTAACGCTATCTGCTTTTGAAACAATTACAATAAGCAAACTACATAGCCATCTTTAAAATTTTGCAAAGTTACGAGTTTAGTAAGGAATCTTTCTTTTTCTAAATAATTTTTAAGTTAACTAAATCAAGGTAAAACTTCAACCTTCTACCTTTCGTAAAACATTTAAATAAATATAACTGGAATTAAAGATTAAATATCACTCACGTGTCGAAGTACAGTGCGATCAAAAAAATTTGAACTTATGACACCAGATGTGGATTATTTCATATATATCTGCGATGCACACAACAGGGAACACACCATTACGAATGAATTTAACGCTGGAATTATAAAGGATCTTCTGAACAAAAATTATTTAACCAAACCAAATCTTCATTAAGTACGTCCTATAATTTTCTTGTATTTTAAATTTCAAACTAAATCACACTACAGCTGCCAGGAACCACATTCCGTCACGAAGGTTAAATCAATTACAACTTCTTGCGGACCGTATACAGGCCATGTGCCTGGATACCATCTTGACCTTTCTATGCCGCTTATAGCAGCTTACCTGTTCAGACGCTGATAGAAAAGTGAGACGAAATGACAATTTGACGATTCTTATTACAGAAACTTAGACCTCTAAAGCGAAGGAGCGCATAAGCTATTATATCTTTTATGAATTATTTTAAGTGATTAGATATTTATAAATTATATTTTTATTTTATTGAGATATTTTATTAGATTAATAAGCAAAGTGTAAATGAATAAAAAAATACGTTACAGCATGGCTAAAAAATTTATAAGGACGGTCAGAAATCGCTACCGGTAAAAAATCTTAAAATTGGGGTACCGCCTTAAGGAGTGATGCTATCTAAAAAATTCTTAAAAATTCAGGTAGCTGAGAAAAACCTAATATTAATTGATACCAAACAAGGTACATTAATCTCGTGGGTGGAAATGTGGAGAAAGATTTATCTCGCGGGGAGGAATGTGGGTTGGTAAAACGTTCTTAAAATGAGGGTAGCTCCCTGGGGGATGTTGCTATCTAAAAAATTCTTAGAAATTCAGATAACTGAAAAAAATCTAATATTAATTGACACCAAACAAGATTGATTTATTTCGAAAGATTATCTGGCTAGCCGAAGAAAACTATTTGGTCCAGATGTGTGTGGAAATGAGGTTCCAGGATTTCTGATTTCTTTCTACTGACGTTTGATCTTTTTTACAGAGGATATTCTATGGGACGCGTGTTCGTCAAACTACTTCAAGGCCGAGGTGTGTAAACAGGAACCTGCGGTACTTGAATGAGGCAATCTATACAGAAGTTCCTCGTACATTCCGGAAAATGCTCAAAAGAGTTGTACGAAACTTTGGAGATTTCTAGCAGTGTTAGAATATTGAGGGAATCAGTTGTTTGATATTATTTTTAAAACTGCATGAGATAATACTTTCATTACTGTAGTTTTAAAAAATGTAATCTTTTTCTTAGAATTAAATAGATTTTTGTACGCCTTCAAAATTAGGGAGGGAGTTCTATCGCACATTGTACGTAATTTTTTATTTTTTAACAAAATTGGAAAATCATACGTTAAAATCTAGCCAAAACGTTACATTATAACTCTGGATTTGCTACATCCTATTGTTTAGAAACGGAAGTATTTGCAAACACTTCGATTTGTTATAGTATCGCCAATTTTGAAAAAAAATTTTATTAATGTTGTTTAATTTATGATTGAAAGAACAAAGCAAACAAGTTGCCATAAGTAGTTGTTAAAAAATTTATTAATCAACCAACGCCATTTCAATCTTAAGCATTGGATAAGGAACAACAGCATGTATAAATATGACCTCACTAAGCAGTCTATTTGAATTAACCAAATGACCATAACTTACTAAATCTAACAGCAATGTTCATGACTATTGTTAGCTGTGTTTTACAGGAAATTGATTAGTATCATTACAAACCATACAAACGCTACACAGCTAATGTTCATATAGCATGCTCGTCTTTTAGACGTTTTACTAATAAAACAATTCCAATTATACAAAGCAATGGCATTGTGCATGGATCGACCATCATGATTGAAAAGGACACAACTTATTTATAGATGTCTGTAGCCGTGGTCTATTTTCAAGGGTTTATCAATATTTTACTCAAACACAAATACATTTACTGAGGTCTGTTCGCCTGATTCTGATGTACAAGCTTTCCTTTTTGTATTGAAAAGTATTGAAAGAGAAATGCCTAGTTTCTGTAAAGGCCGTTTAATTTGTGGCTTAAAGTGAAACAAATGGGATTGTATTAAACGATTTTTAATACACCAGAGCGATGAAACAAATGACGTTCGTACTTTATGCAAACTGTTCATGATCGAAATTTTGAAATTGAAGTAAAGTCCAAAATCTTGTAGTTGACAAATACGGTACGTTCGCTTACAACGCATGTTTGCTTTCTACTGTTCTAGCAATATACAAAATAAGTGAAAACTCTATAAAGGTAAAGCTGTTTGAACAACTACCTGAAGAATTTCTCACATTTTTTATATCTATTAGACTGGCATTTTCCATTCCGAAGGAACCTGCACCTTGAAGAAGTTCTAAGTTAATAGAACACGTGGAATGTCTTCGGCGTTCCAATGACCTAAAGAGTCAAACTACAAGCTCAAAGTAGGAAGGTCATTAGTGAGGAACCAGACTAAGACAGGTCACCGAAAAAGGGTCCAGCGGCTCTTTCGGTAGTTAGATTGGCAGAGACCATAATGGTCGGTATGGAATTCGAAGACACACTACCGCGATGTGAAAGGCAACGGGAAACCACCACATTACCTCCCAAATACACAGCGTACTTAAATTGTATTTAAGATGATGACATCCTGTGGGGTAAAATATTCCGGAAATAAAATAGTCCCCCAATCGGATCTCCGGGATGGGACTACTTCGAAGGATGGGATTGGAAAATTTAGAAAGAGAATCGGGAACATTCTGCGAGTCCGAGCGTAGAATGTCAGAAGTATGAAGCAAGTAAGTAAGCTAGAGAACTTAAGAATTGAAATGAATAGGTTAGCACTAGACATAGTAGGAATCGATGAAGTTCGGTGGTCAGAGGTGGGGGATTTATGGAGAGGAGACTTTAGGGTGGTTCAAACAGGATCAGAGGTAGGAAGTACTGGTGTGGGGATAGTTATGCCAAAGAAAATAGGACACTGTAAGAAACTACTTACAAAAGAACGAAAGAGTACTCATGGTTAGATTATAATCTAAACCGGTAAATACAGTAATAATACAAGTATACATGCACGCCTTTTGCCACAGTGAAGAAGAGGTAGAAGCGATCTTTCAAGATGTCGAAGACAGACTAAGATACGTATAAGGACATGAAAATTTAATATTTACGGGGGATTTTAATGCATTGGTAAGTGAGGGTTGGGAAGGAGCGGTAGTAAGTTTATTTGGTTTAGGCACGAGAAACGACAGGGTTGGTAGAATTTTGCGATAAAAACAATTTAACCACCACAAACGCATTATTTCAACATCATGGTAGAAAACGATACAGGTGGAAGATGCCAGAAGATATAAGAAGATATCAAATAGATTACATTCTTATTAAACAACGGTTTACAAATCAAGTAAAACACTGTAGCAGCTACCCAGAAGCAGGCATACACTTTGACCACAACATCGTAATTATTAAGACCGCCCTTAAATTTAAAAATTTTGAAAAAAAGGAACAGTAAGTGGCACTTATACTTTGAAAAACTAAAAGATAGAGGTATCCACAAAAGATTTAAAAAAATTCAAATAAATTACTAAAAGATATCGGGAAAATTTCTGATATTAAGGAAGTAGAACAAGAATGGAATAACATTAGATCCAGCTTAGGTATGGCGACCAGAGATATTCTGGGGTATACACAAAAAGAAAATAAGAAACCATGGATAACAAATGATATCCTGAATTTAATAGAGGAAAGACGAACATACAAAAAAAACAGATGAAACATGAAAGCAGAGATACAAAGCCATAAAATGGAAAATTACTCGCAAATGCAGAAAAGCTAAAGGACAGTGGATTGATGAAAAGTGCAAAGAGGTACAACTAAAATGGAAATAGGAAAGAGACGAAGCTTACAAAATAATTAGGATGTATTTTAGGGATATTGTAACAAGTTTATTTTCCCGCAATATTTTGACGAATATTTATGTTATTATTTTTATAGGTCAATTCAAGCCTAATATTACGACACATTTTAACGTAATATTTATTACATGTTGTTTAATCTAACGTAGGCTCCAAAACCTCGAGCATGAATTACAAATCGAGCTGTGACATAAAATACCATTTACAAGTGTCATTATAAGACCTCACTCCTTCGATAATTATAAAGATCGTTGTAACTGTTGTCAAGCGGTAGAATACGTCAGACTACATGCACTTTCACTTGGGCAGGTGGTTAAGAAAGTCGTTTGAGAGAAAAACATGGCGCTAAGCGATTATGCTTGGTGTTAGTGCCTTGTGAGAAAAAAGTCAATTTAAAGTGAAATCGTTTTTGTTGGCGCACTTCATGTCGACGCTTTACCGACTATGTTTGCACTAAACTAGACGTATATGGAAAATATTGGCGTTTGAACAGCATGCAATTACTTGACTTGGATACACGTGGATGTTCGTTTGTTATTTGTGACAAGATTATTTATTTATGTGATTTTGGAGAATTTTAACCTGATTCAAAATGTAACAAGAAAATTTCAATTATCATTAAATATTCTGAAAATGGTTCAAGTACATCGGAATTATTCTTTTGAAGGATAACCATCTGGTATGTAATTAGTTGCTCGTTACGTACGTTCAAGTTGTAACAACATTTGGAATGACAAAACAAGTCAGTTTTTTTATATTGTTCAACTTGGAAATTTTCAAGTTCGTTATTTTGCTGACCTTTGGATATCCTTGTTATTTACGAAGAGAACCTGATAAACTTTATTTTTATTTTTTATTAGTACAAATGAAAAGATTACAGAGGGCAGTATATATGTATATTAAGGGTTAACTTTCAAGACTAACAAAATTGAAACTATCATGTTAAATATACAATTATCTAAGTTCAGATAACTAAATTGTTTCATTTTGCACTACAATATTAATTAATTGAAATATTTTAAAATGCAAGTATATGCACTATAAGTAGTACTACCGAAGGCTAATAAAGATTCTGTCAGTATACCATTAGTCATTCTTAATAATCAAGTTTGAATATTAATAAGAATAATCATTGCTAAATTTTTATGATGCAAGAATAACAACATTATCTAATTTTTTGTGAGATATAGGTGATGAGAAAATTATTGTGTATATAAGTACATATTTTTCCTAACTATAACTAAAATAGTCGAATTTTTTTGAAGTTAATTTTGTTAAGAGAAATTATTGTAAATAATTTTCAACTGATATTTAAGACAATATAAATTCATTTCGGTCACTTCTATGATTATTAGTTGGAATGAACGAGGTTTGATTTTTAGTAATTATAAACTTTTTTGAATTAATTAACAGAATGCACTAACTGTGCTAGTCTTGGTTTAGTTTAATCACAGGTGTAGTAGTGCATCTTTATCAAGCAATATGGAGCCAGAAGGTAAGCAATTGTAAGGGTTATGTTCACGTGATATTTTAGTACAGCGGTATTTGAGAATAGGTTTCCGCATTCCCTTTATACAAACAGACTAAAATTAGGTCTTCATTGTATTAAAAATTCGGTGGCGCCATATTCACTATATTTTTGGTCGTAATCCAACCCCGACCCAAACTCATGTTCTACCCAGAGCAAATCACTCTACTAGCCGCTTAGCCTTTTGAGGTTTCAGTATCCATGAGCCGTTTTTCATCTAAACTAACCTTGGGCTCTTTACATCATCAGTAAATCCTCGTTAATTATCCTTGTGCCTTTCAGTTGGCAATATAGGAGTAAAAGCTCATTAGTAAGGCAAAACGTTACAATATAAAACCGCATATCAAAAATATAAGGCAAGCGACAGGAAACGTCGTTTTAGAAAATGTACAAAAAGTGGTTAAATGGCAAGAATATATAGGGAATTTATATGCTAGAGGAGAACTAACAGCATTATCACAGGAATCAGATATAGAAAAGGATGACTTGAGATATCCTATACTTAGAGATGAGTTTGAATTAGCATTAAAGGGCCTGAAAAATGGTAAGTCCTGGCACAGATAAGGTACAAGCAGAAACTCTAAAAGCCGCTGGATAAGCAGTAATAGAACGTCTATTCCAACTTGTAAGCTATATGTATGAGACGGGCGAAATATCTAAAGATTTCGTACGTAACATCATAGTCACTATACCAAAAAAGAGAGGCACGGATAGATGTGAAAATTTTCGAACAATAAGTTTGACAGCACACGTTTCAAAAGTATTAACTAGAATTGTACAAAGACGAATGGAAAAACGAGCTGAAGAAATACTAGAAGAAGATCAATGTGGGTTTTGGTAAAAATGGGGAACACGGGAGGTTATTTTGGCTCTGAGCGTGATAATGGAGAAAACAATAGAAAGAGGGGAAGGCGTGTATATAGGGTTTGTAGACCTCGAAAAAGTATTCAACAATGTAACATGGAAAAAAATGTTCGAAATACTCAAAAAGATTGGAATGAGTTTTAGAGATAGACGGATAATACATAGCTTATACAAAGAACAAACAACGGTAATAAAATTAGAACAGGAACGTAAAGAAGTAGACACTAGGAAAGGTGTGAGACAGGGATGTGCCCTATCTTCATTAATTTTTAACTTATAGATCGAAGAGGCAAAATGAATACTGTCAAATGCAGGTAGACATTTAGAATTATTATGCAAGAACAAAAGATGGATATGCTTAGATTTGCAGATGATATAGTGGTATTGGCATCTGGCAAAGAAGAGTTAGAAGCTGCTCTTAATGAAATGAAAACAGTGCTAGCAGAGAGTTACAGTATGAACATTAACAAAAATAAAACTAAAGTACTACTATACAAAGGAGGGAAAAATAAATAAAAAACAAGAATACAAAGAGGTAACGAGAATTTACAAGAGTTTAAGGATTTCTGCTACTTAGGAAGCCAAATAACGCAAGATGAGCAGAACGTAAAAGATTAGAACAAGGTCGTGCTATATTTAACAAGAACTAGCAACTACTGTGGTCAAAGACAACAAACATAGAAACAAGGAAGAGATTGCTTAAAAAGTAAGTGTGGAGCACAGCACTGTACGGTTGTGAAACTTGGACAGTAGAAGAAGCGGACAGGAAAAAGATAGAAGTCTTTGAAATGTGGTGCTACAGAAGTATGATGAAGATATCGTGGACAGACAAAGTTAAGAACAAGGAGATGCTAGAAATGGTAAAGAAAGAAAGAAATATGTAGTAAACAATAAAAAATAGAAGAAATAGAATGAGGCATGAGGGAATAGTGCGGTAGGGGTAGACCTAGGCTGGACTATTGTACACAGATAGTTAAAGATGTAGGCTGTGGGAATTTCAGGGAAATATGTACACTAGCTCAGAATAGAAATCAATGGAGGTACGCGTCCAACCAATTCCAAGAGGGAAATGTCAAAAAAATAATTGTACTTATACCTGATAACAATTATAAGCAACTACAGATATTGGTTTTGCAATATTCTCAACTAATGTTAATTGTGTGAAAGTATTTTCTGGAAAACTATTAATTCGGCAAATGTCTAAGTGTCGGGGATCTTGGCAGCCACAGGCTACTTAACCCCTTTCACATACTACTGAATCTCGGTAAAATAAGACATATAATTAGAAAACAACAGAAGCGGACCGAGCTGTCTCTAGGTTGTGAACATTTCAAGGAACTGTGTAGGCTATCTCAGAATATAAATAAGTGGAGGTACGCGTCCAACCAGTTTCAAGACGATAAACTTTGTTCGAAGGATATATTGGAAAAGTATTAATTCGGCAAATGTTCGAGTGTTGGGGGATCTCGGTAGCCGCAGTTTGCTTAACCCTTTTCACATGTCTGAATATCGGGAAAATAGGGTACATATTTGTAAAAAAATAGAAGGGGAACCGAAGTGCATCTAACAAGAAAAAGCAGCGGCTATGTTCGAGACAACAAACATAGGTACAAGGAGAAAATTGTTGAAACCAAATGTGGAAAACAAAAAAAAATAGGAGAAATAGAAGAGCACAATATATTCTAAAGCATTTTTGGGTATTAGTTCAGGATTTATTACAAGCAGAGATAGGAAAAGAAGAGTTAAAGGTAGACTTAGATCAGACTAATGCACGCAGATAGTGAAAGATGCAGACTGTGTAAATTTCAGAAAAATGAGTAAGTTAGCTCAGAATAGGAAACAATGAGGGTACGCGTCAAACCAGTTCCAGGACTGAAAACCTAACGATGATGAGACGTATTTAAAGTTAAAGCTTTTTATTGAATGGCCAAAAGTTTTCTGGGATCTGCGCAATTGTTTTTTTCTTTTCTATATTTGAATTTTACTTGCTTGCTACAAGAACAACTGGGTATCATCGTTTCGTTCCTATGAGTGACAATCAAACTAGATGTTACAACACATCAACATGTAAAGAATTTGATAAGTACAAAACTTCAATTGTCTTTACTAACGTATCTCTGTTTATAAACATGGACCATATTGCATGAATTTTGGAAGATCAGTAGTGGATCAATATACTCAAAAACAAGAGTGATCTACTAGCTAAATTTTTCCAAAAATTGCCCTCCAGATATCTAAGAAAACATGGTGTGGGTTTCAGTAAGTAAAGTTGTAAATAACACCACCCCTACAGAACTAACAACGGTGTCAGACAGAACGCATGACAGAAAAACTATAGGCACCAAAATTTCAACACTCCTCAATAGTTCGAGTAAATTATAAATTTGTCATGCTAGCTGATGAAATTTACATACAGAGTGGCATTGGCTTTATGTCATTAAATCGAGGAGGTAATAGTGATTGATTGGCTAAACAAAAACCTATAAGGCATTTTACTCTTGGACCGCTTTTTAAATGCCCGACCTAGGTCAACTGAAGTAAAAGTTTTAAGACTGTTGTCTTGTTATATGTTCATGAGAAATAACTTACCTATGCTAAATGTTATCCTGAATTTCCGGTCATCATATCTTTAAATCAAAATTCACTAAACTACTGCGCAATAAAATTATGTCTGATTACCTACAATCAGTTACAATTAAGTCACAACATTGCGCATAATTGTATTATCTAAGCAGGCAACAAAATCAAACAGGAAAGATACACTTACAAACCATCCAACTCGTGATACGAGCTATTTAATGAAAAAGTAGATTCAACTTAAAGTAGGTAATCAATATGCTGCATAACAGCTAAATGCAACAAACTTAAGACTATGGGGTGAGATGCCCAATACAATCGACCACATCAGCATCATGGAACATTATTTTTTGTTACATCCGTATGTTCAAAAAGAATTTTGAAGTTATTTTGATAGCCACTATAGTGCATTAAATTATTTCGTTTGGCAGCTGAACTGCACCTTATTTCACTAATTTAAATTTGTAGAAGATACAATTTGGTTGGTCGACTCTAAAGGATGGCGGTATTGTGTATTTGATTCATGGCCTAGTTAACATTGTGTGGTTTTAAAACATTTTTGACACATTCTTGTCTGTCCGTTTGTAGCTTAACAATTTGTTTTAGACCACAAGTTTATTAACAATTTTTTTTTGTCTTTGTTCCTTTATATAAATTAAAGGGGATTTTTACATTAACTACCGCTCAATTTTGTGTGTTAGTAAAGTAATTTTTAGTTGACTGTGTTGCACTATATCTGCAACCAATTGAGTCATTCACTAAATTTTTATCATATGTTTATATCATAACAAGGTGTGAAACCTGTATTTATTTCATAATTTCTCTTTTGAAATAAATATGCTCATATTTCATTTTATGGGCAATTTTGAAAGTTATATAAAAAAGGACAAAGTTAAAGTTAAAGGTTTCTTCTTTTTAACACTTTCGCAGAACTAAGCGTCCCGTTTAAGTCAATTTTCACTATACAGTTGTGAATTTCTTCTTTAGTTAGCTCACTACTTGAGTAATATTATGTAAAAACAAAAAATCTAGAGCATATCATTATGGTTTTTATTTCGTCTTGGTATTTGTAAAATGAACAATTAAATACATTTGCGCAAACTCGTTTTTCAGTTGAAAAACCGATCCGAAGCAAACTTAAATGGCTACCAAGAAAAAAGTATATGCTGAAAACTTTTTCTTACCATAGTATTGAACTCAGTTAGTATTGGGGAGTAACTAGTAAAAAAATTAAAAAAATTAAAGATGTTGAAGAACAAATTTTATTCTATCTGGGCGATTTCAAATGGATTGAACAAAACCTATTGAATTAAGGGATAATTTATAAAATTCACATGTGGTTTATGATGTGTAAATACCTTCGGATTACTCAACCTGCTTTTTTGGTATCTTCTTAATAGTTTTGCAGTAGTTTTGATGACGGTGGGTGGGGGGGGGGGGTGGGGGGATCGATATTTCCAGCCCTTGTCAATTTTTTTAACATTTACAAACTTAACATCAGCACCGCACCACAAGAGTGAACCAGCAGTTTGCTGGATTTTTCAACCTACCTTTTTGAAGGAATTATACATATTAGGATATGAAAGTATTTTATAGATTTAGAATTCTAACTCTATAAATACTTTCATATCCTAATATGTATAATTCTTTCAAACTTCATTTCAGGAACCTGACCAATGCCAACAGCATCAAAAATTCTAAAACAATACAAAGTCTTCTAACGATTTTGTAAAACTTGTTCCAATCAAATCTTGATCATCATAAAACCAATTATTCTAAAAATGTGTATATCCACCAAAATTACTGGACTTACAGACATTTCAAACATCTTCTGGATTTCAACGTCGTTAAAACCACTTCAAATCATAACTGCACTTTATTTCTAATACCACAAGATTTGTAATTACGTCAAAAAAATTTTCCAACGCTAAGAAGTTTTATTCCTTAAATTAGTTATTCCTTAAGTTAGTTAGTTCTTAAGTTAGTTGCGCTAAAAGAAAGTGAATTAATAAGGTATTATAGTATTCTACTTTACGAACTATGTTTTTTAGAGCGCTATGTTACTTTCTTGGCTAAATATTAAAAGACTTCGCCGTTTCTTACAAAACTTTAAGAGTCAAATGTGTCGATTACATTATCAGACTTCTCTTTTCGCCTGCTTCAAACATATTTATTTGAAGCCATGTCGTTATCAATTAACAACTGCTCAACGACCTTAACCGTTTCAGGGCTTGGGACAAAGAGAAATCTATATTTAAAAGATTGGCTATACATCAATTCGTATGTCAACAAATATCGACGACGAGTTAGCGTTTAGAAGACACATTTTACTTTACGATTACAAACTGTCACCACAACAACTTTAATTAGGCTTACTATATACAAGCTTGTATACTCGTTTTATGAAAATATACTGAAATGTAATATGTACCAAATCATTATCGTTTTATTAAACCAATTTATAAATACAAATGTTGTTAATTTACAACTCCACAATATAAAATAACTTCATATAACAAAATTTGTTACAATACATTTTAATTACATCATTACTACAATCTTACTAGTTATTTTAAGTCATCCTTATTTCACCCTAAGTGCTTTCTTAGTACTTTCTAAGGTGATTTCGTTACTAATTAGGGATGGTCTCGGGCCGAGCCGGGCCGGGCTTTTAATAAGCCCGGCCCGGCCCGACGCACAAGAGTAACCGGCCCGGCTCGAGGCCCGACCCGACCCGACCCGAAATTTCGGGCCGGCCCGACTTTCATTCGGTGAATGAGAAGATATTTTTTCAGTTGTTTTCAACAAGTAACTATCACTTTTGTTTGATTTAAGAGTATAATGATTTTGAGTTACAGTCAAGATACTTGTGGAACTGCCGTAGTATATCATTTGAATTTGATTCTTTGAAAAATCCTAAAAATATGTAACAAAAGTACAAAATGTTTAGCAATTTTAAATGTTTATGAAATTGTTACAGACGGATTTTTATGGCCTTTTTTTACTTTGAGAAACTGAAACTTTTAGAATTGAACTTTGATCAATAATTTGACTGTCTTTTTTCTAGTTCTTTTAAATTTTTATTTGACCGACTGACAAATCGTGCCAAAGTTCAAGATTTAACACTTTTGGTGAATTATTGAATGCTACCAATTAAATTAATTGTTTACAGGTCATAGTATAAACGGTACCAAACTTCATCGGTTAATATCTCAAGCGATTGAAAATTGGTACCTAATGTTGTTAGAACTTAAGGAAGCTGAAAGTCAAGTAATATACCGAATGTTTGCTTTAAAAAAGTTGGATTTTCAAATTTTGGTATGTAGAGGATACCTTATTCTTTAGAAAAACATATTATCTGATGGAATAGAAGTAAAATTAAGTAATTGTTTAAGGTTGAACAGTTTTTAAAAAATGATTACCAAAAGGTATAAATCCGTACATAGATCCTTTTATATACCAATAAAATTTTATTTAGTTTATCCTTTTTTTATGGCACGAGTTCGATAATGGCATTATTATACATTTTCCCGCAATAAATAGAAAACTATATCTGCAGCCAAATTCTACTATTCAACAATAAATTAAGTGATAATCATGCACGTAGATAGGGGTTAGGGTACTTAGAAGCCCCCAAATATTCTAGTCCATCCCAAGAAGGGTGTTTAGAAAACGCTATAACTACAGTCTACGAATAGACGATTAACGTATTGTTTTCGAAAGTTTTATTGAAATCGTTATTTTAAAATACATGTAGCAGAAAATGAATCTAACGCTAATTAATATATACTACATAGTAGCGTTTAAATAGTTATTTGTATATCAAGACCGCGAAATTGTTTTTTAGAGCACCGAGAGAAAATTTATCGCATAGATTGTTTGTGACGGAAGCATTATAATCTCGAGGTCGCTAAAATAATTTCGTGGTCTAGGTGCAACCGTATATGATTTTATTGCAAAATTTTTTCACTTAACTGATTAAGCTATAGCTAGAATTCATATGTTTATATAGTGGCTTTACATCACACGTTGCTATGGAAATGATATACTTAAAACACTGACAGTATTCTTAAAAAATTTCTGATAAAATAGGCTGCGCTAGTACTACATAGTTCAATTTCCTACACTATATCAGAGCAAGTATTTTTCCTTTACTTTTTCTTTTGACATATATGTTTATTATTTTATATCTATAGGAATCATGTAACCCCCCCTCTATTATATCTATATAAAACTAATACTTAAGAAGTTATTAGGAAACATTAGGAAATGTGCAACAATGTCATAAAAGACAATTTATTACAATTTATTTTAGTTTATAAACGTTCATGGGAACGGAAGCGCTACAAAGTAGCACAAGGATAAATGACACTGCAGATGTCAGGTCACAGACGGTCGTAGGAAGTCACGTACCGAGATTCGCAGAAGTAAGCCTGCAACAAAGTAATTATGATTAGCTTTTAAAATAGCAACTATGTATCATGAATAGAGTCAAATGTAAGCAGACATTAGGTCTGCAAGTTCCCACAGAACTGTGAGGGGGTAGAGAGATTATATAAGGCCCGGGAGCTCTACTCGCAGTCAGTTCATCAAACGTTCAGCTTTAGCATTGCAGTTCGTAGATAACTCATTGTACAATTAAGTAATTAGATTTCGACAGAATAATTTAATTCAAAATTGTAAAATTCCATTGTTCAAACCTGTTTAAATCAAATAAATTTGTTAAAGTTCAAAGAAGTCTTTTTAAAAAGGACCGCTCGAAGCCACGAACCTTAACTTAGGTTATGTTTAAAAATGAAAAAAGAATTAATCTCTTTTGTGATAAGGTGACCTATAATACATGTTTAACTATATTGGAAAAGATAAATAAAATTCTATTCACACAAAGATGAACCTTTTTTATTGAGTCTTTCATTTCCCACTGATTCGATAACATTTGTATGTGTTGTCAAAGTGCTTTCACGGAATACTATTCGAGTTTACTTCAAGACACTGTTTTTTACTTTTTCCCAAGCCTACAGCATATTTGTTTTTAAAAGGATTTTTACACCTTACTTATAGGAAAAGCATTACACAGCAGTATCCTCGTATTTAGAGCGTTGACGTTTTATATCTTTTTTGTGTTATAAACTTGGACATTATATCTCTAAATTTAATTACGGAAACAACACACAAAAAGCCATCGAATTTCACATATATATATATATATATATATATATATATATATATATATATATATATACAGAAAGCAGACAATTCAATGTAAGTTTGTACGTTAGGCATTTGGTATATGTCAAAATTAAAGCGCATTAAATAAAAGCATTCCTTGCTTGTATTTAAATTAAATAAAGGTGTTCTGTATTTTAATAAAGTACAATCATTAAAGGTGTGTTAATTGTGCATGTGTAAATGTCAAATAAGGGAAAACTTTATTATAAAATTGGTAAAATGAACGTTGCAATAACTCTCTGGTGTTTTAGGCGGTAGACATAAACTGTACACGCGATTGATAATATCGACGTTCGCCACATGATTGAAATTTGAAGTATATACATATACATAATATAAATTGTGCATACTTTTGAATTATGAATAAATCACATAGTTCGATGTTCCTGGGCATTTTTAACTTGCCTAAAGTACAACATCAGGGACATTAAATAGGACTAAAAAAAATATTCGGGATAAGAAGTGAGTTATAATATCACGTCTCCTTTACACTAAACAAGACGAAAAACTGATTATTATTGGGTTCATGAAGACACTACGTTTACTTACTCAATGTGAGATAGAAGTAAAAGGACAGTGGAGTATCTACTTATGCGTTTTTTGGCCCGAAAAATTCGGGCCGGGCCAAACAATTCGGGCCGGCCCGAAAAAAGATAGGCCCGGCCCGAGCCCGGCCCGAATAAAGTAGTCAACGGCCCGGCCCGGACTCGAGCCCGAAATCGGGTCGGGCCCGGGCCGGGCCGGCCCGAAAGCTTGAGCCCGAGTCCATCCCTATTACTAATCGTATAAATACTATAAATTGTTTACCGAACGACTAACACTGAAACATCTCACTACGGAACCAATGCCTGAAGTCTATTTAGAAACAATCTGTTAAAAATACGGATTAATTAAGGAGCTTATTGAAGGTTGCTAATACATGTTTGATAATAAAGGACCACCAAATATGACTTTGGATGCAATTAATAATTCAAATGTTGTATGTAAGTGATTACGCACTTGCTCATTGCTGGTTCTATGACAAACTCACTGCGGCCAAGCGAAAAGTTGTTGCTACTCGAACCTGCACATGTTAACTCGACGGCGGTCACACGAACAGTCATTTGTATGATGAAATGATGCGCGCCAAAACGAGTTACTATTACAAGCACACCACCGGGGTTCCTAATTGTTGAAAGATAACTTAGATAAAAAGGGCTTAGGTACGAAACATACCGCCCACCGAAATTACCAAAAATAGGTAATTTCCATACAATAATATGTACTATATGTATTTATATGCAAATAAAAACTAAATTTATATAGATTGCAATGTGCGCAAGAATAACATATATACAAAATTAAGACTAATAGATAATTGTGTAAGCAAGGCGCAAAGCTTTACCATTGGCCTTTTGTATTGGCCTAAAAAGGTGCGAACGGGGGTGAAAACTCCAAGCAATTGCTTTACCTTCTACGGCGTTTTTCTTATGCGAAATGAGGTTTTGTTGGCTCTGACTTCATTAGTGCCATTGTCACTGATGATCTGAAAACAGCGACCACGGCGTGAAATGAAACGATGCAAGGCGACTATAAATGAATCCGCTGATAAGTCGGAAGCTACTTCAATGTGAAGAGCCTTGACTGCAAGGCAAACAAAAATACATATGTAGGCCTTTTGAGTTCTAGACCCACGTCGACGTGACAAAACAATGGAAAAATGTCCACCATAGTCGACTGCGACTACACTAATATGCTTAACTTCTGTGACTCGTGTAGAAGGTAAGTCACCCATTGTGGGAACAAATGCGGTTGGACGTAAATGAAAACAGTGGTTACATTTGGATAAGTAATTCATAATCGAACGCTTTGCGGACAAAATCCAAAATTTTTGTTCAATTAAATACATTGTAGTATTAATTCCAGCATGTAAATGATTATGATGAGTTTGAAGAATCAAAAGTTCCGATTAGCGATGCTTGCTGGGGAAAAGTGCGGGATGTTTAGTTTCAAACGCCAGGGATGAATACGACAATCGATCCCCAACACGAAATATTTCATCCTTATACAAAATAGGAGAATTTTTTTGAAATTGTTTAGAACGTGGGTTGAATTTTGCGAAGTGAAGAAAATCGATTGAGAAGCGAGTCGATGATTGACGGTAACACTTCTGAAACAAATGTTAAAATTCTTTCTTTTCCAGTGATATCAGTTGACAAAGAAGCAAAAAATGCTGTGAAAAGTCATAAATCGGGCGACAATTGAAGCCACGAAAGCCCACCATAAGGAGCACGCGATAAGCTCTTGAGGTAATAAACCTCTAGACGCTGGGTCTGCTGGGTTGTCAGCTGAACGAATATGATGCCAACAAACCGGAGAAACCCTTTCCTGAATATGAGTCACCCTATTGGCTACAAAAGTCTTCCACCTGTGTGGCAAAAGACAAATCCATGATAAGGCGACTACGGAATCACTGCATGCGAAGATTTCATCAATATATAAATAATGTCTATAGTTTTGTGAAAGAAAATCTACTAAATCTGAAAGTAATACTGCGGCGCATAACTCTAAACGAGGAATAGAGATGCGTTTGAGCGGTGCGACTTTGGACTTGGCCATGACAAAAGATATAGACACCCTTGCTTGGTGATCTATAAATCTAAAATAAACGGCTGCGGAATAGCCCAGTTCCGAGGCATCGCAAAATGCGTGAAGTTTACAAAGAGAAGATGAAGTAGGTCTCAAACATGTAAGTATGCTGACTTTAGACGCCCAAAAATACTGAATAAAATGTTTGGCAAAAAATGTTAAAGGAGCTAAAAACCTAAGGGGTCATATATACGGGGCACCTCTGAAAGAATGGTTTGCTTTGTACAAGGGGAATCAACTGTTGCGACTTTAAAAGAAAATATGTCTAAATTAGAATGCCATTGGATGCCTAGAATCTTGACAATTGAATGACTATCAAAACTCAAATGATTTGACTGAATATGTTCTGATGGAATGTCTTCCAAAATTGTGCTATTATTAGCTGCCCATTTGCGTAACTCGAAACAAGCTGATAGTAACAAGGCAATAAGCTTATTGCGTAATTCCAAGTCCGCTACAAGATCTTGGCCACCACAGACTAGGTCATCGACATACAAATTTGATCGAAGTGCTTGCGAAGCAAGTGGAAATTCATGTCTAGCTTCATTCGTCAATTAAAGAAGGTAACGAATGACAATGAAAGGGCTAGAAGTAACCCCATATGTCACCGTATTGAGGCAATATGTACCTATCGATTCTTCGGGAGTAAATCTCCAACGAATTAATTGATAAATACGGTGCGGTTCACAAACTAAAATCTGTCTAAACATCTGACAGATGTCACACGTACACAAAAATGTAAGTACAAAAAATAAGCAAAATTTCAGTAATGTCTGCTTGAAGTTTGGCTCCACTAGGTATGCAATCATTTAGGGAAATATTGTTTTGTGCTTTGGTTGATGCATCAAAGACCACACGAATACCGTTTGTGTCACCATTTGTTTCGAAAACACAATGATGCGGAATAAAATATGAATTTGGATCCGATGTATCCGACATTTTTGACATGTGTCCGGTCTTGAGATACTCATTCATAAAATTAACATACATGTTGCGGACAATAGATTGACTGGCCAACCTGCGTTCAAGAGATAATAATCTGCGATCGGCTAAGTCTAAAGAACCCTCAAACATTGGAAGATTCTTGGGATCCTTGAAAGGTAGCAGAATACCAAAGCGACCTGACGGTTCACGAAAATGCGTGTCAACAAATAAATCCTCTGCTTGTTGATCGTCAGAAGAAATATATTATTTCAAAGGAATTTCTTCCAAATTCCAAAATTTCTTTAATGTATCATCGAGATAGATTCTGTTGATACAAAAAATTAATGAACTGGTGCGGGTGCGGAAACTGTGCCTAATGAAGCATAACCAAATAGAGTATTTATACCTGCTGGATGAACACCATCGCCAGGAATAAAACCATCTTTTACAATAAGTGCGAAAACATCTACCCCTAATAATACGTCGATTGAACCCGGCAGAGACCATTGTGGATCCGCGAGTTTCAAATTAGAAAACGATTGCTGCGCAGGCAGAGGGAAACTTGGTAAGTCTGAACAAATGTTAGGTAAAACCGTTGCGGAAAATGTTAGTGTGGACGAGTTTGACATTGTATGGTTCCATGTGAAGAACCTACAGCAAATTGACCTAACTTTTAATAGGTGCGGAAACTCACTGAAGAGGCAATCCTAAACGTTTGCGGCAACGATTAGTCATAAAGCTTGATTGACTTGCAGAGTCACAAATTGCTCTTACAAGTTGGAAATTATTTCATTTATCTTTGACCTCAAAAACAACAGTAACTATCAAAACTGTGTGATTGGCATACAAATTGTTTAAGTCTCCAGTCGAAGACATGGAAATTTGTGCGGGTTGCGAAGAGGGTTGTTCTGTAGCACTCTCTGCGGGAGGTGCACTGGGAGCAACGTTCGAAAAATGTAACAACGAATTATGTTTAGACGAACAATGTCTACAAGTAGACGTCGACTTGCATGAATTTAACAAATGCCACCAACTATGGCAATTGATGCACAAACGTGCTGATTTAACAACATTAAAGCGTGCAGTGGCTGGCAATTGTAAAAAAGACTCACATTTATAAAGTGAATGTGTTGTGGCCTTGCAATAGGCACATCTTGGTTTTGGTGTTTCATTTTCAGTAGAAGCTAAAAATACTCGAGGATTAGGCCTATATGAAGGTTTGCTTGCGATATTACTAGTGCTAGAAACACTAGACAACGAATTCTAATGCACGACCATCTGTTTGGAAATTCCACATTTGCAAATTTATTTCAAAAACCTTGCGAGTAGAATTGTCTATTTTTTGCATCAACCAATTAAAAAGTGTGAATTCCCAAAGATTTTTGTTTTGGTACTACGAAAGTGCAGTTAAGTTTTCATTGAAAGTGTTTAATAAATTTCGTAATGATTGAACTGAATCATTGTTGCATTTTGGTGCGCTAAAAATTGATTGCCAATACATGGTAGCTAAGACACGTTCATTCTGATACTTTACAAAAGCGTATTATATGCTATGAAATAATTATCAGAAGTCAAAGACAAGTGCTTGACAATAGAGAAAGACTCTTTTGAAAGAAATAAGATAAAATATTAAAATTTACCCTTGTGCGATAAACTGTCATTATTGTGTATGAGGAATTAAATAAATCTATATAGGCAGGCCACTTGTTAAGTTCACCTGCAAAACGAGCCAATTCAATTTCTGGTAACCTTACATATTGCTAGGAGTTGGCAATTTCAATGCTACTGATTCAACCGAATTGAGACGTGACATTGTCACTTTCGTTTCACCATCTGAGTCTGGACTGGACTTTGCAAATCTTGATTTTGCAGAACATCACTGAGGCTCATGCGCACAGCCTCTAATTGGCAATATAATAAGTCGATTTCAAATATATAATTACAAAAATTCATCCAATTCTCAGATGATTCATCAACTAAAGTGTTGCGGTTAACTGACTGAAATTCGTCATATAATTTTGATGCAATGTTAAACGCGGCGGTGAACTTGAGCCGGTTCTGCAATTCATCGATATTGTTAGATAAGTCTTCAAAAGCTTTCAAACGAGCTATAGCCTGTTTCGTTATGACTAGGGATTTTTCTAATGCGTAGCTCATTTTCGTTGAAACAATAAGTGCAAAATAATAATTATTTTATTGCAAGCTTCACAAAAATGAGCCAAAGATGCAATGCCTGTGTTGGAGCTTTTATAAAATCCTTGCTCATAAAATCTCGAATAAATTCTAAGATGCAGGGCTTTTATAAAAATGAACAAATAATGCGAAAGCGCTTGAAAATAGCAAACACGATTTACTACCTGTGAATTTGAAAAACGGCAAACAAAAATATGAAACTTGTTTTCCCTAACTGTGCATATCAGGTACAAGAAATGCGGTTTTTTCATAAATCATACACGAAAGGGATGAACTAGTATTGAAGACCAGTTATTTTACCCTATTTTGCGAAAAATACGAATGCGGAATTGTATAGATTTACGTTGCAATGTTAATAAATTCAATTGTAGCTTGTTAATTAATTAGTTAATGAACTGTAATTAAAACATAAACCTGACTCTGATCGAAGGACAATAATGTTAAGAATGCGGATTAATTAAGGAGCTTATTGAGGGTTACTAATGGATGTTTGATAATAAAGGACCACCAAATATGATTTTGGATGCAATTAATAATTCAAATGTTGTATGTAAATGATTATGCACTTACTCATTGCTGGTTCTATGACGAACTCATGGCGGCCAAGCAAAAAGTTGCTGCTACTCGTACCTGCACATGTTTACTGACGGCGGTCACACAAACAGTCACTTGTATGATGAAATAATGCGCGCCAAAACGAGTTACTATTACACGCACACCACTGGGGTTCCTTATTGTTGAAGGATAACTTAGATAAAAAGGGTTTAGGGACGAAACACCATCTATTCTAAATAGCGATACGCCAGTCAGCCGCTGAGAGAAATTTGGAAGACATCCTTTCTCTGCGGTTGGACAATGCCGACTGCAGTAGACGTGTAACAGGTTGACAAATAAGAACTTTTACTATTCGTGCATTCAAATAGTACGTTGCAAAAACAAAGCTACAATAAACTTTGTTTTACGGATAATCTATTTATAGAACATTTGTTACGCAAAGTAATGTTTAACTTCATTTCTGAAAACTATATTTGCGATTATTCTATACAAATATTGTACAGTTATTTCAGCAGAATATGTATTCAAAATAAATCTGATATTTTATATGTATAGGAATTATTATTTTAAGAAATATGATCGTGATGATTGCTTTATGAGAGAATGAAATTCATTAACAGTAATAATAATATTCGCCGATCTCAAATTACATGCGGGAGTTTTAGAGCATTACAGCGTAACTCAAACGCGTTACGCATTTTAATGGTATTATTTCGAAACAAAATCATGTTTTCTCAGAAACTATAGGTACTAGGAGAAAACCAAAAACAGATTTAGATTTAACATAAAAAAATATATCAACGTCGCCTATTTGTAACTATAGTAACCAGAAAGAAACCTTAAATGTGTTGAACAGTGAACTAACCGTATGTTTTATTAAACTTCTCCCTTTAACCCTTCTTGTAAATTAGGTACAAAATAATTCGACCAGTTCTTCATTGACGTTCATTATAGCGCTGAATCGGAGAAAAGATGAGACCTTTCCAACAGTGAATACATAAACGATTTTTGAAGTACGCCGCATTACAATCATATAATCTGACAAATTAAATTCTGTAGGACTTACTTCTTTAACTTGATAGAAATCCAATCGACGATTGGATGCTAATTAGCTTTTCTGTCTTAAAATTAAAGTTGTTAATTTCAGATTAACGTAAAACTTTCTGAAACTTGAGCTAATCCTTCGAATTAAATAAAATTCTAGGCGCATTTACTTTATACGATCCGTCCGACATCCCTTCGATCGCTTGCCCTTTCAAACAATTCCCTAAGGATTTACGTTTCTACACGTAAGTATTAGGTTACATGTGGTAGCGCTTTTATTTGTATAATACGATAAATCTGCTTTTGGCAAAGGTAGTATATATTTTAACTCTGGTAAGTTAGAGATATCGATGTTCATTGAAAGCTTATAATAATGTTAAGCGACGTCACTTTAAAGGAATTTTAAGACATTACAGATGAGATTGATGGAATTCTGAAAAGGGTTAAGCTACGATGTAAATAGTATTTTGGAAAAGCAAGTAATCTTGCAACAAATTTCTAAACATTCTAACATTCTATGAAGTTTGACCAAAACTTTGGATTATTTCTAAACAGCTCTTCTTATCTTAATCCATGAAATTACATAACATTTTCTTGGTCCTCGAAAATTTAGACAGCTTCTCTAAAATAAAAGTAAGATCTCTTGTGAATTTGAGGATGTCTCTATAAAATACACTCTAGCAGGCTTAAGTGTTTTGTTGGATAGTACCTGAGATTTCGTTCGCATATTTACCTTTGTAAAGAGTTTCTTAAATCTAAAATCAATTTGCTCTCTTATCAGAAAAATTAAATTAACTTATGCAAGGCACTTGTACATTCACAATACAATTTTCGCTCTTCAGTCTAAGAACCTGGCTCTTAACATTGAACACAAGAACAAAATTCAAAAGATGTTGACTCATGGAATCTCCTGTTTCTAATAAATTGTCTGAAGTTAGATACTTGATATGATAGAATGGAGACAATAACCAGTTGCATGCCATTTTAAAATCAGCCTTCATGAAGCACAAAAATACTATATGGGAAATTGTCATTCAGAACGGATATGCACAATTTGAATCTTCCTGATAAATGTTTTCTTGGTCCAATTTTACATAGAATTTCTATCTCAGAAAGATATTTTCAACTCAATATTGCAAAATTCTCAACATCTTTGTAACCCTCGCGCGTTATTTAATCAAACATTAGGTAATAAGAAAGAATTTATTAATTTCAGTTAGTAAAATAAGCTTTACGCGAAAATATCCTGAAATTTTATTGAATCTTTGGTAGTTTACTTTAATAATGTGGCTATTTGATTATAATTTTAAAGTAGAACACAGACATAAATAATAAAGCACCTAATCATTCTTATACAACTAGCAATAAAAATCGGGACTTTACACTCTGCATATTGAATTAGAAAAATACTCTAAGATCTCGGCAAATAACCTGATATATTTGAACACATTCGTACCAGTTCAAACACCGAAACTATATTAAATCACCCCTATAAACATAAACTCATAAAACAGCATAAAATTTGATGCCCAGATATTAACAAATAGAGGAGTTGTCGGTATTACGCAGAAAGTGTGCGAGCCTATCTAACCTCTCTCACTCATCGAAATAATTTCGACATCGACCTTAGGATAGTTTAAGTCGAACAATCCCTGAAAGAAGAAAGCTGGAAATATACGTGAAACATTTTAACTTATATAAGGTTGGGGAAAAAGAAATCCATTGTTTTTTGGTAGATAGCTGTAGTGATCGATATCCCGTAGAGTGTCGATCAAACAATTTCAGATTTATGCTTGTTGTCAAGGTGACATTTCACACTAAAAAACTATTTTGCTGTTTTTTTTGTTTATTCAGTTTTGAGTTACAGGGTGTTAAAAATGGAAGTCAACAAAGAGAAATTTTGGTACATTTTACAGTTTTTCTTTGATAAAGACGAAAATGCAAGCCAGGCGGCTGAAATTGTAAATGGTGTTTATGGTCCCGATACTGTAATAGCTAATTACATGCAATTTTGGTTTTGTCGATTCCGTTCAGGTATTTTTGATGTCAAAGATGCACCTCGTACAGGCAGGCCCGTCGTCACAAATAATCGAAGTTGACCGGCATGTTAGTAGTCGAAGCATCGCCCAGGAGCTAAAAATCGACCATAAACCAGTTTTAAACCATTTGCACAAAGCTGGAGTCAAAAAGAAGGTCGATGTTTGGGTGCCACACCAATTAACACCAAAAAACATGATGGATCGAATTTCTATCTGCGAAGCCTTGGCCAAATGGAATGAAATCGACCCATTTCTTAAACGGATGGTGAATGGGGATGAGAAATGGGTGATATACGACAATATCGTGCGAAAATCATTGTGGTCAAAGCGCGGTAAAGTAGCTCAAACGGTGGCGAAACCAGGACTAACGGCCAGAAAGGTTCTACTGTGCATTTGGTGGGACTGGAAAGGAATCATTTATTATGAGTTGCTTCCATATGGCCAAACACTAAATTCGGATCTGTACTGTCAATAACTGGACCGTTTGAAGCTAGCGATTGATCAGAAACGACCAGAATTGACTAATAGAAAAGGTGTTGTGTTGCACCAGGACAACGCCAGGCCACACACGTCTGTAGTGACTCGCCAGAAACTTTTATTGCATCCACCATACACTCCGTACCTGACACCAAGCGATTACCACCTTTTTCTCGCATTGCAAAACTTCCTGAGTGATAAGAAATTGGTTCCAAGAGAGGATTGTGAAAATTGATTGCTAGAGTTTTTCACCAATAAGGACCAAGACTTCTATGAGAGAGTAATAAATTATAGAACAAAACAGTGCATATTTGACCCAAATCGGACAATCCGAACATGCTGAATAAAGTCTTGAAGTTCACACAAAAATAATGGATTTCTTTTTCCCCGAATATTTATAAACCCGCAGAAAATAGTAGAAGGGATTACATCACATTACATCACTTTCAACAGAGCCAAATAACCCGCAATCATCATCGTGCGAGATGAGGTTGCAGGGCGGGTATATGTATCGATGGTATTAAAAGTTGGAATGATGTGTAAACAGCTGTCCAAACGCGAAATATATTGTGGATATAAAATTACCGGTTATGAGAAAATGACCAGTGGAGGAACTTTAATTCCACATTACCTTGGAGAAATTAATTTGCTCTAACCATTTCCTGCACTGGAAATCGACAGAGCGTATGCAAGGAATAAATAAACATAACTGTAAATTATTGTATTTGTTTTACATTTGATAAACTTTACATGCTGATATTTAATAATAATGATTGAGGGTAATGACAGGAATATATAGAATCTATTATTGAAAAGGACGATTACGTTTGTACATGCTTATTTAAAGCGGATGGGAGAAATCATAATTCTTCTAAAAGCTCATTATTGTAGAGGCAAAATAGCAATTAGAAGATTAATTGGTTGGCTGTCTATCATTGATATTAAGCTGTTTTTTTTTTAGTTATAGACACATTTGGGAAGGGGTATATGTGAATACATCTTTTTCGTTTTCCGTTGTTATTTGTTATGAAAATCTTGGTTGTAATTATAGCTTAGGTGTACTAGATGTCAAATTTTTGCTTTATTATTTGTAAGAAGTAAGGCTGTAATTAAAGCACTATCAACCTTCAACTGTAGTAAGAATTATTAAATCGTCTCTCGAAGCGCTCATCTTTCAGGCAGGCACTATTTAAGACTATTTAAACTGGGTTGACGATCAAATGCTTTTTATTAGACAGAAAGTTTAAACACTTTATATAGGTGTAACAGTATTTAGTGAAAGTATTACAGTTTGTATACACCTAAAAAGATTTGCATTTGCTTTTATCGAACCCACCCTTCACCACTTATAACTGGATGGTTCATTATTTACTGTTACGTCTTTTTTGTAGAGTAAAATTAATTCAGATAAACAACGTTTATTTAGCACGTAACACCTTTGAATCTCAATTTTCCATTTGCCTGTGTCAGTAACGGATACTCAACTAGAGCACGTTCACACGTAAACATCCACTCATAGGTAAACGTTTTTAATTAGCATTGGATATGCAGGTATTATAAGCTGATATTTTTAAATTATAACAGGATTGAGTAAAAAATTGGTACATGACTGGGATACATAAAAAAAGATATTATTTTAATATGTGGAACATGAAATTTTAAGCAAACATATTATGAACGATGCAGTCTACCTTTAGGAAGTCAATCGCAGATGCGGTAGCCAAAGTTACGAAAATATGGTTGTTAACAGTAGAATGGAAAGGGTCGAAAATATCGGTAACATGTACTTCACCTTAATATTAAACAAATTACCAAATCAAAAACGAGAAATGGCAGAAGAAAGTTTACGAAAAACATTTATGAAAACAACTCTTGAACCTGTGGTAGTAAAACCATCAAAAAATTTCATCGTGTCATTTATTTGTTGTTTGCAGACTAGGTGGTGAGATGAGTCAAGTAAAATATGACTTATCGGATTTGTCTCATTTGAAAAAAGAAATACAGAATAGTGAATTATTGCAATCTCATTTAAATTCTAGTTTGAGTAGGTTTGAACCTATTTTAAAACGCTATTTCCATTCCGAATGAGACACTTCTAAAACATGCATTTTGAACGCAATAACCGCTTTTTCGAGTGAAAACAACGATGCCCTTAATTTATTTGCTATATGTAGGAATAAATATAAATCTTTGGGTGTCAATTCAGAACTGCATGGCCGGTGACCCATCCAATCGACATTTTGGTAGTTCAAAAAGTCACTTATTTGAGCTGATTTGTGAGAACTCTCATCACTGTGGTAGAGAATCACTCATGTAAAGAGGTTAATTTTCCTTGTTTCTTCAAAGCCTACTGGTAAATAAATGATTGTGCACGATTCAAAATTGACTTTTCTACGTCTCTCTAAAGATATTATTGTCCAGTTTTTTTAAAGAAAAAACAAGCGATCATTTGCCTCAAAGTGTTATATTAGAACACAAACTACAGTGGTGTATAACGTGCTTGTCTAGATGGCGCAATAGGTTTTACAGAAATGACGTACGTTAATTCATTTTACAACATGAAAAATAAAAATGATTCTGCTTATCTTTTGACTATCTAACTGTTTAAGTTCTAACGAAAAGCCAGTTAACCAATCTTTTGGATAACTGTCTATTGGCAAAACGCAGGTTTTCAATCCTATTCTATGCCAGATTTTTGTAACAAAGTTCACTAGTGTTTTCTTCAACATAAAGGAACAAAAAGGTACGAACACGGAAAAGAAATGGATTAACAAGTAACTTTCACTACATTACTTTATAAAGCACTTAGAGTTCTTCAAAATATTTTAATCACGTGACAAATTATGTTTGACCGTCTTTTCCTACGAAGTACATAGTAATAAAAAATATTTCCGTTGAGTACGATCGCGAAACACAGAATCGCATTATTATGCGTAAGCATTTTGACTTAATTATAGAAAAAGTTCTCTACGATTAATTATTAACTAGATTCTTTGGAAAGCCATTTAAATCATAACAATAGCGACAAAGGTTAAAAAACAAAAAAATAACTTACTTTGTACAGAAATTCATATACGCAGAGAACTCGTATTCTGATATTGTCTATACTATAGGCTCACTTTAAACCGCAAAAATCTTTGAGATACCAGGAAACGGAGATAAGTAGCCACACGATCATCAGGAGACATCACCTGAGCACGCAAAGGTCTCACCGACCACGCAAAATTAGTCGAAGGTTATGAGATTTGAATTCTTAAAACTAACGCTTAATTTCAGAGTAAAAGCTAAATGCAAGAATTTATTTTCTTCAATGCAGATTAATGCACACAAAATTTTCAAATATCTTAAAGATATTCTTTTAACTCGGAACAAATTAATACATTGACTTACTACCAAAGGTAAAACAAAATATGTTGCAGGGATAAAAATCCTACCTTAACAAATTAGCCAGTAATTCTACATTAATGGTGAATGAAATTTGTTAATCCTACCCTCTTAAAGTACAAAGCTAAAAAGTAGGTTAGACGTTTTTCATTTACACAATAGATTTTACTTTTGATCATATATGCCTACGGCTCAGATAGATAAGATAAATTCTCAAAGATATTTTCAAGGAGAAAGATAACTACAGAACCATTTAGGATTCAAAGTAGTAATTAGTTATGGTAACATTTCAAGGATAATTTCAGAGAGAAAAATAATAAATAGCCATTTATGGTATAGAATATTATTAAGATAAAAATAAAATCTCTAAGATATTTTCAAAGAGATAGATGAATCACTAACCATTTACTGTTCTAAATATTAATTGGATAAGATAAAATCTCAAAGAAGGTTCCATAACAAAAGGTAGCAGATTACAGTTTATATGGTTCGAAGGCCCTACATTTAGCAAGAACCACCCTTCCTACAATGTATGTAAATAACGTAATGGATTCCCAAAGAAGTAGGGTTATCTCTTCAGATCCTAAAAAGTATTTTTCTCATGCTATCTAGGAGTTGCTCCGTGAAGCAGTATCCGTTCATGAGAACAGCGTGAGGGACTTGGTAGAAATGTAGGCGCAGACCCTGCATCCCTGCGTTGATTAAGAGAAGATAAATTCACAAGGCAAATCGATAACGAATTGCACTGTTGAAGGCTTTTGCGTAAATTTAGCGGAAGAGAGTGGCGATACAAAGTCAGACGGGAGGCACCGACAATCACGGCCCAATGTCATGAGGTAACAACTTTCTAAACTTTGCAACGATTTAAAAAATAAAGCAAAAAATTGGAAAAAAGTAGAAAATATACAAGGGGAGACTGGATGATTTGAGATTCAAAGCAACCCAGTAGAAGAGTGAATGAGAAGAGGAAAGGCTTGCATTGAGCAAAAGCGATAGAAAAAAGGTGGAAGTAGTGCTCAACCAGTCAAAATGTCGTCAGCAGCCGGGAGTGGTGGAAAACCACTTTTATGCGATGGACGATTGTCTCAAAATTAAGATAGATTTAATGGAGGAAAAAAATATAGTTTAAACGGAGATGGAGAGAACGAATATGTAGAGCATCCTATAGAAAGGGTAAGTAACCACCTGCAACGTTGACAGCAAAGTAAACTCTACCAAAACGCCAATCATTAAAAATAACTGTCTGGATGGTTCACTAATTAATGTTTTTCTCGGTTATATAGTTACACTGGAAGTAGTTTTCAGTACCTATGGAACTGAGTTGTTTTCGCCTGTAGAGATCTTTCGACCGTGGAGCTCTTTCGTTCGGGAAGCTCTTTCGTAAGAGAAACTTTTTCTCCCGAAGAGCTCTTTCGTCCGGAGAGCTTTATCGCCCATAGAGCTCTTTCGCATTCTCGCGCTTAAAACAACAATCTTTAAATATTGGTCAAATGCTTCCTGCTCGAAGCAGCCTTCTATAAGCATTGGTGCGCCCACGCGTTTTCGTGCTTCGGGTTTGGAGCAACTTTCTTTAAGTATGGAATCAACCACGACTTCTCACTCTTCATCATGACGGATTCTTTAAATGCAAAAATAAAATGAAAATTAAGTCAAAACACTGATATAAGCGCGAAGCGTTCTAAATTGTACGTTTACTAAAAATAGCGCATAATAAACTGCGAAACCAAACGTAATTCGACGCTTTCGCGATTTCCGTATACAAAGCTTTAGAGAACTCGAAAACGACTACATCTGTAAGATTGATCGCGCCAGTTGCCCTTTGAAAAGTAAAAAAAGAAGATCGACCCTGCCATCGAACCAGGGACCTCGTGCATGCTGTCCGACATCTTTAGCACTAATCTGTTGTGCTTGACAATTATAGAAATGTCGTTCGTTTTATTCACGTGTTTTCAAACGCCTTTTTAAAAAACTTCAATGTTCAGAAAATAGATGGCGGCCTTGAAAAGTGTGAAAGAAGATCGACCAGGGCATTGTAGCAGAATGCAAAACCTGTAGAGCTGAGCTATCGCGCTTAACAATTACAGAAATCTCGTTTGTTCTACTCGCGTATTTTTGAACGATGCTGGAAATTTCGGAAAAATTCACAGCTTATTTTAATTATTCGGTCGCGTCCGTTCGTTTCCGTCGAATAAATTTAATAATTTATTTTAAAAAATGGACTTTCTCTATTAGAAAGCAACAGCTTTACATTTCTACTCGATTTTTGGGATTAAAGATATACTAGGTATTTTGTAGCGTTTTATTGTTCGATTCCGAAATTAATTCTGTCATCCAAAATTTTGATGGTAATTTCTTCGACCGTCTCTGGCATTGTTCGTAACCTAAATTTGACAGAATTTTAATAAATTCTAGGAACATTACAGTCGAATTACAAGTAAAGTAGACTTTGTACGATGAAATGATGCCGAATTAAGGTTCTAAGTAGATTATCGAGCGTTCCCAGCATATGAGATACTTTACAAAGACCCCTGGTGAATTATGAAACCCATCTAATCTTCTTTCTATGTCTTGCTCGTCCGCTTCAGGACCTCGCCAACTCTCTTGAATGGTGTGTTCGGTTCCTGTATTCGGGAAAACTGTAGTTTCCTTACACATAATCCAGATGTGACTGTAAAAGTGAAAATTCCCGAAAAACGGATTTTTTTAAAAAATATTCTGGTTCTTGCCACAAAATCTAGCCTACCGAAAGTAGAACTTCTTCCCCGGCGAATTTTGCATCTCCTCATCCCCCACCACCGCCACCCTCGGGTGATAGGCGTTGAGTCTCTTCTCTGATATTTCAAACGTAGGAGCGAAAGCCAGCTATCACAATTTTTAACCGTTTCATCACACACTGAAAGGTTTAGACAATTATAATGCAACTTTATAAATTATAGAGTTTTATTCACTCCTCGTTCCACAAACCAATACTGACTCTGCAGAGGTTGGTATATAAATGATCTAATTTACGGAAAGTGAAACCAAGGTATTTACAAATATTTATCAGAGTACTGATTAATGACATTGTAACAGCTTACTAACACAAATGCAGGATGCTCACATGTAAAAATTCTTATAGCTAGTATGTAATTAGGTTATGTACGTACTGATAGTAATTATAATATCTAGTAAATCTTCAAATACATATATCTCAACAGCAACACGTGATAAAGAAATCTGATGTTATTTTGAATTCAAAAGGAATATTTCACACAGGTTAGTTATTGTTAGAGAACCAAAAACTCTGCTGATCGATGTGTTACCCGTAAGACGAGCGGGCCAGTGAGAAAACAACAAAATCACTATCTGAATGCCGAATTACGTTTGACAAAGCAAGGAATAGAAGGACAAAGAATACGAATGCTGCGCTAAACCCAGTCGGAGATTGGAGCTGGGCTCTAAAGAACTAAATAACGGGAGACACGACCCAATTTGCCTCTTGTAGAACATCTGTACCTGAAAGGATAACTAAAGAAAAGAAGACATGTGAAAACTCTAGTAAGTATGTGACGTTATTATCGGGGCAGCCACGTTGGTTCGTCAAATTTATGCTACGTTGGCTCGTGGCCGTACGTAACACAAAGAAAAACAAAGAAAGGACCGGGCTCAATCGGAGAGTAGGGGGGGTTGTAGAAAGCAGACCAACATATAAGGTACGCGGCTGTAAGGAATTAGTAACAGTACCTGCAATAGAAAAATTAGAATAGTAAACCTGGAAAAAAAACAAATTAGTCCTGCAAACCTGAAACAAAGAAAAAGCATAGCATACGGATCAAGTATAAATTGTTCAGTACTTTGTAGAATAAAAAATAACTGTTGGGATAATCTATATAATATAACAACGTTAAAAGCAATATAACAAATCTTTAGTACAAAGTGAGGTAATATTGGGGAGTAGCAGAAACGTTTCCTCACACACCAATTAGACATAAAGCAGACAAAATTTTAACAAAGTATAAATAGGTAAACACAATTAATATGAGTAGTCCAGTAGTATTGATTTTCTTTTTTTTCTTTTATTTAAAATAGCATGCAAGTCTATGGTAAAGGTATCAGAACGCCAAAGGTATGGCAAAGCAACGGACAGGTATTTAAAGTAAAACAAGTAGGAAATAGTTCAACTTACAAACAGTCCTTCAGCAACGCTTCCTCGCAATTGAATGTGGGATTCCCGATGTCCTGCACTAACGAAGCACTGCACCCTTGACTGTGAGGGTGTGGATGGAATTTCTCACACTTTACACTAATCACGCCTACGTATTTCATTGGTGTTAGCAGCAGACATTATCATGCTGGTGGAACTACGTAACATCGATAAATCTCTTGTTAATTCTATTTCCTGAGACAATAATTTTGAAAGATTTTGTAACACAAATTGTAAAGAAAAATAGTAATAAAAATTTAGAGTCACGGGCTTTCAAGGCACGACGTAATGTATGAAACTAACAGTAACGTGAAGCGTTTTATTTGCTACCTATGGTAACAAAGGAAAAGCTAATGCTTTTGCATAACCAAATTCGCGCAAACAAAAATCTATTTTAAATTCGTTAGGGTTAGAAAATTCAGGAACTACAGTATCAACTGTCTTTACAAGTGAATGAGATACCTGTTCATAAGAAGCAACCTCTTTTTTTTTCTACTAAACCTGCTACAACTGTATCACCATTTTGAGAAACACTCAAGTTTTAAAATTGTGTTTGAATAAACCAAAGTATGCACTACTCTGATAAGAAAAGGAGGCCACGAAAACTAGATCGCACACAGTTCAAATATAGCAAGACAAATCC
The DNA here is from genome assembly GCA_036346225.1 of Platerodrilus igneus. Classification (NCBI taxonomy): domain Eukaryota; kingdom Metazoa; phylum Arthropoda; class Insecta; order Coleoptera; family Lycidae; genus Platerodrilus; species Platerodrilus igneus. The sequence goes on along the minus strand of JARFIW010000333.1, from coordinate 185,211 downwards.
ACAAAAAACACAATTAGTAAAGCGACGGTATCACTAAGTCAATCTTTCGTAAAAACAACTACGTGCGGTCGGGTTTTCCAAGTTCTACGACTTTTATTTCTAATAGAAAAGCAACAAAAACAATTTGTAGTGCAACGCATAATCACTAAGTCAATGTTCCGTAAACCTTTTATTTTACAAGAAAAACAACTAAAGACACAATCAGCAAAGTAACGCGTATCACTCAAAGTACTTAATATACCGGAACCAAGAACAAAAACCGACTACGCATCTGTTCATAACAACTCATTGTTATTACAACCGCACTTCAAAGGTAATCAGAACTACACTTCTTATCTGTTTATATTTAGACTCGTATATCCACATAAGGAACAACATTTATACGAATAGCAATTTATCATTAATTCCAAGCGGTTTGTAATTTTCACTAAGTTGGAAAACAATCTACGAATAATTCTATTTAAAATTCATTCATTGCAATGTATTTATTAATGAAAACCAATCTTCAATTAAACCATCTTTTAAAAGTAATACCCGCGAGTTAAATTGCATACAATATAGAACTAGTAGTTGCAGAAATGTAGTTACGAATTGGGAAAAAGGCGTAAAAAGGTTAAGCTGTAAAAATGCCCGTTACAAGTAACTTCTATGAATCTAGGTATTAAACAATATTAAATTACTGGTTTAAAGACGAACATCTAAATTCTTCACTACACTATAATATGGCAAATTCAGATTGCGTCTATTGAACTTGCTGATACATGGAAAATAGAACGACAGGCGTAAAATAATTTTAAGTTCTAAATACAACGTTCTAAAAACGATAGAAATAGATCTTACCTAATTACTTGCTAGATGTACGCTGATGATAATGATGGCGAGCGCGCATCACTAGCAGCTATTAAACCTAGTGCACAAAATAAATATTTACAATATCGCCCATAAGCGCAATCAACCAAACAACAAGAATTAGTTACTAAAACAACTGATAGACAATAGTCGTCTTTCTGCAATTGCGAAACTAATTAACACAGTTATCCATAATATAAAAATATTATCATACCAAACTACACTAAACCTTTATTCTAATAATGACTTCATTATGTAAACATTGCATTTACATCTCCAATGCTCCACTCGAAGGTACTACATTTGCCAGGAGGCGAGTTTTTTGTTGCCTGGAAATTTAGAATTTTGCCGAACCCTTGCCGTTCCAGGCAAGGTAGGGATCTTTAACGTGCGTGACAACAGTCACACACGGGACCTCCATTCAACCTCTCATCCGAACGAGGGCGTATTTTTTGTGAAAAATGCTCACCTGCCATTTTTCAAGCAGTCGGCCGTGCCGGGATTCGAACCCAGGACTTTGGGATCCGTAGTCTTACGCTTACTACATTGATCCACGGCGTCTCCTCATTATGTAAACAACAGAGTGTTGCTCATTATCTTTAAATATTTACTTATTACCAACAGATTTACGAATCGTAAATAAATGAAGCAATTGTACCTGTTGGCATTTAATAATGTTTGTTCTCGTAGGCTTTTAAGGGTCTTAGGCAACTACAAAATTCTCATCTCATCACAACTTCATTTGCATAGAACGGCAGTCAAACAAAATGTGTGATAACGACAATGCGAAATTTTTGTGGTACGACCAAGTAAGCAATAGTTCAAGAAACCTAAGAAATGCAGCCTAAAATTCAGGGAATATTGGCTACAAATAGTGCTGAAGATATTAACATTTCTATTAAAGTAATATCACCCTTCAATTATCTACTAGTCATGTAAAAAGAGAAAGCAAGTTTTTCGTTATGAGGATTTTGTAACTTCCTTATTGGGCTTACGTTATGTGCCATAGAAGAAACAACGCGAACTAATATTGGAAATATAGTGAACTCATTCAACCAATTGTTTTCTGAAGAATACTCATAAAAATTCCATATAGAATAGAAATATGTTTGAGCACCTAAAATAAACGCCGTATAAAACAAAAAGGAATAATAATCTTTTTCAATCAAAGCGGCAATTCAAAAGGTTGGGTTTAGTTTTAGGTCAACAACTAGTTGAACGGGTTTCCAAAACCATCTTGAATAAGGACAGACTTATATTAGCCACTAAAGATTTAAGTGATGCATATAATAAATGAATTTTTACAATATTGTAATTTTAATTATGTCTGGTATTTGTGATCCATCCTATTTTATTTTGCATTTTAACATTTGGAGCATGTTGTAAAATTTTTTTGAGACGAACTTTAGAAGGGAATGCTTTTATACAAAAATGCGTCATATTTATTGATTAAAGTAGGAGCTGTTATTAAAAATCAATCAAATGGCACTTTTGGCAAAGTTGTTATACCTCCGAATCAATAAATAAACCATTTTATAAATATTTTTGACACCTAACAGATGTCTGTAGTTCAAGATCACCCGCAATAGAAGCTATTTTTGAAAATCTGTATAAATTCTCTAAAAAAAGTCTTCGGTTTGAAATAGATCCAACTTGTATTTTAAAAAATCTGTTTTTGATAGACTCTCTAAAAGCTTTTAGAAATTTTGTTGTCTGTTTGGAGTTATACAGTTTTAATCCTTTAAATAGTACACTAAACCTTCTATTATTGAACAGCAAAATAAAGTTACGACTTTCTGAAACTGCGCATTTGCAAGGTTTGTAAATGTTCACTCATAACAAGCAATTTCATTAGTAACAGAAAATTAATTCGGCTTTTAAACGCAACTAACTAGAATTTAGATTTCCATATCCCAGTTATTTATGTTTCTGAATTTCATTAGTTACTCTGTAATTAATTATTATTTGTTCACATACATAAAGGTAATCTAAATAGGTCTCCCTATGAGTTGAATTAGTTGTAGCAATTAATGTAGAAATCACGTTAACCTATATACCATTTATGTAAATGATTGACATAATTAGATCGGTTTTGTGCTACTCTAAACCCCTTTTTCTGGCTACAAACAGAAAGCAAATTATCCTATTTAATTAGCATTACTATTGTAAGACTGTATCGGAAACTTGAACGTAACTCATTCGTGTTTCAGGTGTCAATTGTTTACTGTTTAATTGGTAGAGATTAAAAGTTAGATGCCAATCACAAAGTTCCTAGTCAAGTTACATTCGACATTGAAAGTATACCAAATACTTCGGTATGACGCATATAAATGGCTTTACTAAAAGCATGTCTGATTTACCCAATTTTCAACAAGTGCACTGAATGTACTATTGCTTCATTATGTTACATTCCATTTTGTATTTGCAAATTCACTGCCTCCTTACTCTAAAAACCATTTCATTTTCTACTCATTTGAATTTGCGGGTTACTACACTTCTATGATTTCAAGTCTGATTAGTTAGTCAGCCAATTGCACTCGTCCGTTATTAAGTTTACAAATTCGCTTGTCTGTATTCTTTTCGGCCGCTCATGTAGACATATAATCATTAGTAAGAAATTTCCTGTATGTTGCTAATTTAATGGTAATTAGGTAAAGCAGTCGTCTTATCTTGGCAAGATAAATACCTGTTCAATTATATTTGTATTATATATGGGATTTCCGTGATTACTTCTTTGGAAAACGATTTTACAGCTACATTGGTTCTATGAGTTTACTAGATATTTAGCACTTGATCGTGTTGCTTCTTCTCTGACACCTCCGGCAACTACAAATTCTTATAATGAAAAACGTGACTGGTAGATAGTTGAAGTATCAGATTTCTTTAATGGGACTGTTAATATTTTTAGCCTGGATTTGTACTTAATATTTTTCAACCCTTAAAACTAAGGTGTGCTTCGTTGTACAATAGAAACTTACGTTATCGTTACAGCATATTGTTTTGCTACCGTACCATATGTAGGATCAAGTTAAGATGAAATGGGTAACAACTATAGCTACTCAAACGCTTTATAAATTTCTGGAAGTAATGCTATATGGTGATTACCGACAAGTGTTTGCTTTACTCTTGAATAGAATGTACTTTCCCTATACCCTAGCAATGTTAAGAGCAACACTTTAAACTAAGATTTATCTAATAATTTAGGGTTGTATCTTTATATGTACTATTCTATGTGCGGATTTTTTGTACTTATATGTTTCAGTAGCCTCACTTTTTACAAATTTGAATTTTTAGCTGTCAAACATAACGTAACATAGCGTAACTGAACTAGTACAAGCAACATTTGTTGGTAACACTTATACTATTTTATACGGTACAAACTTCTCGTAACAATAATAAAAACACCTCTTGTAAAAACTCTCTATTGGTTTGTTAGTTTCTCGAGTGTTTGCTTTTAGTCTTAGTGTGTGATAAACTTCTTGTTAAATCAGCGATAGTGAAAGAAACAAAGTATGTAGTAAGTATTTTCATTTTGTTAGTGTATCTTATTTTGGTCCAATTTTTGGTGTTGCGCATTTGCAACACTGGAACAATACACTCAAGTTAACAAAGTGCGTAATTGAGATTTGGATGTACCTATTATGTTTTCAGTGCTACTTTCCTTACTTTGTCTTACAAAAATATGCAGTTGTACAAACATTCTTACCTTCCCGTACACACACGCGCGCGCACACACACCACCCTAACACACACACACACACACACATACACACACGTATTGTGATTGTAATTTTTATGCAACGTTTCGGCATTGATTTTATGCTTTCTTCATAGACTGAGCAATTTTATGAAAATGAGTACAATTCCATCCAAAACAGAATAATTTTCTAGTTACATAAATTACTCTGACTTATACTTGATTTAAACTTTAAAAATAACACTTATTCATGATATACAACTTTAATTAATTTTTGAAAAATGGTTCCGGCAAACACAATTAAAAAGTAACACAGTCAATTAGATAAAATAAATAAATTAACAATTAACAGCATATGTCTTCAAACCTAGTTATAAGCCGCAACAACCATAACTTAGCTAATCCTTTATAATAAATAATAATTGATTTCAATAGGCCATCTTTCTTCGAAGTTCCATTATATTCTCGAAGCATTGGTCACTGTATGAAGTAATAATCCACGGCGATTTCGTGCTTTGTTATATCTAAAAAGCTGATCGAAAAAGTCTTCCATCAATTACTAGTAAATTAAATCAACCTCTGATATCTCTTTCCTACGACTTCTGTAATATAATTAGAGCAATTAAAACGCGTTCTCTGATCAGCCTCATAGCCCTTCCAGTAGTAGTGCGTTTTTTGAATCGATGTATATTCATTGACAGAAAATAACTAGCTCGTTGACGAAGATGATTTAAGACTTTTTTGAAGACTCTCGAAATCGTAGCATGTTTGAGCAAATAAATATAGTATTTTCGTGTTTGTTTATATAATTTATTCTAGAATTAACCCGAAACGAGTTTTTTTGAAAAAGTACTGCTCTCATAAAGATGGTATTTTAACGAGCGTGCATTAAAGCCTGCAATTGTGTAATAACGTTTTGAATAAACAATGTTTATCGACTGATTTTAATGATTTACATTTTAGTAAAGTACGAATTGAAATTTATTTAGATAGTATTTTTAAAGCGAGGAAACCATTTTACGATACAATGAAAACTTGTTATTAAAAGATAATTTTCTAGAATTATTTACACACGGATTTGAATGAACGCTTTGGCATTTTTACTAATTCTAAAATTGGGCTTTGTTCTTAAATGGTATCACAACACTATATGTACTTAAAGCGTTTTTTATTGTACATGTGAAAAAATACATTTATCCTGCTGAAGGAATACTCTTATACGTTTATACAGGGTAAAATTTTAATATTGGGAAATATTACTTTTCTCGGTTTTGGGTCGGTTTTCTCACAGAATTCGGCGAAAATAGCATGAAGACAGTAGAAATGAAAATATAGGTGTTCTATTTGGTAATTTAAGTTCTCGACAAATACAAGCTGATGGTAACACTGAAATCTGGATCAATCGTAGCTGAAGCTCTTTAAATCATAGTAACTACAGAAGGGTACATAACAGCATGCCTGTCAGATGTGTGTCAATGAATTTTATGGCGTCCTAAAAGTAACCTTATGTTGCAGGAAGATGTCGCATCAACCACACAAATAAACAATTCTTGTAGACGTTTAGAGTAAAACTGCTGAAACATCCACGGTACCTGGCCACCTGATGATTTCTTTTCTCCTTGTTCAAATTTGTATATTTCTGACTCCCGTTAGTTATTTATATTTTATACGTTCATTAAACTTGTATTTGCTAATTTAAACCGAATTTTGTCATTTACTACAGTTATACTTAAAAGATGTTTGTAATGCAAGGTTGTGGTTATTCAACTTTGATAATTGTACTGCATGGTGCTTTACGCTCATAACTTAGGAAGAGGAAGCTATATCAAACATCCCATTGTTAGGAATTACGAAAGCACTAAATTGTCTTGAATAGGAAAGTGCAACTGAATTAATGATTTTAGAGGACGGGTGTTCCTAATTGATGAAGAGTACGGTTCAAAACAAAAACACATCATTGAGATATCTGGTTGCTAATTAACACTTTGACGATTGTGTGATTTATTTATACTGTAACATGCCAATTGGCCGAGGCCAAACTAGGTTACAGCGTGCCTCGCACTTAATAAAATACTTGTGTTTACATTACTCTAAAAACACATTTTGTTACTTCTTGAAATTAAATTTGATTCCGAATATATATATATATATATATATATATATATATATATATACAGTGTGTCCAAATTTCGAGTCTCTACATTGTGATTTCAGTTATTATAAGAGATAAAAATTGGGTTAAATGGGGAAAGATTTGGAGGAATCCAGGCCAGTTTTGTATCAGTTTACAAAATTGGTGTAAGTTGTCTGGTTTTGGAGATATTCGAAGAAAACTAAAAATGGCGGATTTTGTTTTTTGATAATAAAACATGATCATAAGTCGCACCATCACAAGACTTGCACATTATTAAGACACTTTTCTAAAAGGAGTATTTTAGCATAAACAGAATCATTCGACTGTCTTTTGTTTTCGAGGAAACGCCCACAACTTTTGTTTTTATTATGGCCGCCATTTTGAATATTAAGTGAATATTATGCGCCTTAAAATTACCTTTTCAAAAATATGCCACATGTCTATAAAAAAATGCAAAACTATCCTAAATTTTAACAATAACTAAATTTGTATGTTCTATAACGTTTGGTAATCCCAACAGGGCAAAAATTTGATTTCTACTTTCCAAACAGTAGTAGTAGTAGTAGTACCACATACATTTTGTTAAGTAGAACTCGTAAAGTATTGGATATAAATCTTAAAATTAACTTAAACCTAAAACTGTAGCCTATCTTATCTAATTTAGGGAACAAAATTAAATGTGACCAAAACAGCAAACTATCATCTAAATTCCTTCCCGTAGATGCTGAAGATGCTGTCCGTTTGCATCACGGCACATTCGACAATTAATTAAAACTTTCCGTACAACTCTGCTTAACGTGCGCCTATTTATAGAGTTAAGAATGTCACGGACTCTTTCCTGCAGTTCGTTTATATTATGAGGCGGTTCAAACTCATATACCTCATTTTTAGCAAAACCCCATAAATAAAAATCAAATGGTGTAAGATCTGGTGATCTTGCCGGCCACATAATTGGTCCACTATTGCATATAATATTTTGGCCAAAATGTTCAGCTAAAGGGCGCTAACTTCTCGGGAATTGTGAGCTGGACAACCATCTTGCTGAAACCATAGTTTTCGAAAATCATCATCATTTGGTACAAGTCCTCTAATAGCCGGAATTATTTGGTCTCTTAACAATTCCGTATATCTGGCGCCATTGAGGTTATTGACAAAATAAAAGGGTCCAATCAAATTATTACCTATAAAGGTATTAATTACATTGGTTAATTTACTAAAATATTTATATCATAATTAACTACCTAAGATACCACACCAAACGTTAAATCCATATCTCGTTTGAAATTTGCGTTGCGCCGTCAGATGATGATTTTCAGTGCTCGAGTGATGCGTGTTATGTTTATTGAACACCCCGCAATTGGTAAACCGCGTTTCGTCTGTCCATATTATCAATTCTGGAAAGTGTGGTTCTTCCTCGCATTTTTGGATGTACCAATTACAAAAACGCATTCGTCTGGCGCAATCTTCTCTTTTGAAGCCTTGGACAATAGTAGGTTTATAAGGATGAAACTTTTCCTTTTTTAAAATATTATGAACAGTTGATTTTGGAATATTAAGTTCACGGCTTACAGATCTTACGGATGTGGATGGATTTTGTGTTACCGCCTCAGTAATGTTTAGAACACGTTCCCTATTGTTTAAGTCGTATTGTTCCCTAGTCTGTTCAAAAGCACCATAATTCAGTAAATTCATTACAATTTTTCTGAAGTATGTTTTATGCGGTTGTCGTCTTTCCGGATACAATTCCAAATATCTGGCGAATGCCGTATCAGCGTTCCGAAACGATTGTAAATAAGTATTTAGCATATCAAACTTTTCCTCATTCGAAAACTTGTAGACATGTGCCATTTTTTAAATTAAAAATGCAGCACCACCGGCACCAAAACTTACAACACACAAGTTTATCTAAATTTTAGAATTTGTTTGACCTATAACTGTAATTCAATTGTTTGGTTTTGTCACATACCACCGCCTACTATTATAAAACGATATCATTTTAACTCTAGTACCACCATAATTAATAATTTGTGACAAATGCTGTTTGTGTACATTATAAAATGTGTATTGTACTTTTCATAGAGTAGAAATCAAATTTTTGCCCTGTTGGGATTACCAAACGTTAAAGAACATACTATTTAGTTATTTTTAAAATTTAGGATAGTTTTGCATTTTTTTATAGACATGTGGCATATTTTTGAAAAGGTAATTTTAAGGCGCATAATATTCACTTAATATTCAAAATGGCGGCCATAAGAAAAACAAAAGTTGTGGGCGTTTCCTCGAAAACAAAAGACGGTCGAATGATTCTGTTTATGCTAAAATACTCCTTTTAGAAAAGTGTCTTAATAATGTGCAAGTCTTGTGATGGCGCGAATTATGATTCATGTTTTATTATCAAAAAACAAAATCCGCCATTTTTAGTTTTCTTCGAATATCTCCAAAACCAGACAACTTACACCAATTTTGTAAACGGATACAAAACTGGCCTGGATTCCTCCAAATCTTTCCCCATTTAACCCAATTTCTATCTCTTATAATAACTGAAATCACAATGTAGAGACTCGAAATTTGGACACACTGTATATATATATATATATATATATATATATATATATATTTACGTTTTCTCTTGTACTAGAAAATAAAGTTAGACATAAAAATTATTATATTTATTTACGATATTTTTATTTGTCTACGTTGTATAAATAAACACGTTTACTATAATTTTCTGAGTGGTGGATTCTCTTACAAATCACAACTAGTGTGGATCTGAATGTTTGTCAGAAGTGTGATTTATCTATTTCTCCTTCCTTTGTTTGGTGGTTATCAGAAAGATTCGTATAAAGTTTGTTTTTATTACCTGACTGTCTGCTAGTGCGGACGTCAACCATATTGACTTATCTATAATTTGACATGAAGTTAACTATCGCATGTATTTTCTACCTAAAAGCATAACGTTTTAATAAAAATAATTTTTTAGATGTTTTACCTGGGGTGTAAGATGAAAATTTGCCTATTTAGACCTGTCTTTTAAATTAAAGATAGTAAGATGAAAATATATTAATTTTTGATCATTTCAAATTTGTCACAATATTGATTTTTGAAGGGTCCAAAACATTTGCTCCAAAATATTAACTTATCTTCAAACTAAGAATCAAAATATATCTTCTAAATTTTTAATCCGAAGATATCTACAATTGCTTTTATACAAGTTACTGCCTGCGATCTATGTTTTGAATTTATCCTAAGCTACAGATGTAAATATCTTCATAAATTTTTTCTTAACCAAGATGTACAATAGTTTACCTCCACAACGTGAAACTGTCTGGAAGCCGGAATATTTTTTTGATAGAATCAAATAGCTATTAATTTCAAATATTTGGTGGATCAGATGTTTATCTATTTAGAAGTTAAAATGTAGGCGACTCGTATGATAGCGGGCAGATGTTTTCTGCTGAAGGACAAGTGCAACTCAAACAAAATATTAAAACAAAAGTAACTAACTGGAATGTTTGATGCCTCAGGTATGAGTTTTGCTATGATTTTTTTTAGTGTCAACGATAGTATTATTCTAATCTAACTTTTATAAATTTTTAAACTGGCTAAGTAAGTATTCACAGCTGTGATTTTATTTTTTGTTTATCTTGGATTTAGTTAAAATGTGTTTATGAATAAGTTTTACTGCTTATTACTTAACTCTGTGAATATACGACATTTTATTAAATTTTCTATGGTTAAAAGGTTTTCTAGCAAATAGCTTAAATTTAAATATAACTATCTTGTCTGTCTCTACAAAAAGCTTTGTATAAATGCTTATAAAAACATTATATTAAGACTGTGATTTCCTGATTATTGATCGCTCGCATTTTATAAAAATAATTGTTCACATGCTGATGACTGAACTGTCAATATACGAGTTTAGTACTTTTCTTACGTACATTTATGTTTAATTTCTAATTCTCTTCTTCCTCCCGCTGAAATCAGTCTTTTGCATACTCTACAGCCTTAAAGATCGATGCTAGCTCCGCCAAAGTATATTTACTTTATACTTTGTATTTTACCCACTCTTTATATCTCTCGGAAAAGGGTTTGGTGCAATACTTTTATTTGAGGCAAGACGAGTATAAAAATAAGTAAAAGAAGTACAAGGTTGCTGGAAGTTAATATTGTTATCCAAAGATCCGCTGTGAAAGATTTTCAAGACAGTTAAGGCTTAAATACAAAGTACTTGAAAATTAATAATAACCCACCTTCCCCTACGCTTGTAAATATTAAATATGCTTAAATCATATATTTCAGAATATAGAATAGAATCATTTAGCCAATTTTTCTTAATTAATTTTGGGAAGTAAACCACTCATAGTTTTTAAAATCATCTTTATTTATGTTTCGATCCATGACCTAGGGTCGTTGTCAAAATAATAAAAACTTCAAGTTTGACATTTATGACATAAATTGCAGGTGACTTTGATTTATTGATGTTCGATATATTTGGTTTGAGTACATTAGGTGAATTTTAAAGTTTAAAAGAATGATTGCCTTCAATTTAGCCAAGTTTTAGTTAGCAACACTATTAATTTTACTGCAAATATTTTGTAACGAACTTCAATTTACAATTCTTTATCGGTTCAATATGATTCAGAAATATTGAAGAAAGATCCTTAACGTACTCGGATGACGTTACAGAGTCCACTGGTGATAATGACTACAATATTTACTGCACTTGTCCTACTCCTTGTTACACCTATCTGTAAGGGAGTAAAATTATACCAATTACCTCGGGACTGCTGCACTGGCTGCAAACTCCGTCTCCCCAAGTATGGCAGAATCTAAACAAAACACTAAATTTTGCTTACTATAAACACATAGCCTAAGCTATAATAATTTAAGAGCATGAAACATCTAATAACTTCCTCAGGGGTGGGCTGACCTGTATAGCTTAACACAGTAGTGTACCATTTAATGCACTAAGTCACAACACACCAGTTCAATAAATAAAACAATTGGAAAGCAAAGTATTTCTAATGTTTCTTTTTGGTAATATATGTACAAAAAAAAAGGTATGTACCATAAAAAGCATGATTCGACTTAGTTCCTTAATAAAATTCAAGTAACAAAACTATATACAAACCGACTTAAAATTTTAATATACAATTAATCAAGAATTAAATTACGTTAAATCTTTTACAAATAAATCAAATGCGCCGATAAGTGTTTGAGCTCATAACCTTATCAGTGTTACACTGGTTTTGTTAATACACAATATGTGTACCAAGCACTTTATGCAAAGGTGCTATATTTTAGAATTGAAATTAGATTGAGGTAAAGGTCATTATAGATCAAATTTAATGTCGAGTGACGGTGGACTTCGCAGGCATCACGTACTTACTAACAATTTAAAACAAAATTAAATTTAAAACGTCCAGGAATGTTTACACATCATGAGTTAAGTTACAAATAAAAAATTATTGTAGTTTACTCTTTGTTTAACTAAATTTTGTTCCAAACCCGATCCGATAAGGATGTATAATTACCTAGTTACATAACTTGTAAGAAAACAATGTCATCTGTCTGCAACAGCGTCATCTGTCTGCAACAATGTCATCTGTCTGCAACAGCCAACCTAACCTCCAGCTGCGTCCTTGACTCGACTTGACCCTTGCGATGAACAATGGAAATGTAAGCATCAACAACCTTTGCGTTCTACCATCGCACGTGTAGTTTCGTCACTTGTTTTGAACATAAATTCGAATGTTACTTCTTCCTAGTAAATTCCATTAATCAAGTCCAAATTACTGCATTCGTCTTTAAATATATTAAATTCCGATCGTAACTAACAGCTAAAATTTTGTAATACTTCATTAGCAAAATTTTATTTAAAAGAAAGCTTACCTACCACTAGCCTGCTGTAAGTTTAATTAAATAAACATTTTCAAACGAACTCGCTTCTTCGCAAGAATTCTCATTATGAGGCCGATTCCTCGACACATCATCCTGCTTGCAAGTTCGACTCAACAAGAACCAGAAAAACCACATTGGCCTCGAGTATCGCCGTCGGACCTCGAACCCCTACTCCGTTCTAAATTGTTGTACGTGCACTAGAAATATATACTACCATAGATGTCTATGCTCCGTAATTAGGATTGCCTACCTATAAGGATATTAGCAGGATTTTACACTGCTACACACTATATGCTTTGTTAACTAAATTTCACTATATTTAGTGTTAATTTAGTTGCACACGCACTAACTGTTCTATACGAAGCGTATTTATTCCTTATCATTTGCGGATTAATACTTAAGCCGACTCTTCTGCCGGATAGTACGATTTATATATCGAGCTACAATCCTTCTATATGTTCCTGGGACCTTCTAAAATCTTCACATTATATTCGACTCGTAGCTTACAATCATTCCATTATTGGTTTCAATGGCATTGTCTCTTTTAATTACAGATTGTTCATACTCCGAACATTTGATTCCATAGGAATTAATATACCCTCAAAAATATTAATTGCACATATTTTAAACTTATAATATTCACTGGCTATGCATCAGCTTTACGCGCAAGGATTTGAAAGTTTAAGAGCCAAACATATTCGTAATTGTTCTGCTTCGCGGTTAATTTTACTCTTTAAGTCGTGCCTTATTTTGAGAGCTTATCATTTATAATTACTGCTATGGATTCAATAAAATTTAATTGAGTATTATTCCAGTATATAAATTTAGGAGTCGCTGTAGAATATTTCAAGACCTCAACAAACTAATTTCGAATTTTTAACCCTAAACAATCCACAAAGCTGAATATTAACTGGAAATATTTGCGTATACAAATTTAGCAACAGCTGGAGGTAAACCGCAACAAAATTGATACGCTTTTCCGCAACGTGACACGTAACATAATATTAACATTGTGGTACTGAATGATAAAATGAATTCTGGAATTTAGGGATTTACTTTGTCAGTTCAGCTTCTAATTGAGGTTTGGGGGTGATTACAAATATTGTTTGTTAGCCAAATATTTTTATTAGTTACATGTTTCATGTTGCTATTATAAATTAGTTCTAATATATTTACGCCAATCACAGTTTCCGTATATAGTTAATTGTTTGAATTTTCAGGTCTGTTCTGTAATTTCAGATACAGAGTGAGGCTAATGTATAGAACGTTCTAATTATTTCAAAAACGATTTATACGACATATATAAAATTTGGTTTCGGGAGCTTATGCAATATGATTGATCTTATGGCGGTATCTACCTTGTTGTCAGATCTTGCATTTTCCGAAAATGTACCAAACTTTGTTATTTCAAATAGATCGTTCTATATATTTTATCGTTTTGAAATTTCTTACGATATTTTTATGTAATACTCCTATACCTAAATGTAACACTTTTAGAAATAAATTCGTCTAAATATTAAATGTTAAAATGATCATTTTATACTAAATGGCCTCATCTAAAATAATTTGAATAACAGACATAAATCAAAAACATTTAGAGTAGATGCTCAAAATGTTGTCCATCTTTTTCCAAACAAGCTATACGATCTTTAAAACTATATAATACATTTTGCAACATGCCTGTCTGTTCTATTCTTCTTATTTCTGCAGTAATTCTATTTTTTAGTTCTTGAATATTAGCAAGTTTATTAATATAAACTGTGTTTTTTAAATGACCCCAAAGAAAATAATCTAAAGGATTCATATCGGATAATCGCGGGGTCATTTAATATAACCACGTTTTCTAATCCATTTTCTAGAAGACACATGATTTCAGTATTCTCTCACTTGAACATTATAGTTAGGTGCCGATACATCTTGTTGAAACCAAATTTGGATATTCGGTGGTATGATTAAAAAGAGTACTTGAATTTACTTCAAGTAAGAGCTTTTACTTCGTAGTATTTTCTGAAGTATAATCTTTTACATGAACTAAATACTTATGTTGGAAGTTTTAACTTAGGTTAGAAGTACAAACTAGTAGTAAATGTTTGGAGGTGTTTAACCTCAATCAGTTTGATAGTTGTATGATTTTCTCGTTATAGAAGTGCAATAACTATTAGTAATGAGTGAGAGTGATGATAGTGTAGAAGCAAGTGCTAAGGATGCTGAAAATGTGGAGGTTATAGATCTTCAAATGGCATTTGTTCTTTTGTTGAAAGATTTTAAAATACTTGTTGACAAGCGGCAAACTCCAGCAATCAAAGCAGAAAAGGATGAAACTACTAAGTTACTAGCGAAAGCCTATAGCAAGAACACTAAAGAAATAATTACTGTAAAACAGGTTATGAAAAAATTGAACAACATGAAAACTAACTTAACAGGACGGGTAACAAGAAAATTAAACTGACAGATGGGCAAAAGAAATTTTATTCTATTTGGAATAACGAGGAAGTTCAGGGAGAAAATTCGGTGTTGAATAAAGTACCAGGTAAGTTATTTTTACTTTATTCATTAATACTTTATTTAGTCACAAATGTCATAGGTGCTGTATCTTCCGGCTATGCGACTGGACTTGCTAGCACGCCAAGTGCTTCAACATTACTGCCGCCTCCTGTAGAAAAGAGAAGGTTACAATTAGCACAAACGACACAACCGGTAGAGTTTCAAGGATATTCTTTACAGCAGTTGCAAAAAATATGCTTAATTCAACAAATTGAGGTCTCTCGAGCTCAAGCAAATGCCGAAATTCAGGTAAAAGCATATTATCAATTCAAGAGTAAACAGGAGAACTCATTAATACCTTTTTCTGAACTTTTTAAGGATATTTGTGAAGAGAACTGAATTGTTTGTGATATTTGATTAATATAGTATATGTTACCTATAATAGAAATGAATATGTAAATATATAGTTAGATATATTTAGATTAAGTATCGCCTTTCGTTTGATATTATTCGATCTATTTACATATTACTAAAACCCACCTCTGTTCGGCAAGAATTTGTTGAGCAACAGCATCCCGATGTTGCTGACCCGCACGACGCACCCATGGCACGCTATCAACCTGTCGCACTGGACAAATAGGGGCTTCATCGTAATCAATAACGTCAAAATTTTCATAAGGATCGTGCAAACATTTAGCAACATTGTGAAGTATGAATGCTGCTAATATAAAGGTACACAAACGTTCAGTTTTCAGTCGTAGTGTATATTGAAACACTGGGAAACGTCTTTTAAACTGTCCAAAGCAACATTCAATTTTTACACGGTTGCTACAATGCACTTTATTATATACGCTCTGTGAGCTGCGGTCGAAGGATTTTTATAAGGCATCAATAACCATGGAGCGATACCATATCCTTCATCCCCTAGCAAGCACGCTTCGTTATTATTTCCAGGAAAAACGGTGTGAATTTCAGAATTTCTCCATACTCTGCTGTCATGTACACTTCCTGGCCACGATGCATCCATAGACGTAAAAATTTTTTTAGAATTGCATGTAGTCTGTACAATAATATTACAAAATCCTTTACGGTTAAAATGTTCTTCCCCATGAATTTTGGTTTCATTATTCTGATATGGGTACAATCGATGGCTCCGATTGCCCCAGGCATTGTCTAACCGTTTTTAGCTGATTCAATTTCGCGGACACTTTGAGGAAAGAAATCCATGCATTTTTCTTTAAGACAATTTTTTGTGAAACCTCTTTAACGATGTTGGAAACGGTTGTTTGATGTAACCCCACATCCACACCATTGTCTTGTTGAAACCCAGGATTATCTATAGTTCTTAAAAATATCTCTATTTTCGCTACATGTGATAAAGCTGCTCCTCTCGTCTCAATACAATTTGCTAAAAACTCGTTAGCTATCCATTCTACATGGTCTGCATGGAAGCTAGAAGAACTCTATCTAAAATAATTGACTTACCGAAATATTTTTCTATATAGTCACTCCCCATATGTTCTACGTTTACATATTTCCCTCTTTTTTTATAGAAACCGTCCTATTGAATATTTATCAATTGAAGTAAAAGATGTGAAGTTGCTCTCTGAATAGCTTCTTAAAAATTACACCAAATACTCTCAGGTGGAGCAAATACTATACAGCGTTAGTAATTACTTTAGTATTGACTCCTATATACCGAAGTAAATAAAGCAAAGCATGAAGTACTTGCTCCTAGTATTTACCTTAAAATTAATGTGGAGTAAATGCTATAATTTTTAGTATACATTATAAGAAAAGCTACAACATGGAGCATTTACTTGAAGTAAAAGCAAATACTCTTTTTAATCATACCACCTATTGTTATTGTTTAAAAGTTACAAAGAATAAAATTTTTAAATTAGAAGGTAGAAAAACACCCACCTACCTACCGAGCCAACTCAAGATTAATACTGTTTTTGTAACAAATCCAAAAAAACAGACCACATAAATCCGCTTCGATGAAAAAGGGTCCAATTATTTTATTACCCATTATACCAACCCAAAGATTAAGCTATTTCGGGTATTGAGTGTGGGATTCGCGCATTATGAAGTGACCAATATCTACAATTATGCCTACGTACGCTTCCCTAAATGCAAAAAGTTGCGTCGTCGGAAAACATAACACCATTTAAAAAAATTGTAATTGTTTCTATCGTAATATTTTTCCAAAATTGTGGCAGCAAACTCTACAGGTCTATCAAAATCATCATCTGACAACTCTTGGACTAATCTGACTTTGTATGGATGAAATTTATTATGTAAAATTCTTTGAACAGATCGTTATGAACTATCAAGTTCCCTACCTATTTGTCTCTAGTGCTCAAGTGTGGATCTTTTTTTATCATGACGCAAACATCTAACGATACGTAATCCGTTGCTACATTTTTTGTGCGCCCTGGTTTGGGCAAATCTTTTACTGCACCAGTTACATTAAACTTTCTTACCAATTTACTCACAGTAAACCTTGTTAGGAGATTTCTGTTAGGATGTAAATTATTAAAGATATTACGAGTTGTTGAATTATTCGCCTAACGCCGTATCCTAAGATCATTCATACTTCAATTCATTCTTTTTCAGATAAAAAATTCATTTACACTTTTACTAAACACCAAAAATACAATAAAACGTGAAACGTCTAAGTTGACGCAGATAAATAATCAAAGTCATCCTGATTTATTATTTCAGGATTGGTAGATATAACATAAATTTTACTATGAGTCGGAAATTATTACATTCAGGTATATGGATTATTATATAAAATTATTTAGAATATCGTAAGCAATTTAAAAACGATAAAATATACGGGTAATGCATTTGAAACAACAAACTTTGCTACATTTTTGGAGAAATAAACGATCTGACAACAACTTTAAATATCACCGTAAGATCGGCTACCACAAACCAAATTTCATATTTATTCCACAAGTCGTTTCTGAAATAATTAGAGCGTTCCATACATTAGCCTCACCCTGTATTATTAAGTATCATTTCGATGCCTGTCGAATTTCTTTACGTTTAACTTTTGTATGAATATTCATTATTATTTTAAGTTTAAATTATGAGCCTTTTATGAACATTTGCTTTACTTCCTATTGCAAATTGTGCGGTTGGTTATTAAGGGTCGCCTTTTGGAGTAGTGGGAGTTGAAGATCGTCCGCTGGAAATTTCAGACGGCGAAGTAGACACTTTTCACTGGTACTTCGTAGTGTATATGCGTAAAGTGCAGAAACAACACGATCTTTTCTGCCTATTTTGTTGTCCAACTATCATTTAGTAGAGACTTTTCTGCGGGCGAAAATTTGCCGGTTACCACGATCACCCTACCCTAAGGTGCTGTGAAGTCGTTATAAATTTACATAAACTCTTTTTCTTTGTCGTTGAATATATTACAATTTATATTATTTAAAATAAACAAAATTTGTAACAATTGGGCACCGAATGAAAAAGCAGTTTCAAATGAAGCAGTTGCATATATTTTATGATATGCGAGGGTAGGCTGAAGAGTGTTGCACACATGCTTGTAGTTCAATGGCATTGTCTCTTTTAATTACAGATTGTTCATACTCCGAACATTTGATTCCATAGGAATTAATATACCCTCAAAATATTAATTGCACATATTTTAAACTTATAATATTCACTGGCTATGCATCAGCTTTACGCGCAAGGATTTGAAAGTTTAAGAGCCAAACATATTCGTAATTGTTCTGCTTCGCGGTTAATTTTACTCTTTAAGTCGTGCCTTATTTTGAGAGCTTATCATTTATAATTACTGCTATGGATTCAATAAAATTTAATTGAGTATTATTCCAGTATATAAATTTAGGAGTCGCTGTAGAATATTTCAAGACCTCAACAAACTAATTTCGAATTTTTAACCCTAAACAATCCACAAAGCTGAATATTAACTGGAAATATTTGCGTATACAAATTTAGCAACAGCTGGAGGTAAACCGCAACAAAATTGATACGCTTTTCCGCAACGTGACACGTAACATAATATTAACATTGTGGTACTGAATGATAAAATGAATTCTGGAATTTAGGGATTTACTTTGTCAGTTCAGCTTCTAATTGAGGTTTGGGGGTGATTACAAATATTGTTTGTTAGCCAAATATTTTTATTAGTTACATGTTTCATGTTGCTATTATAAATTAGTTCTAATATATTTACGCCAATCACAGTTTCCGTATATAGTTAATTGTTTGAATTTTCAGGTCTGTTCTGTAATTTCAGATACAGAGTGAGGCTAATGTATAGAACGTTCTAATTATTTCAAAAACGATTTATACGACATATATAAAATTTGGTTTCGGGAGCTTATGCAATATGATTGATCTTATGGCGGTATCTACCTTGTTGTCAGATCTTGCATTTTTCCGAAAATGTACCAAACTTTGTTATTTCAAATAGATCGTTCTATATATTTTATCGTTTTGAAATTTCTTACGATATTTTTATGTAATACTCCCTATACCTAAATGTAACACTTTTAGAAATAAATTCGTCTAAATATTAAATGTTAAAATGATCATTTTATACTAAATGGCCTCATCTAAAATAATTTGAATAACAGACATAAATCAAAAACATTTAGAGTAGATGCTCAAAATGTTGTCCATCTTTTTCCAAACAAGCTATACGATCTTTAAAACTATATAATACATTTTGCAACATGCCTGTCTGTTCTATTCTTCTTATTTCTGCAGTAATTCTATTTTTTAGTTCTTGAATATTAGCAAGTTTATTAATATAAACTGTGTTTTTTAAATGACCCCAAAGAAAATAATCTAAAGGATTCATATCGGATAATCGCGGGGGTCATTTAATATAACCACGTTTTCTAATCCATTTTCTAGAAGACACATGATTTCAGTATTCTCTCACTTGAACATTATAGTTAGGTGCCGATACATCTTGTTGAAACCAAATTTGGATATTCGGTGGTATGATTAAAAAGAGTACTTGAATTTACTTCAAGTAAGAGCTTTTACTTCGTAGTATTTTCTGAAGTATAATCTTTTACATGAACTAAATACTTATGTTGGAAGTTTTAACTTAGGTTAGAAGTACAAACTAGTAGTAAATGTTTGGAGGTGTTTAACCTCAATCAGTTTGATAGTTGTATGATTTTCTCGTTATAGAAGCGCAACAACTATTAGTAATGAGTGAGAGTGATAATAGTGTAGAAGCAAGTGCTAAGGATGCTCAAAATGTGGAGATTATGCACCTTCAAATGGCATTGTTCTTTTGTTGGAAGATTTTAAAATACTTTTTGACAAGCGGCAAACTCCAGCAATCAAAGCAGAAAAGGATGAAGCTGCTAAGTTACTAGCGAAAGCCTGTGGCAAGAACACTAAAGAAATTATTACTGTAAAACATGTTATGAAAAAATTGAACAACATGAAAACTAACTTAACAGGACGGGTAACAAGAAAATTAAACTGACAGATGGGCAAAAGAAATTTTATTCTATTTGGAATAACGAGGAAGTTCGGGAGAAAATTCGGCGTTGAATAAAGTACCAGGTAAGTTATTTTTACTTTATTCATTAATACTTTATTTAGTCACAAATGTCATAGGTGCTGTATCTTCCGGCTATGCGACTGGACTTGCTAGCACGCCAAGTGCTTCAACATTACTGCCGCCTCCTGTAGAAAAGAGAAGGTTACAATTAGCACAAACGACACAACCGGTAGAGTTTCAAGGATATTCTTTACAGCAGTTGCAAAAAAATATGCTTAATTCAACAAATTGAGGTCTCTCGAGCTCAAGCAAATGCCGAAATTCAGGTAAAAGCATATTATCAATTCAAGAGTAAACAGGAGAACTCATTAATACCTTTTTCTGAACTTTTTAAGGATATTTGTGAAGAGAACTGAATTGTTTGTGATATTTGATTAATATAGTATATGTTACCTATAATAGAAATGAATATGTAAATATATAGTTAGATATATTTAGATTAAGTATCGCCTTTCGTTTGATATTATTCGATCTATTTACATATTACTAAAACCCACCTCTGTTCGGCAAGAATTTGTTGAGCAACAGCATCCCGATGTTGCTGACCCGCACGACGCACCCATGGCACGCTATCAACCTGTCGCACTGGACAAATAGGGGCTTCATCGTAATCAATAACGTCAAAATTTTCATAAGGATCGTGCAAACATTTAGCAACATTGTGAAGTATGAATGCTGCTAATATAAAGGTACACAAACGTTCAGTTTTCAGTCGTAGTGTATATTGAAACACTGGGAAACGTCTTTTAAACTGTCCAAAGCAACATTCAATTTTTACACGGTTGCTACAATGCACTTTATTATATACGCTCTGTGAGCTGCGGTCGAAGGATTTTTATAAGGCATCAATAACCATGGAGCGATACCATATCCTTCATCCCCTAGCAAGCACGCTTCGTTATTATTTCCAGGAAAAACGGTGTGAATTTCAGAATTTCTCCATACTCTGCTGTCATGTACACTTCCTGGCCACGATGCATCCATAGACGTAAAAATTTTTTTAGAATTGCATGTAGTCTGTACAATAATATTACAAAATCCTTTACGGTTAAAATGTTCTTCCCCATGAATTTTTGGTTTCATTATTCTGATATGGGTACAATCGATGGCTCCGATTGCCCCAGGCATTGTCTAACCGTTTTTAGCTGATTCAATTTCGCGGACACTTTGAGGAAAGAAATCCATGCATTTTTCTTTAAGACAATTTTTTGTGAAACCTCTTTAACGATGTTGGAAACGGTTGTTTGATGTAACCCCACATCCACACCATTGTCTTGTTGAAACCCAGGATTATCTATAGTTCTTAAAAATATCTCTATTTTCGCTACATGTGATAAAGCTGCTCCTCTCGTCTCAATACAATTTGCTAAAAACTCGTTAGCTATCCATTCTACATGGTCTGCATGGAAGCTAGAAGAACTCTATCTAAAATAATTGACTTACCGAAATATTTTTCTATATAGTCACTCCCCATATGTTCTACGTTTACATATTTCCCTCTTTTTTTATAGAAACCGTCCTATTGAATATTTATCAATTGAAGTAAAAGATGTGAAGTTGCTCTCTGAATAGCTTCTTAAAAATTACACCAAATACTCTCAGGTGGAGCAAATACTATACAGCGTTAGTAATTACTTTAGTATTGACTCCTATATACCGAAGTAAATAAAGCAAAGCATGAAGTACTTGCTCCTAGTATTTACCTTAAAATTAATGTGGAGTAAATGCTATAATTTTTAGTATACATTATAAGAAAAGCTACAACATGGAGCATTTACTTGAAGTAAAAGCAAATACTCTTTTTAATCATACCACCTATTGTTATTGTTTAAAAGTTACAAAGAATAAAATTTTTAAATTAGAAGGTAGAAAAACACCCACCTACCTACCGAGCCAACTCAAGATTAATACTGTTTTTGTAACAAATCCAAAAAAACAGACCACATAAATCCGCTTCGATGAAAAAGGGTCCAATTATTTTATTACCCATTATACCAACCCAAAGATTAAGCTATTTCGGGTATTGAGTGTGGGATTCGCGCATTATGAAGTGACCAATATCTACAATTATGCCTACGTACGCTTCCCTAAATGCAAAAAGTTGCGTCGTCGGAAAACATAACACCATTTAAAAAAATTGTAATTGTTTCTATCGTAATATTTTTCCAAAATTGTGGCAGCAAACTCTACAGGTCTATCAAAATCATCATCTGACAACTCTTGGACTAATCTGACTTTGTATGGATGAAATTTATTATGTAAAATTCTTTGAACAGATCGTTATGAACTATCAAGTTCCCTACCTATTTGTCTCTAGTGCTCAAGTGTGGATCTTTTTTTATCATGACGCAAACATCTAACGATACGTAATCCGTTGCTACATTTTTTGTGCGCCCTGGTTTGGGCAAATCTTTTACTGCACCAGTTACATTAAACTTTCTTACCAATTTACTCACAGTAAACCTTGTTAGGAGATTTCTGTTAGGATGTAAATTATTAAAGATATTACGAGTTGTTGAATTATTCGCCTAACGCCGTATCCTAAGATCATTCATACTTCAATTCATTCTTTTTCAGATAAAAAATTCATTTACACTTTTACTAAACACCAAAAATACAATAAAACGTGAAACGTCTAAGTTGACGCAGATAAATAATCAAAGTCATCCTGATTTATTATTTCAGGATTGGTAGATATAACATAAATTTTACTATGAGTCGGAAATTATTACATTCAGGTATATGGATTATTATATAAAAATTATTTAGAATATCGTAAGCAATTTAAAAACGATAAAATATACGGGTAATGCATTTGAAACAACAAACTTTGCTACATTTTTGGAGAAATAAACGATCTGACAACAACTTTAAATATCACCGTAAGATCGGCTACCACAAACCAAATTTCATATTTATTCCACAAGTCGTTTCTGAAATAATTAGAGCGTTCCATACATTAGCCTCACCCTGTATTATTAAGTATCATTTCGATGCCTGTCGAATTTCTTTACGTTTAACTTTTGTATGAATATTCATTATTATTTTAAGTTTAAATTATGAGCCTTTTATGAACATTTGCTTTACTTCCTATTGCAAATTGTGCGGTTGGTTATTAAGGGTCGCCTTTTGGAGTAGTGGGAGTTGAAGATCGTCCGCTGGAAATTTCAGACGGCGAAGTAGACACTTTTCACTGGTACTTCGTAGTGTATATGCGTAAAGTGCAGAAACAACACGATCTTTTCTGCCTATTTTGTTGTCCAACTATCATTTAGTAGAGACTTTTCTGCGGGCGAAAATTTGCCGGTTACCACGATCACCCTACCCTAAGGTGCTGTGAAGTCGTTATAAATTTACATAAACTCTTTTTCTTTGTCGTTGAATATATTACAATTTATATTATTTAAAATAAACAAAATTTGTAACAATTGGGCACCGAATGAAAAAGCAGTTTCAAATGAAGCAGTTGCATATATTTTATGATATGCGAGGGTAGGCTGAAGAGTGTTGCACACATGCTTGTAGAATACGAACAAAAACAAATAGCATGATCGGGCAACAATTAAATCAAGTGCAATTCTTAAGGTTAAAAAATCATATATTTATTTTTCAATATAGTCACCCTTAAGCCTAATACATTTCTCCCAATGTGTAACAGGTTTTTTGTTCCTTCACCGAAGAACCATTCCGACTTCTCTTGAATCTAGGACCTCATCGTCCGATGTGCAATTATTACCTTTTGAGTAGAGGGAAAAAGTAAAAATCGCAAAGACGAGGTCTGGGGGTAAGGAGGATGTGAAATCGATTCAAACTTCAAATTCCGCAGTGCCTCTTCGGTTGCGCGCAAGGTTAATGGATGAGCGTTGCAATGTTGCAAAATTATTGGCGTGAGGTTGCCTTTAACCCGGCAAACTCAACGGGTGAGATGTTTTGAATCAAATGGTAGACGAGTTGTCGATGTTTGTGGTTTTTGGGAGTGATCGGACATCAGCTACGTTGTTACGTATTTCTAGTAGACGCCACGTTGTGCGTCAAAGTTATGTCACGGTGGCTCGTAGCCGTGCGTAACAAAAGAAAATCCAAGAAAAAAAAACAGTGACCGGGCTCAATCGGAGAGTAGGGGGGGTTGTAGAAAGCAGACCAATCTATACGGGACGCGGCTGTCAGGAGTTAGTACCAGTACCTGCCATAGAGAAATTAGAATAGTAAACCTGAAAGAAAAACAAATTAGTCCTGCAAACCTGAAACAGATAAAAAGCATAGCCTATGGATCAAGTATAAATTGTTCAGTACTTTATAGAATAAATAAGAGCAACTGTTTAGATAAACTCTATAATCTAACAACAGTAATAGCAGTACAGAAAAATTCTGAGTACAAAGTGAGGCCATATTGGGGAGTAGCAGAAACGTTTCATCACACACCAATTAAACATAATTCAGGTAAAATGTAACAAAAAAATATAAATAGGTAAGACATAATTACTCTAAGTAATTTAGTAAAATTTTTAGCAAAGACATAAATAAGTAGATAAGCACAATTGTTCTAAGTCATTCAGTATGGTTGATTGTTCGTTATAAATAGGTAAGACATAATTAATCTAAGTAATTTAGTAAAATTTTTAGCAAAGACATAAATAAATAGATAAGCACAATTGTTCTGAGTCATTCAGTAGGGTTGATTGTTCTTTTTTTTTTGTTATTAAATAGCGGGCAAGTCTATAGAAAAGGTATCAGAACGACCAGGAATATTGCAAAAACAACGGGTAGATATTTACAGTAAGAACAAATAGGAAATAGTGCAACTTACACAAAGTCCTTCAGTACCGCTTCCTTGCCATTGCAGTGTGGGATCCACGATGTCTGGCACTAACGAAGCACTGCACCCTAGACTGTGAGGGTGTTGATAGAACCTATCACAACTTACCCTAATCACACTGACTGATTTCACTGGGGTTAGCAGCGGACCTTATCACGCGAAGGAACTAGGTATATTAGTTGCATAACCATACAAAAAGCAGCGAGGAACTTCAACTACTACTTTTGTATACCGGTAGTCTGTCATAGTTTAAATATCACCAGACAAAGCAAGCAACAAAAACCATAATAAGTAAAGCACATGTATCACTAAAGGGAGTCCGTAACCATGTCCTTAAAACCCGCGTGCATCGAGTTAAAAGCAGAACGAAACAGTATCTTTAATGTAATTCCTATATCGGAACCAAAGACCAACTACGACTCCGCTACAGTTAGTTTTACGGCTTTTTTTTCATAAGAAAGACGACTAAAAACGTTTAGTAGACACGCGTAAGCACTAAAGCCGTACGTCGAAAGTTCTTCGAACACACGTGCGTCGAGTTTCACCAACTCTACCACCCTTAGTTCAACCAGAAAAACCGTATCTTCCACTTAATTTTTGACATCTCGCAAGCAAGAACAAAACACGACCCTTTTTTGTTTATATCTAATCCTACTAGTACAACTTCTAATCGCCTACCTAGACTGTATATCCACATATTAATTACAGCGGGTTTATTTATTAATGACAAGTGGAAAGTAATTTTACGAGTTTTCCAATTTACAACTAAACCATCTTTTAAAATTAATACCGGCGAGTCAACTTGCATATCAATCTGAAAACTAGGCGGAAGAATTTACTTTATACAAACTGCGATCCAAAAACGATGTATTTTAAGAATTAAGTAGACTAAAAAGGTTAGGCCACCAAAAATGCACGTTACAACGTGTTTCATTAACAATTATGGCTTTTCCAGGTTCGCAATCGCAAAATGTTGATACCCATTGATTTATAGTAGATGTATCAACAGAATAGTCACCCACTGCAGCCTTTTAACGGTGATGAATCTCAGTAGTACTCACATTTTTAACAGCTAAAAATTTGATAACAGTGTACTGTTTAACTCGAGTTGACATACTTGACACGTCTTCATATTTTCGGTACCAAAAACGTACTTATGAACGCAACGCTTTAAAAATCGCCATGCACATAGAGAGGGTTATGATTTCCGAATGCCACTATGCGCGCTTCTGTAGGTTTTGCCGTTTGTATTCTACAAGCATGTGTGCATCACTTTTCAGCTTATCCCCATATTTTAAGCTGCGATTTAAAACAAGATCTTTGTTTATATAATGAAAATAATAATGAAATAATAACTTAGACTTTTATGCAAAACCTAATTGATCATTTCAAATAGAATTAGTAATTGATAGATAGAAAATATAAGGTCCCGGACAGGATTCGAACCTGTATATTAGATTTGTTTCGCTTTGCAGTAAAAGCAAATATTTACTATAGAAATGCAACCCACTTGCATTAAAAGTAATTAAAGTTTCAATTAATTACCCTGTGTATTACATAAATTCAGATTGAATAAAACATGTTCTTGAAAGTTTGAGAAATACGTCAACTTCGTTGAACTCATTAATAAATAAATGTTTATTCTACCAAACAACCAGAACAAATAAAAACCATAAAATATAACAAAAAAATAATAAAAGTTATTTATTACATTTCGAAATTACTGGATTAGTATTCGTCGCCACAATAATCTTGGGTGCTAAACAAAGAACAGCAACGCACATTACTAATAAGTGGAACGCAATAACGAGGTAATAAAACGCGACAATTTGAACGATAATGAGAAATTCCCACAAAATTACGTCAGATAAGCGTGTATTATTTGGAATGGAATTATGTAAACACGAGTATATTGTAGAAGGTAGATAATTTTGTATATAAATGGTTGCGTTTGTTAAAAGGATTCATTCAGAAATTCGATCGTAAGCATGTTGATTTGCGAAGAAATTGTTTTAAGGTATGCAGTACGCATATTTATCATGTAACAGTGAATACAGAAGTTAATTTTAAATGTAACCTACAGAAATATGAAAATGAATAAATACAATTATTTAATGTTGCAATATACAATGAAGATGGGAAATGCTTTGATGTAAAAAGCTATTTAAAATTTTATTGAATAATAAAACCGAGGATGCACATTGGTTTCTAAATGGAAATGTAAAATATAAAGATTTTGTAAACTGGGATTTGACGTCAATTAAAGAATAGAAACCGATGATACTTAATTGGAAAACGCTTCGTGGATTTTTGCAGGTATTAATTGTTTATACCTGATATTTGAATTTTATCATTTATTTTAAGATAGAATAAGACCTGATCATTTCATATTTGTAAGGATCTTTACCAGGAAAGTTTGTGTTCGGCGCTCGAAACACTCTGACTTTTTAATAGATTATTTAGCCAAACTAAACCTTACAAGCGCGGAAATCAAAACCAGGTAAACTATCCATAAGAGAAAGATTTTAGTTCTGTAAATTGTAAGCAACATAAAGTGAGAAACATTTTTAAGTAAATAAGTTTATGTTTGAAAAAAACGATGTTGTAAATGTTCTATGTTTCTATATGAGAGAAAATATTTTATACTGTATAAATGCTTTGTAATATTGTTGTGTTTGATATCATTTTGTTGATTTCATTTTGAAATCTCTAATAGTTCCGTTGAGCTAGCCAGGCAAAGTTAGAAAGAAAGGTAAGTTAACAATTTCATATTTTAGAATTTGCTGTATCTGTATCACAGCAGTCTCTAAGCGGCACATCAAAGCTATATATAGTTAATAAGATGAAATAATATCAAACTTTTATGCAAAGCCCAAATCACCTTATGTAATTAATTAAATACCTTGTATATATATATATATATATATATATATATATATATATATGTATGTATTGTTGTAACAACGCCACACATTAAGGCGTCACTAAAAGAGAGCTGTGATACATAAAACTGTAAAATTTGAAATTGTTGACTAACCTTCCTTTCTAACTTTGCCTGACTAGCTCAACGGAAATGTTAAAGTTTTTAAAATAAAATCAAACAGCAATATCAGCAAAGATTTATTTTGTATGTAATATTTTTTTCTCACACAAATACATATGCAACATTTACAGCATGTTTCTTTCAAACATCAAATTATTTGTAACACGTACTTATTTACTTAATCATAAAAAATGTTCTTTACAGAACTAAATCTACCAAATTTACAAAACTAAATCTCTTCTTTTATGGATAGCTTACCTGGTTTTTTATTCCCACGCTTCTAAGGTTTGTTTTGGCCAAAAAATCTTTGACAGGTAGGCTACTAAAATATCAGAGTGTTTCGAACTCTGAGTACAAACTTTCCTGGTAAAGACTTTTACAAAAATAAAATAATTATGACTTATTATATTTTAAACTAAATGACAAATACTCAAATATCAGTTACAAACAATATTTAAAGAAAAGTTATACTTGCAAAAATCCACGAAACGCTTTTTTATCCAATTCGTAATTAAATATCTTCTTATTTTAAATTGACGTACAAATCAGCTTGCAAGATCCTCAAATTCTTTACATTTTCATTTAGGAACCAATGTGCATCTTAGGTTTGATTATTCGATAAAATTTTAAATAGTCTTTTATATCGAAGTATTTCGCATCTTCATTGTATATAAAAAAATCAAATAATTGCATTTACTAAATTTCATCTTTCTTTGCCGGTTACGTTTAACTTTACTTCTTTATTTACTATTCTATGGTAAATATTAATTACAGTATGCGTATTGCATACTTTGTAACAATATCTTCGAAATTCTTTTCTCAATGTGACATTTTTGCTATTAAATATATGAGTAAATCTATTTAATAAACGCTTCTTTTTATATACAAAATTATCTAGTTTCTAAAACCTACCTATCGTATGGAATATTTTACGCTAATGACGCAAGGATTCCCAGAAAGCGTCTAAAATCGCCGCGTTCTATTACCTCGTTAGTGTTGATTTATGTGTGCTGTCCGTCTTTATTTAATACCGAAAGTTAATGCTCACGGTCTCCTCCTTTTGTACAGTGAATGCAAAAGATCATAAATGTTTTTATCAATTTTTATTACATTTTCTGGGTTTATCAAAGTTCCGGCCGCTTCTTAGAATAAACATTTCTTTATTAATTAAGTCATACAAAGTCGACATATTTCTAAGTATAGATGATTCATTCTATACTCCTAATATTTTAGAAAAATCTTTATTTAAAATGAATTTATATTAATATACGGTATAATTAATTTAAACTTTAATTGCTTTGTAGTGCAAATGGGAAAATATTTGCTTTCACTGCAAAACGTGTTAATACCGAAACTTGAGACACAAAATTATTAATTTTTATGCACGGAAAGGGGCATTTATTTTTATTTCTAGGGAATAGATTTTGTATTTATCTTAAAATGATCTATTTGTGTTCGCATTTAATGCGTTTTCAAGGTATCTTAAAATTAATTATTTTTACGTTATATGTTAGGTATTTACAGTACGCTTATATCATAGTGGGTGATTATTTATACATGGGGAATTTGATTTTCCGTATGTACATCAATGAATAAAAGTATGGTTGTATTACACAGGGCGAAACCATTAATTTACGGAAATTTGTATTTTTCCGGATTTTTTATATTTTAGTGGTTATTTTTAGAATTTGGGTCTCAATGACTTCTTGTGACCTCCTTATCACGTCTATATATATATATATATATATATATATATATATATATATATAAAAGCATACCTCCAAACTGACTTTTATTCTGTTAAAATGCTTGCTTGCTCTTAAAAATCCCTTTTCTAAACGATTCAAAAGGATTCTTTACAAGACTTATGTCGATAAAAGCGTTGAGCTTAAAAGTGTCGTACCTTTTCTTTGTTCAAGATTTTCCACAATTTTAAGAATCTTGTCAAGCAAGTACAGTAAACTTTATTTAAGGGGAGAATTTATTGATTATACGTTGCAACGTAGAAATCAAAATGTACATAGCTTACGTGTATATACAAGGTATAAACATGTATTATATTTATAAAAAATTGTTTGCAAAAGCAAACCATGTACAAGTGCGGAGTTCAGAATTTAACCTACGCCAAATAGATTGTTACATGTGTTAGAGCATGTGACGAGTGTTTTTTATTAAGCCATCAGCCACTTGTATGGACATAAGAAACTAATAACAAGGTGCAGAAATACGGATTGTAACGGAACGGTGCCAATATATTAAACGATAAGCACAATTTTCCATTGAATAATAAGTGAATATTTATTACTACCATTCAGCCGTAATAAATAAAATTTAGCGCATCAACTGTCGAACAGTAAACACATTATAGCTTAGTACACGAAAATATCAGGTACCGGAAGTGATTTAGCATTAAAGGTTTCTGGAAATACTTAGCGCAGAGGCAGAGCTAGTGTAGGCGACTACACATTGAATTTTCATCTGAATCAGCAAACTGTCACTACAGAAAAATGGAACTGCGGACGAAGATACCAGAAGCCTTTGAAGGACTGAAAAAGCAGCGTAAAATAGTGGTGCATTTAAATATGCGTTATAGTTATTTATTTGATTGGTCACAATACTGTAATATGTGCTACAGGAGAAAGAAGACTTGACTAATGCAGTCAGAGTTACACTAATAGAAGTGCAAGTGTTATAATTTCGACACTTGGTTTATTTATATATTGTTAGAAAAATTTACTTATTAATGAGAAATAATTTTAAGGAACCGTTTCCAAAGCAGAACTCCAAAATCACACCGTTTTAGTAGAATACGGGTGACTGTCGTTTTCCGAAAATTCAGGAGGTTTTGCATACAAAAATCTGCAAATCGCGTGCGGTAAGAAACAAAGAAAGAGAGGGTGTGAAGAGTGGATGAGGAGGGGGAAGAAAAAAGACAGACAGACAGAAATTACTACTCACCAAGAAACACGACAGAACCTTGAGAAATTTACCGTGTACACATCGAAGCAATTGCACTTTTTATACTTCAGAAATTCAACAGCGCCGCGGATCAAAAAAGCTTTGAACTTAACTACTTCCTCACAACGGCATCTACACTTTGGGCGAATTACGGGACAACTAAATTTGAAGAACTGCATTCACTTGGTAAGTTAAAGTTGTTCCCGAAATTACGAGACGAAGTCAATTCACAAGACAACAATTATGGGCGTCGAAAAATGAACAAGGAAAGAATTTATCTATTTGTAACGTAGCCGTCCCAAACATTTTAAACCTTGAATTCACACTTGCATGGGTAATTAATTTGTAAAGTATAAAACAATAAACAATGCGTTGCGTTATCGGTATCTAGAAAAAGGAACAAAGTAATTTTCTTTTCTCAGACTTACCTCTATCAAATTTTGTATTCAATGAAATACCGGGTGTTCCTGTAATAAATAGAAATATTTTAAACATGTATAGGAAGCCACAGTAAGCAAAATAAGCTTACGTGTTCAAGTGAGATTTGTTGTTGTTTCAGAGATACTTTGATTAATTGTAATTTACAAATTTTAGAAAACACCACGGCCCACTTCGATACACTTATTTACGGGTTTATAATTTGAAGTGGTAACGAGTGTTACTGAACGACGATTAGCGCTAATAAACTATGCAGCATTAAGAATGTGAACTAGTAACTCATCCCTTGTATCCACTTTTGTAGCATAAATAAACGATTTCGTTCACCCCCAAAAACAAAAATCTAGGGGACAGATCCGGTGATCTCGGTGATCAATAGTGCGGGCCGCCTCTGGCAATCCAACGATTGTCGATGTAGGTTTCAGAAAATTTCGTACATTATATGAATAATGGGAAGGCGCTCCATCATTTAGAATGCCGCACCATACGTTAAACTAAACCGACGTTGGAAATTGTGTTCTTGCGTGGCATAAGAATTTTCGTACGGCCATCGATAATTATTGTGGTAATTATTAATTCCATCTAGAATAAATTTACCTTCATTCGTAAATAAAATGCATTTAAGTAATATTCTGTTTTCACGTTCATTGACAAAATTGTAGCCTGAAAACAGATCGCAATCTTGGAGATTTTGTACTTGTTTTACATGAAATGCGTCAAAACCTTTTTGTTTCAGTGTTCGCCAAACCACTGTAAGGGATTTGAAATTGGATTACGATGCGTTTTGTTGCTTATCTATGGAGTAGCGACTACAACATCCACAAGATTTTCTTCAAGTTCAAAATTAAGCTCGTACTGTCTTTCAGAAACAATACTTGAACTTGGAAATATCTCAGTTTCAAGAGTTTCTTAATTTGGAAATAAAGTTAATACTCATTTACTGCACAAACTATCATTACAGAAACCATAAACAAACATCTGCGTATTCCTTGTGAATCTGTGAACCATCTTTACAGTCTTTTTTCTTAATCTTCTTTGGGAATTAAACCACTCATAGTTTTTAAAATCATTTTTATTTACGTTTCGATCCATGACCTAGGATCGTTGTCAATCTTATAAAATTAGCACAACTGTCAGTCTTTACGACACTTGTTTACTTAATATTGTGTTTCAAATTATCATTTTGGACAAAGTTATCATAGTTAATTTGATTAATTTTTTAAAAAGAGAAATTTAATTAAATCTGAAACAATGAAAATCGGAATTGAACAAATGAGCTTATTTTGCTTAGTTTTGCTTTTTACATATTTTCTTCTTATGGAAAAATCCTAAACGAAAAGAAGTGAACTCTGCTCTTTTTCGACGGATGGCTTAAAAATTGAGATATTTTTCGACTAGCTAACTCTAACCTCTGCGAGGCCTCTGAGACGTAGCTGTGGTTTCAGATGACTCTATTATATGAACCAAAAACAAAAAAAGGGCCACTAGGTTCTAAAATTAAAAAAATATGCAGTCCGTACCCTAGAGGCGGAAGTGCAAACCCTTAGTGTAAGAAAATAGCCTTTGCTGGGTGAAGATCTATCCTTATACAAAAAGATGTATCTTCTGACTTAAAGTTATTATGATCAAAAAAAAAGAACATGAAGTGTTCCTAAATGTGTTTCCATTTTTTAATAAAATAAAAAATACAATAAAAAATAAACAATAATTTTATTCATACAGGATCACGATACAATAGACCAAATTGTACACAGGACCTCTTAATTCTCTTACCAGCTGGTTCTATCAGGGGCGGATCTAGGATTTTCTTCACGAGGGGGGGGCGATTTAATACACAAAGATTCAAAATAAAGTACCCAAACTCAACATCTGTTTATTGAAATGTTGGCTTTTATATTATTCACATGTTAATGATCGCAACTCGTATACAAAAAGGGTGGACAAAACTATTATGTTATAAGTAGTAAACTGTTGGCCGTTTTGTTCATTATTGCAATAAACTCAAATTTTTGTGTTTCGCTTTAGAAACTTAAT
Source organism: Platerodrilus igneus (assembly GCA_036346225.1). Lineage (NCBI taxonomy): Eukaryota > Metazoa > Arthropoda > Insecta > Coleoptera > Lycidae > Platerodrilus > Platerodrilus igneus. The sequence goes on along the minus strand of JARFIW010000333.1, from coordinate 151,288 downwards.
CTTCTAAAAGGTACCTATTTTTATAGATTGTTTAATACATATCCTACAGCTGAGCAACTAAGCTTCGCTCGGGGGCGAAACCTCCTTTGCCACCCATCTAAATCCGCCACTGGGTTCTATTAATACCTTTCACTCTTAATATTTTTTGGAATATGAATTAACATTTTTACCTTTAATAAATATTATGATTACAAATTATATACTTTAAATTATTCTGCTTTGGACATACTTGTCCAAAATAAAGCAGTAGCATAAATATAAATAGTGATTTAATTTAAACCGAGATCTTTTCTTGTGTAAAAAACAAAATTCATGTTTGTAAGGTATTTTTCATAAAAAGAGACAACAAGTTAATTGAGATTTAACAATTCATCTCTACTTTAATTAAATTTTCACTTTATTGTATTAAAATTCGTTAATACTGTATTTAAATTAGATTGGTTTACATTGAAAGTTTATAATCTTTAATCTAGAATCAATAAATTTAAGTTTATTTTAGACTAAACAAATTTATATAGCCTTCTGTACAAATGTCAGAATACAATACTTCATATTTATCTAGACTCAACTAAACGTAATTGTTTGCTCTATATACAAGATTAATTAATTTCGTAGAGATTTTCTGAATATATGATTCACAAAAACCGAACATTCTGGTGTTCATCAAAATATTACTAGAATAAAACCTTTATAGAATATTAATATTAACATCCCTTTAATTTTTAAACGAGCATTTGATGTATGCAAACATTATAAGAAAGTTGTTACAGATTTAAATGAAAATTTACTATATTAAAATCTTGAGTAACAGGTGTAGATCAAATACTTAGAAACCATTAATAGTTAACTTTCTACCGAAATTATGAGTATATAAAACAGGTTTTTGTTTTCTAAATACCGCGGAGAAGCATACGGCTAGCAAACAAAAGGTTAAACGTGCAACCTCATCACACTATCGCTTACCTTGAACAAAGAATAAATGCTGATCTTTGTAGTTCTTACTAGCCGTTACTAAATTTTTGTATGAAAGAGGCTTGCAGTTGCTACGTGCATTGACGTAGCCTAGAAAACAGCTAAAAAAAAGAAATGGACCGGGCTCAATCGGCTTGAAATCAGCATGGTAAATCTGTAACTAAATATATACATCTAATGGCAACAACATATTCAAACGTACCAGCAAGCCTTCAAATCATTTTCACTCTAATAAGTTGTACAACCTTAGCTATTTAAAGCAAATAGTAATGCATTCATATAGTGTTAATAAATCTCAAACTAATTCACTAATTGTCGTCTAAACTGATTAAATTTAGGAATGCACGAACTTAAACCGAAAATCTCAACCGATATGGTCGCAACCGTAAATGATGGAGAGAGAAAAACACTTACTCTTGAAGTTGCTGACGTCGGGGTTGAGTCACTAGCTGGTCCACGGTAATGAGTAGGTGGGTCTATACCAAGAAAGAAAGCAATTGGCCTCCCATTACAGCAGGAGACGACCATTCATTGTGGCTTTAAGGCCACCGGAAGAAGCACGCCGTATTGCATGCGCGAAATTTTCATAACAAAAAACGGAAACAACCAAACATTTCTACACGTGTCTCCGTTGTGTAGATTGGAAAGTAAATAAAATCAATTTTGTTCAGCCAGTAACCAAAGTTCAAAGTAATATTTCTATTCAGAATTCACCTGGAAAACACAGTTTATATTGGGATGATACGCAGGTTTAATTCGATGAATCTTCGACGGAAAACACATAAGAAGCAATTATCGGATACTTGGAACACGTTATCGACTATCTGAGTATAGCGTAAACTTTACGTTAGGAAACTTCTGGGAAGTAGAATTTATTCTTAATTGGCAGAAGTATTTACCAAGTAAAATATACAGGATATTTAATTTATCAAATAAGTTTTCGTTTTAGAATCAAAGTGGATTTTAGTTGAAAAGCGTATTTCTTTTTAATTATGAATCGACGATTTTATTTAACCGTAGACATAGAATTTAGATAAACGGATAATCAATTAGTAAAGGATTTGAGTTGAAAATTATTGTAAATAAAATAACCAATTATTGCCGAAAATGAACGTAACACAGTAGTAAAAATTGTTTCCTTGTCTTATTATACTAGAACTCAAATGAGAGATATTTACTGCATAATTAAGATTATTTCTTGAAAATAAATTGCGTGGATTTTTCTAAACCCTCACAAACGACTTCTTCAAACAATCTGTCACTCCTGACGAACTCTTGGGTCATCTTCTTTGGCGATATTTATGGACGGTATCTATAAGCGTTAAAATTTCGTAAAAATGAAATTTACCAAACGTAAAATTACATCAAAAATACAAACCGTTAATTCTTGAATGAAACAAATTAAACACATTACCCACTACGATTGCTAAACTCACCTCGCTACTATCATCATTGTGGCAAGCGGTTGACGACGAACGATATATAATTAAAATTCGACATCATGAAACGACAGGTGGACGTCATGTATTATTAAAGACTTGCCGTTAGAAATTGTATTTGAATAACCCACCATACAAGATTCTTAAATGCGAGAATAGAAATGATTTTCCAACAGTACTAAAATATTAGTTAGACGTATTATTAACAATGAATTGCCATTAGTAAACATAAAATGCTTTAGGCTTCCTATACATATTCTTAAGATATTTCCATTCCTTCCTAAACACACCATATAATGAATACGATACATTTCTTTTGTCTCTGTACATTCAAGTCGTCTTAAACATCTACTTCATATTCAGACCTTTAGAACTTACATCGAAAATGTAGGATAATGTAAACGCAAATACTCCAGACAGCTTAAATTTTTTCATAGAAGAGATACCAAATAACATTTTACCGAACACTGACTACTGCTCCACCTAATCTGATGTCGCTAAGGCTACAATTGTGGTCAACCTGTATCTTATATATTTAAGTATGAAAGCAACCTTCATATGACGTCAATACAACGTCGGAACTCCGCTAATGCTCTCATAGGTTATACAAAATCGGTTATTTTACGATCGAATCCAACTTATAAGTTAGGTCGGTTTCAGTTAATCAGAAAACGTTGATTGGTAGTCGCCAACCAATTGAATAGGTTGCTACGTATCTCGTCGTAACTGGACGGACAGAATCAAGTAGAATTTTGTCAGCATTAGACCACGAAACACAATCAGAAAGAATTTTGTTACGTTAATTCGTGGCAGCCATGTTGGGCGCCAAATTTATGCTACGTTGACTCGTAGCCGTGCGTAACACAAAGAAAATCAAAGAAATGACCGGGCTCAATCGGAGAGTAGGGGGGGTTGTAGAAAGCAGACTGACATATGATGTATGCGGCGGTAAGGAGTTAGTGACAATACCTGCAAAAAAATTAGTTAAGCAAACCTGAAATAAAAAAAGAATAAGCATAGCAGCAATGAAAAGTCCAAGTTATTCAGTACTTTGTAGAATGTAAATAAAACTGTTTAGATAAACTATATAATATCATCACGATAAAAGCATTACAAAAATTTTTATCACAAAGTGAGGTAATATTGGGGAGTAGCAGAAACGTTTCCTCACACACCAATTAAACATAAATCAGACAAAATGTTAACAAAAGATAAATAGATAAGACACAATTGATATGAGTAATCCAGTAGTATTGATTTTGTTTCTCTCTTTTTTTTCTCTGTTTTAAAATAGCATGCAAGTCTATTGTAAAAGGTATCAGAACGACAAAGATATGGTAAAGCAACGGATAGATATTTAAAGTAATAACCAGTAGGAAATAGTTCACCTTACAAAAGTCCTTCAGCAACGCTTCCTAGCAACTGAAGTGTGGGATTCAACGATGTCCTGCACTAACGAAGCACTTCACCCATGACTGTGAGGGTGTTGATGGAATTTCTTACACTTTACACTAGTCACACCTACGTATTTCACTAGTGTTAGCAGCAGACATTATCACGCGTCGGAACTATGTAGCCTTGATAAATTTCTTGGTAATTCTATTTCCTAAGACAATAATTTCGAAATATTCTGTAGCACTAGTTTAATTTCAACTGGGACCAAAGGTATATTATTTTCATAAACATCCCAAAAAGCAGTGAGAAACTTCAACCAATACCTTTGTAAGCCGGTAATCTGTTATATTTCACAAATAACGAAATTTGCGCAAGCAATGATCTATTTTAGATTCTTTGTTGTTAGAAAATTCAGAAACTATAGTATCACTGTATTTAAATAATCCAAAGTATGCGCTACTCTGAACAGAAAAGGACCGCGAAACTAGATCGCACACACAGTTTAAATATCAAAAGACAAAACAACTAAAAAGAACCATAATGGGTAAAGCACATGTATCACTAAAGCAAATCCATCAAATGTTCCTTAAAACATTTATCTCACAAGAAAAACAACTAAAAACAATTAGTACGGCACGCGTAAGCAATAAAACCGTCCGTCAAATGTTCCGTAAAGCACACGTGCCTCGAGTTTAACAAGCTCTACTACTTTTATTTTCAACAGAAAATCAACTAAAAACACGGCGTGCTTGTTCATGAACAATACGAGAATTCATACCGCAGTAATTCTCACTATTCTCAAAGCAGAAAGAAACAGTATTTTCAACGTACTTAATATATCGGAACACAGAACAGAACTCCTCTCCTCGTCAGTTTATCTCAACTCGACGCTATTACAACCGCTTATCGCCTATTATCTAGACTTGTATATTCACATAAGGAACTAAATTTATATGACGGCCAGACAAAAACAATGCAATCTATAATTAATTACAAGCTGTTTAACCTTCACTCCTTGGAATTTATTTATTAATGAGAATCAATCTTTAATTTATCTATCTTTAATTAATACACACAAGTTAAATTGCATACAAATCTGAAAACTATTCGAAAGTATTTACTTTATACAAACCGCGATCCCAAAGAAACGAAGTATTTTTAAGTACGTTAACAGAAATGGTGCGTAAAATGTTAAGCTATAAAAAATGCCCGTTACAAATTCCCCCCTAGCAAAATAAAGACGTCGGGGTGAAAGAAAAAAAAGAAAAACGACAGACAAGAAACCAAACAAAAAAATTATTTTTATCCGGTTCGAAGGACCAACGCCAGTATAAGAAAAAGAACATTTTTTTTCAAAAGAAGGCAAAGTCATCTATCGTAACCAACAACGACAGAATAGGTAAAGAAAGCATTAAGTAAACACCCAATGAGGATTAAAGGTCTTAGCTACTTTCAAAATCGTCAAAAGACGGATGTCCCCCAAAAGGAACATTTCTGTTTTCCATCTCAAAGAAAAGTTTTGGTTTCCCGCGGAGAAACCAAGAGAAAAGAAAATAAAAACGAGGAAGAAAACTCGTAGCAAAACTGTCCCCCTCAAGTGTGCAGCAAAGAAAGAACCAAGACAAAGCAAAGGACAAAGGCAAGCTAGTACACCATCTAGAATACTTCCAACTGAGGTAACACAGATTCGTATAAAACGATTGCTCAAGCAGAGTATGGCTAACAGACCTACAGAAGCGACCAAGTCGAAATCCTTAAAGGAAAAGAAAATAGATCTGAAGTCTACCTCAAGGAATGAATGTAGAAAGCGACTATAATAGTCAAATAGTGAACAAATGGTAGAACTTACCAAAAGAAAAAGTCACGGGATGGGCTAGCTACAAAATATAAATAGGAATACGAAATGGGCTCCAGTGTTTTCGGACACAAGCTTATCAGAGAAAACACAAGACCAATAAGCCAAAAAAAATCAAGGTCATAAAAAAATTAAAAAAAAAATCAAGAGAAAAAAAAATCGAGCCCCGCGTTGGACGCCAAAAATCTCTCACGTTAATTTGCGGCTGCCACGTTGGGCGCCAAATTTATGCTACGTTGACTCGTAGCCGTGCGTAACACAAAGAAAATCAAAGAAATGACCGGGCTCAATCGGTGAGTAGGGGGGGTTGTAGAAAGCAGACTGACATATGATGTATGCGGCGGTAAGGAGTTAGTGACAATACCTGCAAAAAAATTAGTTAAGCAAACCTGAAATAAAAAAAGAATAAGCATAGCAGCAATGAAAAGTCTAAGTTATTCAGTACTTTGTAGAATGTAAATAAAACTGTTTAGATAAACTATATAATATCATCACGATAAAAGCATTACAAAAATTTTTATCACAAAGTGAGGTAATATTGGGGAGTAGCAGAAACGTTTCCTCACACACCAATTAAACATAAATCAGACAAAATGTTAACAAAAGATAAATAGATAAGACACAATTGATATGAGTAATCCAGTAGTATTGATTTTGTTTCTCTCTTTTTTTTCTCTATGTTTTAAAATAGCATGCAAGTCTATTGTAAAAGGTATCAGAACGAGAAAGATATGGTAAAGCAACGGATAGATATTTAAAGTAATAACCAGTAGGAAATAGTTCAACTTACAAAAGTCCTTCAGCAACACTTCCTTGCAACTGAAGTGTGGGATTCAACGATGTCCTGCACTAACGAAGCACTTCACCCTTGGCTGTGAGGGTGTTGATGGAATTTCTTACACTTTACACTAATCACACCTACGTATTTCACTAGTGTTAGCAGCAGACATTATCACGCGTCGGAACTATGTAGCCTTGATAAATTTCTTGGTAATTCTATTTCCTAAGACAATAATTTCGAAATATTCTGTAGTACTAGTTTAATTTCAACTGGGACCGAAGGTATATTATTTTCATAAACATCCCAAAAAGCAGTGAGAAACTTCAACCAATACCTTTGTAAGCCGGTAATCTGTTATATTTCACAAATAACGAAATTTGCGCAAGCAATGATCTATTTTAGATTCTTTGTTGTTAGAAAATTCAGAAACTATGGTATCACTGTATTTAAATAATCCAAAGTATGTGCTACTCTGAACAGAAAAGGACCGCGAAACTAGATCGAACACACAGTTTAAATATCAAAAGACAAAACAACTAAAAAGAACCATAATGGGTAAAGCACGTGTATCACTAAAGCAAGTCCGTCAAATGTTCCTTAAAACATTTATCTCACAAGAAAAACAACTAAAAACAATTAGTACGGAACGCGTAAGCAATAAAACCGTCCGTCAAATGTTCCGTAAAGCACACGTGCCTCGAGTTTAACAAGCTCTACTACTTTTATTTTTAACAGAAAATCAACTAAAAACACGGCGTGCTTGTTCATGAACAATACGAGAATTCATACCGCAGTAATTCTCACTATTCTCAAAGCAGAAAGAAACAGTATTTTCAACGTACTTAATATATCGGAACACAGAACAGAACTCCTCTCCTCGTCTGTTTATCTCAACTCGACGCTATTACAACCGCTTATCGCCTATTATCTAGACTTGTATATTCACATAAGGAACTAAATTTATACGACGGCCAGACAAGAACGATGCAATCTATAATTAAATACAAGCTGTTTAAGTTTCACTCCTTGGAATTTATTTATTAATGAGAATCAATCTTTAATTTATCTATCTTTAATTAATACACACGAGTTAAATTGCATACAAATCTGAAAACTATTCGAAAGTATTTACTTTATACAAACAGCGATCCCAAAGAAACGAAGTATTTTTAAGTACGTTAACAGAAAGGGAGCGTAAAATGTTAAGCTATAAAAAATGCCCGTTACAATTTTGTCAACATTAGAACAATGAGTAAGAGCAGGTAACATTTCATCAACGCCCGATAAAGCAGTAGAATCGCGTAAGACTTTATCATTGTTAGACAACGGAGTGGGAACAGACGAAACTTTATCCACAATAGGAAGTAATTCCTTGACAATAGTAGATAAAGAAACAGTATCAGGTATAACTTTGACAACAGCAACAGGCAGTATAGCTACGGATTCACTAACTTCAACAGCACCATTTCTATCAGTATTAGGAGTTATTGTCACTTGAGCTACAGAACCATTTAAGAAAGCAGGAACAGGTGAAATTTTCACAACAACAGCAACAGGTATTAAAGATACAGGTTTCTGAACTTTAACAGGACCTCCTCTGACGGAATTAGAAGTTATCGTCACTTCAGCGACATTTGTGCTTGCAGACACAACAGAAATTTCTTTAGTAGAATTATTTACGAAAGCAGGAATAAACTCTTGAGAAGCGAACTGTAAAGCATTAATTCGAAGTATAGGTTGCAATGGTGGTCGAGGTACAACTTGCGGTGAGAGTGAATACGTAGGATCCCTTTGATCATACTTTGAATCGTAACGGACAGAAGAAATTTGGTTCCTGTTAGTAGGGGTAGGGTTAGTAGGGGCGTGATAACCGTAACAATCAATATTATAATTTGAATCCACATATGGTTGAAAGGGATTGGATGTGCTGGTAGTATGGAGAGCAGAAGGAGGTGCAGAAAAGTATGTAGAACTAGAGACGGAAGAAATTTTGTTCAAAGCTATATTTGCCGAAGAAGGGTATGTTTGGATAACAGTAGTGACCTGAATGAGGTACAGAAAGGAAAGTAGAGTTAGCAGCAGAAGAAATTTGGCTCCTAGAGCTGAAAACAGAATTTGAAGTATGATTCGAAGACTTATTAGTAGTAGGATGACAGTTGGGACAGTTGTGGCGAGTAACTGCCTTATGCCCACAACGACAGCAATGGAGTACTTGAGGACGAGTACAACGTGTCAAAACATGACCAGGTTTATTGCAATTTAAGCATACGACCTGACGACTAGAAGCAGAGCTAGGAAGAAGAACAGTAGAACGTACGAAAGAAGTATCGGATCTACTCGTAGACGTAGGAGAAGCCTTAACAGCTCGTTTATGTGAAGTAAAAGTATTTTCCTCAATAGTAGCAGACTTATGAGCAAGACCGGGTTTAGCAGTAACAGTATGCTGTGCTTGACTAGGTGATACGGAATTATTCGCCAGAATTTTTGCCGGTTCTAATTTCAGACATTCGTTCTTTAACTCTTGTAAGGAGCGGACGGTAGGCAAATGGGCTCGATAGAATGGAGCGAGGTTACGAAGCACAGTGGACAATTGATCATCCTCTTTGAAAGGTCCATACCACTGGAACATTGCCGTCATACACGTCAAATAGTCAGTAATGCTTTCTGAAGGTTCCTGCTGTCTATTGCAGATACCATCAAGCAATCTTATTCCCATATCAGTCATTTTGAATACGAATAAAGAAAAGAAATTGGAAAAAAGTAATTAAATAAAGGCTAACCGAAACTCGATAAAAGCTCAAAAAAAAATTATTGCGAATACAGGACAATTAAAAACATATCCGACGGATAAACTTAGGAAACACCAATAGGAGCGAAACAACAAAATAGAAAGTAGGAATAGGAATATGGCGCCAGCGTTTTCAACGGACTAGAATTATCGGCGAAAATACAATTCCGATAATCTGAAATGAGCCAACCAACTGTTTAAGACGATCAAACCCACACAAGAAATAAAGAAAACCGATCCTCATGTGAGGAACACCAAAAAACCGAAGAAAAAATAAATAAATAAGAGTTTCAGCGCGAAGAGAAGTAAATAAGCAGTATCATGCCGAGAAAAGTGGATAATGTAGGCACTTAGGTCATAACAAAACAAATTGGGCCAGAAATTAAGCGAAATAAAATCTAAACAAACGTCAGCCAAAACCAAAATTGGAGTCGAAACTAAACAAAACGGAATCGGAGCAAAAGTTACCTACAACAAAATCGGAGACACGTTGGGCGCCAAAATTTATGCTATGTACATCGACGTAACTGGACGGACAATACAAGAATGCACGGGCTCAATCGGTGAGCAGGCGGGGTTTTACCAATACAAAATAACGGAAAGTCTTGAAAATAAAAATAAACACTCATTCGTAACTCACAAGAAAAAACCTATAAAAAACCTCTAATTAGAAAATATGTTACACAAAAAAAGGAAACCCACATTAAAAAACATTACACATTTCCTTTTTTAATTTCTTCCAAAGAATTTGTATTGTACAAAAAAAAAGGCATAAAGGCAAAATTACTTAATACCTTCCTAAATTCCCTACAAATAATTTAGATGCTAACGTCTCCCATGCATATTAACCAAGAAAAATTTACCCAAAAACTAACTAGAATAGACTGTTTTCAGTGCTGCTACATTTACAAATTTTAAATCTTGAGATATTACAGTAATTTACCTGTCAGTAGGTAAGAAAAAGGTATACTTACATATGTATCGCAGATTCCTGTAATCCTCTGCCATTAGGATTCATCCTCACATTATAATGTGAATAAGGGCCGCTATACTTGCGGCCACGTCCCCACCCGAAGGTACTACATTGCGTGAGGTGCATCCTCACATGTGATTTTCTTTCCAATGCTCCACCCGAAGGTACTACATTGGCCAGAAAGCGATTTTTTTTTATCTAGAAAATTTGGAATTTTGCCGAACCCTTACAGTTCCAAGCAAGGTATGTATCTTTAACGTGCGTGACAACACTCACACACGGGACCTTCATTTTGTCTCTCATTCGAACGAGGGTGTATTTTTGTAAAAATGCTTGCCTAACATTTTTCAAGCGGATCGTGTCGGGATTCGAACTCGGGACCTTGGGCGTAGTAGTCACACACATACCAACTACGCCAAGGAGCCGCTCAGCGGGACTAAATAACAATATTATGTCGCAACCGTATATTACCTTACATGTGATTTCCCAATGCTCCACCCGAAAGTACCACATTGGCCAGGAAGCGAGTTTTTTTACCTGGAAAATTTGGAGTTTTGCCTAACCCTTGCTGTTCCAAGCAAGGTAGGTATATTTAACGTGCATGACAACACTCACACACGGGACCTCCATTTTACCTCTCATCCAAACAAGGTTGTATTTTTGTGAAAAATGCTCGCCTAACATTTTTCAAGCGGACCGTGTCGGGATTCGGACCCGGGACCTTGGGCGTAGTAGTCACACACATACCACTACGCCACGGAGCCGCCTAACCTTATATTACCACTAAAACGAATCATATAAAACCAGGAAAGGTTATAGGTCGTGAGGATTAAAAGTAAATGTTATACGCAAAATGACAGCAGCTGTCGCCTTATTGTCTTGCGGTGGGCTGGAGCGAAGTGAAATCCTTTTCCAATACCAAAAACTAGGACAAGGAAAGAAAAAGATCCATCATAAATCTCTTGCCGGTGAAGTCATCCACCGCGGTAACGGGTTTCACAACTGGAGTTGACAGTTTGCATCTCCTGATGCCATAGCAATAGTAATTTTCCCGCTTAAAAGCTTCTTAGTTGCTTCATTTTCGCAATTCTGTATTACAGATGTAAATAACTCAGGAGTCAATGCAAGGGGCGGTCCTGTCCACCGGAGCAAGCACACACTGTGTGCACGAAAATTTAGTATATAACGAAAAAAGCAACGAATACTCGCAGTCGTATAGTTTCAGGAAGAACCAAGTAAAAATGGATTCGTTTAATAACACGAATTAACAATCATGCCGACGTTATCAATCATAGGTGTGAATAGTGATTCGAAACACGCTCTATCAATGAAGTACGACCCATTATTTCAACGAATCTCTAGATTGAAGTAGTATACGAAGTAATTATACGCTATAAGAATATGAGCCAAACCAACAGACACCTAAAGCAAGGCACCGACTATCCGACATTTTACGTTTTAAAATAAATAAACTTAAATTAATTTATTAGGAAGCGTACTTATTGTAGAAACGTAAAATATACAGGATGTTGTTGGGGTATTGAAGCGGAATCTGTTAAACGAATAATGTAAGAAAATGGTAAGTTTTAATTTACTGTCGTAAAATGAACTATTTAAATAGCGTCCTTTAGTTAGGTGGCTGATCGTATCCATTAAATTTTTGATTGACGTCTGATTAACGTCGGTAGTAGTATAATTTTCATACCAAATTCATGACCTCTAAATCAATTTTAATTTGATTTTGAGTTTTATACATTTACAAATAGATATGGAAAAGTTGCCTATCTGTCAGTAGGTACCCGATCCTACCTTTTGATTAATACATATTTTTGTAATTTATATGTACTATATACCAATAAAATACATGTAACCTGTTGACACTCGTGAGGCGATTTAACATACGATAATTGCTAAGTTGGATCAACGTTGGTAGTAGTGCAATTTTAGTTACCAAATTGTTAACCTCCAAATAAATTTTGTTTTGGTTGTGTGTCTAGTTATACATATAATCATATTTTATGATATCATATTGCGGTCTATATACCTCTATATTGGTAACTGACAGTTGTTTATTGAACAAATACATGTAGGGCTTGATATTACGCACCATACCACGCTTCAAAATTGTGACTTATTGTTCTTGCAAACCTTAAAACCTGCTTTACTTTACGTTTCTTTCGGTTGGTTGGGCGAGGCGATGTGTAACGAATTTAGTTGTGTTCAGATTTTTTATTGTGGTGATCTAGATGTACGTGAGTGGTTATGGTAAAATCTTGAAACCTTCGGAGGTTCGCCTAAATAGTATTACCTATTTTATTATTATTTTGTCTCCTTTTGTATTTTACTAACTTGTTTGTATTTTAGGCATATCCTTTTCGTAGTCAATCTTTTTGTTATTAGGTATACTTACCTTAGGGTTACTATACCATCCCTATAGCCATAACAACTAGTGTTAAACCGCATGCAGTGGCGCCCAATTTTAATTCTTTTACATGTTAGTTTTACTGTGAACTTCCCTGCTTATCGCTCTAAAGCTGGAGTGAAGTCCAAATCTAGCCAGTTGCACTTTTATCATCTTAGCCACGGGCAAAAGTGCTTCAAAAGCAAATAGTAAAATTCATTCATCTACTATTATTATAATAGTCTTAGTGAAATGTTTGATAATTTGAAAGTGCTTAAATTTTTTCAACATATCACGCCCAGTTTTATTGGTAAAGTACTCCTTGTTTACATTTCATATCTGTCCGGACACTAATTTCTTTTTAAATAATACGCATCTAAAAGTGTATAATTTTGTAAAAATATTATTATAAAACTAGTTCGCAAATTTGTACAGATGCCGAGTTGTTTGTAATTTTTTGAGCTACTCGATTACGTTGTTGCGTTCATTTTCAGCAATAATTGGTTATTTTATTTACATAAATTCCTTTTCTAGTATTAAATTCTCCAACAATACCCGATATACTGTACCTGTTCAGATAAGCTCGGTTTATCATAATTTTAACTCAAATCTCTTGTTAATTCATTATTCGTTCGTATAAACTCCATGTCTATTGTTAAATCCTTCCGCATAATTAATAATAAATACTCTTTCCAAGAATTTCTCAACGTAAATCTAGTTGTTTTGAAACGACAAGTTTATGCTACAATTAATTAGTCAAGATCCTGTTAGGTATCCGTGAGCGCGTTATACCTTCCTATAACGTATAATTGCGTTCTAGTGGGCTTCCCATCTAAAGATTTGTCGAAATAATATATCCTACTATTCTCCGGTAAAATCGTGTTTTCCAGTTTCAATCGCGTTTCGATAACGCGGACGTTTACTTTTCGAGTTCGTGTTATTTTGAACTCCTTCTAAACTTTGAATCTGCAGCTTACGCGTTGATACACTTGTTAAAACTACTCGTTCTGTTATTCCAAAAGCGATGCACGTTTCTCCTCTATCAAATGTGTAGATTTGGTGTGTATCGGTAAGCGCTCCTGGGTTGTTAATATTATTAAGATTTTCCTTTTCTTTAGCTTTTAGTTGGAGGCTAAATTGCTTGTTGCGTAGCCCGATTATTTATTAATGTAGATCAACTGCTTTTGCATGTAGACCGCCGTTGCAATTACGGTAGTAGCATGGTTGTTGCTGACTACCGTGGCGATGCTGTGTCAATTCGCTTCCGAGGGCTGACATATCCAGGGATAAACCCAATTTGAAATTAGATACGCTAATGTTTGTTCTGGTAAAATCCTTACTAGAAAAGTTTCGACCTTTAATGCTTTTGCTTTTTGTACTTAACCCATCTGCTTATACGAAAGTATCAGCAGTATTCTTTCTTTTTACTGAATAGCTTTTTAACAAATGCTTCGTATTGCAAAATCTTTACTAGAAAGGTTATTTTTTTAATTAACTCATCCGCTTATACGAAAGAATCAGCGTTATTCTTTTTTGGTACTGATTAAATTTATTGCATGTTAGCTTCAAATTGCGCACTTCGTGGAACAATTGGTGAATTTGTCCATAGAGTAAAATTGTTTTATTAAATAGTAACCTTAGTTAATTTTGTTTTGCTGTTTCAATAGAAATTTCTATATTTGTGTTTCTTTATTGTAAATAGAAAATCGTTGGCGATGTATTATTTTTGTGTTGCTAGGAACCCCTCCCTTCTCCGCAACGGTAGTTAGCCTGGTATATTTACTTTTTCTTCCGGCTACGTCATTGTACATAGCAACGTTAAAAAATTTCCTAATTTGCATACTTTTAGTGACACTTCTGTTGAGTGTTGAAGTCGAACCGACTCCAAATTGATTCATCAAATAGGTAGAAGTGGGTCCCTTGAAGTCGTGCTACCGTTGCATTCCGAGGCCAGATGTGAAAGTGCCCTGTCTCTGTGACCATAAAATGCGGCTTGGAATTATTTTGAAGAATAAAGGCAGGAAAATAGCTTAAATAAGGTTTAAGTGTATGGTAGTAAGTCATTGTATTATGACTGCAGTGCGCCCTCGTACTTCCACATCACCGTTATTCGTTGGTTTGTCAGTATTTATTTACCGAAGCACTAGATATTTTATCAGCTTTAAGTTTAATTGGATGATATCACAATGCCGTATATAAAGTTTCGTCTCTGTGTCATCCTCAGCCTACTACCGATCCACCTAAATCAGACGATTCAATATGCTGCAGATAATGCAAATATTAGCATTTACACTATTAATGGACATAATACAGTACATATTAAGGAAATCGTAACGATAATAATTCGAAAGCAGTGATTAACGAAAAACCAATAGGTAGATGTCGAAAATTGCCTTGCTCAGAACAATTGGCCGAAAGCAAATGTGGCTTTTCGACTTTACGAAAATCTTCAAATATGTAGATTGAGTAAAAATCTTGCAATTCTTCTCAGCCGTATATCTCGAGCACTATTGATCTTAGGTAAATCTTATACAGAGCATTTTTTGTGGAAAATAGAATAATAAATAATTTTTCCAATGGCCTCATTTAACGTAAAACCAATAGTGTATGAGATATTTGCGAGAAATTGATTTACGAGAACTTCGATCTTTCATATTTTTTATACTAGTGCGATTTTATAGGACGTTTTAGTAATTATTTATGATACTAAAATGAAAATCATCTCAATGGAAAAGCTTCACTGGGATTTTTGCATTATTGCAGTTATTAAAATGTATTTACTGGCTTGCTGACATTGCAATTTGCTCATTAGGGATGAGAAATAATTTTAACAAGCACTCATATAATAATCTATAGGAACACTGTGGCACGATTTAAATAAAATTAAATAAAAACCCTTAACCACAAAAAATATTTAAATTACTAGATACGTATTTCGACCACTATGTGGTCATCATCAGTAGGAATTTTAACTAATTGTAACTAATTTTTAGTTAAAATTCCTACTGATGATGACCACATAGTGGTCGAAATACGTATCTAGTAATTTAAATATTTTTTGTGGTTAAGGGTTTTTATTTAATTTTATTTTTAAGCACTCATAGTCACATTTGTTTTTATTAGACGTTGCGTCAAGAGTTCTTCAACCGACACACCCTACTTTGCGCTGTGCAGAGGTTGTGGGTGTGTCTGTTGCGCTATTGTATAGAATAGCAAAAGATTAACCGTATGTGTATGGATAGTCCTTGAAAAAAGTACTAATTTTTATAATCTATCAACTTAACAGCTCTACTTTGATCAGTTGCGGACACCGTTATTACGAATACAAAGTGGTGTTAGTGTTGTTATTAAATTTAGGAAGTGATAGAGATTGATTAGCTAAACAAAAACCTATAAGACATTTTACTCTTGGAGAGCTTTTTAAATGCGCCACCTAGGCAACTTAGGTAAAAGTTTTAGGACTGCTGTTTTGTCATATGTGTTTTAGGAAATAACTTATTTATGCTATTGTTATACTGAATCACATAACGCATATGAAATGATTTCACAATAAGTGTTTAAAATTTCCACCGTATCTGCAGGTTCGTTGTTGGTATAATTTTCGGATATTCGTATTTTCAAAAAACGATTCATTAAGCTATTTACTACACGACAAAAACTCAAATTACAATTAAGTTCCAACATTGCATCAACGTGTATTACCCAAGCACGTAGTGGAACACAAGTAACACAGTCAATCACGTGAAATACACTAACAAAATTTAACCCCGGTTGCGAGCTATGTTATGGAAGAGTACATTCAAGTTAAAGTAGTGTATCGTTTTCTACAAAAACTCTGAATTGTAACAAACACAAGATACGGGGTCAGAAACCCGATACAGTCGACCACGTCAGCATTATGGATTATAATTTTTTTTATCTAAACATTTTTAAACTTATTTTGGTAGTAGCTAAAGTGCATTGAGTTATTTTGTTTGGCAGCAAAAATGCACTCCAATTCACCAATTTAAGTTTAGTGGAGGCCACAACTTAATTGATCGACTTTAAAGCATGATGCAATTGTATATTTTATTTGTGACTTAGCTAAGATTCCGGTGGTTTTAAAATAATTTTGATATTTCTTTTGTATGTCCGTTTGTAGCTACACCGTTTGCCTAGGACCCCAGGTTTATTAATAATTTTTGTTTGTCCTATCGGTCTCTACACCTTTAAATTAATGGCCCTGTATAATACGTTTAACCTAATATCATTATCAAACGGTAATGATACTTTGTTTCCTGTTGTTAGTTGCACCTAGTCGATTTTCAAAATAATGCACGAGGTTTTTGTGTAGCGTTTTCTATGTTATCATTATAAAAATGAGGTGAACCTAATGTTGTCCAAATAAATGTAGTTTCCCAAAATGTTACCTAATAATAATAGTCGGAATAGCACCTAACTATACAAACTGCTCAATAAACACACCCTACCCAACAATTGTCAAGCGGAATCCCGTCTCGAATAAATATGTACAATAAAACACTGATTGAATTTTCTACTACTTGCAAAGCATTTTAGTTTAATATTAGGTTCTCTGTCGTCCCATGAAATTTACCCATTCATCAGCAGTAACAAGGTTTTCTTGTAAAAAATTCTATTAGGAATACACTTAGAACTGTCTGTAAAAGCCTTTTTTATTATGGAAATAAATATTTAACACCGTTGTACAAGCATATGTATTGGATATTCAAACCTATAGACTTAAAATAGCATAAATAAAGCATAAATTTTTGTATACATATAATACTTGAAAAGAGAAGCTGCTTTGCATTCCATACTACTTATGCATTCAAACTCTTTAATCCTCGATTCAAACAACAGGATATTAAAATTAATATAGAGCGGCTCTTGGAGTAGAGTACTGTCAGGATTTTTGTATTTGCTTTTAGTGCTATAGCACTGAAACGAAGCAGATTTAAATAGCAAAACAAATTTAACTGCAAGGGCAAACATCTGTATCCTCTACTCCTTCTTATCTAGTAAACTCGTTTAATTACTGTAGTTGTAAAATTGTTTTTCGAGGATATAATCACGAAAACCCCATATATAATAATAATATAATTGAGCAGATATTTATTTGGCCAAGATAACAGGGCTGCTGTACCTAATTACCATTATACTAGTAACATTCAGGAAATTTGTAATTAGTAGAGATTGCATGTGGTAATGCGACGGTTAATTTCGAAAACCACAAATGGTAAGATCGGTGGACATGTAAACTTAACAATAAGAATAACGGAAACCTGTAAGTACTTACCTAAGTTATTAGATTTAGCAGTGTTCGAGAAACTAGTAGTTAAAAAGTCGACCTTTTGACAGACGTTGGTATTTGTCTAACAAAAATACCATAGCGACGCACAGCCACACTTTTAACTAAGTTTTTGCGGTGCATCAATAACACAGAGTAGCTTGAAGGCTGAATCGCGATAAATCCAATGACATTTAATGTCCACAGGGCGGATACGAGTTTACCTGCAAACTTCATCTTATGTTATGACTAACAGTAAATTAACTATAAATACAAACGGAGCAACATGTCTAGATAAGGAACCAGAAAGAATATAGGCAAGCAAACTCGTTAAATTAATAAAGGACGAGTAAAGCTGTCTGTCTAACTAAGTGGGATTGAAATCGTAGAAGTGTAGGATTCCGTAAATTCAAATAAGTAGAAGCTGATATTGTTTTTGAAGTAAGGGTGCAGTAAATTTTCAAATACGAAATGTAACGTAACCCAATACTACTTTACAACTCGGAAATTACAATCCTGTCCTAGCGTATCCCTGTTTACAGTCCCACTTACGTCGTTCCTAAGACCGTATTAGATTTATGCTGCAGGAATATACCACCTTTCCAATATGATCTTATAATAAAACAACCCTTTTATGCTTAACTGATTACTACGAGTAAGAGTGAGTAAGTTTGTAATGAATTATTCATGCAATTGGTGCAAGTTAGTTTAAGAATTCTGCGTTGAATTGCATTGGGAAAGTTTCAAACCTACTACTTTCCTTATTACTCGATATTCGGCTTGAAAAGTGAAACGGAACTCTCCAAACTGACTTGCATTCGCTGATTGATAAACACGAATTAGTAAAATTCTATTGATGTTGAAGAATTTCATTAAGTTACAATTAATCAATTTTGTTTTTTTTTGGGATGTAATGTTTTAAACCAATCAAGCAGTATCCAATTTTGCTTTGCCAATTCTAGCTAGCCTGCATTTTTTTAAAAAATTGACATGTTTCAGACGCGGCACGCTGAACAAACACAACCAATTTCATAAACAGGATACATATGTATGATGTATATTGTCTGACGCTGTTTAACAATAGAATGCTAATTTTATAAATTTCAAAGTGTCAACAATGGTATATATTTATCTTTTTACCGAGTCAATTTATATAGCTGAAACCTAGCAATGAAAAACAACTCCAATAGGTAATACTGAAATTAAATATCAAACTTAAATATGCAACAAACGGGCATTTCTTGTAGAAACAAACAATACGCTATTGTTGCATATTTAAGTAGAACATTTAAAATGCAAATTTAGTTTGTTCTCTTTCAGCGTTAGCTACATTCTGGCAGCGATTTTATAATAGTGTCAACACATCTTGTTTATTAAAAGAAATTACCGTTTAAGAATACTTTTAGTTTAATTGCTTACGCGTTATCTCCATTACCTGAATTGAAAATGATTTATAGTACTATTGAAAAAGTTTATCCGCCTTAAGTTCATTCTGATATAGTGAGCAATTAGTAACGCGTGTTATGTATCCCCCAATTTATGAATGTATCACAATATATAAGTTATTAGGAAATATTAGAAATTGTTAAAGAAATTATTAAGTCAAATGCAACAATGTTATTCAAGGATAATTAAATAAAGGTCATTAACAGTTCATGAGAACGGATGCAATACCTTGTATTCCAGATGATAGTGATACTGCATGTGGCAGATCACAGACGGTTAAGAACCGTCATTACCTAGAAAGTAAGATTGATACATTGTATAATGAATAGAATTAAGAAATAAGCAGACATGAGCTCTGCAAGTTCCCACAAACATGTGAGAGGCAGGGACAACATAAATACCCCGGGAGCCACAAGACCAGGCAGTCAGTCTACAGTATTTCAGTTTTAACATTGCAGTTTGCTTAAGCTACTCAAAATGTTAAACTTTAATTACTATTTAATTTTTGACTTGGAGTATTTTAAACCAGTTTGTCAAAATTCAATTGTAATTTCTGTTTAAGTAAATAAGTGTTGTTACCAATAATTGGAAGAAGTTTTTTAAAAAACAGCTCCCAAGGCCGGAAATGTAACTGGCGCTGTCGTACGGATGTCAAAAGGTTCAAACCAAACCAACGTGCACAAAGTACAAAAATCGACGGAGAAATTAATGTAAGTTCATTTTCCTTAAAACCAATTTATCTTGACAAATTATTTGATATAAGATAGTAAAAGAATTTTTGATTATTATGTATGTACCGATACTTTAATTATTATTATTATTGCAATTTATGCCATTTTTTGAAAATAATTTACGCAACCATTACAAGAAATTATTTTCAGAAACGAGAATTTATTTTAAGAAGATTTATTTTTAAAGCGACAGAATTTTAAATAAGAAAATTGGAAAGTACAAACAAATATTACGAACTATTAATTAACCAAAACGTAACTGACGCAAGAAAAATTGAAACAAAACGAAAACGATTTTAAAATTCAAAAATAGAACGTAATTAATTTACAATTTTATGTATAGAAAATTTAATACCGAAAGCTAATGTGTAAAACGCAACTAATTATAGAAACGATTTATTCAAACGTAACCTTTATCAAAGTCTATAATTAGACACCAAGTGTTAAATTATAGAAGCACTTTGCAATTATTATTAGAATTAAAACATTACAAATTAAAACAAAGCGCATAAATTACGACCTGTAACTCTCATTATTGAATACAAAGTTATTTCAGTACGAATATCTAATTATAGCAAAAACAACTACTGAAAGATTCATTCGAAAACGCGCATCGCAACTTTATAAAAGGCAACATTTAAACGCAACACTTTATGATTAAATATTTTAGTACGAGGTAATTAATTGTAAAAGACGCGATTTATTTAATTTATCACAGAATGAAAACAAAACCTTTCAAAAGAACCATTCACAACTTCATAAAGTATAATTGAATATTTTTCAGCACGAGGATATCTAATTATGCAAAAGCATTACGCAAATTATTTAAAACTATTTACAGGAACTGGAATTACATTTTCAGCAAGTTACGACATTGTAATTAAAAAATTCATAGTATAAATTATAAAGAAAACTGATGCAAATATTATAACAACGTAATTAACTGAAAACTAGCAACTTTATAAATTAATACGTTCAAGGTAACGAGACAGTACAGTTAACAGGAAACATCTTATGCACTTATAAATTACAACACCCACGAAAAAGAGATAATCATAACAGACTCAAGTAACCAGCAGAACTAAAATAAAATAAAATCACAACTGGCGCATAAACATACAAAGTAAAGTAATTACTGCGAAAAATTATTAATTCACATCGAAACCTTTCAGAAAGTTAAACTCACAGCAAATTAGCATCCGCAAAGTATAAAAATACTCAAATTTAAGACTACAGCAATTAACCAAGGCATTGTCAAGCACAAGCTCCTCAATTTAATTACAAAACCGAATGACTCGATTCTTTAAATAACACAACGCAATCCAAACTAAAAATTAACAGTACAAACCGCAAAATAAATCCCAATTTATACACAAACATAAAAGAAATAAAACCGAAAATAAATATTAATTAAAAGCGAAAGCATCCCTTAACAATCATGAGTTCAAATTTAAAAATTTATCTCGAGAGTATACCTCAGTTTAACGGTGATCAAGCTTTGCTAGGGAACTTCATTACAGCGTTTGAAATATTTTTAAAAACCTTTTACTAACCCGGAGATAATAAAATAAATGCATTACTTTTACGCCTGATAATAATCAAACTGACCGGACGGGCACCAACGCTAATAGCCAGCCGAAATGACTGAGAACAATGGGAGGATTTTAAACGCATACTATTCGCATATTTTGGCGATCAACGTAACATAAAATGCCTAATACCCGATCCAATGAACCTTAGAATAGAGAATAACCAATCCCTGTACCAATTCGGAATGAAATGCCAAGACGTAAGAAGTTTAATCTTACCAAAATTAAAAATCGAAGAATCCCACCAAAATATCCGACTTTTCAAAACAAAAATGTATGACGAAATGGCACTGGATACCTATATAAACGCATTACCAGAACGACTATCAGATAAAATAAGATTTCAATATACTCAAAATTTAGAAGAAGCCATGAATATAATAATAGAAGAAGAAAACGTAATGTATTATCGAAACAGACTATATAAACTTAGCGCGAATAAAAGTTATTCACCAATAAAAACCATACAAGCCGCGAGACAGACACTCGCTCAACCAAAACTCACACCATTTAACGCACAAACAAATCAACCGCGAATTAATAATCCAAATTTTACTAAAGCGAATTTTAATAATCAGTTTAAGCAATTTACAAACCAATGTTCAACTCAAATTTTACAAAATCCGCATTTCCATCAAGATTCAATCAAAATTTGAACCAACAAAGACCAGCATTCAACGCAAAACCTATTAGAAATACACCAATGATAAATAATAATAACCCTAACGATTACTACAAACCAACACTTATGAATACCTCATCTGGTAACATCAGACAAAATACAAAAATATCATAAATTCGACCAAACTCTCATCAAAAACAAAACTTTACCTCCGAAGAATTATTTCACTAAGAAATAGAAAAACCTAATGGCGAATCAAACCAATTAGAAAATTATAAACGCGACCCACAGAACGAATTGCAAGACGAAAAAGAAAATTAATTAACAGACTAGGTAACATAATAAAAACTATCACAGGCAACTTAGATAACCAAGACGCAGAACGTAACGACAACGCAATACAGCAGTTAATTGAAAACCAAAACGATATAACAACCATTGTTAGCAACCAAATATCTGTAACCCAATCAACTATAATAAAATTCAACAATGCGTTAAAAAAGCTAGTAAGAAACCAAGATAGTATAGCCAATAGAATACAAGCCCTTGAAACTAACATACAAACTACCATGTTGGGAATGCGCGACTTAAGATTCAACACAATATTCACCCAAATAATATCAACCCTTACTTTAATCTAACAAATTTTAGCCACGTTAGAAAATGCCGTAACATTTGCAAAATTAAATACATTACACTTTAGTATCATTGAACCAACTGACTTATTTAAGAAATTATTAAGAATTAGACCATTTATAACTAATAGTAAATTACCTTTTGAAAAATAGCTATAGTAAAAGGCTATGCAAAGAATAACGAAATAACATTTTTAATAGAAATCCCAATAGTAGAAAGTAACATTTATAAATATTATCATTCATTTGCTTTTCCAATGAAAATTACTAGTATGTATCAAGTTATCATACCCAAAACCAAATTCCTATTTTTAAATGAACTAAGATGTGGTTATACAAACGAAAAATGTACCGAAGTAACACCAAATCAATATTTATGCCAATCATTGACAACAACAACTATTCAAGAAGACAGCCCGTGCGAAGTACAATTACTAAAATTTTCAAATCATTACGAAAACTGTGAACAAAACCCGTACAAATCACTAACATGAAAATTCAAAAGTTACCGAAAACAAATGGATTGCCATATTTCCATCAGAAGTAATAGCAACCGTCCACTGCAGTCAACACGAGAATAATCTAGCATTAACCGGATGTAAATTAATCACCCTTCAAGAAGACATTTAAAATTGAAAAACGAAATAATCAAAGTTTATCAAGACCATACAGTAACCAAGAAATTCGCAAATCCACCGGAATTACAATTCAAGATAAGAAATAGTCAAGAAACCCATGCAGCTAGAACACCTAGACTTAGACGACCTCGACCACGCCATGAAAATAATGGACAATTATAAGGAACACTTAAGTGAATTAAAAGTGTCAAAGTTACACTACGACAACATAAGCGTTTGGACAATTGTATTAATCATTTTTATTATTTTGTAAAAAAAAATTATCCCTCGCGAATATCAGATAGCAAACTGGACCACCATATACCATAAACCCTTACCTGATATCACAAGGTCGAGAATTTCTTATTAATGAAGGAAGCCCGAGGTAAAGTTGGATGGAAAACGGCTTGAGGAAAAGAAAAACTCTTTAGAGATAAACGGCTAGTAGAGTGTTAGCTCTGGGTAGATCATGAGCTTGGGTCATGGATTGTCAAATGACCAAAAATATAGATAAAGAGCGCCACCGTATTTTTCAATACAACAACATACGAAGATACATGTACTTGTATTAGGGGAATGCGGAAACCTGAAGTCTACACCGCTTATATAGCCACAAAACCCATATATCAACCTTGCAAAGCACTTACCATAATATCTATTGTTAGATGTATTACAGATGTCTCGGCTTAACCTGTAAACAAACAAATGCACAACATGGACACCGTTTGTGTCCTTAAAAATATTCACCAAAAATAGTATAATTGAATTTAAGTTTTAAAAATGTATACACTCAGAGTATTTGTTATCATTAGACACAGTTAACCTTTTGCTTATTAAGAACCTATAAATTTCACTTGAATTTTTAATAATAAAAGAGTTAAGCAAAAATAAATTCTATTCAATTAAATTGTTTTAGCTTGTTTCAACATTAACTTTTTCAACAAAAAATTTACATGAAAAGAAACTAGTATTGTTCTGTCTTCAAAAAAAAACAACACAAAGATCTCTAAATTGAATACTTCTAGGTAAGTTTACTGTAAGGTTTATGTTTTCTTATTAATTCATATTTCAAATTTTAATTATAGTCATCAGTAGTACTACGGCCGACTTTACAAGTGAGAAATTAGATTATTTTACGTCTTATAAAATTGTATCATTCAAACAAAGAGTAAGCTTTACTTTATATCTTACTAAAAAATTCATCATGTTCTTTAAAATTAAATTACATGACCTCAAAATAATCAGATATTTTTAATGTAACGCAAAATAACATGTGGCAATTATGTTGAATAACTAGATATTTTTGACATCATATGTCAATAACAGTTTTTTAGTGAAGCCACCACGGTCTGCTTGTGTAACAAATGACCTGTTATCTACATTTCTTCATTTCTTTATTTAATTTTCATCTTGTCTTTTGACTAGCTATTTAAATTTTGTCTGGCAATGCCATCTACACTATCACGTCGGAGACTGGAAACAGTCTTTGATAGTTAGTTTCTTATTCTCGAGTATAGAGAGCGCATGAGAAATATTTGCACTATAAATAAACTTTAATTTGTGTATTATTTTAGAACTTTAGTTGGTTGTTTTGCAAAAAGATATGCGTCCGTCTGATGATCTGCAAGAACAGTGAAACCGGTCACGGGCTTGTCTTTTTGCAAAATAACCAACACTTTATATATTGATTTCGATCCTCTATGCTCGAATTACTTTCTCCATGCTAGGCAAAATTATTCATTAATAAATAATTGTTGTTACGAAGAATTGGACGAAGTTTTTAAAAAGACAGCTCCCAAGGTCCGAAACGTAACTCGCGTTAAAATTATATAACACGTTGTATAACTCTAAATTTAAATTATATACTTTATACCTTTATGCAACCTCGCATGGGAAAGTCAAATATGCAAATACTTGTTTATTATGACTACGACTGATTATTACCTTTCACAGTTGAGTTTACAAAATCTAGGGATCAAAAATGGGTTTGTCTGCCGTGACTGCACTAACCAACAATACAGATACATCAAATATGTATTAACAGTTTCACGTACATAAGCGGTCTACCAAAACCAATATACAATGGTAGTTTTTAATCCTACCAGCTTGTCTCGCCTAATGGGCTCTTCTATATCTTACAATCAGAGTAAATAATTTTTACAACACTGTCTCAAAATAATACAGTACAATTTCAAACTAATTACAATAATAAGAATACAAAAACATAAACGCAATTAAAACTCAGCTCTGAAGTGAGGCTGTACATCAAATTTTGTTTCCCTATAGTGGATTATATTTTCATTCCAGATAAGAACGTAGTAGATGGCGCTTGTGCTTCAGTTAGACTACACTGCTCAAATAGTTACATTAGTTGCAATATTTAAAAATTTACTAGCGCCGGTTGTATATTTACTATTTTACGTGGCGGTGTTCTTCAACAATGCAAATGGCTGACTCGTATACTGTGTTAGTTAATTTAAATTTTTAAGCTACGTATTGCATTCAACTAGCATTATATTAATGCAAAACAATTATACAGGTAAGTTTATTGATCTATAAAGTGCACGCTTTATAACGATATATTTTTATGTTAATAGCAGAATAATTAATATTAGTTTGGTAATAAGTTTCAGAAGAACAAATTGGAATTTAAAATTACATTAAATCTAAGACTTGGACGAAACATAGCCTTTAGTTAACAATTATAGTGTTAAACGAATCACAAACAACTACCTGAAAATATTGGAATGTTTTAAATTTTTTTTCGAAAGGTTGTAAGTTTGTTTACAATGCTCGAGACGTATGTATATATTACCTTTAATGAATGAAATAAAACAAATGCATCGATGTTTATGTAGATATTTATTTATCTTTTACAAAATTCAGATTTTTAAATAAATACATCCAAGAACACTTTTTCAAAACGTATCGAGCATTATTAAACTTTATTTTCTAACTGTTTGCATTAAGTTTAAATATAATATCAATATGAAGCAATTAGTAGGTTATTTTTAATTAAATAAATCATAAAATCTCAAAACAATGATGTGATAAAAAAGAAACATATGTCCACACTACCTCCAAAGGTATCTTCGTTGTCTGTTGTAGATACTTTCAGATCCAACATTTATGACGATTTGTTTGACAAGTTCTTCAGTTGTGCCATCCAATTTCCGCATCCTCCCTTCTTCCTTAATTATATGGTTAATATAATCAACCCCTTGTTCTTGACCTATGATTGCAATTCCTTCATCCAAAAGCATCTTCACGTTAATTTGAAAAGTAGAATTATTGATAGCTACATGTTGCTTTACTTGAGCCCAAATCAGCTCAACTAGTTTTAAGTTGCTGTGGTATGGGAGTAACCTTAATATGAGTACAATTTTGCCAGATCCTTTTACAATTTCGTCAACAACATAAAGGTATCGGGTGAGTCAGAAAGTGCTGCTTTACTAAGGCCAATGACTAAACTTTTAATAACTTTTTAGAAGCTTCAATGTGCTCTGCTTTCGACTAATTATAAAGTTGTTCATTCCGCCAGTTTTGATTTGCAACATTTTTGGCTTTGACACTGTGATTAAGAACATTATTAAGTACGATTATACCTACATTATCAAGAAGAGTTTATACACTTTTGAACCGAGTTGTAAACACTTTACCATCCATGTCTCCATGATAGTCTCTTAAAATGATAAATATAAATTTAGGGTCTTAAGTTGTATAAAGCTACCTATTTTCTTAGATTGAAGGTCTAAATATCCACCATCGACAAATTTTATGTCACTACCCATGCACGCCACAATTAACCTCTTGCTCTTGCCAGAGGGATCTCGTATACCAATCAATAAACCTTTGATTAATGCCCGCTTTGCTGTTTTTACAGTGGCGTCTTGCCATACCTTGTTTTTTACGTGTCCAGCATTCATCCATATTTCATTATGATAATAAATTCTTTTGCATTCAGCTCTATTCTTTTTAATTTCAGTTAAATATTTTCTTCGCTGCAACACAATTCAGGCTTTTCAATTAAAATCGCTTTTCGGCTACGCTTCCATATTTAAAACCCTATTTCATCATTACCGATAAAGTGATGTGCGACTGAAGTTTGGTAAAGAATCGTCATTGTTTACCGCATGCAATTTTTTTTCCAAATTTGGAATTTATTTTTAAAGCAAAATGTATGGACGTGCCTTCAAATCGCACATTTTGCAAATTCTTCAAGCTCGTCGAAGATTGGTGTATCCACTCTGGTGGTCTTTGGTGAGGAAGCAGTACCAGTAGTTTCCATTTCTTTCACAAAATTCCACATTGATCGAACACCTAAACCAACTTCTAACACAGTTTGCTTTATAGCTTAAATTTTGGATGCATTGTGGAATTTTTCAAATATATATTATAGGCAATTAGCTTTTGCCCATTCATCATATGCTTACCCTCTGAATTTTTGTTGGGTTGCTAATCCATAATTATGTATATAAAGCCTGAAAATAATTTATTGTAAGCATAATATGCGTATCTTTAATGAGAAATACATACCTTATTATGAAGACACTGTAAGTTGAATATCCCACAAGAACTGTTTGGATACTAAATATAAAATCAACACAAATTAATTAATAAAACCCAATAAAATTTCAAACGCAGGCTAATAACATAATACGATAATTAACAAAAACGAAAATATTCAAATACCAAAATGTCAATTGTCAAGATGATATCTAAACAACAATCACAAACATACAGGTATTATTTATTTGCGTAAACTTGGCTCTTCGATGCACCAATGGAAATCGTTAAAATTCAGTGCCTTCTTAACCGGAATGGACTGTAGTTTAGTTGTGATAAATTTGCAACTCTTGAGGATGTAGGATATTGGTTCAAAGTTCGAAATCCTTACTTCCTGCAAGGCAGACGGTTACATTCAAATTAAGCATTGTGCCCATTAACTCCAAAATTACTTAGATAAATTTAAAATACTTAAGGTCTCTTCTCACTAGTCTTAACACACACCGTCGAAAAAATACTCATTTCCAAACAATTTTATTGTGTCATAGGAGTCCGTATTATATCTTTTATTCATGGAGAATTGGAATTAAGGAAAGGACCTGCTGCTTCACCTGGTGGTTTCTGCATACCGTTAGATGACACAACTTTATTCGTTGATGACCTTAAATAAAAGGGAGCAAAAACTCGAAAAACCCATACGCTAGAACTGTTATTCAAAACTATATCGTGTTGAATTAGAAAATTACATCCGAAAGAGGATCAGTTTTGGTAATATCAATCGAGCATGAAGCGCAAATAGAAATATACGTTTCTGTAAATGAAGAAGCGTGTACCCTTAAAATAATACGATATGTAATAAAACTCTAAATAAATTTTGTTGCGTGCTAAATTCACGTTACATTTCATAATTAATTTTACTCTACAGTGGCGGAGTGCCGCAACAGTAAATTAATGCACCGACTAGCTTTTAGTGGTGCGAAGTGGGTTCTTTAGGACAATATACTACCTCTAGGGGGTATGCAAATTGTACCACTTTTATTATATATTTATACGTTTACCTTGATAGGTCTTTCAACTCTCTTGATCTTATAAAGCTCACCTGAAGAAAACCTCAAACAAAACCTACCCGGAAAGTGGATGTGCAGGGAGACGGTTTAGCGGTTATCACTGCGGTTAGAAGCTGATGGAACCTCACTTAAATGTTTCTCACTTCTTCTACCAGTTTAAAATAAACACAAAAATAAAAAAAAAATCTTGTACGCTTAACCTATATCATCAAATGTGATTATCACAGTAAATAACAAAGAAGAAAACTAAGATCCACTCCTAATTTGCCAAATACGAGTGTAGTTAGGAAAAAAAGCTTATTATTATTAATGAATAAATAAATATTCACCGAATTTAATTTTTACAATATTTTTACCCTACAATATTTAATCTTTCCTATAAGAATTTCCATGATTACAATATACTTTAATAAGCGTGCACCAATGTAATAATCATTCTTAATAATAAGTTTTACACATTCTTTTTATCATAACCTATTACAATTATTAGTTATAAGACATCATGTAATGTTCATAAGATGGAAAGCAAAATTTCAATAAACTTACAGCTTTCTGCATTTCTACAACAAAGCTCTGTCAACCTTCCAAAGCAGGAATGGGTGCAGGTAAATTAACTACTCCAATTTGGTGTTGAACAAAAATTCCCAACACAGGTCATTTTCGCACTTACCAGTATTTCCGTATTCCCTATATTTGATATTCCAATGCTCGACTCGAAGTTAGTAATTGGCCAGGAAGCGAGTTTTTTACCAGGGAATTTTGATGCTATTACAATTAAGGTAGGGATTTTAAACGTACGTGACAACACTCACACAGGACCTACATTTCACTTTTCATCCGAAAGAGGGCGTATTTTTGTGAAAAATGAACACTTAACATTTTTCAAGCGGTCCACGTCTGGAATCGAACTCGAGACTTTGAGATTAACAGTCATACGCAAACTGCCTGATCCACGGAGCTGGCTGATACTTTCATATCCACGCTATTACTCGCGTTTGTAAACTTCTTTACTGTAGTTGCGGTGTTTGATACCATCACGTTAACTACCCGATTGTCAACCTTGTCCCGCTCAGGGATCGTTGCGTGTTAATCGAATTTAAAGCTTCGCTCTACGGTCCGGCCTCAAGTAACTAAGCTGAATCCTTTACTTTATTGTCCGTGGGGTTTATAAAGTTTAATGCTCCCGCGTTACTACACGATCTATTGTCTTCAGGAGATAGCGCGTCTAAACAGTTCAATTTTTGAATCCAATGTAATTCTGTCCGTGTGAACGGTCACTTTATTCTTACGCTTATACATTTGACACCGAAATCTACGTCATCTATTTTCGTTCTCAACGCATGTTTATGGCAGCATCTATGGGGCTGTCGTTTTCAAACGCGTGTAAATTTATACAAATAGCTTTATTATGCCGGTTATTTCCCGATACCTTTTCGAAATCTTCTAAATTTAATATGAAGCCGTGTAAAGTACCAATTATTATTACTGTTTGTTTATAATGTACTAGGTGCTTTACTATTTTAATTTTTTATTCCAATTTAATATCATATTGAAACAACAACGTTATAAATATAAACCATAAAGTTTTTAGAATTTTCATCCTGTTTTTGTATTAAAAGCTTATATAACTAACTGAAATTAATAGACATATCTTTTACTTATATTTGTTTCAGTAGCGCGCTAGTGTTACACAATAATTCTTCAATGATTTAAAGCGATTTGACCTATTATCAAAATTATTGTCTACTATGATAAAGGTTTTTTCCGCACGAAATACCTTCCAAAAATATCATACGCTTGATCAGCTGTTGAAATGATGTCTATGACTATTTGTACATGAAAGATAAATTCTAGACGTGAACAAAATGATAGAATAATAAAGCACAGAAACGAACATTAAATAGTAATGTTTCGTAAACCTTAAAACCTAAAGAATGTCTTAATATACAAAAATACGATCTAAATACGAGTATGACTAAAAGCCTTTAAACAACACCTGAAGACATCTAAAACCAGCCACTTCTCATATAAGTAAAACAAAAATCTCGAAATTTAGCGAACCGAAATATCTCTTAACTTGCAAAAACAGGCTGGTACAGTATGTTCTAAATCTCATTTGTTGTCACGAAAACAAAACTACCCCATTGCAGTTATAAAGGTAATAGATGACGTTTGCGCTTAAGTCATATTCACACTGCTCAATATTTTGAATTAAGTTGACAATTTGAAAATTTACACGGGACATTTAGTTTCGTATACTTCTAAATCGTAAACAAAGTCTTTTGAATTGTAAATGCATGCAATATTTCGTTTATATTACAATGTAGTAGTGCTCTTTTTATTTTTATTCCTTAGGCAAATTGAGATTGCTGGATAAAAGCATTCAGGAGCACTGCATTGAAATATATCAAGCATTATTTCACTTTAATCTCCAATGGTTTTGTTTAAGATTAAATAAAATATAATATTACAACAGATAAGTTATTCTACATCAAATGTATTACAAGATATCAAAACAACAATTTAATTAATCCACAGTTTATGTATGTCCATATAGTCCTCTGATAAAGTACTTTCGTCTTGTATCTTTAGACACAACATTCATAATCGTTTGCTCGAGAAGCTCTTCAGCGGTGCCATGCAGACTCTACATCTTTTCCTCTTCTTTAATTATGGGGCTAATACAATTAATCCAATATCTTCGACCTATGGCTATAATACCTCCATCCATAGACACCCTCAGGTCGGGTGGCTGCGTGGATAAACCAGGTTCGCGTATAACTGCGGATCCCAAGGTCCGCTTGAAAAATGTTAGGCCAGAATTTTTCATAAAAATACGCTCTCGTTTAAATGAGAGGTAAAATATAGGTTTCGTGTGTGGGTGTTGTCACGTACGTCAAAGATCCCTATCTTGCTTGGAACATCAACAAACCGGCAAAATTTTAAAATTTCCAGGTAAAAAACTCACTTCCTGGCCAATGCAATAGCTTTGGGTCGAGCACTGGAAACTCAAACGTCTGGACACCTTCACCTCGTCAATTCTAAAAATTGGATATGTAGGTAACCTTAATCATTACATAACCACGATTTTTAGGCCACATGCAAAAATTTTTATTCAGGTCTTCCTGAAGAATTATGATTCGCCTATATATTTCGTATTTTCTAATTTTAGTATCCATAAACAAAGTACATAGAATATTAATCAAATACTTTATTATACAACCAAATTAAATACATTGGAAATTTAGAAAATTAACTGACATTAAAAATGTTAACTTATTAAATTAACTTATTAAATAATATACACCTCAAAATTTGACACAACAGAAAAACCTCTTACATGGCAGACAGTTTAAATTCTTTTTCTGCCAGCCGATAAAACTTCGTTAATGCATGATTTACTGTTTTTGCGGTGGTGTTTTAACAAGCCTTGTTTTTCATATGTACAGTGTTCCAAATTATAGTCTCGCCATTGACATGCCACTTATTTTAAAGGACAGAAGCAATTTTTAAATTCGACACTTTTGCACTTTTAAAAGGGACTCACAAAAAAACCATTTTTAAAAAATTTTAGAAACGGAAAATTTCAAAATACACTTTTTCTTTATCTCGATTGTTCTTCTAAATTATTAAAACAAACTACTTTTATGCTTTATCCTAATCCATCCAGAAAAGTGTCTGTGGTGTTTCAACTCTTATAAAACCATCTTCAAGTATTTCTTTAACATGACTTCATGCATGTTTTTTAGTTTCTATGATGTGGTTGTTTACTACAATTTGTTACGGATGTAACCTTTCTACAGTTGCGGGTGAAACTTTTTCAATTTTGACTTGCCTTGAAGGGGCAAGAACCCCGTAACAATAGAAGGGGTGCGTTCGGGAGTAGGTTCCTAAAGATACATGCAAAAAGAAAATGAACAATAAAAAGCTACAATACTAATAATAGCAAGGTTTTCAACTAAAATTCAGCACTACATTAACACTTACTCTTAAAGGTCTTATCTCTGCACTATCGAGGCGCGCCAAACAGTCGGTCGTCACAAGCTTGAGTAACGTTCTTGTCTACATGGAAGACTGTTATTCCGCATAAACTCCTTGCTTTAACTATTCCACACTTGATTGCCACGTTTCCCTGTTCAAATGAGCTATTCCTTTTAGACACACCGGTCGTTGGGTAGCTGAAGATCCTTTACAAATTTCTATATACCTACCTACTTCCCTAAATAATTAAAATAAAAAATTGTTAGGCAAACATAACCTAATTCAGCAACAAAACATCTGATAATCACATTTTCTTGCTTTCCTATCTAATTGTTACATTTATGAATCCCAAGTTAATGGTAATGTCGTTACTTAAACAAGAAAGCCGTCTAATTCTAACATTACACCAATTATAGTCCATTCCGAAATATTTTACGTTTAATACTTTTAACTAAACTTGATTAATGACTCTACTTTCAAATTATTAATTAGTCCGGTGAATTAATTACTGCCATTGCCTTATTACTAAAACACACCATTACAAGTTAAATATTCATAATACAGGTTTTTCAAACGTTAAGTACTTACAGAATTTCCAGAATTGTTACAATCATTCCATTAAAGGTCTAAACACAGCAACTCTCTGATTCCAAAACATGCCTTATAATTCCAATTTATTAGAGGGATTTCTGCAGACACTTTTTTCAAACGGTTTTACGACATTAAATCCGCACTTATGCGATTGAAAATACCATGTATCTTGCAAAGGTATTTCGTTTTACATGTCGATCGCCGTACATTTCTTGAAAAAATTAACCTACATTTTTTTAGAGCTGTGTACCAACCCCCGACGAAAACTCTATATTGCCCATTCCCATTAAACTACCCCTATGGGGAATCTAGTATTAAGACACCCTTATCGATTTAATTATATTACTACATCTTAAAATGCTTTTAGAAGACCAGGTTACATAAGACTATTGTTAATTCAATCTCAATCCGTTTCTATTATTTTCATTACTCCTACTATTTCATCCAATGTCCCGGTATTTTCACATTATTACGCAATATTGCTGTCACTTTAACTCTTAGGAAGTCCCAATTATACTGTCATTTACGTAGACGTATCTGTAATTTTCTTTTAATCTAAAACTTTATTGTAGTCTAAATGTATAGAAATTGTTACATACCTAGACATAGCCGGAAGAAAAATATATACCAGGCTAACTACCAAACGCGGAGAGTGGGGGGATTCACCTGCATACCAAAAAAAACAAAAAAACAAAGCACGTCGCCCACGATTATCTATTAACAAATAAAAATAAATAACGGATTCTGTACAAACAAACAAAAGCAATAAACTAAGCGTTACTATTTCAAAGCAAACAATTATGTAATATGAACAATTTAGTGCTGTAGATACAAAGTGCGCATCTCGTATTTTACACAAAATAAAATTAATCAGTAATAAATAAACACGTGGAAGCTTATGGCAAGCGTTTTTAAAATTGCACCTAATAGTTTTTGGAAAATAAACTAATCAATGGGAAAGAATTAATGTGTTAGAGCTTTTGGCAAACATTCTTTTTAAATTGTACATGATACCGTTTGTAAAATAGACCAATCAGTAGCAAAGAATAAACGTGTGTCTGTCAAACATTTTTAACAATGGTACATTACACCTGTAGAGCGATAATATTAATTCGCAGCAACAAACAATAGTCCTACAGTGTCATGATTCTTATCACGTAACTACATCAAACGCTGATACGGGATATGCCCTTGATATACACAAAAGAGAACAAGTTGTATACCTGTATGTGTCGGGATACTTAGCTTGCAATTCGTCGGGGGTGAGTCAGCACAGCAACGCCACGGTCGTCGGGACCTGTTTACCATGTTACCATAACTGCAGTAGCGGTCTACGAACAAAAGTAGTTGGTCTACAGAAAAAAACAGTTGGTCTACATAAAGAACCGATTTGGCCTCCAGCTAAGAGCTAAAAAAATTATCGGATTAGAATGGGTACGCAGTGGAAAACTCACCAATGCACGCAAGATACCTCCTTCTTGTCAATCACAAAAACGTGCATTGCTTTTGAAGTACTGCGACGAATGATGTAGAAAATATTTCAACGCACAAGCTGCAGTATCAAATTCAAAATGGATTCAAATAACACGAGTTCGAACTACAATCCTTGAGTTATCGATTAGCAAAACTGGAAAACACACGCTATCAAATAATAGTAGGATCTATCATTTCGATAAGTATTTAAATGGAAAACACAAGAGAAAGCAATTATACGTTATCGGAAGGTTTAACTAATTACCGGATACCTAAAACTTAATGTCAAGTTACTACTTTGTAATAAAGTGTATATGCTTACTCTTTTATAATAATACGACAATGTCTATTTAAAATGATGTCGTATTGCATGGAATTGATTTAACAACTATGAAAGCTTTTTAACAGGAGCATGCAAAACCTTTACTATAAAATTTTATGAATTAAAATAGAATTGGTTTATTTGCATTCTTGTGGTTTTAGACTAATTTGGAATAAAAATTACGAATTGAATTACCAATCCGGATTTTTTAAACACTATTTAATACAAAATAAAAATTCTACAGGGTATTCTCATAACAAATTAACTCATTTAAAATTAAATATCATTTATTTTCTATCTAATTGATTTTGCGTAACGTATCACGTTACAAATTGCATTATGTATGGCTTGCACGTGCTGAATTTGTTTTTGGTAGAAAATTTAACAAATCTTTAAAATGTCTACTAAATTAGCCTTATCTTTCCAATAACTACAAACAATTATGCCTACTAAATTTTTAGAAAAAAACTAAAACAAATGTTCAAACAAAAATCCATTTTGTTCTATGCACAACTGAACTCGTTTTCGCTTATTATGAATAACAACCTGCTGAATTATGCGCCCTAGAATTGTATTAAATACATTCAAAATATTTTCTTGAGGTTGGTTCACATTGTATGCAAAGGTTTTGTATAATTTTTATGCGGTATAATATGATCCCCCTCTTCCTTCAACATAAAACTAGTTTCATGGGAGCCTGATACATTTCTATATTATACAGGCCAAACTTATGTATGTTTATGTTACTGTAAAACACGGAAATTAGTGAATGTCAGAATTGTTTCGGCGAATATCGATACATACCCACACACGTCGACAAAAGACCGAAGAGTTTTCAATATTACTATAAAAGAAAAAAGTGCAAAAGATATAAAAAAAGGGCGTGCTGAATCTAACAAGAAAAAGCAGCTGCTATGTTGGAACACAGCAAACATAGAAACAAGAAAAAATTATTGAAAGCATGCGCGTGGAAAACAGCACAGCAAGGTTGTGAAACGTGGACAGTAGGAGAAGCAGATAGGGAAAATATAGAAGCTTTTGAATAGTAGCAAAGGAAAGATATGTGGAAAACATTAAAAATAGGAGAATTAGGAGGCTAGGGCACGTTCTAAGGCATGAGGGATTAGAGCGGGATATTGAAAGCAAAGAAAGTAAGAAAGTAGAAAACGAGGTGTAGTGTTAGATCTAGATTAGACTAATGCACACAGATAGTGAAAACTGTAGACTGTGGGAATTTCCGCAAAATATGTAGGTTAGCAAAGAATATGAAACAATGCAGGTATGCATGTATCCAGTTCCAGGGCTAAGGACCTATTGATGATGTTATATATACATTATGGTCTTCGCCAGCAGATGCCTACAAACTGAGATGAGTTCTGGTGAGTGTCGTACGACATGTCTGTAATGCATTATGGTGTCGTCTAACGTGGCGCGAGATATGTTGTGTTGTTGATTTTTGTCAGTCTCATGTAAAACACCACAGTGTACTTGCAACACTTGCTAATTTGTCTTCTTTATTCAATACTCTAATGATGGTCAGCACAATGAACCGTTATATCTTCTTTTAAAAACTACATGCATCAATTGGAAGTAAGCGAGAACACAATTCGTTTATTTTTCTCAAGAGAACACTCTAGAATACAATCAAAAGCTAGTTTTGCTAAAACTAGATGCAGTACATATTTGGATTACACACGTTTGAAACGTTTTGACGTTTTAAAATTTCTGATGTATGAAAATTGATTGCGCTATTAAAATCTGGAGAAACGAGTATTTAGTATGCATAACCGATGATGAATTGTTCAATATACTTTCAGAATCTTGCAATAGAACAGTTGCAAAAAAGAGAATTGCAAGTTTGTACAAAAATATTGCATATGACGTTGTAATGTTGAATTTAAATATGTGTAATCAATGTCAAATGAAGCATAACGGGCCTAAAAAGGTATTGTTTTAAAATCATTTGTCAGTTCGGAGTGAGTTAAACTTAGTGCCAAGTAGATCTGATGGACTGCACTCGCACGGAGATTTCAATTACAGATTTATATTGATATATCAAGACCATTTGACAAAGTTTGTCCATTTATGACCATTAAAAACTAAGACAAACGAGAGTGGCACACCACCCTCGTCATATTTTGCTAACATTTGGTGCCCCAGCGATATTGCATTCGGATAATGGTAGCGAATTTAGTGATCGAGTTGTATCCCAGCTATGTGCTATATGGAAGAATGCCAAGATAGTTCACAAAAACCTCCCCATAGATGAACACATGGTTCATTCGAAGGGGTCTATCAGGATATATAAAGTCACTTAACTGCATGGGAGAATGATAAAGATTCAAAAAAAGGTTTCGAATTTTTTTGCTTTGTCCAATTTCTAAGAACACAACCTACCACGGAGGAAATACGCTAGAGCCCTTATGAAGCCCCGTTTGGCGTTAAACTAAAAAGAAGCGTAACATCTTCATATCTGTCTGGAAAGCAAATTACAAATGTTGAAACCGGAGAACAGTTTGAAGAAATTGTTGTTAGCTGTAAAGAGACTTAATCAGTGACCACATTCCAATTGGAAATTACGAGGATAACCAAAATTTTATTAAAGGAGTGCCGCAACTCAGCCCGTCTTCAGTTCAAGTATTGACTGAACAGCAACATGAGCATAATGAAAATACTATTCAACACGAGTAATGGATAACCAAAATATTATGCAACAGGAGCCGCAAATTTGCACGAATTCGTCTCAAGCATTGACTGAATATCACGGATTAATTTCCGCAAAAAGAGTAGCCGCAAAGAGAATCTTTTGCTCAGATAATGAAAACGTTACGAATCTCTAAAAGAAAATTTCCTTGCGCCCAAATTAGTGACACCATACAAATATAAGTTCCTGATGTCGACCGCGTACGTACAGATCCTCGAAATTTGGAAGTGGTTATATCTAGAAAAGACGATTCCGACTTTATAAATTAGCAAATAAGAACCGTCCCTTAAACAGCCTTTTATCCGCAATCAGTTCGTAATAAAAGTTACTTTACCTATATGAGATTTGTACTCGAAAATATCGCTGAGAGAAGCAGCTTCAGCTAATTTGACAACCTGAGGAGAAGGCTATATACGCTGTAATTGCAAAAAGAACTGTTCAAGAATTAAATGCAGCTGTAAAAACAAAGGCGTCTTGTGCAATTTAAAGTGTCAGAGCAGTTTAGTTGTTGCAACAAATAAGATTGTTAAACGTTAAATCCCACGTATTTAATTTGCTTTTTTTGATATTTCTGCTATTATCAGAATTATCTATGTGTAGTATTATTATTTATATTATTTTAGAATTTTTTTTGAGTGTACTGTTTGTTTGGAGTTCAATAATATGACTCTATTATATGGCATTACTTAAACCGTCTCCTACTATGTTTCTTTTTTGTTTATAATAAATCATAATATTTAAATTTTTGTTTTGTTTGAACTAAAATAGGTAGAAATTTGATTTTTCTGACATTCGCAATCAGGCCATCCTAATTGTCTTCATTTACCGGTGTAAGTGAAAAATGATGATATTTGGCAAGCATTTTGGACATACCTAAAGCGACTTTGTGAATTTTGTCATTTACTGGAGGATGTCGACATTTACCAGATTTCGATCTTACACCGTAACACATATTAAAAAACTAAGCTTCTATTTTGCATTTTCTAATTTTTGGACAACTTGCTTAACAGTAGTTTTACGGGAGTTGATTTCGATTCTTTAAAGGCATTTTAAGTTTCTTGTAACTTACTGAAGGTTCTGGGCATTATACTTTGCGTAAATTATAAATTCGCATGTGCTTAGTAATTTAATTGCTCCTGAAAGCAAACGTATTTGAATAAAAACTAATTTTCTTTCCTACATTTCTCAATCCAGGGCTTCTTGGGTAAACGGGATTCAAATTGGATTTTCGGGAATCTTCCACAAGTAATTGGGTTAGATGTTTTACTTTCAGAATAATAAGAAACTCTTACCTAAAATGAAAAAGACGCTGATTAAATGCATATATTTGCTTTTTGTTATTAGTTTTGATGTAAAGGAAAAAATTTGCAAAAAAATTTGTTTATCTCAGTCGGCTTGGAAGTCAATATTTACTTAATCGTCTTCCTGCTCTTTTCTCGTATGGCTATAACGCGTTCCTGATCAGTTAGTCATTTACTTGTAAAAGTAAACGTATTTTTATGACAGCTGTTAGAGTCAGCATCCGGCTTTAATGCTTCCTTAATCAATTAAGTTCTTCAAGCTAGTTCTTAATGGAATGGCACGTCTACAATTCTATAATGGTTTATTTATTGAGTTAGTTTTACAGCAAAATTATTATTATTATTAGCAAACAGCCATAATGGGCATTAAAGGCCCAAAATATCCTGGATTTCAAATAAATAAATATGCATAATCTGTTTAATAATATACTTTATTAAACCGCTTATGGAATGCCAATTTTTAAATGTATTTCTAACGTTACGTAATGTCAAATTTTTAATGACTCACTTTTATTATATCTTTAGTGATGTAATCAATTTTTGCGTAACTGATTATTTAAAACATAAATTAGATATTCTACTTTAACACCAAGAAACAGAAAACATAATTCGCAACTACCAAATAATTGCTCCTTTGTGACATAACTCCGTCTTTAACATCGTGTCCATACAGTAAATACTTTATAATTTTTAATTATTTCGAAGTACGTTAACGGTAGCTTTTCGCAAATAAACCCTTTTCTGTTTACTCCATTTTCACATTTCATACGTGTTTCTTTTTACCCTACTTTTGATTTAGTTAATATCATCAGCTAAATTAGTCGTTTCCTCTATATAATATGCACATCTGAATTATCTGTTGTGTAGTGATTAAGTATTACTGAACACAAAAACTTTTGGCTTGCGCTAAAAAGTAACTAAAGTTCAACAAATTGTTGACAGGATAATAAGAAAATCGCCAGTCCGATCAAAGTATTTGTAACTATATATAAAAGCTTGTCTAAATAAAAAATAAGCAAGATAAAACGGCTAGAAAATTAACTCTCAACATGTTATGAGTATTTCTTGTGGATATAAATGAATTCAGGACAGAATAATAATGACAAAGCGCCCTAGAAAACGGAGACCTCTAGATACGATGGCCAACCGAGTGATTAAGCTCCGCGGAATGAGACAGTTGCGAGTTTAAAAAGCAAAAAGCACCGGATCTAGTTAAATTACCGAGCATAAAAATCCCAAAAAAGACGCAGACACCCTAGAACATAACAAAGTCAACAACATAAACAACACGCAAAGTTAATTGACCCTACCTTACTCACTTTGGACCCATGAAATCTCTCGCTAAAAATTCTTTATAGAACTGTGCCTGAAAACAAATATTCACAACCCAACACCGCATAAATTGAAGAGCCTTTCAGAGAGGATGAGAATCCTGATAATATCCGACACAAACAACCATTGTTTATTCTTAATTGGATGCTGTGGCCTCGACTAGATTTACCTTAGCACTTCCAAAATGAACAATATATGCCCTGACCTACCTTAAATTAAACAAACATAGGTCAAAATAGCAATTCTGATTTATCCTCATCATCATCTTTCGGTCTTCAGTCCTCGAACTAGTTAGACGCATACCCTCATTGCTTTCTATTCTGAACTAACCTACACATTTCCGTGAAATTTGCACGGTCTGCATCTATCACTATCTGAGTGCGATAGTCTGAGCTAGGTCTACCTCAACCTACTTGTTACTATCTCTGCTTGTATTGGATCCCGTACTATTCCCCAAAAATGCCTTAGAACGTATCCTGCCCTTCTATTTCTCCTAATTTTTTTCCACGGATATCTTTTTTTTGTTCTACTATTTCTATAACTTATTTGTTACTAACTTTGTCTGTCCATGCTATTATCCTCATACATCTGAAGCACAACATTCCAGGAGGCTTCTATCTCTTTCTGCCTGCTTCTCCTACTACCTTATTTCATAGACGCACTGTGCTGTACTCCACACATATGCTCTCAATAATTTTCTTCTTGTTTCTATGTTTGTTGTCTTTGAACATAGCCGCTGTTCTTTCTTGTTAGATGTAGTTCGGTCCTCTTCTATTATTTTACAATTGTATACCGTATTTTCCCGATATTTAGTGGTATGTGAATGGGAAGGCCGCTCCGTGGTGTAGTTGGTATGAGTGTGACTACTATGGCCAATGTTCCGGGTTCAAATCCCGACACGGTCCGCTTGAAAAATGTTAGGCGAGCATTTTTTTCAAAAATACGCCCTCGTTCGTATGAGAGATAAAATGCAGGTCCCGTGTGTGAGTGTTGTCACGCACGTTAAAGATCCCCGCCTTGCTTAGTTCGGCAAAATTCAAAATTTCCAGGTAAAAAAAATGCTTAGAAACGTCAAATGTAGGGTATAGGAACAGGAGTAAGCAGCCTATGGCTGCCAACATCCCCCCGCACTAACATTTTCCGAATTAATAGTTTTTCCAATATATCCTTTCGCATAATAAACATTTGTTGAAGATATTTCACAAGCAACACTTGTAGTTGTTTATAATAATCATAAGATTTAACTGCACCTATTCTTCGTCATTAGGTTTTCCGTCTTGAAACTGGTTGGACGCGCACTTCCACTTATTTATATTCTGAACTAACCTACACATTTCCTTGAAATTCCCACAACAGCCTATATATAGCTGGGTTCGTCTTCTATTGTTTTCTAAATATATGCCCTATTTCACCGAGATTCAGTAGTATGTGAAGGGGGTTAAGCAGCCTATGGTTGTCAAGATCCTCCAACACTTAGACGTTTGCCAAATTACTAGTTTTCCAGCAAATCCCTGCGCACAATTAACAATAGTTGAGAATATTGCACAATCAATACCCGTAGTTGCTTATAATAATCATCGTCAGGTAAAGTAATAAAAAATTAACTTATAATTGTGCGGCAGAATAGGATACTAATGCATGTTATAAAACCGTATAATGCAATTCGGAAACTATTTTGATCCTCTTAAAAACGTTGTTAGGTGAAACTTTGTACGTAATACGTTTTAAAATGATGTTTTATTTGACTCGTGGAGTTTGTAAAATTCGCTCGTTTTGGCATGTATTACATGCGTCAAGTAAAATTTTTGTTTCTAATCCGTTACGTGAATATTATGCTACAAACGCATTGATGGCAACGCGAGTAAAGTAAAACGATTAACACCTATCTTAGTTACACGGTGACTACAGATCACAAACTCAGCTAATGGGATAATTTGAATGTCCATATATACAGATATGGATATAACATGTGTAACGCTAGCGCGTTACTTAAGCAGATAGGTAGTAGAAATGAGTTTATTAACTTCAATTAGTTAAAGGAGTTTTTAGCATTTATTTAAGGCACATTAAACTTATTTACTTTTTATATTTGCATACACGTAAACACACTCACACACACACACACAGACACAAACACACAAACACAACACACACACACACACACACACAAACACACACAACACACACACACACACACACACACACACACACACACACACATACACACACACACACACTATTTACCCATTCTTCTACAATATCGTTATAGGTCGTAGTAGGATTTTATATGTCTATCAAAAATGCCTGTCAATAATGAATAACGATCTTGTAATAAGACTCAAGAACATACAAACTGTGACTATTTTACAGATGTAGCGTGGTTCACTTTTTTTATTATAGTGAAACCAAACACCATCTAATTCATTCTTCCTCGTTTGAGTGAAACAGCAAAGATAAAATACTAACAGCGAAGTTGCTTTACAAGATGTTGATCGGTGGCGGGGGTAAGATAAGAACCGAACCACCTATATTTCTCTTAGAAATTTAACCATAGATGTTGTAT
The DNA here is from genome assembly GCA_036346225.1 of Platerodrilus igneus. Lineage (NCBI taxonomy): Eukaryota > Metazoa > Arthropoda > Insecta > Coleoptera > Lycidae > Platerodrilus > Platerodrilus igneus. The sequence goes on along the minus strand of JARFIW010000333.1, from coordinate 107,917 downwards.
AATCCGTACTAACTGTAAGTGCTTCTGGAGACTTCCAAACCAACTCTGAATTCTACTTTCGAGGGATGAGACTAACAGGGGGTTCCTAAAAATACCAAAATGTCAAGCGTCACTAAACTCATAAATTTAACATAAGTGTAGGAACTTCATTAACGACTATAAGCAGCTAAAGCACAAAGGCTAAGATTGTTGTATTTAAACAATATTATTTCTGAAGGAAAAAGTAATTATATATCCAATATCTACCACATAACCATTGAATACAGCAGTGAATATAAGGCTACATAATATTGTATAAAAACTTAAACTCATCAATACGCACTACCTATTTTGCATATTCTATAAGGTTTGGAACAGTTGTTGAATGTATAGCTTTATACGTGCAAATTTTATCATAAAATTACTTCCTTAATACTCCGTTAAAGAAATGAATTAATAAAAGTCTGAAAAATAATGTATATACATCTATTTAAATAAGGATTTATTCTCTTCAAGTTACAGATATTTACAATTGACATAACAAAAATAAATTCCAGGTTTTATCTTGGTATAAGATGAAATTTTTATCAAATTATCACACTTCCTATTAATGACAAATATAATAATTGATTTATGTATATATATATATATATATATATATATATATATATATATATATATATGCATATATATATTACTATGATAATAGGGTTATTTAAGGGTATATAAGGTCACCAGGGAGGTATACCTCATGTAAACAACACAAAAATCAAGAAAACTAAACATTTAAGCCATAAAAAGTACGCAATTTGTTTATTATGCAAAAAGCAAATACCAAACACCCTGTATAAAATTTACAACTAACTACAGTCAATGAAGGGAAACTCATTCTTTAATAATTTAACTACATTTAGTAAAATAGATAACTCTGGATGCAACTCAATTCATTTTAGAGACATTAATACATTCGTAAACTTTATACAAATGCAAATTAGGCGTATCCAAAGTAAAACAAACGCAAAATAAATCTTTTTAAACTCGACGCATTAGCGCAAGAAAATAATCAATGCATACCTATATTAAACAAGCCTTTCAAAACAAGCATATTTCATAACCCAAGAAGTCAATAAACGCATCTAATTTACACAAAATTTAGTCCACGTGGTGTTTTAAATCTAGGAATCGCCACACTTTTGAATAAAACCCAGCATATTGGCTAAACAAAGTATGGAACAATAACTTTGTATACGTGCGGAATTGAAAGGCAAATTTGATAAATTCCTGTACAAAATTACAATTGTTAAAATGTACAAAGTACCATTGGCGAACGAAATCCATAATATAAAGTTTTTGTGTACGTGATTTTTAGAACGTCTAAAGAAAGCATATATTGAGCATATCCAAGTAAAACTCAACTGGTTGCATGATATCGCAGGACAACGCCTTGCCATGGTTGAAGTATAATATAGCAAGCAGTCAACCAATGACAGCACGTGGAAGGGCTAGTCTATATAATTCATCTAAATTGATAGTATTCATTAATTCCCTAACAGAAGTACGAACTGTACTAATCGAAGTAAAAGTATTACGCAAAACTCAATTGTGAAGTTAAGAAAAAATTTATAAGTGAAAGTCAAAGTAATTAAAATTTCAAGTGAAAAAATACAGTCAAGTGCGCGTTCAAACATACGAGTGTATAATAAATCCGCCGTTGGCATAAAACGGCACTAAATAATTCAATAAGAATTCTAACTAAATTGTTCAATAAGAAATTTAACTAAGCAATTCAACAAGAAATCTAAGTACGGACGTAAAACTACAATACTCTAAGTACTGAAAACAATCAATAGGAAAGTCTAAATCAAGACGTTAAGAGTACAACTAAAGCTTAAAACAACACGAAATCACTGGTTAGCAACACGCTGTGGAGAGGCAGTTTGAAGCCTTGGGCTGTACGTAGAGCGACGGTGTCATAACTTCGAATCCAATTATGTTTCAACTAATAGCATAAATCTTATTTTTGAAGCTTTGAAACTAACATTTACTTAAATATTTTGTGTAAAGTGTTATCAAAAAGATTTTTTTAACAAGCAGAAAATACGTTAAAAAAGAAATGTTCATTGAACGTTCAACGAAGCATTCGATATAATACATAATTATTTTTGCTAGCTTTAATTGATTAAAAGGGGGTTATAATTTTGTAAAGAGCAAATTAAATATTTATTTTTACTTTGATTCAAGGACTTTAAATAGCAACTGACATTACGAAGGTTGTAGAGGTGTAAATTGTACATCTTTCTTAGTTTATTATACAAATTTTGGTGTGTTTCGTTTATCTTATTCAGGTATGAAACTTAAAGAGGGAAGGGTGTAAACATTCTTTGTTATCACATCGTCGTTCACTCTGTGCAGAGGTATAACTGAGCTAGCCGAAGCATAAATTCAATTGTGTGAATTTTATAATTATTCTAAATTATTTAGAGGCACAGAGAGGTGGCGGTCAGCAAGGCAACTGAGCGTTATATACACCTGGCGATCAGCGATATCGTAGCAATATATATATATATATATATATATATATATATATATATATATAAATCGTTAATGGACTGGTTAGCTTAATTATTTTGGTAACAAGATGGTAGTATACTGGGTATGAAATCCAAATAATAATAGTTTATGTAAAATTCAAAATTTAATTTCTTCTGCTTAACGTTTCGCCAAAACTACTTTGGTCAAACTGCCCAATGGTTGAGGAATCGTCTGACGCAACGTAGAAGTGACTGCAGGATCAATTCTAACAAATGTGCATTAGCTAAACATGTTTATACAACCAAACATACTCCGGCATATAAAGAAATTAAAATATTAGACAAAGAATCGAATTACAAAACCAGACTCTTTCTAGAATCGTACTATATAAACAAAGAAGAACAATGTTTGAATAATAAACAAGATATAGAAGACACACACAGATTTTATTTTACTCTATACAGTTTAAATCACTTTAAATCTAATGCGCTTCATTAAGAGCATTCTTTTATGATAATCACATAAACATTAAATCTACATCATCTACTTCAACCATATTAATCTTCCAACATATTAGTCTTTAAGGCTCAATTTGTTACTAGATCTACATTCTGTTTCCTACTAAATGCATTTTATTAATAATTTTTGATCAACGTAATCATATGTTAATTTTAAATTTTGACAATTTTGCTATTTTTCAAATTTGACAAATATTGATTTTATACAGTAAGGAACTTATTTATTATATTATGTTAGTTTTATATTACAACACTTCTAATTGCAGATGCTTTTGACAAAGGCAAAAAGTTTTGCCGAAACGTTAAGCAGAAGAAATTAAATTTTGAATTTTGATATATATATATATATATATATATATATATATATATATATTATCGTGTAATTTGTAGGTTAATAATAGATAAATAAGTCATAGGTCAAGCTTGCGTGTGTAGATACCATCCATGAAAAATTTAATTAGGCTTTTTAGATATTTACGGTAACGATTATTCAACTTAAGATAGGAATTTAGAGTTAATTTGATTTTAGTTTCAACTTTGCATTTATTTGTAAGGAAATATTATAATATTTATAGAGTAGGACGGTAAATGTTATACACCCATCAACAAGGGCAATTAGTTTGTGTACAAGATAAAAATGCTGCTTTAATTATTATATAACAGTGTACAATGGTTTAAAGGCTTTTAAAATTTGCTTGAGCGTAGGATCGATAGTTTTAAGGGCATCTGTTAATAAGATAGAAACATTTCAATACCTTTTAGCGTAAAATAGTATTAAAAACACAAGCTTGTAATAGATAGGAAAGAAAATCAATAATTTCTACGAATGTAAATGAACGTTAAAGGCAGATACGGATCGATATCAAACAAGGACGGACTTTGTTACAGCACATAAAAGAGGGAGATGCAAAAGTCGAATATCAGTTAGACTTCGTAACAAACAAGGGAACAAGGGTAGTGTTGAAGCTATTAGCGAGAGTAAGATGAAAGATATTTGTCTAGATCGAAAATAGGGAAAGGAATTAAGACATATAAGTGGACGTTAATCAGATCTGAGTACGATGTACACGTAATTTTTAATAAACCTTTAAGTGTTCTTAAAATATTTCAGAGTTTATGTTGAGTTTGAATTTACAATTATTTTTAATAGATAATCATATGAGATTATAAGACTGACTTTAAATAAAGTATTGCACTATTAGGTTTTAATTTAATGAAACTAACTTCAAGCGTATAACGAGGTTAGCAAAGCAGAGTTTCTATTGAGTAAAATTACTTTTGCAAATTTTTTTTAAAAACATAATTACAATTAGCTTAATTTCGTATTAATTTCGTATAAATATATTTTTGTAGATGACAGTAATTAAATATACCGGAAACTTAATAAACATGAAAATCTAAAATAATGAAAAAAATATAGATAAGTAAAGTTTGACTTGCCAATCAAGTTGATCATTAAATTTAAATAGCATTATTGTATTGCAAAACGTATTACCAAATTGTAGTGGTCTAACCTGACTAATGGCATCTTCTTATAGATGAAACCATACCAACAAAATGACTCCTACATGAACAGCTGTTGTTCAGGGACCAAGTACGAAAGAAACCGGTACACAGCAAAATGCATCAAACTTAGTTAATTAAATCCTCTATATCCATTAAACGATAAAGTTTCCAAACACCACATAATTATAAAACTATCTTTAAATGATTTTTATATCGTAGAAATTAAAGAATTATCCATAAAAAAATGTTGTGCTGTAATATTCAAATTCAATTTGATATAAATTGATACAGATAGACTTTACAAACCATGCTGTCTTTTTCGTCACATAATTACAAAAACTCAAACAATCTTAAAGAGCAATCTGGAGAACGCACTTACACTTATTAACTCTCAAAGATATGTAGCTTACATGGTTGTTCAAATACGACTGATTTCTTTCATTGAAGAGCAATCTATCTTGCAGCAAACGCCAAGCACGGCACGTGCAGGTTTGATTATAGCTGATATATCTAGATATGAATAGGTGTTTTTTACCCAAGCGACGTTTTATATATCAATAAATAATTTTAAAAGTAACCTTTTAATGCTTTTACAATTCTAAAGAAAAGGACTAACAAATGTTAACTTGGAACATTTGGATATGAAAACAAAATTTGCTTTTAACAAATAAAACTTAATATTGATACAATATACAAAGTGATATACCAATAATTATCAAAATTAAAGCTTTGTAAACCACTATATGGATTAGTAAAATAAAAATGCTACAAAACAAAAAACGCAAAATCTTACTAAGGCTTATCAAAACATAACCCGTGCAATGTTGTTATATGCAATTTTTACATTTTTACCTCACTTTCTGTAGTTTGTTCAATTATAGTATTTATAAACTAACAGTTGAAGCAGCTCTTCTTAATAAATATCATTATGCACTTATTAGTTTGAAAAATAGTAATATAAGAAAAGAATCTGTGCATTTTTAGACCAATATATAGAGGTATTCGGTGGATTAATTGTGGTGATTATAACGTTTTGTAGTGGCGTCGTTACAAGGGACACTATTTATCTATTGAGAATTGACAACACTGGTATTGCCAGGTGAAATCTGAAATTGCCATCGTAAAGTTTGGAATTTTTGAGGTTTTAGGTACTCAGAACGTTTTGACGTGCGAGCACTATTTGTGTTTTTGCAGTGTTTAAAATTTCATCTCAGTCTAAATATAAAATTAACTCGCGAAAACTTTCGAGCTATGATTTATTAAGACCTTTCACGTGGTATAACTCAAGAACAATGCATCAATCAACTGAATTCAACTTTTGGCGATAAAGCGCCATCCACAGCCATTGTGTATCGCTGGTGCACTGAATTCAAACGTGGAGGTAGTTCGCTCACGGACGAAGTTAAAGATGGTCGTCTAAAATCGGTCGTTGTGCCGGAAAATATCGATGCTGTGCGAAGGCTAATTGAAGAAGATTGTCATGTGACATATCAAGAAATCGAGAGATGTTTAAGCATTAGTATGACCAGCATACATAAGATTTTGCACGAACATTTGTGTGTTCGGAAGCTGTGTGCGCGTTGGATCCCACATTTGTTGACAGATGCTCAAAAAAATGATCGTGTCGATTGGTGCCGTAAAATAATTTCAAAATACAACTGTGGTGCGTCCAAAGCGGTATACAACGTCGTCATAGGTGATGAGTCGTGGATTTATGCGTATGAGCCAGAAAGAAAAGGCCAGTCGGCTGTTTAGGTGTTTCAATTTGAAGCAAAGCCAACAAAAGTTGTTTGTTCTCAAAGCGTTAAGAAGCAAATGGTGGCATTTTTCTTCACGAAAACCGGTAACTGTGGCTCTCGAAAATCAAAAGACCGTTAATTTAGCGTGGTATACGACCATTTGTTTACCTGAAGTTTTTGGTAAATTGAGAGAAACCAACCCAGAACGACGAATCATTTTGCATCATGACAATGCGAGCTCACACACATCACATGCAACAAACGAGTATTTGGACACACAAAAGATCGGATTGATGGGTCATCCGCTTTACAGCCCCGACTTGGCACCCAATAACTTCTCCTTGTTTTTTGTAATTAAAGATGAACTGCGTGCACAACGATTTTCATCGTCCGAAGAAGTGGTTGAGGCCTTCAAAACGCATGTTTTTGAGTTTATTCATTTGGTTTTGTAGATCAAGTATACAAACTCTTGAAACTACAATTTTTTTGGGTATGCTAACTTAATTTACACGTTCGTAATTTTCCCAAAGGAAAAAATAAATTTTAAGAAATCATGAGCAAGAAGGCATATTGCTTCTTTAAAAGCTTTTAGTACAATTTTGTATAAGTTAATAAGCGGATATTAGTTTTCGTCCACGTAATTTTGTTTTCATATTGTATAATGGTTATATCTAAATAGCTTTAAAACGTTCTTTATAGTATGTCTTGAGTGTTTTGTTCAGCTTTAATCTCTAATTTGTATGTATTTTATAATCTAATCGCAAACAGATGTAAACGAAAATAAATTTGCTCACAAACACTTTTCAAACCAGCTCTATTTAAATAAATTGTATTTTCTTGCTTGTTTAATTGCATTTATTCAGGCTGCTCTTAAGTCAAACTAATTTTACGATGAATTAGTTTCTATTTCATATCAGCAAGATAGTCTTTATTTCAAAGTGCCTGAAAACTTGATTTGAGATATATTTTAAATGCAATAGAATCTCTGCTAACCGGAATAACTGATCTCAAGCTACATTTGCATTAGCTTTCTGTTGTCTTTGCAATGGTGCTATACATGGTGTTCCCAAATATCATGCACATACGGAAGGTTGTAATTCGGTGGCTTATTTCATTATTAAAAATTCATATAAACATACTATAACAATAATTTTAATTGGGTGTAATTTGTATAACGTTAGATTTGTGGGTCTTAACTATTCGGTTGTAACTATAATACTTTTGAATTAAGAAGGACTAAAAAATTACAAGACGAAACACCGACCCTGGGGTGGTTGCCAAGGAAAATACAATTCACCTTTATATTCCCAAAGGTAATGGAAAAGCTGTAATATTCATTCGTTTAAAATAATGACCTTTGGAATCTTCCAGATTAACTTGGAATTCTAACTTCCGCGGTTGTTTGAAGAGACTATTAAGGGGGGGATATATTAACGGATAATATCAAAGAGCCTCTACTTTGTTAAATTTTATTTCTAACGGAAAAGCACTAATAGAAAAAAGTAGTAACATCTTAGTGTACAAACGCATCTGCGCACAAAAGCTTCGTTGACGTACACTTGTAAGAAAAGGTTAAACATTTAAAGCAAAGGGATTACTATTTGCGCCCCTGTAGGGCATATCAAAATTATAAAAAAATATACCTCTGTCCGCTGCCGAGTCGGACCTAAATTTTATACCCTCTTAGATCTATAAATACTGTTTAATGTGGAATAGCATTTTCATAATGGATTCAACACCTTTTTTTTGGTAAAGTATTATGAGTGAAAATAATTCTTTATTCGTGAATGCCTCGTGTCGTTTAAGACAACCAGAATAATTGTTAATATTATACATTTATTATACCGAAATACTGTCAGTACAGTTTTTAATTGACATTTGAGTTTATGAAATGCATCTAATTGACAGTTGGGCCTTTATAAAATTTTATTGACACTTTTCTATAATATCGTAGAGAGCAGATCTGGTATCTTCGATTTACACTAGTACTTGAAAATTTTTTATGAATAATAAACTTAAAGTTTACGTAATCAATAGTTAATCAAATTAAATATTTATTTAAGCCTTACTGAGAACTTATTCAACTCTAAAATTTAATGCATTGAATCTTTAATTAAACTACTTTTATTTAGAAGAACGTTTTTATGTGCAACTAACTTTCAAAAGTAAAATCGCCTGACTTGGACGACAAAAGAAATTTTTAGTTCAATACTCACCATCTGTTGCTACGTTAGTAACTTTGGCAAACCTAAACAAGACGGACAAACCAAGTAACAACTATATTCCATTAGGGCCTCTTAGCAGCAATCTTTCATTTTAACGAGAAGGGTAGGACGGATCTTTAGACAAGTACCAGCCAATGTAATTGAAATCCACTATAAAAGATGTAAAGTATGAAATTTTTGTTTCATCCAAATCACCACCTAGATACGCCTACACATAATGGCCATTGTAGAAATTTTATACGATAAACCATATTTATAATTGAAGTATATTTTATAAGCGTTTTCCAGTTGTAAAAGTTCATTACATTATTAATTGTAAGGCTTATGAATTTTATAAGTTAGATTCATTTTGCTATAAATTGATATAAATTAAAATGGCTTCATATATTTTCGTATAACGTTGCATAATTCTGTTTAAATTCATCTAACCTCACCTAATTGCACTGTAAAGAAAACGGGAAGGTTAGACAGGACCTTTAATTAAAATTATACGAACTATTGATTAACATCACGTAAATACAATTACGGAGGTCGCATACTTAATGCGATTCTTTAATCGCTTGCCTTAGAAGTAGGGAAAACATTTTTCTTCTATGACAGATAAAGGACTGACTAGTTTTGAACGTCGTAGATTTGGTGTCATGTAGCGAACAAACAACATCAGGCGTGACCTTGTATCGAAACTGCACGATATTTGAAGTAACCTTATTTGAACTTGGACAGAATTTAATTGTAAATTATAACTTTTATAAAAGTGCAGCTTTGTTTATGAGGGACAAATTATGCAGGGTGTTTTATAATTATATAAGATTAAATATTTTACTCAAACGAATATTTATGTAACTAAAAATGATTCTAAATCAAAAGTATTCAGTTAAAAGGGTTCTGGAAAATAAACATGCTTCAATACGTCAGCAAACGCTTTGTTACCTATCTACAAAGTGTTGAAATTTCGCGATTTCTTTGGTTTTTCTTTATGGATCCACGGATTTGTGATACTTAGATCAAAATTGCAATGATTGTTACGCTGTAGGGCTTATATCATTGACATGTCAAATAATTGTGAAAATCTGAGAGTCATATTATTTCTCCTCTTGAACTTTTTTGCGTTGTATTGCTGGTAGACTTTGAAATACAAAATGTATTTTCTGTTTTGTGTAAAAACTCATTGGTGTCTTTCAGTTTTTACTTTCTACGGTCGTTATCGAGGAAAAAATAAAAAACGATTTCCTGTAACTAGCTAAATAGAGTAAAAATTTTAAAATAGTGTAGGATGCGCTGGTTTTATTATAGATAATCTCTTGTTTTTATTAATATTGACAGTTCATTTGAAATCGTAATTTGTGTCTGCATATGTTTATAAAATTGAAGGTTTAAGTTGAAAATTGTAAGACGTAAAAGTGTTTTAAATTTATGGTGTTAAGAAAAATGTTACAGCAACTGTTGAAAGTGATCTCCTTTAACCCTTTATTTCCGCATGGGGTCGTAAATTCCACGTATGTGCACCAAAATGCAAGATGTGTCCTTATTATTTGGTGTTTTAATTATGTTGTTTGAATTAGACGATACACACGCAAGGTATGTTCTTGGAGGTGTTAAACTTAAACTGACATGAGATAATGATAATAATTCTCGTAGAAATTATGTAAACTACGAAATGCAAACTTAATACGTCACATTTATTAAACTCAATACCACAAACAAAAATCCCATTAATACTGTGTCGCGTGATTACATACTTAAACTTTCTATATCCGGTTGGTCAACGTACAGGCGGTTACCGAAAACTGCCCTAAGCTACACAGGTATATTATAATCCCTGAACTGTAACTGCTCTTCACCCCACCCTAACCAAGAATTATGTGCGACACTGCTACAAATTTCTGCAAGCTAAATTGCTTACAATAAGAACAAGGCGTCCATGCGTTCAATAAACAAAAACTGAATAGACGGACCAAACACCCTTGTACATGCTCCCACTCTTCCTCTCATTGATGCCCGTACTTTTTCAAATATCCCCGGAGTAAATGCATATATTATTCGATTTTGTAAGTCATCAACGGTATTCACTTGTGTTGTATATACTTGAAATTTGAAATGCCCTCATCGGTTATTTAAGTCAGGGGACCAAGTAGACCATGACTGAGGTCCACCCTACCCCATCCATTTGTTCTCATTCACTTCATTTAAATTCTTTTATACCAAAATAGAAAAATATACTGGATCACAGTCGTGTATATACCACATTTTATTTCTCAGCAAAAGAAGTAAGTTGTCGAGTATTCAAAGCAATCGTGTTGCAAAAAAATGCCCGTTGTGCTGGAATAAAAACTGATTTATTATATTAGTTATTGAAAAAGACAGAAGTTGCCCCGCTAGGATTTGATTTGTTCCTTTGTTTGTTTCTGGTGTGGTAGATCGTGCTTCAGTTGTGTTTGTGAAAATCAAGTTGCACTGCGGTAGATGGTAATTTCTTATATTGTTTTTTAAGAGGTTATTGCCTTCTCTTTTTGACCACTATTGCTTAGTGTTTTATTCATAAAATATAGTGGCGGTTGATAATGTCATTATATCATTTTAAGTTCTAGCTATTGCCCCAACCCCTTACGTTCATGTCCTGTTGTAGTTAAAAATTTTTTGTTACATATTTATTATATTTTATGACAAATGAAACATTTTATTTCAGCTGTTCTTAAAATAAGTCATATTTGTGGATTATTACGTTTGCAATATATTTATGGAATAATGTTATACCTTATTATCGGAATTACTTTTATAGAATCAAAAGTTTGAAAGAACATGCTCACTTAAAAAGGAAATAAACAAATGACCTGCTACCTACTTAACACTGGCGGATCTTCTAAGAAGATAATGCAGCCAGTGCTAAACGAGGAAGTTGGTCGACGGAAACCAATACGTTTTCAATTAAATATTAATGAATAATTTTGCCTAGCATAGGGAAAGTAATTCGAGCATAGGGAACGAAAATCAATATAAATTATTGGTTATTTTGTAAAAAGAAAAGCCCGTGACCTGTTTTGCTGTTCTTTGCAGCTCATCAGACGGATGCATCTCCTTTTGCAAAACAACCAACTAAGTTCTGGAATTATACATAAATCAAGGTGTACTTATAAATCAAAATGTTTCTCATGAGTCTGACACGGTCCGCTTGAAAAATATTAGGCTAGCATTTTTCACAAAAATACACCCTCGTTTGGATGAGAGGTAAAATAGAGCTCCCGTGTGTGAATGTTGTCACGCACGTTGAAGATCACTACCTTGCTTAGAACAGCAAGGGTTCGGCAAAATTCCAAGTTTTCCAGGTAAAAAAAAACTCGCTTCCTGGCCAATGTAATACCTTCGGGTGGAGCATTGGAAAATCACATGTAGGGGGTATTTGAAGGGGGGTAAACACTTGAACATTTGTCGAGTTAATAGTTTTGCCAATATATCCTTTCGCACAATCAACATTAGTTGAAAATATTTCACAACCATCACCTGTAGTTGTTTATAATAATCATCAGATTTAAGTGCACTAATTTTTTTGTCATTGGATTTCCCTCTTGAAACTGGTTTGACGCGTACCTCCATTTATTTATGTTTTGAGAAAGCCTACACAGTTCCTTGAAATTTCCACAACAGTCTATATACGGCTCGGTTCCCCTTCTATTGTTTTCTAATTATACGCCCTATTTCACTGAGATTCAGTAGTATGTGAAGGAGAGGCGGCTCCGTGGTGTAGTTGGTATGCGTGTGACTACTATGCTCAAGGTCCCGGGTTCAAATCCCGACACGGTCCGCTTGAAAAATGTTAGGCGAGCATTTTTCATGAAAATACGCCCTCGTTCATCTGCTCTGGGGAGGGTGCGATTAACACTACACCGTGGACACGCGGGTGAGTCTGTTCTCTGTTCTTTTATATGGGTTCTAAGTAACTGTAGCAATCGCATGTGTATAAAGTCTCAAAGATGACTAAACTTTGTAGTTTTGGAATGATTGTCTTTGTGTGAGAGGATATTTATTATTAACATTGTAATATGTGATGACTTCTTTATTGGGGACGATTTGATGTAGTTAAGTTTATGCTTACGACGATATTGAATATTAATCTTGTATCTACTGTGACCATTTTATCTATTAAATTGTATATTTACCATGATGATTTAGAGCTGTTGGTTTTAGTGTTGTAATGTTGCATTTTTTTTTGTTTGGTAATTAATATAGGGGAGTAACCTGTAACAAATATAAATTCTGTGGTATCCAACTTTAAAGTCATTTCTATTTGTTACTCCTCTGTGGTACATCATCCTTTTGTTTTGCATAATAACCTCAAAATAAAGAAGTGAATGTTATTATCATCTAGTTCGCTTTAGATTGGTCGTAATAATTTATTCGATTATAACATATATTTTAAAATTTTCCAAGATCAAGGCGTCTTAAGATTATTTTATAAGTCAATCATTTGTGTTGCCTAATTTGTAGGCGTCTGCATTCACTTTGTAGGATTCGAGTTAATATAACGCTTGCACAGAGTATCACTAAGTGACACTGCTGACAGATCAACTGTTCTATAAAATAGACAGTATCGAAAGGGGGCTCGCCATTTTGTACGAGTACAGATCGGTTGTTAAGTGCAGAAGAGGGCGATGGCGTTTTTACGTGCCGTCTGGTGCCTCCGCATAGCTATCTAACTCGATTGGGTGTTCACGGTTATCCTGGAGGGGGCGAGATTGGAACCTTTCTTCGGATTCCGCTCAGACGACCCGAAGGAGAATAAAATGACAACATGGTGATCAGCATCGAAATCCATTAACGCACATCGAAGGATAATGGATAAATTTTTGTAATAAACAGAATTGGAGGTCGCCGATCTGGTGTGTATTTAGTAGAAAAACATAACCACATTGAGGGATAATGAATAAATTATTGTAATAAACAGAATTGGAGGTCACCGATCTGGTGTGTATTTAGTAGAAAACATGACGTAAGCTTTTGGTTGGGAAATTTTTATGGAGTTAGAGTTTTTGTCACATGTACGGAATTCAGGTTTTACAGCCCTAATGAATGCAGAAATCGTTCTCGGTGAGTGTTTCAATTCGTGTATACTTATGATTGAATCTTTAATACCAAGATCATAAACTTTTAGAAATACTCGTAAAGTTGTTTGAGAGACTACATTTAGTGAAAGTATAAATTTTGAAAGATTGTAAGAATAATCGTGTTTCGATAGTTGCATATCAAATTCATTTCCTTGTCGAAATTAAAGTTGATAATAAGAAGGGAAACATTATTTCGTAGATGTAAGTTGAAATATTTAGGGACACATGTGAAATATGCATGTAGCCTTTATAAAAAGTTTATAAAGTCCAATTCTAGCAAACTTTATCGAAGTATACTATGTCTGATGATTATAGTAGGGTTATTGTGTTATTCCTGTACCATGTCAAACTAGATTATTCAAATTTATTTGATTTTTCTGATTTCGAACACTATCTCTGTAACAAGTACTAAGTATGAGATTTATGTGAAGATTATTGTGAACCAATATAACAGATCTGTCAATTGGGGGTTACTATAAATTTTTTTGTTCTTGAAAATAGTTCTTAATATCAAAATTTCATTATTTAGAGAGGAAAGTTATAAATCCTTATTCCATATTAAAAGAATGATTTTACTATTGAAGAATATTCTTGAGATTTTTGTTAAAATATACTAGAAAGAAAAAAAAAGTTATTTAAAATTATATTCTTGATTCAAATTTTTGAGTATTTAATATAATGACATTGCCACTCGAACAGATAACATTTGAGTAATAAAACTTGAGAGACGTCTAAGCAGAATTATGTTATAGAAGTGATGAAAAGGATTTTTTTTTGAAACTCATTTTTAAGTAAAACACTTTTAGAGTGGTGCTTTCATGCTGTTTAACTTACGAGTTTTGTTGTATTTCTTAAATAAGGCACAAATAGTGTCTCTAGATTAAAATTTATTGTGTACTATTGTGCTTCAGGATCTTCACAGCAGGAGCTGAAGTAGCTACTTTCGGAAGGTTTCCAGCAGTGTTGTTTTGTTTAACTTATATATTTTTTTAGGTAGTTATCATAGCCTGTGTGTTTCTGCATCTTCTCACAGAATACTTTAAAATTTATTGTTCATATAGATGTGGTGGCGCTCTACGTTCTTGTTTATCCCTGTTTATAGTCGAGTTTACTTTACATCCACGCCCATTCTCATTGCTCACTCTTAGGGTAATTCCCAGACTAAGTCGTGAATATTGTGACGCCCGTGAGTCTATTGCAAGTAAAAACTTTAAGAATAAAGCCTTACCTAGTAAAAATTATAGTATTGTCCGACTCACAAGAAGAAAGAAAAAAGCTATAAACCTAAAACTGCTGCTCGCCATTTGAAAAATTATTTCTTTTGGGTTTTTTGCTGACATATGTATTTAGTAATGATTTGATTTTGTTGGTATTGTTTGGTTATACTACACTGTTACGTCTCTCCAAAATGTCACTTCAATTAACTACAATTAGTAAAATGCCTTGTTAATTTTTTTCTTTATTTCAGGCATTTACTTTATTCTTCTTTATATTTGAAAGACCCCGCCTGCTTGCTAACTGAGCCCGGGCATTCCTTTCATTGTTCTGCCAGCTACGTCAATATACCTAACAAGTTTTCCAGTAAATCTTTTCGCACAATTAACATTAGTTGAAAATATTGCAAGACCAATACCTGTAGGTGTTTATAATAATCATCATGTTTAAGTACAGTTATTTTTTCGTCATAAGTTTTTCCATTTTGGGACTGGTTGGATGTGTACCTCGATTGATTTCTCTTTTGAGCTAGCCTACACATGTCACTGAAATTTCTACATCCTACATCTTTCACTATCTGTGCACAATAGTCTAACCTAGGTCTACCTCTACTTCTCTTTTCTTCTATCTCTGCTTCTAATATATTCCGCACTACTCCTTCATGTCTTCGTATGTGGCCTATTATCCAATCTCTCCTATTTTTTACTGTTTTCAACAAATTTCTCTCTTTCCCTACCATTTCTAGTACCTCTTTGTTCTTAACTGTGTCGGTCCGTGATATCCGCATCATACGTTTGTACCACCACATTTCAAAGGCTTATACCTTTCCTTTGTCCGCTTCTCCTACTGCCCAGGCTTCACGGCCGTACACTGCTCTGCTCCACACATATGTTTTAAGCAATATTTTCCTTGTTTCTATGTTTGTTAAGCATGAATTTCAACTACTTTTAGGTTATAAATTGTTAAAAAGGATCAAAATTAGATAGTAAGACACACTGTCCCAACTGAGTTCGCAGGTTGATACTTAGATCACATTTCGCTTTTAACCATCTGAAGCTTTTCCTAACCCGGCTAATCTGCGAGACTGATCGTGAATACCCGAGAGCTTTAGAAAACAATTAACTACGTGAAATTTAGATAAAAGATAACGAATCATCACCTGTTACTTTTAGAAAACGAAAAGTTCACTACAGAAACCGTATAGATTATACGATCCACATGCTATAAATAGGGTTGAATGTAAATCAATGAATGTTTTAAATTAAATGCTAATTTATGGGTGGTGACTACATTTACTGTATGGATGAAAGCGTTTGAATTTTAAGGATACTTTGGTCTAAACAGTAATTTTTGGTCATTACCGATTTTTTTCCAGTGATTTCAATTTTTTGAAGAATTAAAACCTTTGTAAGTAATGCCGATCACCATCTACATTTGCATCTAGCGGTGGGAATGGCTATAATATTTTCCCTACAAGCATTTAGTTAATACTGGTCAATGGAAACTGGATATAAAGGAAAACTCAATCACTAACTCTATGCTCATAAAATAATATCCACGCAACCGCTACATTATGGTTTTTACCTAAAATTTCTTTTATCCGTTTATAAAAGCATAACCAAATAATAACACGCCAAATTTTGTTTTCCTTACATACATTAACTAAAGATCAATTCACTATAAGTATAAATAGCCAAAGAAAGTTTGAAAAAATTGTCCTTGATATACAAAAATTCGTTTAACGTTCCCGTACTAAGCAATTTTAAGTTTCAGCGCAATTTTTATTTATGTTGTTTTCTAATCATATATGCCTTGATGACGTTGCATAATTTACACAATTATTTCAACATTGATAGTTATAGTATCTGGCAGTTTGCATTATTATGTGTCAAAATGGACAAACTCAAACGCAGAACTGTTTAAAACTTCCTTACAAACAAGAAAGGGTTTCACAGGTATTCGCGAAGACATGTTTGGCTATATACAGGGATGATTGTTCGTCCAAGTCAACTACTTGCGGATGATCTAAAGTATTTAAACATGTTCAAGAATCGCCGAATGATGATTTTAGTACACGTTGTACTCTCGTCGTTATCACGTCCAAGTTTTTGATACTGGTGAATGCATAATTAAAAACCGACAATCAGCAGCTTTACTAGAAGTTTCAAAAACTTCTAATTCCGAATTTTTGTAACTTGGAATGACGAAGGTTAGCGCTAGATAGGTTCTGAAAATGCTTTTGTCATTTTAAATGCGTGTCCAAATAAAGTCATGTCAACGATTGTTAGCTTTTTTTTGGGGAAAAGTTTAATATAGTTAAGAATTGTCTTGTGGTGATGGATGAAACCGGGGTCCATATTTTAAGCCAAAGTCTAAGAATCGACGCACTGCGCGTGTACCCTTTAGCCATGCCAAAACGATTAAAAAACCCTTCCTCGAAGAAAAATAATGGCAACTGTTCTTTAAGATTTGCTCCAATATATGAATGATTCATTTGCTTTAGGTGAATATTTTATTTTTGTTACATATAAACAGTGTCAATACATTTTAACATTTGTGATGTCATTGCCATTAACTTCATATTTTTGTTTCAGATTAATAAAAAGCCAACATAAACATCGAAATTTACGATAAAAGTACCACCTAGTACAACTTCATCACGACTTCATCCTCCTTAGAATCTGATTTTTACAACACTTACTTCAATGGTTCCATGGACCTATCAAACCTTAACTACACGCATCAGGCACTGGTACTTTATACATCGAATATGGATCCAACAGATAATATATCGGAACTTGATGTCAATATTACTAGAAGCATCTCCAGGTTAAATTCCCCATTAGCTGTTACAATAGCCGTACTACTCGTGTTCCTTTTTTCTCCAATGATACTGATTGGAAATTCTTTGGTTTTAGTCGCGATGTATCGTTTTAAACGTTTACGAACTCCTAGCAATTACCTTATGATGTCGCTGGCGACGTCGGATTTAGGAATTGGCATGTTCATGCCTATTGGAATGTACTTGGAACTAGGTGGAGCCAGTAACTTTACAAGCGGATACGTTTGTTTACTGAGTTACGGTGTAGCAATTACTTTGTGTTGTGTTTCGGTACTCGTTATGGTGGCTATTGCAGTAGATCGATTCACTTCATTAGCAAGGCCATTACGGTATCCAAACTTGATCACACATTCGGCTGTGGAAAGATACATAGCAGTATTTTGGGCCTATTCGTTATTAGTAGGATTTACACCCTTAGGTTATGCATTATTTAACGGCATCGATAACAACACAAGGTAAGTCATATTTTGCTGAATTTGTAATGCTAAGCGCAAATGCAATTTTTAATATATTTGGTATGTACTAAAATGTTTTTATAGTAGTAGGTATAGCAGTAATTATGAAAGAAGGAAGCGATGTAGCCACTTGAAACCGTAGGTATTAAGATGAAAATTGCAAGTTTATATAGCATCTAATTTATAAATAATAAAAAAAAAATTCTATTTGAGTATTCGACAAGTTTTACTCATCTACAATTTTTAATGAAGCAGGGTTACCTGCAATTTCTATTTTTACACAGGTAGTTGTTGCTTTTACTACTTTAAAATTGTCGTCTTGATATTTTGTTACGTGCTGCATTAACGTTAAGTACACGAATTAATTTTACTCTACCGCAGACGAAGGGAATGTAACAATTAATTATTGCACCGGCTAGCTTACAGTAAGGAGAAGTGAGGTCTATAAAAGAAAATAATTTTTAATGGTATACAAATTCCAACACTTTTATTAATTTCGTTTGCACCTACCTTGAGAGATTTTCAACTTTTCATGTCTTGAAAAGCCTTCGAGCACCAACCCACCTGGATATTCCCAGATAATGCTTGCACAGATGATGGTTATCCCAGGGACGATTATCGGTTTCAATACTGTTTATGGATGATAGAGTTTCAACTTACACTTTTATTACCTCCTTCTACTAATCTATTGCAAGCACAAATAAAAAACGCCACGTGTTGTACACGTAACCATATTATCGAACTGAGTTTCAAGACAGCAAATACCAATAACATGAACAAACGAGAATTATAGCCGACCCTAAATCGGGCAAGTTTGCGTTTAGCTATGAAACTTAAGATTATTAATAACACAACTTCTGACAATTTAATCAGTGTAATCTTTATTGGATAACTTCCTTGTAAACTTTTGTGTATACAAATTCGATTCCATTCGCTCTAAATGTACGAATGTGCGCACCAACATTAATAGGTTTTTTGTAAGAATAAGCGCCACACAGGTATAAAAATACTAACAATCAATTTCAATTCTTAGACACAACAATCAGCATTTCATGATTACAATTCAATTTAACTTACAGGTGTTATTGGTTTTATTGCTTCAAAGCTCAATCCACTTCAACTGGAACAACTCTCAGATAATATTCCAACCCTTTATGGTTGACCAAGGGCTTCCAAAAGATTGGTCACTTTATAACGAAATACCTACGTAATGTCTGGGTTTATTCGCATCCGAGGGTCTGTCAACCTCGATTTACGACTACCACTCTGTCACTTAACGTACCCGTCCTTCAAGCATCGTTCTTCACCGCTATCGATTTTTGAGAAGTTGCTTGCAAGTGTCTAATAATCTAATCTTGACTGTCCCTCTTTCTAATACCCGGAGGTTTTATAAGTAACAATGTCTCTGAGAGGTTTTGGAATACTATTTCTCGGTCTCACGGGGCAGTGCGCCTAACTGTTGTCCTAAGTCGAAGACAATGTCGTTCTTTTCGTTTCATCGGTCTCTTGCTTTGACACTTTTGGAAGCGGGTTTATTTATTTACACATTTATTATGACTGAGTTTATAGGTATATGAATATTGGAGGTAATCTACCATAGCGGCGTTCTTATTAATACCATATGAGCTCTTAATTCCTACCACGGCATACATGTAACACATTAATTTTTATGGCTGGTTTTACGACCATTGCGCTAGTTGGGTGTCGGTCCAACTCCACAAATCAATGGTTTGCTTTGGAACTCGTGTAAATATATACAAATAAATTTTCCGTTGCCGATGATTTACCAAGATCTATCTGTATTTTTCTAAATTTAATACGAAGTAGGTAAAATATCGATAATTATTAACTTTTGTATTTAATATACTTGGTGATTTTCTGGTTATTTTAGTAATACATTACAATAAACGCGTTATTAATGTACATAAATATTTCGGGCTGCTTTCATGCTAAAAACCCATTTATCTAACAGAAATTCCAAAATTCCTTACTATTATCTAAAATTTGCTTAAAGTAACGCACTTGTGTTAGAATTTTAGGTGTTTAATAAATTCAACACATTTTCAGGAGTTTAGTGATTCCAATTAATCTAAATAGAAAAGCATAATAACTATAGTAGAAAACATTCACCGGTAACCGTTGAAATGTTTTTCAGTGCGTTACCTTTGGCAACCGTACTTCGTTAAGATTTTAGAAAAATGACACCTTCAACAAACATTTAATAACTGGTATACATAATATGCAGTTTGAAAAGCAAATCCGACAATCTACTTCTTTCATTACACTCGGAGTTCAAAAAGGTAATTTGAAAAGGAAGAAGCTAGAATACGCAACCAATAGTAGTGCATTGAAATAGCAGTACAATAATTTATAGTGTATGAATATAAGATAGCAGAATTTAAAAAGCCAATAACTCATTTTAAAATTTACTGAAGAATTTTGATGCAATCGACGTATACAATGTTTTCCCATTTACTTATTTTCACCTCGGGATACTTCTACATGAACATTTCAAACATGAGCTTCATAATGCGCTTTCTACTGAGATATCTATAGGTTTACGTTGTATAACGGACCTTTCTGTAGTGAAATGATTCAATGTGGATAGTAACTTTTAAGATATCAGCTCCACTTTTGGCTTTACCAGGAAGAGATTTTCCATGTTTTTCCATTGCGCGGCTTTGACTATTACGAATAGGTTTCTAAACTTTCAGACTGTGTCATTTGTGATGCTATGTAATGAAAGAAATACTTGTTTACATACCTCAATACGTTCTGACTGTGAAGTTGAAAAGTTATAGTAGAACGAATTACGTTTCTTTCATCTGCTTTAGCTCTGGGACGTTTGCATTGGATTGGCACTAATTCTATTAAGCTTTATAAATGTCATACTCATTTTTTGTGTCCTAACTATGCAGTTTATTAAGAACTTTAATCTATTCATTTTCAGGAATCTTTTCAAGGCACATTTTCTTACATTTGTAACTCATAGAATATTAAGCAAATTTTTGTTGAAAGCGGAAATGATAGGCTAAGCCTAACCACAACTACTAATTGTTTTGTATATAATTTTACAAATGTAATTACCTGTCAAAATTTGTCTTTACCGCAGATTAAATTAAAAATTTAATAAATTTCCAACGAAATAATTTAATACGAGCTACATAAACAAACCATTAAGTTTATAGACCTCAGGTTACATCCGTTACCTGCATGCGTTGTTAAGTTCTTTCTTCTGAACAATATTTTCCTTTCAATTACAATATTCTGAACCGTTTATTTTGGCTTTCTCAATTATCTCACATTTATAATCAACTTATTTTAACTCTTTCTTTCATTTAATAAGTTCTTTTTTCTACTTCTATACTGAGAATATAAAACTGGCACAATAGCTGTATGAAGTTCTGGTCACGTATTATGAGCAGCAGATTATTTATACTATAGCGCCGGTTAGTTTACCTATAAGCAGATAAATACATTAAACGAGGTGTTTGTACACAAAGTGTAATTGATTGGCCCCTGAGGCCGATTGACTTCTTTGACTGGTACAAGGGTTTTGCATTTAAAAGTTATTTAGATTACAATAGGTACATTCGAGGTATTATTTGCATATTCTGATATATTCTTGAAATATCTAGTGCAATTGAATAAAGTATAAATAGCTGTTATGGGGTTTTAAAGTGCAGTTCTAATTGAAGCTGTGATTTCCATACGAGTTCTAATTTATAGCTTTGGAAGTCGTAATATGCCAATTAATTGGACTTCAAAGTTTGCGTTCGCTGTGGCAAATTTTGAACACAAACATTGTCCGAATTGATTTAACCTGCGAAATTCAGGACTTGATGTACTGGTTTAGTAGATACAAGACCAAGTCCCGGCCGAGATTGCGTAATTGGTGGGATATTTATACCTATTGATTGAACTGGTGGTGCTAAGAACGATGAGTTTACTAACAGAATTAAGCTATCATACACTGAAATATATTTCAAGTCATTAGATCCTGTTTGGGTATTTCAGCAACTATGCTTGTGGCTATCAATGATGTGTTAGGAAGTAAAGAGAAATTTGCAACATTAGATATTTGAGACAGGAACTCTGTGTTTGTATCGTACGGAGTAGAATTGTATATTGATTACATTGTAGCATATTGAACTGAAGACGATGGAATATTACAAGTACCATAATGCTCTTGGGTTACCGGTAAAGCTGACCGTTTGGCATTTGGTTTTGAATTTTCAATTAAACCACTACACCCCCATTTTTCGATTGCGTCATTTTGCCATTCAAGATTGTTGCGTTTGCAATTTTCTTCGTCACAATCTTAATCATATGTATTGAGGATACTATACTTTTTATCCAGATATTCTTAATGTCGTTTTTGTATTTTACGTTTGTGCGAAATTTCACGTTTTTTCAATAAAATGCGTTGTTCTTCCAAATGTTCTAATTGTAATTGCTTTGTTCTACCCGATCGCTTATAAGATAAGACTTATAGCTTGTCATCTTTATCTTTACATGCCTTCTTTAATGGCTATTGATTTAATCGTACAGCTTTATTATTAGCAACACATGCATAACAAATAAAATCTTTGTCAGTTATTGAATCAGTGACATTCACACATACGTAATAATGCCATGAATCACATTGATTGCACCGGATCATCTGTTCGTTTTCAGACTCTCTGCTTTGGGCAACATCTGGCAGACGATTGCTAGTTCTGGGAGAGGGTTCAAATAGAGTAGTCATTACTCAGTATGAAAAAAGCTTATAAGCTCAGTAAAATGATGTCATACTATTTGTATCTGCTTGGACACTATTCAGAGTGTCGAGGAACCCGACAAACTGCTAAGGTGGTTTCTTTTCATCAAAATAATGAAAAAAGTTCATATAAACATATGTCCGGAAATGCTTTGTTAGCGAGTTCGGCTAGCGAAATATTTCGCCCGATTATCTGGGAAAGGGCGGAAAAAGCCAAACTGATTTTTTATGACGTTAAGGTATATGTTAAATGTATTGGATTCTAAGTAAAATGAACTGAAAAATTGAATAAAACATGTCCCAGACCTCTAGGATTATCCATATCTGAGATATCAGACAAAATACGTAAAATTCGGTCTCGAAAACCATGCTTGGTTTATATTTAAACTACAACTTTGTTAAATGGGTAATAAACACGCAAACTTTTTAAACAAAACTTGTAGTGAATTAAATTCTGAAGAGAATGATCTAAAATAGGCCAATAATAAACATACACAAAGTTTAAAAAACTAATGTTTAATGAAATCAATACATACGACAAATAAGACAGAAAATGCAATATCTGTTTATTAAATAAACGTTCCACCTAAAAACAAATATTTTAATTGCCGACGCTTTTATTCCAATTTCCATACCTTACAAATGGTGTTCGAAATGTTTTCTTGATAATTAATGCATAATCGGGCGCGTTTAATGAAACCACGTGTAGCCCTTCCGATAATATCTTGGCCGTTCTTTGGAATTACCTGGTTCTGCGTATACAAGATGTTAAAAATACAGCGTCAATTGAAATGCTTATAGTTTATTAAAATCGAGAGTTGGCAATTCTGCTGCAACAATACCTGATACGCGGTACATGATCTGTGAGTAATGAAGATCTAGATAGAGCAAATTTACAAGAGTGAATAATTCCACGAGATAATCGTCAAAGCACAATGAGTGGTAAAAGACTATGTAACGCGTAAGGTTAAAACGACAAGACATGGGAGCTTCCGTAAGAGGAAGCGTGGTTCAAGTCGAAACAAAACTTCAAGCTAGGGAATAAGGATAAGGGAATGGCTTGAAGAACGAAGAAAGAATTGATGAAACATATAGTATATAAGATCAATAGAGAATCTGAGTAAAGTTCAAATCGCATCTAGAGTATATGACGATGTACAGTAGGAACAAGTACTGTAGACGAACTGATGATCAGGATCGAAGCGGTATAACGTGAAAATAGCTGAAGCGGATAGACATGGCAAGTAGTAATACAGCAAGACAGAATGGTAGTCAATCACAGGTAGACGGTACTAAATAGCATGCATGGAGTCATCAGAAACAGAATGCTGATCGAGAAGCATTGAGATCGAGTAGATGCGAATGATCATTCACGAGATATAAGAACAGTATCAATTACGAATAAAGACGTCGCAGAGAACGAGATGACGGATAGATCGAGAAGTTAACGAATGTAAAGGATTCAGAGAATAGACCAGTGACGGTCCACATAAGTGCAAGTCAAAAGATTAGTACAATCAAGGAGACATAGATTGATAAACGAGCATCAGGAAGAATCGAAAGTAGACAGGATATAAGTAGCAACGTATGACGAACATCGGAGATCAGAATCAAGAGTAGCTAGGAAGCGAAGCGGATCAATGATGAGATAAATGAATATTAAAAAAGGGTATTCGGAACGAATGACATAGAGGTGAACAGTAATAAAGCGACTTCGAACAACTGGTAGTACCAGTGAGAATAAAGTTGACAAGTCAGTGAAGGAGTATCAAGCAGGAATGAGACAGATGACAAGTAAGTATAAAGTTAACAAAACAGTTGAAGTATCAAATGTAAGATGCGTAACAATAGGAAGAGGATCAAAGTCATTACAAGCATCGTAGTCAGAAGCTAATCAGAGGCAAAATTCAGAGGATTCAAACGTAGGTACACTTAGAATACGCAAGGATAAATGAAGGTGAAGGATTACAAAGTCGAGCATCAGAGAAAACGTTGGATACACGATTACGTAAGTGAAGTACTCGACAGTACTATATGAGATTAAGTAAACGTTGAATGGGTAAATCAGAATCAACGAATAGAGTGTAATAAGTGTTCGAAAGTTCTAAGAACTAGGTATGATAGGATCGATATTGAAGTACATACTAGTACGTACTAGAGATCTATTGATACATACTAGGGTTGTTAGAATCTAGTAGGAAGTCTTAGTTGAAGCTAATATATCGAGTTATAAGATTTTGAATTGAAAAGTTGAATGCAATATTAAGATATATACAATGTAATGTCATGTGAAGTACGTCAATAACGACGTGATCAGCTCGAATCTAGAGAGCAAATGCATGACGTAAGATTCATAACTAATGCACTGAAGCACAATTATGATTCATGATGCGTAAACAATATTGCTGGATACAGTGAAAATCGAAATAATCAATAAAGATGACAATTAACGATGATGAACTGATACTGAACAAACTGACATTGTAAACGTGAGTAAGAGTTTAAAAGTGAATGAAATCGATACACCAAATCGGTTAAGATACAAATCATAAGAATGCATATGGAACAGATCAAGTAACGAATATCAATGTAGTAACAGAATGTTCAAGAAGTTCGAAAGGTACGATCGAGCGGACATGTAGAAATACCTAATGTCATCGAAACGTTCGAATGTACATAGTCAAGTCTTCATAGCAATGTAATAGGAGTTCGAGAATGCATTGCTACAATCGAAATTGCGATAAACATAATGAAATAACAGCAGTTATCGACGCAGAAGATTAAATTAAATGAATACGACAGCAGTATAATAAAATGTGTCAATAGCAATGATCAGAGCACTATAGACGGTAAATAGCATATAAGTGATGAGATCAGATATTAAGTAGAAATATTGAATAGAATTGAATATAACTAATGTAAAGACTATGAAGCTGATAGCGTGGAAGACGCCAGCTGAAGCCATGAGCCAAAGTAACGAGGAAGGTAAAATAGTACAAAACGAATAGTTAAAGTAAATACTTTCATTACATAAGCAAAATCCATGCAGCACTAATGATATAAAACAAAAATCCATTAATGGAAAATGGCCATAGCATTGTCAATGCACCCTTCAAGCAGTGGCGTCGGATGAAACTTTGAACAGGCGACATTAATCGTAATTGAGGATGGCTGTTGCTGCTGCTGCTGTTGAGTTTGGCTGGTGGGGTCATTTAAAGCAACTTGTATACGCAGAACTAGTTAATTCCAAAGAAGAATTATTGAACCGAATTTTAAACGCTTGTGAACTACTTAAGAATGACCGAGATATTAGGCGCTTTCCTTTCACAACTTAGTAAAAAGGATTATCTTACATGAAAGTGAAGTAGCTTAGCTAACCTAACTTATTTGAATGGAACGTACTTCCGGTAAAATACTGAACTCATCAAATGAATTTCACATTTGTAGCTGTAAACGACTGAGAGCTTTTGTTATTATCAGGGCGTATGCAAATTGCATAACACAGGCCGCTTTCGGTAGTGAATCGGTAAATAATTGAAATTCAAAATTAATATAATTACTATTTACTACTATACTTCAATCAACGCTATAACGAAAGATCACCTCATAAACAATCCATTTTACTTAAATGTAAGACAGTCTGTAGGTACACTTACGATCGGTAAGGGGGGGGAAAAAATCTGAGTTAATTGAACTACTAGGCACGTGAAAGAGACATACGAAATAACTAAGTACAACTTAGGTTAGGTAAGAATATTTTAGCAAGGTGGAGAAAGGAAAGCACTTATTACCGGAAGGGCTATGCGTGGTTTCATTAAGCGCGCCAGCTTGTGCATAAATTATTCAAGGAAATCATTTCGAACACCATTTGTAAGGTATGAAAATTGGAATAAAAGAATCGGCAATTAAGGGTTCTACGTAGAACATGTAAGCAGTGTTGCTGCCTTCTAGCACGACAAATCGATACTCATGCTTGCTTCGTGTGTTTTCCAGTTAACACACTGTTCTTGCACATGCGCAATAACAAAGTTGATCACTTGCGGCACTTGTTGGCGCGTGCATGAAGTAAAACACAGCCACAACACTGCCGAGGGACCAACGAAGGAGAGAAACATTAACGACCTTAATCAGCACTAAGGTGCCCAACTCAACTTGAGGAGACGGAGTGTGCCACTTGAGCGCTGTTGTAGCGAGTGTAAGTACTCTTTGGACCAACGGGACCAAGAAGCTGTTCAATTCGCTGGAGCAATTGCCAGCGAGAGAGGCGGTTAAGCGGTAGATGAGAATGTGCGGGCTCCTGGATGGCGG
This sequence comes from Platerodrilus igneus, assembly GCA_036346225.1. Lineage (NCBI taxonomy): Eukaryota > Metazoa > Arthropoda > Insecta > Coleoptera > Lycidae > Platerodrilus > Platerodrilus igneus. The sequence continues at coordinate 80,740 of JARFIW010000333.1, read as the reverse complement.
TTAAAGGGCCAAAGTTAAAAATGTCCGGTGTAAGACAGCTCAAATCATTGAGGTCCGTGCTCAAAGATGTGAGGGGACATGAGTTCAAGATGGCCTCAATTTGGATAAAGACAGTGGCCAACTCTTCAAAAGTTAACACTTGCTCGCCAATAGTACGTAGTAGCAGGGTCTTAACAGATTTCACTCCCGCTTCCCATAAGCCACCAAAATGAGGTGAAGCCGGCGATATAAAATGCCACGAGATATGGTCCTTAGAAACAGCAAGCTTGGCGAGATGCATTAACTATTTATAAACACCCACAAAATTTGTACCACAATCACTATAAAGATGATCACAACGGCCACGCCTGGCAGTAAATCGGCGCAGAGCCGCTAGAAAGGCGTCCGTTGACAAGTCGGATACGACTTCAAGGTGCAGCACCTTGGTAGCCATACAGATAAAAAGACATAAATATGATTTTAAAACTTTAGCGCCCCGTAATCGAGACATAGTACTAGAAAAGGGACCAGCGAAGTCGACGCCGGAACACAAAAAAGGTTTGGCTTGAGTAACTCGACATGAAGGCAGGTTGCCTATGGGAGGTTGCAATGCGACTGGATTGGTTCTCCAATCACGATAGACAGTGACTCAAAATACGACGGATAGATTGCATTCCAGAAATAATCCAGAAATGCTGACTGACGAGAAAATGGACCATTTGAGCACCCGCGTAGAAGTATTTCAAATGAACGTAAGTTTCATTCAGATCAGTTAATCGACTTTTACTAGGTAACAAAGCGGGGAAATTTACGGTCAGAGGACAAAGACGCGTGAGCCAGGCGACCTCCGACGCGCAAGATTCCATCACGAATAAAAGGGGACAACTTACGAAAACTGTTTTTTAAAGGGGATCCAGGATCCAGAATAAATGGCCTCAAGCTCGGTAGCAAAATAAGATTGTTGAGTATACGCAAGCAATGGGCTCAAAACATTGTGCAACTCAGAAGATGTCAAAGGTCCGAAGTACCTTTCAAGAGGGTGACATAGATTTTGACGAAAACGGAGAATCCAAACTACAATGCGCGTAATAAATGGAAAGGAAGAGTGATTTTCTAGAATTGATTGAATCCAAGAGGATGTTACGACAGCGGATAAAACAATAGAGCGTTGTTCAGGGAGAACTTTAGTAATATCTGAAGGCGGAATATATGGACTGTAGTTTTCGAAAGAACCATACAAGGTTGGTGAAGCCGCCCACTATAGAGAACATTGGCACAAGTCGGTAGAGAGTAAACCACGTGACCCGACATCGGCAGGATTCTCGGTGGAGGGGATGTGATGCCAAGAGGCGCGAGACGTGTTTTCCAGAATGTAAGCAACACGATTGGCGACAAAAGTTTTCCAACGCTGCGGCGGGGAACGAATCCACAAAAGTACTACCATGGAGTCAGACCAACGGTAAATTTTATAAAAAGTAAGGTTTGAATCAAAGGTTTTGAAGACAAAGATTAATAATTTAGAGGCCAGTGTGGCGGCCAACAATTCGAGACGGTGCAGCGAGATTGTACGAAGGGGTGCGACCTTAGACTTAGCGCACACTAAGCGAACCTCAACGGCGGAAGGGGTAACAAAGCGAAATTAAACAACAGCACAGTAGCCACGTTCGGAAGCGTCAGCAAAGCAGTGAACTTCGGACGTAATAAACTGTGTCGGGATAAGCAAGCGGGTAAATCGAAACTGAGAAAAGCGGTAATTCATGCAAGTATCTCTCCACAAACGGAGGGTTGGGGAGGGGATCATCCCATTCTAATTTTAACGACCATAAACGTTGAATTAAGTGTTTTACCAGAAAAGTAAGAGGGGATAAAAGTCCCATGGGGTCGAAAATACTGGCTTATAAGCTTATAAGCTCAGTAAAATGATGTCATACTATTTGTATCTGCTTGGACACTATTCAGAGTGTCGAGGAACCCGACAAACTGCTAAGGTGGTTTTTTCATCAAAATAATGAAAAAGTTCATATAAACATATGTCCGGAAATGCTTTGTTAGCGAGTTCGGCTAGCGAAATATTTCGCCCGATTATCTGGGAAAGGGCGGAAAAGCCAAACTGATTTTTATGACGTTAAGGTATATGTTAAATGTATTGGATTCTAAGTAAAATGAACTGAAAAATTGAATAAAACATGTCCCAGACCTCTAGGATTATCCATATCTGAGATATCAGACAAAATACGTAAAATTCGGTCTCGAAAACCATGCTTGGTTTATATTTAAACTACAACTTTGTTAAATGGGTAATAAACACGCAAACTTTTTAAACAAAACTTGTAGTGAATTAAATTCTGAAAAGAATGATCTAAAATAGGCCAATAATAAACATACACAAAGTTTAAAAAACTAATGTTTAATGAAATCAATACATACGACAAATAAGACAGAAAATGCAATATCTGTTTATTAAATAAACGTTCCACCTAAAAACAAATATTTTAATTGCCGACGCTTTTATTCCAATTTCCATACCTTACAAATGGTGTTCGAAATGTTTTCTTGATAATTAATGCATAATCGGGCGCGTTTAATGAAACCACGTGTAGCCCTTCCGATAATATCTTGGCCGTTCTTTGGAATTAACTGGTTCTGCGTATACAAGATGTTAAAAATACAGCGTCAATTGAAATGCTTATAGTTTATTAAAATCGAGAGTTGGCAATTCTGCTGCAACAATACCTGAATCAAGCTATTGTACAGCAGTCGAGATGGACCAACTAATTGGCCTCCTAGGTCCCCGATTTAAATCTCTTGGATTATTTTTGTCTAGCATATTGGTGAGACGCTGTCGTTTCTTGCATCTCACTTTTTGAATACAGTGGCGCGAATTGATCGATTCTGATGCCTTTGGATTGAATATGCCTACTTTTGAGAATAGCAGCGCCTGATTTTGTTTTGTTTCTTTTACTAGGCAGGCGATCCTTCAGACTTACTGTTTGTTTTAATTGGGGACATGCTCCTTCTATAGAATGCTTGTCTGCAAACTTAACTTTTTATGTCCTGCTGTCTTTTTTTACAGGCGGCTCCGTGGCTCAGCTGGTATGCGTATGACTATTAAGCCCAACGTCTTGGGTTTAAATTCCGACACGGACCGCTTGAAAAATGTTAGGCGAGCATTTATCACAAAAATACACCCTCGCTCGGATTAGTGGTAAAATGTAGGTCCCATGTGTGAGTATTTTTTTGCACGTTTAATATCCCTACCTTACTTGGATCAGCAAGGATTTGGAAAAATTCAAAACTTCCAGATAAAAAACTCGCTTCCTGGCCAATTTAGTACCTCCTGATCCTTTTCCGTCTTATATTTGCTCCGACGGGCCTATTTTATATGTCACAGATGCCTGTCGTATAGAAGTGGTGCTCCCCTACTCCTAGTTACTGAGTCCGTTTTGGCAAATTGAGTAGCGCTTTTCTATTCACCTTGTCTTCCGTCTTTTGCTTAATGCGAACCCTTCTTTTTCTGTTTTCGCCTCGCAAACTACTATGGCATGCAGCTGATTCCAACCTTCTTCTTTTAGTACCTTTTTCTATAGCCATCTACCTTTTCTTCTATGTTAGTCTGTGTATGGTCTTGGAACTCAGGCAATCCACGGCACTGGACCATATTGTGCGGTCCTCATTTTTAGCAAAGCGTCGCCACTGCCCTTGCCTTAAGCGGTGGCAGTGTTCTTGTGCCAATTTGTTTGCCAATGGCATATCTAATCGACTCCACACCTGGGGCACAGGCGATCCTGTAGCCACTGTATCCTGGTCGTTTGTTCGTATAATAGGACGGATAATGCTTCTCAAACTTCAATTTTGGTCACAAGAAAACTCCCTTTTTTAACGGTTCTACCGGACCATTTCTTGATTAGTTTTAAGTATATCTACATCTTTATCTTAGATATTTATTTTTATCTGGGGATTATTTTGGGGAATTACTTTGGGATTTTATCTTTACCTTGGAGTTATTTTTGTAAATTATCTTGAATTTCACCATAAATCTGCTGAAACCCGTACCACGAGAACCTGAGAAAGCGAGTCCGCTGCAGGAGGACATAATCATAACTCTGATATGGAAACGCATAATTCAATTATAAAATTTACTAAATAAGAGTTTGTGGCTTATCATCTTCTTTCCATAGAATAAGTTATCAAGGAATAAACCTCGCGTTCCCAATGGTTAAACTAACTGCGGTGACTTTTTTATCTGATTAGATTTATGTACAAAATTGGAAACTGAGGTTAGTTGAAATTGTCCTTGCGAAACAAGATTAATCAAAAATAAATTATTCCGTAGATAAAGAATTACGCCACAGTAAAAGTATATTTACAACATTACTCCTCCGTTACTAAAATGTGAACCTCACACTATAAAGTTTAATAGAGGAAGAAGGATGTAGAGAGGAGAAAGAGCGAGAGAGAGGAGAGTGTTAGAGACAGAGAGAAAGAGAGCGATAAAGAGAGCGAGAAAGAGAGACGAATAAGTCCAATTCAACGGTACAATCTAAAATATCTAAGTTGAAATGGTTATAATTTTTTATAAGGTGATCAAACGAAACCAAATGAACAATCAATAAAAAAAAATATCAATTAAAAGAAATATATGAAAAGTAAATATATTCAGTTACAAACAAATATCCATCGCAGAGCACTTAATGATATAAAACAAAAATCCATTAATGGAAAAATGGCCATAGCATTGTCAATGCACCCTTCAAGCAGTGGCGTCGGATGAAACTTTGAACAGGCGACATTAATCGTAATTGAGGATGGCTGTTGCTGCTGCTGCTGTTGAGTTTGGCTGGTGGGGTCATTTAAAGCAACTTGTATACGCAGAACTAGTTAATTCCAAAGAAGAATTATTGAACCGAATTTTAAACGCTTGTGAACTACTTAAGAATGACCGAGATATTAGGCGCTTTCCTTTCACAACTTAGTAAAAAGGATTATCTTACATGAAAGTGAAGTAGCTTAGCTAACCTAACTTATTTGAATGGAACGTACTTCCGGTAAAATACTGAACTCAACAAATGAATTTCACATTTGTAGCTGTAAACGACTGAGAGCTTTTGTTATTATCAGGGCGTATGCAAATTGCATAACACAGGCCGCTTTCGGTAGTGAATCGATAAATAATTGAAATTCAAAATTAATATAATTACTATTTACTACTATACTTCAATCAACGCTATAACGAAAGATCACCTCATAAACAATCCATTTTACTTAAATGTAAGACAGTCTGTAGGTACACTTACGATCGGTAAGGGGAAAAATCTGAGTTAATTGAACTACTAGGCACGTGAAAGAGACATACGAAATAACTAAGTACAACTTAGGTTAGGTAAGAATATTTTAGCAAGGTGGAGAAAGGAAAGCACTTATTATCGGAAGGGCTATGCGTGGTTTCATTAAGCGCGCCAGCTTGTGCATAAATTATTCAAGGAAATCATTTCGAACACCATTTGTAAGGTATGAAAATTGGAATAAAGAATCGGCAATTAAGGGTTCTACGTAGAACATGTAAGCAGTGTTGCTGCCTTCTAGCACGACAAATCGATACTCATGCTTGCTTCGTGTGTTTTCCAGTTAACACACTGTTCTTGCACATGCGCAATAACAAAGTTGATCACTTGCGGCACTTGTTGGCGCGTGCATGAAGTAAAACACAGCCACAACACTGCCGAGGGACCAACGAAGGAGAGAAACATTAACGACCTTAATCAGCACTAAGGTGCCCAACTCAACTTGAGGAGACGGAGTGTGCCACTTGAGCGCTGTTGTAGCGAGTGTAAGTACTCTTTGGACCAACGGGACCAAGAAGCTGTTCAATTCGCTGGAGCAATTGCCAGCAAGAGAGGCGGTTAAGCGGTAGGTGAGAAAGTGCGGGCTCCTGGATGGCGGTTAAAGGGCCAAAGTTAAAAAATGTCCGGGTGTAAGACAGCTCAAATCATTGAGGTCAGTGCTCAAAGATGTGAGGGACATGAGTTCAAGATGGCCTCAATTTGGATAAAGACAGTGGCCAACTCTTCAAAAGTTAACACTTGCTCGCCAATAGAACGTAGTAGCAGGGTCTTAACAGATTTCACTCCCGCTTCCCATAAGCCACCAAAACGAGGTGAAGCCGGCGGTATAAAATGCCACGAGATATGGTCCTTAGAAACAGCAAGCTTGGCGAGATGCATTAACTATTTATAAACACCCACAAAATTTGTACCACAATCACTATAAAGATGATCACAACGGCCACGCCTGGCAGTAAATCGGCGCAGAGCCGCTAGAAAGGCGTCCGTTGACAAGTCGGATACGACTTCAAGGTGCAGCACCTTGGTAGCCATACAGATAAAAAGACATAAATATGATTTTAAAACTTTAGCGCCCCGTAATCGAGACATAGTACTAGAAAAGGGACCAGCGAAGTCGACGCCGGAACACAAAAAGGTTTGGCTTGAGTAACTCGACATGAAGGCAGGTTGCCTATGGGAGGTTGCAATGCGACTGGATTGGTTCTCCAATCACGATAGACAGTGACTCAAAATACGACGGATAGATTGCATTCCAGAAATAATCCAGAAATGCTGACTGACGAGAAAATGGACCATTTGAGCACCCGCGTAGAAGTATTTCAAATGAACATAAGTTTCATTCAGATCAGTTAATCGACTTTTACTAGGTAACAAAGCGGGAAATTTACGGTCAGAGGACAAAGACGCGTGAGCCAGGCGACCTCCGACGCGCAAGATTCCATCACGAATAAAAGGGACAACTTACGAAAACTGTTTTTAAAGGGGATCCAGGATCCAGAATAAATGGCCTCAAGCTCGGTAGCAAAATAAGATTGTTGAGTATACGCAAGCAATGGGCTCAAAACATTGTGCAACTCAGAAGATGTCAAAGGTCCGAAGTACCTTTCAAGAGGGTGACATAGATTTTGACGAAAACGGAGAATCCAAACTACAATGCGCGTAATAAATGGAAAGGAAGAGTGATTTTCTAGAATTGATTGAATCCAAGAGGATGTTACGACAGCGGATAAAACAATAGAGCGTTGTTCAGGGAGAACTTTAGTAATATCTGAAGGCGGAATATATGGACTGTAGTTTTCGAAAGAACCATACAAGGTTGGTGAAGCCGCCCACTATAGAGAACATTGGCACAAGTCGGTAGAGAGTAAACCACGTGACCCGACATCGGCAGGATTCTCGGTGGAGGGGATGTGATGCCAAGAGGCGCGAGACGTGTTTTCCAGAATGTAAGCAACACGATTGGCGACAAAAGTTTTCCAACGCTGCGGCGGGGAACGAATCCACAAAAGTACTACCATGGAGTCAGACCAACGGTAAATTTTATAAAAAGTAAGGTTTGAATCAAAGGTTTTGAAGACAAAGATTAATAATTTAGAGGCCAGTGTGGCGGCCAACAATTCGAGACGGTGCAGCGAGATTGTACGAAGGGGTGCGACCTTAGACTTAGCGCACACTAAGCGAACCTCAACGGCGGAAGGGGTAACAAAGCGAAATTAAACAACAGCACAGTAGCCACGTTCGGAAGCGTCAGCAAAGCAGTGAACTTCGGACGTAATAAACTGTGTCGGGATAAGCAAGCGGGGTAAATCGAAATCCGAGAAAAGCGGTAATTCATGCAAGTATCTCTCCCACAAACGGAGGGGGTTGGGGGGAGGGGGATCATCCCATTCTAATTTTAACGACCATAAACGTTGAATTAAGTGTTTTACCAGAAAAGTAAGAGGGGATAAAAGTCCCATGGGGTCGAAAATACTGGCTTATAAGCTTATAAGCTCAGTAAAATGATGTCATACTATTTGTATCTGCTTGGACACTATTCAGAGTGTCGAGGAACCCGACAAACTGCTAAGGTGGTTTCTTTTCATCAAAATAATGAAAAAAGTTCATATAAACATATGTCCGGAAATGCTTTGTTAGCGAGTTCGGCTAGCGAAATATTTCGCCCGATTATCTGGGAAAGGGCGGAAAAAGCCAAACTGATTTTTTATGACGTTAAGGTATATGTTAAATGTATTGGATTCTAAGTAAAATGAACTGAAAAATTGAATAAAACATGTCCCAGACCTCTAGGATTATCCATATCTGAGATATCAGACAAAATACGTAAAATTCGGTCTCGAAAACCATGCTTGGTTTATATTTAAACTACAACTTTGTTAAATGGGTAATAAACACGCAAACTTTTTAAACAAAACTTGTAGTGAATTAAATTCTGAAAAGAATGATCTAAAATAGGCCAATAATAAACATACACAAAGTTTAAAAAACTAATGTTTAATGAAATCAATACGTACGACAAATAAGACAGAAAATGCAATATCTGTTTATTAAATAAACGTTCCACCTAAAAACAAATATTTTAATTGCCGACGCTTTTATTCCAATTTCCATACCTTACAAATGGTGTTCGAAATGTTTTCTTGATAATTAATGCATAATCGGGCGCGTTTAATGAAACCACGTGTAGCCCTTCCGATAATATCTTGGCCGTTCTTTGGAATTAACTGGTTCTGCGTATACAAGATGTTAAAAATACAGCGTCAATTGAAATGCTTATAGTTTATTAAAAATCGAGAGTTGGCAATTCTGCTGCAACAATACCTGAATCCAAGCTATTGTACAGCAGTCGAGATGGACCAACTAATTGGCCTCCTAGGTCCCCCGATTTAAATCTCTTGGATTATTTTTTGTCTAGCATATTGGTGAGACGCTGTCGTTTCTTGCATCTCACTTTTGAATACAGTGGCGCGAATTGATCGATTCTGATGCCTTTGGATTGAATATGCCTACTTTTGAGAATAGCAGCGCCTGATTTTGTTTTTGTTTCTTTTACTAGGCAGGCGATCCTTCAGACTTACTGTTTGTTTTAATTGGGGACATGCTCCCTTCTATAGAATGCTTGTCTGCAAACTTAACTTTTTTATGTCCTGCTGTCTTTTTTTACAGGCGGCTCCGTGGCTCAGCTGGTATGCGTATGACTATTAAGCCCAACGTCTTGGGTTTAAATTCCGACACGGACCGCTTGAAAAATGTTAGGCGAGCATTTATCACAAAAATACACCCTCGCTCGGATTAGTGGTAAAATGTAGGTCCCATGTGTGAGTATTTTTTTGCACGTTTAATATCCCTACCTTACTTGGATCAGCAAGGATTTGGAAAAATTCAAAACTTCCAGATAAAAAACTCGCTTCCTGGCCAATTTAGTACCTCCTGATCCTTTTCCGTCTTATATTTGCTCCGACGGGCCTATTTTATATGTCACAGATGCCTGTCGTATAGAAGTGGTGCTCCCCTACTCCTAGTTACTGAGTCCGTTTTGGCAAATTGAGTAGCGCTTTTCTATTCACCTTGTCTTCCGTCTTTTGCTTAATGCGAACCCTTCTTTTTCTGTTTTCGCCTCGCAAACTACTATGGCATGCAGCTGATTCCAACCTTCTTCTTTTAGTACCTTTTTCTATAGCCATCTACCTTTTCTTCTATGTTAGTCTGTGTATGGTCTTGGAACTCAGGCAATCCACGGCACTGGACCATATTGTGCGGTCCTCATTTTTAGCAAAGCGTCGCCACTGCCCTTGCCTTAAGCGGTGGCAGTGTTCTTGTGCCAATTTGTTTGCCAATGGCATATCTAATCGACTCCACACCTGGGGCACAGGCGATCCTGTAGCCACTGTATCCTGGTCGTTTGTTCGTATAATAGGACGGATAATGCTTCTCAAACTTCAATTTTGGTCACAAGAAAACTCCCTTTTTAACGGTTCTACCGGACCATTTCTTGATTAGTTTTAAGTATATCTACATCTTTATCTTAGATATTTATTTTTATCTGGGGATTATTTTGGGGAATTACTTTGGGATTTTATCTTTACCTTGGAGTTATTTTTGTAAATTATCTTGAATTTCACCATAAATCTGCTGAAACCCGTACCACGAGAACCTGAGAAAGCGAGTCCGCTGCAGGAGGACATAATCATAACTCTGATATGGAAACGCATAATTCAATTATAAAATTTACTAAATAAGAGTTTGTGGCTTATCATCTTCTTTCCATAGAATAAGTTATCAAGGAATAAACCTCGCGTTCCCAATGGTTAAACTAACTGCGGTGACTTTTTATCTGATTAGATTTATGTACAAAATTGGAAACTGAGGTTAGTTGAAATTGTCCTTGCGAAACAAGATTAATCAAAAATAAATTATTCCGTAGATAAAGAATTACGCCACAGTAAAAGTATATTTACAACATTACTCCTCCGTTACTAAAATGTGAACCTCACACTATAAAGTTTAATAGAGGAAGAAGGATGTAGAGAGGAGAAAGAGCGAGAGAGAGGAGAGTGTTAGAGACAGAGAGAAAGAGAGCGATAAAGAGAGCGAGAAAGAGAGACGAATAAGTCCAATTCAACGGTACAATCTAAAATATCTAAGTTGAAATGGTTATAATTTTTTATAAGGTGATCAAACGAAACCAAATGAACAATCAATAAAAAAAAATATCAATTAAAAGAAATATATGAAAAAGTAAATATATTCAGTTACAAACAAATATCCATCGCAGAGCACTTAATGATATAAAACAAAAATCCATTAATGGAAAAATGGCCATAGCATTGTCAATGCACCCTTCAAGCAGTGGCGTCGGATGAAACTTTGAACAGGCGACATTAATCGTAATTGAGGATGGCTGTTGCTGCTGCTGCTGTTGAGTTTGGCTGGTGGGGTCATTTAAAGCAACTTGTATACGCAGAACTAGTTAATTCCAAAGAAGAATTATTGAACCGAATTTTAAACGCTTGTGAACTACTTAAGAATGACCGAGATATTAGGCGCTTTCCTTTCACAACTTAGTAAAAAGGATTATCTTACATGAAAGTGAAGTAGCTTAGCTAACCTAACTTATTTGAATGGAACGTACTTCCGGTAAAATACTGAACTCATCAAATGAATTTCACATTTGTAGCTGTAAACGACTGAGAGCTTTTTGTTATTATCAGGGCGTATGCAAATTGCATAACACAGGCCGCTTTCGGTAGTGAATCGATAAATAATTGAAATTCAAAATTAATATAATTACTATTTACTACTATACTTCAATCAACGCTATAACGAAAGATCACCTCATAAACAATCCATTTTACTTAAATGTAAGACAGTCTGTAGGTACACTTACGATCGGTAAGGGGGGGGAAAAAATCTGAGTTAATTGAACTACTAGGCACGTGAAAGAGACATACGAAATAACTAAGTACAACTTAGGTTAGGTAAGAATATTTTAGCAAGGTGGAGAAAGGAAAGCACTTATTATCGGAAGGGCTATGCGTGGTTTCATTAAGCGCGCCAGCTTGTGCATAAATTATTCAAGGAAATCATTTCGAACACCATTTGTAAGGTATGAAAATTGGAATAAAAGAATCGGCAATTAAGGGTTCTACGTAGAACATGTAAGCAGTGTTGCTGCCTTCTAGCACGACAAATCGATACTCATGCTTGCTTCGTGTGTTTTCCAGTTAACACACTGTTCTTGCACATGCGCAATAACAAAGTTGATCACTTGCGGCACTTGTTGGCGCGTGCATGAAGTAAAACACAGCCACAACACTGCCGAGGGACCAACGAAGGAGAGAAACATTAACGACCTTAATCAGCACTAAGGTGCCCAACTCAACTTGAGGAGACGGAGTGTGCCACTTGAGCGCTGTTGTAGCGAGTGTAAGTACTCTTTGGACCAACGGGACCAAGAAGCTGTTCAATTCGCTGGAGCAATTGCCAGCAAGAGAGGCGGTTAAGCGGTAGGTGAGAAAGTGCGGGCTCCTGGATGGCGGTTAAAGGGCCAAAGTTAAAAAATGTCCGGGTGTAAGACAGCTCAAATCATTGAGGTCAGTGCTCAAAGATGTGAGGGGACATGAGTTCAAGATGGCCTCAATTTGGATAAAGACAGTGGCCAACTCTTCAAAAGTTAACACTTGCTCGCCAATAGAACGTAGTAGCAGGGTCTTAACAGATTTCACTCCCGCTTCCCATAAGCCACCAAAACGAGGTGAAGCCGGCGGTATAAAATGCCACGAGATATGGTCCTTAGAAACAGCAAGCTTGGCGAGATGCATTAACTATTTATAAACACCCACAAAATTTGTACCACAATCACTATAAAGATGATCACAACGGCCACGCCTGGCAGTAAATCGGCGCAGAGCCGCTAGAAAGGCGTCCGTTGACAAGTCGGATACGACTTCAAGGTGCAGCGCCTAGGTAGCCATACAGATAAAAAGACATAAATATGATTTTAAAACTTTAGCGCCCCGTAATCGAGACATAGTACTAGAAAAGGGACCAGCGAAGTCGACGCCGGAACACAAAAAGGTTTGGCTTGAGTAACTCGACATGAAGGCAGGTTGCCTATGGAGGTTGCAATGCGACTGGATTGGTTCTCCAATCACGATAGACAGTGACTCAAAATACGACGGATAGATTGCATTCCAGAAATAATCCAGAAATGCTGACTGACGAGAAAATGGACCATTTGAGCACCCGCGTAGAAGTATTTCAAATGAACGTAAGTTTCATTCAGATCAGTTAATCGACTTTTACTAGGTAACAAAGCGGGAAATTTACGGTCAGAGGACAAAGACGCGTGAGCCAGGCGACCTCCGACGCGCAAGATTCCATCACGAATAAAAGGGGACAACTTACGAAAACTGTTTTTAAAGGGGATCCAGGATCCAGAATAAATGGCCTCAAGCTCGGTAGCAAAATAAGATTGTTGAGTATACGCAAGCAATGGGCTCAAAACATTGTGCAACTCAGAAGATGTCAAAGGTCCGAAGTACCTTTCAAGAGGGTGACATAGATTTTGACGAAAACGGAGAATCCAAACTACAATGCGCGTAATAAATGGAAAGGAAGAGTGATTTTCTAGAATTGATTGAATCCAAGAGGATGTTACGACAGCGGATAAAACAATAGAGCGTTGTTCAGGAGAACTTTAGTAATATCTGAAGGCGGAATATATGGACTGTAGTTTTCGAAAGAACCATACAAGGTTGGTGAAGCCGCCCACTATAGAGAACATTGGCACAAGTCGGTAGAGAGTAAACCACGTGACCCGACATCGGCAGGATTCTCGGTGGAGGGATGTGATGCCAAGAGGCGCGAGACGTGTTTTCCAGAATGTAAGCAACACGATTGGCGACAAAGTTTTCCAACGCTGCGGCGGGGAACGAATCCACAAAAGTACTACCATGGAGTCAGACCAACGGTAAATTTGATAAAAGTAAGGTTTGAATCAAAGGTTTTGAAGACAAAGATTAATAATTTAGAGGCCAGTGTGGCGGCCAACAATTCGAGACGGTGCAGCGAGATTGTACGAAGGGGTGCGACCTTAGACTTAGCGCACACTAAGCGAACCTCAACGGCGGAAGGGGTAACAAAGCGAAATTAAACAACAGCACAGTAGCCACGTTCGGAAGCGTCAGCAAAGCAGTGAACTTCGGACGTAATAAACTGTGTCGGGATTAGCAAGCGGGGTAAATCGAAATCCGAGAAAAGCGGTAATTCATGCAAGTATCTCTCCCACAAACGGAGGGGGTTGGGGGGAGGGGGATCATCCCATTCTAATTTTAACGACCATAAACGTTGAATTAAGTGTTTTACCAGAAAAGTAAGAGGGGATAAAAGTCCCATGGGGTCGAAAATACTGGTTAAGTTAGAAAGTAGGTTGCGCTTGGTACAGCAGGTACTTAGTGGCTGAACTAGAAAACAAAAATTATCTGAAGTGGGATTCCATTGTAGACCTAAAACTTTTAGGGGTTGAATATCAGGATCCTCAAAGGAGCGGGGTTGCGCGAATTGCTGCGTAGCGAAAAGATCTTTTAATAATTCGGGATGGTTACTTCAGTATTTATGAAGTTCGAAACCATAAAGTTTTATAAGGGCAATTAGTTGATTACGTAGAATAGGGTTGATTCAATAGAATCTCCACCAGTAGTGATGTCATCAATATAAGTATGGTGGCGAAGTGCGAAAACGGCTAACGGATAAGAATTCCCTTCGTCCACGGCTCACTGCTGAAGCGTGCGTATGGCAAGAAAGAGAGCACAATTGATTCCATACGTAACGGTATTTAATTTAAAATCCTGAATGGGCTCCTCAGGGGAGAAGCGCCAAACAATTTGTTGATAGTCACACTGAGCGGGATTTACAAGAACTTGTCTGTATATCTGACGAATATCGGCAGTGACATCATAAGAATGTAAACGAAATTGTAACAAAATTACGGTGATATCGGGTTGCAACTTCGGCCCAACAAACAAGTGATCGTTTAAGGACGATTGAGACAGAGTTTTAACGGAAGCGTTGAAAACAACTCGTAATTTCGTACATACGCTTTCGGATTTCACAACACAATAATGCGGGATGTAATAAGAAAACTCCGAATGAGACCCAATAACAGCAGATTGCATATGTTGAGAATCCAGATATTTACGCATGAACAAAACGTATTGTTCGTAAACACGAGGTTGTTTAAGTAGACGATTTGCCAAAGAAACAAATCGTTGTAAGGCAAGATCACGACTACCTGGAAAAAATGGTTCCTGATCTCTAAACGGCAATGATACGACATAGTGACCTTGTTCATTGCGGCGAAACGTATCGACAAAATGTTTTTCAACAAGAGTTTCTTCAGGTGTGAAAGGTTGAGCGGCGGGGACAGCTTCGACTTTCCAAAATTTAGCGACAAAATCTTCCAATGGGGAAGTAGAATCTGTCATACAAAACAAGCTAGTTACTTCAGAAGCGGGCGAGGAAGGTATGTTTCCCATTAAAACATATCCGAAGATGGTATTAATAGCAACATGTTGATCGCTATCACCCTGGATGCGACCGTCTAATAACACTTGGGGGAAAATATCCGCGCCAAGTAAAAAATCAATGGGGTCCAGATTGAGCAAAGAGCGGATCAGCTACTTTGAGGTTAGCCAGATGATTGAAATATTCTAAAGAAATATTAGAAGTAGGTAAATTTTCAATTGTGGGAAGTACTGCAGCTTGAAAATTAATAATCGGTGAAGAAACACCTATTGGTTTGAGAGAGACGGCGACAGCGCCATGCTGAGCAGCAGAGCGCATGGAGCCTAAACCACTAAGGGTAAGAGAATGTGTAGTAGTACGAAAACCTAAACGTTTTACACTACTTTGCGAAATAAAAGAAGTCATGCTGCCCGAATCGAGTAAACGGCGAAATTGCTGGTAAGAACCAGAGCAATCAGCAATTTCCACTTGGACGGTGCAAAGTAGAACAACTGAAGTTTTAGCTAAAAAATTATATAAAACGACATTCGAAGTTGACGGACCACTACAGCTAAACGAAGTCGATGATTCCTCAGAGGCACCAGGAGCGGAAGGCTTGTAGCGGTCTTAAATAGCGGGAGTACTGCGAGGTGATACCTTAAAGGCAACGGTGTCCGGGCTCAAGCGAGCCTGGTTACTAGCAGCGAAAGCGGGTTTAGACGAAACGCGATCGAAGTGTAACAAATGATGACGTTAATTGCATTGGCGGCATGAAAAAGTAGACTAGCATTTATTTGAAATGTGAGAATTGCTAAGGCAATTAATACAACGATGTTGTTTTTTTGCAAAGTTGTAGCGATTTTGCGACGAAAGTTTAACGAAATCATTACAGCGATAAAGATTGTTATCTTGTTTGCAAAGCGGAAATTATTAACATTAGGTTTCGTCTGAACTAACATGGAAACGGCGGATCGAGGCTTAGACAGGTTGCTGAAATGAATAACTTTGTTTAAATCAGTTTTATGGTTTACCGACAAATTCGATAAGGATTTACACGTATTTTCCAGATAAGCAATTAACTTTTTATAAGATGGGATAGCGGTCAGATCTTGATGCATTTCAAAACTACGAGCAGGGTAAACATCAAGGCGATTAAAGATCATATGTAAAAGAATAAAATCCCATTACTCTGTGGGTAAATTAAATTTTTTAAGCGCCTGTAAATTATCGACAAAAGTATCAACTAATTTTTGCAAACCGGCGGGGTTATCAGAATTTAATTTGGAAAATTTATGCATATTGTTCCATAAAGCTGAGGTAATGTGACGAATATTACGATATTTCTCGCGAAGTTTTGTGTATGCAAGAGAGTAATTGGCTTCTGTAAAGTCAAAGTTTTTAATGGTTAGAGTGCGGAACTCTTTAGTGCTGAAGATACGAAAATTTATCCACGTCCGACAAATCGTTATTAAGATGAACTAAACTATCAAAACGATCAATAAAACTTGCAAACAAACAACCTTCCCCATCAAACGTAGGAAGCGTCAGCGGAGGCAGAGACACTTTCGACTTTAAAGTATCAGCGGCGGAGACAGATTAACCCGAAGCGACGATTGGCTGGTAAAAGCTTGAAATAGTGCGCTTTTATTTAAAAGTAATGGTTATCAAAGCGTTTACGAATAGCGTTTTCCATTTCAAATTGTTTATCAGCGTCACTGGCGGAAGAAATTGCACCTACTATCCAATTATGGTGTGTAAAGAAATTTTCTCGAACGGTTTCAGAGATTGGAACTCTGCGCGAAATAAATCATAAAAGGCTGCTTCAACCGTACATTTTTGAGCAACTTCAAACATTTTCTCCAGCGAATTAATTGTAATAAACGTAGAAAACAGTTACGTTTAAACTTTTCTGCCATGGTTAAAATTAAATAAATACAAAAGCGGATGAAATAAAAACCAAAATTTAGATAATTTAAAATAGCCTTGCGGCGGTAACAAATACGTAAGCCTATTACAAGAAGTTCTAATAGCAAAACAGATAACAAGAAAGGCTCGTAAACAACTCAAACGATACAAAAGATGCTAATTAAAATTGTCAATGCTTTGATAAGATGTATGATTGTGAACTTAAATATCGATTAAAATTTGTTGTTTATTCAAATCCGGCGAGAAGTTAACCAATATAAAATTGCGGTAAATTTTGAATAGCTCTGTGGTAAAGAAAAGTGGATATGTATACGACAGAAAAATGATAATTAACAAATGACATATAATTAATGGTTTTAACCACAAACATTTACTTCAAAGCACTCACCTGTTGTTTACTCAGCCGTCCAACGGAAAAACGATATAAACAAAACGGTAGAATCTGTCCGTCTAGAAACTCTACTCTTCTCTTTGTGGGTATAGCGAGGCACATTTATGTCGGTAGCGGTGTTTTGAAGGAAAGCGGTTCTTCTAATTAAGGGTTCTACGTAGAACATGTAAGCAGTGATGCGGCCTTCTAGCACGACAAATTGATACTCATGCTTGCTTCGTGTGTTTTCCAGTTAACACACTGTTCTTGCACATGCGGAATAACAAAGTTTATCATTCGCGGCACTTGTTGGCGCGTCCTTGAAGTAAAACATGGAAATTTACTCTAACAAATTTAAATATACCGAGGCGGACGTAAATAATCAACAAACTCAACGGAAAATAAATTTAGCTGTAAATTATTTACAATATAAACAAAACAAGTTGATTTAATTAACATTAGTTTTTTAAACTTTGTGTATGTTTATTATTGGCCTATTTTATATCCTCTTCAGAATTGAATTCACTAGTTTTGTTTAAAAAGTTTGCGTGGATATTACCCATTTAACGAAGTGGATGTAGTTAAAATCTACACGAAGCATGGTGTTCGAGACCAAATTTTACGTATTTTCTCTGATATCTCAGATATGGGTGATTCTAGAGGTCTCGAGCATGTTTTATTCAATTTTTCAGTTCATTTTACTTAGAATCCAATAAATTTAACACCTAACTTAACGTCATAAAAAATCAGTTTGGCTTTATTTCCGTCCTTTCCCAGAAAATCGGGTGAAATATTTCGCTAGCCATAACTCGCTAACAAAGCATTTCCGGACATATGATGATATGAACTTTTTTCATTATTTTGATGAGAGGAAACCACCTTAGAAGTTTGTCGGGTTCCTCGTGGGACAGCCTGCATAGTTGTAACCAGATTATTTAATGCATGCATGTACCAGTAAGTTTTTCACAAGTACATCCCTAACATAAGAAATTTAAAGACTGTTATGGAGGGTTCTGGACCACAGCGTAATACAAATTTAAGAGCAGACGTATTTATTACATTTTTTTAAAATTGTAACAGACTTGTTCGCTGCTTTAAATTTGTGTGAACCACTGAAAAGTTGTGTTCTAACAAAACATAAAAATCATTAACATTTTTGACATGCATGTCAAGTGAGATAATAATTTAAAACTACAAGATAAATGCACCACTAGTCATCTCCTAGGATTTCATAAAGTAAAAAGCACTAGCAGTAACTGTTTAAAGTTTATAACTAAATGTGTAGGTAGACTGCTAGTCACCGTAACATCCTTTTATTACCTACAACGATCGAAGAGCTAGAGAAGCTCAACGGAGGATCCGCTTGACGAATCTATCCTTAGGTTCATCTAGTTTTATCATGTGCCTAATAAGCTGAAATGCCTAAACATACCGATCTCACTAGAAAAATATCAATAAATTTTAACAAGACCCTATTAAGTAAAGACATCTTGCTAGTCTTCTACAAAATATTTACCAAACCGAACATTGGGAGAAAATAAAATCAAGCGTAACGCAGTTGCTTGTAAACACAACTCCTATGTATAAATATCTCAAAATCTGGTTATCTCGGTTGCTTAAATCGAAACTCCCAAAACAAATAAAGTACGTCACAGACAAGTCAACAAAAAATGCTGACAATAATAACGCATTGCGTTTTACACCATTTACATATCATTTTACATGTCTGTGCAACGTTAATCTCGCTTGTTGCGTCAGATGTTATATAAGTTATCCATGCTGAACTAAAACGTTTACAAATCCTTGTAAAATTTAATTAAACTAGGATCAGACTGCATGTTTACTTGAAATGTTAGAAAGCTGGACACGCATTGTTAATTCTTACGAGATTAACCAGAAGGGTTCAATGAACAACTATACAGTTTTGTGCTTTTACCATAAATGCAAAGCGATTCCCTTAACTTTGCGCTGTGCAGCTTGTGCTTCCACTCTGAGAAAATGTTCTGTATTATTGTGTGAAGGTGTAGTGTTAAATTTGCATATCCCGCAACTCACTTTGTAAGCAGAGTAAGCAAACAACGAAGTTGTTCTTGGGAAGTAGTAATGATAATGTTGTGGATCTAAGTTCCGCAAAGTTATCTTAAAAATAACTTAAAATTATACTGTGTAAGGAAAAGAACTTCAAGCTCATAATTGTCATAGGGAAATAGCGAAATATAATATAGTCAAAAGAAATAAGTTCTGGCCTAACCAATAACAACGAATTCTTTCACCGCCACCGAAGCTATGAACAATAAATTGCTACATAGCCATACTTCTTAAGTTACTCAATGTCATTACGTATTAATAAAAATGTTCTCTAACCTAACGGAATAAAATTAACTTTTAATCCACAATTTAGAATCTAATATATTTAACAATCCTATGTCAACTAACGAAATACCACCTTAGTAGATATACTACCTTTGTACGAGGACAAAACCTCCCATTTTTACATGTAAATTCCCATAAGGAGTCTCTAAGGTCCGTTCTGTTCATTTTTTGACCTACTATAGGAATTGCCATAAGGAGGAATTGTGGGTCAATGGAGGCCGCCTTTCAGCCCAACACCCGCAGTAGATAGTTTATGGGGCGAATGCTCCCACATTTGCTCCAGCATCCACATTTGCTCCAACATCTGGACCAAATAGTTTTCTTCGACTAACCATTTTTCATCTTTCGAGATAAACCTATCTTGTTTGGTATCAATTAATATTAGAATTTTCTCAGCTACCCGAATCTCTAGGAATTTTTAAGATTGCATTATCCCCCAGAGAGCTACCCCAATTTTAAGATTTTTTGCCGATAACGATTTTTACCGCCAACATTCTGGACCAAATAGTTTTCTTCGACTAGTCATTGCATCTTTCGACATAAATGTACCTTGTTTGGTATCAATTAATATTAAAATTTTATCAGCTACCCGAATCTCTAAGAATTTATTAGATTGTATTATCCCCCAGGGAGCTACCTTCATTTTAAGATTTTTTGCTGGTAGCGATTTTTAACCGTCCTTATAAATTTTTGTAGTTATGCAATACATCAAACTAATCTAAAATTTTACGCAAAATTTGAATCTGCAAACAGATTTAAAATACGACCACCCCTTACAAAGTTACACTTTTAAAGACTCCCAAACTTCAAAATTTTCTGCATGTTTTAAACAACCATTTCCCGAAAAATCTTAAAACCGCGGGGATTTTAGAAATGAGTTTTTTATAAGCCATAAGTGTTTAATATTTAAAACCATTTTCAAACAGTAATGTACTGTTTTTAGAATATTCAAAACCGCGACTTTTTAAAATTTTAAACAGTTATCAATTTCTGGTTTATTATTTTCCTAATTACTAAGTACGTCACAAATAATTATATGCTCAACGCTAAATATGTACTTTGGAAAATATATTTCGTTTTCAAAACTAATTGCTTTACGATTATGTGAAGTACACATGAAAGCAGTATAGACCTTTCTCTTTATTAATTATATTATTGACTATATGTTTGAGAAATACAAGAAATATATTTCAATGTTGTGCATTAAAAAATTCACGTATAATTGATTGTAGATTATTAATAACACAATGTACTTTCTAGTACGTCCTCGACTACGTATTTATGGAAATGCAAACTTCATTTTGTAATACAGATCAATTAACGGTTAATTATTTCAAACCGTATATAACGCGGTCTCATTAGTAAAGCCTATGGTGCTAACCGCTTCTACACCATCTTCGCCAGTAACGGTAACAGTTGCATTTTTATGTCTGTTGCTTCTCAAGTGTGCGGCATATGTAGTCTTTTCCATTTCGAAATCGCATACTTTACACATAATTCTTGGTTGTTTCGTACAAGACCCTTTAACAGCTGGCGGAGCTGAACGTTTACGGCTTAATGACATACCATGCTGTTTTTCCTTGTGTCGCTGTAAGCTGTCCATTCTCGTAAAAGCGATACCGCAAGACATACAGTTTAAGTACTTTGCTGCTGACGGATGTATAAGCCTAACCCTGGACGATGTTACACCACGACATTTGTTCTGGTGCCGTTTGAGAGCAATGATCTAGGTATAGGTAGCACCGCAAGCGTTGCATTTAAAAACGTTTGCAGGTACCATTTTAGTACAAAACAAAATCAGCACAAATGGACTGTGGCGAAACTTATAAGCGAACTAACTTATAACTAAAGGGTTTACTCTTGCGTACCTGCTTTATGTACCCTATAGAATGCAAACCGAAGGTTTTCGAAGACGGCCGAACGAAGTTGAGGATTCAGCGGGGAACTAAATGTCATCATTTTTTGCCAATACTTGCTGCTCGTCCAGTACATTTAGCACCAATGCATGCGCCAGGTTTGCTTCGTCCATGCTGCGAATGCAGTCAGTAGAAACATAGGAAACCTCTTCCATGTTATACGGATCAACAATCACATCGCGTGTATATTAAAAATACAAAAAGGTGGTAGCACACGCACACAAATCGGTTGCAAATCGAAGATTGTCGAGGACACTCGAAGAGTGCACAAGCGCGGTAACTAAACCAATTAGCATTAATATAGAGTATTCCGTACTTTCGTAGGTTGCTCATTTCTTAGAACCAAATCTTCCGCATAGCGGTCGGTAGCAAGTAATGAATTCTAGAACCGACAAGTACTCGATATCGCCCAAATAGAGAACTAGATGCTTGATGTTTGTCAACTTCCGATTCCCTCGTATAAGGTAGAAAAACTCGGTCAATCATCCATCTAACTTATACTTCGACCCGCTTCCGTTCTGATAATTTCCAAATATTTTTCAAACGACAGTGGTCTCAGAGTTTTAAACCTTCGAGAAATCTATAAGTCGTGATCAATTACACGTTCGAGCTACCGGTAAACTAACATATTTTATAGTAACAGTGCGCTGTATAATACATGCATACCCCTTCTCTGCGCTACTACTATTCTTGTAGTTGCTTAAAAAAGTCAGTCGCCCTTTTTACTGCTAGGACCGCTATAAAGCAACATTCTATACTTTCTTTAAAAGTATAGCACATCGCGCACTTTTTGTGTCTGATAATTAAATTTTGCTTATGTAGGCTTTTACACTTTCGCATATTTAAACATCTAATACACTCGATTAACCACCTTCGATTATTCTAACAGAAACCACCATACATTCCGCCGCACCGTTTTTTTTTAATCCAACGATCCGATGGGATTCCACACACTAACACTTAACGTATCTTTCCTACTATTTGTTAAACAAAAACTACCGGCATCGCCATGTCCGTATACGGACGTAAGCAGATGTTTGTGGATGTGTACGAGAATATGTAACCATATACATTAATCAGTATCAGCTATTTTATTTAGTCCACGAAAACTACTATTTTTTTAAACCACAATTAATAATCGCCTTTATAGGTTTAACATTTCTACCATTTCCCAATGACTGGTGCTACGTACATGGAAACTTTAATTTCTTATTGGAGAGAATCCTTATTCTCCCACGCACTGTTGCGTAGTTGCATGTCCACCCCTTTTGGGAATATATGCTCGTTATAGGTTGTAGGACCCTCGGTTTTACTTAACTACACTTTGTGAGACCCCTTTAATCTCTTTAATCGTGTCTTTCTTACTTACAATACAATAGGACTTGGCTTTTGTACCAACGAATTCTAATACTAGATCCCCATTAAATTCGTCTTTGAATTTCCCTACAACTTTTTTGTTGACAAGCGGTATATTGTATTTATTATCCGCGGGGTAGTCACTCTTTTAAGATAAATATATCTTTTTTTGGTATCAACTAATATTAGATTTTTCTAGGAAGCTCAAATGTACAAATAGATTTAAATAGAACTACCGTTTACAAAGTCACGCCTTTTAAAGACCCAAACCTCTAATTTTTACCCATCTTTATTTAACTCCCTTGTCTGGAGTTAGGTTAGGTTAGTTGGACTTGTGTGGACTTATCTATCCTAAGTCCACACAAGTCCAACTAATCTAACCTAACTCCTGACAACACTAGCTAACCTAACTCCTGACAAGTCCACATCCAACCTAGGCTTGAGGCAATTTTACCCTAACATAATATCCAACATATATCCGACCTATATCTGGACATATGTCGATGCGCTCCCCTGCCCAGTTCGACCTAGGTCGGATTAAATCCGACCTAGGATCGGATAACAAAACTGTTCCTAAACAAGAGAATGTAAGCGATATGGCGGTGTCCAACATATTCGGGTATCTTCAAAACCCTTTCGCTACCCAAGACAAATGCTTTAACCAACCATTTCCCTAGAAATCTAAAACCGCTGTGTCCCGCGAACACCACGTGGAGATAACACGTATACTCTGTCCACCAGGATAGAAGCAGGGAGGATTTGGAAGCTGGACGAAGAACTTAAATATTATGGAATCTAAAAACTAATATAAACAATAGATTTACAAAATCAAACAACTATCTTAGATTTATATACTTATGCCCCCATTTATGGGTTGATATGTTTCCAGGGATAACGTTGCGCTTGTCATCTTCCCTCGATAAACTAATTTTATTTAATAATCTACGTGTACAAATCGTGTTTTTCACTCCGGATACATACACCGACAAGTACTCGATACCATCCAAATAAAGAATTAGATGCTTGGTGACTATTAACTTCCGCTTCTCTCGTGTACGCCCCAGACACATCCCTGGTGGTGATATCATAGACTTTTATAAATAAAGAGCAATGTAATACTATTCTAAAATTTTTATTCTGACATTATACATAACAAAATTTAATTTAATGCCAAGCATGGAACCATTTAAACTTAATTTTAATACAAAGTTATACACAGAAGATAGTCCTTTCTTTATGTTTGTTTGGAGTGGTTTTTAATTTTATCTAATTTTATTCGCAGCTTAAAATTTAAATCGACACCCAAGTCCTCTATCTCCTTTTCTAGCCAATAGTTTGATACATAGACACCGTCTAGGTTTTCGAATTGCAAAATGTACGAAAGTTTGTCTCTATATATAAAGTATTTGATTCCACCGACAACCAGATCCATTTCTTCGTGTAATTCTTGCAGCTTATGACAATCTTTTAATCGCAGCTTTCCCACTATATCCTGCATACGTATCTTGTTAGCTTGATCGACTTCTTCTTGTCGGTATTGTAGGGGGGTCCTTATTTTCCCACTCACTATTACGTAGTTGCATGTCCACCAGTTTTGGGAATATATGGTCGTTATAGGTTGTAGGACCCCCGGTTTTAAATGATCCAAAAGGCTCTTTACTAGGCAAATATACAATGTTTAGCGGAACCCCTTTGCGTGTTGTGTACGCCAAGGTTACGAAATTCGCATTTCTTAGTTCGTCTTTGTTATGTGCCATTTTGATAAATACGTTTTTAGAATTACTTTTTAAAAAGTATACGGATTTAGTACCATCCTTTTCCGCAAGAACGCCTACATAACTAAAAGAGTCTTTCTTACTAACCGCAAATGCATATAGCTTGTAGAACCCGGATGTATTTAAGTCGGTCCATCGGCACATAAAATAATCTTTTAATTCTTCCTCATTTTCTCTAATAAGATGTTCTTTCTCTAACACATCTTTGTATTGCTCGCGTATTGTCGCAGTGTTTTCCATGTAGTCCAATTTTCGCCTTTTTTGAATCCATTTCCTCTAATTCCAGTTGTCTTTTCCTTCCACTTACAGCGTATGGCATGCATAATGGGGCAATTTTCTTTAGCGTAAACGGATAGAGTTTACTACCAATATTTACGCGTTGTCGTACAACCTCTGAGCGAATGTTAGGCGTATTTATCAACCCCCATTCCGAAATGACTATTTCTTTTGGAATTGTAGAATATGGTGTTGCACATTGTGTAAAATATATACTACCTGCTTTAATGTAGCACTTGCGTTAGATTTTTATTTTATCTTGGCTATCTTCCTTCTCTACTATCTCCAAATAATTTACAGGCAAATAGTTAAAACTAAAAGCCGAAAGCACATACTTTATCAATTCTTACCTTTCCTTTGGTTTTTCGGATAACTTAATTTGCAAGCCCGTCAATTATTTTGTATTGCCATTCCCC
Organism: Platerodrilus igneus; assembly: GCA_036346225.1. NCBI lineage: Eukaryota > Metazoa > Arthropoda > Insecta > Coleoptera > Lycidae > Platerodrilus > Platerodrilus igneus. Next base: position 55,507 of record JARFIW010000333.1, on the reverse strand, counting down.
CAATACACGTACTGTTGTAGGTTATTATACACTAAACAGCAGCTATTTTTGAGCTTGTTCGATAGCTTACTCCACATTTTGGCAAGTGGTATCGAGTACATTGGCGCCTTTAGGAAGTATAACTTACTATCTTCCAATAAGGTTAAACAGTCTTTTAAGGGATTATACACCCGTTACGCACTGACATAGCTTCCAATTGTACAGTTATATATTGTCGCTTCCAATTGCGTAATACCATGTTCTTTGGCCAAAGTAGACGCAAATGTTTTCCTTAAACGTACATCTGGACAACGTAAAAAATCTAGTATATGATTGCCAAGTTGTTTATTAACTCCAGGACTTGTTATCTGACACACAAATTTGTTGTATATCTTAATTCATGCATTGGTTGTTAGCCATGTTAAACAATCAATTCCCGCAGTTTTATCGTTGTCAACTATAATATTACACTTTTCTTCGTATTCTCCCTTATAGCAAAAGTTATGCTTAGTAGTTAAATAATTACACATCTCCATCACGCTAAATATGCCAGCAAAATCTTGGGTTACATCCATCTCAAAAAGGTAGTAATAATCTCTTTCGAGTTCGTCTAATATATCTGGTAGTTTCTCCAATAAAGTTTCCAACTTAACATATGCTAGTTCCACTATGTATCGAACACATAGGATTTTGGAATTTTTTATTAATGCATTCGAAGTCTTTTTTTCCGATAATTTCTTTTACTCTCTGGCCCATCTTGTTAGTGCTTTCCAGAGAAAACGGAGGCTTAGGTTTAACACCATGCCTAGCGGAAACAAATCGGTCGAACTTTCTTCGTAGATAGCTGTTAAATACACCGCAAATTTCTTTTAGGATAAACATCCTTTTGTTTGCAGATGTTTGTTCGGCGTCAGAAAGTCCGCAAATTTTAACCAACATTGTATTGTCACAAAATGGTTCTGTAGTTGGTGTGTGTAGTTAACCAGTCAGCATCTGTTCGCCTTCGAGATAACAAATATTACCAATATCTGTCACCAGATTATTACACATATTTTCTGCCAACAGCCACGATCCAAATCGCTCATTTGTTGGTTTCACTTTATTCCCAAGAAGTTGAGGAATATTAATCACCTTGGAGACGCTCATGATTACCGTTCTAGCTACTTCGAATACTAAATTGAATACGATTATTGCCCTTATGTACCCTACAGAGTGGGGGGCAAATATTGCCGAAGATACCCGAATATGTTGGACACCGCCATATCGCTTACATTCTCTTGTTTAGGAACAGTTTTGTTATCCGACCTAGGTCGGATTTAATCCGACCTAGGTCGAACTGGGCAGGGGAGCGCATCGACATATGTCCAGATATAGGTCGGATATATGTTGGATATTATGTTAGGGTAAAATTGCCTCAACCCTAGGTTGGATGTGGACTTGTCAGGAGTTAGGTTAGCTAGTGTTGTCAGGAGTTAGGTTAGGTTAGTTGGACTTGTGTGGACTTAGGTTAGATAAGTCCACACAAGTCCAACTAACCTAACCTAACTCCAGACAAGGGAGTTAAATAAAGATGGGTAAAAATTAGAGGTTTGGGTCTTTAAAAGGCGTAACTTTGTAAACGGTGGTTCTATTTAAATTTATTTGCGGATTTGAGATTCCTAATAAAATCTAATATTAGTGGATACCAAAAAAAGAAATATTTATCTTGAAAGAGTCACTAAATTTCTCGGGAAATGGTTGTTTAAAGCATGCAAAAATTTTGAGGTTTGGGAGTCTTTAAAAGTGTAACTTTGTAAGGGGTGGTCGAATTTTAAATCTGTTTGCAGATTCAAATTTTGCGTCAAATTGTAGGTTAGTTTGATGTATTGCATGACTACAAAAATTTATAAGGACAGTTAAAAATAGCTACCAGCAAAAAATCTTAAAATGAGGGTAGCTTCCTGGGGGATGATGCAATCTAAGAAATTCTTAGAGATTCGGGTAGCTGAGAAAAATCTAATATTAATTCATACCAAACAAGATAGGTTTATCTCGAAAGATGAAAAATGGTAAGTCGAAGAAAACTATTTGGTCCAGATGTGGGAGCAAATGTGGATGCTGGAGCAAATGTGGGAGCAGTCGCCCCATAAACTATCTACTGCCGGTGTTGGCCTGAAAGGCGGCCTCTATTGACCCACAATTCCTCTTTATGGGAATTCCTATAGTAGGTCAAGAAATGACCAGAACGGACCTTAGAGCCTCATTATGGGAATTTACATGTAAAAATGGGGGGTTTTGTCCTCGTACGAAGGTGGTATACCTACTCACCTTTACGCAGAAATCAAGTCTCGACAATAGCAGTCAAAATCTGACTGGCCATCTCAACATAGCAACTAAGTCCACAAAGTTGTTAGTAACTTGAAATATTTACTTTACATGTGAGTACTAAGCACTCACTAACCATACTACCCAACCACCTACACTCCAACGTAAACCAACTGTAAAAAAATATTTGACCCACACCATTGGTCAAATCAATTGGACAACCTATTCCAAGTGACTAGCGGTCACTTCAGCCTAACCCTAGCGTGAATTCTCATTGCTCACGTAATGATCAAAATTAACAGAAGCGGAGAAAGCTTACTGGATAATCCAACTCGTACCCAATGCGACTTTATAATCGCGCAAGGGATGAATAAGGACCACCAAAATTATGATTAACCTCCCTTCTAAAAAAAGAAGACGCGCAATTACTACTATTAGAAGAACTATGTAGTTAAACTCAAAAACAGAACCCTTCAACTCACAAAATCTAAACAGCATAACAACATAATCAAACATATTTAGTTTATTAAGAAGCAAGCTAACTTCAACAAGTATTCAAGCATACCACAATGTGATGCTAGTCTAAGATGCAACTAAATGAATTCAACAATAAATTTAATTTCTTTGCAGTAGATTCGAAATTAAAATTGCACAAGATTTTACAAGTCAACCTTACAAAATAAAAAACTTAATTGGCCAATCAACACAATAAGAGCATTAACTAGTTTTCACCATCCGGGTTGTTAAGCGTAAATTTGACACGAGTAACCTGAAACGTAACAGAATGGGTTTAAGCCAGTTAATTCTGTGGTAAGGGGTGGGTTCAAAGAATGTCAAAGGAATTCCTTCAGAAATATATGACCTTCGAAACGTGTAGTTACCTGGAAAAGGGGAACTCTGTCCAATAAAATGTTGAACCCCAACTCGCTTAAGACTTTTGTCTTTGAACTTTAAATAGATGATGAGTTATTTATACGAGTACTGAAGGATTATTATTTCTGACTCGACAGGTTGGTTGAACTTTGTTTACATAGACTTTTTTGCAACACTAATCTAAACCTAAATAAGGAAGGAAAACCGTAAGATTTTCATTTAGTCTATATTCACAAACTTGAAAATCATGAGTTTTAACAATCACTACCAACACAAGTTATCCAGATTCTAACCTTAATTTTTGGCCAAATTGCGTATATCTAAATACATCTCAAATTTATTTGATTATCAAAAGGATTGACTGTTTATAAATTTGTACAAATACAGTTTGGGTGCTTAATTTTAATAAAATTTGTATTCAGCGTTCACTACGTAAACGCTTAAATAGTAGGCAAGAGTAATAAAATATATATCAACAAGATATAAACAAATAAGACATTAAAGATTTTTCACTTACAGCATGCGGTTGACAGGAAAAGTTCGACCATCTTTCTTTGAAGCATAACAATTTCAGATGCAATTAGTAATCTCTTAGTTTAATCAATGTTGCAAAACCTTTAATTCAGGCCATTTTCATTTTAGTACGATACGTTATTTATACCCGCGCTTTTACTGCGTTTTTGGGAAGTTTTACTATCCAACCCGCATAAAAGAAACGACAACGCACTGTTGGATTACTTCACGCTTATTATCTCTCATATTTGTCGATTCTATAACCACACTAAAAGTAAGACTGATTGATTGTGTTGGAAATGTTTTCTCCTTTTGTGTTTTAGTGACGTTGTAGTTTTTAAGAGATTTTGTTGGAACTTGCACTTCTAGTTAATTTCAAGGGTTGTCTTGATGCCTGAGAGAGTAATACATCGGTATGTTCACACAATCACTATGTGCTAACTCATTTTCGTAGGCATCATTGTCCTTACTCAATTAAGTTTCCGAATGGACATGCACCTTGAGGAAGGTCTAGATATACCAGAACAGTTTGAGTGTTTCAATGAGCTAAAAATCTGAACCAAAGGTTTTACCAAATTGGTGGGGTCCTTGGTGAGGAACCAAACTAAAACAGATCCCCAAAAGAGGACAGCAGCTCTTTCGTTACTTAAAGTGACAGAGACTATAGGAGTCGGTATGGCATTCAAATGCACACTACTGCCACGTGGAAAGCAACGGGAAACAACCACATTACCTCCAAAGTACACAGCGTACTTAAACTGTAATAAACATAATGACATTCTCTAGAATAAAAGATTCCTGAGTTAAAATATGTTACGTTTTTTTCGTGGCAGCCACGTTGGGCGCCAAATTTATGCTACGTAACACAAAGAAAGTCAAAAAATGACCGGGCTCAATCGAGAGTAAGGGGTTGTAGAAAGCAGACTGACATATGATGTATGCGGCGGTAAGGAGCTAGTAACAGTACCTGCAATAAAAGATATTAGAATAGCAAACCTGCAATAAAAAAAGATTAGTCCTGCAAACCTGAGATAAAGAAAAAGTATAGCAGCAATGCAAAGTCTAAGTTATTCAGTACTTTGTAGAATGTAAAAAAACTGTTTAGATAATCTATATAATATAACAACGGTAAAAGCAATACAAAAATTTTTAGTACAAAGTGAGGTAATATTGGGGAGTAGCAGAAACGTTTCCTCACACCCCAATTAAACATAAATCAGACAAAATGTTGACAAAAGATAAATAAATAAGACACAATTGGTATGAGTAATTCAGTAGTATTGATTTTTCTTTCTTTCTTTTTTTTTCTGTTTTAAAATAGCATGCAAGTCTATTGTAAAAGGTATCAGAACCACAAAGATATGGTAAAGCAACGGATAGATATTTAAAGTAATAACCAGTAGGAAATAGTTCAACTTACAAAAGTCCTTCCATAGCAGCTCCTGGCAACTGAAGTGTGGGATTCAACGATGTCCTGCACTAACGAAGCACTTCACCCTTGACTGTGAGAGTGTTGATGAAACTTATCACACGTTACACTAATCACACCTACGTATTTCACTGGGGTTAGCAGCAGACAATATCACGCGTCGGAACTATGTAGCCTTGATAAATTTCTTGGTAATTCTATTTCCTAAGACAATAATTTCGAAATATTCTGTAGCACTAGTTTGATTTCAACTGGGACCAAAGGTATATTATTTTCATAAACATCTCAAAACGCAGTGAGAAACTTCAACCAATACCTTAGTAAACCAGTAATCTGTTATATTTCGCAAACACGAAACTTGCACAAGCAAAGATCTGTTGTAGATTCTTTGGGGTTAGAAAATTCAGAAACTACAGTACCCACAGTATTTGGGATAATCCAAAGTATGAACTACTCAAATAAGAAAAGGACAACGCCACAAACACAATTAGTAAAGCAACCGTATCACTAAAATAATGTTCCGTAAACAAGCACGTGCGGTCGAGTCAACAAGTTTTCTCACTTTTTTCCAACAGAAAAGCAACAAAAAAAACAATTAGTAAAGCTACGCGCATCACTAAAACAATCCGACCCTTTTCAAAAGCAAAAAGCACACACTTTTTTTAACGTAATTAATCTGTAGGATCGAAGAGCAAACTCAAACTGTTTATATAAACTCGTTGTTACCATAAACTCTTGTCGACTATTTATCTAGACTTCGTTAATAACATAAGGAACAGAATTTATATCAGCAGTTAGACAAGAACGATGCAATTTATAATTAATTACAAGCGGTTTATAATTTTCAAAAAGTTGGAAAGTAATTTACGAATAATCCTCTTTAAAATTCGCTCCTTGTAATTTATTTATTAATTGAGAATCAAATCAAAGTACTCTAACAGAAAGGGAGCGTAAAATGTTCAGCTATCAAAAAATGCCCGTTACAAATAGTCCCCCATTCGGATCTCTGGGAGGAGACTACTCCACAGGATGCGATCTGAAAGTTCAGAATAAGAGTCGGCACATTTTAAAACGTGGCATGTATGAAGCAAGTAAGTTAGCTAGAAAAGTTGAAAATTGAAATAGATCGGTTGGCACTAGCCATAGTAGGGATCAGCGAAGTTCGGTGGCCAGAGGCGGAGCATTGTAGTGGAGACATCAGAGTAATTCATACAGGAGCACAAGAAGGAAATTCGGAGGTGGGGATAGTTATGCGAACAAGTAGGACACTGTGTAGAAAATTGCCTACAAAAGAACGAAAGAGTACTCATGGTTAGATTAGAATCTAAACCGGTAAATACAGTAATAATATAAGTATACATGCCCACCTCTAGCTACAGTTGACTAAGAGGTGGAAGCGATGTACAAAGACATCGAAGACATACTAAGATACGTAATAGGACATAAAAACTTAATAATGATGAGGAGATTTTAATACAGTGGCAGGTGAGGGTAGGAAAGGAGCGCTAGTAGGTGTATTTGGTTTAGGCTACGAGAAACGAAGGACGAAATAAGTTGGTAGAATTTTGCTACAAAAACAATTTTATCATCACCAACACATAATTTTAACTTCATGCTAGAAGACGCTATACGTGAAAGATGACAGGAGATATGGAAAAAGGCACTTTGACTTTGAGAAACTAAAAGATAAAGATATCCACAAAAGATTTGAAAACAAAGTCAAATGAATTGCTAAAAAATATCGGAAGAGTTTCTGATACTAAGGAAGTAGAAACAGAATGGAATAACATTAAACCTAGCTTAGACATGGCGCCCAGAGATATTCTGGGGTATACACAAAAAGAAAATTAGAAACCATGATCCTGAATTTAATAGAAGAAAGACGAAAATACAAAAATAGGTCAGACAAAACAGGAACACAGGAGATACAAAACCATAAAATGGGAAATTATTCGCAAATGCATGATTGCTAAAGAACAATTGATTGATGTAAAGTTCATAGAGGTGCAAACTAAGATGGAAATAGAAAAGACAGACAAAGCATACAAACTAATTAGAATAAATTTTAGGGATATAAAACCAAAAGTAAAAATATAAAGGATGCGGGAGGAAACGTCATTATAGAAAATGTAGAGAAAGTAGTTAGATGGCAAGAATATATAGGGAATTTATATGCAGGAGAAGAATTAGCAGCATTAGAGCAAAAATCAGACATTGAAAATGATAACTTGAGATATCCTATACTTAGAGATGAGTTTGAACTAGCTTTAAACAGTCTGAAAATTGGTAAAGGCGCTAGGTACAAATAAGGTGCAAGCAGAAACCCTAAAAGCAGCTGGACAAGCAAGCTCAGATCGTCTCTTCCAACTTGTAAGCTATATGTATGAGATAGGCGAGATACCCAAATATTTCAAAAGTAACATCATAGTAATTATCCCAAAAAAGAGAGGCGCGGATAGATATAAAAATTTTCAAACAATAAGTTTAACAGCACACGTGTCAAAAGTATTAACTAGAATTGTACAAAGACGATTGGAAAAACTAGCTGAAGATATATTATGAGAAGATCAATTTGGGTATAGGCGAAACAAGGGAAAACGGGAGGCTACTTTAGCTCTGAGGGTGATAATGGAGAAAACAATTGCAAAAGGGGAAAGCGTGTGTATAGGGTTTGTAAGTCTGGAAAAGAATTCCACAATGCAAAATGGAAAAATATGTTTGAAATACTCCGAAAGATTGGAATGACTTTTAGGGATAGACGGAAAATACATAGCGTATATAAAGAGCAAACATCGGTAATAGAATTAGAGCAGGAACTTAGAGAAGTAAACATTAGGAAAGGGGTGAGACAGGGATGTGCCTTATCCCCAATAACTTTTAACTTGTACATTGGAGAGGCAATGAGTAATGTCAAATGCAGGAAGACATTTGGAATTACTATGCATAAAAAAAGATGGATATGCTTAGATTTGTAGAGGATATCGCATCTAGCAAAGAAGAGTTAAAAGTAGCTCTTAATGAAATGGAAACAGTTCTAACAGAGGATACGGTATGAAAATTAACAAAAATAAAACTAAAGTACTAGTATGCAAAGGAGGGGTAAATAAATCAAAAACAAAAGTACAAATAGGTTACTAGAACTTACAAGAGGTTAAGGATTTCTGCTACCTAGGAAGCCAATTAACGCAATATGAGAAAAGCGCAAAAGATATAAAACAAAAATTAGCACAAGGTCGTGCTACATTTAACAAGAAGAAGCAACTACTGTGTTCAAAGACATCAAACATAGAAGGAAGAGATTGATTAAAACATAAGTGTGGAGCACATCACTGTACGGCTGTTAAGCCTGTACAAGGAAAAGCGAAAAGAAATAGGTAAAACCTTTGAAATGTGGTGCTACATACGTATGATGTAGATGTCATGGACAGACAAAATTAAGAACAAAGAGATACTAGGAATGGTAGGGGAAGAAAGAAATATACGGAAAACAGTAAAAAATAGGAGAGGTAGGATGATAGGCCAAATACTAAAGCACGAGGGAATAGTGCGGAATATATTAGAAACAGGGATAGGAAAAAAGAGAAGTAGAGGTAGACCTATGTTAGACTATTGTACACAGATAGAGAAAGAGATAGGCTGTGGGAATTTTAGGGAAATATGTAAGCTAGCTCAGAATTTTGGTGAAATAGGGCATATAATTAGGAAGCAACAGAAGGGGAACCGAGCTGTATCTAGGCTGTGGGAATTTAAACGAACAGTGTAGGCTTAGCTAAGAATAGAAGTAAGTGAAGGTACGCGTCCAACCAGTTTCAAGGCGGAAAATCTAACAACAAAAAAATAATTGCACTTAAATCTGATGATTATTATAAACTACAGGTGTTAGTTTTGAAATATTTTCAATTAATTTTGATTTTGCAAAACGATATATTGGAAAACTATTAATTCCGCAAATATCCAAGTGTTGGGGGATCTTGGTAGTCGCAGGCTGCTTAATCATGGAAATGGGGTATATATTTTTAAACAATAGAAGGGGAACCGAACTGCATTTAACAAGAAAGAACAGCGGCTATATTCGAAAGACAACAAACATAGAAACAAGGAGAAACTTGCTGAAAGCGTATGTGTGGAGCTCGGTACAGTATATCTATGAAACAGGGGCAGTACCAGAAGTAGACAGAAAAACGGTAGAAGCTTTTTCAATGTTGTGCTTCAGATGTATGAGGATGATTCATGGACGAACAAAGTTAATAACAAAGAGGTTATCCAAATAGTAGGGAATAAAGATATCTGTGGAAAAAATAGGAGAAATAGATGGTAGACGTAGATCAGACTATTGCACACAGGTTGTGAAAGATGCGGACCGTGGAAATTTCAAGGAAATGTGTAGGTTAGCACAGAATAGGAAACAATGAGGGTACGCGTTCCAGGACTGAAGACCTAGTGATGATGATGAAGAGAAATAAAAATGAAACACGCTAAGCTGGGTCAAGCGCACGTTGAACGCCATTGTAATGAAAGAGTTTCACTCAACACAAAAACTTTTGTCTTACGCAAAAGAGTAGGCAAAGTTCAAGGAATGGTTGACAGTATAAAGAGAAATTCCGCCAAGGTGCTGGGACTAAATATAAACACGTATCGAAACAAAAAAATAAACAAAGTGTATCGGCCAGAAAAGTAACTCTTAAAATTTTGTGAGAATTTACTGTGGATATAAATAAACCTATGGTAAAAGAATGATGACAAAGATTTCTAGGAAAAAGAAAACCTCAAAGATACGACAGGAAGCTGAAGGATTAAACTAGGCGGGTGCATGAGACAGAAATAGCGCCACCGCATTTAGTTAGGTAACGGACCTTAGAAAATTATCCCGAGGGAAGACACGGAAATTCCTGGAACGCAACAAAGTCGACGAAATAAACAATACACAAAGTTAATTTACCATACCCTACTTGCTTTGAATATATGGAACCTCTCGCTGAAACTGCTTTGTGGGAATATACGTGAAAATATAAATTCATAACATAACACCGCATTAATTGAGGACACTCTGCGCCTTAGCATAAAAAGTTTAACTCTTTCACAGAAGATCGGAAATCTGATAAGAGCTAATACGAACACCATTTGTTTACTTTTAATTGGATGCTATAACGACAATGGAATTTACTTTGGCACTTCCAAAATGAAGAATAATATGGCATGAGTTATCTTAAATTGAACAGACTCAAGTCGAAATAACAATTTTCTATTATCTAAAAGATTTCACAATTAAATTATGTATACGCAAATGGAAATCAAAATGTAAACCACAATAACTATATGAACACAAAAATCAAAAGCATTAGCATGCCCTTCCTTAAAATAAACAACATTTCAATTCTATTTCCTTAAAATAACATTTTAGTTCAGTTTCTGGCAGAGTAATATTTTTCTTTTACATTAGGTTATATTAAATGCCAAAGGTTATTTAAAATATTTTAATATGTGTAACTTATACACATTGTTAGCGGATTCAAAGAATAATTTGTTTTCACTATTTGCAACATTACAAAAAGTTTTTAGTAATATGTGTTCAACACAATTTGTACCTGCGAAGAATTAGAGCAGGAAGTGTCTCTACAGTATGTCAAATTTCTCTAATGGGAAAATTTTTCTAAACACTGGTAGAAATATGAGATTTAACCTACTTATTGCATGAACAAAATTAACTTCGGCATTTTCCACACATTATAAATGATTCCGTTAACAAAACGATCTGGATCACAATAATCAGATTAATTATTCTTCTATAAACTTATCCCATTTAGCAAAAAAATACTCCAACACAAGCAAATCCATGCTGGAACTGATGTTTATCTAATCCATCTCAGTCCCATCAGCGGTGACAACCCTTCTTGCCTACTCTCACCAAACGACGGCAAAAATAAGAATCCACTAATATAACTTGCACCAGCTAATACAATACCACAAACTAAATCAGTGAAACCTTAGGTCCCAATAATTGCTTGCTTTACAGTTCAAGAAATTACTCCTCAGGGTGGAAACTGGAAGGTGGAAGATAAAAGGTGGAAGGTGGAAGGTGGACGATGGAAGGTGGAAGATAGAATGTGGAAGTTGGAAAGTGGAAGGTGAAAAGTGGAAGGTGGAAGCTGGAAGATTGAAGGTGGAAAGTGAAAAGCGGAAGGTAAAAGGTGAAAGATGGAAGGGAGAAGGCGAAAGGTGGAAGAAAGAAGGGGAGAGGACAGGTGGAAGGGGAAGATGGTAGATGGAATGTCGAAAGTATAACGTGGACGGTGGAATGTGGACGGTAGAACGTGGATGGTGGAACGTGGACGGTGGAATGTGGACGGTGGAACGTGGACGGTGGAACGTGGACGATGTAAGGGGGATGGTGGGAGATGAAAAGTGAAAAGTGGAAGGTGAAAGATGGAACGTTGAAGGTGGAAGGTGAAGGTGGAAAGTGAAAGGTGGAAGATGGCCTGTAAAAGGTGGAAGATGGCAGGTGAAAGGTGGAAGGTGGAAGGTGAAAGGTGGAAGTTGAAAAGTGGAAGGTAGGTGGAAGGTGGAAAGTGGAAGGTGGAAGGTGGACGATGGAAGGTGGAAGGTAAAATGTGGAAGTTGGAAAGTGGAAGATGAAAGGTGGAAGGTGGAAGGTGGAAGGTGGAAGGTGGAAGGTGGAAGGTGGAGAGTGGAGAGTGGAAAGCGAAAGGTGGAAGGAGGAAGGTGGAAGGCTAAAGGTGGAAGGGGAAAGGGAAGGGACAGGTGGAAGAGGGAAGATGGAACGTTGAAGGTATAACTTGGACGGTGGAATGTGGACGGTGGAACGTGGAGGATGTAAGGTGGATGGTGGAAAATGGAAGGTGAAAAGTGGAAAGTGGAAGGTAAAAAGTGGAACGTTGAAGGTGGAAGGTGAAAGGTGGAAAGTGAAAGGTGGAAGATGGCCGGTGGAGGGTAGAAGATGGCATGTGAAAGGTGGAAGGTGGAAGGTAGACGGTGGACGGTGAACGGTGGATGGCGAAAGGTGGAAGGTGGAAGGTGGAATGTGAAAGATAAACAATTAAAGGTGAAAGGTGAAAGGTGAAAGGTGAAAGGTGAAAGGTGAAAGGTGAAAGGTGAAAGGTGAAAGGTGAAAGGTGAAAGGTGAAAGGTGAAAGGTGAAAGGTGAAAGGTGAAAGGTGAAAGGTGAAAGGTGAAAGGTGAAAGGTGAAAGGTGAAAGGTGAAAGGTGAAAGGTGAAAGGTAAACGGTGAACGATGAAAGGTGAAAGGTGAAAGGTGAAAGGTGAAAGGTGAAAGTGAAAGGTGAAAGGTGAAAGGTGAAAGGTGAAAGGTGAAAGGTGAAAGGTGAAAGGTGAAAGGTGAAAGGTGAAAGGTGAAAGGTGAAAGGTGAAAGTGAAAGGTGAAAGGTGAAAGGTGAAAGGTGAAAGGTGAAAGGTGAAAGGTGAAAGGTGAAAGGTGAAAGGTGAAAGGTGAAAGGCAAAAGGTGAAAGGTGAAAGGTGAAAGGTGAAAGGTGAAAGGTGAAAGGTTAACGGTGTAAGATGAAGGGTGAAAGGTGAAAGATGGAAGGTGGAAGGTTAAATGTGGAAATGAGGAACTACTTGGTAATTGCTGGTGTATTATAACGTAATCCACTGAAGCTCGTCCTTGATTCAGAAGAACTAGAAGCCGAAGTTGAAGCGCTTGTCCCACATAAAATCAAATTTTTGCTAGTTAAAGATGCATCTCTTAATAAAACTCAAGAGGAACAAACTCGTTCCAATCTGCATGAAGTTGAAGAAATATTGTGTTTTTCAATGGTCCAACAAGAGGAATCTATCTCCAGATTTAATTCCATACTTTCTTTTTAAGCACGATGTTTCATTCAGTAGAAATCTGCTGTTGAAGAGCAGTCCTTGATACTCTAGTATTGCAACTACGATGCCATAAATTTTGTTATTTCGGACATCGGGGCATTGTCAAATGTCGGGCAATAGTGCAAATGTGAATTTGAAAACCTAATCCTAACTTGCTCAAGCTCTGTTGAAGAACGTTTATATCATAAAGATGGTTTTGTAACAGCGACAATTTCGACTCGTGTTTGGCAACAAATTGCTGTATCTTATCCTATCTTATCCTAATCAGTGTTCTTTTTAAAAAATTTTAAGGCAATGACGACTTGATTTATCTTGCTTTTTATTTAAATGCGTGCTATGAAAGGAAGGGTCTGGAAGATAAAAGGAAAAAAAGGGTATTAAAGATATAGTCCCCTTTGCAAGACTGTTCGCTGCAGCTAACCGCTTCAAAGCACCAATTACAAGAGTCCTTTTCCTATTCACCTTAGAAGATCAACTCCCATTGGTTTACGACGGTTACGCGATCGCCAAAGTCTATGGCAACTTAACAGAAACTCACGTAAAAGTTCAAAAAGACGTTTAAATAAAGTATAACAAAAGAGTTTTAATATCTGTTAGGATATATTAACTAAAGAGTTTGATTGTCTTATTTTAATATGAATAACATGGAATCACGTAGGAAGTGTTTCATAACTGAAATAGGAAACATGCTAAAACTAATGTTTCTATACATCTATTTTTGTTACCGAACTTACAAAACGTTGAAGAAAGTTTAAAAAAATTTATTCAATTTGAATACATGTATTTCTTCACTTTTATGTCCACTCGGAATTAAATGTGTTAAGAACAATTACGAGTAGACATAAAGGTGAATATATGTATTTTATAATCTCTAACTATAAAGTTAATTTATTGTGTATTTTGCTACGTTCAGCGACGTAGTCTAAAAAATAGAAAATAAAAACGAGGAAGAAAAGGAAGAAATTGGCCGGGCTCAATCGGCGAGTGGGCGAGTATTATACCTACAAAAAAATTAAGAGAGGACTGAAATAAAAATATACACAATCACACACAACCTAACATTTACAAACTAAAAACCTCTAATTAAAAAACAAAATTATATACAAAACACAATAGTACCAAAAATGAACAATTCGTAGGTACACATTATACAGATTTACGAATAAAAAAGACTCATTTCTAACCCACTAAAATATTAACTCACTAAAAATCACAGCTCGAAATCAGCATTGTAAGTACGGAATTCTATACATAAAATTATCCTAATAAAGAAATCAGTAAACATTATAATATCCTCACACATACAAACAGCCAGTCATTTTATCACCAACAAGGTGATGCATCCGTAGACCCGTGTACATATGTTGTTTCCAACAACTACCGGGTACCCATATAAGAAAATTAGTGTATAAACACTCACCCTCGAGTCACCACCGTCGGGTTGGCTCCTACCGTTTGTAAAAACGGTGTGAAACAGAGGTGCGTGTGATCCCGCCTTGGGGTGGTCCTCTCGTCACAGCAAGGGCGACAATTCATTGTGGCTTTAAGGGCCACCGGAAGGGGTTATAATAATTATAAATAAAATTAATTTATTGTCGTCAAGGAGTAAAATTTTATAAAACCCATAAATATGCACCACGCTGTAAGCGTGCGCAAACTTTTCATACAGGAAAACGAAAACAACCAACCATTCTACACGTGGTTTCGTTGTGTAGATTGAAGAGCAAGTGAATATTAATTTCGTTTCACTATGACCAGAGCTCAAAGTAATATTGTTGTTAAGGAAATAAAACTGAAAAACGCGGTTTATTGGTATAATACGCGGCTTTAATTCGACGAAATTTTTAATGGAAAACACATAAGAATCAATTATCAGACACCTAGAACCAGTTACCGCCTGTTTAATTTTAGCATAAACTTTACGTTGAGAAATTCTTTGAGGAGTATTCATTATTAATTAGGCCCTAGGATGTAACAATAGGAATCGAAATTATACAAATAGATAAATGAATTAACACGTGAAAGGGTTATTTTAATTTACTGAATTAGTTTTCGTTTTTAACGCCAAAGGGATTTGAGTTGAAAATTACTAGACCGCATATTTCTTATTAACAAAAAAAAAATGTACAGGATGTTCAAAATAAACGTAAGAAATTCATTTTAACAAACTGAGCAAATCCTAGCTAAAATAGGGAAACCAAATTATATCTCCAATAACAGTTACGTAGATGTCTACTTATACCAATGACCTAGAAAGGTAGTTGAAAGAAGCTAGTTAAAAGTATAATAATTTCTTTTTATTATATATATTAAACAGAGGTGTGCGAGAGAAGCTGTATGAATCCGCTAGACGAATCTATGCAAATCTATTGTTTGGCAATAAACTGAAATATACACATTTGCCGATCGCACTAAGTAAAAATTTAAATAAATTAAAATAAGCGCTATATCGGTAGGTCTTTTCCAAAATCTCTACCAAGAAAAAAGCGTCAAATCCACCAAACACCGGTTACAAATATAACCAAATAAATAGAAAGTGGTTAATTATAAACAAAATTCCAATACGTATATAACTCAAAAATTTCATTATCCAGGTTGCTTAAATATAAACTCACTAAACGAATGAAGTACACCATAGGCGTGGCAATAAGAAATCCTCGCAATAACTAATGCGGTGTGTTTTCCGCTCCTATGCGTATAATTTTGCACATCTGTGCAACGTTAATCTTGCTTTTGCTTGTTGCCTCAGATGTGATACAAGCTAGCCATGCTGACTAAAACGTTCACAAATCCTTACAAAATATAATTACACTTGGACCAGAGGATTGCGGGTTTACTGTAAATGTTAGAAAGCTGGACACCATTGCTAACTCTCAAGAGTTTAACCAGAAAGGTTCAATGAACAACTACACAGTTTCATATCTTTACCATAAATGCAAAGCAATTCCCTTAACTCCACTGCGGCTTACGCTTCCACTCTGTGAAAATGTTCTGTATTATTGTATGAGGTTGTAGCAGTAAATTTGCATATCCAGCAACCGCCTTTGTATGTAGAGTAAACAAATAAACTAGTTCTTGGAAATAGTAGCGATAATAGTGTGAATCTAAGTTTTCGAAAGCTATCCTGAAAGTGAGTTTAAACTCTAAGGTGTAAAGAAAAACCAGCAAGCTTGTCCAATACTTCCCTGTATAGAGGCACAGTAAAAAACTCATTACAAATTATTCTAAACATGGTTTAATGATTCAAAAAGGGATTCAAATTGAATGGATTTTTTAACTGATATATACCAACGTGTAAGTTCGGAAACTAAAATGTATTTAGTGAAACTTTAGTTTTCAGGAAGCTTCCTATTTCAGTTATGAAACATTTCCTACGCACGTATTCTATGTTACTCATATTAAAATAAAGAAATCAAAGTCTTTGGCTAATATATCCCAACAAATATTAGAACTCTTTCGTTAAACTTTAATCGAACGCCTTTCTGAACTTTTACGCGACTTTCCGTTAAGGTTGCCATGGACTTTAAGCGATTGCGTAACCGTCGTAAACCAATGGAAATTGATCTTCCAAGACGAATAAGAAAAGGATTCCTGTAACTGGTGCTTTGAAGCGGTTAGCTACTGGGAACAGTCTTCCAAAGGGATTTATATCTTCAATACATTTATCGTTCTTTTGACTTTTATCTTTCCTACCCCTTCCCTCCATAGGAGGTGTTTAGGCAAAAGCGAAGATATATCAAGCCGTCACTGCCTTGAAATTTTCTTAAAAGAGCACTGGTTAGAAACGTAAGCAATTACTGGACGCCTTTCATCGTGGTTTTATCGTGTGTACTATATCTATCTAAATATGATCGCTAGTTTTTGTTCTACTTTTACCTGATTTAAAATTAATTATTGGACAATATTAGATAAATTATAACCGTTAAAGTATGACTTCAAAAATTTGACAACACACCTAACAATTTTGCGTTTACTTGTGGTACCCATCTATGAAATATTCTAAGGTTTACTTCTAGTCCGATTGATTACCTCAGATATTACCATAATAGATTGTTCTTTAGTCTTTGGTAAGGACTTACATGTAATTTTCCAATGCTCCACCCAAAGGTACTACATTGGCCAGGAAGCGAATTTTTTTTAACTGCAAGGTAGGGATCTTTAACGTGCGTGACAACACTCAAACACGGGACCACCATTTAACTCTTATCCGTATTTTTGTGAAAAATGCTCGCCTGACATTTTTCAAGCGGACCGTGTCGGGATACGAACCGGGACCTTAGGCGCATACCAACTTCGCCACGGAGCCGCCCAGTAAGGACTTACTACAGGTATTCGTCAGATGTATGACAAATCCTTTTCAATTTTTTCCCTGGATTATTAATGTACTTGTTGACCCTTTTCTATTAATGAGCCTAATTGAGACTTTATACATAATAGTGTTAGTTATTCATACAGTAAATTGTATTCCACAGCTTGCTATGCGCTATTTTGTGCCTTAACTGCCTAAGCTCTTCGCTATCGTAAATGAACTCCCGCACTAAGGAATTAATTAATCGCTCACTTGAAACGTGGTGGATTTAAGGTTCTTAAATGGCCAAGTAGTCATTTTGAATTACTAAACAATTTTGCCGCTGAATGCTCTAGGGCTTCAATGGAAACCCCAGTTCAGACACTCTTCCTTTTCAAGTTCATACCATAAGTACCACTAGTTTTAAATGCAATCAACTATCCAACTTAGTTTATGTTTCCTGTTCTATGTGCATATTATATTATCGTCACCGACCTTTCTGCTGAAACATAGTATTTAATGTTTATGATCTATGCAATTATAACAGTATGTCACTTCTCCCCTTAAGTTACTTTGTTTGTGAGATAGATATATGTACGAATTGTATGTTACTCAGATTTTGTTTTGCTAAGCATGCTAATTGAGCCACATCATTCCACATGCAATGTTACAAGTTCTGAGCGTGTCAATTACGCTCTGGTTTATTTTTACTTTGCTGCTTCTTTTTCCGTTAGTGTCCGCTTGTTTTGCACATAGTGAGATGTTGCGTCTTCGCACTCCCTTTACCAAAGCTCGATAACCAAATTATGTTATACTTCACGGTTCTATACTCTAAGGTATACTTTTAAAGTCCCGATGCACAATGTATAAGAGCCACTACGACAGTTGGTAACAATAATAAATACATGCAAAATGTTGCGCAATAAGGGGTTACGTCATATTTATGATACAAATTATTATCACATACAAAAAAGATAAAGGTACTCACGTAAACTATAGAGCTCTTCACAACAGGACAGCTACTTGGCGGCAATCGGGCGTGGGTCGTCCTTTGCCCTCTCGTCAGAACCAGATTAAATTTGTCTTCTTCTTTTCTTGTGTAGAGGCACGACAGGAATAGGGTGAGGAACGATACAGGGCCGAGATACGACAAGGGAACTTACATTACCTGAAAAAAGAAGACAAGGCACACCACAGATAACCACGCTGTTCGACGTTTCGTTGACTAGTCCAGACGTAACGGAAATTACCACTCTTTTTCTACTCTGCGTCTGCGCAATCTCGGGCGCCAACGCAACTATCTAAAATGACGGAAATGCACGCACATCTTTTAAATTATTGGCGCGAATTCACTTGCAAATTAGAAACTTACAGAAATGTTTAAATGCCTATTTTCGGCATGTAACAATCGCGACAAAGCCATAAAAGAAAAAAAATCTTAAAAAAAGAAAATGACTGTTAGCCCGGTAAAAGCTTAAAATCTAGATCCTAACTAACCTACATAAATCCTAACTTAAATTCTACCAAATGTTTATTTTAGGCGCCACCTGGTTTTTTACAACCGATAACACGTCTTCCGGATTACCAGGAAACGGAATGCGTAGACCCATTGTCTTTGACTACATTTATAAGTACACACGACTCTTTGATGTGGCGCGGTTATAATCGACAGCACAAATTTGTCGGGGAGCATGAAACACTACTTAAACTAAAACAAATGCGACAAGTCGTCTAATCTATATACTAAACTAAAGCTAACATTACAGTTCTCTAAGTGCAGACGCGCATGAGCGTTGCATCTAGACTGTTTCTTCGTTGGCAAAAGAATACCCAAATTTCAAAATGTTCAAAAGAGTGAATTACTCTGCACTCTAGCAAATTTTTAGGTACCGGTACACTGGCTTAATAAACAATACACACCAAAACTTGTCCATGACATGGCTGTGAATCAACAAATTTACCAACAGTACCATCTTACTAATTCCTTACATTACTAATCTAACAAATTACATGGCTACCATCAGGTTAGCTTTGTCACACAATATTCAAAAAATAATTCCTACGTCTGATCGTAAATACCAAACGTTAGGAAGATAAAAAGATAAAACAAAATCTCAAGTTATTATCAAAGATAATAGGTAAGAAAAAAGTTATTAAGATAAAGTTATTATCAAAGATAATAGGTAAAATAACGATATTAAGATAAAACTAGATAACAATAGAGTGGCTCCTTGGAGCCGTTATATGGGGAAAAAGCTCGTACCCCCTAAAAAGAGCGACCTGTGAAGCAGGCTCGTTTATACAAAGCGGCACGAGGGACCGGAAAAGGCATTTGGGTGCATTCCTGCACCCGGCTTTAAATGATATTGATAAGATATCCACACGATATTTCTACATACACTCACACATTCACACACTTATACATACATTCACTGTTAGCGGCCATGTGCGCTGACAGCGGCACCGCATGTCCTCACGAAAGATGGTGACTAACGACTAAGTCCCGATGCACAATGTATAAGAGCCACTACGACAGTTGGTAACAATAATAAATACATGCAAAATGTTGCGCAATAAGGGATTACGTCATATTTATGTTACAAATTATTATCACATACAAAAGAAGATAAAGGTACTCCCGTAAACTATGGAGCTCTTTACAACAGGACAGCTACTTGGCGGCAATCGGGCGTGGGTCGTCCTTTGCCCCATCGTCAGAACCAGATTAAATTTGTCTTCTTCTTTTCTTGTGTAGAGGCACGACAGGAATAGGGTGAGGAACGATACAGGGCAGAGATACGACATGGGAACCTACATTGCCTGACAAAAAAAGACAAGGCACACCACAGATAACCACGCTGTTGGACGTTTCGTTGACTAGTCCCGACGTAACAAAAATCACCACTCTCTTTCTACTCTGCGTCTGCGCAATCTTGGGCGCCAACGCAATTATCTAAAGTGACGGAAATGCACGCATAAGTCTTTTAAATTATTGGCGCGAATTCACTTGCAAATTAGAAACTTACAGAAATGTTTAAATGCCGATTTTCGGCATGTAACAATTAAAACTTTATTCTTAAAACTTTTGATTTTCAGCTTATCTTCCACAAGAGATTGTTTGTCTGATTTTGTGACAGTTCTTAATTGAATGGTTTTCCAACCGAAGCGATGGCCGATTTTTGTCGTCAGTTGAGTAGCTTATATTTAGAATAACACTTCAAGTGTTCCTTGCTAGCATATTACGTCCACAACAAATCCTATTGATGTTGTAAGGGTCTGGATGTTAATGATCCTGAGACACTATTAATTATGACAGGGGATAAGTTAGTGCAAGGAAAACAATTGACTGGCCTGATAGTTTCTTAATTAAAGAACTTAAATGATGCACAAGAGGCTGCAGGCGGCTTAAATAACTTTAGGATATAATTCTGTATCACTACAATAGTTAACACAACTAAGAGACAACTGGACCGTAGTAATTACAAGACCAAATGCTTACTCCACAGGATTCAACGGCGGCGTTCAATTAAACCATTAATTGCCTACACCAATCCCCTATCACAACCAACGTACCAAACTACTAATAATAATTGTTTACATTTGTCATCATCATCATTAGGTCTTCAGTCCTGGAACTGGTTAGATACGTACCCTCATTGTATCCTATTTTGAACTGACGTTCACATTTTTCTAAAATTTGCACAATCTACATCTACCACTATATGCATGCGAAAGTCTGATCTCGGTCTACCTCTACCCCTTTTTTACTATCTCTGCTTGTAATATATCCCCTACTATTCCCCAAAAATGCCTTAAAACGTATCCTACTTTTCTGTGTCTCTTTTTTTGCCTTCCACAGATATCCTTATTCCTCTACTATTTCTATAACTTATTTGTAATTAACTTTGTCTGTCCATGCTACCTACCATCCTCATACATCTGAAGCAATACATTTCAGAAGGCTCCTATCTCTTTCTGTCTGCTTTTCCTACTGCTCCTATTTTATAAACGTACTGTACTGTGCTCCACATATATGCTTTGAACAATTTTCTTCTTGTTTTTATGTTTGTTGTCTTTGAACATAGCTGTTGTTCTTTCTTGTTTGATGCAGTTCGGTCACCTTCTACAGTTTTACAATTACATACCCCAATTCCCCACATTCAGTGGTATATGAAAGGGGAAGGCGGCTCTGTGGCGTAGCTGGTATGTGTGTGACTACTACACTCAAGGTCCCGGGTTCCAATCTCGACACGGTCCGCTTGAAAAGTGTTAGGCGAGTATTTTTCACAAAAATACGCCCTCGTTCGGATGAGAGGTAAAATAGAAGTCTCGGTGTGAGTATTGTTATGCACGTTAAAGACCCCTACCTTGCTTGAAACAGCAAGGGTTCGACAACATTCAAAATTTTGTAGGTTAAAAAAAAACTCGCTTCCTGACCAATATAATATCTTCGGGTGGAGCATTGTAAAATCACACGTTGGGTATGTGCAGGGGGGTAAAGTGCTTTTGGCTGCCCAATTCCCCCAACACATTTGTCGAATTAATAGTTTTTCCAATATATCCTTTCGCACAATCAACATTAGTTGAAAATATTTCACAACCAACACCTGTAGTTGTTTATAATAATCATCAGATTTAAGTGCACATATTTTTTCGTCAGTAGGTTTTCCGTCTTGAAACTAATTTGACGCATACCTTCATCTATTTATGTTTTGAGCTAACCTACACAATTTTCTGAAATTTTCACAACAGCCTATATACAGTACGATTCCCCTTCTATTGTTTTCTAATTGTATGCCCTATTTTACCGAGATTCAGTGGTATGTCAGTAAATAAGCTATGTTCGTAACAGATAAAAAAACGGGCTTGCTTATGTCATTTAACATGGGAAATTCTAGTGTCCAAAAAGACCATTGTTGTGAGTTCCAAAGCTCACTCACCCCATCTCTGGCGTGACCCTTACGTTCCAGTTTTGCATGATTCTATGACGTCAAATCCTCACCACATGGTTCCCAAAACGCCCTGCATTTACCCTGTAGAGGGAGGAGTTTGGTTCTAGACCTACCACCACTCCCACCACAGAGGGGAGGAAGGTGGTTCTAGACCCACCTCCACCACCACGATAACCACCACCACAGAGGGAGGAAGTTGCTTATTGATTCACCACCACCACCACAGAGAGAAGAAGTCGGTTTTTGACCGACCACCAGCACCACAGAGGTAGGAAGTTAGTTCTAGACCCATTGCCACTACCACTAGCCCCACCACCACAGAGGCAGGAAGTTGGGACTAGACCCACCACCAACACCACCACCACCGCCGAAGGCCGCCATGGCGATCCTGGAGGGAGGAAGTCGGTTCTAGACTCACCACCACCACTCCCACCATCACCACTACTACCACCACATCTTGCAGAAAAACTCGCACATATAGTTTTCTTCAACTAAGCATTTTTAGCCCCGGCATGGATTACTTAATTAAATTCTAATTTGCCTTTATCTTACAGTATTCCATTCCACCATATTAGCAAATATTCGCACATCTAGTAACAGTATTAAATAACATTGTCATCTTAAATCTGCACAATAATTTACTTCAACTGATCATTTTCAGATACCCTGATCTGGGCCACCGGACCACGGCATCCTTCCGAAGAACCTTGGCATCCTTCCACAGGACCACCGGATCTTCAAATTCTTTCGCTAGTTTATAGTGATTTACATAAAAATACTAGATTAATCTATTAAACCTAATGCAATCGTTTGCAAATTAAATTCCTATTTACCATAATCCCAAATATTTGCATAAATCTTGTAGTAACATTGATTAAATACTATATTTGAACAGATTAATCCTTTAAACTAATCTATATATACTGCTAATGCAATTGTTTGCAAATTAAATCCGCCACCGCCACTGCCACATCCGAAAACAGCGCCACTATCACGCCACAGCCTCCAATTACGTCACTAACCAATGACGTCACATCCACCATTTTCATTATGTCGCGGTGGTCATTATAAACCCAACTGTCACTTTGACACATTTTTGCACATTTTGTCATCTTAAAAACGTCACAACAAGCATTTTTAACCTAACTTTCACTTTGACACATTTTTGTCACATCCATTATCTTGCTTACGTCAATATTTGTTTTCGACTTTATAGAAAAAGGTTTAACTGCTGCAGGACTAGAACCTGGCTCGCCCAAATGAAAAACAAGCACTATCTCCATTAAACCAAATTATTATCAAAACAATATAATTTATATACAACTTTATTAAAACAATACATTATTATATTTAATACAGACAGTTAATCTATTAATAAAATTCAATTCAAATAAATACAACATTCTGTCGAGCGCATGTTAAATTGTTATCTTCGTGTAGTAGGTAATGACTTAAATGAGCGTTCTTCATTCGCAACTGCTTTAGGCTTGAAACTCCAAACATTTCCACATTTATAACATTATTGCTCGGTATACATTTGGAAATGATACGTTGCTTTTTCAGTCCTTTCACATAAATTATAACATGAGGCGGTATAATAGTTTGCAGCTTTAACGTGAGTACGTTTGGTGATAACAGATTAGTTGATGGGTTATCCCAGCTAAGCACGTGCAAATGCCTCTGAAACCATGCGCAGTGTTTCTTGAAATCTTCACTTAAATAGCTATAGTCTAAAGGCATCTCTAATATTTCGTGCCATACTTCATCGTTTTACATGTCAAAAACTGCCACTTATTTAATAAAAAATTTGCTTGGTTTATACTGGAAGCATTGTATATCCAGGATGTAAGCCATAGTGCGGCATTCTTGTCGATGGTTGATTCTCAAATAACCAAACTTGCGGTAACTCCATCAATATATACTAAAGCAACTCTGTTTTTCTAATCCAGCTTCTCTCCCCACCAAGCCATGCAACTAGTAGCTTCTGCTCATGGTATCGTTTTCGTTAAAGTTTTTTCACTAGGTACGTGTCGGATGCCGCTGTGGTCTGAATTTCTTCAGCCGCTGTCGCGTTCTTGAAAATCTTCTAATTCAGATGTTATTGGTTTAATGACTTTCGTATCAAACCAGTTGTTTGGATCGGTGTTTTTGAATATTGGGACGTTTGGCGTCGTGAAGTACTTATATTCTCACATAATTTTGGAACCAGTCGTAATCTCAAATTCACAGCAAAAGACGGTATTAACTTTAAAAGCTTCGTTGTTTTTCAGTGTATTATTAATTCTTCTTTTGAAAACACTCTTACAGTCTGCTAGAGCGGTCATCACATCCTTGTGTTTGAGATTTCTAATTACGACAGGATAAATACGTCCTTTGAAGGCTGATATGGAATCCTCCCAATGCACTCGTTGGTTAGCGGTTTCTTTTTTTACATCAATTCCAGCTCCGATTTTTATTGCCGCCTTCAATTGACTACGCAGAGTCTTTATATTTGCCAACGATGCTAGTAACTGTTGTTTTTCTCCAACAAACTTTGCATTCTTTATACCACTTATATAACTGTAGTCCTTCATCGATCCGTCCATCGTCATGATGTGACACTAGTCCAAGAAGGGTAGCAATATTTTTAATCAATTCAATAAGCCGAGACATCTTGCTTGTTCAACGTTCTACGACAGAATGACTAAAATTAGAGCACGCACGTTCTAAACTTGGTCTAATTCTACTATGTCAATCTAATCTTCTATGACACTCCTCTTTATTCATGATCACTCATGTATCAAGTTCTTGCCCTATATAAACTACCACTTTCTCTACTTTCACCAGTTACTTTGCCACAAGACACCTTTTGGCTTAAATGGGCTACTGAGTCTGCTAGTTCAGAAGCAACTTTTTACATTATCTTTACACTTTAACTTGTCTACTTACTATTATCATTCTTATCTTTATTATTATTTTTACTTTATTACGTGTTCTATTTTCTTGTCCTGATGAAGCCTCTTACAAAAGTGGGCGAAACATCGACTTTAGTTTATAAAATGACACGGTCCCAACTCGAAACCATAAACATTTATAGTGTTTATTTATTGTACTTTTGCCTTTAGCTAGTAATAGAAATGACAAAGAAAATAGTGCCTAGAATAAGTTAGAGGAATTGTATTCTGCTTTAACACAGATGGCGGACAATGCTAAATTGGGTACAATTGCTGGGCTATCATCTTCTTTCGAAGCCAAATACTTGAGAATGCAGGCTTTGAAAGATAACTTTGAAAAACTATACTACGATATTTTAGTTTAAAATTCGACTGCGGATGCGAAAGCAAAAATTAAAGCAAATGATCTTTCATTTAACGATGTAATCGATGTTATATTTACTCGATATTTTGAACTATAAGGTGGTCTAGTCAAACCGGTACAACACGATGACGGTAAATGCTACTGCTTCGAAATACTATTTAAAGTCTCTCCAAATAACACCGTTTGATGGTTCTATTGATTAGTAGACAAACTTTATTTCTCATTTTAAAAACTTGTTAACTAAAATGATCAGACTCCAATTATGCAGAAACACCACCAGTAGCAAAGTCTTTTGGAGGGCGAACTTTTGGCGCTTATATCTGATTTAGCACATGGTGCTGAATTATACATTTAAGCTTTTGACAAACTTTAATCTCGCAACAATTCCCTTAGAGGAATTGCTAGTTTACTATTTTCACAAAATTTCGCACTTTAAAGGTGTTGGGTCCAGATCATGTTCATTTTAATGCAATTAGTACCTTCAAAACGTCTACGCATGGTGAAGATTTGGCAGACTCTGGGTCTCTATGTGTTACTGTAACTCGCTGGCGTCGACTCAATGGGTCTTGATGGTGCCCAAGCCCCCCGAATGTTATTGTCAGTAGGGCTGAGCCCCCTGGCCCAATCTTTCATGCTGTGTCGCTGAGTAATTTCCACTAAGTACGTCATTATAGGCACGCGGGATATACTGAGAGGCTTTATGTTATTTTTGAAGCAATATTATTGCATTTTGTTCTAGAAATATCAGTTACGAAGAACTATTTTTATTATGTTGCTATTACATGCTGTTCTGTGATTTCTATCCATGGGCACCGAGCCGTTGACAGACGCTTTGCGCAAACTGTGTTCAACAGAAAGCCGCGGGCGGGAGCGCAAGCCACGACTCCCACTAGCGTTTGTTTGTTACTTCAGAGTCCTGTTAGTCAGTGTTATGTCAGTAGGTGGTCAGTAGTCACTCACGTTCGGTACAAAATTTAGTGCAAATACGACCACGTAATTACGACTCTTACGAGTAGTGAAATCTTTTGTTTTTAAAGGCGTAGCTAAATTCCACGTGAACAATATTACAATAATATAGTATAGTATAATACAGTGTTTTAGTGGTGAGTGTAGTTACGTTGTAAGTGCGTTTTTACTCTTAAACAAACTTTCACCCTACAAATTATCTTTTAGTGGTTGAATTGTTAAAAAATAGGTAATTGCGTAGCTGAAAACAAATGAAATGGATAAATTTTTGATTAAAAAACCACGCCTGCAACCTGAAATACCGTCATCGTCTGCAGATTCCCCGTCATCACCTGGTAGTCCTCTTACGCATGCCCCGAGTACATCTTCTAGTGTGAATTCGCGTCCATTAATCGAACATGCCGACAAAAAGACTAGTAACAAGGGAAAGTCATTCAAAAATCATGGATGGTAACATTCAGTTGGATGGAATGGGATGCTTCTGTGGAAAAAGTATTTTGCAAAACCTGCAAGGAGGCAGAGTTTCAAGGACTGCTAGGGATGAACAGGAAAAAGAGGACATTTTCACAACTGTAAGGTTCTCTAACCGAAAAAAGCGCTAGAACAATTTCGGGTACACAAAAATACGCAAACCTACAAAGAAGGAGTGATTAGGTTGGCTTCACTATCCAGACCAAGCGTGGCTGTACAACTAAATGATCAAATTGACTCTCAAATGAAGACGGCGCCGCGTTCTGCTCTTATGAACATCTTTACTTTTTTGAGGTTTCTTTACCGCCAAAGATTGCCTTTAAGGGGTCATGATGAAATAAATTCAAACTTTAGACAGCTGCTGGAATTGAGAAAACACGACATATCTGAGCTCTAAGGTTGAATGGGGCGTTCGAGAAACAAGTAGCTCTCCCATGACATACAGAATGAAATAATTCAAACATAGCGTTTTGCGTTATGTCGTAAATGATATCAAGAGCCACGAGTATTTTTTTATCTTTTTCTATTCTTCAATCCATGAGCAAGTTAGTTTCTGTGTGTGTACTGTCGACGAAAACTTTGAAGTAAGCAAGGAATTTATCAGCTATACGAGACAGTTAATGCTAAAGCACACACTCTCTTTAAGATAGTGTAGGATGTTCTAGTACGTTTGGACATATCAAATGAAAAATTGTGGGGGCAGTGTTATGATGGCGCATCAAACATGAGTGGGGGAATTTGGAGGCTTGCAAATGTTAGTAGCGGATATGCAGCCGCAAGCAACATTTGTGTACGGTTTAGTTCACACGTTAAACCTAGCAGTACAAGATGCATTGCGGCATGTGCCAGCTATGCGAGATATAATGAATTTGGCTAAATACATAATAAATACAGTCAAGGAATTACCTAAAAGACTCAATATTTACAAAGCTTTCATCGTTAAAGACAACAATGTCAATGCTAAAACCAACCTACGTCCACTGTGCCCTACAAGGTGGGCTATGAAAGTGACCAGTATGCGGCAAATCCTAAAAAACTGCGTTCATCTTCTGGATTTCTTTGAGGTCTATTCGTCGACAGAAACGTCCTACGCGTCATCAAAATGCGCTGAGATAATGCAGCACTTCAAAGCGTACTTTTTTTTCTCAGTCTATTGCCATGTTATGAACCCTGTTGAGAAAGCTAATTCCAGTGTTCAATCTCCCAGCATCGGTGCTTCAGAAGTAGAGGTAAAGCTAAAATGTCTGCTTGAAATTCTCGAAGAAAATCTCAAGTGTTTTGAACAATTGTGGCAAAATGCTTGCACAAAAAACTACTTCAAATAGAAGATCCAGTACTACCTCACCAGAGACAATTCCATAAGATTTGAGCCTCGCGCTACAAACTCCCATAAATTTGAAAGCCCAAAAGGTCATTATCAACAAATTTATATGGAGATAATCGGCACAGTGAAAAATTGTGCAAATGATAGATTCCAAGCAACGGGTCTTCAAAAAGTGCTCTCGGTGGAGAAAGGTGCCTGTCAATCATCAACGATGGTGAAATTCAGCTTCAAAAAGCCAGAGCGTTCTTTGGCAAAGACGTAGATGGCGACAGGCTTGCGCTTCATCTCTCGATGCTCCGTGACATTTCCATACAAAGGAAAGAAAAAATGAGCACTATGCTCGATATAAAGAAGTTCTTACTTAAAGAAGATGCAGTACTCCAATTGCTTCCTGAAGTTTCTAAATGCATTAAACTCCTCGATACTGTACCAGTAACTACAGCGTCAGGTGAAAGATCATTCAGTGCTCCTCGTCGATTGAAGACATACTTGCGGTCTACCATGACGCAGAAGAGACTCAACCATATCGCGGTTCTCAACACCCATCAAACTTTCTGGATAATTTGGACCTTAGACCTCTCGTTAACCAGTTCATCATGTGCAACCCAGTACATTGTTCAACATTCGCCATATATTAAGTACGAGTAGGTACAAGTACAGCTATAGTTATAATAGGTTCATTCATTATTTTATTTTACAATAAAAACAATGTCTCTATGCTTTTTGTTATCTCTTTATTTTATTCAATTGCTTATCATAACCACCCACTAAAAATTAAGGACACGTGAAAAATTTAACATGTATAGATTTTATTTACGTTAGAGTTGACATTTCACAATATACAAACAATTTTGGCCACCACGCCCCCCCCCCCAAAATTTTTGCAAGTCGGCGCCCTACTGCTACTTAGATTTTTAAACACAAATTGCCTTTGAATTGCGTTGTCATTTAAGATTCCAACGTGTACTAATTTATTCGACTTTCTGATTTTGCAAAATCAAACCTTTGAACTCTACGAAGTTACTTCGCAACTTCGTTTTAAACTGGTATCCAACCAATCTTTGATGGCAAAGAATACCGTCTATAACCCTCAACATAAATTAGTTTCAATTGGGTGCCCCTATTGTGGAAATAAGCATAAAATCTCTAGATGTGCTGAATGTCACAAGTCGGTTTTCCTCTATCAAGAAATCAACTCGTTGTTTTAAATGTTTGGGGCATCATACATAGAGGTGTAAGTCCACGAGGAAATGTAAATTATGTTCCTCCAGTGCATAAAACTAGCGATGTTGCACTTATAGTCGACTCGTTTAATTTTTCCAATGCGGGCGCTTCTAAAGAAGCTATATTAAGTAGTAGTGTTTCAAATTCCTCCGAAACGTATACCGTACCCTTAGGTACCATACAAGCTCGCGTATTCGATAGCTGTATCGATTTTCAACCAGTACATTTTGTTTCTGATTTCGGATCCAAAAAACGCTGTTTCTGTTTCCTGCGTGCAACGTTTTCGACGCGCTAATGATTGTCATCAATAATGCGGCATTTCCGATGCGGTGATAAAATCAAAGGGTATATAGTTAGATGCACTATTCGTTTTAACTGTTTGAGGTATAAACTTCATTTTTAAGCCTTTATATTTCCTAAGATTACTGAAAATATTCCCGGTTACATACTACCTCAATAAGTGCATGATGCATATAAAAGTTTGTTAATAACAGGTAAACATGTTGTAATGTTTGGGCGTTACGTGAAACAAAAATCAGATGAGAAAGATGAAAAGAGTAATTAAAAACGAACAAGTAATTATTGAAGCACCCTGTATAATTTTGATTTCGGTATAATAGTGTTTAATATAGGAGTTCTATAAAAATTATAAATTTATAAATCACAAAAGCATCATTTTATTTCTGTATAATACATTTGAAATGAAACTCCAATTCATTAATTATTTTTAAATGCATCAAAAAGAAAAACAGATTCCAACACATTTCTCATAAAATATTAAGAAACCTCATGTATATTGTTCATTATAAATATTCTATTTAATAGTATATCAGTATCATTTTTAATATGTTACAATGTATGCAATATGCAATAAAAATCGAGTTTTTACAATTTGGTTAAATACAAAAGAAAACCCATCAGATAATGAAACCCGCAAAGATTAAATTACCAACCAGACATCATTATACAGAACGATGTATTGATTTATATAGTTTCGCGGGGTTAACAAAAAGAAACCATGACAGTCAGATATCCTATTTGTGTCAAATATATTAATAGTATACCCCGCTGATGCCAAAAAATGGGGAGAATAACATTGCTAAACAGCCACTTGAACCAAAAGATTTCAATTCCTTAGAAGTCATTAACACACATAGATGTGGGGTTAGACAGAAAAATAAAGGTTTGGTTTGTTGTAAACATCTTGTTGATTATGCAGTTATAAATGAAGATCTACGTATTTAAACACGGATTTTATAGTCAGACCTTCTTTAGCGTTTGAATTATTTGTTTTTAAATTTGGTCTGTCTAAAAT
This sequence comes from Platerodrilus igneus, assembly GCA_036346225.1. Classification (NCBI taxonomy): domain Eukaryota; kingdom Metazoa; phylum Arthropoda; class Insecta; order Coleoptera; family Lycidae; genus Platerodrilus; species Platerodrilus igneus. The sequence goes on along the minus strand of JARFIW010000333.1, from coordinate 24,723 downwards.
TTGAAAATAAATCTTATAAGGTATAACGGAACCGTTATAAGATCACTCTCGTGTCCGTCCGTTAGTTTGCCACAGATGCTTCTCTCCCAAACTATGTAACGTAGGAATTTGATATTTGGCACAATGCTAGGTCTTTATGGCGCGCACATATATCGATAGTCAGAAAATATAAAAAAGTATTTTTAGATTAAAATGGCGGGGGTTAATTTGGTCAAAAGAAAAAAGTTATAATAAATATATCGTGTGAAGTATCATTTGAAAGAGGATGCTAAAAGGCTGCTAAAAATATTTTTTTTATAATTTTCGGTTCAGTAGTCTTCATGATATAGCTCAAAATGTGCCAAAAAAGAACGTCCCCCTCTGTTCTCCTACATTTCCAAAGCTAAAACTTTGATTTTAATAGGGATAGTAGCTATTGAGTCATACATTATCGGAAAACTGTAGGTTTTTTTTACAGTGTAATAGTTGTTGGGAAATTTTTTTTTAAACACAATACTAGACAACGTATTTACTAATGTACCAATTTAGTCATTTTTCAGTTATCACAATCAAATTTGGATAAGATTTAAATATACATAAAAAATATAAACAGCTTAATTTGGTTTACTGATTGCTCACTGTAGTATTGGTACGGAACCCTAGTGTGGGAGTTCGACTCGCTCTTGGCTAACTTTTTTAGATTCTATGTTCGAAATGTTAGGTATTTTGTACATTACCTGCATTTTTGCGTGTTAACTGAATGTAGATTGTGATTTTTCATTTTATATTGCTAATGCAAATAATTCAAAAGTGCTGAAATATTTTGCTACCGTAGATTATTTTCAACAAGTAATATGGTTCCACTATTAGATTTTGATTTAGTTGCAAAAAATAAAAAATGTATAGTAATTACGTTTACACCGCCGAAATTGTATGTGAGGTAAATTTAATTACAGAGATCCCAACAATTCCTACAATGTTCATTTTTCTTTCACTTCACACTTTTATCCAAGATTACCTTTTTTCATTTGTTTCAGGTCTTACATAAAAAGTGTGCAACAAGAACAGTTTGTTGACCTAAACTTTTATTAGTAAACATTTTAACATTTAAAATGGTGATAGTTTACAGGAAAAAAGAACATGGTCTTTTTTAGAATGGTAAACAGTTAAAAGACGCACTCGGAAATACTCAACAAGAACTTTATTGTATTCGTAGTGCAACCAAGAAGTACAATATTCCTTTTTCTACTCTATAGAAGCATTTGCCAGGAACTCGTGAACGGAAGAGCACGATTCATGAAAAACTTACCGCAATACCTGCAGCTGAAATATTAGTGAAAGCGATTAGAACCATGGAGAAATGGGGTTATGATTTGAGCAGGAAAGACATTCTTGAATTGGTAGAAAGGTAGAAAACTACGTTCAATAATGGGATTCCAGGCAAAGATTGGTTCTTGGTATTTAAGAAAAATCACACGCTACGTTTTTAAAAGCCACAATCACTGAAGTATGCCAGAAAATGTAAACGATCCTTTCGTAATTGAGGGAAATTTTGATATCTTACACGAAACACTGCAACAACACGAATTGCAAGATACACCTCGTCAGATTTACAACATCGTCGAAACGAATTTCCCGCTGGATTCAGATAGAACTAAAAGTGTTGGAGAGAAAAAACGTCCCAGCTACGAGAAAAATAACCAAACCAAAAACAAAAAGCACAACACTCCTCATGGGTGGAAACACAAATAGGGATATGGGATTTAAAGTTAACGGAATACCGAGGGAAACAGGTTGGAATAAAAGTACCTAGAGCAGATTTTTCCAAACCTGCGTGCAGCATTTGGATGCAAGCAGATTCCGACTTATCGATATCAGGTTTTGTGGGGGAGGGGATGTCCATTCAAAAAGCCTGTCATTGACCGTAGAAAATATTACGCAGAACCACTAAAATGATACGAAAAATGTTTAAAAACTCTACAACCTGCCAAATAATAAAATTATGACGAGACAAGTACAAGCATAAAGCAAGAAATAGAACTATCACCTTTGCAGAAGCAACCACTTACAGAACCAGAACCAATTTAAACAATGTGCCATTAAAGATTCGTTGCTAAACACCGTAAGACAAATCCTCGCCCTAATGAAAAAGAAAAAAATAAAAAGAGTAGCTTTTGGAGCGCAAATTATGCCAGCACAAGAAAATATAGAAAAAAGAAAAAGGGCAGAGCAAAATAAAGAAGAAACGAGAAATGTGAAAATTGAAACAAATAAAGCAAACGACCTAGGCAAAGAAAAGTTTTAAACATTCAAAGGAAAGAAAAGTAGCATATTTTATATTAAGCAAAAAACACATTTGACTAAAACTTACTAATTTCTATTTTGTATTGGCTCGAACGAATTGATTATCATCCAGTTACACCAAGTTAGTTTTACCAGAACCAAATTTAGAACAAAGATGAGAATTAGTCTTTCAGTATCTTTGCCACGTATAATGTAAGTTATAATTAAAACCCACACTGTACATTTTAGTTTGTTTTGTTTACATATTTGAATAAACGTTCAAAAGACGAACATGCGAATTATATTTATTTCCCTAGTAAAATTGCCACAAAAGAGTTTTTAACTTCCTTATGAATTAAGATTTTAGATTCATTTTCTTTAATGATGAATCTGCTTTTTTCGTACTTGGAGACACTTACCCCAAACACTCTAGCATATGGTGCATATGGGAGTTACAAGTCACAATTACATTTTCCCCAGAATTTGGGGGAAATGTAATCAGAAAACATACTTTATGATTTTGTTTTAATAAAAAAGTATGCCTAATAGAGCAAAAACACTTAATTTAGTAATTTAACAATTAGATAGATCGTACTATGTAAAAAATCAAAAATATATCTCTTTTGAGCTTCTAGATATTATAACTTAAAGTCTAAATATCATTTTTCTTATAACACTTACCCTACTTGACCATAATATACAAGGTGTTCGATTTAAAATTATGATGATATTGGTGATTCCCAGTACAACGAGAAGTGATATCGTACTGAAAATATTTTAGTCTTGTTAAACCTTTGGATAACTCTCAATTGCAATTTTTCCGATTTCTACTAACGTAGCTTGTTTGGTCTCATTGTCGCACGTTTTCGTGGTTAATTTTAAGTCGTTGTAAATTTGTAGTTGTAAATCAAATAGTAAAGCTGTCATTCCTTGTCCCGTTATATCCTGTCATAAACCTCTTTTGTGTCGATGAAAATTAAGTTGGACTAAAGGGGTAGTGATAGACACTTGCTCATGGACATCGAAGACAAACGGTTGTGTTGGTTCGGTAAAGTGAGTTAAGTCAATAGTGTCGCCGAATGTGAATTTATTGATAAACCCCTAAAAACAGTGATAGTGCGTACGTAACACGTCCAATAAATCGCCTTACTTTGCTGAAAAGTAGGAACGACACTTATAGAACAATAGAATAACGCGGAGGTAAGTTAATACATAAAATTATAAGACTCCGCGCGCATTAAACATAGCTGCCCACATACAGGTGATCTACTATTTACAAAATACCCTGCATGCACAAGTTTGTCTACATCTTGCTTTAAACAAATGTGTGGTCTCCATGTTTTAATATAATTCGACCATTATGTACACTACAGCACGGTTATCGATTTGGTTTATTGCACGAAAGGCGAGACACATGAGTATAGGCAACAAAACGAATGGACTTCATTTAAGTTAGAACCCGAACCCTTCCCAATGGGCAATGACCGCACAGTTTTGAATTGTGCGTGAAATTAGGAGTTCTCTTTTATATTCCATATATACAATAGCAGGGGATCGTAAATATTCCATGCTTGCTGATTATAGTATATGAAAAGAGCATGAGACGGTGATCTTCTTGGTTGACTTCTCTGGTATTTGCTTCTTTAAAAATGTACTATCATTTTGAATTAAGATCATTGGCTTGCGTGGAATTTTATCTTTGCGCTAGAACTGTCATAGCAGTCCAATCGACAGGCTTTGCCTTTCTAAGTGAAAGTTCCTGTAAATATTTTTGTAACAGCTTTGTAATATTATAACGTTTTCTAATATTATGAATTTTTATAACGTATAGAACCGCCAAACAAAATATTTCGTTGTTTTGAATTGTTAAATGTAATGTATCTAACAGCCAATGAATGCGACCGCCATTACAGTTTATTTTAAATTTATGTTCAACAGTAGATAAGCTATAGTATAGGCGTATCCAGCCGTGATTTCCTAAAATAAGTATCGGAATTACACAAAGGGGAGCCGAACGGGACGAAACATATTCAATAAAATAGAAAAAATTATCAACATTTTTAAATGTTACTATAAACTTGTACGTTGCAGGCATAAGCAGAAAGGTATAATATTATAACGAAAATTCTTTTGCAATAACAACAGTTCTTTCTTATCAACGAATTACACGTCTCTCTAATACTAGTAGCTACAGTGAAATTCTAAAGACCCAGGACGATTTATTTCCAACTAATCGCTAATTTATATCATATGGAGCTATTTATTTTTACGACTAATTTATTTCATGTTAAGAATTTCGAGGTCAAGACTCGAGTAAAAATTAGCATTATAATCGAAGCTTGAATACTAAACTATAATGCTGGCGAACGGCAATATATATATATATATATATATATATATATATATATATATATATATACGCCTCGTGAAGATGCACCGCTAAATTATTGCTATGACAACGGCCGGCGTTGGGTGCGCTAAAAGAGCGCTGTGATACAGGTACAGCAAATTGTAAAGTCTCAAATTTCTGCCTTACCTTCCTTTCTAACTCTTCTTTGCCTGGCCATCTCAACGGAAATACTGGAATTAACAAAATGAAATCAAACATAGCAATATCAAAAAGCATCTATACAGTCTAAAATATTTTCTCTTATACATAAAAGTATATAGAACATTTACAACATTGTTTCTTTCAAACATAAACTTATTTTTAACAAGTGCTTAATTACTTAAAATGTTTCTCACTTTATGTTAGTTACAATTTACAGAACTAAAATCTCTTCTCTTGTGGATAGTGTACCTGGCTTTAATTCCTCCGCTTGTAAAGTTTGTTTTGGTCAAAAACCTTGACGGATGGTCTATTTAAAAGAATCATAGTGTTTCGAAATCTTACCTCGGTAAGTACCCATACAAAAAAAAATATTATATGATTAAGACTTATTCTACCATAAACGACAAATGCTCAAATATCAGTTAGAAACAATAAATTCTAAAAGTAATACTATCAAAATCCAAAAGCACTTCTCCAATTTGTAATTAACAGTATTAAGTATCTTCTGCTTTTATTTTTAAATTGACGTTCTAGATCAGCTAACAAGATCCTCGGTTTTCTTTTTCAATTAAAATATAAAGAAGCTTTTTATTTTGAAGAATTTTCCATCTTCATTGTTTATTACCAAATCAAATAACTGCATTTAACAATTTCCATTTTTATGTAGGTTACGTTTAAAAATTACTTATTCACTGTTACATGGTAATTATTAATTACGGTATGCGTACTGCATACTTTAAAACAATTTCTTCTCAAAGTGACATTTTAGAGATTGTATTTATGAATGAATCTATTTAATTAAAGTTCCCGTTTATATCTAGTACATCGTAGTAATGTAAGATTTCTGAGAATAGTTCATTAGCCTGATTTATTTCTTAGTGATGTGCGCTGTTTTGTCCTTCTCTAAACATAAGGTTAATGACCCTCGGTCTCCTTCACTAATACATAAGCCTATTGAACCGAGTTCTTATCGACATTTTTATAACATTTTAATGTTCGCGCTATTTCGTCGAATAAATGTTTATATGTTTAATGAGTCTCGAACCTTAAAGAAGAACTCTTTATTTGAAATGAATTTATGTAATACAAAGTCAATATATATATATATATATATATATATATATATATATATATATATATATATATATATAGATATATATATGATTAACCTAAATCTTTAATTGCTATATAATACAAACGAACTGCATTACTATAATTGTAAAAGAAAATTATTGATTTATATGCACGAAAGTGCACTTTTAAAACGAATGGCTTTGTATTTGCAATACGCTTACTATACAGGGTGATTATTTACACACGGAATCGTATATTCGTTTGGCAAAAAGTAAGCTTGTATTGTACAGGGTGTAAATATCAATTGTCGGAATTTTCTATTTTGCCGGATTCTTTTATAGCTTGGTGGATTATATATATATATATATATATATATATATATATGCTCAAGAAATTGACGGAGTTTTTGAAATGAAATTTACCTGGTCAGTTTAAAAGTGCATTTATTGTAATCGATTACAGTCAGCAGTACTTCTTGTATAAGGATTATTTATATCGAAGATCGTTCAATTTTCATAGTACTCTTAATGATACTTCATAATTCAAAGTTTTATTTTACATATTGCATGTCGTAAATTAAATTACAAGTTACTCGCATTTATACGTTCGAAGAAATTAATCTTTACTCAAAACTTACATGTTCAATGTCATAAAATTAATGAATTTTGATTCTCGTTCACTTTTTCTCTATATACAAAAATTAACTGAACACGTCACGCTATATTTTCTATTCTTCCGCCTCTATAATATAATATCGAGGCATTACAAGATCTAGAACTCTTACCTCGAGCTTGCTAAAATTAAATTATCCATTTAAAAATAATTTGTATACGCAAAATAAAAACTTATTCTAACTTAATCTATTCACTAATACATAAATTTCAAGTATGATTTAAAACAAGGTTGTACTTGCTGTTTGGATCGTTAAGTTCTTACAATATTTTTCTTTGTGACTACCTGTTTTTGCTTATAGAAGCATCGTTCCCATTGTTATTAGCTGCATTGAAAAATTTCTGGTTTCACTTCACATTTCTATTTATAATTAACCTTCAGGTCTAGAAGAATAAGTTTACAAAGTATATTTACTTTTAATAGATAAAAAATTAACGTGCGACCTTGCACTAATATTATTTATATTGAAGCAATAAATCGTCGTTGTATTCTATACAATAATTATGCTGTATAACTAATGTTCAAACTTTTATAATACATGTGGAATGCCGACAGCATGAATTACAAATCTTGAAATTTGAATGCTGGATGCCGGAAGATTGAGTGAATGACTCCTAGTTTAAGTACCTCTTTATATAACAAAATAAACTCAATACGTCATTGGTCTCGATTAACCTTACTATGTTCTCGACGCATTAGTCACCGCATGATGTCGCAGTTACCGCAATTTCGCGTCATTTATCCTATTAATGAGCTCCTAGTTTAAAATTTATAGCGATCGTGTAAAGCATTTCAACTTTTATCTTCTGTAATGATTAGAGCTATTAATCTCGTTATCTTTTCTGGTTTTATAGTTGGCCGGTACTATTGTTTTCCGCGAATCGAAACGTTCATTCATACAAAATATTCAATTGGTTGTTCTTTGCTTGTGATTTATAGCTATTCAGAAGAATCTCGAATACAATTTATTCAAGAATCGTCCCGAAATAAGCTTCTTTGAAATGAAGTTACTTTGGAAACTAGTAAAATTGGAATTTTTAACGAGGATGAATGCTTTATAAAATTTGTTTTTTGGAAAAGTTTGAATGTTTGTATTTTTATGTTTCCGCCGGCTGGAACTATTTGAATGATATATCTTATAGAAAACAACCTGAAATCGAAGTTATTTAATATTTCTAAAGTGAATAAATGCAAATTAGCATATTATGTTTATTAAATGATAGGCATCGAAGTTATTTACTACTCTTAAAGTGGACGTTTTTCAGTTTGCATACGCGTAATGAAACTTGTTTCAAAAGGTATCTGTCATTCTAAAGAATATTTATTTACACATGGATTTGAAAGTTGGGCTTTATTCTTAAATGGCGCTTGGCAACACTATATGTACTTGAAGCGTGTTATTTTGTACGGGAATACGTTAATCTTGTTAGAGGAATCTTATGATATTTATTATACAAGGAAAAGGTTATATATCGAATAATTTTATTTTCGGATCTGTTTTCTCACAGAGCACTCTGTGACCTAGATGTTGGAGGTCGCTGTAGCAGTATAGACAGTCGGAAACATTTCTGCAGTTCTCATGTTGATGGAAATAGTAATCAACACTCCTCACAGCAGACGCCATATCGTTTGGATTGTAACCACACATCCAGTCTAATACATCTAGTCCACAATCGATCTTGGGCATGATGAACATCCAGTCCCCAAAGTTGATCGTCTGACCTTTGAGGTTCGCATAATTTGCAAAAAGAAGCACTTGCGAAATGATACGTGTATTTCATAACAAATAATCAAATCATATAACAACCATATTTAACAATTAACTTATATTACAGATTCTTTAGTTTTAAGATACTAAACAAAATTTTGATACATCTTAGTTACCTTAATAAATAACTGTCAGATCTGGCAGTTACTTATTAATTTAAGTTAAAAAGACTGGAATTTTAAGCAATCCTAATACAAACCTTATTATGTTACCAATAAAACAATCTCGTTTAGGTTTCTCTTAAGTGAGAGAGTTTCAAATATTACAAAATCTAAAACGTTTTTTTTCACAAAATTTATGTCGTTGTGAAGAATTAGTAGTATTAAGTATTGTTACAGTTTTCAAAAAAAGGGGTTTCTTGAACTGAAACGATGGGGTTTTTGCGGTAAGTATTTTGACAATACGCGAAGAACAAGGTCATTAAAAAAATTTGGTAAAGGACTCGGCAAAAATAGCGAACTCGCCCTTAATTCACCGGTCACCGATTGCCCTCCTTGCATTGGATATGTTTAGGTTTCAGTTCATCTTCTACTGTTTGCTTGCAAGTATCGAATTCGAAGGACTCCAGATTCACTCTAATTGTGGTATTATTGCCTTGAGGGTTTATGCACATCAACGACTCCCATTCCTCTTTGCTTGAAGAATAACGTGAAAGTGATCGAATTGTCACTTCAAAACAAAATAAACATCCTCTTATTTTTCAGAAGTATCCTACCTAACAAAGAAAAGACAACAAACTTGCTAAAAAACATTTTTATTTATCTATATAGTCTGCTTCCAGCTCAATATACTTTTCTCAGAGATGTTCAATAGCTACGATACTTTGTTTATAGTGATAATCGTCGAGCTTCTCAAAATAGACATGTACCGCAAACTCCATCTCTTCACTGTTAACAAATCTCTTACCACCGTGCCATTTTCTTTCAAATTTGGAAACAAAATACTCTGAAGACCAATTAGAAATTTAAACTTATAGATTTAGTTCGTGACGATAACAGATGTGAGAACTGGTGCCTTATTTTGATGAAATAAAATTTTTTTTCTACAAATGTCGCCGTTTTTTCTTTATTCTATACCCAAATGCTGCAATAATTTTGCATGGTATTGACTATTAGCCGTTGTTTGCTTTTCGTTTATAAATATATTCAAAGAAGGTTATCCAACGGGCATCCCAAACAACAGACGTTTTGACCATGCTTGTGTTTTTTGTAGCTGATTCTACCTAATCAATCTATTGCTTTGATTGTTTCTTTGTTTTAAATGTGAAGTGATAAAATTCATGCTTATGAGTTGATGCGAAAAACACGGCTTTATTGCTGCAATTTGACCATTCGGCAGGGGTGGAACGACATATTTCAGATAAAGGAGGCAAGTTCTTCTGTGAATTTAAGGTAGCGGTATTATTATTATTAGATACGTTAGATAAAGGTTTAATAATGGAAGTAAATTTAAGCTTTAATTCTGTTGACGTTTGGGTGCGTTGAATTGTTCTTGTTGAGGACGATTTTAGTTCCTTGAGATATTCACGTCCCAAGTAGGAATATCTTTGACAAAGTTTTCCGATAAGTTAGGGTTACATTTTATACATTTAGATTTATAGGTATTGTTACGACCACAGCCATAGCAGAAAAGATTTTTGGGTATGTGCAAACATTATACGTATGCCCACTTTTTTTACAATTCCAGCAGGTAACTGAGTTTGTCGCTGGAGAAATAGTGAGATAAATAGTAGATACCTTATGAGAGGATTCTGGCAGTATTTATCTACACATAATTTCATTTCTTGAAGCGAGCGACACAAATCTTTAAACTGAGGTAAAGAGGAGATATGTTGTAAGGCTAAACGTTCGGAAAAATATGGATTCAGGTTTCTTAGAAGTTGATCTATAATTTCGGTTTCGGGTATTTTTTTTATTTAATCTGCTATATAAAGCCTTCATTGAGGTAATAAAAGAGATTATGTTTTTGTTAGGTCCCTGGGTACGATTTTTTATTTCATTCCAGATATCAGTTATATAGCCATGGGGTAAAAAGTCGCGTTTTAAGCAAGTAACTAGTTCTTCCCAGGTAGAAATCTGGTTTCGTATATTTCTATACCAAATCAAAGCTAAACCAGAAAATAATTCGCCTGCTGAGAGAAATAATTCTTGGTTTGTACAGTTACAAGAAATTTAAAAATCATTTACTCTGTCTAGGAATGGCATTAAGGAAATTTGGGAGTCAAAGCCCGAGAAATATATACCCCAATTATACACAGGTATAGATTTCAGAGATAGGGTACTCGGTTGCGAAGCGTTCATATTAGAAAAAACAGATGGCAAATTTACATCTGCATCTAAGTTTAGTTTTTTGAGAACGATTCCTTCAAGTAAGAGAACGTCATATAAGAAAGTTTGCTTAGTTTCATTGACTTGTTCATGTTTAAGTAACGATAATACATCTATACGTTGTTTTAAATGTATTATACGAGATCTAACCCGCTCTAATTCTACATTGGTAGCTCCTGGATTTATTTTATGAACTATACTGTTAATGTCGTCTAGGGATTGTTTAATCTCAAAGGTATTTTGTGATAAATCGGAAGTTAGTGTACGAAAAAGTAATTGTCCATTAGCTTCTTGCGCCAATACGGCCTTTAGTTGCAATCGCCTGTCGTTTTGATTTGAGGCAGGTTCAATATTGCGTGATTCGAGTTCAAAAATCGTTTAAATAGCCTTAAGATGTGCCTGATTCATCGTGCTACTATGTTTTAGAAAGTAGATATACTAAGATACGATTAAGGGAAATACACGTTAATGGTTTTTTAAGAAAACAAATTTTTTCTAAAAAGGAACCATAAAGTCTAGTTAATTAGTCAATCTATAAAAAAAAGGTTTAATTCGTGGCAACCAAACATAATATGGTAGTTGTCTAAAATTTAAAACTAAAAACATAAGATAAAAAGTAACTAGTTTAGTGTTACCGAATTACATTTTTTTTAAAAGTCACTAAAAATAAAACACTTAATTATCGATTTTGAGTGAACAAACTACTTTTCCTAAAAAAATATACACATTTTCCAAGCTAATATCTTACAAGTTAAAACAAGGTTAAAACGGATTTAATTTTTCAACAACCACGTGTAATGGGCGCCATTGTTGTAGACGACGTAATTCTATAAACACGTATTACCACGTTTTAAATAGTCAAATTTTCATGCACATTTAAAGTCAATTTATATATATATATAAATAATAAAATATAAATAATATATAATATAAATAATAAAATATATAAATATATAAATAGTCAAATTTTCATGCACATTTAAAGTCAATTTATATTCACAATATAAGTAAAACAGGGTACTCACGTGGATGGTATTTCGTAGCTATATTTCAGGGTCCATCACGTTTTGTGGATAGGTTACACCATTGCTGAGTTTTAAATTGCCAATCCGTTCTTCCTGTCTCTTCTATGTTCGTAGAGGAATGAAGGAACACCAGGTAGAGGTACACGAAAGTAAAGATAAAAGAACTTACATGCCTACAAAGAGAAAAGGCACACACAACACAGATAGATGTTCTTTGACACTCGCACATTCCGCCATTCACTCTGCGCAGGCGCGACTCGGGGACGACGGAAATTGACATTTTCATTTAAAAATATCTGCGAAAATTTATTTACAGATTAAAGCTAAATCTAGAAATGTACATTGCCAATTTTGGCATGAAACAAACCGGCATCCAACCAAAATCGAGATAACTGAAAATCCAGACAAAAAAGATAAAAACAAATACAGAAACTAAAATGAAGCAAAAAGAAGCAAATAATTTCAGTGCTGAAGAGGAGTTAAAAAACATGAATGAAACATATACTACCAAGACCGAAACTTCTGATGAATATGAGTTAAACGATGAATTCTCAGATGATATAATTTCATCACCCAATAATTCAGCCTATCATTAACAATATGATTTTACAGATAAGACAAAAGTATAAATCCATCAAAAGTTAGGTTAAAATTGAATAAATAAATCTGATTATATTTTATTTTATTACGTAGTTTAAGTAAAACATTTTAATCAACTTAAGTTCTGTTTTTGAGACATACCGATAAATAACGAGGTTAGATATCTTATTATTTTAGTGTATACATACACATTTTTTTTTTATAATGGTAATGCACATAGTTTAAACGTTCTCTACCTCAGTTTTTACTATTTTCTATTTTTGAAATAGAGTTTTTAAACATTCTTATGTTAATTGGGATTATAGTTATTAGTTTTTGAACTAGATAAATAGATTTTTAATATATGCTTTATATCAAATGTTGTTTTGTATTCAAATAAAAAATTTTTGTTTGTTTAAAGTATTTTTTAATGTTGTTTTGTGTTTATAAAACTTCTTTGTGATTTCTTTATGATTCACATTAGAAAAATAAACCTCCAAATAACAAATTTATTTAAGTTGCTTTATTACCCCTACAATTTTAATTAAGTAATGATGTATTTTGAAAATGGGTTATAAGCATTAAATAAATTAAAAATCAAATGTCTAGGTATTGTCTAGAGTTCTAGACAATACTGAAGTACGTACAAGAGTACGTATATATGCCCATCGCTGGTGGTGAATACCAGTAATATAGATGCCCATCAACAGATAATCGAGTCGATGCTAGAGTAAACACAACATAATATAAATTCACCCATACAAACCCTGAGGTATTCAATACTACACTCATAAGCTTATTTATAAACTTTGGTGCTCAAGAGTATAAGAAAAAATATTAACTACTATTCCTTGGTATAGCCACAGTTTTACATACGATATGATATTATAGTGTGAATATAGTTTCATTGAATTATTAGCAATTGCTATAGAAAAATAACTAATAGAAGATACTTATAGTAGATAATTTGTCTTAGAGTTAGAAGAGCAATTGCAGGGACTAATGGGCCAATTGTAGGGAACAGCGATCCAATTCTATAGATCAATGGGCCAATAGTAGGCACCAATGGGCCAATTGTAGGGACCAATGGGCTAATTGTAGACCAATGGTGACAGTTAGGAAAATAGAGCCAATTGTAACAATTCAGAAGACAAATGGTACAATATTTGGTCCAATGAACCAATTATTGACAAATGTACAATGGAGTGTACACAATTTTGGGTCGCGGTTTACCCCTCACCTGAAGGTCTTTAACAAGTAACCGACCGCTAATTTTGTGTATAAGAGAACACTATACCTTCCACGCAAGCACCAACGTCAAATCGGGATGACTGCTCTTAAAGCTTCTCTCAGATTAGATGTTTTGTAAAATATAAAGAAAGTACTTTTCCACCATCTTACTAAATAACTACTTCATATCAGTAATTTTATTAATTAAGGTACATTTTATATTTAAATATGAAATATAATACCAAGGGAGGATAACTGAAGCGCTATCAAACAAATTTAACGTAATAATTACCACGAGATATTAAATTTGTTACAACACACCGACTTAATCTTTAAATACATGACCTGACTTCATCAAGCTGGCGGAACCATAAATTCTAAAGCTCGAAACTTACTCATTTCTCAAGAAAAATAGGTCATCAAGCTTCGTTTTGGAAACGTTTTGTAGTCGTTTTCAATCCTGTGTCATATAAAATTAGATATTCTATTTAAAAAATCACGATGGCCTTGAACTCGTCTTGACTTCTCCATTCAAGGTCACACGGATATGATCCTTGAAAAGAAATATAAAAGCATACAACTTTGCTTTGAAATGTTTTCCTTGGAAACGATTCGTTTTTAAAATATTTAACCATTTCCAGACTTGTCCGCATGAATAAGCATTGCATTACACCACTTTTGCAGAATGACCAAAAATGTAGCTAACTTCTTTATTCTGCTAAAACAAAATCAAATCTTTCAAATTGAGTATCATATTTCAATCACATCGGCAGAGAAAATTTATCACAGCGAAATGCCAGAGTTTTTACGAGCTCCCTTTACGCGGTCTCAAAACTATGAGAAGTTTTTATAGGATTTGCCATAATTTAAGTTCCATGTCGTAAACTTACCAGAAGATATCCCACTAGTTTATTAGAAAACTTACATCTTAGGAAACCACACTTGCAAAGTCATTTGTGGATAATTAAAGAGCAACATGTTACTGAAATGTTAATTAGATTCTAAGCAAATCACAATTATGAGATACGTTTCCACTGGATTTCAACAACTGAATTTATATGTTCGATGTTTATAAAGCAAAAACTGTTGTTTAATTTTAATTTGGAGGTTTACATCAGAACATGTTAACACTAAGGGTGAGTTCATACGCTTGGTTAATGACTTCTTAAAGATACTACAAAATTGCATATGCGTAGCTTTTAGCGCCACTTGAAAACTAACAAACCATTTTTTTTCAAATAAATTTATTAATATTTATGTATATTCTTTTCAGCAACGGAGACTGTTCTTTTGGTGGTTTAGTTGCACGTCCTGTACAACTCTTCATGTTCTGTGCAGTATACGGTCCTAGCGCTCTAGTGCTCTTAGTTTGTTATGGATATGTATATTTTGTGGCAAGAGGACACGCAAGGGCTATTTCAAGTTCGACATTCATTACATTACACCGCAGGCACTACAGGCGGACCACCAAGATACGGCCTTGCTTTAGCAATCACTGCCGGACTTTTTATCGCCCTTTGGGCACCATTCCAGGTTAGTATAGTAATTGCAATACACCCCTACAATAATTACGATGTCGGGTTTATAAGTTAGCGTAATTTGCAAATTAACCAGACGCTATTTAATGAGAATTAGAGCGGTATAGGCAATTAATATTTAAACACATTAGTAAGCGGAAGCTGTTGCCGGAAAGTAACAGTTGTTCGCTATACAGCAGAGCTGGAAGTTTGAACGACAGGTTTAAGCAAACTCTAATTGCTACAAGTTTTTTATCTGCCAAGAGATTACTAACTCGAATAGATTGAGCTGTTAAACAAAGCATCGAGTTCTAAATTTTACTTTGAATCTACTTGTTTGTAAGCCAACTCGGCTGATCAAAACGTTGGAATTAAATTATAAATATTAAAGAAGAAAATTAGTTTAAAAATTATAGTACACAAGCGATGTTCCTTCTGGCTCAAAATCACTTACTTTATAGGTCATATATGAATTATTCCTATTGAGAAACCTTAGCTTGTGGTAGTTTTAATTATTTATTGTTCATTTTAAGCCAATTTTAGTAATTCAGAAAATCTACGCACATCTTTGTATCAAGAAATACTTTAATGTCCGCTATCAAGTAACGCTCCTCTTAAAACCGCAATAAAATAATTTTCACTACTAATTACTATACATGTTAGATAACACTTTAAACTATGTGACGTATTATCAGAGTAGGTCGACTGCATGATGACGTTTCAATCAAGACTGAAGTCTTCATTCAATATTTATTGGTTTTATACACGCAAACTTCTGCCGGTGTAGGCTTCGAGAACTTTTGCGGTAAACCTCCTTATTGTTTCCATCTTCAAATTGGTTCTAGAAGTAGGTGTGTCATTCACGCCTGTTTCCAACGTTCGACAATTTATTGTTTTTCTACTGCCGAAAGCGATATAATAATTAATGTCGTCTACGTATTCTATCAATATTCGAGATTTTATTGTTTTCTAGAACATGGGTTCATTATCTAGCTCTTTCTTGTCTTACGGCTATTTGCTTTATTTCAAAATACTAACGCTCTTTCATTATTAAATTTCAATTCCTTTAACCTTAATAAATGCACTTTTCAAATAACCTAAATTCTGTCGCGATTACATAAACATTAAAATATTTACACGTGCGGTATTATATAAAATTAACATTGCAGTTAATTGTAAATTTGATATTGAAATTTTTCCATCGAAATATTTAGGTCTTAGAACAGAATTACTTACAAATTCTTTTGACAGTCCTTACACATTCGAGGCCTTAATAGATGAAATCTTTTAACAAGCGCAAGTCAAATATAATAAATGCCTTTTTGGTATGTAACTTTTGTACGTTGTTTTTAAAAAATCTTCCGATATTAACGATGCTTTAGCTCCAGTATCTATAAGTATTTTAATACTTTTCTCTTCTACATTTACATTTAAATTACAAAATGAGTTTATGTTTACATTTTCCTCACCTTCTAGATCAAATTTTATAAATCTTCCTTGATGTTCATACTGGTTAATTTCTAAGATTGCGCTGGTTTGCCTTTTAATAAAAATTTGGTCTCGCTGTTGAAGGTCCTGGTCTGCTTACCATCTATCTCAGCATAGATCCTATTATGATAATTGTTTGTGTCATCTCCCTGTGAATTTTCATTGTCCTTCCTTCCTTGAAACACGGTTCTATTCTCAATAGTTCGAGATTTATTATTCTCCTTCCTCGTCTCTCCTGATGACATTGTTCTGGCCCCCTTCTATGGACATACCCCTATCAAATATTCTGCCATTGTACCGTTCCGGTCCACTGCTTATTTGGTATCTAAAGGAATTTATGGGCTTGCTCCTTGGCTTGGTCTCCACCCTCCGTGGTTGATCCCTCATTATACCGTTAAAGGTACTCTATACATACAGCTCCATCCACAATATCCTGTAAGGGTATGCATCGCCTTACCTCTGTTTCGAAGTGTCTAGCTAAATACTTGATAATTTACTTATCCTCTAAAGGAGATCAAGTTATTTGGCAACTTTCAATTTTTATGGCATACAACTCTTTTGTCATGCTAGACTCACTGCTGTATTTGTGCATAAGTAAATTGTATCTAGCTTTAAATTGTATAGTTATCCTCTAAGAATGTTTTAAAAATTTAACTCTGAAATCTTGAAAAGAGTATAACTCACTTTCAATAAGTTCAAACCGAATTTTTACACTACCTTTTAACATGGCTTGTAACATTAAACCTCGCATTCAGGTGTAATAATACCAGAGGTATATGACATGCACAAATATCACTTACCTGAGTAGTTTTCTACTGATACGTAGGTTCCGGTCCTCAGGTTGCTTCCTGCCGATTTGTGTTGCCCGCTGATGGGGTTGTTGCTCTGCGTGTCGATACGATCGATATAAGAAAGATAGGCAAGATGGGAATCGCTTGAGCGATAGTATCAACGCACTGCAAATACATCGACACCCAACGGAAATCTGTAAGTAAGTCTGGAGTTATGCTACTTTATTTCCAACGTAAATGTCTACCCCTCCTTCAGCAGAGGTTGAAGCACTCTGAGATACGTTGGTGGGAACAACGCCGTTCTATCCGTGATAATTGTCATCTTAGTATAATCCCAGACCACAAAGATAAGCAAATAACTTAAATATCCATGTAAACCATAGCTTTGTGGTTTTTACAGACATTGTCGTTACGATATTTATCTGCTAGGAATTTCCCTATGCAGAGTTCTAAAAGGTCCCTAAACCTTAATGAATACGCTACATGCTGTGTCTGTACAAAATAAACCACAACAGGCTCTCACTATGTTCAATTTAGTTTCCTCATCCCAACTGCCCTGTATTCAAGTTTTCACATTGTTCAAGAATATTTTAGAGTTAAGTTTGCTATCCCCGTAAAATTGTGTGTATTGTTTCAACTGAACACTGGTTGCACTATGACTTATATGTTCCCCAACATTAATATTTTAACTATATCTTCTAAATTTTTAACCTTATCTCAAAGTTTACTACGTCTTTTCTAAACGTTGTAAAACAAACTCGATAACTTTTCTAAATTTTGTTTACTTTTTAGTCTAACTTCTTGATTTTTCATTCGTCGCCTTTTCACACACCTCCTGATTAACTTTTATTTGAACGATGTCCTCTTTCATGTCATCTATATCCTCTACAATCGGTACCACCTTTCCTCTAATTTCAAATTTCATTTTCTCGATGGTCTTGTTCGTTTCTTTTAAGCCTGAAATCATTTTTTATTCACCTCTTTAAATTTCCTTTTATTCTTGTCACATTATAATTTTAAACTTTCCCCCAATTATACTTGGTTCTCTTTAAATTCCACCCGTAACCCCTTATTATTTTATATCAAACTTGTCACTCATTTCCTTTATATCTTTGCATTTCTTTCAAATTTTTCATTCATTTCTTTGATGCCTTTCTCATTTATTTCACTCATTTCTTGCATATTCGCTTTCCTATCTTTCATATATTTTACATTCTTTTTAATCATTTCCTGCATGTTTTTTTTTAAATTTAATAAATGCGCCATTATTTTGCCTTTCAAAGTCTCCTACACTTTGCTTTTTCTTTACCTCAGGATATTCCTTCCGTTTTTGGTTCTTCCAAAAAAACGCTTTCCTGATAACCAATTTTTACCCCATCAACTCTCGAACCTCGCGAATTTCTTTCATTCTCTCAGTAATACAGAAAACCAATCAGATATATTACACAGAGAAAACTTCCACAAAATCCTACGGAATGAGAAACATTCATTTTCAGGCGACGTAATCGAGCATCTGCGTTGGGACGACAATAAAGGTGCTGCGAATGCTATGTAATGAAACAACGAAACTTCAATAAAAAATTTCTAATTACATAAAAATATTTAGGAACAATCGTTCGAATTATAACAGCCGTGACATTCAAAAACATCTTTCTTTAACACACATTGTTCAAAAAAATTATTTACATATCAACCTTAAAGCCTACCAATGCAGTTTTACAACTTAAGTCTGAAAAATAATATTTCACAACTACTGGTGAATATTATATAGCCCCCTCACCCTTGTTATATACGTGACACTATGTATAGATTATTAAAATTAGTTACGGATAATAGCAAAAGGATACTTTTTCCTCAGAAGAAAACATTAACTGATCACGTATCACTTTAGACCTTTTATAATGGTCAAACTTTATCGAAATTTGACTCAAAATAATATTACAATATCAATTTACCACGACAATATCTATACGTAAAAATCTTATGCAAGTTTAATATACTTAACTAATTATATCACGAATTGTTTTCTAAAGGATTTTAACTAATGCTACACTGTCGTTTCAAACATCAAATCCGGCAGGTACTCATGTCTTCGTTAAGATTGCTTTTTGATTATAATCTCCATCCCCAGATTACTTCCATTTAGAAAAATTTTATCCATGACTGCATCGGAAAGTATACTGTTCCCTTTTATCATTAAATAACTTTTTGTACGTAGAAGTGTTACTCCATCAGTTTTAGATGGTTATTTATTTTAAATATTAAAATATGGAAGTGACCTTGCACCCCAATTTAAATTATAACCTTTATTGGAGCATGGAATTAGAAACTGCACGCACTAAGTAACTGTAAATCAAATGCCTGTATAAACAGAAAATTCGAAACGCTTCACCAACTATTGTGAATGAATAAATCCTCCTGATTATTTACCCGTTTTTATACAATAAAACCATCAATACGTTACAGATTCTCCAATTTCTCCATTTTGTAGGTGACCTGGCTTTTCCGGATGATGTAATAATTACCTGTAATTTCATTCTTTGTACGCGTGTTTCTTATCTTAATTACCTGTCAGTTTAAGATTTATTGGGTTATAAAATAATTTTTTAATTGATGCTTTTTGTGGGACTGAATGTAAAATACTTATTCGTTTTTGCTTTTGTTATAATTTATATTCATTTAAAACGTCTTATCGCGATCTACCAATTGGGCAATTTATTCATATTGCTTGCTATCGTGCGATATAATTACCTGTCATTTATGATTTACGGTTTTTACACGTTTCTCTTATCTCATTTATAGTCTTTACTTGTCTTACCTTACCCAAATCATTGTCATAAAAGCTTTAAAGTCACTAATTGGGTTGTTTCCATTGATGGTGTTTTATAGTAAATGATAATTAGCTGTGCTTTACTTTTTTTTTTTCTTAATCTTCTTTGGGGATTAAACCACTCATAGTTTTTAAAATTATCTTTATTAACGTTTCGATCCATAACCTAGGATCGTTTTCAAAATAATAAAAACTTCAAGTTTGACATTTATGACATAAATTGAAGGTGACTTTGATTTATTGATGTTTGAAATATTTGGTTTGAGTACACTAAGCAAAAATTTTTAAAAGTTTAAATGAATAATTGCCTTCAATTTGTGTTACGGCCTGGGACCGACTTTTTAGGTAGCCAATACGCTTAACGTGAAATCAGCTGATTAATTTTATTGTAAAATTCAATAACTTGGGAATTGGAAAACATTTTTAACATGTTTCTATTTATACAATTTAGAGGATGGTTATTAAAGAAGTGTGCAATTGCATTATTAAAAGGCTTAAGTAGTCATTTTTTTATATTTATTTTGAAGGGGAAATCATTATGATTTAGGCTACCTCTTTGGTAGATTTTAACATTGTTCTGAGGTAACCTTATGGTGGGTTTACACTTGTCAGATACCAATATTGTTCTATGAAGGTTGTATATGGATCTGAGGCGACCCTATGGCGGGTTTACACTTGTCAGATGCCAATACTGTTTAACGGAGATTGTATATGGTTGTGAGGTAACCTTATTGGGGGTATACACTTGTCAGATACCAATGCTGTTTTACAGGGGTTGTTAATATGCTTCATCATCATCATCATTGGATCTTCATCTCAAAAACTGGTTGGACACGTACCTGCACTTATTTATATTCTAAGTTAGCTTCTCTTCTATTGTTTTCTAATTTTATGTTTTATTTCACCGAGATTCAGTGAAGGGGGTTAAGCAACCTGTTGCTTAACCCCCTTCACCGAATCACCAATTTACTCCCGCGAAGATAGGTGTTGTTTACCGGCCGACGCAACTTGGTCGGGCAGCAGCACTTATGCACTCGCGGTTATAGTTATTAGGTGTTGAGTCGGCAAAACGATACGAGAGAGTGTCATGTTGGTGAAGCGAAAAAGCTTTATTGCTCCGCCATATGTGTAGCACAACAACAATATACGATAAGGCCATCTATACTGTCAATCGCTGACCTCCAACTGTATGAAGTTTTAACATACCCCCCACCCAAAATGGTAAATTTTGTTGTATACCGTGAAATGAATGGGAGAAAAAATGAAAATAGAAATTTTAAAAAAATGTTTAAGTATGTATAAATTAATCGAGTACTCTGCATTTTGCTTCCTGCATTAAAATATAAAATAAAACATAATTTGTAGAGAAAGAAGAAAAGATAAAATTGCATGTTAGAATGCTGAATTACTTATGGTGGAGGAAGTGGTACCACCTTGTTAATTGGGCGGACCACTTCGCCTGTGGGTGTTTTTAGCTTTACAACTCTTGTTACACCATCTTTATCCGGTAAAAGCTTCGCCACTCTCGCCAAAGGCCAATACGCCGGGGTGAATCGGTAGTAAAAAAAAGGACTAGATCCCCTTCTTCTATGGTTTTGGAAGGGGTGTTCCACTTAGGCTTTTGCTGTAAGCTGTGCAAGTACCCTATGGACCAGCACTTCCAAAAGCTCTGTACAAGTTGTTGGGACATTTGCCAACGACTAAGCCGATTTGCAGGAACTTTTTGTAGGTCCACTTCACACCGCGTAATTAAAGGTCCACCAGTTAGAAAATGGCCCGGAGTCAAGGCATCCGTGTTTTCGTCAGGTGACGTTGTAAGTGCGCAAAATGGACGGGAATTTAAGATTCCTTCTATGCGGGTCACAACTGTGCTAAATTCCTCCAGAGAAAGTGTCATTCTACCCACTATTCGTTTCAAGTGAAATTTAGCACTCTTGACGCCGGCTTCCCAAAGCCCCCCAAAATGGGGTGCATAGGGAGGGTTGAAACACCAATCTATACCTCTAGAGGTTAAGTAGTGCGCAATGACGGGGTTAGCTTGATCAAAATGTTTATATATTTCTAACATTTCTCTAGCCGCCCCACGAAAATTTTGGCCCTGATCGGAGTATATGTTCGTGGGTAACCCGCGTCTGGCTATAAATTTATCTAATGCAGCCAGACAGGCTTCCGCTGTTAAAGCTGTGACAACCTCCATATGAATGGCACGTGACACCATACAAATCAAGAGGGCAATATATGCCTTTTGAAATTTTGTCGATCGCAACGAGGATATCTTGATTGTTAAAGGACCGGCAAAATCCAAACCGGTATGCGTAAAGCATCTTCCGGGTTCGAGGCGATAAAGCGGAAGATCTGCCATATGAGGCTGAATAGGCTCCCCTTGGAAGCGATAGCAAGGCTGGCAGCGAAATATTCTACTTCGAATTAATTGACGGATACAAGGAATCCAAAATGTACGGGTAACTAATGATTGAGTTAGGCGCGGACCCCCATGACCTGAATATATGTGATAGTAATCACATATTAATACAGCTAACCTGCTATTTTTTGGGATAAGGTAGGGATGTTTGCTAGTTATGGAAAGGCTGGAATGGCGCAAACGGCCCCCCCACCATGACTAATCCCGTGGGAGAGAGAAAAGGTGACAACGGACGGTACAGTTTTGTGCTAGGTTGCCCTTTTTCTAGTAAGACGATATCGTCGTAGATGTGCTTGTACTGAGTAATTCTAATGGCAAATGTGAGAGCGCTACGATACTCAGAGGCATTTAACGGACCAGTAGTTCTTGCAAGATTACGTTTGCGTGCAAGGCAGTTAAACATGAACCTTTTAACGTACGCAAAAATCCGTTGAACTTTTAGCAAGTTCGAGGACCTTTGTAGTACTACCAAGTATTGTTTCACATCAACAGTAGAGACGAGTGCGTATTGTACGGCTTTAAACCCGTCTGCAATATTGTGTGTGTATTTATCACTTGGCCAATCACAATAATCGCGGTATAAAAAATCAGGACCCTGCCACCAGAGTGTACAATTCAGTAGTTCGGATGGCCTCAATCCTCGGCTTGCAGGATCGGAAGCATTCGCAGAACTGGGAACGTATCTCCATATGGCTGTGGGTTGATTTTCATGAATTTGCACCACTCGGTTCGCAAAAAATAATTTTAACTGATAAGGTGGCGTACAAATCCACGTCAGTGTGTTTGTAGAGTCACTAAAGCATATTGGATCTAGTAAATTGATGGTGTCAAATGCTAATGCTGAATGTTTCATTAGTTTTGCCAAAAGACATGCCGCTCCTAATTCAAGACGAGGAATGGTCCACGTTTTCAAAGGGGCTACATGTGTTTTGGAAGCTATCAAATGTACATATATTTTTTCATCAACTTCTAATCGCAGTATTGTTATGTATTCGAGAAGTGGCAGTTCAATTTGAATTTGCTGCCATTCTTGAAGAATTTCTGCAGGCAATTGTTCATCCCAATCCACCTTTTGTAGCCATAGGCGTTGCATAAGGCATTTGAGAAGAACCGTAAATGGACTTAAATAACTATTAATATCAAATATGCGTGCTATGAGTGACAAAATTCCTCGCTTAGTAGGGATGTCTGCAATATTTGGAACTTTACATCTAAATGTATCGGAACCCATATCCCAACAGAGACCCAGAACATCACGCGTTTGTCAAAGTGGGATTAGAGTTCGGTAGATTTAGAACGTCCGTCTCCGACTTATCAATAACTGAAGTGTGTGAACTTCCCCATTTTCCTAAGTCGAAGTTACCTAGTTTTAGTAAATTGATCAATTCATTTTTTAGAAGAAGAGTTTCTTCTACAGAATCGGATCCAGTCAAAATATCATCAATGTAAGTTGATGATCTAAGGGCTCGGGAAGCCCGGGGGTACGAGTGACCCTCGTCTTCTACCAATTGCTGTAGAACACGAAGGGCAAGGAAAGGGCTACAGGTAGCGCCAAAAATAACGCGGGTATGTTCATATTCCGTTAAAGGTTCACAAGGGTGAAACCTCCAAAAAATATGTAAAAATTTTCTATCTTCTGGGTGAACGACTATAGATCTAAACATTTGTCGAATATCGCAAGTGAGTGCGACTTGAGGTATTCGTAAATCTTGTTATTACAAAACCAATATCAGATTGTAATTTGGGGCCCGGTAAAAGAATATCATTGAGACTTGTACCATTAATATCCCTATCGGCAGGACTAAACACGACTCGAACTTGAGTACTAGAGGGCTTATTTTTAACCACGCCGTGGTGAGTCATGATATATAAGGACTGTTTCACAGCGGGAGTGAGTTGTCCCTGCGATATATAATTAGCAATATTTTCTGAATACAATTTATAAAAGTTTTTGTCGCGTGCAAATCGAGCTTCTAGTTTTAGAAAGCGATTGGTAGCTAATTCTCGAGAGATTCTTAAGAGATATTTTAACGGGGATGAATATTTCATTTTTGTCTTAATTGATATGTGTACCCACAGAAAATAAGCTTTGCTTTATAAATGCGTCAAAATTATATTTTTTTAGGTAAATAAAAGGTGTTCTAGCGAATATTTACAAACAGGTTTGAATGCTTTTATTTTACGAGT